>OY747705.1:49625297-50920297 GCA_963556495.2 Valencia hispanica | reverse complement strand
AACAACAAATAAATTATATAATATGATTATAAATGTAATATAAAGTTACTTTCTGCATCATTTTTACATTACAGTACATGTTTAATGAACAGTTTGTGACAGTTCAATTTTGAAATTACAGAGATAATACAAAATATATGCCTATTTAGTAATCTACAGTACTTTGAAGATCAGGTCCGAGCTTTAAAATGAAATCGGAAAATCAAACAAAACTTTCTGATTGGAGCATCTGTACAGATTATTGATTCAAATCAAATGCTCCATAATATTTGACACCTGAGATGGATTAACATCATTCAATCTTAAAAAGAGACATGTTTAAATTTACTCAAGCTGGGATTTTATTGGTTTTCAGCACCTACAAATAGGATGTCTGATGAATCCCACTTTGTGCCCTGAAGTTACTTTGTGCATCATCTATGGATACTCTCCTTACATTCTTTACCAAGATCTCCCATGACAATTGCTTAATTAAACTCCTTTCAACATTATTAGTTGACATAATTTGCTCTGCTTTATACTGCGTGATCAATACTGCTATAGGTCTGATCTGCATGCTGTCTTGTTTTAATGCATGTCTCTAGTGACTGTTTTTGCATGAAAAATGCTGGATGAGGCTTCTTGTATTATTTATTCTTGTTAACTTCTAATACCGTATTTATGGCTGACAGTTTTTTCCCCATTTTCTAGAACTCTTTTTATGTTTAAATTTTTCTATTTCAAAGATGTTTCATGTAAGGCTAAAAAAAACCCCACAGACACCCAGGAATTTATGGTTTAAATCAATGTTGCAATATTTATGGGCATCTGTACATCACTACTATAGGCATTTACAACCTAAGCCCTTATTAGTATTAGTATTTAGAAGAAAAACTTTATAAGATCCAGAAGAATTGTATCCGTAGTTGGTTTATCAGCAAATGAAAACAGTATGTCTTGAATTAACTCTTTCAGGATACTTCCAGGCTTTAAAAGGTTATCCTGAAATAATTTTAGATCTTAGCATAAGAAAAAAATGTATCAAAACATCTTCGTTATTTTTTTATGCTCAGCTTAATCCACTATATTATGTATTCACCTGAGCATTTATTATAGTCACTTAACAAGTCTATACCACGGAAACCAAAGTAAGCTTGATTTGAAGGATGATGGAGGAAACGGTGAAAAGCAAAGTAGGGATATGAAGTTTTAAATGTATGAATGTTAGAAACTTTTCAAACAGCATAAAACAACAAATACAGCTGCGTGTTCAAAGTAAAAACCAAAGTAGCAAATAACAATAGCACAATCTGTCTGCTGTTTCATCTCTAAACTGTTACACGTCATAACATAAAGAGCAACTTTTAAATTATAGCTAAATATGACCTCAAGTGAACAAAACCAGTTAAAGTTATTTCTTTCAATGTCATTAATAAATAATTTAGTAAAATTGGGAACTTTTGGGACAAAGTAATAATCAAGCAAATTAGAATATGTCCAGTGTTGAAACCTTTTACATACAATAGTTTATCTATGAGGTACACTTGAGAAAACAGAGCGAGAACCAGCAATCCTGTGTGGTACATTGGGCTTTTATTAAAACACGCACCGGCTTGTCTGGCTGAATATCTCACATAGACACATCAAACACAAATCTTCTTCCAGAAGAGATTTTCCAGCAGTAAATCAGGGATCAGGGGGACAAACAAGGTGCAACTATGTCTGCGTGTGTCCTTTTGTCAATGAATTTACAACTGTGTGATCTATGTTCAAGCCCCCCACTCTAAACCACTCAGTATTTATAACCTGGTTTCCTAGGTTACAGCCTTCTGAGTAACTCCCAATGGACCAACTATGGGATGGTGCTTCTTTAGCACCTTGATGACAGTCCTTAGCAAGAGCAATCTGATATTTTACTTTTGACTGTGTTTCCATCTTCTGTTGAAGCCTCAAACATCTGTCAGAATGTTACATTATGATTATGGGCTACGACCACATATTTTGTCTAGCCATCTACAAACTTTTGGCAAAATTCTGGATAGGTTTGACCACTTTTCTTGTTAAGATTCAGGCCTGGCCCCAATGATCAGGCTTGAGGGGCGCCGGGCCGGCCAAGACAGATTTCAATGCTTGTGTAAACTAAGTTGCAACCATGCAATGTACTGACCCAAGACAACCAGCAGAGGGTAATGTAGGCTATTAATTGTGACTTTTGTACGTAGTAAAGAAGATACTTTAATACGGTTGTATGCCGAAATGGACATTAGAGATTGGCTTAATAAAAACAAGAGCAAAACTAGCACAAGCAGGGATGATGCTAATACATCAACCGTCTTAGAGAGGCAAGTGCAACCTTGGGTGACATTCTGGTGCACACTCAATATCAGTAGGTGGCAGTGATGCACCAATTTTTGTTTGCCTGTCGCCAACAAAGGAAGAAGAAGGGCGCAGTGTTATTTTAGGCTAATATGAGCATGCTAACAGTAGTTATGATGAAAGCTTTGTAAGAAATGCACACAAGGAGGGAATTTTTCCAAGGTTTTGAGTGGTTGATTATATTGCATTGTGGACGTAAGACTTGTTGGGGACTAGGTATTTTAATGGAGTACATTTATTGGACCACTGTGGATGTAAAAAGATTGTTTTTGTTCAAGATGGTTCTGTCAAAGATATTTGGCTCTGAAAGGTGAGTTGCACATTATTTGTATTCTGAGTGATTTGACACAAGCGTTTGCTGTGTCTACATTTATGATTGAGTCTTTGACTGGCATACATCGCTGGAATCACAAGAATCTTAGCTTTCTAATGATGTATAATATGTATATCCACATAAGAGTGGAATCGCAAAAAAGGAAGATTTGACACAGAAGTATGTAACGTGTCGCCAACTGTTTACTGGGTCCCCCAACAAAAAATCCACAGCCCCCCAGCTGAAATTCCTTTGGCGCTGGGTCTAATATGATTGGTAAAGTTCATTTAAATTAGTTAACATTGTCTGCAAAAAGGGCTGCACAGTGGCGCAGTTGGTAACATTGTTGCTATGCAGCAAGAAGCCTAGCCTGGGGTCTTTCTGCATGGAGTTTGCATGCTCTCCCTGTGCTTGCGTGACTGTTAGGTGAATTGGTCTCTCAAAATTGCCCTTAGGCATGAGTGTGTGCGTGTATGGTTGTTTGTCCTGTATGTCTCTGTGTTGCCCTGCGATGGACCGGCGACCTGTCCAGGGTTTACTCCGCCTCTTGTCCCTTGACCGCTGGAGATAGGCACCAGCCCCCCGCAACCCTTCATTAGGATAGACGGGTACAGAAAATGGATGGATGGATGTTTGCAAAATGTCAAAAGGATTGAGGTGGAGTATTTACTCTAGAAGTCAAACGTTGTCCTGTTGGAATACCATGTTGTGTTCAAGTTTCAAAAACGCTGAACCAAACCATAAAGCAGATTTAAGTGTTCAGGGACAGTCCAGAATCAATTAAGGCTATAGCCTGCCATCAACTGCAGACTGCAAGCACACTAGCGTCACTGTCTAAAGTGAAGCAAGTACACATGACCATGGACTGAGAAGCTCCAGAGCAGGAAAAATAAGTCAATTTCAGCTAAAATTTGCAGCTGCCCACAAGGACAAGCTAAATGCCTTCTGGAGAAATGTTTTACTGTCAGAAGAGACAAAGATTTACAAAATAAAAGCAGAATGTTTGGAGGATTCAAGATAAAGCTTTAGAACAAAAGAGCATTGTTCCAACTGCTAAGCATGGTAGTGGAAGCATCATGCAATGGGGCCATCAGGCTTCCAGTGGCACTGTTGCGCTGCACAAAATAGATGGGAAAATTAGGAGAATGGAAATATTCCAACTATTCTATTTAAACTCGAAACGGATGGTTGAAATTTACACACAGGTATGTGTTTTAATGGAACGGCGATCCCAAAAGCAAAATGATAAGAGTATGTAAACGTCTCAGCAGAACTGTACATATAGGTGCTAAAAGAGCATTTTACTAACAGGGATCTTCTTAAACATAAATGTAACATTTCTGTGCATTTGTTTAAAATCAGTATAAATTAATGTGACTCTGATTTTTATAAACCAAATGCAAATTTAAGAGACATTTTAAATCCAGAAATGACATATTTCATCCATTCTATACCCTAAGAATCATGTCTTCGACCAAATATTTTATTTAAGGATTTGAAATGTAACCTGTCTGGGAAACTCCACAAGGTTTACCCAAGAAAAAGACAAGTACAGACAGACAGACTGGCATCGCTATTTATTTAGCACCTTTAAAACCTAATTTAAAGGCTTATTTTGCACATCTTTTATACTTACCCTCCGGTCTATACTGAGCTACAATAGTAACAGTTTGTCCAGCATTCTTTAGAGCTGCAGCTGCCTGCTCATGTGTTGCACTGGACAGGTCCACCCCATTCACCTGCACACACAAACACAGACATTTTGAGCCCAGACCCAAACAGACCCTAATATTCAAAATGCATCTTAGTGGGTCAGTGGGTCTGTGTAACATCCATGTGTTTTGTTAAGCCCTGCTTAATACATCAAAGTTATTCTCCAGACTGCACTTGCATGAATAAATAATACCGTAATTCTACAGGGATATTAAGCACCTCGGCATTCTGGAGATTATATTAATCTTGAATCCCTTCTTAAGAAAATGAAAACCATTTTTCATTTGAGCGAGGCACACCATGCAGCTTCAACACCCACACACCACAAAATACGGCTTTGACAAACAAGCAGGGCAGCCTGCCTCAACAAACACACACCCATTGTGAGCCAAACAGCCTGCTGGTTGACTGAGAGGGGCTGCAATTAATTAAAACTGTCCAGAATCTTTTCAAATTTCTGAAAATAAATTCAAAGAGGAATCCTGCAAGTTTAAAACAACATTCTCTCAGCTTTATCAGATAGCATGAAAGTAAAGGGACAGTAGGACAATAAACAAGGTCTCTTGAGAAGAATAAAATGTCAAAATAACTCTCTTTATGAGATGCTAGATGTAAGCTAACCAGTAATGGAAGTAAAATTGTTACGATTAATAATCATAACGGTGACAAAAACCATCCTGAGAGAGATCTTAGCTCGTACCGATAGGAGGCGGTCTCCTTTTCGGAGCTCTCCACAGAGATCAGCGGGACCTCCAGCTAGTATGAAGGAGATGAAGATCCCCTCTCCATCCTCGCCTCCAACAATGTTGAAGCCAAGACCCGTGGAACCCCTTTGCAGAACAACTCGCCTGGGTTCTCTGGGAGAAACACAAATCACACACAGAGCGAAGTTCCATTTGTAAGAAAAGTGTGCAGGATGAGTAACACTTCAAGGACTGAAAAAGCGCAACAGTTTTTGTATGCTATTAAGCTGTAGCAACATACCATACTGTAGATACAGACCCTTTCCAAAGAATTTGAATATCATGGAAAAGTTTATTTATTTCCATAATTCCATTCAAACTGTTATACTTACATAGATTCCGGTTACTTACAGGATCCATTTTAAAATATTACTTTTTGTTTTTAAATCTTTGTGTGGTCTTGCTCTCTCTTACATCTTTGAACTGCTGACAGTTTACTCTCCTGCCAGACGGTTGAGGTCTAGCTCTGAAGTGCTTTTGGTAGTCCCAAAAACCCGCTTAAAGACTCGGGGTGATAGAGCGTTTTCGGCTGCTGGCCTGAGGATGTGGAACAGTCTACCTCCTAATTTAAAAACTTCCCAGAGCTTAGAGCACTTCAAGTCTCAACTAAAAACGTTTAAGACAGGATGACTGAGAACCCAATTGGTTAGAGGTTGTTTTTATGGACTAAATTGTTTCTACTTGTGCTTTTTTTTTTACTTTGTGTGTTGTCTGTCTATTTTATCTGCAGTATCCTATGTTATTGATGTTATAATTGTGATATGCTGTTCAGCACTTTGGGGCAGCATTGACTGCTATAAATGTGCTATACAAATAAATTTGACCTTGACCATGG
The DNA here is from genome assembly GCA_963556495.2 of Valencia hispanica. NCBI lineage: Eukaryota > Metazoa > Chordata > Actinopteri > Cyprinodontiformes > Valenciidae > Valencia > Valencia hispanica. The sequence continues at coordinate 50,914,338 of OY747705.1, read as the reverse complement.
CAATTATAGATTCAAGGCCCACAGCTTAAATGATTTCAAGTATTTAGTTGTTTATTTGTTCATAATTTGGGCTTCCAGCTCATAAAACCCACAAAAATAGGAATTCAAAAAATCTGAATACTGTGAAGAAATCAGCTCAAATTTTACAGGGCATGAATGTTTTAAACTGAGTGTCACACACTACTCATCTACTAAACTGAAAGAACCTGCACAGATTTTCCCAGGTGTCATTAAATTGCTTCACTTTGGTTTAATTGTCTCAGGTTCAATATGGGGAAGACTGTAGAATAGACAACTGGGCAGAAGACCATTATTGATACCCTCCATAAGATGGGTAAGCCACAAAAGTTCATAGCTAAGGAGGCTGGCTGTTCACAGAGTGCTGTGTCCAAGCATATCAATGGAAAGTCTAGTGGAAGGGCAAAATGTGGCAGGAGAAGATGCACCAGCAGAAGAGCTGACAGTGGGCTTCAGCAGAATATTATTTAGAGATGATTCATGAATCTGGCAGAGATCCAGAAAGAGTGGAATGAGGCGGGAGTCACAGTTTCAAAAACCATCACATTCAGACACATCCGGGAGATGGGCTACAACTGTCGGGTTCCTTGGGTCAAACCACTTCTGAGTCTGAGCCAATGTAGGAGGAGTCTCAACTGGGGCAAGGAGAAGGACTGGACTATTGGCCAGTGGTCCAAGGCCCTTTTTTCAGATGAAAGTAAAGTGTGCCTTTCATTCGGGAATCAAGTTCCAAGCGTTTGGAGGAAGACGGGTGAGGAATAGAACCCAAGCTGCTTGAGGTCCAGTCAACGTCATGATTTGGGGTGCAATGTCCGGTGCAGGTGTTGGTAAACTCTGCTTTCTTAAATCCAAGGTCACTGCATCAGTCTAGTCATATAAAGAAGAGCTGACAGCAAGCATCAACGAAATCTGGGCTTCCATAACTCCCAGACAATGCCACAGGCTGATTGCCTCAATGCCACGGTGCATCGAGGCAGTGATTAAGGCAAAGGGATTCCCTTCCAAGTATTGAAGATTGACATATCGTTTTGAAAGTACCATATTTTGATTGATTTGATCTGATCCTAATTTCTTTCTTTTTTTTCTGCAAAAACTGAGAAGTAAATGGTGATTTTTTGACAGTATTCCAATTTGTTTAATTCCGGTTTTCGTGGGTTCGTTTAAGTTGTGGGCCCTGAATCTATAATATATGGAAGTTTAAAATTTTGAATGGAATTATGGAAATAAATAAACTTTTCAATGATATTCACATTTTTTGGAACGGGTCTATATAGACCAATTCGGCGAGCGATTTATGAAGGCCACCATCTTGTGGCGCCGCCATTGCTGTCGTGACCAGTATCCGTACTCATTCATTCTGCTGTCATTGTAAACGAAATTGTAAACTGACCCTCTGACAGTATGATGAATACATGGATTGATGATGTTAAGACAGTGGTCCCCAGTTATTGAAAAAGGTATATTAAATTAATACCTATATCAATTTATGAATTAATCATAAATGTGGAAGTGACCATGAGAAGAGATAGTGGCCAGGTTGAACGTGTCTACTGTGACTGAGGGCAGGCAAAGCCAATGGCTGTCTGACTGGGAGCGGTCACTGCAGTAATGGCGGTGGCTCGACTTCCGGTTATTTCGCTGAATCGGACTATAAGATTGAAATATCGTGATGGTTCAAATAGTTTGTTTAAGATCAGTCCCTCCAGGATTTCACAATGTTGCGATTGCAACTATTAAAGCAAATTTACCCAATCCTGGCGACTTCTGCATCTCTTGCAATTTAATCCAATCATCACAACTTTAACGCATGTTTGACCAATTGCTCCTTCTCATCATTTTATTTCTCAGATGTACACTTGCCATTTCTAATGCTAGAGGGAGCGAGAGTGAAATAAGTCACTGCCATGGAACATACTATACAGTTTCCACATTCTCTACATTAAAGTGGATGTGAATTATTTTGTACCCCATGCAATGTGGTAATTTGTGGTGATATTGAAATGTTGTAATGTTGTGATGCAATGTGTGTCCTTTTTCTACCCCAAAATATCATTTTGGCAAAATACAATTCACATCCTTGACTGCACACACACAGACATTTTCAACTTTATGTACGGAGTAAAGGTGACAAAAAACAAAAAAACAAAAAGATTCCTATGAGTGTATCTGAGCATCAACTCAGACCCACCTGGACAACGTACTCAAGACATCTCACTAACCGGGAGCTGACAGTGTGTTGTAGAGTTACGGAGGCTTTGGAGCGCGATTGTGACCGGTGCAGTGGGTTACAGATGCGCTCCCAAGAGCTCCCTGTCGTGCCAACCCCTAGTGCAAAAGCGGTATGTTGCGGGATTTCCTCCCACTGAAGCGATAACTTGCGGGTCAGGAGACGGCTCATACACAAAGTGCTTCCCACTTCTGATAACTTCAATTTAAAAACTTTAGCTGAAAAGGCGCTTGTCAGTCCCCAGTTAGGCAGCGTGGACTAGGTCTCCAGAAAAATCACGTTGTAAGACTGTGGGTTCAGGCCACAGAAGGTGAATTGTTTGAATGTTAATTGTGATAATGTAATTTAATTGTTTATATGTAGTGTTTGTGGGGCGACTATGGCTCAAGTGGTAGGAGTTCGTCCCGTAACCGGTGGGCTGCTGGGACCCAATGGTTACGGGAACCCCCGCCCTGTCCATTTCAGTCGTTGTGTCCTTGGGCAAGACACTTCACGCACCTTGCCTGCTGGTGGTGGCCTAACCTTATTGTGATACACATCCTGCACACATTCACACCACCTGGGTGACTAAATGAATGTGTAAAGGGCTTTGTGGTCTTCTGACTGAAAAAGCGCTATACAAATGCAGGCCATTTACCATTTCAGTTACAGGAGCCACAGTCAGTGCTTTTAGGCATTGTGGAGAAAAAGTTACAGGTATTCATGTGGTTGATGTGGATTCTCTGTTCAGCTTGTTCAGATTGAATATCAATTAAAATGAATAAAACCTAAATACTAATGAATATGTCATCATTTTAGAAATTGACGGGTAAAAAGACATTGACGGGTTTTTGCACCCCGTGGGTAAAAAGGACAGACAACAAAAAGAAAATTAGCTTTAATCAGCTTACAGTATTTTTGCAGTTTTTTTCTACTTTTATTTATTCCTGCATCACTTCATTTTGTATATGGATGCTCAGAATGCAAGGTTTAACACCATGGAAAACCACAACTAAAAACACTAACTTTTGTTGCAACTTTTCACAAAAGCTGATGCAGAATATGACATTTCAGGGCGCAACAATCACAAAAAAGTGCAACAAAATCCTGGAGGGGACAGTCAAATGGAGGAAGGAGTTTAACTTTGAGGTTATGCTTCATGTTCACCAGCAGATGTCAGGATAACACTTTCTCAGTTTCCTACCCACACCACCATTTGAGTGAGCTCCCACAAACAAACCATGCTTGTTAAAAACTCTTCTAAAAAGCCCCCTTTACCATATAGCTTTATAATCTTTAATCCATCAACATACATTTAATGTCTACAGAAAAAAGAAAAATAGTCATTATATAAAACAGCCAATATAATGACAGATATTAAAGAATATATTTGATAACATTCTCACACTTTTAGTTTCTTTACGGAATCAAGTAGGTTATGAAGATCATGTTGCGCTTTTTAAATTTGTTTTAGGCACAGATAAAACGTTTGTTGACCCAGGTTTCAACTCTGAATTTAAACCCAGCATCGTTGCAAATATTAAATACAGAAAACATGTGTATTTATAATTTGATTTTGTGGATAATAAAGGTTCATGTAATGAAAGTCGTACAGAAATGGAAAAATATTACATCAAAAGAAATATTAAATGATCCAATTTAAGGCTGGTTAGAGATTGATTGGGTGTACCAAAGTGGACATACGTGGACAAAAGCATTATTGTTTTCATTTACATGAATACTATGAGAAAATAGCAACTGGGAAAAAAATAAGAGCAGACCTCAAAATGACTATCCTGCGTTCAGCCTTGGTCTTATCAGATTTATTATAGTCGAAGCTTACTCATTGGCCCAAAGGTTTGTGACGAAACTAGTCATTTTCTGGTAACCACGGTGATGCCAGAGTGACGAGGGTTGCGATGGGCTTTAATCCCTCCATTAAAATGGATTAAAGACAGTGGAGCAGGGCTGGGAGGATATCTGAACGTGTTTGTGTGTATGAGCATGGATGTGCATGAGCACATATGTGACCTGAGTTTACACGCCAGACAGAAATTTTACTGAGCCATCTGCCTTTCACTGCTAACAACATACACAAGCTGCTGCAGAGGGGGGGAAAGACATCAGAACCTCAACAAGTCATAACTGGATAAAACAAAAGGCTTTTGGGTCAACATAAGTTTCTCAGAAGGATAATCAACCAATCAGAAAGAGGACAAACAAGCTGAGATTAAATGCGATTAAAAAGATTTACCCTCTACCTGAACTATCTGGCTTTAAAAAAGTTGTAAACATGTCCTATGTTATATAGAAATGTGATTTGAATTACAATAAGTGCGCTCTCACCTGGGAACATCTTCGTCTGCCGTCAGACTCCTGGGTAGAGGTGAGTATCTAGGTGTGGTCAAAGGGGCGGGGCTCACAGACTGGCTCCCACTCATGTAGGGACTGACATGGTTGTCCTGATGTGGGGAATATGCTGGGGGAACACAAAATTACAGGTCTAGTGAGCTGAAATTGTAAATTTTCAAAAAGAATACTTCATCGTCATCATTTTGGAGCTCGCGGAAGTTATATGTTAAAGAAATAACAGCTTATATTGCTTAAACAGAGCATGACATTCAAGTAAGACAGATGTGTTTCAAGCTTTATCAAGCTTTATAAAGCATAAAATGGCGTTAAGAAGGTAGGTGCTCACTTATTAAACTTGCCAGCGCCTACAGTCATAGCAACAATTGAAAAATAATGATAATAATGATTGAAAATGCAACATTCTGCAGTGATCACTTAAGGTGATAAACTGTTGTAGTACACTGACAACATAACTAACCAACACTGCAACTGCAAGATAACCACAAATAACAAAGGGAACCAGAGCTAATTGAAAGGGCCGGCATCTCTTTCTGCAGCTATGATGCTCATGCAATTGGCTGTGCTGATAAACAAATAATCCTTCTTTTTTCTTCTTCTTCTTCTTTTTTTAGTAAACAAGGATCTTAATCGTATTGTCTTTAAACTTTAAACTACATACCAAAAAGAAGCTTTACATGTGTTCTCTAGAGTCCATCTGTGAGCAAGTTTAAGTTATTTCAAAGACAAATGGTTAACTTCATGCTAGACAAGTAGTCCTAATGTTTGATCACAAAAGTGTCCCATCCATGGGTGTTTGGGTTGTGGTTTTTGTGTTTAGTTGTGTTTATAATTTTCTTTGTGGGCCACTGATGTTTTATAGAACTTGCCGTATTCTGTTCATTACTGTTTCTTAGAGCTAGCATTGTTAGTTCGTTTCTTTATGTCTAGCTTCATAGTTTACTACTGATCTCTGCTGCCTGTATATTTTTATTATTTTTTTTATTATTATTTTCTTTAGATTATTATTTTATTATTCTATTATTTTCTAGTGTTAGTGTTATGATTTTCTTTTGTTTATCATTCTGATCATTGTCTGTGTACATTATCCATTATTGCCATTTAGGTTCGCTGTATGCAGCCTAGATTGCTGTCTTCATTATCATCTAGAACAGTGGTTCCCAAACTATTTCTATTGCCCCACTCCTTTGGTTTATAACAAAATGTTTACGCCCCCCCCCCCCCCCCCCATACCTTCCAGAATTACTTTAAGTATACCTTCTTTTTGTTACTGAGCATCAGTATCCAACATTGCTTTCATTACTTTTCTTTTTTTTATAATCTCTGTGCACACGTGCTTTGAAAATGTAAATATCAGCAAGAGGAACGAAATAACTAATAATTTAAATAATTTAAAGGGTTGTTTTGCAAATCTGAGGCCTTCAATTAACATACTTTTCAGTGCCTGGTGTGAGCCTGCTGTGATGTCACTTTATCTGCTAGGAGGAGGTGTGTGTTTGTGCCCTGCGTCAAGGAATTTGATTCACTGAACATTGGTTTCAGGAAGAAAAAAACATCACTGTATGTAAGTTTAATAAAGAACTTGTTACAGTAAAATTTGTGGGCACAATCGCTGCACCCTCCAGCGTGGCAGCGGAGCGCAGATTCAGCCTCCAGAACAACATCTATACCCCCAAGAGAAGTCATCTGTCCGAGACAAAAATCCAAAACCTCATGACAAAAACTCTGCAGAAATCTCACTTGAAACATTTGATTAAGCACAAGTGCCCATTGACCGAGAGGAGGATGTGAGTGTTCAAGCAACATGTGAACTGTTTGTATTTTAAGTGCAATTGTTTCTTTGTCGTTAATTTCTTATATAGTTTATATGTAGTTCTCAGTTCAGATGGTTTGGACTGAATATGATTTAAAATGAAAAATATATAAATATACTATTGCACATGTTATAATTTTAATAATTGACTTGTAGAAATAGATGATGGATTTTAAATAAAATTTTTACTGACAGAGGAATAACTGGTAGTGTGCTGGTGGCTGATGTCAGCCAATGTTGAATTCGTCCGTAGTACAGTATTAAATCCTCTATAATTGTGTGAGGCTTTTACACTTTCCCATTCGGTTCTAAACATCTTTTGAGCTCAGTTGAACATTTGCAGGTGTTTGGTGTAACAAAACCAAAGGCAAGATATGCTTCGTCATATTTTTTGCTCTTTAGCTTGGAAGGAAGTTCTGTTTGGGGGCGTTTTATGTTCTGCTTTGTATTATGTGGGAGCCCCATCAAAAACCTGTCCATTGTGTTAGCAGTGTCCAAGCATTTATTTTATCCATTCATTTATTCATTTATTTTATCCATTAATCCATTTTTTGTTATTAAATACTCAATTAAGCCTCACTTAAGCGGCTGTCTGCGTTTTGACTCTGCTTCAGTTCTACGGTATCTGTAAATATGGTAACCTGATTTGCTACATTCATTAAATCCGAAATCCTATGCGAGTTGCATAGATACTAGTCATTTGACAAACTCACTCTTATTTTCCATATTTTGTACTCTCTTTACAGCAAATCATCCTCCGACGACTTCACCTTGGATGCTTGTGAGTTTATGATTCATGAGTGAGTCACTCTGAAGACTCGCTATTCAAAGTCTGAAAGACTAAATACTGTTTTCTTCATGTGTAGGAGCAAATAGTTTACTTTTGCTCCTTCCTCGCCTTTTTTTGCGAACATTCAATTTTGTCTGAATTCTGTATAATCTTAGCGGTTAGTGAAAAGTTTATGTACGCTCAGGTAGAATATCATAAGGATTTGGGGCTTCTAATGATGCATCTTAAATGTAAAAAAAAAAAGAAAAACAAATGATTTATACAAAGCTTAAAAAGGATTATACAACAAACATTTTCAACACATTTCTGAAATAAGAATGAAGCGCACAAACTTGTTTCATTCAAAGTTGCATTTGGATTTTTGCTTTGTAACAGCACATTTCTTTTTATCGATCTGCAAATTTCTTTCATAAATCTTGATGGATATTTGATTAATATTATTATCAGAAACAGCAGAAATCACTAAAACTGATTGGCTTCCTGACATAGACCCAGCTTTAAAATAAAATCACAATAGGGTTATGATAAGAGCCATTCCAGAAGTTTAATGATAGTGCAGTTGATCAATTCCAAAAACTAGTTTTGATGTGTGTTTGGGATCTTTGCTCTGTCGGAACACACACCTTTGGAGAAGTGTAAAGAAATAGTTTCCTAACCATTGCAACGTCTGGCCTAAACTGAGTCTCTGGGGTGAAAGAAAACTGTAACAACAGTATGACTTTTCACAGTAAATATTTTTTTTTAAACTAAGAGGACGCCAACCAAAAAGGAAGAAAGACCTTGAAGAGATGGGTAAGCCAAATGCTTCTGAGAAAGGTTTGATGGTCAGATAAGACAAACTTAATTGTTTGCCATGACAAGTAGTATGTTTGAAGCAACCAAAGGAGAAGCATTTAAACCCAAACACATTGAACCAGTTGTCCAACATGTTGGTAGACACATCATGATGAGGCTCTGTTTAGCCACCATTGTTAAGAGGGCATAGCAGAAAGTTGATTAAATAATTTATAAAAGAGGAATCCATATTCTTCAACTTTAGCCCAGCTTAAAGACCAACTCCGATCATCTTTTTGAGCTATCTTAAAGTGTTCTTAGTGGTCTTTAAATTATGATTATGCCAAAATCACAAAGCCTGTGCCGTTTTCTAGGACATAGCTTCAGAAGAGCGGCAGTAGCTCATTAGCAATTCGCCTCTGTGTTGTGGGCGGAACAGTTGGCGGGAGGAACCCTACACCTCCCAGTTGCTGAGAGCTCTCCGTTTACGCTAGCTCTCCTGCTACTTTACAGCCCCTAACACCCTCAAGCTAGCATTACCGGTGCAACTAAAATGATGAGCAATATTGGTGCTATCCACTTGTACAGTTTTGAGCCAGATGCCAGCTCTGACGATGAAGAGGAAGACGTACATAGATGTAGTCGTCTCCAATCGGATGCAACCTACTACAGCACACAGGTGTTGATCCGCCATCAGCTTCTCTATGCCTCAGTACCTGAGGTGGGGTTGGGGGGGGTTAGAGTGGAGCAGGAGGAGGAGCTTGTAGCCTGCCTAGTGCGGTTGCTACATCACAAGCACAGTGTTTTAGATGGCCTTTTAGCTTCTGCCACCGATATGAAAGCAGAAATACTCAGAAATACAATTTTGAGCTTAAAGAGTAACTAAACCCCAAAACAACTTTTTTTGTTGCTTAAATGGGTATTTACCAATGCAGTCTTTCAGTTTCTGGGGATTTTTTTACATTTTGGTGTAAACTTGTTTAATTCTACACTTTTTGGTCTAAAAACATCTTAGTGCTGCCCCCTTAGGGTTGAACGGTGGCTACTGCATTTGAATTTTGTGATTGGTGGAGAGCGGTACATCTTTACGTCACAGGCATTCACTGCGTCACAGCAGTCATGGTCTCACAGACACGCCCCGTGGGTTTGGGTATAAAACTATCAGACATACCGGTCCCATGGCGAGTTTGGAGTTGGATTGCGTTTTTCAGGTTACCATTATTATCACATTAGCACTTAGTTAGCATAGCTAATATACTGTTTTGAACGTTACCCTATGTTAGCATTACTACTGAGAGACCGGACCCATCCTGTCTCTCTCTCCCTCAGCAGCAGCGCTGACTCAGCGCCCCGAGCCAGCGGCTCGAATTGGTACGAATCCCTCTACTCCTCTACCTACGGTGACGGTGGAGGAGATCAGCTGCCTCAGGGCACCGAGCCAGTGCTGCCGAGGCAGAGGGAGACAGGAGGAGTCCGGAGTGGTAATGCTAACACAGGCTAACGTTCAAAACAGATGAATGTTGATCAGATTGATCTGTCGCAAAACTGCCAACGTCGCTTTGGTCACTGTCCATGTTTCAGTGTCAGATTAAGCGAGCTGTCACTGTCCTCCTGAACACACCTCCACGTTCCCCCCTCCGCTTTTCCTCCACACTTGGCCACACCCCTCCATGCTTCCTGGCACCGCCCACTTTGTAGAATTTTTCAAATGTTGTCTGGGGGCGGGGTTATGCTTTTTCATGGGGTTCAGTTACACTTTAATGTTCTCAAGATATGTTCTCTGGCATCAGAAAAATGCCACAAGAACATGTTAACAACACAAAAAACATGATTTTCATTGAAGTGGGTCTTTAGCACAGCTAGATGATTGAAACCTGGACAGAGCTGGGTGTTCCAACAGGACAACAACCTAAAACATGCATCAAAACTAGTATGGAATGATAAAGCAGACTAACTGAGCTTCTTGAATGGCTTTGACCCTCAACCACGTTAAAAATTTGTGAACAGAGCTTAAAAGCAGCATCTGTTTGGGGGAAAAAAAGCTAATTCAAATACACTCTGCCATCTCAGACACAGAGTTACAAAGAAATATTAGAGATGGACACAAAAAACATTTTCTGTACAGCGTAATTTCCCTCCATTGTGGAGGAGAGTAAATGCACAATAAATGACAAATACAATTATTAAAAAGTTTTTAATCTTTTTTTTTTTTTTTTATATTTCGCACAAATTAAAGGATGATTTAATACGCATACTCATTAATGGCCCAAAATAAAATTGACATTGATGCCCCAGTTGGCTGTGTAAACTGTTCACTGGCATTTTATAAAGTTTCCGATGTTTGGTGATACTGTTGAAACTGCATTCTAAAAACTGCATAGAGTTAATCTACTTACTGATGACTTTACAATAGTTTGCACAGCAATATGTCGAGTTTGTACTCACAGTTGGTGACATCAGGTGGAGGAAAGTTGTCATTAATGAAAAGGGAGCTGTGTTTGGCAACACGGAGGTATACGACATCCGGAGTGGACTTTAGTGCAGCAACTGCTTCTTCATGAGTCACCTCCTCCAAGCAAGAAGCATTTACCTTGATATAAAAGAAGAAAGAAAACACGACTAAAGAAAGCCCTTTTTTTACATCAGAAACAGCACAGAAATTAAGTTTCAGAGCAAATGTTTACATCGATGTAGCCAGTGTAAAACAGTACATTTGTGTCAGAATCTACGATTTAAAACAGAATGGGATGACGTTTGCAAAATTGCACAGTCAAAAATTGACAGCAATAATTTATTATAAGTTATTTTATATATATATATATATATATTATTATTATTTATAATAAGTTATTTAGGTCATAAGGTAAACAAGCTAAATATTTAGTTTACAAATGAGATATTTAGCTCCAAGCTAAATATTTAGTTTGAAGCTAAATTTTTAGCTAGCAAGCTAAACTGGCTAGCGAAATCTATAACTTAAGTAAATCACTTAAAGCTAAATATTTAGCTAATATGCAAATTCACTTGCGTAGAAGTGAAAATTGACTATCAAAATAAAAGCTGGGTCCTGCAAACCTTTATATAAACTCCTGCTGCTGGTGAAGTCAGTGTTGCTGTAAAATCATCGGAAAAACGTCTGTATTACCGCTAAAACACCTCACCCTACGTTTTGAGCAGGAATGTTGGACATGTCGGGAGGAAAATAAACAATAATAATGAGGTGACAATCAGTCTCATCAGCAGTTTATATAAAGGTTCGCAATACCAAATTTAGCTGTGCATATTTGCTATTTAGCTCTGAGCTAAACGTTTAGTTCGAAGCTAAATATTTAGCCAAACAGTTTAGCTGGCTACATAAATGTTAACTTCAAAGTAAATATTTAGCTTTCTCACTAAGTATTTAGTTCAATTTAAATATTTAGCTTCGAACTAAACATTTAGCTCAGAGTTAAATGTTTAGTTTGAAACGGTAACATTTATAAATGAATTAATAACGAACACAATTATGACTTTGAAAAAGGAACCCCTATTTATTTATCTTATGACAGGCTAAATAACCCAAATTATTGCTGTTAACTTTTGACTGTGTAACTTTACAAATGGCACCCCATAACAGAGAAAACTAAAGAAAGAAAAAGTGTTCTTACAGCAACAAGTTTGTCCCCTATTTGCAACCGTCCGTCTTTGTGCGCAGCCCCTCCCTCGATGATTTTAGTCACATAGATGCTGTTGTCACCAGGAACATGCTGGTTCCCAACACCACCTGCTATACTGAATCCTAAACCTGAGAGAAAACATCAACATACAAAGGTCATATTGTTGGGAATGCTTCCAAGGTACAAGTAAATATTCTTTATAACTAATTCTGGGAACTTTAACATTAGCAATATATCTATAGGAATTGTTGTAACCACTCATTTGTTGTCTGCTTTCCAGGCTGATTAATCTTACTCTCTTTTTTTCGGTTCAAAAATAACACTCGTGATATTTTGAACAGCTAATGTTTTGTTTTCCTTTTAAGTATCAACTGATATTTTTAGGGAAAGCTTTGATTGGGAGCCCAAAATACGAACATCTATTAATTTTTTTCTTCTCATTGTACTCTTATCTTCTGGTCATTATTATTAAATGATATACTATATTTTTAAAACAAGGACAATATGATTTTGTTACTCCAGTGCTCAATATGTTTCTAACAGTGTCTCACCTTTGGGCCCTTTGACTAGTTTAATATCCATGATCCTCTCAGCAAGGCTCCTTCTGCGTCGTATACACAGCCGGACAAGTCCTCCTGCCTCCTTCAGTGCCTCCACCGCCCCGCTGTGAGTCACTTCCCTGACGTCGGTGTCGTTCACTCTGACTATACAGTCATTCACCCTGCACAGCAATTATAAGGACCATGTAAGGCAAGGCCTTCATCGCCGCTAACAAATGCATCTTTTATTACAATAGCTTGATATCACATTGAAATATTTAACTACATAACTTTAAAAAGAGTCTTTAGTCCAGGAGTCCAGTTAATGCTTGCCTATGGAATAAATATGATATAACACAGAGACCTGTGTCTATTGGCCACTTTTCAAAATGGGAAAGACAAGAGTGCATGTTATTAGAGTAATGAAGATGTGTGTCTTAACCTTCAAAGGTCAAAAAACTGCCCAGATCTACAGTAAACACCAAAAACCCAAAAGGAAACGGCGTCAAACAAGACTGGATGAGGACCCAAGTATGTCTTAACATTTTTGTTGTTGTGAGTATATTACCAATGACAGATGAATTTATTTAGGGGACTTTAGACATCTAAAAGGGAGTTCAATAAATCTGTGACTCTTGAAATTCTATATTCAAATTTAGTATCAAGTATATAGGATCTGAATTTCATTTATGTGAAGACTTCTTCTTGCATTCCCACTATATTTTTTATTTAACACTGTAAATATTATTTTAACAATGTTTTTTAAGGTTTTTAATTTTTTTCACAGCTTCTATTTGAAGGGGTAAAGTTGATATAGAAATGTAAAATCTTTTTAAAAAGTTGTTCATTTTTGTTTAGACAAGGATCAAATGCATTCATTAAGCAAATAATAATAATAATAATAATAATAATAATAATAATAATAATAATAATAGAAATCAAGAATTTATTTCCAAGTTCTGAGGATGTAGATCAGCTTATATTTCACTACAGAGTAAGGTGGGGTGAAGTTAGGACTGTAAATGACAAGAAATATAAACACACGAGGTTATCTTTAAAGCGGAAAAATTGAAGGAAATTTAAGTGGCATATATGGTATTGTCTGATTTCATACTCCATTTAAACACAGTACATCAGCAAGCTAACAAAACTGTTCACACAGTTCTAATGTGGTATCTGTTAATTCGGTTAAGATTAAACCTAATGGTTAATAGCCAATATCAACAATTAATTTAAGCTCAAGTAAAAATTAAGAATACTCTACCTGAGTCGTCCATTCTGGGCTGCAGCTCCTCCCGGGATGATCTTGGTGATAAAGATTGAGGGGTCTTCTCCAATATGGGGGTTATCTGTGCCGCCAGCAATACTGAAGCCCAGTCCTGAGTTACCCTGCTCATACAGACACAAACAGAGTCTGTGTTGGTGGTAAAAATACTTATATACACAAATTTGCATCCACTTTTGAATTTTGAAGTTTAAAAGTCTGATACTAATTTGACAAATATCTGCTTTGTATGGTTCTTCAGAACAACTGTAAGATGATACAGAACATATTGTAAAAGATGGCATTGGCAAGTACCGTTAAAGTATATTAAAGTTTTATAAAACAGCCTTAACCACCACTATGCTTTAAAGTCCTTTTAATGAGATGCCAGAGACAGTATCTGTGTTCTCTGGCTATTTAAGGGGCCACTCCCCTTCAAGTTGCTTTTCACTGCTGGTCAGTTTGCTGAATGAAGGCAACTTCATTTTCCCAAACAAATCGAAATCACACAAAAAAGACAAATTTGGCTGTCTGGTAGCATTTCGGTATACAAAAAGGACAACCAATCATCAAAAGGAGCACTATACCTGTTATTAAGGTTATCCAGTCTATGAAATACAGCTAGCAAGCAACAAGTTCTCAGTATCCCTGCATGAACAGACTTCAAAATACTTTTACTAGTTTTTAAATCCGTGAATGGCTTAGCAAGAAACTATGTTGAAGAATTGTTGTCATTATACCAACTCCCCAGACCACTCAGGTCCTCTAATTCCAGTTTACTCAGCAACCCTAGATTCAGAACCAAACATGGAGAAGGAGCTTTCAGTTTCTATGAGTTTGTACTCTAAAAAAACATTAAACAACAGTGAAATCACAAAGTAGCTATAAAGTTCTTACTTTCATCTTACATCTTACAACATACATCTTTCTTTAATGTTCCTTATGTCTTCGATGTTGTTCATTGTTTTTATTATTTTATTGTTGCGTTTTTTTCCCCTAATCACCCAAAGCACTTTGAATAGCCTTGTTGCTGAAAGTGTGCTATACAAATAGATAGAAAAAGATTTTTCACTCTGAAGAAACAGCAGGTCTCTCCTCACTGTCTTTCTTTAAAAAAAGCTTTCTCCTTCTCTTCCTGATCTGACCTGTCGTTTTCTTTATCTGCTCAGTGTTTGGTCCCACTGGCTGGAACTATTTTTGTCCCTGCAGGCCACACACAGGTAATACGGTCGCTGAAACATGGAGGACCACAATGACCCCTAGCAAGACCCTATTGGGAATGTTTAGATGGCACAATATTCGGATATTATGGATGTTATGGATGTAGGCTTCCTCATCCTTCTGTCTCTTCATGTAATCCCAGACACACTCCATGATGTTGAGATCAGGGCTCAGTGGGGCCATACCGACTTCTTGTTGTTCTTTACGCTGAAGATAGTTCTTAATGACTTTGGCTGTATGTTTAGGGTCATTGTCCTCCTGCAGAATAAATTTGGGGCCAGTCATACACCTCCCTAATGGTATTGCATGACAACTCCATTTGCAGAAATGCAGCCCCAAATGTTCAAGAAACCTCCACCATGCTTCACTGTTGCCTGCAGACACTCATTACTGTACCGCTCTCCAGCCCTACGACGAACGAACTGCCTTCTGCTATAGCCAAATATTTCAAATTTTGACTCATCAGTCCTGAGCACCTGCTGCCTTTTTTCTGCACCCGAGTTCCTATGTTTTGGTGCATACTTGTGTCGCTTAGCCTTGTTTCTACGTCAGAGGTATGGTCTTTTGGCTTCAACTCTTCCATGTAGACCACTTCTGGCCAGACTTCTCCGGACAGTAGATGGGTGTACCTGGGTCCCATCGGTTTCTGCCAGTTCTGAGCTGACGGCACTGCTGGACATCTTCAGATTTCAAAGGGTAATAAGCTTGATGTGTCTTTCATCTGCTGCACTAAGTTTCCTTGGCCGACCACTGCGTCTACGATCCTCAACGTTGCGTTTCTTCAAAAGAGCTTTAACAGCACATCTTGACACCCCAGTCTGTTTGAAATCTTTGTCTGGGAGAGACTTTGATGACGGATTATAACCACCTTGTGTCTTGTTGCTGTGCTCAATCTTGCTATTACATGAAACCATCTTCATTTTGAGTTTGCCTGTTCCTCACCCAGATTTAAATAAAATAACAAAAACAACATTAGGAAACAAGACCACTTTAACCCCTTCAGACACCACAGCCACAGGAATGGGCATCTAAAAATATCTGTATCAGTAAGAACTTTATATCTAATTTGTGATTTCACTGTTAAACTTTTTTTACATAATGTTTTTTTGGAGTATAAACTTTCATACATCCTTGGACTGGTTGTAACATGGTGAGATATTTGAACTTGGCTGCATGGATTTAGGAAATAAGGCACATGAGAACAGGTATGAGATAGAAGTTGAAAAGTAAAGCAAAATTTTAAATTAGATGAAAACATCCAGCAAGCTGATGCTTTTCCAGTTGTTCAGCAACAGTGTAATTAATTGGTACATGTTCACTTTACTAAATATAAAAAACAAGTTAATGCATTTGAAAGTTCAATAATACATTACTGAAGACAAAAAGGATTTTGTGAAGTTGCGTTGCCCACAGTAATCAGAGTTCATGTGTACATTCAGACAAGTATACAGGTAGACAAATTTGCAAACATCCGGTTTTGCAGGTTAATGTCATGCCTTGTTAGTTAGTACATGACATCTATGTGAAAAGGATGGCCTTTGTACTTAAGTTTTCATGACATTGTACGCTCATTTAGTTGTGATGTCCATTGCAATGGACATCGTAAAACACATAAAAACACGAGTTAGCATAAATGAATAAAATTCTTTTGGCTCACTAGAAAGAAAAACAGGTCCGAAGGGGTTAATATATTATCCCCATGATTTTTGTTATTATAAAAAGACACATCACAGCAACAGGTAGGTAGGATACTTCTCCACAGGATCAAAACTCACATGATCATACACTGAAAAAATACATCGAACCTAAAAGTCCTTATATATATATATAAACCACTAATGTAGAGTCTTGGGGCATGGGCACATCACTGGGGTGCGAGGAGGGGTTTCCCTCCTCGCTATCCCGTGGCATCATGGGTCCCAATTTTAATATACAACTTAGACACTCCCACTTATAAAATTTTCATGCGACACACATGTAGGGACTTTGGGGTGGGCACACTTTTCGGCATCCAGAGGGGGAGCGGTTCAATATGCTTCATCTCTGGTGCCGGTGCCCACTGTTAAACCACATATAGACACTGAGAAATCGGGGTGGGGGTTGGGGGATGTGTGGCTGCCTTCCCCACATCCCACCCCTCTGTTTTAAATGCACATTATAACAACACGCATCAACACCATACTCG
Organism: Valencia hispanica; assembly: GCA_963556495.2. Taxonomy (NCBI): domain Eukaryota; kingdom Metazoa; phylum Chordata; class Actinopteri; order Cyprinodontiformes; family Valenciidae; genus Valencia; species Valencia hispanica. The sequence goes on along the minus strand of OY747705.1, from coordinate 50,897,502 downwards.
AGCGGGAGGATGGAGGCTAGGGGTCTTCTCACGCCCCTGTTCACTACGGGCCATCAGAGGTTGGGGTCCGGAGGAGGAACGGGTGGTCTGGTCGGGGTCCTAGGCTGTCGGGCTGCTTTGCCACTGTGGGGCCCTTGGCGGTCTGCTTGTCTCCGTCCTAGAAGGTAGGGGGTCCATCTCCCGGGTCCGTGGGCTGGTTGGCTCTACTGGCGCATCGGTACCTGGACCTGGGGCAATAAAGTCTGTATGGGGTGTGTGAGTGAGGGTACTGCGTCATTTCTTGGGTGTCTTGGTGAGTTAGTGACAATGTATGTGTTTAAGAGGGAGGGAACGTATGACTGTCTGTATGTCTTTGTCTGCCTGTCAGGTTGGGTCTTGGGCTGCCCTCTCGCCTGGTGCACCTCAGGCCTTACATTTAATGGGTGGCCTATTTCCCCTTCGTCACTCCCCGCTAGTGACGGATGCCCCTGCCTACTGGTGCGTCGGTGGTCAATCCGGTTCGGCACTGATGCGTGCCTGGCCGGGCCTGGGGGGGCTGGTTTGTCGGTCGGCCGATGTGCTGGGCCGAAATCTTCCTTTGGTTGGTTAGGGCACCTCTTTTAGGGGTGCCAGGTTTCGGATTGTTGGGTGGTGCCTGCTCGGTGGCTCGGCGGGATATGGATCCAGCGTCTCGTTCAATCACCTGTTCTGTGCGCACCGTGCGTGGACGGTTCATTGGCGGGTTGGACCGGCCCTGGCCTTTGTGGGATGCCTGGTCTCGGCGCTCTGCGTTGCGCGGGATCAGGACTCGGGAGCTGGTACAAGTTGGTGTCCAGGTGCCGGCTAAGCTTGGCCTGGGGATGCTGTCCATCCGATGCGGCTATCGGTGGGGCGCCCCGATGTGGGGCAGGGCACTGGGATGTTGGCGGTGGGGATTGGCCTAGGGCCCCTCGTCGGCCAGTCCCTTGTCGGGTCCCTGCTGGGGGGTGGGGTGCCCCTGGGCCCCGGCTCTCCCAGTCCATGGACCGGCCCGCCCTGGCGTGGCTGGTTGCCGGCGGGGCCCGTGGGCTCGTCACTGCTGCCCCCCGGGCCCCTGCATAGTAGCCGCTGGAAGTTCCCCTGGGGTTCTCCTTTGCTCCTCTCTTGGGGGATGCGGTCGGCCCCGCCCGGGTCCGCCTGGGGCTCTGGGGGTCCTTTGGACGTCTTGGCTCCGATCTCCTCCATGTCTGCATCGATTCCTGGGAGACGGATTGATGCCTGCTCACACCAACTATCGAACACTCTTATGGAGAAACCTTATATGCACCAGCATCCTCACACACACACACACACACACATAGATGTGGGGTCTCTGGTGTTTACAGATATATTCTTGGGCTGAGGGCTGAGGTTATCATTACTAGAGCTTGATTAATTGGTACCATGAGTTTTTCTGTGACGTTGTTGTATTTTTATATCCATTTTTGTGTGATGTGGTTTTGTAGTTCTTAGTTCACTATGTTTGGTTTGTTTTGTCGATGTTCCTTTTTCAGTTTTTGTTTTGTATTTTCCCCTTTCTCTGCCGTCCTGTGGGTATGGAGGCAGACTTCAATGTTTTCCTGTGTTTTCTTTGTTCCCCTTCTTCTCTTGTATTTTCAACTCACCCTCTTTCTTGACTTTTTGTTTCCTACCTCTCTTCTTCATCTTCTTTCTTTCTTCACCTTAATTTTCCATCTCCGTGTCCATAACATCAGGAAATAAAACCCCCAGAAATTAATAATAAAGATTTTTCATACATATATCAAGTGGAGTACTATAGCAAAAGCTGTACTGCTCCGGTTGTGAAAGTAAATCTATTGGGCTTCTACTTGGTACTCAGACACCAATTCTGAGCTCCACACTGCCAAACAGGACACGTTAAAAAAAGAGGGGAAAAAAGAGAGAAAAACATAAATAAAAATAGAAAGTCTTCATATAACCTGCAGAAATCATCACCTGTGTAAATAAATAATAATAATAATAATAATAATAATAATAAATTTTATTTATAAGTACCTTTCAGGTCACCCAAAGTAATTTTACAATAAAAACAAACACAATACAACGATAGACAGAAACAAACAGTTAAAATAAGCAATGCAATCACAGAGAGCATGCTGTCCTGAACAGGTGACTTTGGAGTCTGGATTTGAAGAGGGGAAGAGAGTCGATGTTACGGATGTCAGTTGGTAGGGAGTTCCAGAGTTTGGGAGCAGAGCAGCTGAAAGCTCTGCTTCCCATAGCGCTGAGGTGGAAAGAGGGCAAAATGAGATGGATGGAGGAGGAGAAAGATCTGAGGGAGCGGGAAAAAGAAGCAACATGGAGAAAATCTGACAGATAAGGAGGAGCAAGATTATGGATGTCCTTGAATTTCTACAGGAGAAGTTTGAAGATTTTTCTGAATTTCACCGGAAGCCAGTGGATTTGATGAAGCACAAGGGTGATATGTTGAAAGGAGGGGGTTCTTGTTATGATGCGAGTTCTGGATCAGTTGAAGTTTATGGAGGAATTTTCGAGGGAGTTCAAGGAGGAGATAATTGAAGTAATTGGTGCAGGAGTTATGGATGCAGGGTAAGGGACGGAGGGAAAGATTATTGATATGCAATTGAAAAGATGTCAAGGATAACACCCAGACTCTTAACTGAGGAAATATATGTAACTTTGCGTAATGTTTTTTAAACAAACAGACTAAAACATACCTCAACCAGAACGGATACGATCTGCAAAATAATATCACACAGTAAAAACATTATATGCTTTCAGACACTATTTTACTCACGACCCATGCTCTGTCATGGATTTAAATCCAGCGTAATGTCAGTGGGTGTGTTTGCGTGTATGTCCGTGGTGACTTTAAAGCAGATTCAGTCAAGCAGACAGAACCAGGTCACAGGAGAATAGAACGATGGAGAGAGACACAGAAAGACAGCCTTGGGGGGTAGATAAAGGGAATATAATCAGGGAAGAGGGTTCGTAAAGGACTGTGAAAGGAAAGTGGGTGATGTTGAACAAGAAATGGAAAGGGCAGGGGAGCAGGTTTTAGAATTGGACCAACGCTTAGGCTGAAAGGCAGAAAAGACAAATGATGACATGAGGGTAGAGGAGTAAAATCCAAGATTTGAACAAATGAGGAAGAAGCAAGTTATACACTCGAGTGATATAAACAGCCACAAAATGCTTGAGCGATTGACTAATACTGGGTGCCTTGCAAAGGGTTTCATAACCCTTGAACTTCTTCACATTTTGGTACAGTATAACCAAAGACATCACTGTACAAGTAAAAATCAGTTTAGTGTTCGTTTCCCCCCCAAAAAAACTGGATTTTGCAAATAGACCAAAAAGTTCAATTTAGGTCTCATCGGTGCCTAGCACTTTCTTCCACATGTTTGCGGTTTTCCCTACATGGCTTTTGAAATGTGTCGATGGTATTTCTAATGGCTTTTTCCAACAGCAGCTCTTCTCTTCCCACTCATTGATAAAGGCCAGATTTGTAGACTATACAACTGATAATCGTCCTGTAAGCAGATTCTCCAACCCAAGATGTGGATCTCTGCAGCTTCTCCAGAGTTACTATAGCCCTGTTGGCTATTTCTCTGATTATCGCGCTACTATCCATTATTTTTTTCGATTATGGATTGAACAGTGATAAGTTGTTGCTTGGGATGTTGTTTTACAATTTCATCTAGCTTTAAAGGTCTCATTCACTCGTTCTTTTCAACAAATAACTTACTTCGCTGGTCGTGTTCCAATGACAACTTTCAACAGTTTCTTCCCCAGCTCTTCTTTCTTGGGTAAAAAAATCAGCATTGATCTGTTATCTCCACAAATAACACAAGCCCAAACATGTTCCGCCATGTTGTGGAGTTGCTAATGGTTAGCTTCTACTAGCAGAGATGCACTCTGCTCTCTCCTGGCCGCAAAAACAATGCAGCCTTCCTGTGGGCGGTCAGAAGCCAAGGTAGGCCATGAATATTAATTTTCTCTTGTGACGTAGAAGGGACTGGCATTTTCTGATTCGTTTCCTTTTGCTGGTTATTTCCTTTTTATGGCTAATGTAGATAATGGGGGTTGGAGAAAATGTTCAGGTGCAGCATGCATATGCAACGCAGAGTGACTGATCGCGTTTCAAAAAGAACAAGTATTATAGTCTCTCATTGAACGAGAACTTTAAACTTCTTTGCAACTTTCTCCCTGACCCGTCTGGTGTGTTCCTTGGTCATTATGAAACTATTTGTTCTCTAACTGTCTCTCAAACCTCTGAGACCTCAACAGAGACGCTGCATTTATACTGAGATTAAAGAAAATATAAGCACACTCTGTTTAGTGGTGGTGAATGCTGAAAGCTGTTTTCTGCCCTAGATTTTCATTAGATTAAAAGTGGTTGAATACATATGCAAGTAACATTTTTAAAATTGGTATTTTTAAGAAGCTATGTATAATTTTCTTCCCACTTTACAGGTACATGTGTTACTTTGTGTTGGTCTATCACACAAAAAACACCGTAAAATACATTGAAGTGTGTGGATGGAATATAACCAAACGGTACGAGGACCAAGGAGTATAAATACATTTTCAAGGCTGTGTACATCACTATATCAGGCACAAACTGCTCTTCATGACAAATTCAAAGAAAGTAGCATCTTATGGGTATAAAAGTAGCATTCTTTTGTTTATCATGAGTTTGCATTGAAATAGATATAACTTCAAATAGTGTGGAGGTAACATTATTTTACCCTCTCCAGTGTGATTTCCTCATACTCATAGTCTGCTTCTGTTCCATTGACCTGTTGGTGAGACAAAAAGATGTAAAAAAACACTATTAAAAAGTCTGCTTGCCTTATTAAAACAGTAAATTACTACTTTTTAGTTTAAAGAAATTCACAAACAATTACATCTCCAATTAAAATGTAAATGTGCTCCAAAGTAACTTGTTCACTCATATTCACGCATATTTAAATAAACATGTTTTATTTCTTTTTTTTTAAATTTAGCAGTGACTGTTTTTAACAAATGGGGAGCAGAAAAATTATACTTTTCAACTTAAGAAGTAATTATATTCAATCACAAAATGAATGCTCCGGAATCCAGTTTAGATCAAATTGAAATTGTACAAAATTTAATTTTTCGACCTTGTGCTGGTAAATCCTGTACACATTTAGACAGACATACTATTTTCCAAATTAATTAATTTAAGCTAGCTTTATAGCAAACCATCTTTCGAATGTAGCATTTACAGTGTGTTTAGGTGTGAGCACTTTGATTTCATCCATGACATCCAAATTCCTATTTTATTACAGGTTAACTATTTCATCAATCCTCAGCATGCAAGGCACCTCTTAGTATCAATATGCAAGATGCAAGATTTGAGTCTCAGTCAGAGAAAACAAAAAGCACTTTGTTTCTTTTTTCTAAAGTACAGTACTGGTCTTAAAAACATTTGAAAGCAGAAGCTACAACAAAAGAAGTATCAATCGTGGCAGATGGCCGCTCATACTGAGCCAGGTCCTGGTTCTGGTGGAGGTTTCTTCCTGTTAAAAGGGGAGTTTTTCCTCTCCACTCTCGCTAAAAGCTTGCCCAGTATGAGGGATTGCAAAAACTTTGAAATCTGTTTTAAAGTAGGCATTATGAAGTTCCAAATTTTATCGCGACATGTTTTGGTATTACTTAGGATGACAATAAAAGTGATTAAAATAAAAAGTATTTATAAATTCTTTTGTGTCTTTTTTAGGCAACTACATGTCACTGAAGTCAAAGCCCCACAAACACGAATAATGCTCCTAACAAATCTTACCCATTTTAAAATAGGATTCATCACGACATTAAAGACATTTAAAAGTAGGATTCTTATCACTAAACTGCTAACAGTGACTGTATTTAACCATATTTTTGAATGCATTGAGTTTAATTAATGCTTTCACGGAATCAACATTGGAGAAAATAGTAACAAAAATACCATTCTGACAGAACAGCTAGTTTTGGGGATTTTCAAACATCATTAATTGGAATGTATTTTTGTCACGAATAATCAATATTCTTATCATGGCAAGAAATTCTTCATGATGACAATAAACCATATGATAGAAGTATCTGTAATAACTCTGCAGGTCCAGAGATATATTTTGAAACAAGATCCAAACATCTCCAGCTTTGCTGCTGGATAATCTTGTTTTGTTTTTAAAGCAAAGTTTTTCAGCATTGTTTCTTTCATTAATTTAGTTATTTATGTCTTGGTGTTATTGTAATTTTCTGCTATTGTTAAAAACATTTTCCCAATGTCTGCAATTTAGCAAAACAAAAATCGGTGCTTTTATTTATATGAACAGAACTAGTGTATGGTTCCTGTCTAAAACTAAAATGAAAGTAGAGTATTAACTCAGATTGTTTGTACCCTGACAGAGGTCACACATTAAAGATTATGAAAGTGAATTTAGATCAAATTTAATAATGACGTATGAATCCAGAAGATTAAAATCTCTAATGCGACGCTCATGATGATGCATCTCTGACATCACATTTCGAAGTGTGTCCTTTAAAATGTCCATAAACCACCGCATTGACTCTTAAAACGTTTCAACCAGTGAACACCACGTGTATCAAAGACCGGCAAAACTCTGCAGGGATAAGCGGCTATAGACAAAGACCGATGGATGCATGGGTTTCTGCACTGAATGAGAGTCACACACAGATATTTCTTTCAGACATGCTCTACGCATGGTACTAAATGTCTTTTTCAGATGCAGTTGATGCATGGAGGCGCACACACATGTAGCGGTCGACTGGCATCCCAGGGGCCGATGTAATCCGCCTGGCTGTAATCTGTCTTTGTGCAGTCAGATTACTTTAGATTTTGAATTTTTGCTGTTTTAAACAGTCTCCCTTAAATCGCCATGTGTTGTGCGCCTACTCTCATTTACAGAAACACTCCTCATCCATTTTGACTGAGCATTGCAACATAAAAACAATGGTGACATATAGTTTTATTCTTGCACAGATATCCACTTTGTTCTGTTGGACAAATATTTACACGTGCACAATGTCCTTTATCATTAAAAAAATAAAATGGCAGGGAATAATTATCATTGATATCATTCAGCTATAGTGGGAATTATCTGAATACCAAGGGAATCTGTTCCTGCTCGTAATTTCGTTCATTTTCAGTCCGGCGGGGAGTAGTTCCACAGTAATTACATAATAAAATTATCTAACAACAACACATTAATTCCCTGGAGCAGCTGGCCAGCAGTGAGATGACATCTGGATTCATCTGATTCTAGACGGAGAGTTCTGTTTAAACCACGACAGCGCTGTCTTTAATGCAACATATTCACTGGACAGAAATGTTTAATGGTCATCACACAATTTTGTGTTGCAGGAGCAGAAGCTTACACGCTTGGACATCTTATTATGTGCCTGTCCTTGTCTTGATGAATGTGTTGAAAAGTCACGCTTAAGATCAGCCTAACAACATTTTAATGGCGCTTTCACATAGACAGATATCAAAATAACGTTTTTTTCAATGAATGTTTTCTCACCTTTCAATGTTCAAATACCATTTTACAGAAAGCAGTGTCGTCTACTTTTTTAAATATATATATACATATAATTAGTGTGTGCTTTTCTCAATAGTTCCTCAAAAACAGACCAGAAATATTCCATATCTACAACTAACCACTGCAAAGTAAGATCCAAAGCAAACTGTTAATTTAATCCTAATCAATGCAATTAAAGCTGTACTCACATATGGGGGGGTGTCTACGCTGTTGGCATTGACCACCACTGGAGGGGGGTTGGCCTGCAAAGAAGAAGACTCAGTGGTTACCTCAGTGGTTAAGAAAGTCAAACCCGAGTACGGCAGCTGAGTAACTCGAAGAGAAAGCAACGACTTACTCGTCTCAGGTTTTGGTACAGCATGTTGAGCACATCTGCTATGGATTACCACCATGGAGCGACTGCGTACACCGCATGACATACTGCACAGCCCTTATAGTGGACAGTACTAATGTACCACACTGAAAACCTCACTATGTAACACTTAAAAAAAACACTTTTAAGGTGCCATAAACTGCTTTACAAAGCACTCCAACCCTATATTTTAACAGTTTACATTGTACTCTAAAGGTAGAATATTATCCCACTGTTACCAGCACCACCCCATCAGTACGCTGGCTGAATTAAGGTGACATTCTGGATTTCTTTAACGTAAAAACTCATCTCTGTATGCAATTTTTCTTTTCCTCACTACACATCAATCTCTGTTTTTATCTTTGCCGCTAAAGTCTCCGAAAGGACTTTATTCTAAAAACACATCACTTTTAGTCACTGGTCCAGTTTTACAGTCCTGGTGTTGCCAGATTGATGATGCAAGAAACCAAAAAAATGATTTTACCAACTGCCATAGCTCTGTTAGCAAATGAGTGAAAAAATAAACTCCCACACAAGCTGATGAATGTCACCAGGGTGCCGTTTTCACTTCATATCTCCAAAAGTAGCATCAATCCTATTATTCCACTGCTCTTCCTCTAGTCCTCCTGCTTTCTGTCCACATCAGTTCCCCGGTCGCAGCTCTAGTCCTCTACCATATACCACCTTTAGGATAGCTAGTCTGACTAAGAGCTACAAGTCTTCCACTGCAGTCCAACAGAAAAAAAACTGTTACAAAACAAACGATCTAAACCAGCACCAAACAATCTTATAAACTAAATGGACAGTCCACACTGACAAACTATAAATGTGTAACAGAGGGGCAACAGCATCAACCCCTTTCCACTAATCTATTCCACACACTACTCCTTTAGCTCCCCTTTCTTATATCTCTCTCTCCCAAACATAAACACACACATTATCTCAATCTATGTGTCTCTCCCTCTCTGTCCATCGTGTATGCCTGCATGTCAGTCAAACCGACTGGAAGCTTGATCCCACTTGGGAACAGAGTGGGGGTGGATGTGGTGGGTTCAGAGGGATTATATGTATTGTGGGAGGAGTTAATCTGCCTGCTCAACAACAACAATGAAGAGCAGAGAGTGCAGACAGATGCAAACAAGCAAAAATACATAGACATAGACATCAAAACGAGAAATGTACAGTGTTGAGAGCAGATGTGGAGGAAGGTTCAGAGAGCAAAGGGGGAGGCTGCAGGGCACAGTGGAGTTTGTGGATATGGAGAGTGTGACGACATGCTGACAGCTGCAGCTGTTATTATCTCCATGTGTATGCCAAAAAATGGGTGAGAACAAGAACTATTTTCAACTATTTAGAGTAGGAAAACTGAATCATTTTTGGTATATAAAGATTCAGGATCCATCAAAACTGTAAAAAAAAACCCCACACACAACAGAAAACAACAACAAAGAAAAACAAAAATGTTTCATGAAATCAAACCAGGAGGTTGCAATTTCCAATAGAATATATATATATATATATATATATATATACATACATATATGAAAATAAAATGTTGTTTCATCACAAAACAGTAAATTGAAAGCCATCAAATAGCTCAAATTCATCAAAAAGAAGCTAAACATACTTTAAACTAAATAATTATCTTTAAATATAGAATATTTTCAGAATAATTAATAAGTACTGTCTAACCTTAGTAGTAGGAAAAAAGTTTATTATAATGATTATATTTTATTATTACATGTGTTTTGCTGTTTTTCAAGTACAGTGGTTCCTAGACTTTTTAGTTTCTAAGCCACGAAACAACAGCAAAATAGACTTGTGACTATTGCTTCATGATATTTGTAAGTAAACCAAAAACTGATTTTATATCATTTTCTGCAACATTTATAGCAAACTTGTATTTTACCATTATCTTTCTTCTTTTTTAAGCCACATTTCTGAACCAAAGCTCAATATCTTGCTCTTGTTGATTTGTGACCTGTGGTGGGGTTGGTAACCACGGCTCTACAACACTTCAGGATCACAGTGCAGGTGGTATAATGCAGCTGTTCACAAAGTGACAACTGACTGAGGTACCTCAGTTGGTAATGTAAGCTAAAAATTACTAACAGCAACCTGGATGACTTTTACCACTCCACTGCATTTTAGCAACCTTATATGACCCCTTCACAACTGTAACAATACTGTTGCTGTGTGTGTTTGAAAGTGTGTGTGTGGGTCATTTTACAAAGCGACAAGTCTAACCAGTCAGCTGTGTTCAGTCTGGTGTTTTCATTGACACGCCAAGTCAGGCCACATGCTTATGTAATCAACATGTGTATATGTGTGTGTGTGTTTGGTTTAGTAGTGTCACATGAAAAGGTCATAAGAACTAATGTACAAACACACACATCATCCATATCCAGATAGAGTTCTGCTGCTCTGTGTAAGTGATTGTTAGTAGTTATATAATTGCTGTTACACCAGCTGTGTTATTATGGCATTACAACCCGGTTCAGTCCAGCCGCAGCTTAGGGGGCGATTCAGACTAACCCCGGTTTATCTCAACAGGCAGAGATCGAGGGGCAAACAAGTGATTAACTTGACACATAGACGGAGTGTTCAGACTTTTTGAATTGTGTGTATGCATTTAGTACATGTTTTCCGAGTTCAGCTCCTTGCACCTTGCAAAACATAATTCAATAAAAAGCAATTACGGATCAGTAGATGTTGGTAAAAGTAATCAAATTGAACCCATACACATACAGGGAAAGAATATGGAAGCCAATGTGGCGTAAAATCATGAAACAAAAAATACAAATCCTGCTAAAATTGTTGAACTGCATTGAAATTGTCATTTTCCACCTTTTTCTTTCCTCTTACAACTCATCCTTCTTGCTGCACTTCTTATGATGTCATGCTGTATACCAGTCTGCTTTAGACAACTGAACATACACAAGAACCAGCTCCCAACATGATGGCGCACTCAGTCTATCTTAATTTGCAATGAAACTCTATTCGACGAATGAGTTAATCAGAAGGAGCGTGACTCTAATCAAATCAGAATGGCCAGGCTAATCACGCTAATCAAACTATCAGTAGGTTCCATCTCTGATCATTGCACCCGCTGCACACTTAATACCTAACCATCATCAACAAGCAGCTGCTATGTTGTATTATTTTCCTAAGCTTACTGTTAGCGTTAAACAACACTTTGACATGTGGATGCTTAAACCTCTTTTTTGTTGCAATGTTATCACATGACTTAAAAAACTCTAATGCTATCATCATCCCGTTGTGATGTCGCACTGACTGCTTCCTAAAACTTTAGATTATCTAGTAAAACTATGACTTGCTAACCTTTTCAGCTCTTCCTTAGAAAATAAATTCCTGATATAAGTGCAGAAAAATATATAGCATTGTGTGCTTTGCTTAAAGAGACAATTTGACAAATAAAATGGAAATGCTGCAGGCTATAAAATGTTCAAAACAATGTCATCAGAGACTTAACTAAACAGCCACTTAAAGGTTGTTCATCAAAGCCGATGTGATTTTTAGACTTAACATTGTAGTGTACAGACCCCCAAAAAATAAGAAAAAAGAAGAAATAGTTCCCTTTCAACGTCTTATCTTTGAGCTCCTTCATGGCGGACAGAGATTGCACCTCAACTTTATAAATCTCCCAAGTGTATGGTTTCTGTAAAGTACATCTTTATTTGTGGCAGGATAGCGAAGAAAACAGTATGGGAAATAGATGTCAAGAGGACCCAATGGAGGCCTCGTGTTGGTCAGGTTTGTGCCTTAGCAAGTTGTTTATTACGTCCATATCTCTAATGACACTAGGCATTATCCAAATTCTGTCATTTCCTCAAAAGTGCGCTTTCTTCTCAAAACCATAGCACATACATTGTAAAGCACCAGTAACTCTCCAAACTCTCTTGCTGTTTAAGGTTGGTCAGTCCTGTCTTTATTTAGCAGATCTTTTTTTTGTTGTTGAAATTGTGAGTTTTTTGACCTATAGATCCTGTCCAAACTCATCCTGGAAAGACATCAGAAGTCAGGCTTGGTGAGGTCAAATATCTAACAGAAATAAATGTTTTTGGACTGCAAGAAGTACCTATTGGGAACCCACACTTGAAGAGCACGCAAACCCCAAAGTGGAAGGGTCAAGATTTCAACAAAGGAGCTTCTTGCTGCAAGGATGTTATAGTTGTATGTAATTTATTAGAAAATGGAATGCCTAGTCTTTTTGTTTCAAGAAAAGGATATACATTGGGAGATTAAAATCATGGATACATACTATTTATTTTATCTGCAATTCCACAACTATTTTAATGTCTTACCTATGTACATGTGATGTCTGCAATGTGCAATTCGTGCAACTGTCAAAAAACAGGGATAAACTACTACCAATACAAACAATTTAAGCATAGTAGTTTCAAGAAACTCTGTCCTTTCTGCAGAAATACCAAATATTGTGATGCAGCCTGTTGTTTTTGTTTTATGTAAAAAAAAAGATATAAAATAACTAACCCAGATGTACCCGGATCAGTGTCTTAAGTTCTCTAAACACGTAAACCTACCAGAAAATGGGTGTGTATTGGTACGCAGTGGTGTCCGAGTGGCACATGTGGATGTGCAGCTGCAGAATGTGCAGTCCAGATATATGTGTCATTGGGCCAGGGCTTGCAACCAAATTTGCCTTTGTTCTTGGTTGGACTCTTTTTCACACTATCTCTGAGGTTGGGAAACTTCCCTCTTGAAGTTCTAGTGGCCAGGCTGGTGGGCAGCGTGGTCCACCCATAACCCCCCAACCCAGAACACAAAGGTAGCTGTGGTGTGTGAAACGGATGGATGGACAGAGACTGGGAAGCATGAGGAAGAGAGGGAAGGCAGTTCTCCTGCTGCTGGCACTGCTGGAACAGCGAATGGTGACTGGATGAATGGCACTGGTGTTGTTGGCAGATTTGATTAGAAGAAGGTGACGTAAACAGATGACTAGGCGAGGCTGGTGGACAGCATTGTTGATGGCTCTGAGGAAGATGCTGCAACTGATGATGACTCGCTGACAGGTGAAGCTGGTGGTGGCTCGGCGATAGGTGGAGCTGGTGGTGGCTGGGAGACAGATGAAGCTGGTGGTGGCTCGATGATAGATGAAGTTGACTGTGGTTTGGCGAGTGCAGAAGGTTATTTGGCGATTGCTGCACCAGCTGGCATGTAGTTGATGGCGGAACTAGCTGATGACTTGGAGATGGTGGTGCTATGTGGTAGTAACTAGGAGAGGGAGAAGGAAGCAGGTGTTTCTGAGAATGGCAGACGTGCTTTCCTGATTGGGGTGAACGCTTTGGTGAGTGTAGCAGTGAAGGTTGAATTTGGTGATTTGCCATCTGCAACAAACTCTGGTTCTGCTTGGAGTGGCTCTTTCCTGATTTGGCTTTCCCTTTGCCAGATTTTCCCTTAGACGAGCTGGGCTTTTTGGGGCTACAACAAAACTCATGATTGTGGAAATAGGTGGTCATTGCAATAAAGTTTTTTTTATTTTTTAAAGTCTGGCAAAGACCCTCCTGTCCTTTATCGTTGGAGTATTCTTGTACTACATTATTTGTTTTAGAGTAATGACGAAAGAAAGCAGCTCTTCAGACAATTTCAACCATCCTTTTCAAGATCGGACAAATCTTTGTACATCCAGTGATAATTTAGTTTAATTTGTCAGTGTTTCTAAGTATCTAAAGCTGCTGAATATATAAGTTACAAAACAATCCATCCATTCGGGTCATTGATTTGTTTTTTTCCTTCAGATGGATCACTAAGTAGCAAGCCATCCTTCTTTAGGGAGATGCTCAGCTTTAATAGTACACTAACCCTCCTGTAATCCGTGAATGTCAGGGATCTGTGAGAGGAGTTGAAACCAGAAGAAAGTAGCAGAACCGCTTGACTGAGTCTCCTGTCAGTTCTGTCCCTCGGTTCAGGTATCGGTTCAGACGTCCCATGTGAAGCTTTCTGCCAATCCCTCAGGAATGTTTCTCTTCCAGCGGCCAGTTACTCACAGGAGCTCGTTTTATCCACCTACCTTTCAGCACATCCTGCCTTCACCGAGATGTGTTGGCAGGTCTGGTCATGCTTTAGTTAAGATATTCCACAAAGTACAGACTAAAAACAGTAGCTGACTCGCAAGCGGGTTTTCAATTATAATTCCTTATTAATCTAGCAAAAGATGAGAAAAAGTTAAATCTTCGTTGTCTGCCTTTTTTAATCTAATCTAATTTAGTCTTTCTCTTAAAATAAATTGATATCAGGCTACATCTATGTTCACAGATCTATCTCTAAGCCTCCCTCATCTTTGTGTGCTACCTCCCTCTGACAGTGTCTGCCCCTTTCTGCCTCTCTGTCTCTTTCATTCCCGGACTGGCCAATTAGGGACTTCCCTGGACTCCTGCACATGACAGCACCCAGGCATGACTAATCGATAGGCAACCAGGGACAGTGATACAGCGCTTGGAGCTGAGAAACAGTGAGTGTACAATATTAGAAGCGCTGTGATTGGTGGAGGACGGTCGCCTCCATCAACCTTTGTCTTGTTCCTTTAAAGCTATACAGGGCAGGCTGCAGTACAGTGTTTACGTATTTCTTTGTGCATTGGCCTACTTCCTTGAGAGATCTTACTTCAAAGTTAATGTGTGCATGCTTTCATTGGCTTGCTCATATTGTTTTTCCAGGAGCACAGACAAGTCTCAAAGAACTGCACAGGTGTGTTTCTGTAACCACCAGTAGTATCAAGGCTTTGTGGCACTCACAAAAATTAATAATAATTAAAAAACTTTATAATTCAGAATTACAGAATCTATTAGCATTTGGCTATGGGAATAGTATTTGTCATGTTTTTGTAACTTTGAAAGAAACATGCGCTAGTGTAAAATTTCTCTTCTGGCAGTATGTTTCACATTTTTGCAGAAGAAAATGGTAGCTAACAAAATAGTCGTCATGACATAAAAGTGACAGAGCCTTCTAAACAGCTCATTCTGAAAGGGACTGAAATTGTCAAGAATTAAGCTGTTGAGGTTGCTTTATGTGAGACTGATTTTGTGCAAAGAACTTCATTAACACGTTGTGTACAGACCATAGACATATAGAAGGAACTTCTCTTCCAGGGCACTAGAGGCCCAAGATGAATGATTCAGACTGCGAGGGAGTGTAACTTCTTAACTGTACCAATATATGAACACACAGGCCAAATACATGATAACATTTTCCGAAATGAGTTAATATGGAGCTTAACGCTCCCTGCAGCTGGTATTTAGAAAAGAGCAATTGCAGCCTTTGGTTAATGTCCTAAGCTTAAGAGATGTACTTGTACAAATGTCTCGTTATGACTAAGAGGTGTGTGTTTTTATAATGTCTGCTAATACCAAAACTTGCCCCAAAACAGGCTGAGGAGAAAAAGAGGGCCAGATAGATAAATGAGTGATATGGCAACAAGGTGCACCCATGTAGAAGGCACGCTGAGATGCAGAGAGAGGGTGAGAGTGAGAGAGAACACTCTATGAGTTAGCGGGTATAAATCTGAATGTGTGTTCCCTGTGTAAAGTGCTGGTTGCGCTGCAGGCAAACCACTAAGTCAGGGGAGAATGAGCAGGGAGAATGGACTGTTAGCATCGCAGCACTAAATGGGGGCTGATACAAGAACGAGGTCGGTGTAGAAGGGAGAAGAGCGAACTGAGAAGTGCTGGAGAGTGAAGAGAAATTAAAGGACATGAGAGTTTTATCCATCCCTCATTATGATGAAATCTTTTTTTAATAACTTCCACTATAACATATGGTTATGTACTTATAGATGTGTGAAAAATACAAAATTTCCCTTAAAACATTATCTTCATAAAGAAGGTACTTTAATGTACTATCATCACCTTTAATCCCCTCGAGATACTTTTCAAAGAAACACATTGGCACAGATTCATCATGCTTTTTTTATATCTGAAAATACAAATTAAATAATACTTGTTTTCTATGTGTAAATTAACTCCAGTAAAGTGTGAGAAACATTCTCCTCCTTGTAACATTGAGCTGCTGATGTGACCAAATTTGTTTACTGAGCTTTTGGGCAATTTTTGGCTTTATTTTTGCATAATTTCAAGCTTACTCATCAAATCCCAAAATGATTTTACAAATTAAGAGGAAATCTTATGCTTTTATTTTTATAGAAATTAAGCAATATAAAACCTAAAGAGACGCAGCCACGTGTCTTAGCTGATTCAAATCACCACCAGGGGGCATTGTGCTCCACAGACAGATGAAGCATATATGGAATTTGGATGCTCAACAGCAGATAAATGATAGTCTGACAGCTTTATTGGAACTGATTGACAGCCATTATACAAGTGCTGTAGCATTCCATCCAAATTCGGTGTCTTATGGACTAATAGATCTGCTAAATATACTGTGGGACAAAAAGTACACAAAAAAAAGAGATATCATCCAAACAACTTCATGTCAGCACATCATGCAATGTGGTGACCATACTTATAGTGACCTTAACTTTTAAAACATCTTTTCAAATTTTCTCAAACATATTACAACAAAATATTTAATGTATTTTATTGGAATTTTATCTGATAGAGGGTTAGATAGAGGGTATCTGATAGACCTGTTCACTCTGATATCCAATAATAAAATGCAGTGCAAAAATTGCTTTCTGAAATAACCTCACAAGCAAACAGAGTCCCGCTCTGCGGATTAATCTTAGCATTAATATAGCTGTTCTATGAAGATCTCAGAGGTTTGTTAGAGAACATGAGGCACCATGAAGACCAAAGGAAACGGCAGACAAGTCCGGGATCAAGTCGTGGAGAAGTTTAAAGCAGGGTTAGTTTATGAAAACAATATCCCAAGCTTTGAAAATTTCACACATAAAGTTTAATCTATCATCCACACATGCAAGAAAACTTGCATTCCGAAAAAAAGGGAGTAGATGCTCAGTCATGATATGAGTAAAGAGTGAGTTGAATGAACAAAAAGGCTGTCACGCTGCTAGAAGAGCGCTGGAGATCAAATCTTAACTTTTATGTTTACATGCAAATGCTATGTCGTGGAAAACGAACCAATATCTTGAACATAGTAGTGGCTGCATTATGCAAGTACAGGGAAGCTGGCCAGCATTAATTAGAAGATGGATAGAGTTAAACACAGCAATCCGGGATCAAAACCTGTTAATGGCTGCAACAAATTGGAGGTGAAGATTTATCCTCTAGAAAGACGATGCTAAACATGCGGCCAATAGAATCGCTTAGATTACAGCATATTGTTAGAAGTGCTCAGTCAAGTTTCAGATGTAAATCCATTTGATAATTTGTTAGGAAAAACAAACTTATATAAACTATTATTTTCCTTCCACCTCATATATATGGCAGTTGGTTTGTTACCATGTATTGTACTTAAAGGTGGACATATTATGTCTCTTTTTAAACAAGTTATAATGGGTCTATGGTCTGTACAAAACATGTTAGTGAAGTTATTTGCACAAAATCGCTCTCAAAAAAACCAACCTTACCAGCTCAACTCTTGACAATTTCAGTCCTGTTCAGAATGAGCCATTTAGAGGGCTGTCACTTTTATGCATATTAGCGGTTACAGATCATGCCCACCCATGCTGTTACTGTGATGTCACAGTAAGGCACTTTTTCAAACGGCTTGTAGAAGCACAACATTTCTGACAGCAAACGTTTTATTTATTTATTCCTTTTTGGGGTGTTTATAGAGGCAGCAAAGACTAAAATGGCAACACAAAAGGTTGCCATTAATAAAAGTGACATTTGCCTTATATGTCACCTTTAATTTTTATAGATGTTTAAGCTTACAGTGCTCTTAATAAATTGTCCCAGTTTTTCTGGCCACACATATCTTTATATGTAATCACATAGTTGAAAGGATAACAGCTATTCAAAAAATCCCAGAAACAATTAGCATTCAACCATAGCTAGTTTCAAATGCATATGCAATATGAAAAAAATAAAAAAAACAAATTTCCCTAAAACCAGCACAATATGCCTCAGAGGAGACTGTCATAATCTCAGGAGTGAGCATACAAACACACTGCATCTCAGCAGAGCTGTGGTCTCCATGGATCCAGTTGGTAATAAAACATGAGAGGTCACAGGGCAGGCTGAAATCTTCATTATCATATATAACACCGTCAGCCACACACGACATGGCAGAATAAATCAGTATTCATTACAGAGCTACAGAGATTAGATCCACCTCGGGTATGCTTGGGAAGTCTTACAGTATATTCTGATAGGAACAGTTGTATTTTCATTTCTGAAGATGGGAGAACTCTCAAAAATAACCTTAAACTCACTTGTGAACTGGCAAGGATCCTGCCAACAAATCGACAAATAAATCTAACCTCCGGTGTGCAAACCCACACACCACAGATTCCATCATGTCATTATTTATTAAATAGAGAGAAAGCCATAGTTAAAAAGCTTGGGAAATATTAAGTACACCCCAAAACACACAATACGTTTTTAATCATGGCTTTATAAGCAAAAAATGAACCTTACAGTCTTTGGTTTTTGAATTAGTCATTAAATTATGACCTGCAGACATTATTGCAAATAAGACAAGCACAACTATTCTGTAGTCTGCAATAGAGGAATAGTAAGGTCAAGATATTTCAAGCGGAGTCTTGTACTCTCAGAGGAAAGTTGACCTCCCATATTCGAAGGTGAAGTCCAGAAGGTGATTCTACTTATGCAAAAGCTGGGGAAAACCCCTTCCTCAGGCTAACACACAATGTTTAATCGGAACCGGGAGTCTTTCATTGTTTCTGTTGTGACTGCTACACTTGCTGTTTCCCATCTTGGTCTTCCAGGTGAAATCTTAGCTTACACTCTTTCAATTTTAGGGGCAGTGCCTTAACTGCGAGTCAAGCATCTGAGTAAAGCTGCTGTAACGTGATCCATGTTGAGACAATGATCTTCATCTATGTTACAGATGAGTTTACAACTCTCTTTGTCCATCTATGTCCAGCTCATTTCTACCAGGTTAGGGATTTCTCTCTTTCCCTGATAATTTTTTTTGATCTAAATTCAAGTTTGATTTCAGTTAAAATAAATGTAATAGAATCCATTCTGTACTTATTGAGATGTTTTATTTTGTGTCAAGCATTAAATAATTAGAACAGATTGACATCAATACAAAATAATTCTTATGGAAGTCTTCAAAACTTTCTTTTATCTTGCCATATATTGCATTTGCACTTGGAATGAAGGGTGTAAAATTTGCAGTGTGTAGCAGTAGAACACACAAAGTTACTTTTTTTGCTATCGTGCCTTGTTTTAATCCTTTTCCATCAATCATGAGTGTATGATTGCCCCCAGTTGGCCAAATACCTATTAGCTCAAAGTCTGGGACAAGTCCCGTGCAATGTCAGCCTCCTCAAGCATTCCAGCTGAGATTCATAAAACTTCAACAAGGTAAGGCAAGACAAGTTAAATTGTATAAAATCCCTTAAACATAAAGTAACCCGAAATGTATAAAAAAATATATAACAACAAATTTAAGCATCATAAAATGAAGGATGCACTGGAGGGCAAATTTAAAACATGAATGAACGGCTAAGACATGAAAAACTGAACTGATAAGGGAATATCAGAAATCAACTGTGCAACTGTGGCTCAGGAGTTAGAAGTTCGTCTTGTAACCGGAGGGTTGCGGGTTTGAGCCCCCCACTCCGTCCGTCTCAATCATTGTGTCCTTGAGCAAGACACTTCACCCTTCTGGTCAGAGGGCCCGGTGGCGCCAGTGTTCGGCAGCCTTGCCTCTGTCAGTGTGCCCCAGGGCAGCTGTGGCTACAATGTAGCTTGCCTTTACCAGTGTATAAATGTGTGCGTGAATGGGTGAATGACTAGATTTAGTCTGAAGCGCTTTGGGGTCCTCAAGGACTAAATAAAAGCTCTATACAAATAGAGGCTATTTACTATTTATTTAACCTTTATGGAAGAGCTGCAGTAAACAGTATTGTTTTCAGTTTTCAGCTGGTTTACGGCCGAGGTTTTAAGGAAATTTGTTGGAAAGCCCTCTCTCTGCCGTCCTGCAGGTGTAGAAGCAGATTTCTAGAGGGTCTTCTTGGATTTTCCGTCCCCGTGTCCATAGTATTTGAAATAAACCCCCAGCAATTTCGAATAAAGATTTCATACATATAAATATACATATAGTGTGTATGTATGTATGTATGTATGTATGTATGTGTATATATATACACACATACATACATACACACTTTTTTGGCCTCATGTGTTGCAGTTCAGTGTAGATTTTTTTTAATAGCATTTTTGTTGAAGAAAATTGTAACCCACCCACATATTGGTATTATGAATACAGAATCACAGACCGAGTGACTGTGATGGCCTCTGGTCACGTGCTGACAGAAATATAGTCGTATGCTATCAGCATACAGTACATATGGTAAGAGTTGTTGTAGTACTCCATAATCTGAGCTTGTATATACAGTAGATGTTGACTTATATCATAATAATAACTACAATACTGGTTCTTTTTACTGCAAAATTATGTGGCACCAAAGTAAGATATCGAGCAATAGCTGTCCGATGAAGAGCCCTAGAGTCGTCAGGCCTGGCGCCAATGGTCGGCAGATTTTGTTGGATTGTGGACGTAAGAATTGTAGCTATTTTACTATGGGACATCAAATGGACCCTTGTGGACTTAAAAAGAAAATGTTTGTTCGAGAGGACTCGGTTTTCTCAGTGATATATGGCTTTGAATTGTGAGTTGTAAATTATTTGTGTTTCTAAGGGGTTTGACAAAAGCCCTTACTGTGTCTACAGTTATGATTGTAATAATAATAATAATAATAATGAATTTTATTTATAATGCACTATACATTTGACAACAAACCTCAAAGTGCTACGAAAATTAAACAGATTCAAAGACACTTAAAAATGCGCTTCTCTGAAAAGGAGGGTTTTCAGTTCTCTTTTAAAAACATCTGTGGTCTTGGGGGCTCTAAGTTGTTCTGGTAAGGCGTTCGACAGACGAGGAGCGGATGCTTTAAAAGCCCTGTCACCCATGGTCTTGAGCTGTGTCCTTGGTTCGACCAGGAGGTGCCGTTGGCCAGCTCTGGTCTTAGTGGAGGTGTGTGGGGAAAGGAGATCAGTGAGGTATGTTGGGGCCACACCATGCAGACAGTGGTGGGTGTGCAGGAGGATCTTGTATTCTATGCGGAAGTGAACAGGGAGCCAGTGAAGGGATTGGAGGATGGGGGTAATGTGTTCATGTTTCGCACACCCATTAAGACCCTGGCAGCGCTATTCTGCACAAACTGGAGCTTTTGGAGGCTCCTGCCAGGGATTCCTAACAGGAGTGCATTACAATAGTCCAGCCTGGAGGAGACAAAGGCGTGGACGAGCTTTACTGCAGCCGAAAGGGAAAGAGAGGGACGAACTTTAGAAATGTTACGGAGGTGGAAAAAAGAGGTTTTGCAGATTGAGGTGACATGATTGTCAAAAGAAAGGTAGGGGTCAAACTTTACCCCATGGTTAGTAACGGATGGAGAGAGGGAAATAGTATTGCCAAAGAATGAAACAGATGTAACGGGAGAAGAGCGAAGTTGGTGGAGGGTTCCGATTTGGATTACTTCTGTTTTAGAGCCATTCAGCTGCAGAAAGTTTTGGTTCATCCACGCCCCGATCTCCTCCAGGCAGGAGGTGAGGCGGGAGATGGTGGCAGAGGGGGACCCGGCGGGAGTGGTATGGAGATAGAGTTGTGTGTCGTCAGCATAGCAATGGTAATGAATTCCATGCCTGCTGACGACACGACCAAGAGGAAGCGTGTAGATTGTGAATAGGGTCGGACCTAGTACGGAGCCCTGTGGAACCCCACAGGTAACAATGTGGGGTGAAGATTTTGCCTCCCCCAAGGGTACATACTCGGTCCTATCTGTGAGATAGGAGCGAAACCATTTTAGGGAGGTATCGGAAAGACCAATGTAGTGCTGGAGTCTGTGAAGGAGAATGCGGTGGTCAACAGTGTCAAACGCAGCAGAGAGGTCAAGAAGGATGGGTAGGGGCCCCTACCCCCTAAGAATAAGCCACAGCCCATTTAACTAAATTCATCTGACACCAGGTCTTAAGAGTAGTTGTCTCAATCTGAGAGTGGTGTGTTCGATTCCAGCTTCCTTCCTATTTTCACATGTCAATGTGCCTCTTGGCAAGGCACTTAAACCCGAATTACCAAAGGAGCTCTAATGCAAAGTGCCTTAAAGGGTCGGTATGACCAAAAAAAGCACTAAATTCAGTCCATTTACCATTTACTTGAACAATGAAGAATTAGCATCCTTCACACAAGTTAGACAGTTGTCATAAAAGAACAATATTGTAGTAGTTCTATAACCAAATGTAAAAAATAAACTAGTGTAAGTAAACGCAAGTTGTGCTTTTCTTTACGTATAGCAGGATCATAATAGATTCCAAAATGCCACCATTAAAATATCAATTCAGATGTCGAAGTTAACTATTGTTGGCTGACTTTTATCTTTCTCTTAGTTGGCACAGTGACAGAGAGGCAGGCTGCGTCTTTCAGCTAATGACAGCTCAAAGTAACATTCCACCATCCTCACAAACAAAGCAGGATGAAACAAGCTTAAAAAATGATAAATGAACTATTTATATCACGGCAAACATTTTTGCTGATGTGTGAAAAGTTTTTTTTAGCTCCTGTATCTTAGAGCCTCCCCCATCCCCCATTCAGTGAGGCTTGGATTTAACACTTTTATAAATGTTTTTTAGGCACATAAAAGCCTGTAAACCTAAGATTTTGGTATATTTTGTTACATCTACATACATACAACTTATAACTACTTACAACATACAACTACAAACACATTTTACATGGCAAACTTTAGTTTAGATAACATGTTCCTGAGCTTACTATCTCAGCTTTGCCATTACCAGAACTGGTCTTTGAACGATCATTCATGTCACAAGGTGTCAGATATTTAACAATTCAATTTGATCTGCAATAAAGGATAGCATTCAAAGGTCACTTCTATGTCAAAAAGTGTAATAATTCATGCTTTGTGACACACCTGAAATTTTTATGCAGTGGTTTTATGTGTGTCTGTAAGAAAGTTCATAATATTATAAAGCTGAGGACAAATTTGCATTCAATCGAGCTTTCAGGATTATCAAAAATATTAGCCTCATCTAAACCTTCAACTTGGATGTTGGACCCAATCCCAACCAAATTATTTAAGGAAAGTTGCCTTTGGTTTCTGGCCCCATTTTAGATATGATGAATCAATCCTTAGTAAATGGATACGTACCACAGGAATATAAGGTTGCTGTAATTAAACCTTTACTTAAGGTTACCCTCCCTCGATCAAGATGATTTAGTTAATTACAAACCAATATCTAACTTTCCTTTCTTATCCAGAATGCTGAAGAAAATAGTTCATAATCAAGTATTTGAACAACCTGTTTGAAGAGTTTCATAGCACTATAGCACCAAAATAGCACTGGTGAAGGTTACTAACGATATTCTCATGGCCTCAGATAATGGACTTGTGACTGTTCAGGTCTTGTTAGTTCTCAGTGCTGCTTTTTGACACAGTAAATCATAATATTCTCTTAGAAAGGATTGGACATGTTACAGGGATCAAAGGAACAGCACTAGGCTAGTTTAAATCATATTTTTCTGACATATTCCAGTCTGTTAATGTAAATGATAAATCTTCTTCACACTCAAGGGTTACTTGTGGGGTACCACAGGGTTCTGTGCTTGGACCAATTATTTTTTACCATATATATGCTTCCAATTGTTAAATTCATTAGACAGCAGGGGATAAATGTCCACAGCTGATGATATACAGTTATATTTATCCATAAATCCTAATGAATCCAGTCAGTTAGGTAGATTACAGGCATGTCTTGAAGACATAAAAACATGGATGACTCTAAACTTTCTCCTTTTAAATTCTGACAAGACAGAAGTCACAGTCTTTGAACAAGCTCTAAAAAAGAAACTGATTAGACAATCACTTCAACTGGATGGCATTAAATTGGCCCCCAGTAATAACGTAAAGAAGCTCTGTATTATTTTTGACCAAGATGTGACATTCAGATCCCATATTTAACAATTTTCTAGAATTTCCTTTTTTCGCCTGCGGATTATTGCTATAATCAGAAATATCCTGTCCAGGAGTGATGCTGAAAAACTAGTCCATGCATTTGTTTCTTCAAGGCTGGACTACTGTAATTCTTTACTATCAGGAAGTCCAAAAAATGCCATTAAAAGCCTTCAGTTGATCCAAAATGCAACAGTTCTGATGAATATTAAAGAGAGAGATCACATTTCTCCTCTTTTAGCTTCCCTTTATTGGCTCCCTATTAAATCCAGAATAGAATTTAAGATCCTCCTTCTTACATATAAAGCCCTTAAAAATCAAGCTCCATCATACATCAGAGATCTGATTGCCCCATATGTTCCTATCAGAGCACTTTGCTCTCAGACTGCAGGTTTACTGGTGGTTCCTAGGATTTCTAAAAGTAGAATGGGAGGCAGATCTTTTAGTTATCAGGCTCCTCTCCTGTGGAACCAGCTCCCAGTTTTAGTCCGTGAGGCAGACACCCTGTCTACTTTTAAGACAAGGCTTATAACTTTCCTTTTTGATAAAGCTTATAGTTAGAGTGGCTTAGGTCATCCTGAGCTATCTCTGTAGTTATGCTGCTATAGGCTTAGACTGCTGGAGGGCAGAATGACCACTTTTCTTCACTCTACTTTTCTCTTCCACTACTCTCCAGTTGCATTATTTGCTGATATTTCGACTGCTAACATTTTTTCTCAGTGTTTTTCTCTCCATAGAAGCTACACCTGGTCTGGTATCCTGCTTAGTTGAAATGCCCTGTTGGATGGGGGGCATCAACTGGAATGATGCTCCCAGTAACTGAACATCCTCTGTGTCCTGTTATCAACTTTTTACTTTCTTTATCATAGAAAGTACTCTTATATCAGTTATTTTTGCAAGTCAATGAAGCGATGCAATCTGCTGGAATTCCTTAAATAGAAAGCTGTTAAACTGATTGGAATGTTTGTGTGATTGTATTGAAATGTCTTGTCTTGTAAAGTGCCTTGAGATGACATCTGTTGTGAATAGGCGCAATATAAATAAACTGAATTGAAAATATGCATGCTAAAAATTTTAAAATGTTAAATAAAACCTGTTAAGTGTACATACAGCTCAATCAGAATTTGTATTAATTCAATGTATTAATTCAAACTATACACTGAAGTAGGGAGTCTAAAAGGAAACTACACATCATACATAAAATCTAAATGGGAGAAAGAGGCAGGTTTAATGGTAACACTTGTAGAATGGGAGGTAATTATTAAAAAAGCGTTAGAAAACAACTTGCTCTGCATCTTGGAGGATATATGGGTGGAAAAACCTGTCAAGTTTGTTTTTGTAACACAAGCACAGTAAAAGTATATATACACCAAATGCTGGAGCACAAGAAGGGGATCATTTCCATATTTTCTGGG
Organism: Valencia hispanica; assembly: GCA_963556495.2. Lineage (NCBI taxonomy): Eukaryota > Metazoa > Chordata > Actinopteri > Cyprinodontiformes > Valenciidae > Valencia > Valencia hispanica. The sequence goes on along the minus strand of OY747705.1, from coordinate 50,872,068 downwards.
ACTGTCCCTTAGTTAATAATTTTTGGAAATTACTACATAGAGTGTTAGAGAAAATATTTTCAATTTAGTTCAGTTTATTTATATAGCGCCGATTCACAACAGATGTCATCTCAAGGCACTTTACAAGAAAGTAATTTCAATACAAACATTCCAATCAGTTTAAAGGTTTAACTAGTTTTCTATGTAAGAAATCCCAGCAGACTGCATTTAGTCATTGGGTATTGAAGCAGAGGATCCCCTTTTGTTTCGATATGTTGTATTTGGGGAAAATGCGGACAAATCTTAGGTTTGCTAGCAAAAAAAAAAACTATGACAAAGAAATGGCTAAGAACTGAGACACCCAGAGTTGAGGACTGGTCAAAGGTAAAACATAAAATACATACAATTGGAAGGTTTACATTGATAGGCAGACTGGAGGCCATTAAGTTTTCTGCCCTATGGAAGGGTTGGCAAGACTATTTGTTGCTGAAGAATTTAAGTAAAGTAATATGTAGTAATATGAAGTACTATCACTTCTTGGTTCTATGCTACAACAAGTTTATGTTTAAAAAAGATGGAGTGATCTACTGAGATATATATGTATTAGGGATGTCAAATAATTAAAATTTATAATCTAATTAATCACACACACACGGTGGCTGTGATTAGATTAATTATTAATTAACATTCCTAAATATGACCAAAAGACAACAATTTTTGTTGTAAATAAAGGACAAAACCGGATGCTTTTGTTCTTATTTTTAAGGAAATACAGGAGACATCCATGGAACTTTTGTTTTGAACTCTACAATCACACGTGGCTCCTTTAACGTATTTATCTTTTAGCCAGTTGCTAAGGCAAACTAACTGGTTAATCTTTTCAGAATGTAAAGCTGACAATTTCTTATTAATATTGGACAACCCTGAGCATCCTCTTCATGGGATTATCCTACAACAACAGAGTTTTGAGTCAAAGGCTTCAACAGTTTCACTGCAACACAGACTGCTATAGGAGATCCTTCCTGCCCACAACCAGCAGGATCTACAACTCCTTGAAGAATTAAATAGTATGAGCTACACTTATCAACAAAACTTAATTTCCCTTAAGAATACACCTAAGAATACAATTCAATTGCAACAGAAAAATGAATTGTATTCTTCTGAACAATAGGGGGATTATTTGCTCATCAACATCAGCAAATGGTGTGGAACCGAACCTTTACATAACTTCAGTTCCCCCAGTTATTTTTTGTGATTATCATGCAGCTGCGGTGTTTTTAATAACCTGCTCGTTCCAATTGCTTCTTCTGATCGTTTACAACACTGATCGTATCTCTTCCTGCAGACTGAATGAGCAGTAGAGCAGAGAGTGACGTAGACCGATAATCCCTCTATCTGGCCTATATATACATATATATATACATATATATATATATATATATATATATATATATATATATATATATATATATATATATATATATATATATATATATATATATATAACGCTACGCAGTTTCTATGTTTTAAAGAGATATAGTATATAGAGTACTGAGAACCTGGTTTAAGAAATATGCCTTTCAATGTAATTATAATGCTTCTTTAATTTCATTTGCTGTGTTTATTCACTTTCTCTCATTATTATTCTTACATATCTATATATTTATAATTTTTGTTTTCACCTTTTTACTTTTATATCCCGCAATAAGTAGTTACTATTCTCTATTTATTTTGTAAAATGTTCAAATGAAACGATATCTGTAATTGTCTGATTCTAGTCTACGAAGGATCTTTAATAAATACAGAATAAAAAAATAATAATTTTGCCTTAATTCCACTCAGAAGGTAAACCTTTCTTGTTTCAAACTATTCTGCAAAAATTCCAGCACGACAGAACAAGATGTTTCTGTGCTGCTTCCAGCCTCATTCGTTAGTGGCCATATTAAATGACTGCTAGTGGTCGGTGTTGATTATATCAGCAGAGACGTAACAGGCTGGAGGTAGCAGACTGACAGAGAGCAAAGAGAGTGTGTCTGTGTGGAGACGTCTGTGTGTGTGTGTGTTTTGTGTGTGTGTGTGTGTGGGAGAGAGAGTTGACACGCAGGCTTCTTCCCACACACAGAAGGTGATGCAACATCTCACACCCTCTCACCATTACAAAGCTAATGCTGTACTCGTTGCTTCAACAATGTCAGAGTGTGTGTGCATAATGTGTGTCCCTGCAGAAGTGGGTAACAGCGTAGAAAAGTAAATATTTTTTACTTGTAACTTTTTCCCCATTTTCCTTGACTCACTCTCACTCCCACAAGAACACATGAGCAAATGTTCTGCTTAGTGATCGCCAAAATAGTATCACCATGACAACAACCATGCCACCTGCAGCCAAGGACATCATCAGAAGCTCATCCAAGCACATTGCTTATAATTTAAACCAAGGTTTCAGAATGTAGATGTGCAGTGGCTCCGCCCACATTGTCCACATATCGTCAGCTCCTTTTTAAAGTCACTTTTAGCCTATTCGTTTTCTACTTAAGATGAAAAAACATCATAATGATTCTGTAGAAAAGATTCACTGTAGAAGTAGATTTAAACAGAAGTGCTGATCAGAATAAATAAACCAGACGAAATGTAACATATCATTCATGGAGCCATGAGGGTTTTCAACAAACCTGAACATGTTTCCGTTTCCATGCCACTGCTCGTGTTATCTTCATCCATCTAATAATTATTCTCAGATGATTGTGCGTATTTAAGATAAAACAATTCAGCATTTTTTAATAATTGTATTTTGAAGAGGACTGAAATCCTAAATTGTCAAATTGTAAGGGAGTTCCAAATAGTACCCAGCTGTACACAAGTATAGAGATTCAAGCCTGAATGATCCCAAACTAGTATAGTAAAATATCTGTAACAACTAATCTAAAGCCACAACTGAAGAGCGTCACAGCACTGTATTTTAAGACACAGAGGGAGTGGAAGGTTTCAGGGGCTGGAGAGAGACAAAGATCCATTCTATAGTTGAGTATGATGTGCGTTGGGGAGTGTAGGTTGAAAAAATATGATCTTATTTCACCTCGACTATCGATGACATACAAGTTTTCCATTTTAAACTCCATCTATCCAGCCACCCATCAAGTATACAGGCTTAGCTCTCCGTATAAAGCCGCAGGTGGTGACGATGGGCAAAATGTGAGGATGAAATTAAAACACCACAATATTTCCTGTGAAAGTGAAGTATGTCGTCCAAAGCACTACCTGGTTGCTTTTTGAGTCTTAGCTTATACTGTGAGCTTCTGATACTAAAGTGCATGCTTTACTCCAAAGCTAGGTGTGCACTGTCCGATTTTTGAGTCATGCAACAACCTTTGCATTTGGGAGTACATTGTAAGAACATGATTCGTAAGCTGTGACCTTAAAATGTAGCCATGCAGTTTGAGCTGCACCTGTATACAACAACTAAAAATATTGAACACTATGTGTTCCACTTAACCAGTAGGCCATTTTCCTATGTTTGGAATTCATATTTTGTTGAAGCCAATAGAGTAATGGTGCGTTCACACCGCACACTTTGTCTGCGTCAGGTACCGCTGTCAACGCATCTAGTTTGCCGCATGTACGTTGAAGCTTGCAACGCTTGCTTCACACCGCACTGCATCAGGCAACGCTCCCAACGCATCTAGTTTGACGCATGTACATTGAGCAAAAAAGAGCGCGAAGAAGATACGTGTGGTGACGTCGCTACAGTGAGACGCTCTGATTGGTTGGCGCACTGCGTCAAGTGCGTCAGAAGTTCATCTAGATGAACTTCGCGTTGCTTGCGTTTGCTAAGTTGCCGCTTGAAACGGAGGTAACGCTTGAAAAGTTGACGGAGCCAACGCACACAACGCACCGCAGGGACTCTGACGGACCTCTGACGGACTCAACCGTAGAATTTACATGTAATCTTGCCGCAACTGACGCTGACGTTTGGGGCGGTGTGAACGCACCATTATAATATAGTTTTTATTAGGGGTAAAACGGTCCACAAAAAATCGGTATGTATTTGGGTTTTAAAGACACGATTCTGTACTTTTAGGTACACTTTAAATCAAGAAGAATAAATACAAATGTGCATATGACTTTTTTCCATTTACTTTGATCAGCATTAAACAAAGAACCAATTTTCCCTTTCCTTTCAATTGCTGAAAGTATTTTGATTTTTAAATATTCTATAATTTAAAAAAAATGATAATATGGAAATGCCTGGAGATTTGATTGGCTTTCAAAAAAATAAATAAAATAGTACAAGCAGACATACCCATAGCCGAAAACAATAATTAACAATTTGATATTTCTACAACCTAGTCTCCCAGCTGTATTTGAATGCAGCATGGGCAGCTGTTGGGAAAATCTCTTCTCATCCAAGGGGAATCCGCCAACTTGCGTTCTATTCAAATTCAAATCAAATTCAAATTCAAAAATACTTTATTGATCCCAGAGGGAAACTAAGTGTTGGTATAGCTCATATAAATAATTGTTTAAGGAGTTGTTGTAGATGATGATGGCTGTGGGCAGGAAGGATTTCCTGTAGAGGTCTGTATTGCAGCGAATCTGAAGAAGCCTCCGACTGAAGACACTCTGTTGTTGTATGACTGTCTCATGAAGAGGATGCTCAGGGTTGTCCATATTTATTTTGATTTTATGAAGAATCCTTCTTTGCATTATCATCTCCAGATGTTCCACAGTTGCCCCCAAGAACAGAACCAGCCTTCTTTATCAGGTTGTTTAGCCTATTTAAGTCCCTGGCTCTGATGCTGCTACCCCAACAGAAGACGGCTGAAGAGATTACACTCTCCACAACAGACTTGTAGAAGATCTCCAGCATCTTGCTGCAAACCTTGAAGGACCTAAGCTTCCTCAAGAAGTACAGTCTGCTCTGTCCCTTCTTGTAGACGGTTTCACTGTTGCGCCTCCAGTCCAGTCTGTTGTCAAGGTGAACTCCGAGGTATTTATATTCCTCAACCACCAACACTTCTTCTCCCATGATGGAAACAGTGTTTTACTTATCCCTGTTTCTTCTGAAATCTACAATCATCTCCTTTGTTTTGTTCACATTCAAGGTGAGACGATTGTTTCCACACCATGTCACAAAGCGGTCCACCAGCTCTCTGTATTCAGCTTCTTGTCCATCTCTGATACACCCGACAATTGCATAGTCATCTGAGTATTTCTGCAGATGACAGGTCTCTGATTTGTACTGGAAGTCTGAGGTGTACAGAGTGAAAAGGAATGGTGAGAGTACGGTCCCCTGTGGTGCTCCTTTGCTGCTGACCACCTGGTTTGACACACAATTCTTCAGTCTCACAAATTGTGGTCTGTTTGTCAGGTAGTCATTGATCCAGGCGATTGTTGAGGGCTCCACCTGTGTCTTCAGGAGTTTCTGACAAAGCAAATCAGGCTGAATTGTGTTAAATGCACTGGAGAAATCAAAGAACATGATCCTCACAGTGCTGCCTGCTTTGTCCAGATGACAGTGGGTTGGTTGAAGTAGGTGGATGATGACATCTTCAACTCCAACTCCACAGCGATAAGCAAACTGCAGTGTGTCCTGATACGTTCTTGTTTGCTTACTCAGGGGTGCCAACAGGAGTCTCTACAGGAACTTCATGATGTGGGATGTCAGGGCAACGGATCTATAGTCATTGATGACTGATGGGTGAGTTCTTTTGGGTACTGGAACAAGGCAGGATGTCTTCCACAACACTGGAACCTTCTCCTGGGTTAGGCTACGGTTGAAGATGTGCTGCAGAATCCCACAGAGCTGCTCTGCACAGGCCTTCAGGACTCTGTGGCTGACACAATCTGGACCTGCAGCCTTGTTCCGGTTCAGTTTCTCCAGCTGCCTCTTCACCTGACTTTTGGAGACAGACAAGTGGGAGGGGGAGGCAAAGGGGGTAGCAGCATTTCCTGACTTGGTTGAAGTCAAACTTGTGGAATCAGAAGAGTCCATGGCTGAGGTGAAGGATAAAACATCCGATGTGTAACAGGAAAGCTGTTGGTCAGAGGAGAGTGGGATGTCTGTCTGGCTGGGAACAGGAGAGGAAGATGCTGAGCTAGTTCCTGAACTGAACCTGTTAAAGAATATGTTCAGTTCATTGGCTCTGTCCAGAGTTCCATCCATCCAATCCTTCCTGTCCTTAAAACCTGTGATCTTTCTCATTCCTGACCAGACATATCTGATATTGTTCCTCTGTAGTTTGTTCTCCAGCTTCTTCCTGTATGCCTCCTTGCTGTCTCTGATCTTGACCTTAAGTTGCTTCTGTATACGTCTCAGTAATTCCCTGTCTCCCTCCCTGAAGGCTCTTTTTTTCTTGTTTAGCAGTTCCTTCAGGTCACTGGTGATCCAGGGTTTGTTATTAGGGAAGCATCTCACTGTTCTGGTGGGGATGATGTTGTCCACACAGAAGTTTATATAGTCAGTCACACTTTCAGTCATGGCATTGATGTCCTCTCCATGTGCTTGGCAAAGAGTCATCCAGTCTGTGGTTGCAAAACAACCCTGCAGGGCTTCTTCAGCTTCCTGTGACCATTTTCTCACAGTTCATTTTGTCACAGGTTGCCTCTGAACAAGGGGTTTATATTCTGAACAGAGAAAAACCAGATTGTGATCTGATTGTCCCAGAGGAGGTCTTGGTTTGGACATGTATGAATCCTACATTTGCATAAAACAAATCCAAGGTCCTGTTTTCTCTTGTAGAGCAGCTGACTGCTGAACTGTTGAAATGTTGGAAGTGTAGTAGAGAGCGAGGCATGATTAAAATCACCAGATATTGCCACAAATGCATTGGGGTGCTGTGTCTGTAGCTTAGCAACAACGGAACTGATGACATCACATGCAGTGTCGGCAACGGCTGAAGGTGGAATGTAAACAACTGCCAAAATTACACTGGTGAACTCTCTTGGTAAATAATATGGACGAAAACTCACTGCCAAGAGTTCGACATCTGGGCTGCAGAGACGACACTTCACAGTAACATGTCCTGGATGACACCATCTGTTGTTGACAAGCACTGCTACTCCACCTCCTTTTCTTTTTCTGCTCGTCTTAAGATCTCTGTCTGCTCGTACAGTCAGGAAGCCTGGCAGACAGCCGTTTGAGTCGGGGATATGATCCAGCAGCCACGTCTCCGTAAAACACATAACACTGCATTCCTGATACTCTGGCTGAGTCCTTGTAAGGGCTTGGAGTTCATCCATCTTGTTAGTCAGTGATCTTACGTTGCCCATTATGATCGATGGAAGAGATGGCTTGAACTTCCTCTTTCTCTGTCTCCTTTTCGCTCCTGCTCTGCATCCACGTCTCCTCCTTATCAACTCATCAGGGATTTGTGGCTTCAGTTGAGGTATTATTTCAGCTTTTGCGATGTTAATCAGCTGCTCCCGGCTGTAAACCACATTGTTGCCATGGTTACACATCATAACAAATTGTCAAAAAGGGAAAAAATTTACAGCATAAATCCTTCTAGCTTGACAGCACCAAAAACTAGAAAGTATACAGGTCAGAAAAATGCAATCTTCTTTAAGAAAAAAGAGGAACCAATGTACAAAAAACAAAACTTAATATGTAGCCAACAGAGCCAATCCAACATGCAGCCACCCAGAGCAGCGCAATTCTAGAATACAAAATATACAAAATATGGAGTTTGAGCTGATTGTATGCTACCGGTGGCCATGTGGACGTCATCTGTTTTTTTTCTAGTCTCGTTCTAGTTTTCTACTGTAGCTGCTTGAGAAACCATTAAAGGTCTCATTCACTGAGAAACCGTTTAAAACTCGCTCTCTTTGAAATACGGTCCTTCACTCTGAGTAGGACATGTATGCTGTAGATGATGCTGTAGTCCCTCCCCCGTTTCCTGCATTAGCCACAGAAAGGAAATAGACGCCAAAAACGAGCTTGTCAGAAAAAGCCGTGTTAACTACATAGATGTGTATCCTGGTCCGACCACCTTCGGTTGTGACCACCCACGGGAAGGTAGGGGCTTTACAGAGGAGTGCGCATCTAGGCTGGTGGAAGTTAACGATGAGCAACTCGACAACATATAGAACAAGGTCGGGCTTGTGTAATTTGTGGACATAGACATCAGCGTTCCATTTTTTACCCACATATTATTGAGTAATTCTCATAATCCTTACATTTCCTCCACCCACTACTCCAACAAACTGCAACTTTTTAAAATAGAAGCGGCAGAGCATTTATTTCACAGAAAATGACTAAAAATGCATTCATTCAAACTGGGGACCACAGCAAATTCATTGAAAAGACGAATGAATGAGACCTTCAATGTTCCCAAATAGAAGAGTGTAGTGATAGCTGGGAGTCCTTTCTGTCTTGTTTTGGTGTCAGTTTTTTCAAGCTGCGCTGCGGAACGTTGCACTGCACTCTGAAGTCTAGTTTATACTTCTGTCAGCGAGGGTGCGAGGACACAGCCCCATCATCCGTTGACGCAAGAGCTCTGCAACAAGCCCTCAGAGGGTGACCGACACATGCCCAATTTTTTAAATGTCTATCCAAAGCAATGGATGGAAAGCCTGTAATTGGACAGGACACCACCAACAAATTTATCAACAGCAACACAATTTACAAAAAAAACTGAGTGCTGAAGATATCTAGCAGCAGACATGGAGCAGATCAAAGAACGTCTTGAATAAGACAATTTATGAGTGTTCAGCATCAGATACAATAGCAAAAGAAAAGAGTTTTTCTCATATTTATCCATGAAAGGCTATTTTAGTATTGAAAGAACCAGAAGTTATTCAAGTGAACAGTTTAGTTTAAAAATGAAAAAGTGAAAATGTAAATACACTGTTGATGATCAGAGACATGACTGCAGCTGTATTCGTTCGGTACAAGTGCATACCGAACCAACAGGGCTGTACCGAAAAACCTGAATACCAATACATGTACCCCATATGTTACACGCCTAGTTTTTATAATGGTCAAAATAAGAGTAGACTAGCAGACAACACTCAGTCAGATGGACACTGAAGAAGCCCCTACAACTTATTTTTTATTTTCATCGTTTGTGGCAGGGTTTGGGGTAAATGGTAAAATAAAAATTGTTGATCAAGAGATAAAAGATACGAAACGTATGTAAGCACTACAAAATCACTGGCTAATGAAGCTGAAGTTAGCATTTGCATCCCAGCATTGTAGAGGGAGTAAACTAAAAAGCTCTTTATATTTGAAGTTTAAACATGTAAGGAGTTAAAAATCTAAAATACTTAAGAATAACACACGTCAACATTCTGGGATGCATGTCAAAAAAATACCCCTTTCATTTTTTTCTGATACAAACCCACAACAACAGCGTCTGGTTGGTGGTTAACACTCCAAGGTCTGTTGGTCAGTAATCCTTTTGAACCTGTTAAAGATTCGATGCTTCTGATATCACTACCCTTTATCGAAGTCTGGTAGCGTGTTCTGAGCAGCACAAGATGTCAAATGTGTGTTAAAGGCGCAGCCTGATTCACGTTTTATGGCATGACGCAAGGTGGTGCTCTCAATGTGCGCCCCTTTTTGGAAATGGCTAAACTGTAGCTTGAAACAGTTTAAGACTTAAAGAGAGATTTATTTCATTCATTAAAAAACACAAAAACTGTGTATTCATTCGTTTTTTGGCATGAGGACCATTTGAATTTGAATTTCTGGCTAAGGGACAACATTTCTAGTAGCTGTCCAACAACTTTGTTGACCAGGTTTCAGTTTTATGAATTAGGGATGGGAATTTATCTTAAAGGGGCAATATGCAACTTTTCCTCCAAAATAAACGTAACAATAGCCTTTTTATTTGACCATTTATGACTCAAACATCTCCTGATGAGCATACTGACACCTTGTCAGCTCATAGTGCGTGCACCTATAAGCCTGTATCCAATTTTTAAATTTTCTGTCGAGTCGGATTTTCCTGCGCTGTTCATGACGTCAAGCGCGTTCATGTTAAATGTTTCAGATCACTCTGCCACCACCGCTAGTCAGGACTCGCAAGCGGTTAAATGGATTGTGTGAATACACAGAAGAGACCAAGGACAAGTTTGACACCAATAGTAACTCCACATAAGACTAAAAAAGTTAAACCCCTGACAAGTGCCCGAAAAAGATCAAAGATTGAGAGCGACCGGCGTAGGAGCGCGCGCTGCTAGAGCGAGCATAAAGGAAGAGCAGTTGCATTTTTTGGCCACAGGTGTCAGTCGCGAGTTTAAATTTCAGAAAATTGCATATAGCCCCTTTAAGGTTTATCATTATTTTGATATATTTCTTATCATAAGAACTTCGATTCATCGTGACAACAATAAATTCCAATTGAAGACGCTTGAAATCTCCAAAAACTGTTTGCATTGTCCAAATTGTGTGTGTAGAACTGATTGCTGTGCTATGCAGTCAGAGCCATACAGTTACCTAAATAAAGACAGCAAAGTTGTATTAAAGTTATTTTATTATTAGTCTACAATAGTACCACGAAATTTTTTGATACAAATTCAAGGTCCATATCACCTACCCCTATCATAAAGGTAAACAGCTTTTGGTAACACATTTAAAAAATACAGTCTTGAAACAACTGCATTTCATCTAAAGACAGTTTAAACTTTTATTTTATTTACAATCAGGCAACCTTGACAAAGATATCTGCCTCTAACTTCTGTGAAAATAGCCAAATCAGATTGTATACATCATACACAAAAAGATCTGACAGATTTTTACAACCCTCAATACCTTTAGACTATATAACTCTTGGCATAATTGCTCCACATGCTTTTAAATGTACTGGCTGTATGGGTGTTGGATTGATATTTTTGGTATCTTACACAGATAATGGGATCAGATTTCCCTCCTGGTCATTATTCCAGTCTTTCAATGCCTTAATATCCCTCAGTATCATTCCCAGCCCTGTCTATTCTTTGCCACACCCATTTACTTTGACCACTAAACACCTCTGCATGGCTTTAAGAGCTTTTTCTACAGGGCCAGGATGGCATCCATACCTTTACTTTACATCTAATCAATTATACAAGAAAGGGTCAGGGAGAGAAAAAGAGGAATACTGCCGCGTTCACAACAAAAACAATCTGGAGAGTGGGGTTATTTCACTGTTCTTATTTACTGTGGTTACAAAACTCATCTCAAGGTCAGAGGCCTTGAAAGAAACGTGGTTATGATGTAGATACAGTGGACCCCCGCCTATTTGCGATACAGTATTCTGATATTCACATTAGTTGATTTTTCTGTGGAACTTAAATTAAATTACTCAAAGCTTTTCACTTTTAACAGACATGGCAACCCTCACTTGTGGTCTTAAACTGAACACAAATCAGGTCAGAAGGAGATTGCCAAACAGAAGTGGCTTTCACAGCAAGTTAGCTGGACTCAACCTTAGGGATAGTGTGGGGATAAACAGACAGATGTTTCTGGAGTTCTTCTAAAGTAGTTTTGAAAATTTTAGTAAAAGGTAGCAATTATAGAACCAAAGCTCCAATAGATGACTTGTCGTCTCATCTATTTTCTTTGCAGTCTATTTTAGAGGTGTAAGTAGGACAATTGACTCCATTCTTATACTCTTTACTGCTGGAAGATGCTGCATACACATTCTAGGTGGGTTACATAGAACCACACTGTCCTAGAATTCACTTTAGGTTGATTACTTTAAGATTAAGGGTGAGCGATAAGACAGAAATATGATGATCCAAGATTTCAGACTCAGTCTTGGAAGCTTCTCAACATGTTCTAATCTTTTACAATTTAATATAATAGTTCCTCAACCTACATTTTAATTTCTTAAAAAAACAAATAACAAAAAAAAACAAACCAATAAACCATTAGACCTATAAAGAAAAAAAAAACATCTTCATAGGTTAATAAAGATGCGGCTTATGTAGTCAAATAAAAAAAATCCACACATTAAAACTATTTCAGTCACTTCTTTAGTATATTCAGTGATATATATAGAGAACCAAAATATCAAACTTCTGGTCCATAAAAAACTTTAAAAACAACAATAAATAAAAAAATATATATCAAATTCTTTTACTAGGGATAGAAAAGAAGAGAAAGAACTGATGGTGTTACTATGGTATTATTACCACCATGTTCACTTCACACACAATGTGAAATATTTTAATTCTCATAGTAATACTATGCTAGATGCTAAGAACCCCCTAAAAAGTAAAAGCAAATTTTTTTCTTAGCTTCCTCCAAAATAATTCCTAACAAAGATCATTTGTTTTATTTATTATTTTCTCTATGCAGCTTGTATCACCTGTTTAACGTGTGTGCGCGTGTGTTGAGTGCAAAAACCCATCAGTCTGGCAGTAAGTGCCTTTGAGAGGGAAATAGCAACACCTTGGGAAATCACCAGCCGATGCAACAAAGGGGCGGGTAAATCTTTTTTCCATGGCCTAAGCTGTAAATATGATGATAACTGTAGAAGTGCTGTAGGGTCACATGACAGGTTAGAATCAATGTTCCGGATTAGAATTCAACAGATGTGTTATACGCATAAAGAAAGTCCAGTATTTTGCCAAAACTAATCATGAAGACAGTTATTCTGATGAACAACATCAATGGGTTTTTACAAAACTAGTACAAAATATTTATGTACAATATGTGTAATATTGTTTATGTTAAACTAAAAACTATTTGTACCTGTTTGTGGTTATTTTAGTTTCCAGGAGTCATAATACAGTCGATGACCCCAGGGCTTTAAAGAGCATATTGCAGGATAAATATTTTCTAAAATGCGTATAAAATGTTGCCCAAAAATTTGAAATGTTTATTGAGGGTATTTTAAATTTCACAATGCATAGGCTAACATAGGCTTTCAATTAAGAAAGTTTCAAAATCTTGACTTAAGAGGGGTGAGTCATATGCAATGCACTGCCTCTGCTCAGTACGTAGTTATCAGGTCCAGCAGTCATGCTATTGAGATCAGTGTGTTCACTAGTTTTAGATTGAGTTCATTTTTCTTAATAATGGTAAATTATTGTGTTTGCTGTACAAACCCCAGCCTGTCAGGACATTGAGTCTACAGGGTCCCCCCAAAAAAACAAACAGCACCATCTTCAGTGTCTGGGTGCATTTTGTGCAGCTTAAACTCCACTTAACTTCTGTTTGAAAAAAAGCTGTCATTTGTGGCGCTCACTTCAGAACGGAGGATTAAAATCTCAATGATGTGATGGAGCATAACATGGATGCCAAAGCAAAGATCAGGTGCATACAGCTTCATTAGGACCGCTTTCAACAGCTGCTGCTGGACCTGTAGCTGGGTCTCTCTGCTTAAGCTACTGACCCCGGATCAGTGGAAGAAAATGGATTGATGGATGAAGTTCCTATCTATTTCTCTTTAGATGTGGGGTGCCCCAGGGCTCCATCCTGGGGCCCTTCTTATTTAACCAGATTATAACAAACATATAGCAGATGATACTCAGCTCTACATTACGATGTCACCAGGGGACTTTGAACCCATCCAAAGTAAATGCATCGAGCAAATCAATGGATGGATGTGCCATGACTTTCTCCAGCTGAACAGAAACAAAACAGAAGTAATTACCTTTGGACCTAAAGAGGAAAGATAGATTGTCAGCACACAGCTTCAGTTAATACAGCTAGAAACTACTGATGAGGCTCGAAATCTAGGTGTAGTAATAGACTCAGACCTGAACCTCCAGGGTCACATAAAGGCAATAACAAGGTCAGCCTTCTATCACCTGAAGAACATTTCTAGTATTAAAGGACTGATGTCGCACAACAGGACCTCGAAAAACTCATCCATGCATTTATCGTTAGTCGGACTGATTACTGCAACAGCGTCTTCACAGGTCTGCCTAAAAAGTCAATCAGACAGCTGCAGCTGATCCAGAACGCTGCTGCTCGTGTTCCTCACTAGAACCAGGAAAGTAGAGCACATCACCCCAGTTCTAAAGTCCTTACACTGGCTCCCTGTAGCTCAGAGAAAATACTTCTAAATAATTTTACTAGTTTATAAATCATTGAATGGCTTAGCACCAAAGTATGTTAAAGATCTACTGTTACTATACCAACCCACCAGACCACTCAGGTTCTCTAATTCCAGTCTACTCAACATCCCTAGATTTAGAACCAAACATGGAGAAGCAGCTTTCAGTTTTAATGCTCCTCCAATCTGGAACAAACTTCCAGACAACTGCAAAGCTGATGAAACACTGAGTTCTTTTAAATCACAACAAAAACGTATCTGTTTAGAGTTGCCTTTGAGTAATGCTTTAATGTAAACCCTATGTTTTGTGTGTGTTTCTTGCTTTATTGCTGTTTTTAGTTTATATGCTTTGTCTGAGTTTTACTGCTCTTTTTATTTTACCCCTTAATCATGTAAAGCACCTTGAATTACCTTGTTGTTGAAAGTGTGCTCTACAAATAAAATTGCATTGCCTTGCTTAAACAGTGGTTAAAGGGGGGATCTAACCTGCAACCTGCACTTTAAGTAAATGGGCACAAACACTATAACAAGAATTACAGCAAACAGCGGTGCTTCAATGTATTTTCTTTACCTGCAGCTTAAACTTGTTTCAGCTAATAGCTTAATTATTATTAATACACAACGTCAGCATTAGAGCTAGCCTCAGTAATGACTACTTATGCCCGTTCACAGCAGCGGTTTTCTAATTCTGCATGCCCCAGAGTGTTTAGGTCAGTTCGTCTTCAGAGAAAATAAGAGTTCTGAAAAATATGCTGAGTGTGAATCACAGCATCCTTTTATGTTAATGACCAGAACAGCTATAATACTGGGGAATTCTCTATGCAGTCTAGGAATAAGCTCTGTTATACTGAATTTACAGTATGTCCATCATAGACATCCATTATAATCTCTGTATTATCATCTGCACATGGGGTGATATTCATTGACCAGTGTAGTTACATCATACTCAATACATCATACTTTCTGACTCAACTATTCTCTTTTCGTCATAAGAGACTGCATGTTTGACTTAGTGTAGACACAATTGAAATACATATATCTTTTCTAATCAGTGGATGAAAATGGTAATGGTAAAAGAAAAAACAAAAGTTTTAATTGAGAAAAGCCGGCTTAGTTTGTCTTCACAAATGAGTTAGGTATGACATTGGGGAGATAGCATCTATCTTGCTGTTAAGGAAATACTTATAATGAGAAACAGATTAAATAATTAATTAATTAATTAACAATGCTTATATGTGTAAAGCACTCTACTATGTAGAATATCTCAAAGTGCCTTAGTACAAGTGAAACACTTCTACATTGCTTTTATCTTATTACACGATAGTAAATATTTATGACTGTTTATTATCCAAGAAGCATCAGAGCTTACCTGAAAAGCTATTCTCCAGTGATCTAAGAAATAAGTCATTGCTGTTGTGGAGACCAAATGTGCCTATCTAACGTAAGTCACGCATGTCACACAGACTTTTTTTGTTGGGATTTTTGGATTTCTGTGCAGACTGAAAGTATGGAGATTGCTTAGCTAAATGATAGCTTTCCCATGGCAACACCATGTCTTTTTGGGTCTTGCACACAAGCACTACGCCAGGGCTAATTTCCATGACAACCTCTTCAAAAATCTTAACAGACTTTAGCTCCAGTCAACATATATGCTTTCTACCTTTATTCCAAACACCTCTCAACTTTAGTACACACTTGCTGGGATGTACGTCATTACCTGACTGGAATTGATACAATCAGTGAAGGCACTCCTCCTTGAGAAGAACGTAAGGAGCTGCTGCCAGCGGGAGGAGGACGTGGAAGGAGAGGAGGAGGCAGGGGAGGAGGTGGACGGGGATGACGTGTGGGGAGGTGCCAGCTCTTCCGAAGAGCCTCGCTTGGGTCCCAGCTTCTGTTTGATTCCTAATCCCGCCCCTTGACCTCCAGATGTCCCGCCTACTCTGGAGCTGCGGGGGTACAGGGTGTTGTTACCAAAAATATAGTTCATAGTTTAGGCTGTCAGCTCCCCTGTGTAAGCAAGATAGAGTTTAAGTTGCAGCTCTTTTCCACCGTTTCATATCCAACTCTTTGCATCTGTCGCTTCCTCTGATTTTTCGTCCCACTCGTGAGCCAAATTTGCCGTCCGATACGTATCTTTTAAAGATCGTCTTTTATTTTTTTAGCTATGCAAGATTTTGTTTGAAACATTTTTTTCCCCTCTTAGTTCTTTAGGTCCCTTAGAGCTGATAGACAAGTTGACAGATGGAGAGAAGATGATAAGGAGCAGGAGAAGAGGGAGGAGCAGGTGTATAGTCCAGGGCCAGTTGATAGAGTCCACTTAGAAATGAGGCACTAGCTTCTATGCCTTTGAATATTTGTCCACCCACTGGTCCATCTGATTGCCTGTTGTTGTTGTTGTTGTCCATTAATTTTTCCATCATCCCATTGCCTCTCTATGCAGGTGAAGCGCCCAGAATCCACTTCCCTGTGCATCCAGCCTCTCCTCTCTTCTGCTTCGTTGTTGCCCCTCGTCAGAGAAACGAGTGAGAGGGAGTGAGGGCCGGGCAACGGCAGGATATGAGGATTGATTATTTGGGGGAGTTCACTCTCCGTCTTTCTCCACCCTACCTCTTTTCCCTCCCACCCTCCTCCTCTCTGAGTCCAAGGAGTTGACCAGTCAATCTCTCCCCTGTCACTGTGCCTTCTCCCAGCAAATATAGGAGGAAGAAGGGAGGGCGTGATGGGTGGCTGAACGGATGAAATATGGGAGGTGGAAAGACACAGGCGAGGATGAGAGCATCTGAAGTAGGTGGATGGCAGCACAAATCATTCTCCAACTCTTCTGCTTCTCCTTCTCTCCCTCTTACATCTCTGTTGTTCCTCCAAGTCTTTCTTCTTATCCATTTCAACCAGCATATTGTTCTGTCTTCCTTTTCTTTCCGTAGTCCCCACCTACCCTGTGTTTCCCACCTCCCAGTCTCTGTCTTTCAGCAAATTGTCTTTTACAGTCTTTTATTTCAGCTGCAACCCGATGCTATCCTCTCCCTTACTGTCAGATATTATTACTGGCAGAAGCCCCGCCCCTACTATCCAGTCAACCAATGATGTAACACCATCCTGTGTCTTTTACTCCAAATACCCTCACCCTAATACATCCATGCACGCACAGATAAAAATGCCTGGTGCAGGTTGAGCTGAAGGGAAGGGAGATAACAATTTAATGTACAGACGAGTAAAGTAAATGCCAGCAGCAGAGGTTAGACAGATAAGTGTTGCATGTGTGAAAAAGAAGAAAGAAGCAACATCCAGAAAAAAACAAAAAAACAATTACTCTTTGACGACTGAAACTGCCGTATATTTTAAGCCGTAAGGCGACAAATATGTGCTCGAGTGGAAGTAAAAACGTATGCATGCAACTGGCAATAGGTTTGGTGTTTCAACATGTGTGTGTTTCTGTGGGCTTGTGCATAATTGTGGAAGATAGCAATCTTCTCCTAAGGCTGTTTTCAGAGACTGCGGCACCCGGCTCTCCCACACACTCCTCTCTGACACGTATAAATATACATGAACAAATCAGGAAACGACTTCAGGATAGGAGACAACAGGCTGTTGCTGCAGAACGGAACAGAGAGAAACAACCAGGGTTGCCTGTCACCTAACCATGTCCTCAGTACACCTGTCGAAAGCTGTACACAGGTGTACAGTGGGAGCTCTGACCTATGTAATCCTAATGATTCCAAAGAAATGAGCTAACATTTGAAAACAAACAGCTAGCCTCCCAGTGGATCAGCCACAGGTGGAGCAGGACCCCTGTCACAGTTTCTTCCTGTGTCTCCGTAGGAACTGTTGCTATAGCAACTGCTTGCAGAGGCCTGAAATACACCTGGCACAGCCCGACTAATATGTTGTTTCCTCAGATTGGGATGGATGAGATTTCTTACACTTTCCAGTGGACTTCTACACCGAGCTGGCTTGGAAGTGCAAAAAAAAAAGAAAGATTGTGAGCAAGAATTTTTGCCGGAGCGCCCCTCTGAAACTCAAAGTCAACACAAGTTGTTACATGTAGTCAGGGGAAGCTGTTAGCATGACACGTTTTGTATTAAACATCCTTCGTTACGCTTGACTTACATGAAGTCACTCTTAATGAAAGAAACAGCAAATCAACATCCATCAACCCTGCATTTTTCTCAGACAAATGGATAATCTGGATCGAGGACAACAAACAAACTAATCTAAAGCATTTTATTGTCACAGGGAATACTAAAGTAAAGGAAAAATTGCATTTATGGACTGAAAGGTATAGGCAAAAAGAGTCAGATGTAAACTGTTATTTCACACAAAATTTAGAGATACAGAGAGAAATTGGCTGTTGACCAGAATAAGAGTAAGTTTTTAGCTGGATTGGTCCGAATTCATGACAGGTTGGTCGGAAAGTCAAAAATCCAATCTTTCCGTGATCTGTTAATCCACCATACATAAGAGCCACCATGACATAAACAACACTCTTCTAGATGGTACTAATGAGTGAAAAAAAAGCCCAAAATGAGCAATTTTCAGCTCTTAATGTAGCAAAATGTGATTTAATGCATAGGCGATGGTAAAGAAACATCAACAAACCTGTAGTCTGCAAAGCTGACAGTCCACTGTTTCAAGTGAGTATGTGGTTATTTGGATGAAACACTTTTAACTGTGATCTGATCATTAAGGACAGATTGTAATGCCAGAATTTAACTGTAATTGCTTAGCTATTCTACTTACAGTCAGATCAGCCAGGAGAAATATCTAATATCTGGTCCAAAAAGGGCCTTTATCAAACACTATGTGTTACCACCCTTAGTTGTGTTTTGAGTTCCAGTTGTTTCATTTCCTCATTTAGTTTACCTTAGTGTTAGGATCGTTAGGGGTTTGTGTGGTTTGAGTTTTTCCTTCCACTATGTTTTCTCCCCCTTTCCTCTTTTACACTCAGGTGTTTGTACTTTGAGTTTCTCTTATTTTTGTACACCTGTTCTCTCCTTCTCACCTGCATCAGTTTGTCGCTAATTGGTTTTTAGGCTTTGAGTGTCACTTCTCATCCCTCGTCAGTGTATTTAAGCTCTCTGCTGGATCCTCCGTTGTTATAGCCAGCCTTATTTGCCGTCTCAGATCTCAGCATTTCCCCATTTACTCAGTCTGACTTTGTAAGTTCCTGATCTTTTACCTTTAATAAATACTACCATCGAACTCAAGTTTTCTGCATTTTGGGTCAGTGGTTTGATCCGTTGCTTTCCCACTACCCATTGTTAAATTCAAAAGCTCTTGTGCAATTATCACTGTTTGTCTTAGTGATACAGGTCAACAGGTCTATAACGGCATTATGAATGCAGAATATGAATCCATTAACGGGGCGCTACATCTGTCTTTCCGAGCAGTATACTGTTGTCTTCTAATAGCAATTATTAATTATATATTACCCCCTTGCAGATTTTGTTTAGGGGAGTGGCTGGTTTGATTGACAGGACTTTAAGCCAGTGACCGAGATTGAGACTTAGATTAAATCTAAAATGCACTAAGTGTATTCTGTTAGTAAATCAATACAACCTTTTCTACTTTCAGAAACTTTTCATAATCATTAATGTGTGTCTTTATTTTCGATTTGTTTGTGTGTTGGAAAACTGTGTTCCTTAAGAGGATGGACAAACCAACCTTCAAACAAATTACCATTAAATATTATGTTGTTCAGACAGTTTTATGAAATGAGCCTTGCTCCAACTTTTTCAGCCAAAAAAATGTAGACCCCGCCCCTTGACTCAACAGTCATCCTTGGTTATGTGTCATGTGGGCACTGCACTGGTCTGCAGTGGTTAAGAAAGATCAACTCCAAAAGGCAAAGCTTTTCAGTCGATCTAGATATAAAGACTGGTATCCTTGCATAGATTAAGGATGAAGAACAAGATCTCACATAGAAGTAGCTAAAACTACCTGCTCTGTTAGGTTGAAAGACCTCGTAGTTGAGACGCTGTTCCTTAGCATTAAATTAAACCAGGGGTGGTTATGTTAACTCATCAGGATATCAAACTATTGCCATCTACACTGTAAACCTGGCTAATTGAATTTACTTTTAAAAAATCCAGGTAACTCGTTGCCCTAAATTTTTTTAAGGCAAGGCAAGGCAATTTTATTTGTATAGCACACTTTCAACAGCAGGGTAATTCAAGGTGCTTTACATGATTTGGTGATTTAAAAAAAAAAACAAAAAAAACAACAATGGAAATTAAAAGTAAAAGAAACACACATTACACATGATACACAATAAAGTGAGAGAAAGATCAATAAAGCAAGACAGCATGAACACATTTCATACATATGACATCAATTATTTAATCTTTAAGTAATAAAGCAGTAGTTGAAAAAGGGTAGTGGACTACAAGCAATGTACTTGTGCCCCTAATGGGATGGAATGGAAGTTTTAAGTTGGATTTACTAATAAGAGAGTCCACACCTGGTGCAAACAAGAAACTGGTACTGTTCATGTGTAACTTCCATGTTTTAATCGGTAGTGTTTAAATATCTGTGCCCTCTTCCCACTAATAAAACCACAATATTTACACTTCCACTCCATCTTTGGCTAGCGACAGACACCGCATACACTAAGAAAAAATTACAGTTAACAGTGTGAAGCTTTCGATAAGGACTATTTTAACCGAGAAAATATTGTAATCACTGTAAGTTTCGAATCCACGACACCAGAGTTTGAACAGCAGAAATGAACCTTAATGAACGCCCCCACGGGCAAGTCAATACAACACTTCCAGGTTGCGCCATGATACTACAGTCATGCCGCTAAGCCCCCTGGGAAATAAGGTAAAACTAGAATTCTGTCGAGCGCTAAAGGCAAACTTGATATTAAGTTGCTGGAAGTCAAGCACATGATTACAACAAAACAGGACCATTAACGAGTACAGTTTCCTAAAAATTTATAATCAGTGTAAAGAAAGAGATCCATTTTTTAAGTGGAATCAAAATCTGGGTTTACAGTATATAAGCAAATTTAGTATAATAGTAATTATTTCTGAACTCAGCTGTTTTTAGAAGAAAAAGTAAGCAATACTGGTAAACGGCCTGTACTTGTATTCGCTTTATCTATCTCTTTACACTACATTCAGTGGTTCATTCATTCCCACACTACGCTTTCACCGTAGCCACAGCTGGCCTGGGGCATGCCAACAGAAGCAAGGCTGCCATACACTGGTGCCACCAGGAGGCACGGCGAGTGAAGTGTCTTGCCCAAGGATATAACGACTGAAACGGACAGCACGGGGGTTCGGCCCGACAACCCACCGGTTACAGGACGAACTCCTACCACCAGAGCCATTGTCGCATAATGTCATCCTTCAGGCACAGAGGAATCCTGCTGCTCAAATCTGTTTAAGGTTTACTAAAAAAAAAAAGAGTCACGTTTTCTGTGGCTTAATAAAGTGATGACTAAATGCTAATTTTGAGCCATTAAATTTACACATCAAATTAACATGAAAGGCTATATTAGATTAAAATCTTTTTCTTTTTTGTTACCGCTCAATGTACAGTTTAAAAATATATATGATTAAATTACAGCATCATTGCAGCCAGCAAACTACAAATAACTTGGTTACAACTAACCACAATAGCAGAAAATTAGGGAGATGCTAGTAGAGGCAGCAACAGTTCAGTGGCACACTGACCATATCTCAACCCTTAATGCACCTCTCTCTCTCATGCACTATTTTTCTTGTCTCTCTTAAGTCAAATGTCAGCCTCTGAATGCCAACTCTATCAATATTTCAGAAGCAATTAAATAAAGCACACATCATAAATGTTTAATGTCAGACTGCTGAGAAAGCCAAATTTTCTCTTCTATCATTACAGGTAGACAGTGCCAGTGGCAGTCTATCAGACGGAAGCTGTGTTTACTTGTTAAACAAATTATAAGCTGTCACTGTGGGTTGTGCATGGACGGTTACGCAGCCTTTTTTTGTTTTGTTCTTCAGCTGGTACTACGTAGTCAAGCCCAAATGCAGGAACAGGGTAGTTATGTGTTATTATGTTCAGTAATCTAACATATTCTGCAGACCTTCAGTAGCTATGGAAAAAAAATACATGTAAATTAAAAAAGTGGAACAGCAGTCGGCAAACTAAAACTAAACAGATATTTTCACTGTAATATATATCACCATTATCAATATCAATACGGCAATCTTGACGCATTTAGAAGCACTGTGAGTGAGACTCTCTGCACATCTTTCCTGTGTACTGTTCTAGCATTCCTAACTATTTTGGCTTCTCCCCAGCCCTTCCATTAGATCACTTTCAGATTCTGGTAAGAACCATTTTGCAAAGCGATGTCAAGCTCCCATGGTAAATGATGAACATAAACAGGAATACACCAAAGTCTTTGTAAAGCATGCAGGTGCAATGCAAAACAGCAAGGGGAAAATGTGAGGACAAAAATACTGCTAAGACAATGAGAATGAACTTACTACACTGTAGTTTGTTAATTTAAACATATACATATACATTGTCGATATAGATACATATACATACATTGTATATATAGAAGAGAACCCAACCATGGACAGGGAGAACATGCAAACTCCATGCAGAAAGACCCCAGGCCGGGATTTGAACCTGGGCCTTCTTGTTGCAAGGCAACAGTGCTACCACCAGCCTGGTGTCTTTCTAGAGTTTGCATGTTCTCCCTGTGCATGGGTGGGTTCTCTCCGGGTACTCCAGCTTCCTCCCACAGTTCAAAAACATAACTGTTAGGTGTTGGTCTCTATCACATTGGTTTGTGGTTGCAATGTGACACAGTTTGGATTAATTTAAAGGGTATGAACACTTCTACAAATGTGTACGCACGTGCACTGAACGAATTCAGCTGTTTTCTATCTGATAACATGCCTAAGGGCAATTTAGAGACCAATTCTTCAGATTTTTTAAAATTACGAAATCATTTAAAGCACCTTGAATTACCCTGCTGTTGAAAGTGTGCTTTACAAATAAAATTGCCTTGCCTCACCTTAGGTATGAGTGTGTGCATGCATGCGCGTCTCTGTGTTGCCCTGCGATGGACAGGTGATCTGTCCAGGGTGTACCCCGCCTTTTGCCACCTCTTTGACTGCTGGAGATAGCCCCCCCCGCCCCCGCAACCCTGCATAGGATCAACGTTTGGTACATATATGGGGTTTTACAGTCACGGTTCATGATGCTTTTGGTAAGTCCGCATACAACTTTTTCTCTTTTAGTTTGATCAATATTAAACAAAGAACCTTTTTCCTTCCTGAAATTAATCTCATTATGTTAGGTTTTATAACTTACAAAAGTTAGAAGTATGGAAATGACTGGATTGTTTGATTGGATTTAAAAAAATTAAATAAAATAGTACAAGCAGACATAGTAGAAAACAATGTAACCACTTGAAAACAGTCAGTGTTAATGTTTAAATAATACATTGCCCATATTTGAGAACATGCTTGAACCACTTTTTTGATATTTCGACAGCCTAGTCTCCAAGCTGTACTTGAATGCAGCATGATTCCGCCAACTTGTGTTTTAAACAAAATAAGGAGTTTGGGCTGATTGGATGCTACTGGTAGCCATGTGGACATCAGCTGGTTTTTCACTAGTATAAGTGATATTTACATTCAGCTTGACTTTGTTTTCAGGTAAGTCATTCAGTTCAGTGCAGAGCGTGTTATAGAGCTTATTGATGTTGAAAGATGCGTTCACTGAAAAAGTTCTGGTCCGGTCCATCTTTCTTTTCCAACTTTAGCTGGATGAGAAACCATTATTGTTCCCAAATAGCAGAGATTAGTGATAGCTGGGAGTCCTCTCTGTTTTATTTTGGTGTCACTTTTTAAATTTGTGCTGCATAACGTTGCACTGCACACTTGAGTTCTGCACATAAATATTCTGCATGTTATCAGATAGAAAACAGCTGTATTCGTTCAGTGCACGTGCGTACACGTTTGTAGAAGTGTTCATACCCTTTAAATTAATCCAAACTGTGTCACATTGCAACCACAAACCAATGTGATAGAGACCAACACTGCAGACTGTAATTGTAACTGTATCTAAGTAGGAGTATATGAATAGAAGTGGAAGGAAAATAATGCAGTTAAAACAAACAAAAACGTTTAACTAAAATCTACAATGAGCGGTGTGCATTTGAAATACACTCTCCTAAAAAAAGCCAAAAGCACTTTTCTTCAGCTGTCAACTAATTAGTAAGTACAGTAAGTTCTATGATTATATTCTATGAAGGATGCATAAGTTTATCAGAGGACAGGAATGCAAAAATAGCATTATAAAGATCAAAAAACACATCAGACAGATTAGGGATAAAGTTGTGAAGAAGTTTAATCAGGTTTTGGGAAATAAAATAATATCCCAACCTTTGAACGTCACGTCTGAAAATAGAAGATTATGGCAGTCCTACTAGTAGAATGACTGCCATAAACCGTTTTGATGTTTTTCAGTCTGGTTTTCGCGCTAACCACAGCACTGTGACTGCCCTCGTCAAAGTTTTCAATGACATCCGCATAAATACAGACTGTGGTAGAACTACAGTGCTGGTTCTGTTGGACCTCAGTGCAGCATTTGACACTGTTGATCATGATATACTTTTGGAAGGACTGGAGAGTTGGGTCGGACTCTCTGGTACACTACTTGGCTGGTTCAAGTCATACCTAAAGAACAGGGACTTTTTTGTTTCAATAAGAAACTTTTCATCAGAACGAACAGAAATCACATGTGGGGTGCCCCAGGGCTCCATCTTAGGGCCCCTCCTATTTAATATCTACATGCTCCCACTAGGCAAGATTAAAGCAACCCAATAAGATTAGCTACCATAACTATGCGGATGACACTCAGCTTTACATTACAATGTCACCAGGTGACTCTGAACCCATTCAAACCCAAAATCAATGCATTGACCAAATAAATGGATGGATGTGACATAACTTTCCCCAGCTGAATAGAAACAAAACAGAAGTAATTATTTTTGGACCCAAAGATGAACGATCAAGAGTCAGCACACAGCTTCAATTAATACAGGTAGGAACTACTGATCAGGCACGAAACCTAGGTGTAGTAATGGACTCAGACCTGAACTTCCAGGGTCACATAAAGGCAATAACAAGGTCAGCCTTCTATCACCTGAAGAACATTTCTAGGATTAAAGGACTAATGTTGCAACAGGACCTGGAAAAACTCATCCATGCGTTTATCTGTAGTAGGATTGATTACTGCAACAGAGTCTTCACAGGTTTGCCAAAAATGTCAATCAGACAGCTGCAGCTGATACAGAATGCTGCTGCTCGTGTCCTCACTAGAACCAGGAAAGTAGAGCACATCACCCCAGTTCTAAAGTCCTTACACTGGCTCCCTGTAGCTCAGAGAATAGACTTCAAAATACTCCGACTAGTTTAAAAATCATTACATGGCTTAGCACCAAAATATGTTGAAGACCTGTTGTCACGGTACCAACCACCAAGACCACTAAGGTCCTTCAACTCTAGCCTACTAAACATCCCTAGACTCAGAACAAAACATGGAGAAGCAGCTTTCAGTATATGCTCCCCTTATCTGGAACAGACTTCCTGACGAGTGTAGAGCTGCTGAAACTCTGAACTGCTTTGAATCGAGATAAAAACCCATCTGTTTAGAATTGCCTTCGAGTAAATGATTGATGTCATATGTATGAAATGTGTTCATGCTCTCTTGCTTTATTGATCTTTCTCTTGCTTTATTGTGTAGCATGTGTTATTGTGCATCATGTGTAATGTGTGTTTCATGCTAATTTGCTACTTTTACTTTTAAAGGGGCTATATGCACCTTTTTCCCCAAAATAAACGTAACAATAACCTTTTTATTTGACCATTTATGACTCAAACATCTCCTGATGAGCATACTGACACCTTGTCAGCTCACAGTGGGTCCACCTATAAGCCTGTATCCAATTTTTTCTATTTTCTGTCGGGTCGGATTTTCCCGCGCTGTCTGCGGATGTGACGTCAAGCGCGTTCATGTTGAATGTTTCAGATCACTCTGCCACCACCGCTAGTCAGCACTCGCAAGGCAAGGCAAGGCAAGGCAATTTTATTTGTATAGTACACTTTCAACAGCAGGGTAATTCAAGGTGCTTAGTTCAATGGATTGTGCGAAATCACAGAAGAGACCAAGGACAACTTTGACACCAACAGTAACTCCACATAGGACTAAAAAAGTTAAACCCCTGACAAGTGCCCGAAAAAGATCGAAGATTGAGAGCGACCGGTGTACGAGCGCGCGCTGCGAAAGCGAGCAGAAAGGAAGAGTAGTTCTGTTTTTGGCCACATGTGTCAGTCGCGAGTTTAAATTTCAGAAAATTGCATATAGCCCCTTTCCAATGCTATATTCCATATTTGTTTGTTTTGTTTTTGTTTTAAATCACCAAATCATGTAAAGCACCTTGAATTACTTTGTTGTTGAAAGTGTGCTATACAAATAAAATTGCCTTGCCTTCTAAACTAACAGCACATGCAAGGAGAGCATTGAGCAAGGTAACCCTGGAGGAGCAGTCAAGATCCACAGCTCAGGTGTCATGCACACTCCAAATCTGGCCTTGATGGATGGATGAATGGCAAGAACAAAATTATTGTATTAAGATTCAGTTCAATTCAATTCAGTTTAATTTATGTACAACCAATTCACAACGTTTGTCTCCTTAAGGCACTTTAAGAAAAAACAGTAAATTCCTTGAAATCATATGTGCAGTCCAATTGAGTTGTCATACAGTAGTTCAGGTAATTATGCAAATTGGTTAAAAAGTTTTCTATCTAAAGAAACCAAGCAGATTGTATCGATAGCTCCTTTAGTACACAGCATGCGGGAGATATAGCAAACATGTGGAAGAATGTGCTCTGGTCAGATTAACCAATCGAGGGTTTTTGGCCTATAGGCAAAACATTATGATTGGTGAAAAATGCATTCATCCATATGCTTGACATTAGGATCTGACTGAGATTGAGGTATATGTTGGTAAAACACTACACTGTATTGTTTGATCGCATAAAACCCTAACGTTTTGTAGCTGTAACATGTAACACGACATGAAAAAGTTCAATGGATACAAGCACTTTTTGAAGTCTGTCAATTAAGCTCTCAATTCCGGTGAGTGGGAGGGAAAGTACATCATTTGGGGAGGGGAGAATTAGCTGATTAACAGAATGATTAACACACAGTAGCAAATCTAGAAAGGCTCTGCCTGTAATTCTCTTCATCTCATCTTTTGCCACTCCCTTGCTCACTGTTCCATTACTTCCTTCCTAATTATCTGCATTATCTTAATGACTAAAAGCCACTAAGTGAACATTGCTGTATGGTGTGGTATGGGAAGAAAACAAATCAGACTTTACAGTTTTGCAGTATTCTGCCTCTGCAGAAGTAGTAAATTTAACCAGGGAGTTATTTAAAAGATTGGTTTGGCTGCTGCTTTCAAGGCACTTTTCGGGCTGACGTACCCAATACGTGGTCAGAAAGTCAGTAAACTTGAGGAAGAACCGGGTCTCAGTTCTGGTATATATTATCGTTTTTTGCATGCTTACAGATCATCTCATTTGTGATCTTAAAGGGGCTCAATCTTTGAGACAATACTGATATCATTCGGCACCATTCACAGCCTGGAAACAGTAACATATGTTTAAAATAAACTGCAATTTCTCCACCCGCAATGGAATCATGTGTGACCATTGTAATGTGCAGCGACACATTATGCCCTCGTCCCGACACTCCACAACAAGATTTGAGATGCAGAAATGTGTGTGGATAGATGTAAATATTGGTGATGAAGGCCATTAGAAAAAGAAATCCAAGACTGCCATGCATTCATGTCATGATAGTTTTATACACTGCAGATATTAACAAAATTAATAAGACAAGCATGCGACTTCCTATTCATGAAAAATCAAGTGAGTTTAGCTCTGTTTTAAGCAATTTATCTCTTTCACAAACAAGAACTTTCATTAAAGAAATCACTACATATGTAGAGACATGTCAGATGAGTAGAGGATCACTCATTTGAGATTGCAAAACATTTGTGTTCACGATTGCCTGGCTATAAAGCTATAAATTGAAAAGCAACTCTGCAGTAGCTTAAAATTCACACAGTTTTGGCTTTTTCTTTTTTAACCAGATTTCGAAGATGAACACTAATCTTTAATACTCTACAACATAGTCCATACATGTTTTTTAAAAATCTTTAATGAATAAAAATCTGAGAAGTGTGGAGCACATCTGTATCTAGCCACCCGAGTGACTACTTTATAAATGTTGAGAGCGAAACGGTCACGTGATCCGGACCAAGATGGACGCCTGAGACTTCTCTCCGCTCCAGGCCTTTAATTAAACCCGTCTCCCTCTCCATTTAAACTTAACAAACTGAGCTGAAATATACCTTAAAGATGCCTAGACCACAACGTGACAAGGACTTTCCTATTTTTTTGTCGTCGGGCTCCACCCCTAAGAAGAAATCTGCCCAACAAGCGGCTCCATGTGGCCCAGGCGAGGCTAACCGCGAGGATGCTAGCACTTCAGAGCCAGTTTTAAACAACCAGGCAACTATGGAGCAGATCCTAGCAGAAATAAAGTCCGTGGCGTCCCGGGTGAATGACATGGATGAATCTGTGACACATCGCTTGGTTGGACGTCATTGATGGTGCACCGAGTGAAATAAAGGTTTCTGTCGCTTCGGTGGAGCGCTCTCTGTCGGCTCTTTCAAACCAAGTGACGGACCTGGAAAAGCGCATGGAGGAGGCCGAGGAGAGGAGCTCCGCCTCAGAGGACAATTTCAACGCTCACGATATCAGTCTAACTGCTATGGGTAAAACAGTGGAACAGATGCGGCTTAAAATAGATGACTTGGAAAATCGCAGCCGATGTAAAAACCTGAAAATTATAAACCTTCCGGAGAGAACCGAGGGCAACACCCCACTGGCGGACTTCCTTCAGACGACATTGCCGACTTTAGTCAGCCTCCCGGCTGATTACCCTACGCTGGAGATTGAACGCACCCACCGAGCCTTGGCTCCCGCTCCGACTTCAGATAAGCCTCCCAGAAGCGTCTTGGTCCGGTTTCTACGCTTTTCACAAAGAGAGGCTGTTCTCAGAGCAGCGATGAAGAAACGCGACATCCATCATGGTGGCTCCCAGCTACGGTTTTACCCTGACCTGTCAGCGCAGGTCCTGCGAAGGCGGCGACAATTTGACACCGTTGGGAAAGCTCTGGCAAGTATTAATAAATACCGCAGATTTGCCTACCCAGCACGCCTTCGATGTCTTCATGACGGGCAAATCCGCCTCTTTGACACCCCTGAATCTGCAGCTGCCTTCCTGGATACTCTAAAGTGAGGTAGTTTTCTTTTCTTTCCTTCTTCTTCCAACTTTTCTTCATTTCATCTCAGTTGCTACCAACCTTAATAGAGAGAGATGGATTTCATATACTGACTGAACATCCAATGAAAATTTATTTTTATTATTTATTTATTTTATGTAATTAATTAATTTTTTTTAAATTTTTATTTCTTTTTCTTGTGACCACTACATGGACACTGAGGGGTTGATTTATACAACGGAGCTATTTGAACTTATAACTTGCTCCCGTGGAATTAAGGTGAATTTTGTTGTTCTTTCTTATTCGCTTTGTTTATTCCTTAATTTATTTTCTTTTTTTTCCTCATCCTTCATAACACTGATTGTACTGCATGAAAGCTGGTCACACTGCATTCCTGTTTATGCACATATAGCACTAGCATTTTTATTTTTGTCCATCAACCCCTGTATAGTTTATAGTTTATACCCAAAGTGTATCTTGCTCATATTCTGTGGTCCATGTTCTGTTCTGAAACCCATTGTTTTTGGATGTTTTCAGTGATGTTTCATACTCTGCCTGGGAGTGGACACTGTCCCAGGTGTCCTGGCTGTTACTGTGATCTATTCGATAATTTAGGATTTGGACTTTGCTTAGAATGCCCAGTGACTTCTTGTGGGGTGTTTTTTTCCTGTCCTTTGGGGACAGGATTGGGGAGGGTGTGCGCTGCTGTTTATGCTTTTTATGTTTCATTTTTCCTCTGCTATTCAACTGGAGTCAAAGTTCACATTTTTTGTACAATACTGCTTGTATTTTGAGAATTTTCCCCATATTCTGCACTTTTTTCAGTTACATTCCAACTTGATGGTTTTCATTACCTGGAATATCCAGGGTATAGGTCATGTAATTAAAAGGAAGAAGATTTTAACATATTTGAAAAAGCAAAAATCTGATATATCATTACTTCAAGAAACTAGGCTGTCAGATGCAGAGCATCTGAAACTTAAAAGAGACTGGGTTGGCAAAGTTTACTTCTCCTCCCACTCACAGAACAAAAAGGGCACAGCCATTCTTATACATAAGAACCTCCCTTTTATTTTGGAACATGAAGAAAAAGACGCATTGGGAAGATATATTTTGATCAAGGGTTATATTCTTAAACAACACATAACTATTCTCAAAATTTATGCCCCAAATAACAATTCGCCCCCATTTATGTCAAAAATGATTTTGCTGTTTAACCAACACTGCAATGGCCTGGGTTTTGGGCCGGTGACTTCAACTGTGTAATAAATCCTTCTCTGGATAGATCCTCCTCTGCAAACACGTCTAATCCGAGATCATCTGCTGTCCTTAAAAACTTAAGTTCAGACACCGGATTGGCTGACATATGGCGACACCTAAATCCTTAAACAAGGGATTACACATTTTATTCATATCCTCACAACTCGTACTGTAGGCTAGACTACTTTCTTATTCCCAAACACTTTATACATTCTGTCCAGACCTGTTGTAAAGACCCCATTGTTTTGTCTGACCATGCTCCGGTACATCTAAACATTAACCCTTTATTTAACATCCCTAGAACCCCCAAGTGGAGGTTCAACACGTCATTCTTGAATAGTGACTCTTTTTGTGTCTTTGTCCGGAACAGTCTGTCACATTTCTGGCTCGATAATAAAAGTTCTCCAGTGTCCTCTGCTATGATCTGGGATGCAGCTAAAGCCACTTTACGTGGTCATCTTATTTCCTATAGCTCCCACCAGAAAAAGACCCTGGAGAAAAACAGAAAGAATCTTGAAAAAGAAATGACCAGACTGGAGCAGGTTCATAAACAGTCACCCACACCAGAAAACTTGAAGGCGCTAGTGGCTGTTAGGACTGAACTTAACATAGACCACACCCGTCATGTCCAGAAATTGCTGCTTTATGCTAAACAAAATAATTACGAATTTGGGAATGGAGCTGGTCGTCTGCTTGCCCACCAAATGAAAAATCAAAACAATGATCGCTTAATTAACATGATAAGGACACAGAATGGGGATATATCTTATGATCCGACAGTTGTCAACAGTCGTTTTTGCGAACATTATAAATCCCTGTACAGTACAGGCACGACTGATGACACTGGTATCGCCTCATATTTGAACAACATTCCTTGCGGAGGAGGACCGCTCCAGCTTGGATGCTGCGATTGCCCCGGAAAAAGTCTGGCCTGCAATTCAGTCCATGCCAAATAGGAAATGTCCAGGTCCAGATGGGTTCCCATTGGAATTTTTTAAGAAATTCTGGCCAGAGATCCGCCCAATTTTTATACCCGCCATTAACAGCATTTTGAGGGATGGTATCCCTCCCTCCTGTAGACATGCTTCCATTAGTTTACTTAAAAAAAAAAGACAAGAACCCCTTAGACTGTTCATCGTTCAGGCCCATTAGTCTCCTCAATGTGGACTACAAAATTGCTGCAAAGGTTTTGGCTCGGAGACTGGAATACGTTCTCCCGAAAATAATAAACCCAGACCAAGCAGGGTTTGTGAAATCAAGATATGGCACAGACAATGTACGTCACGCCCTTAATATTGTCCAATTTCTCCGCACCCAGAACAACCCAGCACTTATAGTCTCCCTAGATGCTGAAAAGGCCTTTGACCGTGTGGAGTGGTCTTTCCTGTTTCTGGTATTAGAAAAATTTGGTTTCGGTCCTAATTTCATTAGTATGATTAAATCTTTCTATTCAAACCCTATAGCCACAGTCAACACAAACGGCCTGATGTCAGATGGTTTCCCGGTGCGCAGGGGTTGCAGACAGGGGTGTCCCTTGTCACCTTTACTTTTTCTATTATTTATCAAACCCTTGGCTGAAGTCATTAGAACCAACCATAAAATATTTGGAGTAAGGATCGGTGAGGCAAACCACATCATTTCGCTAATTGCAGATGATGTCCTTTTATATTTACATAATCCTGGGAGTTCAATTCCAGCAGTCCTGCAATCTATAGGCACGTTCAGTGCCCTATCAGGTTATAAAATTAACCTGGGGAAGTCGGTCACTACACCCTTTAATATGCCCCAGGATATGTCGTCAATATTTTCTCCTTTTCAAGTGTCAGCGAGGGGCTTTAAATATTTGGGTATATTTGTCACCTCTGATTTAAACGATCTGTTTAAAACAAATTACTCACCCTTAGTTCAAAAAATTAAGAATGATATAACTAAATGGACCTCCCTACCAACCTCTCTCCTTGGGAGAATCAATACTAGAAAAATGAATGTTCTTCCCTGACTGAACTATCTATTTCAAAACCTCCAATGCTACCTGTCCACTACATTTTTAAAATCACTAAACTCTCATATATCCCGTTATATTTGGAATGGTAAACACCAAAGAAATTAAATTCTCTATACTTACCATACCGAGGGATCCTGGAGTCCTGTCCCTGCCCAATTTACAGCTATATTATTGGTCAGCACAACATAGAATGATGTCAAATTGGTTTATGACCAAGAGAAATTCCTTGTGGCTGGAACTCGAATCTCAGTCCTGTTACCCCAGAAAACGTAACTCTCTTCCCTTTATAAACAATGTAAAACAACTAAATCATCTCAAGAACAATATAATTGTCTATAACGCATTACTGGTTTGGAAGATGTAAAAAAAATACCTGAATATTTCTCCATCCATCTCTCTTTGGTCTCCTCTGGCTCTGAATCCAGATTTGCCAGCACAGATCAGGAGTATTGGCCTGGTAGGGTGGATATCCGAGGGTTTGCTGAACCTCAAAGACCTGCTGGATTCTGACTCTGTTAAATCGTTTGAGCAAATCAGGACTGACTTTAATATTCCCCACAAGGATTTCTATAAGTATCACCGAATCCGTCACTTTATAGGTTCTCCTCTGAAGAAAGGCCAGATCCGTATGAGGTTGTCAGAGTTGGAAAACATAGTAATTGTGACCAAGTCTCCTAAAGGATGATTTCCAAGATCTATTTCGACTCTTCAGCCTATGACTCTCTGAAGCCGGTGTGGGAGCGCGATTTAGGGGGGACATTTACTCGTATTAAATGGGACAAGATCTGTAGGGGGGTTTTCCCTAAATGTACCTCGAATGCTATACATGAAGAAAATGTGAAAGTTTTCCATCAAATTTATTACACGCCTGTTCGCCTGCAGA
The DNA here is from genome assembly GCA_963556495.2 of Valencia hispanica. NCBI lineage: Eukaryota > Metazoa > Chordata > Actinopteri > Cyprinodontiformes > Valenciidae > Valencia > Valencia hispanica. The sequence continues at coordinate 50,838,595 of OY747705.1, read as the reverse complement.
GAATGTTTCCTGATACTTCCAACCTATGTTATAAATGTAAATCTCACAAAGGTACTTTTTTCCACTTATTTTGGTCATGTGACCATATTAAGAGTTTTTGGAAGGTTGTCACTCTGTAATTCAGGAGGTCACTGGTAAACAATTTGTGCTGACTCCTTCTTTTTATCTCCTTGGTCACACTCAAGATGTTTTTTCTAACACTGACACCAACTCCTTTCTGAGAATTCTTTTGTTTTTGGCTAAAAAAATTATTTTGCTTAGGTGGTCAGCCCCTCAGGTCCCTACGGTCGACATGTGGTTAATGCAGATTTCCACTCTTATTCCTCTTGAGAAACTGAGTCATGATCCTAATCACAAATCTGACGTGTTCTGGAGGATCTGGGAACCACTGCATTCCTTCTTGCAGAAACCTTCTCTTTCTATGTATTAGACAAGTAGCTTATCCAACTGTCTCCTGTCGTCCTGTTGAATACACATTTATATTTTGTGTATGTATTTTTTATTTTTTTTTATATATATTTGTACACATATGTTGCAGGGCTCACAGTTAGTTTGGGGGGGGAATCCTTTTTCTTTTCTGAATTTGTCTGTCTTGTTTTTCTAATGTTTATATTCATAAAAATGAAAAATCCAATAAAAAGAGTATTACAAAAAATAAATGTTGAGCGCTACTGTCCTGTAGCTTTTAGGTACATCCCTGCTCCAACACAGCTGAATCAATTGAATGGCACGTTAGCAGATATTTGCCAAACTTGATAACATGCTGCAAAGGTAATTCAATTCAGTTATTTGATTCAGCTGTGTTGGAGCAGGGATGCATCAAAAACCTTCTGGACAGTAGTTCTCGAGGTCAAGGGTTGGAAACCTCTGCTTTATAATAACCCCTCTTTGCTGCGATTACCGCTGCAAGTAGTTAGGGGTTATGTCTCTACCTTTGAAGGATTGGGTGGGGGGAAAACGACAGGATTACGAGTCTTGTACATTATTATTCACGACATGCCAACTTGTCGCCTCTGATTGACCAACAGCAACGCAACTCTTATACTGCCTTTCAACAGATAACTAGCTTAATTTACTTCGCTGGTGGTGTTCCAAAGAAAAATTCCAACCGTTTCTTCCTCAGCTCTTCTTAGTTGGGTAAAAATGCAACGTTGATGTGTTATTTCCATAAATTACACAAGTCCAAACATGTTCGGCCATGTTGTGGAGTTGCTAATGGTTAGCTTCTTCTGGCAGAGATGCACTATGCTCTCTCCTGGCCGCAAAATTAATACAGCCTTCCTGTTGGCGGTCGCAAGCCAAGGTGGGTGAGGTCATGAATATAATTTTCCTCAGACGGGAGAAGAGACAGGCTTTTTCTTATTTGCTCGTTTATGCCGTCTGTTTCTTTTCTTTGGCTAATGCAGGCAACTCACGTTTAGCATGCACATGCAACTCAGCGTGGCCAGTTGCATTTAAAAAAAGAACACGTATTGCACAACTTCTCAGTGAACAAGACCTTTAAAATATTCTATTTTAGCTCTGGTTGTATATTTGGGGTAAACATCCTTCTGGAAGGTGAACTTTCACCACCATTCCAAGTTTTCTGCATCTTCTAAGAAAAGTTTTCTTAGCTTGATCAATCTTCCTTTAGGCTTCTGTTTTAAAAAAAAGCACCACTATAGCAACTGTTTGTTGAGGGTGAAGGGAAATGCTAGTTTTGTCCCACACATGGCATGTGGCAGGCATGCCAAACGGTTTAGCTTTGGTCTAACATGACCAATGCACCTTCTTTAATGGGGTCCTAGAATTCAAAACCGCATTTTATTTTGGGAGTTTGGGGTGTAAAATGTAGCATGCCAGAAATTCTCTGCCATCTGCAAATTCCTAATTTTGTAATCTCCGCAGAAACGGGCCAGTCGGGATAAAGCTCTGATCGACTTCAACATCGGCAGGTAATGCACTGTAGCGTTGAGTCAACTGCAGAAAAACGCTAGCACGAGTGTCTGCGTTCTTGGAAAGAGACAAAAAACAAACAAACAAAAAAACTAAACAAAAAGATAAATAAGAATGTCTTGTAACGTCTCAGGAGGCACTGGGAACATCCAGACTTTACATTGGCTTCCACAAGAACTGAAGTACAAGTGGGAATGATTGATGTTCATATTTAACCACATACCACAACACCTCAACCAGAGATTGATGGTTTGCTCTAACCATTTCACACTGGACTGTTTCTTAAACCTCAGACAGCACAAAGCCGGCTTTAAACAACGACTGAAACTAAACAGAGGGGCTCTGCCAACTATTTTGCCACCACAACTGTTTTCTGTAAGTATCACATTAGGCTTACATCATTTGTTCTCTGTGCCATGATGTGTCTAGCTGTAACTAATTGCTATTGATAACTGGTGTCACTTTTTGTGACTACTTTCTTTGACAAATTGCCAGCTGTCGTTTTGGGACATTTTCTTCATCTGGACTCTTTGTGTAAATGTGATGACCTTTTGTCACTATAGAGTATGCAAAATAATTGTGAGTAGTTTATGATTAACAGGGAAAAAATGGTTTAGCTAACTGGGTTAACATTTGCTAACTTTACCGATTTATATACATTTATATATATTTCTGGTTACCTTGTTTAGCGGTGAGCGTATTGTCAACCAGTAATTTTCGTAATCGTATTTGCAATCAATCTTTCCAGCGGCCTCTATATGGCTTGTGGAAAACTAAAACAGGACTTCTTATGGCTTTCTTTTAACAATTAAATTCATCTTTCTAAATTTATGAAGTGTACCCCTAACAGTTCTGTCCTGTCATTGACTTCTCCAACCTGTTTTTATGGATTCCTGTGGTTTCAGCAGTTACCATGGGTCTCCTGACTGATTTTCTGGTTTATGGGTTCCTTCCCTAGCTTTACATTTTAAGTAGACAGCCAATTGCTAGTGGGTTTCCAGTGTTGCCATCCTGTTTCTATTTTTGGACAATGATTAAAAAAAACATTTTTAAGCTGCTCAAAGCTTGGTAGATAGTTTTATAACCTAAAACTGCTTTAACAATCTCCACACATTTAGCTCTGAGCTGTTTGGTGTGTTCCTGGTCTTTATGATTCACAGAACCACTGCCTTTATATTGAGATTAAATGACGCACAGGATGATTCTATGTACAAGTTGGGTGACTTCTGAGAATAAGGAGGTGGACACAAATAAAGTTCAACAACAAGAATAACAAGTCAAACTACTCCACAATTGAGCGTTACTAAGTAGGTTACAATGTCTGCTATTTAACCTGTTTGGTTTTGTGAATTCATCTAATCCACATCTGTATTTTGTCCTCTGCTGCCCCCTGCAGTTTACAAACTATAACTGCAAGTAAAGTGAGGAAAATAAGTAAAATATGTACTACGTTCTCTTCGCATCAAGCTCCAAAGATGATCCAATACTGCAAAAACTTCAACATACACCAAAGGAATTTATAGGAACTGTAACATTTTAAGCCTTTTAGGTATGTAGAGAGAATGAAATGGCACAAATATTAACATTGCTTCAACACTGCCACATTCACAACACTCACATGCACTTTGTATTCAGTTACTGGATCAGTGAAATAGTTATCTTAAAATTTACAGACAGAAATACAATGAGTTCCGTATATTATCTTTGGGGCACATGTTCCACTTTTTGAAAAAAAGAAAGAATATAAAAGAGTTGTAGGTCCTCTGGATACTCTTCCTCTAATAAAGCTGATGCTGTTTTTAAAAGAAGATAGTATTTTTGTTTGCCTCCCCTCCTGCGTCTCCTTCTAAAAATATAAACACTTCCGGAGTCATCTTTCCCTCATGTATGATTCCTTCTGCCTTCTGCCATCTGCCACGAAGTCCTCTGGATCCTCCAAATGCTCAGAGGACAAATGCCCCAATAACATTGGGACACATAACTATTTCTGTGTGGTGTAACTATACAATGTCGAACAGTGCCACAACACTCAAACAACACAATGTGGGAACATATTTGGACAAGTCTAACAAATAAAGAAATTAATAATAACATGAACGCTGAAAATGCATTCGCATGCTCAAGTAAAGTGAATCGACCACCACATGCACAACGTTTGAGGCCATGAACACATGCAACGGCCACAAAGCAAATATTACCTGATAGTAGGAGTGGCTTTGTGAATACAGGGAGGAGAAAGGCGGGGCTGGAACTTCATTCAGCCTTTCACCTTCTGGGTGAGGCCACACGTCATCATCAAACGGTGCCTCAGGTGATTCTACCTACGATGTACAGACAGAGCTCAACAGTTTGTAGGAAGAAAAACACTTAACTGAGCTGCAGTAACATTTGGGAGGTTTTTATTACTACTACACAAGTAGTACTTGATCATTTATAAACCGTTCTAGTCAGAAGTTCATAAACGCTCATCATGACTGTCATAGCAACTTAGGCCTTGTAAATAATGCTTTTGAACTGAAAAAACCCCAAAACATATAACCTATGTCAGCGGGTTTACATGCAGTAAGACAAAATCAGATTGTTGCCATAGTCCTATAAAATTCTGGCTTTTGAAATGGATGTGTACACCATAGTCTGGCTGAAGTCGAACTGAACTGGCCTACTCCTAATCAAGCTAAGACACCCAGATAATGCAGTTAGAAAACCAAATTTCTCTGCATGTAAACGACATCCCAGCTGAGTCGAGCTATTCCTACCCTGGGCACTCCCCCTTCTGGAAGTGACGAGTCCGCGGAAGCGCGAACAACAACACCGGTATGACAACAACACAGCAGCAACAACATGTGAAACACGATCAAACTGTACAATAATTAAACTGGTTTTCAGTCAAGGATATTTAGCATAGTCGATACATTTTCTTATATGGTTAGTCTTGGGGGCTTTAGGAAGGCCATTTTTCAAGCCTACTATCAACCTGTTTTATACATGCCAAAAATTGTTCTTATCTATGCAGGACTACGGGGGTCATTCGAAAAGCAATGCAGCATTTTGACGATGAGTGGTTAATTGTGAATTAAAAATATAGATTGCTAAAAATAATTTCAAATTCAACAATTAACCCATACAAAAAAAGACAAATTTGAAAAGTATTTTGTAATTACACATTTTAAATTGAAATACTAAAGAGAAATTGCAAATTATATTTATTATGTGATTATTAAATACTGTGATTTGAAAATGTTTTTTAAATCCTATTTCAAAATGGAGAATTAAATAACACAAATAATAAATGATTGTAAATATCTTTCCTTTTCCTACATTTAAAAAAGTTATTCCCTTTTCTACATCCGTTTTCTCTTTCCGGGTCCCTTTTTTAAATCCTTTTTGCAATTGCATTTCCTAAATGGTTTCCCCTCTCCTTTTAGCATTCGAGTGATCCTCCTGGTCCCTGAGCACACTGAAAACAAAGTTCAACCAATCACAGCTGCTCCTCAAATGTAACTAGCTCTCTCATTGGTTAGACAGCCATATTTGGGTGACCCTGCTGAGCTGCACAGCTCGTGTCTAACCAATGAGAGAGCTGGTTACATTTGAGGAGCAGCTGTGATTGGTTGAACTTAGTTTTCAGTGTGCTCAGGGACCAGGAGGATCACTCGAATGCTAAAAGGAGAGGGGAAACCATTTAGGAAATGCAATTGCAAAAAGGATTAGAAAATGAGAGCCGGAAAGAGAAAACGGATGTAAAAAAAGGGAATAACTTTGTTAAATGTATGAAAAGGAAAGATATTTACGATCTCATTTATTAATTGTGTTATTTAATTCTCCATTTTGAAATATTTAATAATCAAATAATAAATACAATTTGCAATTCCTCTTTAGTATTTCCATTTAAAATGTGTAATTACAAAATGCTTTTCAAATGTGTCTTTTTTTGTGTGGATTAATTGTTGAATTTGAAATTATATTTAGCAATCTATATTTTTAATTCACAATTAAGCACTCATCGTCCAAATGCTGTATTGCTTTTCCAATGACCCCGTCGTCCTCAATACTTATCTCGTTTATAGTGGTTATTTTCTATTAGAAGATGCTCAAGTTGTTTTATCCAAATTATTGAGCCAAATTGTGACCCTCGGATGAAAAAAAATTGGTTAGCAACAGCTAAAGTGAGTAATCACAGTAAAGACAGTTTTATGTCACCTTTAACTGAGAGTAGTGTCTACCCCAAACTCAACACCTTTAGCCGATATTTACAGTTACCCAAAAGGATAAGCCAAATGCCCTCTCGAGAAAGATTTGATGTTCAAGGCAGATAAAGGCAATGTACACAGGTAGCAGTTTAAAAAAAACAAACAAATATCCTCACCACCTCGTTTTTAGAAAAAAAAAATATTCACACCTAATTGCATAAGGGCATTGTTAAGCACATTCATAGGCATGCCAAACCTGTAGGGGGCAGTAGTTGCCCAAATCCTATCCAATCAGAATAACTTTCTGATTTCTAACTTCTACATAGAGCAGTAATTGAACTTATAAAAACAAGTAAGCAAAAAACGCTTGGACAATCGATAATGCCAACACAGCTCTGAGGACATCCATGCTGTTTCTGAGTGTAAAGACAGGTCATGCATTTTTGAAGCATTTTTTGTTGAAGCATTTATGTTGCGGGCGTTGCAAAATGCTTATAACGGAGAAATCGCAAAATTCACTTTAGTCTGAGGTTTTTGAAAGAATCGTTTTTGATGCCTTAAATCTGTGTTTTCGTGTGGGTTACAGGTCAAATTGTGGAAAAATATCTTTGTTTTGTGAGATACCGGCTATGTGTGGACAAGGCCAAAGACTGACTTACTAAGTGATTAAAAAAAGGTTTTTATGAGTCAAAGGAAGGCTTTAAAACCAAAGAGCACAGCTGTCAAGCATGGTTGTGATAGCACCATGCAGGGAGTATATTTTGCTGACAGGGGTGTAAGTACTCTACTCTAACTTTTTAAAATAAGACTAAGTCCATGATGGCCCTAAGCATATTCTATGGTATGGTCCGCTGGAGCAGCAGCTTACCAACAGCTGAGAGGAAATATTTAGATGAGCTAATCAGTAACAGTCTGCTGTGTCCTAAACATACAAAGGAGGGTTTTCATAAATCTTTCACCCTGACACCTGTTAAACTGTAGCACTTACACTCCTCCAAACAACCTAAATGAAAACGTTGTTTACACCCCTGTAGTTTTTATTTTCACCAATGTCCTAGAAAGTAGGCTAATTTAATACAAACCAGCACAATTAGTACATGAACACTATTTTCTATTCGATTTTCCTTTGAACAACTTGCATGGAATGAGGAAGATAGTACTTATTAATCAAACTTCAAACCTCAAATTCATTTTATTTGTCACAACTTGGACACAATTCAGTGTACCAGCAAGATAATGGTTCCCAAAACACAGATCAAAACTGGTTTTAGAATGACTAAAGCAGGATGGGGTTAAGCTTTGACATTAAGCTGTCATAGCATTTCAAAAGCTCCAAACTCAACAAGATAAAATGTTTTATGCCACATGTTTCAAAGAAGGATCCATACCAGGAAACAAATCAATTTCTTGATGAGAAAAGTGGTCAGAATTGTACCCAGAATTATGCCAGGAGCTTTCTGATGGCTCTGAAAGGTGTTTGGTATCTACTTGCTAAAGGAGATTTACCCAAATGTTATTGGGGTGTATGTACAGCTTTGATCCTGTCTGGATTAGAGAAATGTCACAATAATCTAAACATCTAGTTCCTGTTTTCTTGGGTTTAAAAATCATTAGTTTTCTGTAGCATAATCATTTCACCCTGAAAAAAAAATTGCCCAAATAAATCATTACAAAATGAAAATCATTGCAGTATTCATGATAATAAATGCCTGTAAACATATTTAAATTTGTATTTAAAAAAAAGAATGCTTTAGGGCTAAAAATCAGCATATGTTTTATTTGGTAACACTTATACACAGGGTAGTGTATAAATTCTTGTCATGATAAGTATCCCCAAAGTCTAATGTGAGTAAGTAGTAGACAATATACAAGAAAGAACACGAAAGAAAGAAAAAAAATAGGACCCTGTGGAAAATGTGTCAGTTTTAACAGTGTGAAAATCAATCAATTAAATCTGATTGTAAATTGAGCTATATTAGAATTTAATATTAATAGAAGAACAGGGAAAGAATATGGCGAGACAAGAAAAGCCTAAAACAAAATTTACAACACAGATTCAAAAAGCACCTGCTGCAATTATGTTTTATTATTGTATTATTATTGTGTTATTGTTGTATTAGTAGTAAAGCTCTCGGATGTGAAGACAAAATCCTAGAAAGTAGAATATGAGAAGTTGTACTCTCAGCTACAAGCTTAATGAAAGCAAGCGGGAGCTGAAGCAGAAAACTGTTCTCTGGTCTCAGAAATCAAAAATGTAACATGGTTGGCAGCTGGGGATGCTGCATTCTCTGGGTAGTGAACAGAAGCAAGTCAATCTGATAACAGAAAGCTCTTCACAGGTAGATGGAGTCTGTGTGAATGAAATGAGCGATTTTACCTGCTGAGCATTACATCGAGTTTTAGATATGCTGTCCCAAAATCAGCTGTTTTTTTTAAATCTTGATTTCTATTTTGTAAGATAAAGAAACAAAGAATTTGAGCCTCTCCAACTGATAGCATCAATCAAATTTAATTTCAGAATGCTGTCCTAAGAAAAACACGTTTTCTCGTTAATCAGCTAAGTATGTCAGAATTGTACTTTTTTTCACATGGTCCTATTTGCAGTTTTGGAAACATGGTTATGCAGTGCATGAATATGTGCGTGAATGATCGCGAGTAGAGACAGAGAAAAGAACATTTACATGGCGAGGACAAGATGGCTGGTCCATCTGTCATACAAAAGGAAGCCAGATCCAGCACCTTTGGTCACACACACTTTCAAATAAACACACACCATCTGGGAAGAGGTTCCCAAAATAAACTCAATATCCCAGCAGCAAACACACACGCTGACCGCATATGGAGGTGTTCTCCTCGCAGATTTTATGCAGACAGACAGGTGATAAGCTGCTGGAACAGAGCAGCCTGCAGAAAGCATTGATGATAATGGTGATAATGATGCTGTCGTTTGATAAAGGTCAAGTTTATCCTAGATACCCATCAGGTAAAATTCCAAAGTAAACAATTTTTCCAATATTTGGTGAAGATAAAGAAGAAGAAAGTAGATTTGCTGTGTTTCTGAAGTGCGTGGTATCTAGTCACAAGGTGGAGCTGCACAACAACTTTTCCTCCAACAAACCAACACAATGAACCTCTTCAGCTTTCTCCAAAGTTTCCCAGGTGGTTAACCTATGAACTTGTGGTTACTGACATCCTAGCCAGTGCAAAGACAAACACCTGAAAGCGTATAATCACCAGGAGCGGAATCACAACAAATGCACACACTCCACAGCCTTGAGTGCCAGAAGCGAGCCCACATTCAGCTCTATTAAGTACCTCAACAAACAGAGACATGCTGCTACTAAACATAGGGACAGATTGAATAAAATACAACACACATGCCAGCACCTTGAAAAGAGGAGGCAGAGCATCATGGTGAGATGGGAATGAAGCCATAATAAAGGAAAGTTAAACAACAGTTAATGGCCTTATTACTACCAGCTTTACAATTGCATGACAGGAAGTGATTTGTTATTGGTAATGTTTGTTCACTTCACTTAGCCAGTTGTTAAATAACCAATTACTGAAGGAACTGTAGAAGTAACACTTAATGAATATAAGGCAGAGATAAAAAAAAAAAGGCTCATTATGAAATATAATAAGATGTGAATATAAAAGTGTTTGCACGTCTGGCTGAATGTGGGTGTGTAAGTAGAATGATACATCCAATTCTGATGGAGATGCATTCAAATCTACCAAAATATTGAAGGTTTAAGAAGACAAGGACCGAGAAACAAACAGGAAGAAAGCTGGAAGTAAAGGATTTCATCACTGGAAAAAAATTAGGGCAGGGTTTATTCTCAACACCCAGTTCTGCAGAAGTATTCTCCTGGTAGAAAGACAAAGTCTGTGGCTGAAGGTGAAGTCAGATATCCTTGACTCCACGACTTTGTCCACTGTGTTTATCTTACTATAAAAGTCACAGCTTTAAAGATTAAAAACGAGAGCTCTAATTATATCTTCTAAAACAAACTGGATTTTTTTTACATCATAAAAAAAAACATTTCGCTGCAAAAATATCTTAGCTCTTATTATTCTTAGCTAATTCTCTCTAATTCTTGATCTTTTTTTAAAAAAATATGTGAAAATAATGATGGTGCATAGAATATATTCAGACATTTTTATTATGATACTGATGATTGAAATCCAGTTCACCTAACCTGACAGCCAGGCAGTGAGCATATTACTCAGAGAAGCAGTTAACTGGTCAGATGAGACCAAACTGAACCAATCAGCCTTAATGCAAAACTACGGAAGCCATGAAAGGCAGACGGGAATAAAAGTTTTTTGAAGACCCGTTTCCTAAGTGAACCAATTTTTCATTTTTTCTCATCATGTGCAAGTAAAACAAAATAAAAATATTAGTTTAAATATCTTAAGGTCCTTTTTTACACACTTAAGCACTAAAAGACAGGAGAGGGGAGGGGGATGTGGTTGTCACAAAAACTCTTTTTGACTTGTCTTTCAATGCTCAAGTGAGAAAAACATACTTTAAAATACTTTAACCTACAATTATTTTTTTTACTTGAACATGACTTTTAAGTCGAGAGAAAAAAAAAGTTGGTCAGACTTAGAAAGTGGATCTTTCTCTTTGCCTTTACAAGCTTCTGTACAAAACCGTGTGAAAAACAAAAACAAAAAATTGAAAGAAAAAGTTGAAAGAAAACTGAAGGCTGCGAAAGACTTGAGACAGGAGCGTTGGAGATTCACCTTCCTGCATGACAAAGACCAGAGCTTTGACTAGTTTAAAATGATTTTAGAGTGAAGTTCAGACCTAGACCAAGTTGGAGAAACTGGAGTAAAAATTGCATTCACTAGATGTGCAACATAGGAGCAGGGGCGGGCTGGCCATAGGGAGGTTCGGCAGTTTTCCCGAATGGCTAGTCTGTTTTAGGGCCAGTGGCCGGAATGTTTTTATGTTTTTTTCCCCCGTACTTTAAAGCATCCACGGTTGAGCCAATGTCATGGTCCTGCTGTGTGTCTATTTGTGTTCGTGAATGAGGCATCTTCCTTTATAATTTTATTTGATCCGGAGATTGCTGTACAAAAACTAAATATGGTCCACTGTCCCAAATTTATGATGTTTTCTCCATTTTAATCATGAATTCAGCGGCACTCAATTATGTAACGTTTGGAAATATTCCTGCATGTAATTGTGTCGTGACCATGGGTGGGTAGAGTACGTAAAAATTGTTCTCAAGTAAGAGCAGCACTACTTCAACATATTTTTATTCAAGTAAAAGTAAAACGTTGCCGTCCCAGAAATTACTCAAGAGTAAAAGTAATATGTGAAAAGGCTGCTCAGGTAACGTAGTAACTGATCAGAACATCAAATCAGTTCTATTGGCACAAATATTTAGAAAATTATTTCAGACAGACAAAGATAAAAAGTTATGTGCCAATTCTGGTATTTTAAAGAGAACAATGAAAGAATTAATACATACAAATATAATTACAAAATAAAAAAAATCGAAACAGAGGCAACTTTTTCAAATCAACATTTTCATAATAAAACCTATTAAAATAATACAACAAGTAATGAATCTATCTATGTTAGAACAGGGTAAATCAACTCACAGTTGATAGAGGATCCAGAAGTTTTACTCAAGTAAGAGTAGCGATATTTCATAATAATTACTTTAATAATCACTCTTACTTAAGTAAAAGTTAAATGTTTAGTGCAGTAAAACTACTCAAGTAAATGTAGTCTTGAGAGTAAATGTAAGTAGTTACTATCCAACTCTGGTCATGAAAACATAAAAACATATTATTATCATTATTATGTTAAATATGTTATTAATATAATTGGTAGCATAACATTATTATGCTTTTATACTACCAATACAAGTATTTTTGATAGCGTTATTGTTCCACTTCTATCCTTTGTGCGATCCAGTAAAAGGCCTCGCCCAACCAATTGAATAACACCAGCCCACCTCTGCATATAAGACATGTGGTACCTCAACAAACCTACAGCTGTAATTGAAGCAAAAAGTTGTTTTACAAAGTACTGATTATTGGGGCTAAATACAAAAATGCTTGTCAGATTTTTATTTATAAAGAAAAATTATAACTTATAATTTTCCTCCTTTTAATGTACAATTATGCTTTACTTTGTGTCCCAGTGAATACATTAAAATTTGTGGTAATGTGACAAAATGTGAAAGATGTCAAAGGGTGTTAATACTTTTTCAAGACACAACATTGGGTTTTATCTTTTCATCAAAACGTTTTTTCCCCCTATGGAATGAGAAGGAAAAAAAAAGCTTAGTGGGGCAATCCAAGATAAAAGTTCGCAACCGTTCACATAGGAAACAGAAGGGCTTTCAGAAGACAAAAAATATACATAAACATAGTGACTACAGTGAACAGAGATATGTTTGTATGGGGTGCCATTTGTAAAGTTACACAGTGAAAGATTTAGAGCAATAATTTGGGTTATTTAGCCCGTCATAAGAGAAAAAATTGTGGGTTCATTTTTCAAAGTTATACTTGGATCTATGCTATTTAGTCATTTATAAATGTCGGTTTCATACTAAATATTAAGTTTACAGTTAAAATATTAAGAAAATAAGCTAAATATTTAGATTGAAGCTTCTTTTTTTACTAACTTTTACTAACTAGCTAAACTGGCTAGCTTCTAAATATTTAACTTCAAACTAAACATTTTGCAGGCTAAACAACCCAAATTATTGCTGTTAATCTGGACAACACGTTAATGCAGAACTATAGGCTAATTTCAAATCTTCCATTCATCAGTACAATTATTGAAAAAGTTGTGTTTTAGCAGTTAAATGGCTTCATAACAATAACCAACCGCTTTGATGTGTTTCAGTCTGGTTTCCGTGCTCACCACAGCATTGAGACTGCCCTCGTCAAAGTTTTCAATGACATCCGCATAAATACAGACTGTGGTAGAACCACAGTGCTGGTTCTGTTGGACCTCAGTGCAGCATTTGACACTGTTGATTACAATATACTATTGGAACGACTGGAGAGCTGGGTCTGACTTTCTGGTACAGTACTTGGCTGGTTCAAGTCTTACCTAAAGAACGGGGACTTCTATGTTTCAATAGGAAACTTTTCATCAGAACGAACAGAAATCACATGTGGAGTGCCCCAGGGCTCCATCCTGGGGCCCCTCCTATTTAATATCTACATGCTCCCACTAAACCAGATTATAACAACCAATAAGATTAGCTAACTATGCAGATGATACTCAGCTCTGCATTACAATGTCACCAGGTGACTTTGAACCCATCCAAACCCTAACTAAATGCATCAAGCAAATCAATGGATGGATGTGCCATAACTTTCTCCAGCTGAACAGAAACAAAACAGAAGTAATTACTTTTGGACCTAAAGCAGAACGATCAATAGTCAGCACACAGCTTCAGGTAATACAGCTAGAATCTACTGATCAGGCCGAAATCTAGGTGTAGTAATAGACTCAGACCTGAACCTCAAGGGTCACATAAAGGCAATAACAAGGTCAGCCTTCTATCACCTGAAGAACATTTCTAGTATTAAAGGACCTCGAAAAACTCATCCATGCATTTATCTTTAGTCGCACTGATTACTGCAACAGTGTTCTCACAGGTCTACCTAAAAAGTCAATTAGACAGCTACAGCTGATCCAGAACACTGCTGTCCGTTTTCCTCACCAGAACCAGGAAAGTAGAGCACATCACCCCAGTTCTAATGTTCTTACACTGGCTTCCTGTAGCTCAGAGAATCGACTTGAAAATACTTTTACTAGTTTATAAATAATTGAATGGCTTAGCACCAAAGTATGTTGAAGATCGACTGTTACTATAACAACCCCCCAGACCACTCAGGTTCTCTAATTCCAGTCTACTCAACATCCCTAGAATCAAAACCAAACATGGAGAAGCAGCTTTCAGTTTCTATGCTCCTCTAATCTGGAACAAACTTCCAGACAACTGCAAAGCTACTGAAACACTGAGTTCTTTTAAATCACAACTAAAAACGTATCTGTTTAGAGCTGCCTTATAATGCATTGATGTATGATATGGTTTGTGTATGCTTCTTGCTTGTTTTTACTTTATATGCTTTGTCTGTGTTTTACTGCTATTTTTATTTTACCCCTTCATAATGTAAAGCACCTTGAATTACCTTGTTGTTGAAAGTGTGCTATACAAATAAAATTGCCTTGCCTTGCCTAATTTTTAACGGTGTAATTTTACAAAAGGAACCCCATATGTTTGGGGTTTAGCACCAAAAAACAAAAAAAAACAAAAAAACATTCAATCAATTCATGTTCGACACCTACTATAGATGTTCTACAGCCACATAGAAAGCAACACCAATTTACCTGAGCAGGTGCGATGTGTGTATGAGTGACGTAGCCGTGGACATGCTGGATCTGAGAAAGGTGCCGCTCCGCCACCTGTACCAGCTCCGCCCCACGCAGGTCACCATGGTGACCAAGGGAGCCGTCCCTCCCCAGGGATCGGTCCCTTTCACGATCCATGCTTCCGATGCCCCCTCCGTCTCGCCTCCAAGTCCCTCTGTCCCTGCCTAGTGTCCCTCCTTGCCTCCCCAGTGTTCCTCCAGTTCTTCCTAGAGTCCCTCCATCCCTTCCAAGAGTCCCTCCATCCCTTCCAAGAGTCCCTCCATCCCTCCCCAGGGTCCCTCCATCCCTCCCTAAGGTCCCTCCATCCCTCCCCAGGGTCCCTCCATCCGTTATCTCTCCAGCTATTCCCATTGGATGCTGAGGGCAGGTGTGATGGAGTCTTGGGGCACCGGGTGAGGCCCCGTCCTCTTCTTGATATCGATACTTCTATAGCGATAAGGTTGGAGGGGTAAGAAGTGGGAAAGATAAAAGAAAATGCAGGTAGGGGAAAGGCAAACGGACAGGATGAAAGGAGTAAACATGGTTTAGGATATGGAACATGTGAAGTGAAACACAAAGGAAGAAAGAGACAGAAAAAAGATAGGTTAATAATTTGAAGTAAATCATATAGATTTAATTAGATTCAATTAGAGTCAAGATTCAAAAGAAAAAAAAAGAAAGTCTCACAACCATAACCACCCTTAAAGAGACAAATAGAGCGTGAGTGTGTGCACACATGCATGTGTAATTAGATGTTAGATAGGGCATTTTCTTAGTGTAAGCACATTAGGCCAGTCCAGGTGTACAACCAGCATGGAAGTAATTGTTTCCCGAGCCTCCCGTACTGCACACGCATGACTGCCCCGACTGACACATGCAGGGGCTTGAAGTTTTCAGGCAAAATATAGAAAATAAAAACTGAGCCAGGACGACGAAGAGGAGACAAGAGCACCTCAGGGAATGACAGTTTTCCTCTCTCTTCCTTATAACTCTACATCCCCATCATGCCTCTTTCAGGTGCAGATCAAGCCTCCTACAACAGTGACCCACACGTCCCTGTCTTATTCACCATTCACCAACTCGTCCCTTACTGTATATAGTATTAAGCATTTTGCCTTGCTTTAAAGGACATAATACAGAGGAGGGGGTAAGGAAAGGTAATGGGGGAGGGGTGTAGGCTACAGTATATTGCCAGATGTGAATATAACATTCAGCTGGCTGAGCAGCAAGGAGGAAGCCCCTTGATTCTTTAAATTACATCAACACTTAGTCATTGATTTATTGTGCTAATCTGATCCTTCCAATGATCTTTATTCCTTGATTTTCTTCCTTCTTTAACTTAAAACAACCTGAGAATACGTGATACGTGCTATGACAAATTTGATAAAGCTTTAGGCTATGACAAATGAAACGTGGCTCACATCAAGATAACAGTCATTTCAGCAAAAGCTGCAGCTCCAATTAAAGACAATCTAGAAACAATCTCTCCCGCCTATTCAGTAAATGACAAATTTTTAAATTACATTCTGGAAGCGGAGCTTGATCTTCACCCGGAGTGAAGTTAGTGACAATTTGCTGTAAAATGCGTGAAACACTCATTTAAAGAATTTGTGGCTCTTTCACAGAACGACTGCTTAACAGTTTAAGCCAACAGAACACATTGTACATTTACAAATATTAAGACGTTAACATTCCAATTCCAAAAAAAGGCGTTTATCAGAAAAACGCACACACTGTAAATGGACAAAAATAGGGAAACAATTTCGTAGTTTTTTCCCCATTAATTTTCGCTTAACTCAATTTCTGTTTAACACGGTGATATATATCATATTTAAATTTTAGGGTTCTCGTTTAGTTTTTCATGCCAGGATCTCTAAATTGAAATTAAACTGTTTAACATTTAGTCAGAGCTATGCAGCTTTTCATACATGCCCCTAAGTAAATTTTAAGTACAATCAGCCATTTTCTGATGGCATTGATAACTCGTACAAGTAGGACAAGACAAGACGGCTTTATTTATGTTACACTATTCATTAGGGGTGTAACTGTATCCCAAAACTCTCAGGTCGGTACGTACTTTGGCTTCAGTTTCACAGCTTTGTTTGCCGACTGTTCTGAAAATGAACCAAGTAAAAAAAACAAAAAACTTTTTTGTATAATGACATTTAAAATCAAACTGTATTTGCTGTAAATTTTCAAACAAATGGCTCTTGGATAAAATAAAAATGTATATAATAAAATAACAGTTTAAATGTTCTCTTCGTATGAAACTGCAACATCAATACTTTGGCTTTCAGCTGAAGTCAAGACAATCTGTGATATGAAATTAATATTTTAGACCGCCTTACTGTCTTTGTCAACAGTGGTAACAAGTTACTCGGGGGTTAAGCTGTTACCTGAGCCAGCTGACAGGATGTTAGGGATGTAAGAAAATATCGATACACCGATATCCCGCGATGTTTTTTTTTAGATATTGTATTGAAATCTTTTTTCTTAAGGATTTGAATGGAACCATTATTGATGACAGTCAATTTTGTAGGAAAATTGAAAGTATGACTGGTAGTTGGTGGCTGTTTTCACCTTCTTTGTTCCAGTGGATCAACTAGATGTAAAGATAAAACTGGATCTGTTCAGTAAGAAACAGGTTGGAATTTAAAATGCTGTGACAGTTTTTATACAGTTAAATTCAGTTTAAAAAATCAAAATATATTGTTTTACTCATAGTATCACGATACATCGTATCGTCTCCCCGTATCACAATACATATCGTATCACCAGATTTTTTACCAATACACATGCCTACGTGATGTTGCAAGAGTTATACAGGTGAGGTGGGAGGGATTAGAGCGCACAGCTAGTCTAATTATTTAATTATTGCTCCAGAGTTCCTTTTTACAAAGGAGCCGCGGTTTCTAACCCCGGAGTTTTTCTTTGTTTCATGTGTTCTGTTTTTATTTGGTCTTTTATAACCTTTTCTATTAGTGAAAAGAAAAGATGATATTAGACTTTATTTTAGTATTTATGTGGGACACTGTAGTGGGAGCGGTGCTCTTTCTGTTCAGCTTCCAGCTGCTGCAAAACAGCACAAACGTCACTGACTAATTCCTGGAAGAAACATTATTAACACACATTATTACAGTCAGATTTGTCCAGTCGGGTTATACTTCATTGCTACGTTATGAGAACAGCACCAACGAGGGCAGCTAAGCGGTGTCCTTCGGCTCAGTAACATCTGTGGTAGCTAACAGCAACCAAACGCAATCGGAAATTAGTAACCAGTTAACATGAAAACACATTGCTCCATAACATTTGAAAGCTGAAGTGTTCCCAAACGGAGAGTTTTGACTAATGTTCAACCAAGGGTGCTTCCTTGAGGAAACTTGGTACGCCTCTGTGCAGTACCGAACGTTCCGTGCCAAAAAAATCAAAAATTTGGATACATGTACCGGTACACCCCCTACTACTCATACACAAAGCAATGCAAAGAGCTTACTCATCAGTGATCAGGCAAAAGGTTTATTAGGGAGACTCCATGATTGAAAGATACAGTAAAGATACAGTAAACAAGTGTTTTCAGTCCTGATTGAAAAGAAACTAAACGTCCAGTTTTTTAGCTCTAGTGCCGGGAACACTGACTAAGCAGGTCTCTGATGACCTGAGGTATCTACATGGTACATACTTGACAAGCAATTCAGGAATGTTTAGTTCAAAGACCATCTAATGATTTAAAGACCAATAGCAGAATTCAAAATGTATCTTTTAACAAACAGGGAGCCGGTGCAGTAATTTAAGAACTAGTCTCACATGATCTCTTTTCCTAGTGTTGGTCAGGACTCTGGAAGCAGCATTTTTGGATAAGCTGCAGCTGTCTGATTGATATTTTTTTACAGAAAACGGCAACACGACCATTGCAATAATCTAACCTCAACTGGAACCAACTTTCTTTTAAAGGAGTCAAGACCTGTAATTTTCACTTTTCCACGAGAAAAATGTACGTTATGAATGCCTAACGATTATACACTGGCCGGAAGGCCGATATTTAAAAGAGAAGCGTTTGTTTACCCCTGGGTTCGTCAACCAGCCCACGTGCACGCACACTCAAATACATGATCTTAACCCCAGGATATAACATATATAGACATCGCAGACCTATATTGCTCTGCTGTGTGTAACAAACAGCAGCTAACTGCTAATGTGGCTATTGTAGACATGGGTTAGATATGCTGAAGCGTTACCTGCGGTGTCAACCCCCCTCCTTCCTGCCACCAATCAACGCATCCCTCATTTGCATTATTACAATGACCGTCCACGACAGCCAAAATATCGCATCAGATCTCACAAGACAATAATGCCTTCAGAAATAAGGGTCAGAGGAGCTCTGTGTTAATTTTTTTCACTTTTTTTCAACTTTTCTTTTTTAGAAGAGCCTGAAAGACTAGAGCGTGGGTATCCAAGGTAATACTAGGTTATGACTCCTTTAACCATCAGCACTGGCAACAGGTTAACTCCAATATCTAATTGAACCTTACACTCATGCATGTGGATGACATGTTTTTAGATCTTTTCCTTTAACTTTCTTTCCTCTTGAAGCTAGGAAACTAGCTTTTCTCATTAGCCTGCATGCAATCATTCTTGAGAATATAAAAAGACCTGAAAAATAAGAGAAACTGTCATGCTGAAACCCGGGAGACACTCAACACTCCAGCGCTTGTGGTATGTTAGGATAATCCATCTGCTTTTAAACAAATAGTCTATAAATTTACATTTTTAATTTGATTAATTATAGATTAATTATAATAAAGTTAGTATCAAACAAGTGACACATTAGGTGAAAGCTGAGTACAACCACCCAAATCGAGACCTTAGATTTTTTTTATGCATTTACAAGGCAAAGTAAGGTCATAGACGAGAAGTTTCGGAGCTTACTTTGTTCAGGGTGTAAGTGCGTCACACAGAGTTCAGAAAAAAGTAAGCGAGGCTAAATTAACACTACTATCAGACAAATAGAGCCTGTAGCTTAGATAGGAGACAGATTCACCTCCCCTGCAGAGAGCCAGACAGTCACACAGACAGTATTAATACCCTGACCTCTCTGACTTCTCTGTAGGTAGCCAAAAGAAAGGGAGAACACATATTATTTTGTGTTTGTGTATGTATTCATATTAAACTACCTCCACCCCTGGCAAAAAAAAATACAAAATCTGATTATATTGATAAAACATATCTCAAATAACAAAGCTGGAATATACCTACAAACTATAAGGGTCCTTTAAGATCAGCTTCGGGTTGCATCTTCATGTCAGTAACTGCTGTGGCAAAAAAACAGTCAATTGTCGCTTTCCTCAGGTAACATGACATGAATCCAATGGGGATCTTTTATTTTTTTAATTAAAAAAAACTTTAATTCTATCACATGTAAGACGAGCATCATTTTCCAAAATGTGAACATGTAGCTGACTATCTTGTTGGTCAGCAACAAGATGCAACATCTATTCTTTAAATGATGTTTTTGTTTAGGCAGGGAGTGGGCGGCTGCTTTACACAGAGTTGCCTACAACAGTTACTTCCTATGAATTCAAACAGACATGCCCCCCCCCCCAACCAGACTTCCAATGCTCCACGCTTTAACCTCATTTAGGACAGCATAAAGGGTGAACACTACTCTGACAAAATGAACTGATCTTACCCTTCTCGTGACATTCAGCCTAGTTTTTTTTTCTCTGCCTCTCGCTATATGATCTTTTTGTTCGCCATCATCTTGGTAATTAGTCCAAAAGCGCCTGGAAATAATCTGGAGAGCAGCAGCTGAACAGCGTGGCGCTAAGACCATGAAGAAAACCTGGCTCGGACTGCTGTCACAACGCCGCATGCTCCTGCCCTCTGCACTTATCCACATTTGCACTCACACAAAAACGTACTTAACCATCATTTCAATAAATTCTATCTTTATTTTTGGCATGACAGGAGAACATATTTGAATGAGCGAATATATGAATTAAACAGGAACTAAAAACGTCTCTCTTAGCATTTGCGTGTTCCTTCGAGCTTGACTATCAAGACATGAGGCTTCCTAATCAGGACTGAGCCTGTAGATTGCCCGCTGACCACAACTGCACACACACACACACACACACACACACACACACACACACACACACACACACACACACACACACACACACACACACACACACACACACACACACACACACACACACACTGACACTAACATACATACATTCAGAGACTCAGGAAAATGTGAAGTGTGTGCACGCTCTTGCTGTCATGTGTTAGTGTGTCAGCCAGTCCTGCATAGCCAGAGAAACGTGACTAGATTGGGAGCAGATTCAGCATCCTTGTACATGTGTATGCGGCGGTGTGTGTGTGTGTGTGTGTGTGTGTGACAGAGTAAAGCCAGGCGTTAGTCACGCTTGGTGAGATATGAAAGAACAGGGGATCCTCTGCCGTAAGGAACTTCTCTCCCTCTCTCTCTCACTTACACACACACACACGCACACACGCGTGCCTGCATCTTTCTCTCTTTCCCTGCATTCTTCCATTCTCTCCATCCCTCACATCCCTATCTTTAATGCTTTATAGGTCTGCGTGCAGCACGAAAGCACCTATTGGTAGATAACAGCTGATGGCCAAAATCTTTTAACCGCAATGACAAGTGTCAGCAACGTGATTGCTTCTCCAAATATATCTGTTTTTAAAAGCTTTTTCTCAAAATTGTGACATTAAAAATGGTTGTGTGTGGCCAAAAACTCGATATTTTTAACATTCTGAATTATGGTACGACAAATGTTATGGCTAAGAATTAAATTCAATTAACATGGGCAGACTCCAAAAGCAGTGTCAAATCTGTGGACTTGCATACATTTGTTATTTTCAACAAATAAAATTAATATTTTTCCACATACATTTTAATTAAATGAATAATATATAAATGACCAATTTAAGCGGGAAGCAAAGAAAATCCAGCTTAAAGGAACAATATTCTCCCTTGACTTCAAGAGGGTTCAAGTCCATGAAGCATCTCCCGGACGAACACGCAGACCTTTACAGAAATAGAAGAACAGATTCATCTATTTTGAATGTGTTCAAATGTCTGACCTAGTTAAGGTGGGTTTGATTTATCTTCTGAGGCACTTAAACACAGTCAGAAATGGACAATTGCAGCACGAGGAAAAATAAAAGCAGCTTTTTTTTTGCTACATGCTTTATGTCTTATCAGTTATTGTCTGTCTCAGTGTGATATTAATCACAGTAAGGTTTAATTTAATTACTTTCCCATGTAGGGCAAATTATCTTTTTTTAATGGGAGTCTATTCTGTAAATGATATGTAGCTTAAACCAAGAACCAGATTTTACCTAAATTAAATGAAGCATGCATAATCATATCACATTTTGTGCTTAGTGCATTTTCGTTGGTCCTCATCAATCGCTACAGTTGATAATAAACCATGCCTAGATTACAATGCTATAGTTAAACTGGCCTTTACCTGTATTTATAGAAATTTAAATACCAAATACCAGAAATTACTATATTTAACGTCTCCGTAATTATGTGATGTCTTTCATGTAAAAAGAAAACGTACAACCAGGCCTGGCGCCAATGGACGGAGCTGGTTGATGGGGCCGGGGGCGCCCATTCCAAATGTCTGTTGTTTGCCAGCCGCCAATAAACACTTTTTTGGCTAACATGAGCATGCTAACTGTAGTTATGATGAAAACTTTGTGAGAAAGACACACAAGGAAGGGAATTATTAAGGTTTTGAGCGGCAGATTATGTTGAATTGTGGGCCAGCTATTTTACTGTAGGACAATAACTGGGCCCTTGTGGATATAAGAAGATTGTTTTTGTTTGAGATGGCTCTGCTCTGTCAACAATATGTGGCTTTGAACGATTCTTTGCACCTTATTTTTCCTTCTGAGTGGTTTGACAAAGCCGTTTAATCCCCTTTTTAACCCCCCCAACTAAATTCCTCTGGTGCTTTCCAATTAAAAACATATTTCTTAAGAACCAATTATAAATCTGCTTTTAAATAATCTTTCTTGTTTTAATGCAAATTGTTAAGCACTTTGCAATTTATTTTTATCTCAAAAGGTGCTATATAAATAAAGTCTGACTCACTTACCTACTACTAACAGTAAGTTCAAGTGGTACTTTCAACGTCTGTTTTAATTCACATAAAGTTAATCAACAAATACGAATTTTTTATTGCTTGGTATCTGATCATAAAACTGAAAAAAACTTCAACGCAATTACAAACCGAAATCATTGTTTCTCAAAACTCTCGTTTTCTAGACTCCATAATCCCATTTTAACCTCGGAATACAGTCACTGTATATTCTACCTACCTCTGCTTCTAGAGGACAAAAACTACTGCTCTTTCAGCTGAGCACACTTCTGTTGACTCGTTCTTCCCTCTCTGGCTGCAGTGTAGCTGTTGTCTCTCGGCCAGCCTCTATCTAACAGGCTGTCATATTGAGATGATCTAATAGGACAGAAGTGGAGTCCATACATATCATTATAGCCTCAGTGCTGCGCTGTATCCACGAATGTATGCACTCATTTACAAGCAGGGTCCTGTGGTTTTATTCATAGCAGAATATTGCACAGTTACTTGAGAGAACTAAATATTCTCCCTACACCCGTAAGCGTTCAACACTCAAATACCAGCGAAAGAAAATTAACTGTATGTGTCTCCCACGCTTTAACTCAACTAGGTGTGGATTCCACACAGCTCTTTATGAATGTTTTCAATGGCTATTCAAAGATGCCCCAACATTTCCATCACGTCAAAGGAATCGCTTCTTAAACTGTTGGGATAGAACTTTAATATTTGATGTGTGCATTTTCCGCTCAATGGCTTTAGAGTACTTTGCAAGATGATTGCCAAATTTAGGCTATACTGACTGGAATGAGCAAATGTTACATAATCAGTAAATCTACATGCATGGAAGAAATTGAATAGGACAAGAACTTTAACACTTGCTAAATGGAAAGTCGGTTCCGAAAGGGAAAACTGTCTAAAGGCGAGGTATGGGATACCAATGACAGTGCTTCAGAATTATTGCAATAGAAACAAAGTTAGGAAATGCTTACACACTACCTTGAAATATTAATCGTTTAAAGTATAAAATGTAGAATCACAAAATCCAAGTTCTAGCTAAGATTTTGATACTTAAGTGCAGGTTGATTCCATAATCCATAGCATTTTATGGCTAATATATAACCAAGTGTGAAATTTTTTTTAGATTTTACAGTCAGGTAGACTCATTATTTCCAAACTAGAAATTTGTGATAAATGTAGAAAACAGGTATCGCAGTTTGCTTGGAATAAAAAACTGAAAACAAATGGCCTAACTCCTGTGGCTACAGAAAGCATTCCAACCCCATCTGAAACTCCAAGATTGGTGACAAGCATACATTTTTTTTGTTTTATGAGATTATCCAAGACACACAAAGCTACCATGGAAATCTTCTAGGACTATTTAGGGGTTAGTCAGTATTATATTTTTTTACCCCGAAGAAATTTAATTAAGTGTATTATATTATCATACATTTAATTTTTATACCACATAAGTCCTATCCAAATTTAAGCCCAAGAAGCTGAAAGTCAGGCGTGGTTGGCCCATTTGATCAACCCTAACCACCTTTCAACTTTAGACATTTTTATTTTATGTTTTCTTTCACCTTCCAAACCCCTACTGGCAACCTAGTTTTCAAAATCACCTAAACTTGCTCCACTGGGTAAAGTCTTAAGGACACAGAAAAGCACCTAATTTACAAATTATAAGCCACTTAAACATAAATGATTGATTTATGTTGTCTTTATTAAACCTGTAAAAGTGTATTTAGATTAAGACTCTCTTACTCAAGAATGCGCTGGACAATAATTAGACTGAGCATGGTATTTTGAAAACGGGTCACAAACCAGTGGGGGATTTCTGGATAGTAGTTACATCCACTTTTCATGTTTTACAAAAATATCTCGAAAAAGTTCTATGTTTTTGTCACTCATTTCAGAAAGTGCATCTTAAATATTATAGATTCATTACACAGAGAGAAATACTTGATGATGAAGACCCAAAATTTGGTAGAATAAAGTAGAAAAGTAGAATATGTATAAGATCAATAATAAATATGCTATTTTAAACAGCTGAGGTGTAATGGAAGCCCAGTTTGCTTTGATAGCGGTCTTTCTGGTCATCTTCATTGTTGCATTTGGTGTCTCTTATCTTCCTCTTGACAATACTCAGACTTCAGGTCAGGTCAGACTAGTCTGATGGCCTGTTGTCTGCAGATGGAAGCATGAAGTGCTCTAAAATTTCCATGTAGATGGCCATGTTGAATGTGGACATCAGAAAAACTCAGTGGACCAACACCAGCAGATGCAATGGAAAATCAAATTATCACTGACTATGGAAACTTCACACTGGATGGCAAGCAACGTGGATTCAGTGCCTCTTAATTTTATTTTTATCTGACTAGAGAACTTTTCTTTGAAGCCAATGTGTAAGATTCGTCTGTGTGGTGGCTCTTGATGTGCTGACTGCAGCAACAACCTTGTCCAGAATCCCGATTGCTGGTGCACCTTTTGTCCTTCCACTCAACTTTCAATGAATTTGCTTTGATACAATTTGTCTATTACAATTCCTACTTTAAAAATACTTTTAAATTGGTGCTATGTAATTTTCACATTTTCTGAGACACTAAATTTTATTATTTGTTAGTGTTCTTCATCAGAATTACAAGAAATAAAGGCTTTAAACTATCTCCCACTATGTGTAATGAATGCATGTAATGTAAAGTGACAAAAATTATTGAACTGTTTCGCAATCTTCAAATTTATAGAAATGAATCTTTTTCACTGGTATACAAACCAACTAAATCAGCATTATTATTTAAAGACGAGGGGTGTAACGATACCTAAAACTCACAAGACGAGATAAGACAATACTGAGTTCACAAGAAAGAGCTGGGATGAGATTTGAATATTACTTCAAAGAAAACTTCAAAGTTCCAATTTATGCTATAAAAATTCAGCATTTTTATTGATTATGCCTTAAACTTTACAAACGGATGTCTTTTTTCTGCTTTCTTTTGAACCCTTTAGATATGTGGTCATGGTCTGCAGTCCTATATTACCATTTCCCTGTCGCTACTGATAGGGTGATCTCTGACCCTTAGACATCCAGCCATTGGCCGTTTTAGCGATCCTTTCTGCCTCCTTCAGCGTTTGAACAACTTGCAGTGCTTCCATATTATTCGTGTCTTGTTTGGCACTCTGTTGCCTTTTACTGTACCTACTGGAAACCCAAAATGCTGCCAAACAGAGGATTTAAGAGTAGTTGGGGCATCTTCTATTACAACTCTATCAGGCGAAGAAGCCATGCTGACCGCAACTGGTTAGTGTTCAGGAGTTGGCAGTCACCCCAACAAGAAATATCGTGATGTTGTTTATATTGTGAGATCTTGTACGACGAGAATTTGTTACACACCTTTTTGTTTGTTTAGCTTTTGCTCTCTTTAAAGTAACATCTGACTCTAACAACAGCGTGTCATATGGAAGAGATGTAAAACTTCTCAACCCTAAAACTAAGCTCTTCTTTTCTTTTGCTAACATTTATTCAGCAATGGTTTGTAACATTAACATAATCCTGAAGGTAATCTGAGGACATGGTGCACATCAATGAAAGTAAAGCCTGGTAATTCAGTCAACACATCCAGAAATCCATAGAACTCATACTGGTTATTAAAAATGGCACTGTACACAGGAACTGTAAAATGCTTCCGACCTTTTGACCTGTGGTGCTCTATTTCTGATTCTCATCTTCTTCTATGTGCTCCTACAGTGTTCGGTGAATAGTTGCATTACTCACACTTAGCTACATGAAAAAAGGAACTTTTTCCGACAAAACTTAACAGAACAGATCAGTAGACAACCCAGCTGAGAAAACTAGGCCACAAAAATGTTGGTTGCAAACTGAGCAGGTTCAAATGTAAAACTAACTAAATCCGACAATCAAACACAAACTGGCTTTTTTTCCCCCTTTTGCTATTTCTATCTGACACACTCTCACACAATGCAACCTAACCTTCTCTCAGATTCTGCTGCAGGAAACAAACTCTCACTGTAGTTTACCTCCAACATGAGCCCCTTTACAACCCAAGTCATCACCTCTCTCCTTCACTCATAACACACTGTCAGTCTTGTTCTCTCCGTGTGCATTATCTCGACTGTATCCCATGCATCTCTCTTCCTCTCCCTCTCATACTAACACACTCACCAACTCCACTTACCTTGCATCCAAACATCAGAGATATGGTGTTGTTGGTGCATGCTACTTTGCAGTGGCACAACATGTGGCTAACGTTAGCTAGCTGGTCCCACGCTGGGGGGGCATCCTAGCCTTCTTGCACACTTTTCTCACTCACACACTTCCACGCACTCACTCACACTTACACACACATGCACATGCATGTGTTCTATCAACCACGCTCCATCCCATCCGAACCGTCCCCTACTCTTCTACCACCACCCCCTCGCCAAAACCCCCCCGCCACCCCCCCACCCCCCAACGCCTGGCTACGGTCCTCAGCTGTGGCAGGCCAGCGTCCTCTCCCTCACACTCTTCATTGCTCTCATCAGCATCAACTTCATCAGTGTGATCCTCATAGCTGGTCAGGATGCAAGGAGCAACATGGCCCCTGTCTGCCTGGGCTTCAGCATGTGTGAATGTGTGTGTCGAAGTGGGTTAGCACGTGTGTCGAAGTGTGTTGTTGTTGTCGGCAGGAGTGTGTCGACCTGGCTGTGTCTGTGCGGTGTGTGTGTGTGTGTGTGTGTGTGTGTGCAATAAAAAAAAAAATGTGTGTATGTCAGAATGTATGTGTTCAGAGATGTCCTCCTCTGCAGCAGCGGCAGTCCCGGTCCTGTGTCTCCTATGTTTCTGTCTGTGTGACTGTTTGCTTCTCCCACTCTTTTGCTGCCCTTCTCCCTCTCCCTCCCTCTCTCTCTCCTGGTTCGCTCCACTGACTCCCTTAGCCCGCCTCTCAACACAGAGATCAATGAGAAATAGAAACCAAGACAAATAAAGAATAAAAACCTCCAACTATAGGTGGAAAAAATAATAAATAAATAAAAAACATCAACTTTTCTTTCAGCTGTAGTATTCTACATGCTCTGCGGAAAAAAAATATTTACACATAAATGCACTTATGCGAACACAAACAGTAAAGATGAGATGTAATAAAAATACAGTAGGAAAGGTTAAATCGTTATAAGTGTTTATCCTCCCGGTTAAATTTTTTTAGGGAACATTTTTTTCTTCCAGGCTCATCTTTTATGATCAGACTATGTAACATCTGCTAAAATAAGAATTTCCTTCCAAATAAAAGCATAAAATGAAAGATATCAACCAACATCCTGTACGTATGGCTTTTAGCAAAAATATTATATCTGAGATGAGGAGATGCCACTGGGAAACACTGCCTAGAAGAAGATATAGACTTCTGCTCTGTCACTGCAGCCTCAGGCTTTTGCTGTTCCATCGGTTCGGACCAACTGGATGGGCAATACTGGGAGTTAAAGGTCGGACATGAGATTAAAAGGCTTGAATTTTAAGGTGACTTTTAGGTGAAGGTGTTTGTGATTTTGGTATCCATGCATTTATATAGCTCTGCGTAAGTCTTTGCAGTAAAAACTTGATCGTGCGACAAGATTCTCTGGAAATTTGGACATTACAATTTTTTTAAATGTATTCAATTTTCTTCAAATCCATTTTTGTTAACAAAATGAGACAAAATAGCGCAAACAAAACAAGCTAACATTCACAGTCTTGCTTATATCCTCTCTTGGGGGTACAGCCAATCAGTACAAGGGAATGTGAGCGGTTGCCCTGGTTTGCTTCTTTGCAAACAGCAGCCAATAGAATGCCAAGCACCTTGGTATTTCAGCTTCCCAAGCTGAATTTTCTTTTGTATATATTAGATATTCACTACAAAAAAAAACTAAAAATCAGCAAAAATTTTGAATGACATCCCACATAAAAATCTGCAAATACTGAACCACCGATAGACAGTGATCTACTGTATATACCAGGGGTCACGTTAACCAAATATTTTCCATATTTCATCCATCCATCCATCCATCCATTTTCTTCCGCTTATCCGGGGTCGGGTTGCGGGGGCAGCAGCCTAAGCAAAGAGACCCAGACTTCCCTCTCCCCAGCCACTTGTTCCAGCTCCTCGAGAGGAACCCCAAGGCGCTCCCAGGCCAGCCGAGAAACATAGTCCATCCAGCGTGTCCTGGGCCTTCCCCTGGGCCTCCTCCCGGTGAGACGTGCCTGAAACACCTCACCAGGGAGGCGTCCAGGAGGGATCCTGACCAGATGCCCGAGCCACCTCAACTGACTCCTCTCGATGTGGAGAAGCAGCGGCTCTACTCTGAGCCCCCTCCGGATTACCGAGCTTCTCACCCTATCTCTAAGGGAGAGCCCGGACACTCTGCGGAGGAAACTCATTTCAGCCGCTTGTATCCGTGATCTCGTTCTTTCGGTCACCACCCAGAGTTTGTGACCATAGATGAGGGTAGGAACGTAGATCGACGGGTAAATCGAGAGCTTCGCCTTTTGGCTCAGCTCTCTCTTTACCACGACAGACCGGTAGAGCGCCCGCATAACTGCAGATGCCCCACCAATCCGTCTATCGATCTCCCGCTCCATTTTTTCCTCATTCGTGAACAAGACCCCCAGATACTTAAACTCCTCCACTTGGGGAAGGACCCCATCCCCGACCCGGAGGAGGCACCCCACCCTTTTCCGGCTCAAGACCATGGCCTCGGATTTGGAGGTGCTGATTCTCATCCCAGCCGCTTCACACTCGGCTGCGAACAGCTCCAGCGAAAGCTGTAGATCACCCTCCGATGAAGCCAACAGGACCAAATCATCTGCAAAAAGCAGAGACCCGATCCTGAGGCCACCAAAACGGATCCCCTCAACGCCTTGGCTGCGCCTAGAGATCCTGTCCATAAAAGTTAGGAACAGGATCGGTGACAAAGGGCAACCTTGGCGGAGTCCAACTCTCACTGGAAACAAGCCCGACTTACTGCCGGCAATGCGAACCAAACTCTGGCACCGGTCGTACAGGGACCTAACAGCCCGTATCAAGGGGCCCGGTACCCCATACTCCCGGAGCACCCCCCACAGGGCCCCCCGAGGGACACGGTCGAACGCCTTCTCCAAGTCCACAAAACACATGTAGACCGGTTGGGCGAACTCCCAGGCACCCTCCAGGACCCTGCTGAGGGTGTAGAGCTGGTCCAGTGTTCCACGGCCAGGACGAAAACCGCATTGTTCCTCCTGGATCCGAGGTTCGACTATCCGTCGGACCCTCCTCTCCAGAACCCCTGAATAGACCTTACCAGGGAGGCTCAGAAGTGTGATCCCCCTGTAGTTGGAACACACCCTGTGGTCCCCCTTTTTAAACAGGGGGACCACCACCCCGGTCTGCCAATCCAAGGGAACTCCCCCCGATGTCCACGCAATATTGCAGAGCCGCGTTAACCAACACAGCCCCACAACATCCAGAGCCTTGAGGAACTCCGGTCGAATCTCATCCACCCCCGGAGCCTTGCCACCGAGGAGCTTTTTAACGACCTCGGTGACCTCAGCACCAGAGATTGGAGAGCCCGACCCCAAGTCCCCAAACCCTGCTTCCAGATTGGAAGACGTGCTGGTGGGATTGAGGAGGTCTTCGAAGTATTCCATCCACCGACCCAAAACGTCCCGCGTCGAGGTCAGCAGCACACCATCCCCACTGTAAACAGTGTTGGTGGCAGACCGCTTTCCCCCCCTGAGACGCCGGATGGTGGACCAGAATCGCTTCGAAGCCGTACGGAAGTCGTTTTCCATGGTCTCTCCAAACTCCTCCCACGCCCGAGTTTTTGCCTCAAATTGTGCACAATATTTTCCATATTTGATGGGTGTTTTTAAATGTGATGGAGAAATCTGAAGGCTGTCCGTCATATTGACAGGTTAGTATTCACATGTCTGACCACTTGATGCAAATACGCAGAAATTTTCAACGTTACGCACGGAATACAGATAACTAATTCAAAAAAGCATCTTAGAGGGCGTCTGAGCATCATCTCAGAGCTGGTGATGTGCCTGCCACACAACCAGTGCAAGCTGTGGGAATTCCTCCCGCTAAGGCAATAGTTTACTGGTCAGGAAACGACTCACTTAGAAAGTCTTTCCCACTTCTGATCTCTTCAGTTGGAGAAATGTTCAAAGTTTTGGCTGAAGTGGTGCTTAATTCCTGTCTCCAATGTGGCTGCAGAGCACAGATTTAACTACTAGAACAACATCTAAACCCCCATGACAAGTCATATGTCCATGGCAAAAATCCAAAACATCATGACAGACACTATTTGATTAAGCACAAGCGGGTGCGCATTTCAGTTCCATGCAGAGCAGGAGGAAGTTGTGAGACTGTGTTCAGGCCACAGCAGGTGAATTGTTTGTATTTTAAGTGCAATCGGTTAATTTCATTATTTATATGTAGTTCAGTGTTTCCCACACATAGACGAATCTGTGGCGGTGCGCCAAAGATTAAACTCCGAGCGCCACAGATTCAACACCCAAAAAATAAATTAAAAATTCAACACCAACCGTCACATATTGCGTTTCGTTTTTCTTTTTTACGCTATTTAAAACGCGTAGTATTCATTCAGCTGCATTTCCTTTCCATGCACTCTCTTTGTCTCTCTTGCTCGCTCTCTCTCTCACTCTCTCTCTCTCACTCACACACACACACAACCCCTCCCCTTCGTGCACACCACGTCTGTCTGGATCACCTGTGGAAGACGTGGCCTATTTGGTGCAGAGAAGACGGCTGGCGAAAGGCTGGTATCTCGTGAACACTTTTAACAAACAATCACAGATTACAAAGTGCTATAAAATATTTTATATTCTGAATACAATAGTTTCAGTGTGTTGGTGTTACTGTAGGTCCCGACCCTTAGCAAACAAGCGATTGCGCCTTCTTTATAAAGTTAACTTTAGACGCAAGTTTGCCGTAAAATGTAAGCTAGCCTAGTTAATACAGTCTGTAACCAGTTATAAATTTTTTTTAAATGAATAACCTTTAGAAATTAGGAAATCCCCCCCCGACCACCACACATTGCTTTAAAATCTGTGGGAAACCCTGTAGTTCTCTGTTCAGCTTGTTCAGATTGAATATTATTTAAAATGAATAAAACATACACTACCGTTCAAAAGTTTGGGGTCACCCAAACAATTTTGTGTTTTCCATGAAAAGTCACACTTATTCACCACCATACGTTGTGAAATGAATAGAAAATAGAGTCAAGACATTGACAAGGTTAGAAATAATGATTTGTATTTGAAATAAGATTTTTTTTACATCAAACTTTGCTTTCGTCAAAGAATCCACCATTTGAAGCAATTACAGCATTGCAGACCTTTGGCATTCTAGCTGTTAATTTGTTGAGGTAATCTGGAGAAATTGCACCCCACGCTTCTAGAAGCAGCTCCCACAATTTGGATTGGTTGGATGGGCACTTCTTGCGTACCATACGGTCAAGCTGCTCCCACAACAGCTCAATGGGGTTCAAATCTGGTGACTGCGCTGGCCACTCCATTACCGATAGGATACCAGCTGTCTGCTTCTTCTCTAAATAGTTCTTGCACAATTTGGAGGTGTGTTTTGGGTCATTGTCCTATTGCAGGATGAAATTGGCTCCAATCAAGCGCTGTCCACTGGGTATGGCATGGCGTTGCAAAATGGAGTGATAGCCTTCCTTATTCAGAATCCCTTTTACCCTGTACAAATCTCCCACCTTACCAGCACCAAAGCAACCCCAGACCATCACATTACCTCCACCATGCTTAACAGATGGCGTCAGGCATTCTTCCAGCATCTTTTCAGTTGTTCTGCGTCTCACAAACGTTCTTCTTTGTGATCCAAACACCTCAAACTTGGATTCATCCGTCCACAACACTTTTTTCCAGTCTTCTTTGTCCAATGTCTGTGTTCTTTTGCCCATCTTAATCTTTTTCTTTTATTGGCCAGTCTCAGATATGGCTTTTTCTTTGCCACTCTGCCCTGAAGCCCAGAATCCCGCAGCCGCCTCTTCACTGTAGATGTTGACACTGGTGTTTTGCGGGTACTATTTAATGAAGATGCCAGTTGGGGACCTGTGAGGCGTCTGTTTCTCAAACTAGAGACTCTAATGTACTTATCTTCTTGCTCAGTTGTGCAACGCGGCCTCCCACTTCTTTTTCTACTCTGGTTAGAGCCTGTTTGTGCTGTCCTCTGAAGGGAGTAGTACACACCGTTGTAGGAAATCTTCAATTTCTTAGCAATTTCTCGCATGGAATAGCCTTCATTTCTAAGAACAAGAATAGACTGTCGAGTTTCAGATGAAAGTTCTCTTTTTCTGGCCATTTTGAGCGTTTAATTGACCCCACAAATGTGATGCTCCAGAAACTCAATCTGCTCAAAGGAAGGTCAGTTTTGTAGCTTCTGTACTGAGCTAAACTGTTTTCAGATGTGTGAACATGATTGCACAAGGGTTTTCTAATCATCAATTAGTCTTCTGAGCCAATGAGCAAACACATTGTACCATTAGAACACTGGAGTGATAGTTGCTGGAAATGGGCCTCTATACACCTATGCAGATATTGCACCAAAAACCAGACATTTGCAGCTAGAATAGTCATTTACCACATTAGCAATGTATAGAGTGTATTTCTTTAAAGTTAAGACTAGTTTAAAGTTATCTTCATTGAAAAGTACAGTGCTTTTCCTTCAAAAATAAGGACATTTCAATGTGACCCCAAACTTTTGAACGGTAGTGTAGATACTATTGAATATTATATATTTAGTTATTTCTATACGAATATATAATTAAAAAAATTATGGGTAAAAAAAGATTAGGCCCGGATTTTTTTTGACCCCGTCAAAACCACGGACAAAAATATCTAGCACGACCTGTGTTCTATACCAATTACTACCAGTACATATGTGAATGCCACATTATTGTATCTATGGTCATTTCAGTCTTCATGTCAATCTAAACAACCTGGCACCTTGGTGAGGTCATATTGATGAAATTTTGTGGTTGTGTTGTCTCATTCCAGCACTGACCTTTGCCAGTTTTATGTTTGATATCTTTGTGTACAACACTTTGGTTTAAATAAATAGTGAAAGGTGCTCAATTACCACATTCGCCTAGACTCTCTTTTTGTAAAAGGCAATTCCAAGAAAAACAGCAGCAAAAATAGAATAATAGGAAAAACAGAGGGCTGCCATTATGAATGTGTGATGCTTCAGTTAGTTATGAATGCAGTCAAAAACGCTCTACAGCTTGTAGTGATATTCTCAGAAAGTACTTCCAGCTGGTGCCAATGTTTATTTAAAGTAAACAAAACACGCTGGCCAAGAGCATATGATGATTTTTGAAGCCTTTAACTGTGCAAACCTAAGTAATTAGCTTGAGTTTTCGGCCATTTACAACACGTCATATCAAAATCACTTTACAGGTCATTTCAATTCAATCATACATATATTCCAATTAGTTTTAGGAAGAATTACCTCCAATCTACCTCTGGAGATATGACAGAACCCCATGTTAAAATTTAATTCAATGCAACAAATGTAAGAGCTCAACTGTCAGCTATGTATAGTAAATTGTTGAGGCCGGGAACTTGCATCTACATTATTTAATTGTTGCAGCCTATTTTTAGAACATGTCTAGCAGAGTTTCATTAACAGCTAAGCAGCATTTTTTTTCCCCCTCTTGATGACCCTGCAGGTTTTTACTGAACACCTCTGTGGTTGCACACCTGCTATGTCAGCACAAGAAACATATTAAACATAAAAAATGTTTAGAATAAAAACCAGATTGAATATTTTATGTCAAGTTGACCTTGTTGCAATAACCATAACCAATAACCAATACATAAAATCAAATAGAAAAATTGACCAGGTGTTGCTTGTCCTCCTCAACAAGGATGATTAAAAGCTTCAAGATTTAAGAGAATGAATGAAGCGTTTTGAATCAAGACATTTTTTTATGTAAATCTGTGATACACAATGAAAGATTTTGGTTACTTTCCCAGCCGAAACTGAGAGGCAAAAACATGTGTACACAGCTGTAACTGTTTGAGTTTATAAAATAAGCCTTTAAGGTTGGATTTGCTGTCCTCGTAAACATAATATGAATCAAACTGCATGTTTAACAAACAAATCTCAAGGTTCAAACAGGTCATACAAGGACAGCTACTAATACAGTATTTTTTTTTCAAGAATACTGATAATGCATCCCAATACAGGGAAATTCCCCGAAGTTCCAGTGGTTGCATTGGTGATATGTAGAGCGTTTTCAAACTTCCAGCCCCAGAGGAAGAATTTTGACCCTTCTTTAGCCTCCATAATCAGGCAATAATTTATAGTGGCTAGCCATCCTCTCAGCTGGAAACAAGTTTGACCCAGCTGGTCCTTGCCTGGTTTTTCTTTTTGTCTCTGCTGTCCTCCTTTTTTGCAAATAATATACATTGATCTAAAGCCTGCTGAGAGCTAACAGTTTGAAGAATATTATAGTATTTTCTGACCAGTCTTTTTTTTATGCTAGTATTTAAAATAAAGGCCAACTAAATAAAAGACAGTTAAACTAATCGTGTGCCCAGACCAGGACTACAGCAGGGAACCACTGACTGTGACAGGATGTAAATAATAAAAAAGATGAAAATTGATTATTTTCTCAGTTCAAACAAGTATATGTAAAAAGAAAAGTATTGGAAAACATTTGTATATGTAGGCTGTGGTCTGGTACCATTTCGGGTTCAGAACAAATAAACAGAAAGATCAGCTTGACAGGCGATTTGCAAGGCCTCCCAAATGGAGGTGAAGTATGGCGGAACTACGACCAACTTCAGGAGCCACGTGTTGTGACATAAACAATATCTCATTTCCGCAACAGGTGAAACTCAAGTGAACATTACAACTATCAGCCAATTCTGCACGTTCTCTCATAATAACTGAGTCGATTCTGGGCTTCATTTGCAAGGATATGCGCCAACAACAGAATATGGTACTACGTTTTGGTGTCTCACAAACATCTTTCTAAAGAAGTGAACGCAAACATGCGCCAGTCACAATCGATTCTAAATCGGAATGAAATCGATTCTTGATATTTGAATCACTACCTAGCTCTACATATCCATCCATCCAAAAATGTTGTGCTTACATTTTAAATACTAACTAAACTGGACTGAGAACATGAAATTTCAGTCTAGAAAAGCATAGAAAATAAATGCGTTGGAGCCTTGTGTATACTTCTACCACATTCCAATAGTAAATACTTATACCACCTATTTTTGTCATGTATGCTTTGTTACACCAGTAAGAATCCTAAGGGTCAGGATTTGGGATGAAGATCAAAATGGCTCTCTCTAACTGAGTAAACAGAAACATATAGATTTTATTTAGCTATTAAAACAACAAATCCAATACTTAACATACAGTTGGAACATAATCCACACATTATTATTTTAGGAATTTGAGACAATATTAAAAGGTAAAACATCTACCAACAATGTCTCCTCTCCTATAGTCTTATCATCGTAAAGAAGCTACTTCTCTTGCATTGGAAAAATAAAGAAACACCCACCGCAAAGATGTGGCTTAGTGATCTTACGAACACTCTCCACTTAGAGAGAATAAAATAAATTCTTATGGATAAACTCCCACAGTTTGAAAAAATTCGGTCACCTCTCATTCACTATCTCACACCTGGTGGGGGAAACTAATGAAATTAATAAATTAATGTAGTAAAATAGTATTGTCAATAGGTACTTAATTACTTGTGTATTTACTTATTACTGAATTGATATTGAAGCTAATAAATCAATATCGTATTGAATCGAAATCGAATCGAAGCGTCAAGAATCGAAATCCCTAACAATACCCAGCCCTAATATACATTATACTCTTTTATATGATGTAGATAATATAAAAAAGTTACAATGTGCTCTAATAAAAATATTTAAAATTGAAAACATCAAATCCTAAAAATCAATTTATCAAGTTTCCAGTTTTTCTGTAACTCTTAATCTACCAAGTTACATTCAGAATATTATATGGAAACTATGAAGTCAGCTAAAAAACACTAAGCAAACAAAAAACCCCAACAACAATTCATTAACGTTCAGATATACAAGTAGTATACTGATGAAAAGGGATGTTTTCAAAGGTATTGTTTGGTGGCACCCTTATTATTAGCTATCACCCTGGGATTCAGCAAAAAATAATAAAATCTGTTTCATAAAATCTGCTGGATTTGGGTATTTTTATTTTAGTCAAAGGATAACACCTCTACCAGACAGTTTAACAGTTCTAGTTTCAGTGAGAACAGAGTTGAAAAGAATATGAGGCTTTTGGGAGCTAAAGGGCAGTGGAAGTCAAACAACTCAAAGCTCCATCTTCAGATGAGGCTCTTGATGCTGACGGCTGGGCCATCTGGGCTATAAAACACACACACACACACACACACACACACCCACACACCCACACACGCACACCTACACACACGCACGCGCACACACACACGCACACACGCGCGCGCGAGCACACACACACAGTGGTGTCTCTGTAGCTGCCTTTGGCTTCTCACCTTCAGTTGAAAACAAACAACACAGCGTGACAGTAAATAAGACACAGGGAACCAAACTAAGTGGAAGAATGCAGTGCATGAAGAGAACAATCTACCAGTTTAGGGTAAGTGAAGAAAACACTGAAAAAAGTGAGAAAACAGGCAAGGACTTTGAAGATAATCATTCAACTCTTCATTATTATACCTGCAGTCACAGCTAGCACAAATACTTGATACGGAAAAAAATATTAGCATTGACATTAGGATTTACATTTGCACTCAAATCTGTGCAAAGTAAAGCACATTTTTTTTAATCATAAACAGTATTTTTTTTCTCACGCATTTCAGAATGTAAAACTCAAGCCTTTATTTCTTATCATTTTGATGACTATGGCTTACTGATAATGAAAATCAAAAATCTAGTATTTTGTTAAATTGGAATATTGCAGAAACATATTCTAAGAAAACTGAGTGAAAGGAGGAATGTGGTAAGAAAAGCAGCTTCCAGCAGGAGGGATAACTTCAGCCTTGAGAGGATTGTCAAACAAAATGTAATCAAGATATTAGGGGAGCTTCACAAGGAGTGGACTGAGACTCTAAAGTCCTCATTTCTGATGATAGTTAAGTTTACATTTCATTTGGAAATCAAGATACCAGAGTCTAGTAGAAGAGTAGAGAGGCACAGCATCCCTTTGCTTAAAGTCCAGTGCGAAGTTTCCAAAGTCAGTGACGATTTGTCATCTGCTGGTGTTGGTCCACTGTATTTTCTGAAGTCCACAGTGAACTCAACCATCTACTAGGAATTATTAAAGTATTTCAGTGCTTCCTTCTATTGGCAAGCTTTATGAAGATGCTAAATTCATTTTCCACTTGGACTTGGCACCTGGCCTCACTGCCAAAGGTACCAAAAGCTGCTTCAGTGACCAAGGTTTTACAGTAAAACACAGTATTCATTCTTTCACCTCTTTGAAGGTGTTTTTGTGGAACGTCACCCCAAATTATGCAGGGATTTTTTTTCCTAGAGCACATCTAAAATATTTGAAAGAAAATTCAGCTTCGGAAGCTGAATTACCAAGTGACTTGACAATTTCTTGGCTGGCAATTGCAAAGGAGCCAATCCAGGATTTTCCTTGGTGCTGATTGGCTGTACCCCTAAGAGCGCAGATAAGGAAGACAATGGGTGGTAGCTTCTAGGGTAGCTTCAAGACGGTTTTCACTGTGTGCATTAACAAATATTAAGGTATATTTGGTGTTTGAACTATTAAAATAGCCAGTTATTAGCATTTTTGTGATTGTCTCAACATGGATCCACAATAAATACATATAAAACACAGCATTATCATTATGTGTTAGATTATCCTTGAAGCAAAATACATACCTGTTTCTTTTCTGTTTTAACTATAAGCTATTGGATTATGGTAAAGGTTTTGTTTTAAATTATTTCGTCAGTACAATGACGCTGTGGTATTTTCAATCAAGGTAATCACACTGTGAGAATCTTATGGTAAGCAATGCTTAAATAAAATCATGTACATAATTTATATATATTTGTATTACAAAAAAACCCTCAAAATGTGCTTGGTCTACAATAAACCACAGGGGATCTTGTAAACATCAGGTGTAAGTCTTCAAAAAATCATGCCTTCTGTGATGAAGTAGCTGTCCAAAGACCAGCTATACCACCAGTTCCTATATGTTTGGATATCCTGCTGATTTGTGTTAATCCACATTAAAAATCTCTACAGAAAAAGCTACAGGCCAAAAAAATACTGTGATTTTTAAGACAGCATCCAATACAGGTACTGGAAGAAAAACACAGACACTGGAAGAAAAAATTTACACAGACAAATAAAAGAAGCACTAAGTGTTAGAATGAAAGAGGAGGCTACCTAATGAGCCTAGCAGGCATGTACTACATGTAAACATTAGTAGGTCAGCCAGCACAGAAATAACTACCCTGTGAGTATGCATGTGTTAACCTCTTACACTCTCTTCCAACCAATCACAAAGGATTCTCAGTTCTTCATGTTGAGCAATTAGAAGCAACTATATGCATCAACATTTGAAAAATGGTTGTGATCTTTTTTAACCAGCTGTGTATTCAGGTTACCTACAAGTGAGTTTTCCTCTATTTTGTATCTATCATCTTCTCGGTTCAAAATCATGCAAGGTATCATTTGTATTGCTGCTGCAACTTCCCAATGCAAAAATCAACTGAGCAGAAGAAATGTTTTAATGTAGGCTCTTTATTGAACCTTTAATAATAAATACTAATGGGCATGCCCGCTGCTGGTAAAGCTGAATCTTAAATATGAAGGGTTTGCATCTTTCTCTAGGAATCATTTTAGAGCTCATCTATTTGATGTTTGGGTCAGAAATGGTACACGCATACATACAGTGCCACTATGTGGTAAAACACGAACACAGCAGTATCTGAAATTACATAAATGCTTACATATATACATGAAGAATCTCATTACCCGAACCTTCCTAAATCATTATAATTAATTGTAAACTTTAAAGACCTCAGATACGCTGAACAAGTTCAACAAATAAAAGTTCCATCATGTAAGATAAAAAAAAAATACATCTGCTTGAAATCTAATTTTATTTTCAGCTACAAACTGATCCAGGTAACACTGATTTTGTTAGCTTCTTGGCATAAAACACTCAGATCTAGAATAAATCTATCCATCCGTCTGTCCATCTATCTTTGCCACACTTCCACTTTCTGAAAGTCCCCCTGATTAAAAATGGTATGCCATGTTTCCCTTTCGTGACCTCTCGTTTCATTTTGCATAATTACATTTCCAAGCCATTCACTAGAGATACGTATCTAAATGATGGAAGAAATTAGATGAAAACTAACACTTCTTATTCTTTTTTCAGAAAAAAAAGGCTGGTTTATCTTTCAAGA
This sequence comes from Valencia hispanica, assembly GCA_963556495.2. Classification (NCBI taxonomy): domain Eukaryota; kingdom Metazoa; phylum Chordata; class Actinopteri; order Cyprinodontiformes; family Valenciidae; genus Valencia; species Valencia hispanica. The sequence continues at coordinate 50,798,473 of OY747705.1, read as the reverse complement.
GGGTTTGAAAAACTATGAAAATGAACTCCCTAAAACTTATTGGAACTCCTAATATCCAAATGGTAGAAAATTGAAAAGAGAAGTATGCAGCCGAAAAATTATTTAATAATGCAACGTAATAAAACTTTTATACATGCATATCTTTTATTCAATATTAACTTTATGTTTTCAACAAAACAATTATTTCAGTATCTACGGTTCTTCTCTATGATGTGCGAACTAAGATTTCATCGTTAATTTTTGCTCTCTACAAATCATATTTATATTAATTGCCTTGTGTAAAAATGAGAGGATTGTGTAACTCTTATTAACAATTTGGTACATAATATTAAAAAGATTTGGTATTTTATTAGCAGTAGTGAAACCATACAACTTCCAACCCGAAAGGAACAAATTTCAATTTAATACCTGCCCCTATTGACTAATGAATCCAAGAGTGACCACTCCAGCAATAACAGGAGCTTAAGATACATTAGAAGGTTAGAAAAACAGTGAAATATGGGAATTAATGATTAAAGTTTGGACGTGTTTGCCTGGGGCACAATTTCACATTACACCATGATAAAAAAAAAGCTTTACCAGAATCACCTGAAGATCTGAGAAGACCTGGGAGTGCTGACTGTTTTGGAACTACACAGTCACCTGACCTCAGTCACATTAAACATTTACAGGAGCACTCTTTGGAATGCCGACACAAAATTCATGCAAAGACAGGATGAGCTGGTTTGGCAGTAAATCATGGAGTCCATGACTCAGCGGGACAAATAAGTAAAGTAAAATACAGATAGTCGGAATCATCTCAGTCTCATTCCTGCAATGTTTAAATCTCTACTACAGCAAGTTTATACAACCATTGTTTGGTGTCTAAAAATGGAACTGAAAACTGAAAATAAAATTGGTTTTGAGCCCTGCTGTTTGTATATTTTAATATCTTCTCTTGTATTTCTAGTGAATGTCTCTGTGCATAGCTTCGCAAAGATTAGTCATCCACTTAATGGGATTTGCTGCTCAGGGTCTATTCGAGCATGACACTGACTGTATAAATGATTGTAGCTTCCCTCCTACTCGGGACAATAGACTGTGGAAAAATTGCTGCAAACAGAAAATATCATACAAGAAAATATATTTTTAAAAACACATTCATTTTGGTGTTTTGTGTAAATACGAAATGTGAAGTAGAGTGTGTATTTAAATCAATAATTAAATTTCTTTTTCAGCAAATGGAACTTCAAATGTATTATAAAACTCTAAAGAGTTTCTGTCAGAAATGGTTGTCTTAGATTTAGCATGTGCTATGCCCAAAATTCAGGTTCTCAGAAAATCTTACTACTACATAGGACAATTGAAACAGATTTTTGATACAGAAAATCACCCTTCTGTAAAGTCTGTACAATATCTGCACTCGAAACTTGGTCAAGGTTTGTTTTGCATGAATTATTGCATCAGTCCAGTGTGGAATGGGGGCAATCATCCCGTGGGACTGCTGCGGTGTAATGGAAACCCAGGTTGGTTTAACAGCACCATTGAGCTAGTCTCGACTGTTTGGTGTAGTGTTATTCGTGTTCCTCTTCACTGTAACATATATTTACCATGGAATGAAGGTAGGGCAAGATTGTTAGCTAGTATAACCAAGAAATTAAATGGTTGTCACACCCAAGCATTGGTACTTTTAGTAGTGTAATTACTGTGGAAATGTCACACTGAGCTATGATTCTTTCCCTCTGCACTCCAGACTCGTATGGGGTTTTTGACTCACAATTCTCCAAAGACTAGAGATAGCCCTGTTGTCTGTACACCCTTTTCTACCACATTTTCCCTTCCCTTTCCAATAAATGCTTGGATACAGCAGCCAGTGAACAGCCACGATAGTCTTCTAGACCACTGGTTCTAAAAGTTGACATTTGCTGATGACTAAAAAAGTCTGGTCTCTTGAGATCCTGGTCAAATATCTGATGTAGAAAAAAAAAGTAATCTATGTATACACACACACCATTTTGGTGTACAATCGTTTCAAAGTATCTTCTTTGCTCCCTCCTAAACGCCAAATTAATAGCCTACAACACCCTTTGCTGGTTGTCTTCGGTCATTACATTGCATAGTTGCAAATTATTTTACACAGACGATGTAATCTGCCTTGCCAGATACCTGAATGCTCATTGGCGCAGGGCCTGCCAGTAAGCATGTAATAAATGTGTATCAAATTAGTTTAACTTTTTTAATTAAATTATTTAAAGGAAGTTAAAGCATGTTATACATAGTAAAGATATCAACGAGTTTCAAATTTATTAAGATGCATCTATAAACATTCACTAAGCTATCATCATAGAAAGCAAAGAAGTATTTTATTCAAATCAGGAATAAAATATGTTTACAAATAACAGAGGTGATCTAGAGTGATAGTTTGCTCTCAGATTAGTTCAAAGTTTTCCTTTTTTTAACCTTTTTTAGGTAATTTTTTTTTTCTTAATAATTCTGTTTGGTGTCATTTTTACAGCTCTTTCTCATTTATGTGTGCTGTCTCATCCAAAATAAATGCATGCATTTAAACAGAACACTGAATCCAGTAACATTTATCTGAATTTGTGAGTTTAGTTGTAAAACTTGACCTGACTTAGTCCATTTTATAACGAAATCAAAGGGTGCATGATACGTTATTAGGTATACATACATACATGATAAGGTATTTAAGTTCCTGCTAATGTGCCCAATGCTTTTTAGCCTCCCCAGACAAGATACAGACTCTTTCCAAAAAATAGCATATCATGGAAATGTTTATTTCCATTATTCCATTCAAAATGTTAAACTTCCACGGATCATAGATTTAGGGCCCACGACTTAAACAATTGAAAGTTTTTAATTGTTTATTTGTACATAATTTGGGTTTACAGCTTATAAAACCCACGAAAACAGGAATTAAAAAAATAAGAATATCATGAAAAAAAAATCACCATTTACTTCTCAGTTTTTGCAGAAAAAAAGAAAATTAGGATCACATCAAATCAATCTTCAATACTTTGTAGGGAATCTCTTTGCCTTAATCACTGCCTCGATGCGCCGTGGCATTGAGGCAATCAGCCTGTGGCATTACCTGGGAGTTATGGAAGCCCAGATTTCCTTAATGCTTGCTGTCAGCTCTTCTTTGTTTTTGGGTTTGGTGCCCCTCATTTTCCTCTTGATAATACCCCATAGATTCTCAATGGGGTTTAGCTCTGGCGAGTTAGCTGGCCAGTCAAGCACCCTGATCAAATCAAATCAAACTTTATTTATAAAGTGCTTTTCATACAAGAAGTTGCATCACAAAGTGCTTTACAGATTAAAATGACCCCACATAAAACCACATTCCCTCCCCCCCCCCACAGATTTAAAAGCATGGTCACAGTTATACCCCCCTCCCCCCAACCCAACTCCCATGCACACACATGTCCCCCACCTCCACCCAAGCTCCACCTGAAGAGCACCCAGGCAGCTACAGCCGACCACCGCTCCCGATGGCATGCGCATCAAACCAGGTTTTGGTGCTTCTGGTGGTATGGGCAGGGGCCAGGTCCTGCTGGAAGATGAAATCTGCATCTCCATACAGCTAATCAGCAGAAGGAATCATGAAGTCCTCTAAAACATTCTGGTAGACTGATGCGGTGACTTTGGACTTCAGAAAGCAGAGTTTACCAACAACTGCAACGGACATTGCACCCCAAATCATGTCTGACTATGGATATTTCACACTGGACCTCAAGCCGCTTGGGTTCTGTTCCTCACCCGTCTTCCTCCAAACCCTTGGAACTTGATTCCCGAATGAAAGGCACACTTTACTTTCATCTGAAAAAAGGGCCTTGGACCACTGGCCAACAGTCCAGTCCTTCTTCGAGGAACGCGACAGTTGTAGCCCATCTCCCGGATGCCTCTGAATGTGGTGGTTTTTGAAGCTGTGACTCCCGGCTCATTCCACTCTTTCTGTATCTCTGCCAGATTCAAGAATCTTCTCTTTTTGATAACCTGCTGAAACCCACAGTCAGCTCTTCTGCTGGTGCATCTTCTCCTGCCACATTTTGCCCTTCCACTAGACTTTCCATTGATATGGTTGGACACAGCACTCTGTGAAGAGCCAGCCTCATTAGCTATGAACCTTTGTGGCCTACCCATCCTATGGAGGGTATCAAGGATGGTATCCTGGCCAGTTGTCAAGTCTACAGTCTTCCCCATGTTGAACCGGAGACAATTAAACCAAAGTGAAGCAATTTAATGACACCTGGGAAAACCTGTGCAGGTGCTTTGAGTTTAGTAGATGAGTAGTGTGAGACACTCAGTTTAAAACATTCATGCCCTGTAAAATTTGGACTGATTTCTTCACAGTATTCTAATTTTTTGAATTCCTGTTTTTCTGGGTTTTATGAGCTGGAAGCCCAAATTATGTACAAATAAACTAAATACTTGAAATCTTTTTTGGAAAGGGTCTGTATATGCTTGTCTCTAAATAGGTGTCTCCTGTTTGTTTGTGACTCCCAACCGCTGGAAGACTTTTTTGTCATGATTTTAAAATTGTAAAATAAATGACTTGTTTACACCTAAATTATTCTCACCTGCAGAACTGGATGTTGCCAGAAGCCGTTATTCTGAACCATGACCGGATGGTTAGTACATATGCCCCAACCCAAAGAAAACCATAGTCAGTATTTGGAGCATTGGCTGGACATATGAACTAATGTCTACTGTGGCTTCTCTGTAGCAGTTAGCAAGGTGCTAAGCTTTCTGAATCCACAACTTCCGCACTGACTAATACTGTTCAATTACTCAGGTGTTCTTGAATGTCATCCAGCATTCTTGCTGCAAGCAACCTCTGACATGGTTCCAAGAAGATCTTCCTAAAATTGCGTATTTTGCTGCACCAGTGGATAATTTTGCTGAAGAAATGAAGTAAATTATGTTAAAGTGCTTATACTTAATATTACTGAGTCAAGTGCCTTTAGATTACTTTTATTGTGTTAAAATTAAACGTGTTAATGAATACCTGGCTTTCACCCCTAACATGTTGTAAATACTAAACAGAAATGTGGTTGATGTATAGCTAAAAGGGGATCATGGGACCTTACCTAACACACAGTTAATACTATGTAAAATCACCTGTGTGTCTCATTTAAAGCTAGTTTTAAAAGTAAGAACAAAGAAATATGCATGAAATTCCACATGTTTATCGCTGGTCATATTATAACAACTAACAATTAAAAATGAGAGGGCATGATCATTTGCAAACAAAAACAAAAAAAAATACATTACATTGTCTGTGGCTGTGAAGTTGCTGTGTTCCATTTTCAAAAGTAGCTCTCATGAATGCTGGAGTTGTCACACAGTTGTCACATTTCCTATAAGCAGGTAAATCCAAATCCTTGTCATAGTTTTTCCCTTTACTTCACAAAGCCTTTAAGACTCTTCATCTTTTCTCTCAAGTTTTTGTAGTTCAAGTTAGCCTGTGTCTTACATTCCTTTGTCCTCCATCTCTTCAGGAGGTTCTGTCCCTCTTGTCCTCTGTTCTCATGCCTTATCCATTAAAACAGTTGTTGTCCCCTCCTCGAAGTTCCATCACAATGCAAATAAGACATCCCTCAAAGATAAATTGTCAGCTGGAATGATGCAGGGTATCATCTCTTTGGCAAAACTAAGTTTAAAAAAGCCAACCGAAACTGGGTCTGCAGCGACCTCATACCTGCAGTAAGAGAGTGGCTTTCCTTTTTCGTCTTTGTCAGTGTGCATGTGTCTCTTTCTAATTTTTGCTTTTCTCTTCTTTCGCCATCCTAAAATAGCTCCACCTTCGTAAAGTCTATTAGAAGCCTAAGGTAAGCCTCTTAGGAGAAACTCCAGCACTCTTGATGAATAATAGGACAGTGACAGTAAGGCCAAATAAGGGCTGGATTTAAAAACTAACTTAAATCAAAGAGGAATAGAGAATTGGGAAAGATAGAAATAATACTTACTAACAATGAGTCAAACACAAATATTATATAGCTGAAAACATTTTGGTGAAACGGAAAAAAATAAATATTGAGTTTAAAAACAATCTCATGGTTCAGCCACATTTAGCTGGAACCTGGTATGTGCAACCTTGTTGGTTTAACAGCTGAGTCAGTTAAATGGGCTGGATTTAAAAACTAACTTAAATCAAAGAGGAATAGAGAATTGGGAAAGATATAATACTTACTAACAATGAGTCAAACACAAATATTATATGGCTGAAAACATTTTGGTGAAACGGAAAAAAATAAATATTGAGTTTAAAAACAATCTCATGGTTCAGCCACATTTAGCTGGAACCTGGTATGTGCAACCTTGTTGGTTTAACAGCTGAGTCAGTTAAATGCACTGTGGTGTTGGTGCACCAGAAATGTTTAAACGTTGGAAGTAAATTCATGAGAATGAGGGATGATGTACAGAGACAGTTTCCTGCAGTAATCACAGAGTCTTGGCCTCAGCCACCACCCTCTAATTTTTAATCCATTACCATAATCAGGTAAACCAGATTAAGCAAATGAATGTGAGATGGAATCCCTGCTGTCTGTTTCAAGTCTTACAACGTTACTTCAGAAGAGTCCATTGGTAAGATTAATGGGTTAGGGTTGTAATGCATGGTTTTTAATGTCACACAAAGGTTTAACCTTGTATGTATAAGTTTGGCAATGTAGTAAGGTGATAATACAGATTTTTACCTGGGTGTTAAAAACATACGCAAACCTACTGTGAACCTGTGGTACCACATTGGACAGTAAAGGAGAAAATGCATGAATTTACTTGCATGTAACTTTAACGCTAGTTGCTGCTTCCATATAGTATTAGCACTACATCTAATACAGAGACATATTTTTTTAATGAAGTAATTGTTGGATAATGGCTGCATGTACATCCACTCTTACTCCAGTGAAAGTTTCCTTTTTTTGAATCCAGGTTTTTTTGTCTACTTGGTCGAAAGTTTTTTTCTACTAGGAGGACCTTTGATGACGTCTGTGAGATAACATATACCTGCTAAGAAGGCATTCCTGTAAACAAGCTGACCAAGTATGGACGCACGGAATGCGGTGTGGTTGAAACTAGAAGCTGGGAAGCAGACACATTAGCTGTGTACAACTTAAAATTGATCTGCAGGAAACAGCTTAACTAATTTTTTTGTTCTGTTTAGTTTTGAGTTCTGTTTAATAGTTAATCCCTTAAATAACAGAATTGATTATTTACAGAAGCAATTATACACACGTCATATATATCCACAAGTAATAGACCTTTGTGTTTTTCTTTTTGTTTCCTTTACAACATCTAAGAATTAAGCTTGATGTACTAGCAGGCAAACAGCTAAACTTCTTCTGTCCAGGCCACAAAATAGTGGCTTTGATTCAGTTGTCTGTAACTAGGTTAAGGTATAAAGCATGCAGGACACTGGCTCTTGAGGATTGAAGTTGGACTGGGTCTCCTAGGTAATCAACTATCAGTTACCTAGGAGACTCAAAAACAGATGTAGGTCCTGTCCAAAGTGCTGTTTGATCTCCTATCTGAACCAAGATACTACCTGAATTATACCCTCTCAACAGGAGAGTAAAACATATACAACTTAATTAAACAAAGATTAAAAAACAGGATAAACCATATTTTTGTCTTCCTTAACCCTCTAATTTGAACTGGTATATTGTAGCCTGCTTCAGGCAAAGCTTTTGTAAGGTTGCTAAAAAAAAAGTGGTTAAAACTGTCTCCCTAAATGTGTATTTTTTTATTGAGGTGCTTATTATTGTGTCCGACGTGTGACATTACAAGGCTGAAAATCTTTCACACAAAATAATTTTTCTAACTCTTCTGCCTACCTGGCAATAAATCGGGAGTCACCGAAGCACAGCCCAGACTATTCTGCTTTATCAGACTATAACTAGGCCATACATTTCTGAGGCTCCATGTCTATCTGTGCATAATATATATGCTTCATGTCCAGCCTGTTTTTACAGTGTTTTCCTATCCTTCCGAGAGACCAGTCAATCATTCAGCCAACTAGTCCATATATTTTCTACCTTCACATCAGGTCAGCTGGTCTTTTGTTTGTCCTATCAACCCAGTTTCTTGCCTCTCAGCGAGTCACGTGTTGTCAAACGGACAGCTGAACAACAGCTCAACATTTCTATCAGAGACGCTTCACTAAAACAGCGCGTTTCCTCGAGGTATTGTCTTTTAACTAGTACGCTCAGAAATTAGAGCAAACCATCTTTAAAACAAACACTGTTTCCAATTAGATTGGGCTAATTACACTCATTAGGTAAACTTGCAATAACATTCGTGCATTCTGTATTATAACCTATTTACAGAAAAGTCCAAAACACATGCATAGAATGCAACATAAACCTGTAAGTTACAAAATCATAAGCTTTTGTATTACACAGGGACTCTGGTAATGCTTTGATAAATGCAAGTCATCACCTGGTTTAAAAGTTGATGTGTCTCACCTTGGTAGTGAGGATACAGATGCAGTCCATCATCACCAGTCACCTTGGCAAACTTTCACCACATCATCTTCCAGGATCAACTTCCTCATTCTGACACTTAGCTATTTGTTGCTCTTTGTTCCATGCCTTTGCCATCTCTTTGTATTTGTTTCCCCCCTGTTCTTTAATCCTTCAGTTTCTCTTGACCCCGTTTCTCGTGCCATATCTACCTGTCCTTTAACCAGAGCAGTCAGCATGGACCAGTGCGCTAAACTAGAGGCCGCCTCGGAAGCATGGCAACCATACCGTAGCAACTCCACCGCTCTCTTGTTTCCCAACTGCTGTCTTCATTTTATGGCAGCTGGTTTCCACATTCTGACCTCGCCGAGTGCACGGCTCAGAAATAGATTTATCTGTGTATATAAATATACATCCGTGTATGCACGCCAACCAAACTCGGTAGATCAAAAATAAATAAATAAATAGAAAAAGGCAGCATCTAGAGACTGGTGCACACACATGGATGAACAGGCAAACACTCGCAGACAGATATGTGTACACAGACACGAGTGCATGCAAAAATTCGAATACTACACACACACACACAAAACACACACACACACACACACCAACCACTCTCCACTGCTTTATCAGGTCAGGTCTCTGGCAGGAAGGAGGGTTAGATAGAGTGAACAGTGACAGCAGTATAGCAAAGATGCTCTACTTTCAACTTTGTTGATAGAAGTGAATTTGAGGCTCCTTAAGAAAAACATTTTACACAGCAAAGCTATTTTTAATTGCCTGTGATACTGACACTTTTAATCACACATCACTACTAATTCTGATTGTAAGTCATCTTGTACTATACAGGTGCATCTTGATCAATTTGAACATCACCAGGTAGTTAGGTATTTCACAAACTGAATCAGAAAGCGAGTCTCATATAATGTTCCATTTATTTCTGTTAACTCTGATGTTTTTTTCTGACAGCTAAAATATTACATAAAACCAGGAAAACAAGATTTTTTTTTAAATACAGAAATGACAGCCGACTGCATGTCAAATACAGGCATTCAACACTTGTGTGAGTTGACCACCTTTAGCATGACCTAGTGCTGGTAGCTAACAGCTCATCCGCAATTTTTGGATCTGGTTTCTCTCATCTTCTTGACAATTTTCAATGATTCTGTATGGGGTTTTGTCAGGATCTGGGCTTGTTTGGATTTTTCTGCATGTTTCTGTGTCTTTCCTGTTTTGTGCTTAGTTTTAGTTATTCTTTTCCTTCAAACTGTTTTGTACTTCTAATAAATTATTTCAGTTGTTTATTCCTATTCAATTTGTTAGAACTATTTTTTTTCTGTTAATGTTTATGCCCCCTTGCTCCTTTCTTTCTCTCTCGCTGCCTCAGCCTGCCTGCCTGGTCTCTTCACTCCCACTAATCAACCTCCCAATATAGGCTAAAGTCTCCTTTCTTTCTCTCTTTCCTTGCTGGTTTCTCCTGTTGGTTCCATCTTCACCTCAGCGCCCATCCACATTGTTTTTCTCCAGACCTGTTCCTTGTTTTGTTTTTTTTCCCTGGATGTCAAGCAACTCGGAATGTGTTCTTCGCACTAATGGACCTTAATTTTTGACCACAGAGCAAAAATTCCGTTGTTTTTCCTCTTTAGCCCTTAAGATGCTTCGGATGTCATTTACTCAGGAATGCCCTAACACAAAGAATGCGACAGCTTTAGCCCATGTCCAGGTTTTGCCTATGTGTGGTGGCTTATAAAGCACTGACTTACAAATGATTTCCTTTAATTATTATGTTTGGATACAGCTCTCCAGGGACATGAATCTTATTTAATAATGATGTTTTGAGGCTCCTTGTGGAGGGTGTCAGTGACTGTCTGCTTAAAATTCTCAAGTCAGCAGTATTTCCCATGACTGTATAGGAGATGACCGTAACATAATTAAAACCTTTTTATTGGTTTTATGTAATTTTATTTTCTGAAAGGGAATTTTAGTTTTAGATTAATTTATATATAACTTGGTTTCAGTTTTTGAATTTAATATGATTTTCTAATGATGTTCTAATTTATTGAGGGTACACCTGTATTTTTATCAGAAGGGAAAAGAGAAACAAAGCTTTTTTTTTTTACATCGGTTTCTTGTACTCCACCTCTTGGCAACACCCATTTGTGCCAACTCATTGGTTACACTATAAAATCTAAAATAGCATCTGATTTGACTGGGTTGATGCCTGGATTATTTGTTAGTTGTGACAGGAAGTTCCAAGAAATGTTTCTTCGGTTTTCATTGAATCTGAGCAGCACATAGTTGACACCAACTAAAGACCATCACGAGTGTTAACTAAGGATACCATTTATCCTTTTAAATATTTTAAAAATTGGTAAAAAGAACACCTTAAAAAAGAAATGCAACGTAATCGCAAGCCAAATCTCCTGGACCAAGAGCACATCAAAACTCAATGTGGGTCAAATACAGAACAAATTAATGAGAAGCATTCAATCCTATTTCTTGAGAGACCAGCTCAACAACACTGTTTACATTAATTCTCCAACTTCATTTATTTTATTTTTTTTGCATTATACAAAACAATATTATCTCATCAAACTGGACGGATTCCACTTGCCATGTTATATAGGCTAATGTAATGTAAGCCATGTTCAAATAGTCAAAATGTATCTTCTAGGCTTAGAGTAATTATTTTTTGATATTCAGTTGTTTAAAAACCTCCAGCACTTTACAAAGGAGAGACGAGGAATGAAGCCAAAAAAAAAAAAGTTTAAAAAAATCTGAAAAATCTACAACTGCCAAGCCCAAGACCACCAGTATCAAACAGGTTGTCTTTTTGTTTAACATTTGGAAGCAAATCATAATCAAACATTTTAAGCTCTATGTAGTAAAAACCAAAAAGAGCACTCTTTCCTCACTTCCCAAATTATCACTCAGCTTCAACTGTGAGGCATTTTCCTACAGAATTCCTCCAGAACAAAGAAATGCCTTACCTTGTTTAGGGTCAGTGGGGTTATAGGCAGCTTGGAGCAGGTTGGTCCATAACCCGGGCCAGCAGAGGTGGCTTTTATTTGTCCAGGGCTGGTTGGACTGGGAACAAAAACAAAGATTAAATTTCTGCAGATGAAGTCACTATGTCCTAGGTTTTTAATACAAATATACTCATAAATGTTGGTGCTTAAAAGAATGCAGCACATATTTATTTTAATTATTCTACCTACTTTAGATTATTTTATTCCATCAAGCATCATGAATTTCTAAACAGATCTGTCTATGGCTTGATCCAGAACTTCCTGCCTTGATATGGTTTCCACAAGATTAAAAACAAATGTCCTCAGCGGTGTTGCACCTGAAATATTGCAGATAGGAGATACTCCACAGGCCATGAAAACTGTAGTGATCAAACTTCTTTTTAAAGAAGCCTAACTTTGATACCTTAACAGTACGTGATTCAAAGCCCATATTTAACCCAAACATTTTTGCGAAAGATATTTGCATATGTGGAAATGAGCAGTCTCAAGTCTTGCCACCCAAGTCTTGAGGCAAGTCCCTAGTAAACACATGTAAGTCCCAAGTCATGTCTAAAGTCAAGACTTGAAAGTTCCAAAGTGAGTCCTATTCCTACCCTTTAAATTGTAATTCTTAAACAAGTCCTTTGAACAAATATGTATTTTAATCCCAGTGTTATAATTAATTTTTATAATTTTTAGATTCTTTCAAAAAGGTGTAATTGTTTGCCAGAAAGTTGTTGCTGTTCTATCCATAGTTTTCAGCCTACGTGTTTTACTTACTGGAAACTGTTGCTGTTTGAATACCTTGTTTTTTGAGCAAGCAAATGACATTTATTATATTATTTTTTCTGGGTCTTATCTAGGGATTATAGGTTGTTACTATAAACTGGCTGGAAATCAATAAAGCTTACTTAAACTGATTCAAGAACATTTTGTACCATACAATGAGACCTTGACATAATTTTTTTTAAAATAAAAACAATAAAAAATAAAAATAAAGTTACTTTTTTAATGTGGAAACAATTGTGCCCACTGAAACTGAAGGAAATGAAAATTATTTACTTCAAACCTCCCTTTCACACCCCCCACCCAAAACAACGCAATGCTGAAAACCTTATCACTAGTCAACATAATAGTGTCCTTAATCCTAAATTATACATTTGCTAGAAGCTTTGTGCTGATTACATGTCAAAGACATTTGAGTAATAAAAACATTTTCTGTGTGACTAACCTGTTTGTTGGAGTTATATTTTTAGGAAAATTCTTTATGTTTGGTGCAAGACATCAAGTCATATTTGTGGGTAGGATTGTCTTGTATGTTGATAAACTAGTTCAGATGTAATTTGACACGTGAACATCTGACATTTCTCTGATTTGTGGAACCTTAAGTCCTGTCTCGTCTTTGAACTATTTGTGTTGTTTCTGATGTGCTTCTGTTCTAAATAGTGCATGTGTATTGGTATCAAATGCATGGAGTGAACAGACTTTTGCTGTATCGGTACAGTATATTAATTCTGCACTAAAGTCTGTATGGTTGCATAATATCAATAAAATATCCGATGAGACAATGATGATGGATATTGTGATGACAGTATGACTTATGATACATAAACAAATAGTTAACTAAACAACGTTAATGTCTTTCTCCTTTGTAATCATTGCATAATCCCAAAATAATGAGTAGTATACCTATAGCTACAAAAAAAACCCATCTAATTGTTATCTCAAAAACATGGTTTTATTTAAATATTTTCACCTGAATAGATCTTTTGTTTTAACTGTAGTTCCTTACCTGCTCGAATGCATGATACTGATGTAATTAGCTGACATGTATTGCAGTCCAAGCAATTCATTAAAATAAAATTATTGCATGCAGTTATAACTATAATGGTACACTTTGTATGTAGGGCTACTATTAAAACTCACTTTCTCATTTTATTGTAGTTTTTTCATATTTAAGGATCAGTTGGCTGTGCAGGAATTAACTTAAAATGTCACATAATTATGACCCGAATTGATCCGAAAGTGAGACAAGTGGTCTGTTTTCCTTTCAGCTTTGGGCGTAATAGCATAACATAGAGTGAGATTGTTTCTTTGTGCTAAATGTGCACTATAGCTACATTATAGTGCAATAGCAAAAATGTCAACAAATGTATTATTACCAATGGTCAAATTGGAACCATTGGTAATAATACCAATAATACCAAAGGTAAGGAAATAACCGTGTTAGCATACCTAAGATGAGAACCTTTGCTTAGCTTTGCCGAAGGACTCGCAGGGCTTTTACTTGTATTGACTTTGCTTGTTCCTGGATCTTTGCTTTCCTGGGTCTCAGGTGTAGAAACCCCACCTCCTGAGCTTAGACCTGGACTGGTGGTTGGAGTGGTGCTTGTAGGAGTAGTTTTGTCTGGAGTAGTTGGTGACACCAGACCCTGGATGGTGCTAGAGATGAGGGCAGAAACAGTCACCAGGTTCTGGTCTTTAGAGACAGGAGGGTTTGTTGTACTCTCTGACTTTGTGGCAGTAACTTGTGAGTTGGTTCCATTCTGTGATGTCTTAGTGAGGGCCCTGGGATTCTCTACACTGCTGACAGTATCACTAGAAGATGTGGCAGCAGAGGGTGAAGAGGGTTTGGATATAACTCCCTCAGCAGATTTGGAGCTTCCAGCTTGGACAGGAGGAGGAGGAGCATGGTACTTGACTTTGGTAGAGTGAGACTGTGGTATGCTTGACTGTCTTGTAGGAGAAGACAATGTCTTTGTTGGTGCTCCAGTTTGGTTAGGTGGGGAGGGGGATTTAATAGACTTGGTCTTGCAAGGTTGGGAGGGTTCTTCAGAGGCAGGGGGGCTCGCTGGGCTGAATGTTGCTTGTTGCTGTTGTGTTTGCTCTGCTAGAAGGCTGCAGGGAGCTGGGAGTTTGTCAGGAGTGTCAACAGAACATTGGCTGTCTTGCAGGATAGTCAGCTCATAGTATTCCTGGATATCTGTGGAGAGGTTAGAGCTCTGATCAGTGACTAAAGAATTAGTGAAGCAGTTTATAAGGAGATGATCTACTGCCCACAAGTTTTATTAAACACTATAGTATAGTAGGCTGGCTAAAAAGGAAAGCACAAAGTAGCCTACTTTCCTCCTTAGAACATGAACAAATCTCATCTGCTGATCACTCAACTTTCAATTAGCAAATGTCATACAAAGCTTTAAGGTCAAGCTGCTTTTGGTTCCTCACCTACGCTGCTCCTTCTACAAGCCTCTTTATAATCATGCTGTACTCTGTCAGATTTAGTCACTGTGACAGCAATTGTCATTGGTACTTCTCTGTTCTGTTCCATTCCTGCACAACCTAAGGGGGATTTCTGCTATTGGTCCTCCTGCTCAGACAGTTTCATATGCTCACTAGGTCACTAAAGGGCAGAGCAAAGGGCCCAGAAATAGCTACAATACCCAGTTAAGGTAATAGTTACAACAATTTTGAGATAGGAGTTACAAAATGAATTAAAGTAATGAACAGTCACAATGATGTTATTGTCAAAGTACGAAAGGCAGGAAAGCTGATTTGACAAAAGGTAAATGACACATCTGGACATTAGCCTTGATGATGATAAAAAGTTTTCACATTTTATAGTTGTAAATGCTTGTAATGTAGTTAGCACCAATACAAGGGCACACAAACCAGAAGAGAAACAGGTTAGTCCACATTTTAACTTAAAGGCAGTTTGGAGTGGTTAGTTAGACTAGAATGCATGTTTTTGTGGGATAAATACGGAGTACTTAGAGATAACTCATACATGCACAGGGTAAACATGCAAACTCCATGCAGAAACCAAGGGCTTTCTTGTCTGCAAGGCAACAGTGCCAACTGCATCATCAGGAAATTGTGAGTTATCCTTGCCACTGATTAAGAAAATTATGAATGGAATGAAATGTACATTTGAACTGAACAAAATTTCAGTAAATGGGCTTGAAAAGTTCCTTGAATCTCTAGAATGCCATAAACCTTGTGGTGTAGATTATTTGAAAAATAGACTGCTAGAGTATCATCAACGATTATAGCCCATCCATTGTGTCACATTTTCAATTTATGTTTACAAAGAGGTGTTTTTCCTCTTTGAAAGGAAAGTTATCTTTCAAATAGTCAACAGTGTGGTTTTTAATGGCACTTTATTAGATATTAAACAATTAAAATGTGGAATTCAACAAGGTAGTTGTTTAGGGACCCTTCTGTATGCAATATTTACAAATGAATAACCAAGCTTATAGAAAACAGCATCTATGCCTATGTACGCTGATTATATTACCATTTATTTATCTTCAGGCAAGCTATCAGAGTACATTGCCTCGGGAAGAAATTATGCTTGTGTCAAAGTGGGTTGATGAAATAAGTCACAACTGAACATTTCCAAAACAAAAGCAATCACACTGGCATCTAGCCATGTTGTAGGAACAGATCCAAAGCTTATTCTCTCTCTAAAAGACATAAGTATTGAGCAGGTGAGACAAGCCAAATTATTAGGCATGTGGCTAGACGATACTCTTTCATGGACAACACATTAATAAGCTGGTGTAAAAAAGGATTAAAGTGATTTCAGCTATTAAAAGATGAAAATATTTTTTTTAACCAGCAGTGTTAAACAAGTGATACAAGCTTTAGTCCTAGCACATTTGGAATATTGTGTGGTTGTATTGTCCTCTGCCTCCATTCAAGATGTTCATGAGATTCAACTGACCCAGAATAGAGTAGCTAGACTTGCACTAAGCTGCTCCATGAGGGATAATGTACAGGTGATGCATAACAGACTATCATGGCTAACAGTTGAACAGACAATGAGTAATAGACTGGTCCAGTTTGTAAGAAAGATATCTCTGTCCAATGAACCTGTCTACTTTTACAGTCAACTGGCTCTTTCAAAAGACAGTCACGGACACAGAACCAGACAGGCATCCTTCATAAAGTATACATTGCCTTTACCTAAAACTACTGCATTAAAAAAAATCTGTATTGTATAAAGCTGTTTCCATATGGATAAACTGCCTTCATTTATAACACAGATTCACAAAGAAGATTTTTAAAAAAGGCAATTAAAGACAGCAATTCTTCAAAAGAAAATCTCTATATAATATTGAATGTGCAGATAAGCCATTTGATTTTGCATCTAACATCAGACTAGAACTGCTGCATGAATTAATAATGTATGTATATATGTAATATTTTCTCCTGTTTTTGTGAAATTGTGTGTCTTCTTATGTGGACCCCAGGAAGAACAGTTATTGCTGTGGTGATAACTAATGGGAATCCTGAATAAATTAAATGGTGCAGCTCCAGAAACAAAAACAAAAAAATAACTATTAAGAAAATAAAAAAACATAAAGAGTTTCTTCAAATATTGCATGACAAAGTTATGATTCAAATAAAACAAACCTCAGTGTTTACACTGCTAGCTAAACAGAAATAGCTTGTGCACCAAGGCCCTCTAGTGTAAACCGAAGGATACTACAACAAAAGTAATAAGTTCCTTCAGTTTTCATACTTTCAAAAGGAAAAGTAAATACCACTCTAACATATCTTATTAAAACTACTAACTACTTTATAAATATAGAAAGTGTTACAGTTGTAGGTTTTATTTCCCCCCTGTATGCATTCGCAGGGGCAATAAATCCGACATCCTCAAATCAACAAAACAAACTCCCACGGCAAAGATCTGGTAACTTTTATGGCCAAATAAGAGATAACAAAGAGGAAGAAAATAGTGGTGCCGCAAAGTTTAAGTAAACCGTTTAGGAGAACAAAGATACACCTGTGGTTTGTGAAAATTTGAAGTAGTTCTTGAAATAAGCTCTGGAAATTACGAAACGATGGTTAATTTCGTCACAAGAATTTGCAGCATTGTTACCTTGCAGCAACAATCCACTGGGTTTAAATTAGGGCTGGACAATATATCAAATACATCGATTTATCCAATTTCTCTTTTTTTGGAATATCCAGAAAAAAAATGTCACCACGGCCTCTCTTGGATTTCCATAGTTCAAAGTGATGTCAACTCACCTAAGGCCTTCTATTATTATTGTTATTATTATAATAAAATTATTACCTGCTATTTAAAATTTATTTTCATCAAATTTGGCATGAAGAAAATTTAAGATTTTATTTTTCATCCATATTGCCAAGTCCTAACCTCTGTGTCTGATGATATGTTTAACTTTTGAACTTAATCTTTAAATCAAAAATTACCTTCTGATATATTTAAATAGCACCAGGGAATGTTAAATATTGACAAAAAAAGTGATTTGTTTTATATTGTGATGTATATCAATATCGACTGATATGAAAGTATTATCATGATAGAATTTTTTTCCACATCGCCCAACCCTAGTTAGAATCCCATACTTGAGTATTTCTGCATGGACTCTGCATGTTCTCCGTTTGTATGCTTGGGTTCATTCCACAAACCTGTGTTATTAATCCAGGTACTCAGGCTTCCTCCCAAAGTCTCAAAAAATGTTGGGTTGGTTAACTGGTCTCATCAAATCACCCTTATAAGTGAGGAGGTGGTGCATGGTTCTTTTTACTGCATGTCACTGTGTTTCCCTGTTGTGGACTGGTGACCTATTGAAGTACCCAACCTTTCACCCAATGACCACTAGAAAAATGAACCCAGGTGGTTATTTCCAAGTGGAATCACATCAAATTCCTTGCACCAGAAGAAAGTGAGTAGGCACACAATGTCCCAAGATGGGTAGAAATTGACATGAGCCATAAGCAATGTTATGTGGGTGATGGCTCCTTTTAATTCCTTACAAAAGTAAGTATGACTACATCTCAGCACCTAGTTAAATCCTTTTGCATACAGACAGCGAAATCATTAGTAAGGACGTTTTCCATATTCTAGTCTTAGGCCTGGTTCACACTGCAAGATTTTTAAATTGTAATAAGATTTTCAGTTTTGGTCCTACAGTCTGTGGTGTGCGGCCATACGGCAATGACAATACACCCCACACACAAACAGGTTTCACTCACGAACATTCCTGGTCACACGGGAAATCTCATTTTACCTTGCAAGATCAAATGTGACTTCAGAGTAAATAAACCTGGCGGACGCTTCCAAGGCATATCGATATGCCTCATCTCGCATTCTGATTGGCTACACGTCACATACAACAGGCTATACGCTCCTTTGTCCTCAGATAACGGGACGAGACAATCCTGTTGAATATCCCCGATTTGTAATTGGAGTGGTCCCAACGTCCTTCCGAGTAGACCAGAGCACTCTCGGAATATCTGATAAAATTATCTTTAGAGCCATCACGATAACTGTGGTGTCCTTAAGCTTGTCCGAAGAGTAAAATCAGCATAAAAATCTTGTTGCGTGATCCAAGCCATAAGCGTAGTTTAAACTTCTCCGTCAACAAGTTTGCACTCACACGCACATGTATTGACAGAGAGGTTTTCCTTTTATACTTATTTACTTATTTACTACGACAGCAGGGGGCGTATACCTTTTCTAGCGGGTCTGCCTACCATTGCAGTGACTCTCTGGTAGATGACTGTTTATGCACTTCAGCTTGTAAATGCACATTCAGTCAAGGAGGAATGGCCAACTGAGAGCGAGTTATGATTGAACTGGAAAACTTTTTACTGGAAGTGCAGCTCATAGAATACTCTAAAAATGTATGTAAACAAACACAGCGGTCTGTTTGGTTGTTCTCTACACCTACTGGTGTTCAAAATTGCCAAAATACCATATTATATCAGCTGGCCTCGCAATATAAAGCAGCCCAAAAGCTGCATTGACTATTAATTACATCGACTATAGAGCACTGTTCTGGTGAAATGATGTTGGGCTGACCAATGTCAGACGTATTATCTCCGTTGCATTCGACAGATAGTTACAAAAATTGGGCTCTACTCCACACATCCACGTGCCTGTCAAAAAGCCCTTGTGTTGATGAGTAATGGTGCTGCGAATCTTCACACCTCCACTAACGGAGATGTATAAACTAGGCTTTAGCCCTGCGCCTAGATTTAAAGAGACCCCACTAACCCTTCTGTTTAAATCACAATAAGTAGGTAATAAATGACTCCTATCGAGACCCTGGAGAGGAGCGTATCTCCAGAGGCTATTGTGCAAGACCCAGGGTACACCCATGACAGGTCACCAGTCCATCACAGGGCTACTATTCAGCTACATGTCAAAACAAAACAATTACCATCACCATACAACATCAACACAACAGAGAAAAATGAGTGAAAGGTGAGCGGAACACTGCATCAACAGTGAACACATAAACATGTTCAGAAACGTGCACACAAACAGAGAAAATTTGTATTTTCGGTGATGTAAAGTCAGATGCCTTTGGTAGGTGGGCCAGATCCTCTGGTAGGACGAGACCGTTTTTTTTACCATGCTCAACATACCCTGGCTGTAAACAGACCACGTAAATGTGTAATGTTTGCGTAAATACAAGAATTCTTCTTTTCACAAGTTTCTTTTCACAAACAGCTAAAAAAATAAGATTTTCTTTGAATGGTAAATTATACTACTCACAATTAGTTAGGGATATCGTGAGAGAGACAGTGGATTTCAAACATATGGTGTTTGTTTCATTTCAGAGATTTTTGGGATAGGGAGGAAATTGTATTGGGGTGATAGACACACCTCATTTTGACCACATAATGGTCTCACTGTGTACAGTGTGCCTTACATATTGGGGCCAACACCAAAAATACTAAAGACAGCCCTTATCAATGTAGCATCAAATCAACCTTCTGTGGGTTTAAAAAGCTAGTATTGTCAGTAATAGGCATGGGCCGGTATGAGATTCTGACGATATGATAACCTTAGGCAAAAATATCACGGTTTCACAGTTTCACAGTATTATGATTACAGCTCTAAAATGTGTATTTTGAATGTCTGTATTTTTTTTTTTTAAGGAAAAAAAACTTTTTACTGAGGCAGATTTGGTAACTAACTAGCATGCTAAGATAAATCATCATTAGCATGCTAGTTACCATATCTGCCTCAGTTAAAAAAAGTTACTAAGGATAGAGATGAAGAAAAGATAAGGTAGTTACCATATCTGCCAAGGTAACAAGCTCATTTCACTATTTCACTAATGTCAGACGCTAATGCGCTCATTCATTTCAAGACAGCATTAACTTTACCTTGAATTTAGCATACAATGATGGGTGGTGCTCCCGAACATACGCTGTCATATTCAATGTATTGCCTCCTCGGGCTGCCACTGTTCTCAAGCATGTTTTGCACGTCGGGCGACCTTCTTCTTTCAAGCGTTTTACGCTGCAGCTTCATGAGGGATCTGTACTTTCTCCCTGACAGGACGTCACATAAAAAAATAAAATAAAAAGGCTTACTGTATACCGCAGATGGAAAATTTTAGTGGTTTTGAAACCTTGACTTATTCATACTGCGGTATACCTTAAAACCGGTAACAGGCCCATGCCTAGTCAGTAAGTCATTCCAACTTCATCCTTTAAACAGCCATGAACACACGACAACACTTAACAGACAAGCAGCGTCACCTGGCCATAGCGCGCCTTTGGGTCGGTTGCAGGCAGTCAGATGTTGCAAGTGAACTTGGTGTGTCTCAAAGTAGAATCAGCAGACTTGCATCAAGACACCCAACTACTGGCAGAGTTTGTGACAGACCCAGGAGTGGAGCCCCATGAGTGACAGACCGCAACGATGACCAGTACCTAAAGACCTATGCACTAAGACATCGTCATGCAACTGCCACACACCTGCAGGCCTGTTTACGAGATTTGAGGGGTACTAGGGTTTCCAGACAAACCATTCGCAACCGACTCCACCGCTTTGGCTTGAATGCCATACGACCATTGCAGGTGACTCCACTGACACCAAGACACCGACGTGAACTTTTGCAGTGGGCACAAGACCATGTGACCTGGACAATGCTCCAGTGGTCTACCGTCCTGTTCACTGACGAGTGTCGGGTCACCTTGCACAGAAATGATGGTTGTCAGCATTGCTGGAGAAGGCAAGGTTAGCGATACGCCGAGGTCAACATGGTCCCCAGGGTTAGCTTTAGTGGAGGAGGTGTAACAGTCTGGGCAGGCATCACTAGTCAGCGCAAAACTGATTTGGTTATTGTAGATGGCTCAGTCACTGCACGTTCTTACCTCAGAGACATCATAGAACCCATCATCATCCCCCAATTCCGCCAGCACGCCCCCAACTTTCTGTTCATGGAAGATAATGCACCACAACATCGTGTCAGAATTGTCACAGCTCGACTTCAGGATGTCGGAGTGCCTCATATGGTATGGCCAGCAATGTCCCCTGACCTGAACCCCATAGAGCAATTTGGGACCAGCTGAAGCAGAGACTGGATGATCGTACCCCACCCAGAACTGCATGTAGCACTTGTGGAAGAGTGGAACGCATTGCCTCAGGACATCATGAGGCTAGTGAGGAGCATGAGACGTTGCTGTCAAGCTATAATTGCGGGAAATGGTGGAAACACCCACTACTGACTTTGTCAATTTGTGTTATTTGGGGCTACCCTTCTTATTGTCCACATTTTTGGGGTAATAAATATTACCCTAATGAAAGTGGTGTTTCTTCTCATTTATTATTAGTGATATCAAATGATACTTGTACTTATTTCATTAAAATTCAGACCAAATAGGAATAGCACTCATGTAAATAACAATATCCCTAACTTACTGTTAGTGTATGTTGAATAAAAGATTCATCTGCCACGACAGTTAAAATGCATCTGTTTTCTACAGAGAACCCCTTGTTTTATGTAATAGAAAAAGGTCCCATTTACATCTATGTTCTCTGATGTCTGTTTTTTTTGTTATGTAGTAACTAAGCTTGAACATAATTCAAACAATACAGATTATTTAAATTTAATCATGGACTGTATTTGCTTTACTAGTGATACAAAGTGTTTTGGATTCAGATCTTTATTAACTCTCCAAAACAAACAGTAATGTAGCTGTCAAAAGTGCTTTTAGCATATTACAAGAACTTTACAAAATCTATACAGAATCTCCAAAACTATAACATTAAAATTCATATATTTTCTTATTTAGTAATGCTATTTTTTTATTGGTCAGGAATATTTCAGAGACAAAAAATATTATTTAGATATGTTGAGCTCATGTGTGTAAAATCTAAAAACGGGTTTAAACTACGCACAGCAAATGTTCTTACCAAGAAGAGCGCTGAAGAGTTGACTTTGGAAGACATTGATGACTCTGTCCAGAGACTGCTTCAGCTGATGGTCCTCCTCGGCGGAACCCTGTTTGCTCCCACTCTGGGTCTGCTGTCTCTGGTTCAGTTTGACTCGGTACTGCTGGAGCAGCTCCAGGGCCCGCTGAGCATCTTTTAAGAATACATGAAACAACTTCAGCATCACAAAATAGGAGAAAAATCCACAGGCATTCCAAACTAAAGGAAGGAGATTATGCACATTTCAATAAAAGCCCTTACAAAACTGAAGATTATTATGGTTTAAGAACTGGGGTGATGCTCAAAGGTAACTAATCAAAGACAGAGTGGAAGCATCTGGTTCCAATAATTTAATTATACCCTGCCAGTCCATATCTGATTAAAATAAATGTTTAAAAAAAAAAATTATTAATTTATTTCAATTCAATTCAAATTCATTTCAAAAGTACTTTATTGATCCCAGAGGGAAATTAAGTGTTGGTATAGCTCATATAATTAATTCTTTAAGGAGTTGTTATGGATGATGATGGCTGTGGGCAGGAAGGGTTTCCTGTAGCGGTCTGTATTGCAGCAAAACTGAAGAAGCCTCCGACTGAAGACGCTCTGTTGTTGTATGACAGTCTCATGAAGAGGATGCTCAGGGTTGTCCATAATTTTTTTGATTTTATGAAGAATCCTTCTTTGCATTATCATCTCCAGATGTTCCACAGTCGTCCCAAGAACAGAACCAGCCTTCTTTATCAGGTTGTTTAGCCTTTTTTAATCCCTGGCTCTGATGCTGCTACCCCAACAGATGACGGCTGAAGAGATTATACTCTCCACAACAGACTTGTAGAAGATCTGCAGCATCTTGCTGCAAACCTTGAAGGACCTAAGCTTCCTCAAGAAGTACAGTCTGCTCTGTCCCTTCTTGTAGACGGCTTCACTGTTCAGTCTCCAGTCCAGTCTGTTGTCAAGGTGAACTCCGAGGTATTTATACTCCTCAACCACCTCCACTTCTTCTCCCATGATGGATACAGCGTTTGACTTATCCCTGTTTCTTCTGAAATCTACAATCATCTCCTTTTTTTTGTTCACACTCAAGGTGAGACGATTGTTTCCACACCATGTCACAAAGCGGTCCACCAGCTCTCTGTATTCAGCTTCTTGTCCATCTCTGATACACCCGACAATTGCAGAGTCATCTGAGTATTTCTGCAGATGACAGGTCTCTGATTTGTACTGGAAGTCTGAGGTGTAAAGAGTGAAAAGGAATGGTGAGAGTACGGTCCCCTGTGGTGCTCCTGTGCTGCTGACCACCTGGTTTGACACACATTTCTTCAGTCTCACAAATTGTGGTCTGTTCGTCAGGTAGTCATTGATCCAGGCTATTGTTGAGGGCTCCACCTGTGTCTTCAAGAGTTTCTGACAACGTAAATCAGGCTGAATTGTGTTCAATGCACTGGAGAAATCAAAGAACATGATCCTCACAGTGCTGCCTGCTTTGTCCAGATGACAGTGGCTTGGTTGAAGCAGGTGGATGATGGCATCTTCAACTCCAACTCCACAACGATAAGCAAACTGTTGCGGGTCCTGATCTGTTTTTGTTTGCTTACTCAGGGGTGCCAACAGGAGTCTCTCCAGGACCTTCATGATGTGGGATGTCAGGGCAACAGGTCTAAAGTCATTGATGACTGATGGGTGAGTTCTCTTTGGTACTGGAACAAGGCAGGATGTCTTCCACAACACTGGGACCTTCTCCTGAGTTAGGCTAAGGTTGAAGAGGTGCTGCAGAATCCCACAGAGCTGCTCTGCACAGGCCTTCAGGACTCTGGGGCTGACACCATCTGGACCTGCAGCCTTGTTCCGGTTCAGTTTCTCCAGCTGCCTCTTCACCTGACTTTTGGAGACAGACAAGTGGGAGGGGGAGGCAAAGGGGGTAGCAGAGTTTCCTGACTTGGTTGACGTCAAACTTGTGGAATCAGAAGAGTCCATGGCTGAGGTGAAGGATAAAACATCCGAGGTGTAACAGGGAAGCTGTTGATCAGAGGGGAGTGGGATGTCTGTTTGGCTGGGAACAGGAGAGGAAGATGCTGAGCTAGTTCCTGAACTGAACCTGTTGAAGAATGTGTTCAGTTCATTGGCTCTGTCCAGACTTCCATCTATCCAATCAATCCTGTCCTTAAAGCCTGTGATCTTTCTCATTCCTGACCAGACATCTCTGATATTGTTCCTCTGTAGTTTGTTCTCCAGCTTCTTCCTGTATGCCTCCTTGCTGTCTCTGATCTTGACCTTAAGTTGCTTCTGTATACTCCTCAGTAATTCCCTGTCTCCCTCCCTGAAGGCTCTTTCTTCTTGTTTAGCAGTTCCTTTAGGTCACTGGTGATCCAGGGTTTGTTATTAAGGAAGCATCTCACTGTTCTGGTGGGGATGATGTTGTCCACACAGAAGTTTATATAGTCAGTCACACACTCAGTCATGGCATTGATGTCCTCTCCATGTGCTTGGCAAAGAGTCATCCAGTCTGTGGTTGCAAAACAACCCTGCAGGGCTTCTTCAGCTTCCTGTGACCATTTTCTCACAATTTTCTTTCTTAACAGGTTGCCTCTGAACAAGGGGTTTATATTCTGAACAGAGAAAAACAAGATTGTGAGCTGCAGAGACGACACTTCCCAGTAACATGTCCTGGATGACACCATCTGTTGTTGACAAGCACTGCTACTCCACCACTTTTTCTTTTCCTGCTCGTTTTCAGATCTCTGCTCGTACAGTCAGGAAGCCTGCCAGACAGATGTTGGAGTCGGGGATATGATCCAGCAGCCACGTCTCCGTAAAACACATAACACTGCATTCCTGATACTCTGGCTGAGTCCTTGTAAGGGCTTGGAGTTCATCCATCTTGTTAGCCAGTGATCTTACGTTGCCCATTATGACTGATGGAAGAGATGGCTTGAACTTCCTCTTTCTCTGTTTCTTTCACAAGTTGGTATCAAAGTCAAACCGTTCATTTTAAACAGATTCAAACATTGATTGTTTTACAAGTTAGATTGACATGAATACCCCCAGGAACATACCTAATTTTTATTAATATTTTATTAAATCTATATTGCAACTGAAACATGAATAATTGTCACTGTTGTATCTTTTTGGCACCGTTTTAACTTTCTGAAACTTCTGATGAGGTCTACTTCCACATCTTTTCCTTGCCTGAAACAAAAGACTTAATGGGAAAATAAGGTGCAATTTCTGTGAACAGCTGGTTCCACTGGAAGGTCAATCCTATAATTATGTGAACTTTGAACTTCAGAACTACTTCATTATAGTATCATGGGTCAATTTAATTTCATAGGTCATATCCAGGTCACAGTAAGCCACAACATTGACAAAATTATATCATTTAGAAAATATAATCAAAAAGTAAATATTTCATGAAACAGATTCATTACACAAAGATAAATCTACTTCAAACATTTATTTCTGGTAATTTATTACGATTATGGTATTTAGCAGGGGTGCTCAAGTCCAGTCCTGAAGAGCTACCATCCTACAACTTTTAGATGCATCCCTGCTTCAACACACCTAAATCAAAAAGCTGAATTCCCTTATCAGCAGTCAGTCAGGTCTCCAGAGGCCTGGTAAGTAATCATTCATTTGATTCAGGTGTGTTGAAGAAGGGATGCATCTAAAATAGTTTGTGGACCAATTAAGATCTGTAATACCATGGTCATGAAACCAGGTATTGGAATTTTTGCTAACACTGACAGTTGCCAAGTCCTGCTAGAAAATGAAATGAGCATCTCCATAAAATAAAGTCAAATGTTCAAAAGTCCCTATGGACCAACACCAACAGATGATAGAGCTCTACATCCATCACTGAGAGTGGAAGCTTCACACTGGATGTTGAACATCTTGGATTCTGTGGCTTTGGGACCTTGATTTCCAAATGAAAAGCACATTTTACTTTGCTCTGAAAATATAATTTGGAACCACTAACCAACAACAAACCAGTCTTTTCTCTCCTTAGCCCTAGATGCCTATGACAATGTATTTTACTCTGAGGGGGCTTAACACAAGGAATGCAACAGTTATATGTGTGTCCTGTGAATCAGTGTTTCCCAACCCTGGCACACTGCCCTGCATGTTTTAGATGTTTCCCTGCTTTAACACACCCGCCTCAGTCGATTGCAGCTCAGCAAAAGCCTGTTAATCAGCCATAAATTGAAATCAGGTGTGCTGAAGCAGGGAAGCATCTAAAACATACAGTACGTGTGTCTTGAGGAGCAGGGTTAAAAAACACTGCTGTAAACCTGTAAACTTCCATGCCTTGTGAGCCTCCCCCAAAATCTTAAAGAGGTTTGTTTCACTTTTGCACATTTCTTGGCCCTACTTTTTCCTTCCACCCAACATTCACTAAATTTACCAGGATTTAGTACTCTGTGAACAGGCAGTTTTTCAGGTTGTATCCTTATGGGTTGCCTTGTAAAGGTACACAGTCAAAGATTAACAGCAATAATTTGAGTTATTTAGACTGTTGTAAGAGAAGAAAATGGGGATTCTTTTTTCAAAGTCATATTAAATTACAAACAAACTAAATATTTAGCTACAACCTCTATATTTATCTTGAAGGGTTGGAAGCTAAATATTTAGATCGCTAATTAAATATTTAGCTTCAATCTTAATGTAATTGACTAGCTAAATATATAAATTCGAAATAAAATCAGAGCTAAAAATTTAGCTAATTTCCAATCTCACTTGCCGAGAAGCGTCAGTGGACTGTCAAAATAAAAGCTGGGTTTAGTTTGAATATTTAGCTTCAAACTAAAGATTTAACTTATTAACTAAGTATTTGCTTCGAAGTTAAATATTTAGTTTATAGACTAAATATTTAGTTGACAGGTTAAATGTTTATTTCGGAGCTAAATACTTAATGTGTTACTTTACAAACAGCACCCCATTTCTCCTCTTTATGGGTGTCATCATTGATGGACAACACTCAACTCTTCAGATTTCAACATGTTGGCATGAACACATCATCACATTTTAGTCGGCTGCAACCTATTTATGAGAAAAGCGCACTCTCATACTCTACGAGAATCACAGGCTCACCTCTGTGATCGGTAGTGTGAACGTGTTAGTGTGGATGACGTTTACCAAAGTTATTTCAACGCCTTCGGTCTATTTACCTCACAAATCTGGGCAATGAGCAATTAAACCATTTCAGAAAAAGGGAATGGTCCAGCGCGAGGAGGATTCGATCAACGCAACATTTTCAAGCGCTTAAAAGCGATTTATTTGATGCCAGTTCTTCGGCAAGCTCACATATTTGGAAGTATTACCAGGCTGCTTCCGCTGTATAATAATAAAACGGGAGGCTAGTTTTTTAAAATTATTATTTAAAAAGAGAGAATCGAGTTACCTTTCTGTCGCACAGGCATGGTGACAGGCGCAGTCCTGCTCGCACAGCTCGTGCTGCTGTGTAGGACTTTGTGTGTGTGACTGTGTGTGTGTGTGTTATTACAGATGCGTGCGTCTGCCCTGCCGCAGCCTTCCTCCAAACTAGGACGCCGAACTGTCTCCACAACAGCCAGCAACAGTTGTTCGTTTAAAGAGGGAAAACTCGCTGAAAACAAACACAGGAGCCGTCGAGCGCTCACATTAAACGATAAAACACGCAGCACCTGAACTTAGTACCCAGAGCGTTAGCGAGCTCTACTGATAATACCTGCTTTTTTTTTCTTTCACTTTAAGTCTGTCTCTGTCTGTTCGGTCAAACTAGTTCTCCTTTTCTTCATTCAGGTGTCTTAACGTGGTCCAACCGGTTCGGCGGTCCTGTGGGATAAACACACACTCACCTCAGAACACTGTTAAAGAGACTCTTTATAAGGAGCTTGTGTGTCCTGGGTGGTATTGTGATGTTAAACAGCTATATTGTGCGCAGTGGATCAACCCCCGATCTATTCCAGGGTGTGCACTGAATCCACACCTAATCCACTCAAGAGCAGAGAAAAGATTTGGGTTATACTGATAGATCGGACTCTTAGCGGCATTAGATGTAGACTCGGAAAGCTGCCTCCTGCCCTTATTGTGTTTTGATCTATGCCAGACCATTAGATTGTGTGGATTTATATGGTGCGCGAAGTTGCTTAAAGCGAGTGCGTGATATTGAAATGTCACAGGTGTAATCGCAGCAGTGAACTGGGCGTGTTCATTCTTGTGTGGGTTTAGGGGAATTGAAAATAGTGTGGTGTTTTTTCGATTAAATCTAACCTCTAGCCACGACTTGTCCAAGGGATTGCTGCAACAAAGCGAACACACCTTCTTTGAGTGCGAAAACGATTTTTGAAATTCATTTTCCACCTTACGCAATATGAATCAGGAAATTGAACTCTTTATTAGATACTTTTGACAAAATATCTACTTGAATACATTATTGACTCAATAAATTATACTGTGCTATTCACATGATCTGGAAATGCATGAATAGTGTATTGACGTCTAAATTAAGTTATACACGTATTTTTTTTGTCTCTAAGGTATAAAATCAAGAACTCCCCTGAAAAAGTTAGTTGCTTATACAATCTACCTGTACACCATAGGTATCACAATTTATAGCCTACACACTTTCTCTAATCAAGACTATTCTTAGAAATGCTTGGAGAGATTATTGAAAACAGGGACTTTGTACTCTATAAAAACTCTTGTCTTGGACTTTTGAATAAACACAAATAAAGTACTTGCTATCTTTAGTGCAATACTCAGGTTCTCCGCCAGATGGCATAGGACAAAAATACGATTCCATACAGCCCAAAGTACAAATTTTATTAGGATAGAGATCTCCAAAATAGGCATATTAAAAAAAGAATAATCTCAGGAATGTTTAAATTCTGAAGGAAAATACGTTTCTGCAATTAAAGAAAAATGTTTAAAATTATAATATAAAATGTATTTATTTATTGCATGTAACATTAATTTGCAGGATCTGGTACACCAACAAAACTATCTCTAAAAGCAAGAAAGAACTATAGCTGTTTTTCTACACTCTAAATTAGATTTTGCCTGTATTTTATTAAAGTTCTCGTAAAAAAAAAAAATCTCAAAATCTCCACGTTTTTGCTTCAATTTTGTTATTCTTGAGGACCCTTTTTTATTTGTGCAGCATTATCTGTTTGTTTATGGCTGTTTTGAAAGAAGATCAAATCATGAAAAGTATTATTCTGTCTTTGTCATAAAAATGTTAATTACACAAGCCCAAATTATGAAATGTATCATAGACATCTTTAGAATGACTGAATCCAAGCCAAGCCTAAACTAATATTGATTTACCCACTTAGCTTTGATTAACAAGGGGAATTCTCCAAATCAGACCAGTGTCTCTCAGAATTGTAAAAGTAGCTTGCCAACTAAGCTATTCAGTCTGGTTCGGCTGTTACTAACCTTGCAAATACAGCTCTAAGTGTATGAAGAAACAGAAAATTAAAATAAAATAAATCAAATACTCTGGATGTTGGATAGATTCAGCTATGTCTATCATAAGGCAATCATGCATATGCAGGCTGCAACTGAATGCAGGTCATAGTCTCTGGTATTGTTATTGATCCAGTCACAAGAGCTTATTGACTGCTTTGGTTGGTGAACAAAATTTCCCTTTCTGCTTCTCACACATTCAAACACTCGCACACAGATTCCGGCATCAGTGTGGGTAGAAATGCATGCATCATTATGTAAGTGGGTTGGTCTCTCAGAATACAGAAGTAGCAGTTTTGTCTAAAGCCAGTGTGTAAATGACAGACTAAAGAGGAAAGGGAACACAAGGAAACCATTCAGCGTGTGTAATGGTAAACTCTATTGTTCATTGTGAGCCCGTCCCAGAGTTAGAATTGTTCCAGAGAGGCCACTGATGCCAAGAGATCAGTTGGGAATGGTACAGGTCAGAAAATATATAAATAAGTTAAATTGCACAGTGAAGGGGAAAAGAAAAGCTGTCAATATACAGTCACGAGAAACACTAAGCATATCCTTGCTGCTTTCAAAGGATTTAAAAGGGAAAGTTGCCGCCATTCTTACACGAGTACAGTTTGTTCTAAATCATTTCATTGAAGCTTAGTTTGTCTTTTTAGTGTCGTTTTCCAAGACTGCCCCATATGTAGCTCCATCCTATCTTACCATCAACGCTGACCAGCTTCAACGTCACCACAGCATGAAAATGCTCCAACAATGTTTCACCCTCTCCAACATGTTTACCCAGTCCCCTAGATGGCTCGTGGCAAACTTTAAACAGGACTCCTTCTGACTTTTTTCTCTCTTCCATAAAGGCCAGATTTATGGAGTGTATGATTCTCCCTTCTGAGCTGGGGATCGCTCCAGCGTATCCATAGTTACCATGCTCCTCTTTGCTGTTTATCTGATGAATGCTCTCATCTTGCCTGGCCTGTTAATTTAGATGGACAGAGATGTCTTGGTACAGTTGCAGTTGAGACATTATCTTTCCATTTTCAGATAATGGGTTGAACACAGCTCTGCAAGTTGTTTAAGGCTTGGGATGTTGTTTTATCACTGAACTCAGCTTTAAACTTCTCCACAACTTTATTCATGGCCTACTTAGTGTGTTCCTTGGTCTTCACAATTTTGTTTGTTCACCACCAGTCTCTAACAAACCTCTGAGGCCTATACAGAAAGGTTGTATTTATACAGAGAATATAATTCCCAAATTCTTTATTATTTCTATCACATAAAATCCCAATTAAGGACATTGACGTTTGTAGTTATAGTTGTAATGTTAAAAAAACTGGGGAAAAGTTTTAGGGAAATTAATGCTTTTGCAAGGTACTTTTTGCAAAGTTGTATCAGCAATTGTCTTTGGACATACAGTATAAGACTGAAACAGTGTGCATGTTTGGTCAAAACATAATTTAGCATAATTATAAAATATTAGCCTCATCTAAACCTTCAACCTGCATGTTGGACCCAATGCCAACCGAATTATTTAAGGAAGTGTTCCCTTTGGTTACTGGCCCATTTTAGATATGATGAATCTATGTTCTTCTACTACTCTTCTACTACTCTCCAGTTGTAATATTTGCTGTTATTTCAATTGTTAATTTAGTTTTTTCTCAGTGTTTTTCTCTCTATAGAAGCTACACTTGGTCTGGTATCCTGCTCAGCTGCTATGCCTTGTTGGACGGGGTTGCATCGACTGGGATGATGCTCCCAGTAAATCAACGTCCTCCGTATCCTGTTATCAACTTTTTACTTTCTTTAACATAGAAAGTACTCTTATATCAGTTCTTTTTGTGTCTCTGCTCTGTATTCTTGAACCCCCAGACGGTCGTAGAAGATGGCCGCTTGTACAGAGCCAGGTTCTGGTTCTGCTGGAGGTTTCTTCCTGTTAAAGGGGAGTTTTTCCTCTCCACTATCGCTACATGCTTGCTCAGTATGAGGGATTGCTGTAGTTGGAGTCTGCATGAACAGGGCACAACCTCAAGTCAATGACTCGATGCAATCTGCTGGGATTCCTTAAACTGACTAGAATGTATGTATGATTGAATTGAAATTACTTTTCTTGTAAAGTGCTTTGAGATGAAATCTGTTGTGAATTGGTGCCGTATAAATAAATTGAATTGAATAACAATAATTAATCACCAATGGTGTGAACGAATTACCAATGTTATGAAGAAAAAAACTTTTTCCCTTCTGATTTTCCTGCCAGTGGTGTTACATGAATCTTTCTCTTGACTGTATATCACACTGTAATACAAGGTACAGTAAAACCTAAAGGGATTGTTTGGAGTTTCTTTAAAGAGGGGTTTTGTAGAGTTGTAATCAGTCCGTATGTTATCTACAAGAGCCATTGTTCAAAATCATTTCAATTGAAACAAACAGAGAATATCTGATTTGAGTACAGAACCTCTCTGCTGGAACTGCAACAACTGTAATGTAGATTTCTGACTTCTTTAACTTCCATATTTTATTAAAATTCAGTACAATTTATGCAAATTCTGTCTTATCAATCCAAAGGTTGTGCTAGACTAAAAGCTACTCTACAGCGGCACGTCGCCCGCTGTTCCCCATGCGTAAAATTGAAAATGTCTGCTAGTCTGTATCAAGTGGTCAGGGGTGTGAATTGTAGCCTAATCTGTCAAAATGACGGAGAGCCTTCAGATTTTTCCGTCACCATTCTTAAAAACCGGTCAAAGATGGAAAATATTCGGTTAACGTGGACCCCAGTATCAATCTGAACATCGCCATCATATTTTTAGTAATTGGTACTTGCATAACAGTCTCCGCAAAATTGAATAGAAGACTTTGTTCATCAGCGGCTCGTTACTGGTACTGTTCAGTGTGAAACCTTGTTTCTGAAATGGAATATGGTGATACAGTAGTAACTAAGGGTGTAATGGTGCTCTAAAAATCCCGGTTCGATACAAACCTTGGTTTCAATGTTACGGTTCGGTTCATTTTTGGTACAGTCTCGGAACAAAGTGTGGTAAAACAATTAATTTTTGGGTAATAATATTTAAAATCAAACTGTACTTGCAAGAAATTTTCAAACTTTGGCTTTCTCTTTTTAATAACTTTTAATAGCAACGAAATGGAAATAGAAAAGAAATGTCCTTCATTGTCCCACACTGGGGAAATGTTACACAAATATAAAAATAAATAAGTAAATAAACATAAAAAAACTAAATTAAGTATAATATATTGTAATATTCATAGTTACAACACTAAAATACTGTGCAGTTATACAAATAGAATACTCTGATTCAAGAAATGTGCAACTGAGCGGGATAATTTAAAAATATTTACAAAATACGCATGTGGATTTGCATAAAAAAACAACACGTGTTTTTGTCTGTTCATATATGTACCAGGAAGCCATAGTGTTCCCAAGTAGTAGGCTTTAACGAAGGAAGCTGGCATTCAAAGTCCAACTCTCCCTTAGAAGAGTCGCTGGCCATAACTGTATTTGTTTACAGAGTCGCATGTGTTGCTGCATAAAGTGCAACACAGTTACGCCTCCATATGGAAATTGGTATTCCTATGTGACATACCGAAACATCTGAATACGAATACATGTACTGTTACACCCCTAGTAGTAACTAAATGCAAAAGTTACAGGCAACTGTTGGATGCAAAATAATTCTGTGTAAAATTAACAAAGTATATGCATGGACCCTGATTTTACTTGAGGATTTACAGTTTCTTTTTATTATTATTTTATTACTACGATAGTGTCTTCCCCTGGTGATGCACAACATCATTTGCTGTTTACAAACAACACAGATATTCTATTTTTTAAAAGCGGCCTTTTTCAAACATTACATATACCCCTGCAAGTAAGATACCGACTGCTGATAACAAACCAAGGGAACCTCACTTTAAAACAAATAAACAGATCTGGATCCCTGAAACTAAAGATTTTCAATATCCCTAAATTGAAAGACTAGGCTCCAATAGATATTTGTTATTTGAAATTGGACCTGTCTCATTGTGTATGTTAGCAAACTGAATAGTTTTGTTTATTAAAAAGAAGATATTTATTCTTATGTGCAGAATTACTAAACATATGCATAATTATGACCGTATGATTTATAAGATATGGATAATTTGCACTAGCTTGGTTATGTCCCTTCGGGGACTGTTTCTGAAGCAGGGGAGATAAACTGTCCCTGATCCACAGCTCAGATAACTGTCAAGAAAAGCTGAGACGGATGGATCAGGGGGGATGAAGATGTTTCCAGGCTGTTAAACTAATAGACTGAGAGACAAAGGAGCATCTGCTCAGGTGAAATCCACAGGAAAGCAACTGTGATCTTCATTACTCGCTTTTTTTCAGGATATTGCGATTGCATCATTTACTGCCTTTGTTACTTTATCACCCTAATACATCTGTGTTCCTATTTCTTTCCTCGTATGTCCTTCAGCATTCATATTCCTGTCTTCCATTAACGTGTTCTCCCTCTCCACCCCTTTTCCTCCGTCTTATGCGTACTATTTGTATTTCCTTAGAAAACTTTGAAACTGAAATAATGAACTGAACTTAATGCACTGTTTAATAAGTAGGATTAATTGGAATGTATGTATGATTTAATTGAAATTACTTTTTTTGTAAAGTGCCTTGAGATGACATGTTGTGAATTGGCGCAATATAAATAAACTGAATTGAAAGCGTATTTTCTGTATCTCTCTGTCCTTGTCAATCCTCTTTTGACCTGTAAACAAAACGTAAACAGAAGAGGAAAAAGAAGCTGAAAACTTGTGTCCCACAAAGACAATGCAGCACACTGGAAGAACCAAACATTACCAATATTGACATTTTTATTATTTGTACAATAGAGACTTTAGTACATTATTCAAAACACTTCTTATATATTGAAAAAATGGTACGTCCTGAAGCCCAAAATGGCTCCAGTATAACCGCTGCACAGCATTTTTTCTATTTTATACATATATTTTATTTTTTGTAAAAACTGTATCTTAAATAGTATGTACAAGTGGTGTCTGCAAAATGCATTCTAAACACATAATATATATTATATATACTTCAGCAATTGCATTTCTTCGCATTTATACTCAAACTTAAAACTGGAAGGATTTCAACTTGCATGTGCAAATAAATAAAGAAATAAATAGTCCTGTAAGATCGTCACTAAAATTTTGTCTGACTTATAACTCGACAGTGGTTTTCTCCTTGGAGGTCAAAATACATTTTGTCACACTACAGAAGAAGCAGCATTCAAGTTGGGTACGTGTTAAGTACTGCAGAAAGCATGAGTACATTCACAATCAATATGAGCAATTTTAAATTATATTTCATTCACAGTTTATATACAGTGAAACCGTCCTCATTTGTTCATCTCTTATATCATCTAAACACATAGAAAATGGGTGTTTTTTTATATTCATATACATATATATAATATGCATTTGTATAACACAAATTCACATTACAGTAGAAATACATTTTTTATACAAGTTTTGGATAGTACATGTGTAGGTCTTTAAGTCACACTGTGTGTACTTCTATCCATATCTTGATACAAGTGTCTTTACAAAATATCACAAGTTTTAAGCAAAGCTAAGGTATATCAATATATTTAGAAAGAATTACCTGAAACATAGAGTAAAAAATAATTATATTATCAAACATTTGTCTCTGTTCACATCATAATAACTTTTGATATTTCAAACTCTAAATAGGGTTCAGTCTCTCAACCACAATATTTAAACTGTGCCGTGTTGTGTCCTTATGAAAGTGTGAAGCTCCTTAGCAGAACTGACACATAATGGACACAGGATGTCAGGTAACAGTAAAGTGAAAGAGGGTGTCATATGACAAAGTGTAAACATAAAATGAACTTTTTTCAGTTGTTACTTTTGTCAAACTGTATCAATACAACTCTGTCAATGTGATCATCAATCTTTGGCCAGAAAAGCTCCAAAGTCTCCAAAACATAGACTTATAAAGGTATTTTTCTCTGAACTTAAATTTCCCACCTCAGGCTGGAACTGTTCCAGGGAAAGTTGAAGTGTACTGTGCATTGCAAGTATCCACACTCCTCTAATGTTTTCCCATTTTGCCATGTTACAACCACAATCTACAAAGCATATTGTTGGGATTTTTATATGATAAATTCAATCAAAGTAATGACTAATTGTAAAATAAACAAAACTGATAAAAGGTTTTCAGTTTTCTTCGCCCCTAAATAAAATGGAGTCCAACCGATAAGTCTAGAGAAAAAACAAATCAAGAACCCGTGCATAGTCATAATAAAAAGACTCCTCAGAGACAGTCTGCATCCAATCTGACTGAGTTTCAGTTATTTTGCAAAGTGCATCAGCAAAAAACAAACAAACAGAAAAAAATAGTCTCTAGATGTCATAAGTTGGTATAGTTTCAGCTTTAATTTGAGTGAAAGGTGAGTCAACACCGTGTTTGGTGCCAGGGCTGAAAACAATATCGTCCATTGCAAAAAAATCCTATTAAAATACAGTGAAGTTTGTGGTTGTAATATAACAAAACGTGCAAAACTTTAAGGGGTAGGAATACTTTTTTCAAGGCACTGTAACGACAAACGCTTTGGAACATAGATCAGATCATTAATTGGTGCCAATCCTTCGTATTGGTACAATACAGCTGAGCAATGACAGCGGATTTCAGTTCAAGTCTGATCCGACCAGTGAAAAAGTTCATCTCTGATATTTTGAACCAGTGTAAGCGAAACAGTTGTGTGTGTATTGGATCAGCACAAAGCATCAACAAGTACAATTATATAGAATTTTAAGTCTGATTTAAATGGAAAAGGCCTGGCTATTGTACAAGTCAAACATAAAAAAAAAAAGGAAAATAGGCTGGAAATGGACAAAGACAGGACTTTCAAACAATGGCACAGTTATCACTGGTGTTAAGTCAGGCAATAAGAATTTGTTTTCTGTGATCAGGCTAAGATACAAATTGGGCGCCATAATGCAGCAGTGCACAGGGCGTGCAAATGTACTGTGGGAGTGCGGGGGCACCGGGGTCTTTTTGTGTTTACCCTATTAGTTCAAGTGAATGGCAGTGTGGGTGTAAACATTAGCATGACTTGTACAGTAGATGGCACTAGAGGACAAGGTTGGCTCAGCTGCAAAAGCTCAATGGGCTGAGCCTCAGAAATATTGCTTTAGCTCTTTTTAACACAGCTGTGCAAGCAAAACTTTTCAAACATAAAAAGTATCAGCAATGAAAAGGGTTTTCTTTACAGTTAAAATAGTGGTGTACTTTAGAAAAAAGTAATCCAGTCAGAGAAATGATTCCTGTACAACTACAGGGGGAAAAAATGTGAATATAGTTTATCAACAGTTATATTAATCATAAACTTTTAGAGCTTTCTGTCTGGGCCCAACTGAGAATGTAGCTCAGGAAAGCCAATTCTTTATATATGTACAAAAAGGCAGAAAGTTATCTGTACATTGGAGGCAAAAACAACTGGCAGAACACTATGTGTGAGGAAAAAAAACAAGAGCATAAAAAAGAAGAAGGTAAATTAGATTAAAAAGAATGATTGGCGATGAATAACAAAGATGAACAAGATGCTACACATTCATTTAACTGACTGGTAATAGCGGAAAAAAAAGAAAGTGAACTTTAAAAAAATACCTCCAAAATAAAAACAAGTAAAATCTGATTGGCTGATGGGATAACTGCCTCATCCGAAAAACCAACCAAAAAATCCAAACTGCAGTAGCCCTGAAGGAACTCAAATATGTTGCATCCTTTCCTGGTCTGTCCATCCATTAATCAAGTCCCTGACCTCCGGTAGACAGAGGAGAAGAGATGTTTCCCATGGTAAATTTGGCACTAATATTTGCCTTTGGTCCAGCAATAGGCAAATAGATAGTCTGTGTGTTCCTTTAAAAAGTTTACAAAAGAAAAAAACCACGGCTCATATGTCAGCTCCACAAGCCTCCAGCAGAGGGCAGGTGGGGTAGAGTTGAATGGAGAAGAGTAGAGATGATAAGTGGATTTGTTTGTTATAAAACTATTTCTATTGCGTGCTGCTGTCTCTCAGAACCACCAAGTCCACTGTCCGAGGGAAACTCTTCAGCAGAGAGACGGCTGTGTCGTGCTCCATGTGTAAAAAACTATGTCCATTAGCCTGCAAGGCAAACACGCAGCACAGTCAACAGCATGTGTGTGTGTGCGCATGTGTGTGTAGAGGTATGTGTTCTGCAGATTTTTCCATACACATGTCAATGTGTGGGTGTTTGTGGAAGGATGGAGGGTCACTGCCATCATTATCTCAGTAACACATCACTGTTGGGGGAAAAGAGAGAGAAGAGGAGGAGCTACACAGTCATGCTGTAGAAAGAGAAGGGGTAAAGACAAAAAAGGGTTTTCAGATGAGTTCATCCAGCTAAAATGTACATCTTTGGAGTGAAGATGATAGACAACAGAGAGGAGAGGAAAACATAAATGAGCGTAGATAAATTGTATGCTTCAAAGGTCTTACATCTTATCTTGATTTCCCACAGGCTTCAATGCAGGTGCCGTTTGTAAAGTTACAGTCAAAAATTAATAGCAGTAATTTGGGTTATTTAGCCTGTCATAAGAAAAAAAATTTAGTTTAATTTTTCAAAGTCATACTTGTGTCCATTCATTTGTGTCTATTAATTTATATATGTCCCAG
Source organism: Valencia hispanica (assembly GCA_963556495.2). Taxonomy (NCBI): domain Eukaryota; kingdom Metazoa; phylum Chordata; class Actinopteri; order Cyprinodontiformes; family Valenciidae; genus Valencia; species Valencia hispanica. The sequence continues at coordinate 50,759,646 of OY747705.1, read as the reverse complement.
TTTTAAACTAAATATTTACAGTGAGGAACATAAGTATTCACATTGTAGGTGCATTTCCACTGTGAGAGACAGCTTTTTTTCTTAATTCAGTAAATCACATTGTCTGATTTTTTAAGAATTTATTTGTATTTTATTGCTGCAGATAATTATTTGAACACCTGAGAAAGTCTGGGTTAATATATATTGGTTCAGAAGCCTTTGTTCATTTACAGAGGTCAAATGTTTCCTGTAGTTCTTGACCAGGTTTGCACACAAAGCAACAGGGATTTTGACCCACTCTTCCACACAGATCTTTTCTAGATCTGTCAGGTTTCAGGGCTGTCGCTGAGCAACGCGGAGTTTCAGCTCCCTCCAAAGATTTTCTATTGGATTTAGGTCTGGAGACTGCCTAGGCCACTCCAAAACCTTGATGTGATTCTTATGGAGCCAATCCTTGGTTATTCTGGCTGTGTGCTTCGGGACATTGTCATGTCGGAAGACCCAGCAACGACCCATCTTCAGTGCTCTGACTGAGCGAAGGAGGCTGTTGCTCAAAATCTCACAATACATGGCCTCATTCATCCTCTCTCTAATACATTGCAGTCGTCCTGTCCCTTTCGCAGAAAACCACCCCCAAAGCATGATGTTTCCACCCCCATGCTTCACAGTAGGGATGGTGTTCTTGGTATGCAACTCATCTTTCTTTTTCCTCCAAAACATGGCGAGAGAACTTTAGATCAAAAAGTTTGATTTTGGTCACATGTGACCACATGACTTTCTCCCATGCCTCCTCTGAATCATCCAGATGGTCATCAGATAACTTCAGATGGGCCTCGACATGTGATGACTTGAGCAGTGAACCTTCCGTGCATGCATGATTTTAAACCATGACGGCGTAGTGTTCTACCGACAGTAACCTTTGAACCTGTGGTCCCAGCTCTCTTCATGTCATTGACCAGCTCCTCCCGTTGAGTTCTGGGGTAATTTTTCACCTCTCTTTTCATCAGTGACACCCCACAATGTAAGATCTTGCATGGAGCCCCAGTCTGAGGGAGACTGACAGTCCTCTTTAGCCTCTTCCATTTTCAAATAATTGCTCCAACAGTTGAGCTATTTTCACCAAGCTGCTTGGCAATTACCCTGTAGCCCTTTCCAGCCTTGTGGAGGTCTATAATTTTTTCTCTGGTGTCTTGACAGTTTTTTGGTCCTGCCCATGGTAGCAGATGGAGTCTGACTGACCGTGGGGTGGGCATGTGTCTTTAACGAGCTCAAACAGGTGCTTATTAATTCAGATTTATAAGTGGAGCAGAGGTGGACTTTTAAAAGCCAGAGAAACAGGTCTTTGAGAACAAGAATTCTTGCTGATTGCCAGGTGCTACAGAAAACGTTTTACCTCTTTGTACCAAATATTAACACAGACTTTCTCAGGTGTTCACATAATTATGTGCAGCAATAAAATACAAAAATATTCTTTAAAAATCATACAATGTGATTTCTTGAATTAAAACAAAAATGCTGTCTCTCACAGTGGAAATGCACCTACAATATGAATTTCTGACCCCTCCATAATTTCTAAGTGGGAGAACTTGCAAAATCACAGGGTGTTCAAATACTTATGTTCCTCACTGTAAATATTTAGTTTGAAACTGGGACATATATAAATGAATAAATAACATGGATGCAAATATGACTACTTGTGTACTTATGTTTCTCACTGTATGTTATATTTAGGGTTAAGTTGCCATATTTTTATTTATGTCATATTTAATCTCATCAAGGCATATGCTGTTTAAAATAAAACTTTGTGTCTACATTCAATCGAACATAAAAATCATTGTGAAAAAACCCATAAAAACCGTGGAACAATTATATGCCATATTACGCAATTTAATATTTTTTTAAGTGATATTTGTCTGACAGTGCTGACATAAAAACAGCACAAAAAAATACTTCCAAATAAAAAGCATTGCATTCAAAATTCCAACATCCAGATTTAATTTATGTTAGTAAAAAGACTTTTCCAAACCGACTCCAAGCATAGATTTTAGGCTTCAGATTGAGTTATTTCTAAATTGTTATCAGCGTCCCTGACAAAACGGATCTATTGCTTGACATAAGCCAGTGTATTAACCAGTGAGCCAGGTAAACATATTTTGTAGGAGCACTTTCTCTAAGAACCTCACATAAAAACTATCATATCTCATCAAGATAATTTAGATATAGTAAATCTGGGCTTCCCCTAACAATATCAGTGTTTACGTCTTCTATTTTGACATCAACAGTGGAAGAGAGACTGTATTGGCTGCTGCAGTTACTTTAACTCTTTTTGTGTCGATTAACCTGTCAATCAGATGAGTCAGGTCAAATAGATGTTCAGAAAACAAACCACAAAAACTGAAAAAGCCATCCACATTAAACACAGCATGCATTTCATAGCCTAATTAATCCCAAATCGGAGCAGCGCCTTATGGTCTACTTGTCGTTTAAAATATGTTAAGTATTGTTTTATTAATTGTGCTCTCACACTGTTGTTGATATACTGATGTAAATGACATCAGATGAAGAAAAATTATACACTGCTCACAAAAATTAAAGGAACACTTTTTTATTTGGGCCTGGCATGAAATCAATTAAACCTGTCTAATAATTTTCTCGTTGGGTAAGCAGCTGAGGGCATTGTTAATCACTTTCAGCTGTATTGGTGTTCATGGACTTAACAACAGGTGCACTACAGTGGCAACAATTAGAAAACCCTCAAAACAGGTATGGTTTTACATGTGGAGGTCATTTCAAGTTTCTCCCTCTTGATCTTTTTTGTCTGGTTTTCCACTCGTGCTGGTTTTGGCTTGAGTAATTATCTCTACTGGCAGTATGAGGCGATTCCTTAACCCTACAGAAGTTGCACAGGTTGTCCAACTTCTCCAGGATGGCACATCCACACGTGCTGCAGCAAGAAGGTTTAATGTGTCTCCCAGCACAATCTCCAGAACATGGAGGAGATTTCAGGAGACTGGTGGTAATTCTCGGAGAGCTGGACAGGGCCGTAGAAGGTCCTCAACCCATCAGCAGGACCGATACCTGCTCCTTTGTGCAAGGCGGAACAGGCTGAGCACTGCTCGTGCCCTACAGAATGATCTCCAGAGGGCCACTGGTGTAAATGTCTCTACCCAAACAATGAGGAACAGACTTCATGAAGATGGCCTGAGGGCCCGACGTCCTGTTGTGGGCCCTGTGCTCACTGCCCAGCACCGTGGAGCTCGACTGGCATTTGCTCAAGAACACCAGAATTGGCAAGTCCGCCACTGGCGCCCAGTACTTTTTACAGACGAGAGCAGGTTCACCCTGAGCACCTGTGATAGACGTGAACGAGTCTGGAGAAGACAAGGAGAACGTTATGCTGCCTGCAACGTCGTTCAACATGACAGGTTTGGTGGTGGGTCAGTGATGGTCTGGGGAGGCATATCCATGGAGGGACGCACAGACCTCTACTGCCTAGGAAATGGTGCTCTGACTGCCATAAGGTATCAAGATGAAATCCTTGAACCCATTGTCAGACCCTACGCTGGTGCAGTAGGTCCTGGTTTCCTCCTAATGCACGACAATGCCCGGCCTCATGTGGCAAGAGTATGCAGGCAGTACCTGGAGGATGAAGGAATTGAAACCATTGAATGGCCTTCACGATCCCCTGACTTAAACCCAATAGAACATCTGTGGGACGTTATGTTTCGGTCCATTAGGCGCCGCAAGGTTGCTCCTCAGACTGTACAACAGCTCAGGGATGCCCTCACACAGATCTGGGAGGAAATGCCACAAGACACCATCCGTCGTCTCTTTGGGAGCATGCCCCGACGTTGTCAAGCATCCATACAAGCTCGTGGGGGCCACACAAGATACTGAAAAGCATTTTGTGTTGCAGAAATTAAGTTTTTGAGAAAATGGACTAGCCTGCCACATCTTCATTTCACTCTGATTTTAGGGTGTCTACACAATTGGGCCTTCTGTAGGCTGAAAACTTTTATTTCCATTAAAAGACTTGGCATCCTTTTGTTCCTAAGACATTGCCCTGTCGTTATTTGTATAGATATCCAACTTCATATTGATATCTGATGTATCTAATGTAGTTGTTTAAAGTGCTCCTTTAATTTTTGTGAGCAGTGTTTTTTTTGTCCTAGTTATTTGGTGAGCTGAATTTTTTTTTTTTTTTAAAGACTCAAATAACAAACAATTAAACTGTTTTTTAAAGATTCAACAAATGTGTTTTATGATAGCCAACTGATTTTATTACTGCTTTTTGAGTCAAATCTGCAATTGTGTCAACTAAAACAAGTTTTAACTTTAAAGCTTTAGAGTTCTACAATAATAGCAACAGTTTATTAAAGCTTTTAAAGCTTGTCTGGTGATGAAAACAAAAATGAGACAGTCAGGGGAAGGAAGCTCATGCCAGATATCTGTACAGTAGGGATACAGAGGCAGAATATAAAGCAGAATGATATGCGAGTCTTTTAAATTACAAATCTGTGTATTGACTGTGGTTACAGTGCCTAAAAAAAGTATCCACCCCCTTGGATGTCTTTCTCTTTTCTTACTTTTACAAATCAATCATGGTCAACAAAATTTGGCTTTTTGACCAACAATTACTAAACGCTTTAACCAAAGCAAAAACTGATTTCTTCAAATTGATGAAGTAAACATAAAAAAAAAAAAAAAAAGTGATCGAATACATTTTCACCCCCTTCAAGTCAGGGTTTAGTTGATGGATCTTTGGCTGCAATCACAGCATGGAGTGTGGATAGGTCTCAATCAGATATGCACATCTAGATTCAGCAATTTTACTTTATTCTTCCTTGCAAAACTGTTCAAACGCTATTGTGCTATGTGGGGATCAGCTATAACCAAACCTTTTAAAGGTTGTGCCACAAATTCGCTATCAGATTGAGGTTTGGGCTTTGACTTGGCCACTCCAGAACATCCACCTTGTTGTCCTCAAACCATTTCTGTGTAGCTTTAGCTGGATGCTTCGGGAAACAAATGTTTCCTGATGGAAGCAAATTGTCCTTCAGGATTTCTCTATATTTTGTTGCATTCATTTTACCTTCTACCTTTACAAGCCTTCCAGGACCTGATATCGAGAACCATCCCCACAGCATAAGGCTGCCGCCACCATGCTTCATTGTGGGGATGGTGTGTTTGTGGTGATGTGCAGTGTTTGGTCTCCGCTAAACATCTTGTCTGATGCCCAAAAAGCTCAATTTTGGTCTCATCAGACTAAATAACTTTCTTTCATTTGACCATGAACAGGAGTCCAACCTTGATATGAGTTCTCTTCAGCAGTGGCTTTCTCATTGCCTCAGTGTGTGGGGACAGGAAAAATCAACTGGAACGCTTGGAAAGTCTGACCTTTTTTCTTCCGCTGACAGAGTGTCAATATGGCCGCTCCTCACATCAACAATAGTAGCTGTGGTGGAAACATGTTTATTTTACAAGACACACTAGTAAGACTGCGTCTAACATCTATGTTACATATAGAGCCTGCATCTCTAAACGAAAATAAAAAAATAAAAATGGTGTTTGCATATAAATAGTACAACTTAAAACAATGTTTATAAGAGCTACTACCAACAATGGCTACCTGGGAGTCGCCATATTGGAATCCTGACTTTTCTGACTACGTTTGTTGGTTGTTTCCAAAATGCAAATGAATTCAGTAGTTAAATAAAACAGTCACAACACTTCAATCCGAAATATGCAGCCTTACCCGGTCAGTTTATTGTTCATGTATACCTCTGGACAGTTTCTCAGAGTACAAACAGATCATCTCATCTCTAGCCTTCTCCTTAGAACTCTGCACCCCCTGGACACTGCACTTTCCAAAACCTCCCTGCACTCTGCTTCTCGTTGCTTTGCACACTTCTTTTAGGCCCCATTTCGTGCCCTTGTTTGATAGGAGACAGACGTTCTCCTAGCGACGTCTTCTAGGAACTTCAAGGATTCACTTTATCAGGTAGACATTAAGCTTCAACCAGCCTTTCGGACTTCAGACCCTGATTACTATAGACATAACATCATATCCCATATTCTATCATTCTTCCTTACCTCATAGTATCACCACATCATCTTCAACATCCCATCATATTACACTTTACCTAATGTACTCACATGAAAGAAAAATGTGTGCGTACGTGTCATATTGCCATATGAAAAAGGGGGCAAATATTTATGCACTTATTTTATGTTAAATATTTGTATTGTCATTATTTACGGAACTCCGTTTTGTCTTTGAGAATAAAGTTGTATTTTGTAATCTTTCATGAAAATGCCTAATTTTGTTGCTTACAAGTCATGATTGATTTATAAACGCAATTAAAGGAAAAAACATACAAGGGGGTGAGTACTTTTTATAGGCACTGTATATTGCTACTATAATAAGATTTAATCCGATCTTGGAATGAAGTGTTAGAAAACACTCCACTATGTCCTGCTGTATACTCTGCCTCAATATTTGAAAAGGATCGGATGTTGCTGACTGTAGTCTGTTTGATGTCGAGTGGGAGGATGTTACCTGCAGTATCTTGTCTCCGGGCTTCAGTGCGGAGGCGGCGGGCCCATCATGCTGTACCCTAGTAACAAAGATACCCTATAAGTCAAAATGATACACCGTTAGGACTACACAGGGACACGATGGTTTAGAATCTTTGCCTTTCTCATGCTCATTTCAATCTCCATCCCAACCCCATACAATGAATGAATAATGAATAATTAAACAAATCCGATTATATATAAAATAAACAGCCGGTTATAAATTGGAAAAGGAATGAAAATAATGCAAAAGTGCTGTTGAGGACTGATTATGATAATACGATGCTGGTATTTTTTTTTTAGAAACTGTTTTAGTATTTTCAAAGTTAAGAGGATTTTCATTCTTGTAAAAAATATAGTTTATCATCAACTAGAGCTGAAATTGTACAATAAACAAAGAGATACTTAAAGAATATTGTAAGAAAAACAGGTGTGGGATGGGTTCTGGCTTTGGAAGTAAGTAGATATCAGCAATCACGCCCAAAGTTTTTTTTTCTTCTCAGTTACCCAAGGCAGAGATTGTAAAAACACCAACATCTTTTCACCGAGAGCTGAAAGATGTTTTTGAACACAGAGGATTCAGACAATGCAGCTGCAAAAGCTCCACATGGTTCAACAGGCTGCTTACATGTTGAACACAGATTAGTGAGTCACACAGATAAATGTGCCATTGAGGAGTGACACGAGAGAACGAAAAACAAAAAAAAAACAAAAAAATGATGCAGTAGTGACGGTGCGGCAGCATCCAGGACACTACAGTGAGTGAGTTAACGCAGCAATAGACACAAATACATGTTAAGTTGCAACATGTGGCAACACTGACAATCATACAGTGAGCCTCGTACATAAAGTAAAATACTTGAATAATCTTGCAACGAACTTGGTTAATTTGCCATGCAGACTATTGGTATTTGTTTGGAGTCGATTAGTCTTTGATTGGATAAAGCTCACTGTATATTTAAAGTGAATATGTTATCAGCTGATTTTAGTAACAGTTACATATTTTGCACACAGAGCAGAAAAACACAGCAAAACAGGGTATCTTTAGGAAACATTTTCCAGAGATTGATGAGGTTTCAGCAACTCAGCGATTGTATCGCTATTGAAGGCAGCTAAGTGTGCAACAGTGATTTATCTAACAAAAGCAGTACGAGAAAACAAAAAGATTTTTTAAAGGTAAAACATCCACACAGTTATGGGTAAAGGAAGTTGGGTAAAGGAACATCAAAAGGCTTGAAATAAATTCTTATTTCATTACAGAAGCATCTTTTTTTCTCAGAAATGTTTGGAAAAACCCAACCTCTTAATTACACAACATTTTATCAGTAGATAAATAAAACACTTTTTTTTTACTTGTGCCACATAATGAGAGAAGGATGTTTGACCACTCTGATGAATCCAATCAATTGGGTAGATTAAAGGCATGTCTTGAAGACATAAAAACATGGATGACTCTAAACTTTCTGCTTTTAAATTCTGACAAGAACGAAATTGCCGTCTTCGGACCAGAAGCTCAACAAAAGAAACTGCTTATTCAATCACTTTATCTGTATGGTATGAAATTAGCCTCCAGTAATAACGTAAAGAACCTTGGTGTTGTGTTTGACCAAGACATGACATTCAAATCCCATGTTAAACAGGTTTCTCGGATTTCCTTCATTCACCACCAGAATATTACTAAAATTAGAAACATCTTGCCCAGGAGTGACACCGTTACTTCATGGCTGGACTTTACTATCAGGTAGTCCACAAAATGCAATTAAAAGCCTTCAGTTGATCCAAAATCATACAACAAGAGTTCTGATGAATATTAAAAAGAGAGATCACATTTCTCCTGTTTAAGCTTCCCTTCATTGGTTCCATGTTAAATCCAGAATAGAATTTAAAATCCTCCTTCTTACATATAAAGCCCTTAAAAATCAAGCTCCATCATACATCAGAGATATGATTGTTCCATATGTTCCTAACAAAGAACTTCGCTGTCAGACTTCAGGTTTACTGGTGTTTCCTAGGATTTCTAAAAGTATAATGGGAGGCAGATCTTTTGGTTATCAGGCTCCTCTCCTGTGGAACCAGCTCCCAGTTTTAGTCCGTGAGGCATAGTCAGAGTAGAAAACAATATAACTACTTGAAAAAAATCAGTGTTAATGTTTAGAAATGTTTAAATAATACATTGCCCATATTTCAGAATAAAATATGCTGAAATCCCTTTGAAGTTGTTTTGATATTTCGACAGTCTAGTTTTCCAGCTGTACTTGAATGCAGCATGGGCAACTGTTGGGAAAATCCCTTCTTATCAACAGCGAATCCGCCACTTGTGTTTTATACATCTTATTGGTGTTATGGAACTTATTGCTGTTGAAAGATGTGTTTGCTGACAAATCTTTTTCTACTGTAGCTGCATAAGAAACCATTATTGTTCCAAAACAGCAGAGCTTAGTGATAGCTGGGAGTCCTTTCTGTTTTGTTTTGGCGTCACTGTTTAAAGTTGCTCTGCGGAACGTTGCACTGCTCTCTTAATTCTGCGCATAAACATTCTGCATGTGTTCAGGTAGAAAACAGCTGTATTCGTTCGGTACATGTGCGTACAGAACCGACAGAACCTTACTGAAACATCAGAACACGAATACATGTACAATTACAGGCCTACTAGGAACTGACATGGGTATGAAAAGTAAGTCTTGCATTTGGTGAACCATTTTCATGTTGATGTTTGAATATGCTTTGCACAGTTATCCTGCTGAAACCCCAAAAGCTAACCCAGCTTCAGTTTTCTGACAGAGGCAACCAGATTTTTATTTAAAATCTCCTGGTATTTCAAAGTGTTCATGACACCATACATAAAATACATTCCGAGTGTATTTTGAAGAGAAAAAGGCCTACCCCATCACAGATCCTGCATAATTAGTTTTACAACGAAGACAAGTTTACAAACTATTAGCGAAATGCTCAATTTGACCGAAGCACATGGTTCCAGTTAACAGTCCAACTAGAGTTATGCAAACCCAACATGCTTATTTTTGTGATGGTAGGGCACTTTTAAAAAACTTTTTCAAGCCTTATTTGTTACAGCTTTAGTTATTTTAATCTATTAAGTTATTGCTCTTACTGTAGATGTGGGGAGCTTGAGAGAAGCAGTCCTTTTCTTTTACAATTAGATTTATTTTATGTTCCTCAGGCTTCCATATCTTGATTGGATAAGACAAATAGGCCTCTGTGGCACATTATATTTATATTTCAAAAACACAGGAAGTCATGGATTACAAATTAAAAAGTCATAGACACAACTTTTACTTTAGAATTAACTCATTAATGTGGCACAGGTGAATTTCTAAAGACAAAGAAATCTTAATCTTCAGCTTTAACTGTTTGGATTTCTCTGATTTCAGAGTGAGATTATACTACTGCTACAGTGGAGGAAATTTGCTTTACATACATCTTTATCAGGGGTACCAATGTCTGTGGCAGGCTCTGTGTAGGATCGCTATGCATATATTGGAGGAAAATAAAGAAAGAAAACAGTTTCTTCTGAGAAGCTAATACATCAAAGTCTTCTATCTCCATCCACTCAATACAGGGACAACATTTCCTCTTACTGTGCTCTAATTAGCCAGAAGTGAAACTGACCCAGTGGTTTAGGGAGCCTCTGGTAGCCTTTTAAAGTCAATCCTAGAGGATTACTGTTGCTTCTTTTCAGACACTGGATAAGGACTTCTGGAGAGTGCCATCAATGAACCTGTCAGTAAGTCTAAACCAGACTTACAGCAGGAAGAGAATATGGTTCTAGGACTTAAAGTTAATTAGGTGTCCGATTTAAGTTCTTAATTCAGATTAAATTTTAAACTGGTATGTTTACAGCCAGTTACTATTTATTATTAGGCAGTTTTTATTTAAGCTGTTCCATTAAGTTGTTGAAAGACATTTGTGCTGGTACAGCACGCCCTAAATGTCAAGATACTTGAAATCAACCTAATGCAAATAAGCTGAACACTAGAGGGGGCTATCACACAATAGATCTGTCACATTGTCTTTTTAACTTGAGTAATCAAAGCAACGTAATTAATTTCGTGAGTCCTTTTTAACTATTTAAAGTCAGATTAGTTACAGTGTTAAACCGCGTATTGTGTTCTTTTAGATGACATGCACTTTTTGCAACATCAGTTGTAAATATTTCTGTTGGGTGTGGAGGAATCGAAGTCAGACCTTGTTAAAAAATAGCAAATTAATATGATACAATGGGACTTCAACTACAATAGATTTTGTGCTATAACTCAGATTTTCTACTCTTAAGTAATAGCGGCACTACTTCAACATATTTTTGCTCAACTAAAAGTAAAAGGTAGCCGTCCAAAAAAGTATTTGGTAAAATGATACTTGGATACAGAGTAACGTCTGATTTCATATTTAAAAAAAAGATATAATCAGGCAGAGAGAAATATACAGTAATGGGCAAATTGAGGTATTTTAAATACTAAAATTAAAAAAAAATTATACAAATAAATACCATAATTAAAAAATACAAAATTCTAAGCAGAAGAAACACTTTTCTAAGTCAAACTGTTTTCTACATAATACCAATAATTACAGTAGGTAATGTATATACACTGTATATCTTAGAATAAGTTCAAATGTACAGTGACAATTTATAGTGTTTGCTGAATATTTACTTGACCTCAAAATTAACAACAAGCTAAACAGAATCACGTTAGAAAAACAAAGCCTGTGTAAAAACATGTGGTATCCTTTAATAAACTAAAGGTGTGTGTCGATATTTGGTGTATTTTTTGTTTATTCAGGGAAGTTTCTCCCTGTGGAAAGAGCATCTAGATATTTTACTCAGTTGTAGTGATAGTTCAAAATAATATTACTTAAGTAAAAGTAAAAATACAGTGTAGTAAAACTACTCTTGAAAGTAGTTACAAAGTCTCAAAAAGTTACTAGAGTAAATATAACCGAGTAAATGTGACTACAGAGGGGCAAAAAAGTATTCGGCAGACATTGATTGTGCAAGTTGTCACACTTAGAACAATGAGAGAGATGTATGATTTCAATCATAGGTACACTTCAACTGTGAGAGACAGAATGTAAATCAAATTGCAGATATCACATTGTATGATTTTTAAATAATTTATTTGTATAATGGTGCAGAAAATACCCATTTAGTCAATAACAGAAGTTCCCAATCATTACTTGAGGGGAATACTTGTAATGCAACCTTGGTTGGCAATGACAGAGGTCAAACGTTTCCTGGTATTTTGGCCCATTGTTCCATACAGATCTTCTGTTGTAAGTGGATATGACGTAAACATAGTGCGGCAGGCGTACATGTCATTTCCCCAAACAAATGGATTATTGCAAAGATGGTCAACAAAACAGCAGATCTACTCGAGGTGCTGGTCTTTGTGATGTGTGCAATTTTGCGCACATGGAAATGCTTAAGAGACATCGATGAAGAAGCTGAAAGGAATATAGTGACGTTTACACGTCATCAATGGAGGCAGGGAACGCTGTGAGCGTTCCCCACTGCACCACACCCCTCCAGCTTTTCCGGAACATTACCCGATAGTCTGAATGCAAACCCCATACCGCGAAAACTCCGCTCTTGTTACCAGGTCTTCATCCGTAAAATTACCGGTAAAGGGTATCCGGACAAAGTCCGGAAGATTGCTTTCAGACTCAAAAGCAAAACAGACGAAGTTTGGAAAATTACTGTTTTCAAGGCCTGTTTGAAAGGGGCTTAACAGTAACCTTTGTTACTTGCTTTATTGATCTTTCTCTTGCTTTATTGTGTATCATGTGTAATGTGTGTTTCATGCTAATTTGCTACTTTTACTTGCATTTTTCCAATGTTATATTCCATGTCTGTTTGTTTTGTTTTTTAAAATCACCAAATCATGTAAAGTAACTTTAATTACCCTGCTGTTGAAAGTGTGCTATACAAATAAAATTGCCTTGCCTTTGTTACTGTGGTCCCAGCTCTCTTCAGGTCATTTACCAGTTCCCCCTCATGTAGTTCTGAGCCATTTAAAAAATGCGTTCTCAAAATCATGTGTACCCCACATGGTGAAATGTTGCATGGAGCCCCAGGTCGAGGGAGAGTGTCAGTGATCTTGTATTAATTCCATTTTCTAATAATTGCTCCAACAGTTGATCTCTTCTCACCAAGCTACTTGCCTATTGTAGATTGGCTCATCCCAGTCTTGTGCAGGTGTACAATATTGTCCCTGGTGTCCTTGGACAGGTCTCTGGTCTTGGCCATGGTGGAGATTGAAGTCTGGCTGTTTGAATTTGTTGTCTGTAAAGAACACACCTGTCTACACCTTCAAACAGGTGCCATAAGTACAGGTAAAGAGTGGAGGATAGAAGAGCTTCTTAAAGAAGTAATAACAGGTCTGTGAGGGCCAGAATTCTTACTTGTTTGTAAGTGCTAAATACTTATTTTCTGCACCATTATACAAATAACTTTTTTTTAACAATTACAGACCTCTCATCTTTTCAAGTGGGACAACATGCCCAACCGGTGACTGCCAAATACTTTTCCCCCTACTGTAGTTACTACCCACCTCTGTCGCCCTTTATAGCTTCAAAGTATTCACTTTAGTTTGTCCAATGAACTGTATAGAAACCTGATGTTAAAATACAAAACCTTTCGTTAGTTAATGCTTTAAAAAAATGTTTCAGCTTCCTTTAGATAGATTGGCTGTCCTGTCAGACATTTGATTAGAAACAAAATTCACACCTTCCATCCTTGAATCAAAGTGAACATCTAAAATCACCCACAGTGTCCCAGAACTAGGCAGACAACTAAAAAAAGCAACTGGAAGTTCTGTGTGCAGCCTCTCACTCCTCGAGACTGGCTAAAGTAGCGTGTTTCTGGGGCAGATTGCCTTGTAGAGCAGGCCTGGGGGAGCTACAACCCCAACAGGCTCCTGGTGCAGACGCTGACAGGCTCGGTCAAATTTAGAAAGTGGAAATGATGAAAAAGTTTGGCGTGCCTTGTAAGATTTGAGTCTGATGATGTTACAAGGCAGTTCAAACACTTGTGAATTCACTAAATACTAAATAGATAACCAACCACAGATTGCTGAAAAGATTATTAGGTCATTCTAGAACATTACTTAAAAAAGTTCTCTTTTAACTACTCTTAAACATTTGAGTTATGTTTTTAATAAATGTAAGTTAAAATAAATACAATACAAGGACAGCTGTTTTCAAACAGAAAAATATGCACTCTAAGTTAACCAAGTCAGCCTCTGTCTTACTGACAGATAGAAGAAACACTGCGGTAACGAGCTGCAGTTTCCATGGTAACTCTGAGGTAAAACCGAAGAGGCTGTGATTGGCTGACAGGCTGGGTCAGGTCGTACCATGTCGGAGGGTTTGAAGGGGTTCCCCTGGCCACTGATGCCACCAGAGATACTGAAGCCGAGGCCGGGGTTCTTCTCTATCCTCACACACAGCTAGAGTGGAACACAGAGAGGGAAAGAGGAGCTGAAAGTGAAATGCATAGATTGAGAAAACTGCTTCCCAAGTGCAGAGTAAACAAACACGTGGAAGAGAGCCGTGCAACACATTTTGGCAGCTGTTTGGAAGTCATCGTTTCTCTGGCAGGAACAACCGAGCCACAAATAACACTGTCGGTGTTTTGCTATTTGGCATAATAGGAAGCTATCTCTTTGCAAGGAAGGGGGAAACGAAAAAAAACAAAAACAGAGGCAGGTCGCTGTACAGTCTGGCGCAAATGACTTCATGTTCCTTTCTAAACTGGAACAGTACTCTCCATCTGTGAAATGTTTCCGATTGGGACTGACACCTCTGCGGCTTTTTCTGGATTGGTTTCAGCGCAGACTGTGGCTCTGTGATGGATAATTTACACTTGGACGTCCTAATTATCGCCACATTTGAACTATATTAGTAGATTGTTTATTGCAACGACTTTGATAAAGGCCAACAAATTATTTTAGTCAAGATTAGAATCTCATTTGGAGCCATCCCGTATTCCAATTTTAAAAATTGGTGCATCCTAACCAACTTTGCCTTTGCCAGTGTATTTAGCAGCAGACAGCACAGATTGACTTTGATCCTTTGAAAAACACCTGGCACAAGCACAGCCCATTTGTAAGCGTCTGACATGGCTGCTTGAGGGAGGCAGGTGGACAGGCAGACATACCTGCTCTTGAAAACTGTCCGTGCTTTTCTGGCCTTTAGTCTGCAGCAGACATCGAGCACTCTGAGGCCTGGGGTTGGTATGGGTAGCCATGACAGCCTGGTTGCTATGGACCATGCCTTGATTGACATGATACTGTGGATTGGTAGCAGGCTGATGGGAGGTGTGGGGGTTGTACTGAGATTGGTTTCCAGATGATGACAGCACCATAGGCAGGCCACTACTTGGATAAGCCTGGCCAGGGGAAGGAAGGGCTGAGGAAAACAGAAAAACAAGTTTAACTTCTTACTCTATGCCTTACACCGCTTTGCAATGGTCTATAAACCTCATTTTGTACAGTTACAACCACAGACTCCAATGTATTTTATTATTTCATCAACAAATATTTTCACAAATAAAATTGTGAAAAGGGAAAACCTGTGTGAATACTTTGTGGAACCACTTTTTGCTGTAATTGCAGCCCCAAGTCACAAGGCTTTCTTCTATCATCTGAAGAACATTTCTAAGATTAACAGGACCTTAAAACACTCTTCCATGCATTTATCTTTAGTCGGATTGATTACTGCAACAGTGTCTTCACGGGTCGGCCTAAAAAGTTGATCAGACAGCTGGAGCTGATCCAAAATGCTTCTGCTTGCATCCTCACTAGAACCAGGTAGACCAAAGTAGAGCACATCACCCCAGTTATAAAGTCCTTAAACTGGCTCTCTGTAGTTCAGAGAATACACTTCAATATACTTTTGCTAATTTATAAATCACTGAATGGCAAGACACCAAAGTATGTTGAATATCTCTTATAACAACCCCCCAGTCCGAATTCCAGTCAACTCAACATCCCTAAAATTAGAACCAAACACGGAGAAGCAGCTTTTAGTTTCTATGTTCCTCTTATTTGGAGCAAACTTTCAGACCACTGCAAAGCTGCTGAAACAATGTGTTCATTTAAATCAAAGCTAAAAACCCATCTGTTTAGAGCTGCCTTTGATTAATTAATCAATAATATCTGGAATGTCATAACGGTAGTATGTTTTAATCTTCTTGATGTCTTTGATGCTGGGTTTTCTGTTTTTGTTGTTTTATTGCTGCTTTTGTTTTTTCCCCTAATCACCCGAAGTACCTTGAATTGCCTTGTTGCTGAAAGTGGGCTATACAAATACATTTGCCTTGCATTGTTTTTGGGGAATGTCTATACCAGCTTTGCGCATCTAGAGACTTTGCTTATTCTTTACAGAATTGGTCATGCAAGGTCAAGTCAGATTGGAGGAATAGGTTTTGCCAATGTCAATCTTTGACTTTTGCTTCAATTTGTGATTCAATTTGGGTCTGGACTTTGATTTGGTCATTCTAACACACAAACCTGCTTGGATCTAAACCCTTCTGTAGTACTTTGTATTCACTAAATTACAAATACTTCTGTTAGAAAGGTCCAAGGATATTAATCCATTTTCAAGGCAACGTGTCAATGCACAAGCATTTGATGTTAGATGCATGCCCTACGAGCAGAAAATATAAAATTCAACACATCAAACCACAAAAAAATAGATACGTTTTGTTGTTTACCTTGTGAAACATTGCCTTGGTACTGCCCTGGGCCACCCGCCGGTACCACTGACAGAGACATTCCTTGCTGGTATTGTCCACCCTTGTTCATCATCCCATCATAAACCTGCTGCCCAACAACACGATGAGACACGGTGGCCGAGGAGGACGAGGTGGAAGTGACGATCATGGTGTTGTGTGACTGATGTGAGGGGTTGTGTGAATGTCCGCCCTGTGGAAATAAGTGACGCGGCATGACAAATGACTTTGCACTTAGTCATGATCACACCTACATTACCACTTGCCAGTTGGATCTCTGATAAGAACATTTCAAAAGCTTTCAAAAATGCAAAGATTAACCAATTTATTGACCACTTACCTTTTTTATAAGATTCTCAGGGGGAACGTCCCTTCGACCAAGTGAGTAGGGAGCCCACTGGTTGCTCCCCGTCACCCCCTCCTGGTCATTATCTAGCATTGCAGCCTGTTGAGAAGGTGTCTGAGAAAAAAAAGGGAGACAGAGAAATGCTTAAAGGGCTCACTACAGTTATCTTCCTGAGTTTCAACTGGTGAGAAATTCTTTCAACAGAACAAGGGCTGTAAGAACATATTTTTACCTAAAATCAGTTGATTATCACCACAAGCATATGTCAAATGGAAGGAAGAATGTCATGTATTACTAATAGGAGACTGTTTCTTTCACTATTCTATTAAACCAAAGCTTTCTTTGTTTAATATATTCCTTAAAAACAAGACTTTAACCAAAGTCCTTCCATATGACTTTTAAGAATGTGTGATTCTTTCATTGCAACTTAGAAGCTAGGTTCACAGAAGCCATCATTTCTTGGTATGTTTTTATGGAGAGTAAAACAGTGTTTAAACCTGATGTCAATTTGATTCTTTGGTAATTTGGTCACAAACAGAAAGTATGTTTTTTAGATACCAGTTAGAGGTCCTTTGAAATGCAAATGCGATCCAATTTTTTACTCATGTCTACACTAATCTTCTCTGGGTGACTGCAAGGCACTATTTGGTAAACTGCCCTGCAGTAATCTAATGCTAGTGTTCATCCGTGTGTTTAATTTGTATTTTCCATAATTTCTTCTTCCTTCCATTTTAAACCTTTCTGGCTCAAAATACACTTCTAAGAATGGTAAACATTTGGCTATTTTAATTCAAATTTGGCAACAGAGAAGCTGATGATGGCTTCATTATAATCCCTGAAACCTTATAACTACTGAAAATAGTGTAGGCAGTTGATGCACAACTTTGTAGTCTTGCTAACCTTGTTTCAACACTATCATAAGTCACAACTACTGTTTATCAGCTGATTGACATATTATAGGAGATTCATATAAGTCTGTTTAAGACACAGTAATAGTCAGGTGGCTTTCCTGTTATGTATCATAACTTTCTGGTTCATTGGATAACAAATATAGGTTTAAACATTAACTTAAACACCAAAACACATGGGAAGAACACTTCATGTAGTTGAAAAGACCAATGGCTGCAGCGCCCCCTAGCGTTTTGTTATCATAGGTATGCAGTAATTGTAACCAGGGTTTCAGTGCTCTCATGGGATACTCACAGTGATGGCAGATGGAGGAGGAGGTAGTGGCAGCCAGCGGCCAGCAGGGGGCTCATGCCTAGTGTTATTGTAAAGGTTAAAGTTCAAAGTGGTGCTGCGCCCCTGGCCGTGACCCCCGCCCTGATAGAGCATGCCCAGGGTGAGCGTGTTGTGCTTTAGGACACCACTCTGATTGGAGGAGACAACATCACATGACATGGGTGAATGACGGGGAAGGGGGGGGAGAGGGGGTGGAGCCAACACAGCGAGCCTGGGGGGTATTCCATCAAGCAGGCTAAAGGCAAAGCCAAGCTTAAATGGCCAAGTCTGGCTAATATGAGTGAGAGTTTGGTTCCTTCAAAGAGGCTGAGATTAGCCCCAACTCAGTAACCATGGAAACCATGGCTCTGGCTAAACCTCAACCATGGCTAAGACAGAACTGTGGCTCAGGTTTCCTTTCCACCAATCTGAGCCTCAACCCTGTTCCAACAAGGTTGCTCATGTGAATGGCAGCCAAGTATGGTAACTTATGCTGCCGGGCAAACCTGGTCTGTAGCAGGCTAAAAGTGAAGCTTAGCACAATATATGATCAAAGAATGTCCAATAGACAGAAACAGAGTCACACAACTGTCATGGAATGATAAAATAATCTGTAAAACATAAAATATATAATATTTTGTTTTTATTATTCCTACTAATAATTATATATTATCTATAAGTACATTAAACAACATTATCACAAAAATAAAATATAAAAAATAAGACAAATAAAAAAAAATTAAACTAATTAGCAAACAAAAAATAAAAGGAAATTGAGGCATTGAAAATAAAAGATTGAATATGTACACCAAACCAATTAGATGTAAATGCCCTCCAATCTCCACCCCCACACAGCCTCCTATTGGCTGGCAAAGCCAAAGCCCCCCCTCGATCCCTACTATCTTTGGCCCCTTATTTATCCCAAGGGCCAGGATCTCAGCTGGTGTGAGCTCCCCCGGTGGCGGTCCCCCAACAGTACCCATGGATGCAGTCTGCTTTCTGGTGGCTGCAAGACCTGTATATATTCATAGCTGCACATCTATTTTGACTGAAACATTTCACATTACATTATGGAACACTTACCATTGCTAAGAATGTTTTTATATTTGACATTGACATGGTGGCCGGTCCTCCTCTGGCTACTGAGATTGCTTCTGTTGCGACATAACCGTGAGGGAAACACACCATGTCTGCCCTATAGCACATTTCATACACAGAGGCAATTTAAGGAGATCATCATTCTTTTGATGAAACAAGGGTTAGGGCCTCCGATTGATAGGAGATAGATGATTGATTTGCCGTCACCTGCATTCACTTAGTTACTGTAACAGGGGTCCTCATCTCCATTGATGGGGGATTTATATGACATGATGATGCTGAAATACTTAATTTTCTTTATCATTTACGCATTCAGCCTGTCGGCAATATTCTGCCACGCCACATCCCTCGCTTTATTGAGTGCCGTGGTATTGCCCTCCTTCGGATTATGTGGCTGTAATCCTCATATACCTCCATGAGGAGGGTTTGTTCCGCTGCGGAGAACATTTCTGTAGCTCTTTTCCCTTGCTTTTCGGCATTTTGGACAGTTTTCGTTCTCGACTAGTATGGGCTTTTTATTTTCCCTGTGGGCGTGCACAAATTGAGGCTTAACAGGTGAGGCTTGACTAAGTGTCACGTGGAGCCAGATGATTTCACTTGATGGAACGACTTGGAGCTAGATTGGGAAGTGGAGCTTAGTCAAGCTTCAAGCTTACACCTAAGTCTGGCAATTCTTAGCTACGTTGATGGAATACCCCCCAGCCTAGCTCCACAAAAAAACAAATATACAAACAAGAGTAACACTGATAAAAAATCAACAACAACAACATCAACAACAGTGCAGAGTTGCTGAAAGCACAGAAAAATGTTAGCGAGTGATAGGTCAATACACACAAAACATTGTCATACAAGCAACAAGAAGTGGATCAGTTCATTCCAGCAATTGTATCCAAGCTTTAGACTAACAAGAGAATAATTTATAACATACTTTTTCATTTTCCTACATCAGGTCTTACAGTATGTCATATGAGCAGGATTATGTCAATGTGGACTTGTGATGCAGCAGACAAAAATCCAGTTGTCAATACTAAAGCCAAAACGGTACAGCAGAAGATTCCAGGTGATATATTTTAATCATGGTTTATATTTCATTAGAGATTTTTCACCAACGATCTAATTTAAATTTTAATAAGGAAATGCTAAATTATGGCCACATGATAGTCATAAAGTTATGGGATATTTTAATCTGCATGCTCTTCCAGTTATTAGCCTTAAAGGAAGACAAACATGTCTATCTTCTGAAAGCCTGTAACTGAGCTGGAGATTTTTTCAGGAACATAGAGAATGAATTTCCACTCAAAGTTAGTGTGTGAGACCGTGTTTATGATTAATTGTTGACTGTTTGCACAGAATCTTAAATATTCATGACAAACAATAGGTAAGGATATCCCAGATAGAACCGATTTTATTTTAATTATTTGCAAAGTGATGAGTCAATCACTAATTTTGCACAGTAATGAGCAATCCTAAAACCGCTCATATCTGATGCTGCTTCATGTTTGTTTACATTTCACAGAACAGGAAGTGTCCCTGTGTTCAGTGCTTCTTGGTGCAGTGCCACCACAAGCGAGGAGGTTCGTTTGACAAAGTGCAGTGTGAAAGCGATCCGCACCAGTTAAATAAAACACAACAACGTTGCAATTTTGGTCCCCAATCGAACCGAGTCTACCGAACTATCAGCTGTGAAAACGAGCAAAATCTACCAGGGGTATGAATAATTTTAACCTTAACGGTACCACAAAAATGATTTGAAAGCAAATGTTTCATAGATAGAAAACTTTTAAACTGATTGGAATAATGAACGGAAGGATTAATTGGAATGTATGTAGCATTGAATTAAAATGACTTTCTTATAAAGTATATATAAATAAACTGAATTTAATTTAATTGCATTTGGACAAGTAGGTCTTTGCTGCTGATTTGTGCTGTTACCTTACAAACTGTACGTTTAGCACGTGAGAGTATCAACAGCCTAATAAGTGGAAAACTGGAAAGGAAATATTCTATTAAATGCAACATCTGTGTTTTAGTCAAGACAGTGTAAACTCTTATCCAAAATATCCTCATTTGACAATTACTTTGTTTTAGAGGATCTTTCTTTTTTTCCCAAAGAATTGAAAATTAAACAAAAAGTCAGTAACTAAGAGCATTTATTTATTTTTTTACTGAGATTATCTAACAATCTGAAATAAAACCCGTCTTCTATAATCATTTTAGTGAGTTTCACTTGTTTAAAAAAAATGAGATAAAATGAGACAGGATCAGATTGTTTAATTCAATGGAGATTTTGCTGAACTGAATGTAAGGAAATGTGACTCTTCAAAGCACATATCCATCGGTGAGTGTGCGGCTGATCAGGCTGACACAGCGACAGTGTGGAGTGGACACACATGCAGCCCAAAACGAATCTTGTCATCCTTACAACACAGACTTACACGGATACAGACAGTGAAGGTGGGGGACTTCTTAATGCTGTGTATTTATATGCATGTGTGTGTGTGTGTGTGTGTTATTAGTATATTTTTGTATTCAACAGTATCTGCTTTGCATAGACGTACCCTGTCCAATCGTTTGGCTTCTATGTGCCTGAGAAGTTGTTGCCTCCAGTCCGCTGGCATCTTGGAAGTGATGTCCTCCGGTTTCTGCGCTACAACAGGTCTTACTTTGATGGTGTCCTCTGACATTTTCTCAGGACAGGTTGCCAGGGTGTAGTCGGGAGGCATCTTCTCCAGCAGGGCAGCCATGGTGGGACGAGCTGACACGGGGCGGGCCTGATTCGTGTCATAATATAATAACACGAAGCAAGAGAACCACAAAGACAACAGTGAAGCAAAGTAATGCAGACCTAAAACTAATTGCGCACGGTAGATTGTGAGCACCGTCACAAAAAAAGTATATTTAGAGCCCCACAGAAACAACATAGCTTTTCAAGTTTGTGCCCTACTTGCTCATGCTGAACGACACCAGATGAAATGCTTTCCCCATCTAATCAGGTATGCTGTCGGACACATCTCTGTGGCTATTTTAGGAACATCTGACAACCCAGAATATCCTGAAGGGATTATTTATGAACAAAGGAGGTCTTGGAAACAAGGAAGCAGCAATGAACACAACTCCTTACTCAGCTACATTAGACACAGATTATCAAAAGAAAATGATAAAAAAAAAACAGTTGTAATCCTAAATCCTCAAACTTCTCTGCCAAAATAGGCCATCTCTCTGTGTGTTCCAAGAACTGCTGCATTTAAAAGTAAGTGCATATGCTTAAGTTGGATCAGGGTTCTGAGTGGAATTAAAAGAAATATAATTCTGCTATAGTTGCTGGACTTTTTACCTAATTTTAACTAATTACCTAATATGTTAAAGATGCGGTATGCAACATGTTATCTTTATTTTTCACTATGGAACCAAATACATGAGAAAAAAGTGTTTTCATTTTCCTGTAAAGGTACCTGATGGATATTAAAACGGCTGCCTTGTTTCTGTAACATTTACTTATCATGGGCTGTGTGAAGCAGTAAATATTTTTATTACAATAATGCTCTAATGGAAGGTAGAAATCAGAAAATGATCAATGAAAATGGCCACTGATAAGTTTATGCTTCTTCTCTGAGCAACTATTTCCATTTCGAATTTGACTTAATGGAGAAGAAAAATATGTGTATTAGGAAGTATAGAAATGGTAAACCATTATAGGGGGCTGGTTGTAAAGTTACACAGTTGAAAACTTTCAAAAATAATTTGGGTTACTTACCTTGTCATAACAGAAAAAAACGGAGGTTCATAGAGGTCATGTTGTTACCATGTTATTTATTCACTTATAAATGTTACATTTTCAAATTAAATATTTAGTTAACAAATTAAATATTTAGTCCCAAACTAAATAGCTAAAAAGCTACATATTTAGTTAACAAATTAAATATTTAGTCCCAAACTAAATAGCTAAAAAGCTACATATTTAGTTTACAAATTAAATGTTTGGTTTCCAAACTAAATATTTAGCTTAAAACTAAATATTTATCGTACAAGCTAAACCGACTAGTTAAATATATAGCTTTGAAGTAAATGTTTAACTCAAAGCTAAATATTTAGCTAATATGGAAATTCACTTGACGAGAAGCAGAAGTGAAATATCAAAACAAAAGCTGGGTTTTGCAAACCTCTATATATGAACTCTAGCTGCAGGTGCAGTCATTGTTGCTGTACATCCATTAGTAAACGTCTGTTTTGCTGTTTGTTGTCCTATGTCTAAGCTTAAATGTTGGACATGTTGGGACGAAAATAAATAATGAAAACAAGGTGACATTTAGTCTCGCCAGCAGTTAATATAGAGGTTCGCAAGACCCAGCTTTTGTTTTGGTAGTCCACTTCCACTCATTGGCAGGTAAATTGGCATATTAGCTAAATATTTAGATTTGACCTACATGTTTAGTTTGAAGCTAAATATTTTGGTTGCTAAGTAATTAGTTTGAAGTTAAATATTTAGTTTGTAAACTAACTTTTTAGTTAACAAGATAAATGTATAGTTTGGTGCAAAAATATTTGATTAGTCCCAAACTAAATAGCTAAAAAGCTATTTAGTTTTTAGCTATTTAACTCTTTAGTTAGGTAACAACCTAACTAAAGAGTTAGGTTGTTGACTAAATATTTAATTTGTACACTAAGTATTTAGCTTGCTTTATTTATTTTATGACAGGCTAAATAACCCAAATTATTGCTGTTAACTTTTGTTTGTGTAACTTTACAAATGGCACCCCATAGGCCATTCTATAAATAGAAACATTGTCTTCACCTTAACAAAAAGTTAAATTATATATCATTATATGTCATTATATCTAATGTTTTATTTATATATATATATATATATATATATATATATATATATATATATATATATATATATATATATATATATATATATATATATATATATAATATAAATAATATAAATATATAATATATATATAATATTATATATATAATATAATATAATATAATATAATATTATATAATATTTACACACACAGTTATTTATTTGCAAAAAATGTTTGGAATCATGTATGATTTTCGTTCCACTTCTCACGTGTACACCACTTTATATTGGTCTTTCACGTGGAATTCCAATAAAATCGATTCATGTTTGCGGCTGTAACGTGGCAAAATGTGGAAAAGTTCAAGGGGGCCGAATATTTTTGCAAGCCACTGTATATATATATATATATATATATATATCCCAGCCTGGGGTCTTTCTGCATGGAGTTTGCATGTTCTCCCTGTGCATGCGTGGGTTTTCTCCGGGTACTCCGGCTTCCTCCTACAGTCCAAAAACATGACTGTTAGGTGAATTGTTGCCCTTAGGTATGAGTGTGTGCGTGTATGGTTGTTTGTCCTATATGTCTCTGTGTTGCCCTGTGATGGACTGGCGACCTGTCCAGGATGTACCCCGCCTCTCGCCCTTTGACCGCTGGATATAGGCACCAGCCCCCCCGCAATCCCTGCATTAGGATGGACAGGTATAGAAAATGGATGGATGGATATACATATAAACACATGGCTTACAAAGAAAAGAGCAGCAGCTAAATAATTTTTAGCGTTACCTGAGATGCTCCATAGGTCTCGGTGCTGTAGCTCCTAGCTGACAGGGGGCGACGCTGAGTCAGACTTTTGGTCGGATAACCGATCATGGGCTTTTTCTGCTCCTGGTAGGTCGTATAATCGTCGTCATAGCGGCCATTTCTCTTGTTGTGCATCATCTGATTTTGGTTGTCAGACATGTTGGTGAGGGCAGAGTGCTCCATGGGGGACGAGTAGGCAAGAGCCCGACTATAATGAGGGGGGTCCGTCTGAGAGAATGGGAAGGAGGATGGTTATTAACCAAAGATTAAACTAATTATACTAGATTGTTTTCATTGGAATCAATGCACAACACCTTTATAAGCAAATGAGAAGATATATTTAATCTAACAACTGAAAAAATATATATACACAGTATATCAAATGTTTATCAAAGGTATATCAAAATGTAAATGGGGTTGTCTTCTGATAAAAGACACACAAAGAAATCTTCATATATATCAGGATGCACACTTAGGGTACATTCACACCTGATAGTCTGCTAGACTTGTTTGATTGGGGACCAAAATTGCAAGATTGTTGCTTTTTTTTACTGGTGCGGTTCACATTCACACTGCTCTTTGTCAAACAAACCAAAGCCTTTGAACAACATGTTTACCTCCTTGCCTGTGGTAGCGCTTCACTGCACCAAAAAGCACTGATCACAGGGGCATTTTTGTGTTCCGTGAAATGTAACCAAACATGGAATGGTATCAGATTTTAGCAGTTTTTGGATCGCTCTGTCTTTGGCCAGAATAAGAATGTTGCAGCAATGGGCTCAGCGTGAGCAGAGAACAAGGCAGAGTTGTTGTTCCATACAGATGTATGTAGCAGGTATGTACCTATTGAGTCTCCATAG
This sequence comes from Valencia hispanica, assembly GCA_963556495.2. NCBI lineage: Eukaryota > Metazoa > Chordata > Actinopteri > Cyprinodontiformes > Valenciidae > Valencia > Valencia hispanica. The sequence continues at coordinate 50,734,209 of OY747705.1, read as the reverse complement.
AACTGTTGACCTCTGCATACTATGTACCTCCGCTTCTTGACCGAGTTGTTTCTTTTGTTTCATTTACCCGGAATGTCCTGTGCTATATGCAATCGAACTGCTCCAGGGTTCCTTTCAAACGAACTGAGACCTAGGTTTTTAGGCGAACCAGAGTTTGCTTTTTTGGTACATATCAGAGTTCGATTGCGCATTCACATCTCCCCAAACAAACCGGAGTTTCTGGGTAAAAAAAAAACTAGAGTTCGACTAAAGCGGAGTAAACAGGGCTGGTGTGAATGCACCCTTAATGAACAGTGTAAAAAGAAAGAGCAATAACAATTAAAATATCATAATAACATAAAAACATTCAAATTTTTTGTTAAATGCTTTCATATTTTCTAGCAAGGTATGTATTCTCTGGATTAAAATAAAAGCATTGATGTTGCACATGTTATGCCGTGAATTTTTAAAGTGGATTTCTTTTTTGTACTCGTCCCTACCTGATGCTTGTACTGAGCTTCCTGTAGCGCCTCCTGCTGGGCTTCATGAACTCTGCGAAACAGGGCAAGCTCAGTGGAGCTCACCAAAGAGTCAGCTCTCCTCAGAAACCCTGGCCTGGAGCGCTGAGATGATATAGTCTGCTGCTGCTGGTTGGACGAACCATCCTGGTTGATCGGGGTTTGGGGGAATGAAAACATCTCCAGTGGTGGATATGCACGATACCGAGGACTCACAAGCTCCTTGGGTAGCGTCTTCCCAGGTTGACTCAAGTAATCCATGGCCTTTGATGAGTGATTTAAATAATCCGGTGTGTTGGGGAATGGGGGAGGGATCCTGCGATCCATGGTCACCTTATTGGGTAGAAGGTTGCATCAGTTAAACAATGTAAAGGTTTCAGGCATTATAAATGTCACAAAAACGGGGGATTTCAGAATTTTTATTCCATTGGAATTTTTATATTTATTCATACAGAAAATGTCTGACCTGGGGGTTGTAGTTCTGGTCAAAATGATAGGCCTTGTGAGGAATGGCAGGTTTTTGATTTTGTCCAGACTGATTATGGCTACCACCTCCGTGTCCTATGAAGCCCAGCTCATCATCTAACATGGGGGCAGACTGAGACCGTGACATGCTGGTCTGCTCCATGGAACCAGGGAGCTCTGGACGGTCCAAGCTAGTCTGCTGCTCAATGGATGAACTGTAGCTTTCCATAGGAATACTGTAAAGAAAGGTGAAAGCATGAGCCAAAATACATGGGAACATCAAAAGATGCCCAGAAACTCAAAAATCAGATCTGTTTTCTGATTCTTTAAAATTGGTATTGGCATGTCAAAGCTTAACAAAAACATAAGTTTAGAAATTTTCAAAAATTTGCTGATCGAGGCATCTCTGAACTGAACTTGCCTGTAGACTTTGTAGGAGCCAATGTCAATCTCATCTATGCTCTGGGACTTCTTAAACTTGGATCTTGTCTCCTTCATCATGGGGGAAAGTCGGTCAGAGCTTTTACTCATCACCACTGTGACCTTGTTCCCCCCACTGACACTGAGCTGATCCTTCCTGATTTGCTCCCCCTGACTGTTGTGATACGTCCAGCTTCCGGGCAATGGTCCTGAGCCCTGCTCCAGTCTTGACAAGGAAAAACACAGGGAAATTATAACATTGACTAAATCAATAAAAACAGAAAAAAAACAGGTACTGTCCTTGTCTTTAAATTGTGATATCAGTATTCCGCATGTCTGAGTAGCTGCTGAAAGTAGCTGTTGATGTCCTGTAGGTTTTAAGACAGATGCTTTGATTCCACTAGCTAATTTCCGGTCTCTCACCTTGAGTCCATATCCTTGCGGTCAGGGTTGGGGCTTGAGGTGGGTGTCAGGTCCAGCTTTGAGGGGAAAGCAGTTCTGTCCTCCAATGGGCTGGGGGTCCTGGTCCAATTCTGCCAGGGGTTCTGGGAAGAAGGTCCAGAGGACTGTGAGTCATTGTCTGGGTTGGAGCGTTGGTTACCGTGGTAGGGAAGTGTCTGTGTATCCAGCTCCAAGGGGACTCCAACAATCCGATCTTGTCTGAGGAGGGGCCGGCGGCCATGTGCCGACTGGCTGCGGGGTTTGGAGCCAAGTGGGGGATTACCCTGACTTGTATTAGATGTAGGGTCCATAGGAGACTCCTCGGCATCAAACCCTGTGTTGTCGTAGTGCGGAACCTCAGACCAATCAAAAGGCTCGCTGAGTGGACGCCGATCTCCTCGTTGCTGCAGGGTTCCTGACGGAGGAGTTTCTCTCTGAGACAGCAGGGGCTTGGAGTCAATAGGCTTTGGGAATGACTGTGCAAGTCTACAAAAATACAACATATTAGGAGTTAATTATAATGGGAAAAATAATAAACTTAACTGAATAATACTATAGTGCCATGCCAGATTAACAAGTGCTGTGTAAATCCAACCCACAGGCACTGGGAACAGCTTCCATCTATGTGATTTTCCATCTAAACATCAACTGGGCAAAGGCCCATTTTGGAGTAATAATGTTTCTAAGGGGATGGATGCCAAATACAAGTGCCTTCAAACTCCTTCACTGCCATTTACAGTTTACAAATATGTTTTACGAGGATGCAGGTAAAAAGAAAAAAAAAAGCCATGTACAAACTTACATCTGAACCATGTGAAATAAATATAATGTTGAAAAAAATTACAAGTTAAAAGGGGGATGGAAAGAATGAGAGTAAGAGGGAATATCTTTCTAGAGAAGGGGCTTATCAAATAGATAGTTCCTCCAGGATTTGGTAGAAAGAAAGAAAGAAAGAAAAAAAGAAAGAAAGAAAGAAAGAAAGAAAGAAAGAAAGAAAGAAAGAAAGAAAGAAAGAAAGAAAGAAAGAAAGAAAGAAAGAAAGAAAGAAAGGATGGATGGATGGATGGATGGATGGATGGATGGATGGATGGATGGATGGATGGATGATTTAAAATAATACAATAATCTTCTTTTTTCTTCTTGCTGATGATTTTTACTTAAACATAAAAGGAATTTCTACTTATTAGATACACCATCTGAAATTATTATATTTACAGTATAACTGCTGGCTGATATTTAACAAAACACTAAAGGGTAATTAAACAAAACTTCATTTCTTTTTAGCAGACATTATGGTAGTTAAATAAACATTTAACTACCATAACTACTAACTACAATTATTGAGAATATTGAAAATTATTTGTCAGCCATACATAACTGTCGGACTTTAATAAAAAAACAAAAAAAACAGCATGACCGAGGCTTTAATTTAATTGACTGGGTTGCAAGATTTCTTTTTTTTGCTGCTGCTGTTCATTACTGCAATATCTCAGACAGAAAACAGATTCAAAACACGTTTTGATATTATTTTTTAATGCCATTCTCAGTTTCACATAAGTCAGCTTGTGTCATTAATGTGCTGGAACCAGAGCAATACCCTTCGCAGAGAAACCATATCACTTTAATTGACTCTTTTCATCTCTCTGTGCAAAAAGCAATCCTCCTCTAAACAGTAATATGAGTGAAGCCCAAACAGGAAGCATCTTCAAAGCAGAGAAGCGAGCAGAGAAAGAACATCCCTGAACGCCAATCTGCAGCATCTTAAAAAGTCTCTCTGACCTTCGTAAGCAAACAGATACGATAGATAAGGAGGCTGCACAAAGATGGAGGAAGAAGACAAAAGATGGAGCACATTGATAGATGTATGAGATAAGCAATAGATGGAGAAGACATGAAGTGAGGTTTAGACTGAAGGAGAATACGTGACGATGGATGAGATGTCTGATAAGAACGTAGAACATGAAGCAGACGTATTTACCTGTTGGTCCAGTGTGTTTGAGGGGTCTGGTCCTTATTGGGGGCCGGCAGGGCAGGAGTGTGTGCGTGCGCATGAGAGTGTGTGTGTGAGTGGGTGTTGGCGGATGGATTGGAGGAGCCTGAGGAGCCCTGCGAGGGTGAGTAGTCGGAGTAGGTGGCTGAGGAACCACTGTGGTTCAGACAGTGAAGCTTATCCACCTCCTCATCTGTTGATTCTGAAAGAGACAGAAAGGCAAGCGTCTCTCTTTACAAAATGTCTTACATTACTTCTAATGATAGAATAAATAGCTTTGTGATGTTGAAGATCCCCTTTCGGTAGATTTTACTCCATATGTTTAGGCTTAAAGCCAAAAAAACTTATTGAGCACTTTCATACAGTATATTTCAACAGATGTTTGAACAATATTCCTTTTTGAAGAATGTGAGCTTTTTATAGCTGTAAATTTTAATAAACTAAGACATTCCTTCTTTGCTCAATGAGACAGCTGCAGCTGATCCAGAACGCTGTCGCTCTCATCCTCACTAGAAATAGGAAAGTAGAGCACATCGCTGCATCTGAAGTCACCACACTGGCTCCCAGTGCCTCAGAGAATAGACTTTAAAATACTTTTACTAGTTTATAAATCATTGAATGGTTTAGTACCAAAACACATTAAAGAACTGTGATTGTATAAACCTTCTACACCACTCAGGTCTTCTGGTTTAAGTCAACCCTGTAGCAGCATTCAGTTTTTATGCTCCTCTAATCTGGAACAAACGTTCACAAAACTGCAAAACTGCTGAAACACTGAGTTCGTTTAAATTAAGGCTAAAAACCCATCTGTTTAGAGCTGCCTTTGATAAATAATCTCTGGAACATTGTTAATTACCTCCACCAAGGAGGTAATATTTTACGCCAAGGTTTGCTTGTTTGTCTGTTTGCCAGTTAGCAACATAACTCAAAAAGTTATAGGTGGATTTTGAAGACATTTACAGAAAATGTATGTGGGGGACCTTTTGAGTTTTGATAACTGCAAGGGAACAAATTAAGGTATGGACATGCAACAAACACCAAAATATAGCCAAGACATCGTGGAATCTAAAGCAGGCTAACTGATTTCATGTATCTTCGAAAGCAATGGAGCGTTGACCCTAAAGAAAACACAATAGCTCCATCACAGAGCTGTGATGGAGCTAATGTTTGTCACAGGGAAAGAGAAATGGACTGTTCCTTTTGGAAGAAGAATTAAAGCACTAAATTAGCTTTGTTTACCTCACATGAAAGAAATGCCTTCAGGGTAAGTAAATTAAAATAGACCAAACTAAAAACAGCTTATACCAGGGGGGAAAGGTGCATTTACTGTAGAGGTTCATTACATCTCTCACTCTCTGTCTCTGTAATGTGTTACAGTTAATTTGCCTAACAATGTGATTAATTGATGGAAACCATTGTAACATGCCTCACAGCTCTTAAACATAAAACAAAATAAAATGATCATTTACAGCTTTGTGATTACAAGCGACAGCTCCAACTCAGAGAGATACAGTACCTTTCTTATCCTTCCCCAGCAGCACCACCTTTGGTTTGTACATTGGTGGCTCCACCAGTGTTGGCCTCATATCTGAGATACGGATGTCATTAGGAGAGCCACCCATCGAGTCCTGAACAACGATAAATAAATGTTGAAGTTTAAACCAGTCAGCTGTATTATACATCTACAGAACTCTCAGTATTATTGGTAAAGATGTGCAGAAAGAATTAAAATAAATAAATCTGTGTTGAAGCATAATCTCACTTTGAAAGATTTAAAATAATACCACTTTCAATTTAAGTACGTTTATTCAGTGCAAAATTAAATACCACAACAACAGATTTTTTTTTTCTTTTTACAAAATGCTACACTTATTCTCTCTGTTGTTTATTTTTACAATCCCCTTTCACCAATCTGTTCCAACAACATTTTATACAGGAGCATACAGAGAGACCCAGTGGCTAGTAACGAAAACAAATGGGCCTGTATTATATCACATTTAATGAGAAGTCACAAACTGATAATTAAAACTTTATTGAAACACTCAACTTAAAATGCAAAATATAAATTAAGGGGTTGTAAGGGATGCCTCTACGCTTGGTAGTAGTGTTTTAAAAAAAAAATCTAAAACAATTATTAACATGGGATTTCCCCACTGAATACTTGTACTGAAATTAAAGATAGGATTTTTCAACTAAAGAGAGATTATGCTACTGCACTAAAAGGTCATACATTTTAAAGTTTTGTACACAGCAATGATGCAATAAATGTGCATGGTGCTGTGAAATAAACCTTTGTACATGTGTAAAAAAAATGTATCCACTGGACATGAAAAATCCAAATATTCAGCAAAGCATCATACCACATTACTAAGGTGTTTTGTTCTCAGACATTCGTTTCAATAACAATATTATTTATTTTATTAAAGTCCGCATGAATCTTGTATTAAACAACGTAAAAAGAAATTGTATAACAACCCTGCAGTAAATACGTAACTCTGTATTCATGAACTAGCTGCATTTGTTATGTATGCGTTTCTCTGATTGTCTGTACCTCAGAGCTCTCTGTTAGGTCTTCTTTGTCCTTCCTTTTGGGAATGTCAATGCCGGAGTTATGCATTGCTCCTTGATCCATTAGCTGAGATTGAGAGAAGTCCTGCATCTCTCTGTCAGTCACCTGGCAAACATTTTCATTTCTTCCGTCAAATGAATCAAATACCTGCATCAACTGAGCAAAGTAAAGGATTCAGACACACTTTATTGCAAAATATATTTTGATTCTCATCAAAATCATGATTTCAGGTGTTCTAGTAATTTCCATGGCTACAGGTGCACAAAGCAAAGTCTAGGTGTGAAAGAACCTAAAACGCCTCCTAAACCTAAACCTGACAAACAGATCTGGGATGAATTAGAGCATAAACTGGGAACCAGAGTTTCTCACGCTACATCAGTGTCTGACCTCAGAAATGCACTTCTGTTTGCCCTAAACTTTGTGCTCACGTCTTAATAAACCCTTTGAGTTACAAATGGAAGGTCCCTCAAGTTCTTATGTGTGAGACAAGTAAATATTTTAGACAGTATAGTGCATGTTGTTGTGCCTTTGATTTAGCCTAATCCCTAATGACTTCCCAACTATTAACAATGATTGTTAATAATACTTAGGCAGAGTTGCCAGTTGAGTCATTGAGGAACACAGCCAATTATATTTAGATTTGAAACTTTAAGTAGTGCATGATTGGTCTGCAGGTCTGACTGAAAAAGCATGGTACAACTAATCTTTGATAAACAACTCTAAGCCAGTTATGATTACATAAATCCAATTGTCTAAAAGTAATGACAAATCCTTGCTAAGACATCAAGTACTGAGGTAATTTCTACTGTTTCCTGCACACATCCCCTGTGAGTGGGCACGCCATTTTACCTCTTTAGGGGGCAGGGGCCACGGTGGCTCATACTGCTCTTTGCTGTGGTGTGTATGTTCCATGTTGGTTCCTGCTGATGTGGCACTGCCTGAGCTCATTTGGTGCTGGTGCCCATGTCCGGGGTGCATGCTTTTACCCACAAGACTCTGCACTGATTTGACCATGTTCTTCAGATCCTCAGGGTAGGGGGTTGGGTAGCGCTTTAAGTTTATCTCCACCTGCAATACAGCACAAAATAAAACCTTTAAATGATCCAATGTGCCATTTAATTTAAATGTTTTATTAAAAAGATCTGTATTTCATATTGATGTTTTCTTTATTTTAGTTTTGCAGTTATAGTCAAAAAGCAATGTATTAGAAATGATTTGCAATGAAACATGGCAGCATTAACTTGTCAGCAAGCGAGGAGGTGAGGGAAACCAACAGAAACAGAAATACAAAAAGCTGACCTTGACCTTCCCAGAGTTGTCTTCCTCGTCTTTCTTGTCCTCAAAGTCAAAGGCCACAGTCATCCTCTGCTGCCTTTGCTCCTCCCACAGTGTAGGATTAAAGCTGTCGCTATCCGACTGGTAATCTGCACACACATGGCAACACAGCAGCATTTAAGGATTAGGAGGGGCGACTTTTACAAAGGCAAATTGTCAGAGTAACCCCAAATTTAACAGTGCATTCAACCTCATATTATACAACAAATACATCGCCTTTCACAGACAAATGTGAATAAAACTGATGCACCACAGAAAAAGAAAACACAAGGCAGTCATTAAGCTTCGGGAATAAAAATCGTATCTGCTTTTGCAAAGTATCCCCAAAGTCCAAACTGCAACAGTGTGGGAACTACTTTTTGGAAACCCCGGCCTCCTCTGATCCTGGGGCGTATGTGAGAAACTTTTAACAGGTTCTGAGATGCCCTAGAAGACCTTAGATTTGCATGAGGAGATGCAAGGCTGATTTATATCAGCAGCATGGAGTCTGTCCATTTAAAGTAAATGAAGCCTGTCTAGTTAAAGTTCAGAACAAAATGTCAAAAAGAAATCCAGCTGAAACACACAGCCAGTGTGTTGATTTTAATACAGGGCTTACATCATTTTTTCTGTTTCTACCTCTTATTGAGGAAAGTAAACAGATTATCACAATAGTCTAACTGGATTTTGACAAAAGCATAAATCATCATCTCAAGTTCTCTTGCTGACTCCATTTATCTGGGTTCTGAAATTCTCAGGAAGAAAAAAGCTATTTCTTACTGTTCAAGTGAAAATGGTTCTGCAAAAACAAAACCTAAATTCCTGTGAAAGGTCATCTGGGAAAAATATGAAATCACCCAAGCGCTTTGTAAATGTAGAGATATTTATGATTTCACTTTTGTCTGAGTATAGCTGCAGATATTTTTTCCTCAATCACTAGTTAATACTTGTCAAGCAATTTAAAAAATCAACAGTTTGTAGATCTCAGTGGGCTTAAATGAGGCTGAACAGCATTAACAAAAAGGACGTAGGATAATTCACTAAACTATTATTTGGCATAAATAAATAATATTTACTGTAGCAAGGACAAGACCAGCAGAACCCCGAGGAACTCCATTTGACAGACATGATCTGCTTTTCAAAGACATTAAAGCACTGAACAGATACATACAGTACAAGAAAACCACCTTAGTACAGACTCAGACATTCAAACCAAATTCTTTGGTCTATTGATCAGGATTTTATGGTTCACTGCATCCAAAACCGAGGAGACATCCAACGTAATTAACACTGTGTATTCCCATAATCCTTATGTCACTGCTCACAATAAGTTTTATTGTTTCAGTTGAACATTTTTCAACCCAAAATGATTGGAAGAAGAAAAAAAAACTAAATGGCGTTTTAAGAATATTTCAAGATCACTCCCTGCGTTTGAACAAACTAAAAATGTTGCGTGTGTTTTCTCAAAACATCTCCGTCAACATTCAAACTTTATGGGACACATAAAAACTGCTATTCACTACCTTCATCATGTCGAGGTTGTTGTGGAAACATGTAGTTGGTCAAAACCTTCTGCTTGGTTTCTGGATGGGCTTCCGTCTGCAGAGGGATCAAAGCTTTGGACTGCAAAATACAGAGACAAACTTTTAAACTTTCATTTCTGAAGTCACTTTTTCCAATTATAAGACAACCAGTCGGAAATGAGCTTTCAAGGAATTTTATTTTAGCTCACTTTTAGATTACAAATACATTTTATTGAATTTGACATAAACATCTTGTTAACGCTAATATGACAGACATTAATTCAGAGAACATCCATCCATCCATTTTCCATACCCGTCCATCCTATGTAGGGTTGCGGGGCGGCTGGTGCCTATCTCCAGCAGTCAAGGGGCGAGAGGCAGAATTCAGAGAACAATGACACAAAAAATAAGAACTTCTTGTTTAACACTAACCAGTAACCCCGTGATGAAAATGTAATGTGCATGATCAGTTTTAATATATGTAATGTTAATAATATCTAAATTGAAATTTGTGGCACTGCGTGAATACATTAGTGGCACTTTTAAATGGAAATATATGTCTGCCTTAACATTTCATCAACATTTGAAATTTAAATGTGCTTTTGACTTTAACGGATACATACGGATTCACTGTTGTAATGGCTTTCTTTATAGTTTGTTGACTTTGATCAAACTTTAAGTATAAATTATAAAAGTATTAAAATATTCTGAAGCATGACTGTGTAGCGGGAAACTGAATTATGATTTAACAGATCGAGAGAAAAATCTGTGCTGCACTTCCACTGAACATACAAAGTTTCTTTAACATAAAGAGAATTAGGTGAGATAAAGGCTCGCAAAACAAAAATAATCAAATCTAAAAAATTATGTTTTACAGATTAAGTTTAATCTCAGGATTTAGTTTGGTAAAAAAACAAAAAAAAACGTAATTGTTGCTTTATCTTTAAATCATTTTGCTTAATTTGTCAAATTTAGAGGTCTGCACGGTGGCGCTGTTACTAGCACATTTGTGTTGCAGCAGGAAGGTCTTGGGTTTGAATCCCGGCCTGGCATCCATCTGCATGGAGTTAGCATGTTCTCTGATAAAGGATGTCTCTCTAAATTGGCCTTAGGTGTGAGTGTTTGCATGCATGGTTGTATGTGCTGTTCGTCTCTGCCCAATGACCGCTGGAGACAGGCACCAGCCCACCTGCACTCTAAGAGGATAAGCAGGTATAGACAATCAATGGATGAATCATAATATTTAGGTTATTCAGTAATAATATCTATCATCCCTTAAAATGACAACTTTTCCACAATAAACTGAGTCAAAAGTCAATGCAATGATTATTTTAAGATAAAAACCTGTGAAGGACAACCTGGTACAACTACTTGGCAACCAGAGCTGGTGTTTTATCTCTTGAGGTGTTGTTACACATATCACTATGCAGGTGTGTTCTGCTGCAGGCCTGTAGGATAAAGAACAGATACCTGATTGTCAGAGAGCCACAGAGCTGCCAGGTCCTTCAGCTTGGTGAAGGTAAACGGTAGATTCCTTAACCTAAGAGGAAGATAGAGAAAGAGAAAGAAGAAGGTGGGGGGGGGGGGGGGGGTATAGAGATGTTTTTGTTCCCACACACTGTACAGCCCGCAGAGCATGCAACCGTGGCAACACACTCTGATTCCCATGGTAACCAAAAGCCGCATCAGCAGTAAGAAGAAAAGCAGTGAAGCTCCCATTCAGAAACTGTTTTCCTGATTGTGAACTTCACTGTCACTTGTGAATTGTAGGTTTGGCTTTGGAATGCTCACGCCTGTACCTGTTGTCGCTGAGGTTGAGTACACGCAGTTTGGTCATCTGTCCAATTTCGTCCGGCAGAAACTCCAGCTTGTTGGACCGCAGTGACATCACTGTCACGTTCCTGCAGTTACCGATCTAAAATAAGTACACACACACAGACCCAAGCCATCAGAACAAATTAAAGTGCCTAACAAAAGCCTCAATCCTTCTTAAAATGTTGTTGCATTTTTTTTCAAGTGACAAATACTTTAACTTGTGTACCTAGGGATTTTGTTTTTTTATCTACAGAAAGTAGTGCATAGTGATAGATGATTTTCAAAATGTTTAGCAAATACAAAGGTGCAAAAATGTGTTTATTCACTTGTACTCACTAATAAGCTCAAAAGTAATCCTTCGGAAATCACCTGATTAGTAAACAGAGTCCATCAAGGCCTACGTTTTTTGCTACAGAGTATTAGAGAAAAAAACTTATGGGGTCAAAACAGGATCAGCTTAATGTGAATGAAAAAACAGATTGTAGACTAGAAAAATAGACATTGTAAATTTCAAAACAATAAAAAAAGAAAATATTGTAAACTCAAAAAAATATTAAAAACTTGAATTAAAAAACCCTAAGGTAAGCTTTATTCATGTAATCATTTTTTCCTTTGTTTATTGGTTAAAACGGCTGTTTTGTATTTCCAAATATGTTTGGCAGTTTTTGTTTCTCTTCACCTTCGCTTTCAGTCCTCAGCTTACACTTTCAATTCAGACTTTTCGTTTTTTCGGAGTTGAACCTAATTTTATGTGGGGGCGGTGCTTAGAGCCCATTGGCTACCTAGGACATGGTTGGCATCGGGTAACACAGGTTAAGTTGATGTCATCTCCGCCCTCGAACAGCTGCTGTTGTTGGCCTCTGATGTGGCGTAACAATTGTTGGGATTGCAGACGGTCGGTCATGTGTGGTAGGTTTAGCTTTGTGTTCATGTTTCATTTATGAAAATGATTATCGTTTCAGTTATTCAATGTGATTGAGAGGAAGCTGCTTCTTTTTAGTGCCTAACATCAGCAACAGCTCCAAAACCTTCGTAAAATTATTAACGTTAACGGTCCCTTTTAATAACAGTATCTTTACCACTTACACGAGAGCCATTATCAGTAGTGACTTAACGTTAATGATTGTTTTATTTACATTTATTCATTACATTGCAGTAATTAACACGGTTAGAACCAAGGAGGTAGATTTCCACAGCCACAGACCCACCACACTGACACCCACTATAAATACCTCAGAGTTCACCTGGACAACGAACTGGACTGGAGACTCAACAGTGCAGCCTTCTACAAGAAGGGACAGAGCAGACTGGACTTGCTGAGGAAGCTTAGGTCCTTCAAGGTTTGCAGCAAGATGCTGCAGATCTTCTACAAGTCTGTTGTGGAGATCGTAATCTCTTCAGCCATCATGTGTTGAGTTAGCAGCATCATGGTCAGAGACTTAAAAAGGCTCAACAAGCTGATAAAGAAGGCTGGTTCTGTTCTGGAGACGATTGTGGAACTAAGGAACAGAAACAATTTTACATGCATAACCAGATGCAGATGACAATAACATTTCATGGCATCCTTGTATCTATCTATACATTGTAGGGACTAGCAGTTGTCTTGCTTATCTAACGTTCTGAAGTCACTACACTGGCCTCCTGTTGCTTAGAATTTTTTTATTAGTTTATTAGTTTATAAATCACCGAATGGCTTTGCACCAAAATACATTAAAGATCTGTTGTTGTTGTTGTATCAACATTCCAGCTCACTCAGGTTTTCTGCTTCAATGAGTTCCTTTAAATCAAGGCTAAAACCCATCGGTTTAGAGCTGCCTTTGATTAATAATCACTTAAACGTCTTTAATTCTAGTCTCGATTGCAGCTTTTCATTACTTCTCTTTAATTTGTCACTGTAATACCTTTTTTTTGTTCATGTATCCTGATGCACTTAGAACTGCCTTGTTGCTGAAATGTGCTACACAAATACACAATTTAAATTCACTAATGTCGATTTGGATGAAATTATCTGATTAGAATAGAAATTTGGTTTACTGTCCCACACTGGGGAAATTCAGGTCTAACAGCAGCAAAGTGACAAATTCACTCCAAGATTAAAAAATAAATCAATAAACTGAATTAAGAATACTATACTGTACGGTAAGTCAAAGTTACAACACTAAAAATACTGTTATTGAAAATAGTATACTCCAGTTCAGGACTGTGCAGCTCAGCAGGATCATTTAATACTTACAAAATGTGCATGTTTATTTGTGAATTAAACAATAGACTATTTTCAAAACATAAAAAAGAAAAATACTGCAAACAACAGAAATGTGCAATAACAGCAGGAATGTAAACACTTCTTGAGTTTTGAAATCAGTGATGGTTATACAGTCTAACAGCTGCTGTGAGGAAGGATGTATGATAACATTCCTTCATGCACCTAGAATCCAGCAGTCTGAAGGAGTTCTCTATATCAGCAACAGCTTCTTGCAGGGGGTGGAGACACTGTCCAGCAGTGATGTTATTTTAGCTTCTCTTTCTTTCTCTCACCACCTGTACTGGGTCGAGGGGGGCATCCTAGCAGAGCTGGATTTCCTGATGATCTTCTCTAACCACTTCATCTCAGCTGTAGATAAGCTGCTGCTCCAATATACAACACCATAGAAGATGGGTGATTCCACCACAGAGCCAAAAAAGGTATTTAGGAGCGTTTCCTGGACTGCCGAAAATCTCAATCTCCTCAGCAGGTCTCATCTTCCCTTTAGAGAGCATCAGTGTTGTGGCTCCAGTCCAGTCTATTGTTCAGGTGAACACCCAGATACTTAGAAGAGTCCACTAATCTCCCTGTCCACTCCCTGGATGTTCACCGGTGTCCGTGTGGCCTACAGAAAATCCACCTCCTTTGTTCTCCCCGCATTAATTACTGTAATGTAATGAATGAATGTAAATTAAACAATCATATGCAGAGTCTTCTGTTCAGTTCATTATTACCAGTTGGGGACCTTCAAAGCATCTGTGGAAACCTTTATGAACATAAACATTTACAGAAAAGCATTTTTATGTGTAATGTAGTGTAAAATCATGTTCTTGTTCATGTTTCACAAATGGTAAATACATGCAGCACTTTCTACATACACGATTAGGATGACTTATTAACTGTAATGCTAAGTCATTACTTATAATCACTCCCATGAAAGTGGTAAATATACTATTATTAAAAGGAACTGTTAAAATGGATAATTTTGCTTCTGGTTTTCTTCTAACAAGAAGCAGCTTCTCACATTAAGTAACTGAAACGATCATAACTTGCATAGACGAAACATGAACACAAACTAAACCTACCGCAGATGACCGACCGTCCGCCATCCCAAAGTTTGGTACGCCACATCAGAGCCAGGATGAAGCAATTGACACTGGCAGCATCAACAACAGCAGCTGTTCTAGGGCGGACATGACGTCAACTTAACCTCTGCCACCCGATGCCAACCATGTCCTAGATAGCCAATGGGCTAAAAGCCCCCACGTAAAATTAGGTTCAACTCCGAAAAAGAAAAGTCTGAATTGAAAGTGTAAGCTGAGGACTGAAAGCGAAGGTGAAGAGAAGCGTAAAAACTGTCGAACATTTTGTAAATACAAAACAGCAGTTTTAACCAATAAACAAAGGGAAAATGATTACATCAATCCAGCTTAGGTTAGGCTTTTTTATTCAAGTTTTCAAAAAAAATAATTAAATTCACTATATATATATTTTTTTTATTCAAAGTTACAATTTTGTAGTTTACAATCTGTTTTTTCATTCACGTTGAGGGGATCCTGTTGTGGAGTTGTGGGGCAGTTTAAAGCATAGTTAGCTTATAAAACACTAGCCCAAGCCTTGAAAATCTGACAACGTGCTGTTCATTATATCATCTGCAAAATGAAAAGAGACTAAACTACACAACTGCCACCCTACTAAGACATAGGCAAAAAAAGGAAGTCTTAATCAGACATGGAGCGAAGATCCACAGTTCAATGGCCAGGGCAACCATTAGGTCAAATCTGGTGTTCATGGAAGAGTGGCAGGAAAAAAAGACATTGTTAAAGAGAGTCAGATAATGTTTGCTACAAACCAATTAATGGGCACAGCAAAACAGATGAAGCCAAAACTATACTTTTAAGTCAACATGCTGAATGATCTGCATGGCGGAAAAGTAACACTGCTCATTAATCTCAACACAGCAGTACACTTCCTCAGCAGTAACAATGAAGGCTGGGTAATATAGGGCAAGCCTGGAAGAAAACATGCTAAAAGATGAGACTGGGGCAGCAGGAGAGCGACTAAACATATAGCCAGAACTACAATCAAGAGAATGAAGCAGCAATCCTCTAAGGCAGTGGTCTCTAACCCCTGGTCCTCAACATCTACTGTCCTGCAGGTTTTTGATGCATCACTGCTCCAAAATTAAACGAATCAAATGATTGAATTACAGTAGATCAAGAGACCACTGCTCTAAGGCCAGTGTCATACCTACTTTTAGATTTGTCCAAGGTCCAACACACCTAAATCAAAAGACTAAAATACCTTCTCACCATACAATTAAGTTCTACAGAGTCTGCTAATGACCTAATTATCAGATAAAAATGTGCTTAAAAAGAGACACATCTAAAAGCTTCAGGAGTATGTGAATTGTGGTTTAGATTAAAAGGTATCCACATGGATGCTCAGTCAACGTCCAAAAGCCTAAATCCAATTGAGAATCTGTAAGACTTGAGCACTGCGGTCCACAGATGCTCTCCATCCACCATGGCTGAGCATGAGCTATTTTGGAAAGAAGAGTGGACAAAGAACTTCAATCTCTAGACATCTAACACAGTATTGATGTGGAATTTGTTATATTAATCATGTTAAAAGGTTAGTTTCTTTGTTAACTGAGATATGTATTTATTTGCTGAAACAACATGTGAGAGCTCAAGGATACTTTCTGTGTCTTGGGTCACTGACATGTGAGATGCATGCTGACTGAAGGATGTCAGAACCATTCCATTATCTGCACTCTGACCCAGGGCGACTGAGTGGCGTCTTACTATCAAGGTTAAAGTTGTTCTATCTTACTGAAGACAGACATCTAGTCTATGGAGGAGGAGCTGCAGATTATTCAATTCTATATAGTAGAATGTTAGGATGGGGGGGGGTCAGTCTCTGCCATGCTGTATGTGCTGAACTCCTTGTTGATCAACAAGTCGAATTAAAGCTCTTGAACTAAGAAGGAATTCTTTCTCATCCTTGTTAACAATATTTCCATAATAGTATTATACCTCAAAACACCTGCAGCTGTTATTGAAGCGAAAGGTAGTTCTAAATAATATTGACCCAAGAGGTCTGAATACAAAGGCACGTCACACCTGTCTGAATTTTATTAGTATTATTAATTTAAAAAAACATGCATAGTTTGCCTGGTTACTTTGTGCTGGTGTGTCACATAGAATCCCAATAAAAATGCATTGAAATTTAAATATTCAAAAAGTTAAACTTCATCACCAGCTTCAGGCAGTTAAGCAGAAAGAGAAATTCACTGAGGGAACATTTTGAAGACTGAAGGACCCCATGGTCACATTATTTGTTGTGAAATTTAAAGGCTTTTAGTTAAATTGTTTTTTATTTGAGTGACATCTGGTATGCAAGCTATATTGCTGAAGGGTGCAATATGTAAGAATAATATCTTGTGGTCAAATGTGAGTACTGCGGTCCATGTAGAAAAACAAAAGAGTCGGGTCCCTGCTTGGGGGTGGGTTGCCCCTGGGCCCCGGCTCCCCGGGTCCGTTGACCGGCCCGCCCGGCCCGGCCGGTTGCCGGCGGGCCCCGTGGGCTCGTCACTGCTGCCCCCCGGGCCCCTGCATAGTGGCCGCTGGATGTTCCCCTGGGGTTTTCCTTTGCTCCTCTCTTGGGGGATGCGGTCGGCCCCGCCCGGGTCCGCCTGGGGCTCTGGCGGTCCTTTGGACGTCTTTGCTCCGATCTCCTTCATGTCTGCATCGATTCCTGGGAGACGGATTGATGTCTGCTCACACCAGCTATCGAACAGTCTTATAGAGAAACCTTATATGTTGTATTTTTATATCTATTTTTGTGTGATGTGGTTGTGTAATTCTTAGTTCACAATGTTTGGTTTGTTTTGTCGATGTTCCTTTTTCGTGTTTTGTTTTGTTTTTCCCCTCTCTCTGCCGTCCTGTGGGTATGGAGGCAGACTTCAATGTCTTCTTGTGTTTTCTTTGTTCCCCTTTCTCTCTTGTATTTTCAACTCACCCTCTCTCTTGACTTTTTGTTTCCTACCTCTCTTCTTCGTCTTCCTTCTTTCTTCTCCTTAATTTTCCGTCTCCGTGTCCATAACATCAGGAAATAAAAACCCCAACAATTCATAATAAAGATTTTTCACACATATATCAAGTGGAGTACTATAGCAAAAGCTGTACTCCTCCGCTTGGGAAAGTAAATCTGTTGGGCTTCTACTTGGTACTCAGACACCAATTCTGAGCTCCACACTGCCAAAGAGGACACGTAAAAAAACAAACAAAAAAACAAAAGAGTCAGCCACTCATCCCCTCCCCTTCATGACTTTCATGCCGGGTTGTCAGTTAAGGATCAGCAGCAGAAGATTCCAGATGATGAGCGAAGACGAGTCATACACAGTAAGTTGATAAGTAGAGAAATACATTTCACTGCAATATCGAGTTGTTGGTAATTGAAAAAAGTAGCTTGAGATATTTTTAGAGCTGACTATTTTTTTCTGATTTACTGCTAGCACTGTTAGCTCAACGTTAGCCTCTAGCCTGCTCGGTGTCGAATTTCAAATGGCGGCGCAGTGTTTGTGTTGAAGACCTGGCAACCTTGCGAGCTCACAAGTGATGAAACCAGGAACTGTGGAGGCAGGACAGATTGTAAACAATGATTAAGTCCCTCTGTGACCTTTTTAAAATGATAAACAAATGGAACTCTGTTTCAATGAAACCATCCTTCCAACACGATTGAGACATTAGACTGTTGTGTGATTATTTCACTGTAAATTCCTTACATGTTGAACATTTAACGTTTCACCTGAGGTTCTACATTGTATCAGTGTAAATGCGGAAATGAATGAGCTCACCTCCCGGGGCAGCTCTGAGAGGAAGTTCTCATCTGCAGCAAAAGTCCTCAAGCTGTGCAGGTAGCCGACAGTGGGGGGCAACGACTCCAGCTCATTACAGCTACAGTCAAACTCTTCCAACAGAGACAGGCTGAATAAAAGGAGGAGAGAACATGACAGAAAAGGAAGGAAGCCATTCTTAAAACTGCAACATGTCTATGGAAATTTTAAACTGCATTCTTCATCTCTACAACTGTGAATGAATCCCATTAAAAGACTGAAACAAAAAATAACAAAATTTTAATATTTAGCCAATGATCAGCATTAGGCTTCCTGCAAACTTCTTTATTATAAAAGGAAGGCACTTTGTATAATAAGATCCCATTAACAGACTGTGTACAATATAAATATGTAAACTATAAATACACAATAAATAAACATAATAATTTAAATATTTTAACCAGTAAATTTTTTTCTTCAATGCACAAAAGAGCAAGTCATGCTAGTTTCAGTCTTTACATGGAAATTCAAAATAAAATAAGACAGAAAATTCCATCATCTAGAAAAATATGTGAAGTATATTTTTAAAAATTTCTGACAGATCTCAGCTGTTCTACAGTAACTGAACTCCCCTTTTACGTGTCTTCACTGGCCTGACATCAAATTAACAGCATGCAAATGCTAATAAGACAACGATTTTACATTCACGTACTACCACTGTTAACATTACATTAGTCTGCTATTATTATTCCCAACAGATGGGACCATCTGGACAACCATACTGTCCGAAACGGGAGCAGATGAGGTGGGAGAAAGCAAGAGGAGAGGTGTAATGCAAGGTTATCTTATTTTGAATAGCATTTGTGTTTCCTATTATAGTTTCAACCATAACCTTGAAACAAAGATTCAGCTAAGCAACAAGTAATTTTCTAGGTTCAAAGCTTATCTTTTGTTTTCACCTTCCTCTAAATTTTCCTAGTAGGGTATAAAATGTTACTCGCTGGTTGGGAGTAAAGTTCAAGATGCAGCTTTGTAAAACAGTGAAAATGAGCAAGAAATCATAACTGAATCAAATGCAACTGAGAATCAAATCTAATGAAAAGACTGAGGGTCTCAGAATAACTTTTTGCATAACTTGAACTAGTGAGTCGATGAGAATTCTAGAAGCTGTGATCCAGAACAAGAAAAAAAATAGGGGACTTTTGGAGTTTTAAAAACTGCAAGTTAACAAATTAAGGTACAGTAAAGACATGCAACAAACACCAAAATATAGCCAAGATATGGTGGAATCTGAAGCATGCTAAAGGATTTCATGAATCTTGAAAAGCTATGTAGCTAGATCCAAAAGAAAACCGCCATTACTGAAAAAGTGATTCAGTGTGAATTCAGCTGCTAAATGTACGTTTTAATGTATGTTTTCATTTCAGGGGGGGGGGGGGGGGGGTTGCGGGGGGGCTGATCCTCCTCCACACAGCAGTGCTGTGCTGCAGGACACGTTCAGGTCTATCTATTTTATTCTCTGTCTTAGTGAATGCATCTAGAGCAGGAGGTAAAGTTAGAGAAAACAAGCTTCTATCCAGACCTAAAACCAACTGAGAAGCATATTTCTATCTATCTATCTATCTATCTATCTATCTATCTATCTATCTATCTATCTATCTATCTATCTATCTATCTATCTATCTATCTATCTATCTATCTATCTATCTATCTATCTATCTATCTATCTATCTATCTATCTATCTATCTATCTATCTATCTATCTATCTATCTATCATGTGTGTGCGTGTGTGTGTGTGTGAGTGCAATGGCTCCCCCAGCAGGTGGCCTATGACCTTGGGCCGGCTGTATTTCAAAGTCTTCAATATTATGAGTTTTTCTCACATATGAAAAATAGCCACACAAAAAAAGTTACATAGTGAAGTTGTGTGAGTGAATAAGACTTACTATTTACTAAATTTGCCTTTATAGAAAATGTTAAAATCAAAATATAAAATCTTTGAAATAAAAACAAACTTCTGGATTTGAAGAAAATTGTATTTTTAAGGCAGGGGGTCCTTGTAACTGTTGTTGTTTATTTCCTCCCACAGTTCAAAAACACGACTCTTAGGTCAATTGGTATGTTTACTTTGTCCTTAGGTGTGAGGGTGTGCATGTATGGCTGTTTGTACTGAGTATCTCTGTCTCGCCCTGTAGATGGACAGATGACACAGAGTGTATCACACCTTCAGTGGTCACTGGGTGTGACCACTGGCTGACCACTGAAGACAGCCCCCAGATCCCCCCCAAAAAGGATAAGAAGGTATAGACAATGAATGAATGTATGGATGGATTAAATTATTCAGCATAAACATATAATCCAACCACCACTGAGCATTTCATTTTTACAAGCAGAGAAAACCCTTTAAGCTATTTCATTTAGCCTTAAAATAAGACATCTGACATCGTTTTTTGAGGCCCTTTTAGAGTTTTGAGAAGTTGAGTCTTACTTCATATTCTACATTGATACTTGACAAACTACAAACAATTACTGGAGACATGCCAAAAGGCTTGTTTTTAATATTTTGGCAGAGTATAAGCACTCTGGAGCCCTGAAAGTAAAAAAAAAAAAAAACAATATTATATGAAGTAAACTCCAAAACAAATAATATAACTTATTTGGTAAATTATTTAAAAATGTAAAAAGACAAAGAATGGAGGGATCATATTCATCAGGGGTAAGAAACACTCCAAACAATGAATAGAAACAATGAGGAGCTTTAAGGGGAAGTAATTAGTTCACAGAGCTACTTATCAAGGCTACAACCTGGGACTTGTTCATGAAGACAAGAAGCTTTCAGAGTGTTCAGATACAGATCTTGCACAGATGTTAAGCTTATAAGGAATACAGAGTTTAATGGAATCTCTATAGTCATTCAGTTTAACTGCTCAGAAACACCGAAATACAAAGGAAAGAACTGAATGATTCTTTCCACAAATGATATATAAATAGATCTATTAGGAACAGAAAGATGTAATGAAGAACAGTGGACAGCACCTTTAAAATTGGATCACAGAAATGATTCCACTCAATTCATCAACGTATCATATCACTTTAAAGCAAACAATACATTTACTGTTGCCTAGCCTGATCTACGAGGTTCACTGCAGTAACTTTACATGCAATCATTTTCATTTCACATATTTTATAATTATTTTGGTGACGTATAAAAAACATATAAGACTAAATCAAACTTAATGTGAGAGCCTTTCTTATGTTTGCATGTAATTTCTTATGGATATGAAATGTTCCCCACATTGACAGCATGTGGTAGCAAGCTTTTATTTTCTGTATCTGCAGCACAGCTGAACATCTGTCTCTGAACAAGCCCTTGGATCAGAAGGCTCATGTTACTCACCCTTGCTTTGGCTTCGGACTAACGCCACAGCACGGCAGCAAGCACAACACACAGAACCCCCCACCAAACCAATCATCAGCCAGCATTACAACACAGTAATAAACAAGATAAACGACCCACCTACAAACCCCTACACCTACAAACCCTTATAAGCAGCTAGAAGTCGGCTTAAGAAGGTTTTAAAGTAAAACAAAACAAAAATAGCTAAATACAGTAACTACAACTAAGGTGTTCATTATCTTTAAACCTTTTCAGATTTTATCACATCACAACCACAACCTTCAATGATTCTCATTGGGATTTATGTGATAGAGCAACACATAGTACAGCATATGACTTGGAAGAAAAAGATGCATAGTTTTAGTTGGGGGTTTATATGAATAAAAATGTGAAAAGTGTGGTATACTTATAGTGTTTAGTAGGGGTGTGACAGTACACAAAAATAACGGTTTGGTATGTATTTGGGGTTTTAAAGTCACGGTTTCGTAGGTTTTTGTATACTTTAATCAAGTAAAATAAATAGAAATGTGCATATGACTTTCTTTTTTTTAATACTTTGATCAATAGTAAACGAATAACTTTTTTTCTCCTGAATTCCTTCCTCTTAATACCTGATTAACTTGATTTTATTATGTTATATAACTTAAAAAGTTTAAATAACACTTTGTACATATTTGAGAATAAGACTTGCTTAAATTAAATTTGAGTTGTTTTGATATTTCAACAGCCTAGTTTCCCAGCTGTAATTGAATGCAGCATGGGCAGCTGTAGTGAAAATCCCCTTCTCATCAACAGGGATTCCACTGACCTGTGTTTTATACAAAATAAGGAGTTTGGGCTGATTGGATGCTACTGGTAGCCATGTGGATGTTGGTTGGATTTTCATTAGTATCAGTGATGTTTACATTCCGCTTGACTTTGTTTCAGGTGAGTAATTCAGTTCAGTGCAGAACTTATGTACCTTATTGCTGTTGAAAGACAAGTTGGCTGACAAAGTTCTGGTTCGGTCCATGTTTTTTTTCTACTGTAGTTGCATGAGAAACCATTAATGTTCCCAAATAGGCAAGGCAAGGCAATTTTATCTGTATAGCACACTTTAAAGTGTAAATGAACCCCCTCAGAAAGCATAACCCCGCCCCCAGACAACATGTGAAAAATTCTACAAAGTGGGCGGTCCCAGGAAGAACGGAGGGGTATGGCCAAGTGTGGGGGAAAAGCGGAGGGGGGGACGTGGGGGTGTGTTGAGGAGCACAGTGACAGCTCGCTTAATGTGACACTGAAACATGGACAGTGACCAAAGCTACGTTGGCAGTTTTGCGACGGATCGATCTGATCAACATTCATCTGTTTTGAACGTTAGCCTATGTTAGCATCACCACTCAGAGACCGGACTCCTCCTGTCTCCCTCTGCCTCAGCAGCACCCGGCTCGGCGCCCTGAGCCAGCGGATCTCCTCCGCCGTTATCGGAGATAGAGGAGTAGAGGGAGGCTTTATGGAGCCCAGCGGCCGCAAGCCGTTTATTTTGTATTTTTGAAAGCTTTGTAAATAGCTATGCTAAGTGCTAATGTGATAATAATGGTAACCTGAAAAACGCAATCCAACCTTCAACTCCAAACTCGCCATGGAGCAGGTATTAGTGATGTGTCGGTCGCGGACGAACCGGCACTAAGAGCCAACTCTTTGAAGTGAACGATGGGAACCAGCTCGTCTTTGGGAGCCATTTTTTTATTTTTCACCCCCCTCGCTTGTTTTGGTACATTTGGTACACATTGTTTATCATTAATTTTGGTGATACATACACTTTAAGCAACAGAAAATCTGAGGAGCCACTTGGGAGCCGAAACAGCCGGCTCTTGATTATGGTGAGCCAAGCCAAAAGAACTGGCTCTCCAAAAAGAGCTGGAATTCCCATCACTAGCCGGTATGTCTGATAGTTTTATACCCAAACCCACGGGGCGTGTCTGTGAGACCATGACTGCTATGACATAGTCAATGCCTGTGACGTAGAGATGTACCGCTCTCCACCGATCACAAAATTCAAATGCAGTAGCCACCGTTCAACCCTAAGGGAGCAGCACTAAGACGTTTTTAGACCAAAAAGTGTAGAATTAAACAAGTTTACACGAAAATGTAAAAAAATCCCCAGAAACTGAAAGATTACATTGGTAAAGACCCATTTATACAGTTTAGAAGCAAAAAAAAAGTTGTTTTGGGGTTTAGTTACTCTTTAAACAACAACGTAATTCAAGGTGCTTTACAGAATTAGGGGATAAAGCAGAGTTTAGTGATAGCTGGGATTCCTTTCTGGTTTGTTTTGGTGTCACTTTTTAAAGTCGCACAAAATGCTATGCGCTCTGAATTTCCCACGTAAACATTATGCATGTGTTCAGGTAGAAAACAGCCATATTGATTTGGTATACGTGCGGACCGAACCGACAGGACTGTACAGAAAAATGCGAATACAGATACATGTACCATTACACCCATACTGTTAAGCCTCTTTTAATCTGATTTCATGAAATAAAATGTAAATTAACCAACTGCCCTCAGATGTTATCTTTAAAATGGGGCCCACCTGTGTGTATTTTATTCTCTGTATAAATATATCCATTCTGTAAAGCCCTTAGAGGTTTGCTACAGTAGTGTTTATCTCCCTTGCTTCCCAAGGCACACTGCCCTGCATGTTTTAAATGTTTTCCCTGCTTCAGCACACCTGGTTTTGACTGGTGGATGATTAAGTTGCTCTTGTTGATCTGCAATCATCTGAAGCAGGTGCAATAAAGCAGTGAAACATCTAAAACATGCAGGGCGCTGTGCCATGAGGACCAGGGTTGGGAAACACAATGCTAGAGAACATTAGAGATTAAACACCATGATGAAGGCCAAGGATTAAAGCAGACTGGTAAGGTTAGGTCATAAAGCAATATTCCAAACTTTGGGAATCTCCCAAAGCCCTGTGTAATCCATCACCTGGGAATGGAAAGAGTATGGCACAACTACGTAACCTGCCAAGACCTGTCATGGCCCTAACCAGGATAATGGTCAACAATGGAAAGGTTTAGATCAGTGTTAGTATTAGAATGGGATTGTAAAAGTTCAGACCTAAACCAAACTGAGAATCTGCCGCAAGGCTTGAAAATTACTATTCACAGACACTTTCCATCCAACCAGACTAAGTTTGAACTGTTTTGCCAAGAAGAACTAGAAAAGAAACGTACTCTCTATAAATGTAAAGCTGCTTCAGAGGCATCCAAAGAGACTTGTAGCTTAAATATAATGAGAATTAAGTCAGGAGAGTTGGATACAAACGATTAAGCTTAAATTATTCACACCCCTAGTAGATTTAGATTAAAAATATTTTTTATTGAAAGATGAAGTTTGTTTCTGACAGGAAAAAAAAACATAAGCATCTCTTAAAATCTAATCAAACAACATAAAAGGAGTATCCAGTTAGCATTTTATTCAAAAATGACAGGTAAAAATATCTATACCCTTCACAATGATAAGATATTTATTGGCAGGACAGCAGTTAAACTGTTCTTACAATTGCTGGTCAGCTTTTTGTATGTTTCCACTGATAATTTAACAATCCATATTTGGTAAAGAGCACCAAGTCCCTGAGGTTAGAAGGCCACCTTACCATAACCCTAATCTTTAACTTCTTCCACGGATTCTCAATCAGATTCAAGTTGAAACTCTGGCCGGGCATCTTCAAAATGTTCATATTAGTTCAAGTACGAAGATTTAAGTTGGTCAAATAAAAAAGCTTATTACCTAAATCTGCCAGGGGAATGAATAGTTTTAACCTTAACTGTATGTATGCCACACTTCACAAGTATATTCTACTTTGTGTTCTTCTGTCACCTAAAATACGACTAAAAGTCATCGAAGTTTGTGGTGGTAAAATGTGATAAAGTTCACTGGTGTATGAATATTGTTGCAAGGCACTGTATCTAAACTGACATTAGTTAAAGAGTCAGATTTGTGGAAGGAACGATGTTGGCTTCTTACCTCCCAATGGTGTGAGGCAGTGAGGTCAGCTGGTTGTCATCTACCTTAAGAGTTGTCAGCTTCTTTAGCATTCCTGCAACACATGGGTGCAAATTTCCACATGGGTAATAAAAACTGCTACATTGTTTTCATGTATCATATGTTTTGTGTGTGCTTCTTGCTTTATTGCTGTTTTTACTTGATATGCTTTGTCTGTGTTTTACTGCTATTTTTATTTTACCCCTAAATCATGTAAAGCACCTTGAATTACCTTGTTGTTGAAAGTGTGCTATACAAATACAATTGCCTTGCCTTGCTATCTATCAAAACAATGCAATTACAACGTTAATCAAAGAAACTTTCATACCTTTTGCTTTAACATAATTATTTATATAAATTATGCAGCACTAAGATAGTTTTCCACTGCATAGCTCTATTTAAATTTTCAATTCAAATCAAGTTTATTGCCATAGCACATTTCAGCAACAAGACAGTTCAAAGTGCTTTAGATGATAAAAACACGACACAATAAGCAAACACAAAAGGACATTACAGTGAAAAAATAAAAAGAGGTAATAAAAAAACTGCAATCCAAACTAGAATTAATGATGTTCCAGCGATTATTGATCAAAGGTAGCGCTAAATAGGTGGCTTTTTAGCCTTGAATTAAAGGAACTCAGTGTTTCAGCAGTTTTGCAATTTGCTGGAAGTTTGTTCCAGATTAGAGGAGCATAAAAACTGAATGCTGCTTCTCCTTGTTTGATCCTGACTCTAGGGATGCAGACTTCCAGAAGACCTGAGAGGTCTGGACGGTTGATACTGTACAACAGCAGCAGCTCTTTAGTGTTTTTTGTGCTAAGCCATTCAGTCATATACAAACTAGCAAAAGTATATTGAAGTCTATTCTCTGAGCTAAAGGGAGGACTTTAGAACTGGGGAGATGTGCTTTACTTTCCTGGTTCTAGTGAGGAACACGAGCAGCAGCGTTCTGGATCAGCTGCAGCTGTCTGACTTTTTAGGCAGACCTGTGAAGACACTGTTGCAGTAATCAATCCGACTAAAGAAAAACACATGGATGAATTTCTCTAGATCTTGCTGGGACATCAGCCCTTTAATCCTGGAAATGTTCTCCAGGTGATAAAAGGCCAACTTCGTAATTGTCTTTGTGTTCCTGAAGGTTCAGGTCTGAGTTCATTACTTGACCCAGATTTATACAATAAATAATCATCTACAGATTTGTAGCAGAGTGGCAGAAAATTATACAAGAGGATCAATACCACTTCTTCAGGTACCATTGAGAGCATAGATTCTCATTGTGTGCATGTATCAGCCTCTTGTGAATAAGAAACAAGTTGATTATAGACACATTTCCACTATTGGAACTTCAGGGTCATTTTATTGGACTTTCTTCTATCGGGGTAAATGTGTCAGTCCACTCCTCACAGCCGTTGTGTCTCCATACAAAATTGGACTTTTAAGGAATTAGCTAAGAAGTCCACATACCATGACTCTTTCAGCAGTGAGTGGCGTCACTGACCGGTGCCCACAGCAGCAGAGAATAAGAAGAGATCGACAATGGAAGCAGCAGGGATTGTTGTTGCGTTTCTGTTTGCTGTTGTTATAAACTGTTTCACTACTTTACAAAGCCGGTTGTTTGGCAACGTCTGCTCATTTCCCTCTGAGTTACAACCAATCAGTGTGACTTAAAGGGGCTACTTTCCCCTTAAAGGGGCTGCAACTTTCCCCCCAAAACAAACGTAACAAAAGCCTTTTTATTTGACTGTTTATGACTCAAACATCTCCTGATGAGCATACTGACACCTTGTCAGCTCACAGTGGGTGCACCTATAAGCATGTATCCAATTTTTTCTATTTTCTGTCGGGTCGGATTTTCCCGCACTGTCTGCGGTTGTGACGTCAAGCGCGTTTCAGATCACTCTGCCACCACTGCTAGTCAGCACTCGCAAGCAGTTCAATGGATTGTGCGAATACACAGAAGAGACCAAGGACAACCTTGATACCAATAGTAACTCCACGTAAGACTAAAAAAGTTAAACTCCTGACAATTGCCCGAAAAAGATTGAAGATTGAGAGCGACTGGCGCACGAGCGTGCACTGCGAGAGTGAGCAGAAAAGAAGAGCAGTTACGTTTTTTGGCCACAGGTGTCAGTCGCGAGTTTAAATTTCAGAAAATTGCATATAGCCTCTTTAACCACAGCTCCTGCCCAGCGACTATACCGTAAAGGTCCGGTAAAATTACTCTGAAGTAGTGGAAAAGCATCTTATAAGGATATGTACCTATAGAGTCCGGCAGGTGCTGCAGCATGTTGGAGGATAGCAGCAGATCTTCTAAGGCCTCACAGCCTGAGATGTCACTATCCAACGTCTCAATGCGATTCTTGGCCAAATCCAAGTACCGCAACTGACGAAGCTTTCCTATTGACTGTAGGGAAAACAGATGAACAAGTAAAGGTCTGCTATAGTGTGCCATTTTTACGTCCATGCTCCTATTTTGCTGCAAAAGAGCAAAGTATTCTTACCCCAGGTATAGACTGTAGAGAGTTATTGTCCAGCCACAGCTCCTTAAGGCTGTGTATCTGTTCCAACACCTCTGGCTGAAAGAGCAAAAGAAGATTTCACAGGTTTAAACACATATATGCAGTTGCACCATCACCAAGGACAACGGGCGTCACTGCCAGGCATGCCGGCTCAAACGCTGTGCGGACATTGGCATGATAAAAGACTTCATTGAAAGAAAAAGCAGCAAATGTATGAAAATGCTCATAAATTTAATCCAGCATCAAAGGACACAGCCAACAATTATCTCAGGCACAACTACATGTGTAAAACCTTTAAATTACACTTAGTAAAGAAAACACTGGCCAGTCATTGCACATGTTAAAGTTTGTGTTTTCAAGATAATGAAATCTGAACCATTTCATGTTGATTCGTCGGCTGGGGTTGTGTGTGTACAAGGGGGGTAACGGTACTCAAACATCACGGTTCGGTACATATTTTTGGAACAGAAAATATCTAAGATTTTCAAAGCATCTCATAAAGTTGTCATAAAGGAAGCATTGACAAAACAAAACACTGCAAGCCGGTATCCCACTTGTTGCTCATACTTGTGCCAACATGCCCAATATCTTGTCTTGAAAGGGTTTTTGGTACTATGGGAAAGTTTAACATTCTGAACTATCTAAGGTCTATCTAACAATTTAAAATCTTTTTCAGCAAGTAAACAAAAAGCATTTTGAAATCAAAAGTTTCTCCCTGTTTACTGTACAAAGATCACAGGTGGTTTTAACCTCAGATGGTCAAATTGATGAGTCTAATGCCAGACTGCCTCATTCTTTCTGTATTTAAATGGCTACTCAGCATGCCATTGTGGATAACAATTTGTTTAAAAAAGGCAAATAGTGGGTTATCACTGTCCACATATGCCAAAACAATAGACAGAACCAAACTCCACATTTTTTTTCTACTTCTAACTATGAGTGGGGAGGTTCTGCATATGTTCTGCACAGTTGAAGCAAAAAACAAAAAGGAATCTATGCTGTAATATAATAGTAAAATTTGACAGTTTATTGTAACTTTTAAGCAGATTTGCAACCAAAACCTTAGAGCCACACTTTGGCCAGACTCCATGCAGTTTTCTTCTTTGTCTCTGTAAACAGATGGTAACAACAGCCTTTCTTTAATCCTAGTGTTTTCTGGTTCTCTGTTTTCATTTTCCTTTTACCTTTATTTCAATTCTACCCAACACACAATCCAACTACCCCTTAACATTCCTGCTATCTTCGCCCTACATGTTTCAAAAACGCATACCCAAATTAAAATTAAAGCTGTTCTTGAACCATTTTGAGTAGAGAAATGGCTGGGGTCTCTTTGGAAGGAAAACACTCTGCATTTCACCCCACAACAATCAGAATCTAATTGCTATTGCTATCAAGTAATATTAGATATTGAATACACTGGAAAAGATGAAATTTTATGTCCGCACAATTATTCTCTAAAAATACAAGCTTTAAAAGTAGCTTTAGAATGGAGTGGTGGACTAAAACACAGTGTGGGTCTAAAGCCTGAAGTATTACTCTTACCTACACCAAATCTGACAGTAATAAACAAAAAAATGAGTATTTTGCACATATTTTCCTAACTAAAGGACCAGAGTCCAAAAAATGTGCGCTCTACAGGATGAATGCAAAACACATCACTTTACCCCTCTGATTAAGAAAAAACAAACTCGTCAGGATCAGAACTCTCTCTTGTCAAACAAAGCTCCACGGCCAAAACATGTGTTGCCAATGTGGAAGTCACAAAAATTGCAGTTCCCCCCTCATCTGCTAGTGGCTGGTTCCAGAAAGGAACAAGTTCCCATTGACTCCCACGTAATAAATGCCAACTTCACAGCATAAATAAACATGTTTACAGCCTGGTTCAAAGATTTTTTTTTAGGTTTAATAGGTCAAGTCACTCTGAGGGGGCTGAATTATTATAACTCATCCATTTAGATGTAATTTAAGCTTAAAATTATTAATAATAAGGGGCGTGTCCTTTTGATTCACAGGTCTCAGATGACTCACATTAACAGTTTAGGCTATTTCGTTTCTCTGAACTTGACCATCAGTTGTGTCCGCAATGTTTATTTTTGTTCGGATGGTATTTGTGCACTTATTGGACAAAGATGGCTTGCTGTGTCATTGATTGCTCTAACAGACTCTCCAAGAAACCGCTGCTCCATTTTTTCGGAAAGTAAACTTATATTTCTGCTGTGCATTTAAGATAGGTTCTAGGTCAAAAATGGGTTGAAACAATCACATTTCTTCTTTACATATTGTTTTAATTAAAATTCACATAGTTCTAGTGAAAGTTATGGACTAACAAGGCTAACACCACCACAAATCAAGATGGTGGTGGTGGGAACTGCCCAGTTGTTTTCAATTCAGCTTTTCAGAAATCTACAGGTGACAGGCTCCGTCCATCTATTACTAAACTTTGATTAGTCTATGTGCATAGCAATCTAACATTTGTGTTTGGGTAAGTGCTTTATGCCTGGTAGATACAGGTCCTGTCATCAAGCCCACCCCCTAATGTGAGCTCTCTGTGTTTACAACATTCTATTGGCTATTCAATGCATCAATCATCATTATGCTGCACCGCGATTGGTTTGAACTACACACAAAGGTTTCCTGCGGCTGATTTTGCTGGATTATGGAAATCATACTGGAGGACATTAATTGTACCCTTGTGGATGTAAAAACAGCTTTTGTTCGAAATGGCTCCGTTTTGTCAATGATATGAGGCTACGAACGGTAAATCTGACATTATTTTGTTTTCTGAATGGTTTGGCAAATGGGTTTACTGTGTCTACAGCTAAGATCGTATCCTTGATTGGCATACATCATTGAAATCACTAGACTCTTAGCTTTCCAATGATATATAATATGTATTGGATGTCGAGAGAAAAAGGCAGTTTTGACCCAGAAGTATGTACGTCCCACTTGAGGGACGTAGGAATGGCAATCTGCATGATTTAAAACTGCACATGTATAGTAAGAGTGTTGACATGTAAAACATCAGGGAATCCCACCATTTCAGAGAATTCATTGCTTCCTAGATCCAGTCTCTCCAGCTGTGTCAGTCTGTGGATGGACCTCATAAGAGAGAAAATGAAAACATTTTTGTTACTTCAGTTTAAATGACACATGAAGAAATGTTCTTATTCTCACAGTATAATGCATCATTTGTCATTTTCTCACAAAAAAGGGGTAATAATCGAAAAATCTATTTTAATATGAACCAGTTGCATTTAACCCAACCATATATATATATATATATATATATATATATATATATATATATATATATATATATATATACACTACCGTTCAAAAGTTTGGGGTCACCCAAACAATTTTGTGTTTTCCATGAAAAGTCACACTTATTCACCACCATACGTTGTGAAATGAATAGAAAATAGAGTCAAGACATTGACAAGGTTAGAAATAATGATTTGTATTTGAAATAAGATTTTTTTTACATCAAACTTTGCTTTTGTCAAAGAATCCTCCATTTGAAGCAATTACAGCATTGCAGACCTTTGGCATTCTAGCTGTTAATTTGTTGAGGTAATCTGGAGAAATTGCACCCCACGCTTCTAGAAGCAGCTCCCACAATTTGGATTGGTTGGATGGGCACTTCTTGCGTACCATACGGTCAAGCTGCTCCCACAACAGCTCAATGGGGTTCAAATCTGGTGACTGCGCTGGCCACTCCATTACCGATAGGATACCAGCTGTCTGCTTCTTCTCTAAATAGTTCTTGCACAATTTGGAGGTGTGTTTTGGGTCATTGTCCTATTGCAGGATGAAATTGGCTCCAATCAAGCGCTGTCCACTGGGTATGGCATGGCGTTGCAAAATGGAGTGATAGCCTTCCTTATTCAGAATCCCTTTTACCCTGTACAAATCTCCCACCTTACCAGCACCAAAGCAACCCCAGACCATCACATTACCTCCACCATGCTTAACAGATGGCGTCAGGCATTCTTCCAGCATCTTTTCAGTTGTTCTGCGTCTCACAAACGTTCTTCTTTGTGATCCAAACACCTCAAACTTGGATTCATCCGTCCACAACACTTTTTTCCAGTCTTCTTTGTCCAATGTCTGTGTTCTTTTGCCCATCTTAATCTTTTTCTTTTATTGGCCAGTCTCAGATATGGCTTTTTCTTTGCCACTCTGCCCTGAAGCCCAGAATCCCGCAGCCGCCTCTTCACTGTAGATGTTGACACTGGTGTTTTGCGGGTACTATTTAATGAAGATGCCAGTTGGGGACCTGTGAGGCGTCTGTTTCTCAAACTAGAGACTCTAATGTACTTATCTTCTTGCTCAGTTGTGCAACGCGGCCTCCCACTTCTTTTTCTACTCTGGTTAGAGCCTGTTTGTGCTGTCCTCTGAAGGGAGTAGTACACACCGTTGTAGGAAATCTTAAATTTCTTAGCAATTTCTCGCATGGAATAGCCTTCATTTCTAAGAACAAGAATAGACTGTCGAGTTTCAGATGAAAGTTCTCTTTTTCTGGCCATTTTGAGCGTTTAATTGACCCCACAAATGTGATGCTCCAGAAACTCAATCTGCTCAAAGGAAGGTCAGTTTTGTAGCTTCTGTACCAAGCTAAACTGTTTTCAGATGTGTGAACATGATTGCACAAGGGTTTTCTAATCATCAATTAGTCTTCTGAGCCAATGAGCAAACACATTGTACCATTAGAACACTGGAGTGATAGTTGCTGGAAATGGGCCTCTATACACCTATGCAGATATTGCACCAAAAACCAGACATTTGCAGCTAGAATAGTCATTTACCACATTAGCAATGTATAGAGTGTATTTCTTTAAAGTTAAGACTAGTTTAAAGTTATCTTCATTGAAAAGTACAGTGCTTTTCCTTCAAAAATAAGGACATTTCAATGTGACCCCAAACTTTTGAACGGTAGTGTATATATATATATATATATATATATATATATATATATATATAAACTGTTAAGACGGTTACATTTTGATGTGAATGCCAAGGAAGCCAAGCAAATACTAGTGATAAAATATAGCAGCAGATAGGAATATCTATTTAAGCTTCTTTGTGAGTGGCAGAATTAATCTTGAAAATAAAATCTATTTATTTCTCTCTCTCTCCCTCTCTCTCTCTCACACACACACACACACACACACACACAAACACACACACACACACACAAGTGTACATATGGTACCCTGTCTTACTTTGGCATGGTTTTCAGGTGGTTCTCTCTCAGCTCCAGAATCCTTAATTTGGAGAGCCTGAATAACAGAAGGCACAAGAGCCTAAACTTAATTATTCTTATTTACACTCTGTCAAATGCAACAGTCCTCAGTAGGAACTGCAAAAAAACACTAAACAAAATAAAATCAAGTGAAAAAGAAAAGTAATAGGTATGTGCTTTGATTTTTAGGTTTTATTTTGTGGCTATAGACTTCTATTACCAGCAGGTCATATGATGTGATATCAGGGTTGACTGGACTCAATTAAAAGTATGTATTTTACAAACGCCTCAATTGGAAAAAGCAGAAGTAAACCATGAAAGAACTGTATTTGCACAGAAAATTAAAAGCAAATCAGGAAAAAGGAGTGAAAAAAAAACCTAGTTGTTAAAACATACATTGTTATTCAGAAAAATGGTGCATAAATTATAAAGCATAAGTAAGATCATTGCCCCCCAACATTTGCATAGTCATAATTAATAGGCTGCCCAAAAGATAGGCTTTAAAATGTGCCCTAAAAGCATAATACTCATGTGCATCCGACAATTGCAATGCATCTTCAAAAATATATTAAAAACAAAATTCAGCCGTGAACAATAAGGGGCAATTTACAAGCATTTATTTAAAATAGTGAATAAATGTTTCAACACCACCATAGAACACAAAAAAAGCTAATTTATCATTCACCTGCCAAAGTTTGCGGGCAGATACTCCAGGAAGGCATCGTTTAAGAAGAGCTGGGTCAGATTCAGGAGCTGCGTGAAACCATCTGGGAGTCTTGAAGAGAAAGATTCCATGTTAAAAACAACACAAGACACAAAAAGATAGAAAACAAGACAATGTGCTCAAGAGGAGCAAGAAAAAAAAAGATTCCTCCAACAGTTCCAGAAGAAGGAAACATAGCCCATTTCCACCACAAAAACCCCTGCAGAAACAGTTAACCGCTGCTGGCCTGCAGATGACTCATCTGCTGCACAAGCGCAACCCAGAGACATACAAGAAGCATTTTCCTCTGCAGCATTTTTCAAATCAGCAACATCACTAGATAGGAAGACAGTCATTATAAATGACCACCTGAGACTCAAATGATAAAAGTGTTTACTTCTTATAAATAAGCAGATCTGATGAGTGGCCATAACAGAGCCAGCAGGGCATCAGCAAAGAGGCCATGGTTATTGGTTAAGATTGCATAGTGTCTGTAAATGCTGGCTATTATTATTAATGACTATGATGACTCTCTCTTGGGATAATAACAGAGCACACCAAGCTTACATATCTTCTAGAATCGATTTAATTTTGATATGAATTTGGATTCAATCAAACTGACTAATGAAAATATTTTAAAATGTTTTCCTATTTTCAATTA
This sequence comes from Valencia hispanica, assembly GCA_963556495.2. Classification (NCBI taxonomy): domain Eukaryota; kingdom Metazoa; phylum Chordata; class Actinopteri; order Cyprinodontiformes; family Valenciidae; genus Valencia; species Valencia hispanica. The sequence continues at coordinate 50,699,538 of OY747705.1, read as the reverse complement.
ACAAGCCATTGTTTGCGGAAAAATCTGTCAAACTCACTTTAAATCAAAATTTTCACCTATGAGACAACATACCCCAGTCATTTTTAAATTTGTTTTGCTATTCAACTGAAAATCATCTTTTAAGAGGATAAAAATCTACCATTCCAAGATCAAACACCCGCATTGTGTCCATCACTCACTGACATCACAGATGGATATAAATCAGACAATGACAGAGTAAGTCTATTTGTATTTTTTTCTGGTTTTAATAAAAGTTTAATGTAGGGACAATTAAATGAATAGAAGCGGTTTGTCAGGAGGACAGGGGCAGACTAGAGTAGACAGATTTCTTAATCTAAGATTGGTCAATACGAATAAAACAACGTTTTTATTTAAACCCTGGAGCCTGGTTTAGGTCTTCCACGAAGAAGCAATTTAGATTGTGAACTAGGGCTGGTTAATTCAGCTCATTCTGCTACCACAAAAAAAGAAGTTGTTTGGGTAAGTGTTTATAATTCTTATCTGTCATTTTGACGGATTACAATTCACAACGGTCAATATATTTCTCTAACCTGGCACGTTGAAGAGTTACGGAGGCTTTGGAGCGCATCTTTGACCAGCCTGGCTGATCACAGATCCGCTCCAAAGAGCCCGGTGTCATGCTAGCCACCGGTGCAAGCTGTGGGACTTCCTCACACTGAAACGATAGCTTGCTGTTAGGAAACGGCTCGTTCGGAGATACTTTCCGACATCTGATCATTTCAATTGAAGAAATGATACCGGATTTCAAAACTTTGACTGAAGTGGCGATTGTAATTCCAGTCTCCAGTGTGGCAGCGAAGCGCGGATTCAGCCTCCAGAACAACATTTAAACCCCCATGAGAAGTCATCTGTCCCGGGGCAAATATCCAAAATCTAATGACGGTAACCTTTGCAGCAATCCCACTATTTGATTACGCACAAGTGGGTGCGCATTTCAGTTCCATGTGGACCAGGAGGAACTTTTGAGACTGTGCACTCAGGCCCCGGCAAGTGAACTGTTTGTATTTTAAGTGCTATCGTTTATTTTAATTGTTTATATGTAGTTCTCTGTTCAGCTTGTTCGGATTGAATTTTATTTAAAATGAATTTAAAAAAATCTATGCTATTAAATATGTTATAATTTTAAAAATTGACAGGTAAAAATAGATGATGACCAGATTTTCTTTTGACCCTGTTGGTCAAAATGTAGATCAAGATATATAGCGCGACCTCTGACTGGCATGTAAACAGTACATGGAATGAACTCATATTTGCCATACTGACCACTCAAAGCCCTTTACACTGGATCCACATTCCCTCAGTCACAATCAGAACTGTACACACATTCACACAGATACCCAGTTCGGAAGCCAAATTGGGGTTAGGTTCCTTTCCCAGGGCCATAATGTCACGTGACAGTGTAAGAAGCTGGAATTAAACCCACAACTTTCCGATTACAAAACGACTGCCCTTCCCACTGAACAAGAGTCACCACACAAACAGCAGATCACTGGAATCAAACTGTGTGTCAAGCAAGTAAGTTTTACCTAATTACAACTCAAAGCGCTCTATCTTACTAAATTAGGGAAAGAGTCTGAGCAACTATCTAAACAGAATCCAAGTTAGGTTCTGTCAAAACCTCTTTTATTATTATTATTATTATTATTATTATTATTATTATTATTATTATTATTATTATTATTATTATTATTATAGCAAATCTGTGATCTCTCTAGTAATTTCTGTGACTCTGATTTACACAATGCAGACATGGTAAATTTTAAAAACTTTGTACTTGTGAAACTCTGCATTAGATGCATACTTCAATATCAAAGTTAAAACTGAACAGATTTTATGTCCAGTAGCTTAAAAGAAAAACGTTATCCTTCATTAAGTTAAAGAAACACATTAAAGAAACTTCTGAGTTATTTAGCAAGGGTTTCCCCTTAGATTAATCTGGAGAACAATCTAGTTTTTTTTATGTTTCAGTTGTTTCAGTCAAACCAGGATAAAAAGGAAAAGGTTCAGCTTTGTAGTGATAGAAAGTGTCAGGATCTTACTTGGTAATGGGGTTGACGCTGGCTTCTACCACGGACAGGCCTTTACAGCATTTTATATTATCTGGAAACTCCTGGATTCCTGTCGGAGTGCATCATAACATGTAATTATAATTTTGAAATTTAACAGGTACCTTGCTGCAATATCTGAGTTTTGTTGTCCCCTTGCAAAAACTCAGTTTTCATAATTTTATTTAGCTTAATTGCTTTTGTGCCAATTACTGTATGTATTTGCATGATGTCCTTACCGTTTTTACTGATGTCTAACTCTTTGAGGTTAACCAGGCTGGCGATGGTGGTAGGAAGATTGGAAAGGTCGTTATCAGGCATGCTCAGCTTCTTTAGGGCCTGGCACTGGAAGAGTTGCTATGAGAGAAAACAACAGACGTGGACAACAAAATAATATTTTAATCTGATAAAAAAAGTCAAACAGACATCAAACAGAACACGATATAACCAGAGAGAGTATTGAAAACTTGCTCTAGGCTTAGACAAGCTGGTCTATTTAGCTGCATTTTCCTGTTAATAATGCAGATTTAATTCTCCCCATACAGCTGACCCGAAGGACAAAACACAAAGAGTAATAGCAAAAGCATTCATTAATGAGGAAATACAGCTGAATCCAAAGATACATAACAGTGAACAGATGATCAACAAAATGCAACAACAAAAATGTCGTATAACTGAAAACTAATCTATATAAACACGAGTTTGACCAATAGTGATAAGTATTGCATACTTTTTTAATTATATTAGAATGTTGAAAATTCCATTTCATAAATAGATTTAAAAAATATGAGGAAGGTGTTGCTATGTTGTAAATGAAAAGCACCCTTTTCCTTAAAAATGAAGAAAAAAGATACTCCTCACCCAAAGGCGTAAACCAAAATGCTGTCAAGAGATTTAAAAAAAAACATTGTGGTATAACAAAAGATTGATACATATAACAAAAAAATGGCTTTATGAAGTCATGTATTGTATTTAACAAACTTGAACAGATGCAGTCCCAGCCATTTACATTCTGCTGTTTTTGAGACTATAGTCCCAGGGTGTGGTTAACACCAAACAACTCAAGCACAAGAAGCCCAAAGTATAAAAACAGATTTTATTTAAAGGCAACTTGCATGCAGAAACAGTAAAAAGATAAAAAATAAAGATAAAAAAATTTATTAACCCGGTTAAAAAACAAATCGTGCTAAATATGGCTGTGTTTAATCAATTGCAATAAACGCGACAATTTGACACCCCTAGATTTTCCTCATCTATCTGTAGTTTTAGGTTTAGAGTAAATCATGAACTAAAAAATTTACCTAAATAAATGAAATAACCCACTCGTCTAGTGGAACCTCTTCATAGACATGCTATGAGTTGAAGCACATAATAGCAGTTGTGTGCAGAAATAATATTGAATATACTGTAGCAATTCGTAGATTCTCTAATTTCTACCCCCAGAAGAATGTGTACTAAACCATAATCCATAACAATCACGCCGTCCAAATTCAATTTTCTAAGGAAATAAAGCCGATATACACACCTACTTTATTTTATGAAAAAATGTCCAAATCACTCACAATAATACAGTGTTAAAGGATGCAGTACTGAAATTCACTATTCTTTAGTGATGCACTAATCAACTGACCAGAGACGGAAATTGACCAATGTACAAAAACAGAAAGCCCCCCCTGTTTTAGGTCTGTGAATGCATTTTTTAATTAACAAAGACCATGTTCTGTGATGCATTTTGTTGTATGTCTTCAGCAAAGGACATACTGTATTTTAATGCATAAATGGGTACAATCTTGTAATCCCTTGAATTTAATGTGAGCGCAAAGAGCTGGTTTTATTCAGCTGAAAAACCTAATTCACATTTTTTTATTTCATGGTCAATGTTTGTTACATTTTCATTTTCTTGAATAAAAACTACATTTGCAGAAATTTGTTAGTATGTATGATAGTCACTAAAGAAATCAGCCAAAATCAGAATCTGCAGGTCAAGCAAGACCTTAAAGAAAACTACAGTGAAACCATACCCTGCATTAAATAATAAATATATTGGTAAATATCATTGATAAAACAAATATATGTATTGGTTTTATTTGTCCAACTCTCAGCAGCATTGCCACGGTCATATCTGGCTCTTCACCAATTGAAATAACTGAAACTGATAGCATATACCAGGCAATCTTACTTATAGTAACTGACATACTCATACACATGAAAGGGGCTTTCCAACTCACTTATAAAGGCCCATCAATCAGTAGCTAAACACATACTTGGCACACGTTGTCATGGCTGAGCAGACTCTTTATTTTTTCAGTTAAATGCACATTTGGCCCCCCTTTCACAAAGACCTATTAGTTGGTCTCCATCCAAGCGGGCTAAATTTAGAAATCCAATTCACCATCTTTGTCATTTAAACCAGGACAGAATACCAATACATGTGACAGCCCGCTTATAAACAGCACCTTTAATTCTCCTTGAAATATTAGAAGGCCGTTTTGTCCCCACACCACCAACAGGGTGGGTGTTCTGAAGGTGTCACATTTGAAAGCATGCCATTACAAGGCTATGGTATGCAATCTGTCTTAGTTAACGGCTCACACAGGTTATCAAGTTTAGGAACTATACTTCAACAAATTTAATTGTGATTTTTTTATGATAGACCAAACTAACACATATTTGTGAAGTAGAAGGAGGTGTGTGTTTTATTTAATTTTTATTTCTTTACAAATCTGAACAGTGCAGGGTGGATATATATTCAGCCCCAATGATTGAATACTTTTAGAACCACCTTTTGCTGCAATATTAGCTACAATGTTTGGGGGATACATATTTATCAGCTTTTCACGTCGAGAATCTGAAATTCCTGTTTTGCAAAAAAACAAAACAAAACCAAAACTGAATGGATGATCTCATCGGACATCAGTTTTAAGTTATGCCACAGATTGTCGATTACATTTAGGTGTAGACTACAACTGAACTTTTCAAACACATGAATATCAAATCGGGTTGCCCTCCTTCCCGCCACACTCACCAGCTCATGTTCCGAGGCCAGAAGGGATAAACAGTCCCTCCAGCATTTTCTGGCTCTGCCTCGGGGTTTCCTTTAAGTGGGACAAGCCAGAAAAACCCTCCAACAGAAGGCTCCCATCCTTCCATTGCTTATGAACAACACGCCTAGATATTTGAAATCTTTGAGTGACCCCACCACCTTCTTGCATTTGAGAACCATAGCAGACTTAGAGGAGCTGAAAGAAAGAGGATTCTCATTCATAAGCATGTTTTTTTATCTATAGCCTTCCATTGTAGCTCTGGTTGTACAGTTGTGACCAAAAGTTTTTAGAATTACATAAATATTGGAAATTGGAAAAGTTGCTGCTTAAGTTTTTATAATAGCAATTTGCATATGCTCCAGAATGTTATGAACAGTGATCAGATGAATTGCATAGTCCTTCTTTGCCATGAAAATTCCACTGCATTTCATTGCTGTCATTAAAGGACCTGCTGAGATCATTTCAGTAATCCTCTTGTTAACACAGGTGAGAATGTTGATGAGCACAAGGCTGTAGATCATTATGTCAGGCTGATTGGGTTAGAATGGCAGACTTGACATGTTAAAAGGAAGGTGATGCTTGAAATCATTGTTCTTCCATTGTTAGCCATGGTGACCTGCAAAGAAACGCGTGCAGCCATCATTGCATTGCATAAAAATGGCTTCACAGGCAAGGATATTGTGGCTACTAAAATTGCACCTAAATCAACAATTTATAGGATTATCAAGAACTTCAAGGAAAGAGGTTCAATTCGTGTTAAGAAGGCTTCAGGGCGTCCAAGAAAGTCCAGCAAGCGCCAGGATCATCTCCTAAAGAGGTTTCAGCTCCAGGATTGGAGTGCCACCAGTGCAGAGCTTGCTCAGGAATGGCAGCAGGCAGGTGTGAGCGCATCTGCACGCACAGTGAGGTGAAGACTTTTGGAAGATGGCCTGGTGTAAAGAAGGGCAGCAAAGAAGCCACTTCTCTCCAAAAAAAACATCACGGACAGATTGATCTTCTGCAGAAAGTATGGACTGCTGAGGACTGGGGCAAAGTCATATTCTCCGATGAAGCCTCTTTCCAATTGTTTCTGGCATCTGGAAAAAGGCTTGTCCGGAGAAGAAAAGGTGAGCGCTACCATCAGTCCTGTGTCATGCCAACAGTAAAGCATCCTGAGACCATTCATGTGTGGGGTTGCTTCTCATCCAAGGGAGTGGGCTCACTAACAATTTTGCCCCAAAACACAGCCATGAATAAAGAATGGTACCAAAACACCCTCCAACAGCAACTTCTTCCAACAATCCAACAACAGTTTGGAACAATGCCTTTTCCAGCACGATGGAGCACCGTGCCATAAGGCATAAGTGATAACTAAGTGGCTCGGGGACCAAAACGTTGAAATTTGGGTTTTCATGGCCTGGAAACTTCCCAGATCTTAATCCCATTGAGAACTTGTGGTCAGTCCTCAAGAGGCGGGTGGACAAACAAAAAACCCACTAATTCTGACAAACTCCAAGAAGTGATTATGAAAGAATGGGTCGCTATCAGTCAGGATTTGGCCCAGAAATTGATTGAGAGCATGCCCAGTCGAATTGCAGAGGTCCTGAAAAAGAAGGGCCAACACTGGAAATACTGACTCTTTGCATAAATGTCATGTGTTTGTGTCATTCTCAAAACTTTTGGCCACAACTGTATGTTTAGGGTTGTTGTCCAGCTACAAGGGGAACCTCAACCCAGTTTTGCAGCTTCTAACAGGTTTTCCTTCAAGATTTTCCTGTATTTGATTTTATCCATCTTCCCATCAACTCTGACCAGCTTCATTGCCCCTGAAGAACAAAAACATCCCCACATCACGAAGTTTCCCGCAGCCTGTTTATTATAAGAGATGGTCCTCTTAGGGAAGATGCGCCCTGTTAGTTATTCACCACATGGAGTTTGGCATTTAGGCCCAAATCTAAAATGTATGGCTCATCTGACCAGAGCAATTGTTTCTACATGTTTCGGCATCCCCTACATAGTACAAGCCATGTGTGCTAGCTGTCTACACACCCTAACCACTGTTGACAAATTCCCCAACCTAAGCTGTGAATTCCTGCAGCTCCCTTGACTTCCGTTGGCCCCTTGGCTGATTCTCTGATTAATGCTCCCTTTGCACAGACTGTGAGGTTAGGTACCTTGGAAGGTGTGCAGTCGTGCCTGTACTGCTTCAGTTTTCTGATAAATTGATTGAACAGTGCTAAGTGAAAAATTCAAACTGTGGAAGGATGCTTTACAACCTAACATTTCTTTTCATTTCTCCACAGCTTTATTCCTAAACTGTCTCCTGTGTTCCTCGGTCTTTATGATGTTGTTTGTTCATTAATGATTGCATTCCAGTTGCTTTATTTGCTGTTATCTTTGGTAAAAGTGATGCCTTGTTGGAGGGGGTCATCGGCTGGGATAATGATCCCAGTTACTGAGCATCCCCCGTGTCCTTTATATCAACTTTTCCCTTTCTTTAACATAGAAAGTACTCTTACATCAATTCTTTTGTTCTTTTGTGTCCCTGCTTTGTCTTCTCGAACCCCCAGTCGGTCGTGGCAGATGGCCGCTCGTACTGAGCCAGGTTCTACTGGAGGTTTCTTCCTGTTAACCGAGAGTTTTTCCCCTCCACTGTCGCTCCATGCATGCTCAGTATGAGGGGCTGCTGTGAAGTCAACACAATGCAGGGGACTGTCGCTACATTTTCGTCCAGGAGGGGTGAATGCTGCAAGTCAATGACTCCATTCAATCTGCTGGGTTTCCTTAGATAGAAAACTTTTAAACTGATTGGAAAAATGAACTGAATGAATAATTGGAATAGATTTTTTCAAAATAACCTCAGAGGCCTTCACACTGTTCATGCTATATATTTCATACAATACTGCTATGTTACATAACTGTATAAGCAAATTAACTTTAACAACATCTGTAGGCAAAAAAGTGTGGGGTACCACGCTTTTAGATTTTTTAAGAACCACATCTGCCTCAGCTCCATCTTATCAAGATAAAAGCTGCTTCTTGTAACATGACTTCCAATTGAGCTCAGAACTATGAAAAATGTTTTTAGATTAAAAAGAATTAATCAAGCACAAACAGACCAACATGCGCGCCAAAGCTACCTTGGGTAGTTCTTCAATCTGATTGGCATCCAGGTAGAGCTCCTCTAAAGTCCTCTCGAAGCTGAAGATTTCCTTGGGGACCTGCTGAAGGCTGCAGTGAGAGTAGTCCAGCACTGAGATTACCTCCTCTTCACCACGAAAACAGCGGCACGGCACCAGCCGGCCAATCAGCTTCCGCTTAGTGGTCATTTCCAGACACTGCACTGAAAAGGGTAAAAAGAAGAGATGGAAGATATTCAATTTTTCAGATTCATTTCAGAGGATAACCACAAAAAAGGTTGACTCTGTAGCTGGCATTAAAATTCTTAAGTGCCATTTTCACAAAATAATTTGTCACAGCAACCATGTGAGCTGAATTAATTGAGACTGACAGGTGTTTTGGGGGCATTTGATGAGTAATAGAATAAACAAACAAAAAAAGGAACACTTACTGAATAAAATGTGCAAAGAAAATATCTGAAATGACTACGCTCATTAAACTGTTTCAGTCAGGCAAACTCTCTCACATTCGCTTATCAAGATACATCCATAAAACTGGGACCAGGCCTCTTCTCTATAATGACCTCGGATTGACTCAAGGGAGTCACAACGTTTTAAATTCACAACAACAGACAAGTAGTCGGTTCAGTTTATTTTCCAGCATTAAATAGCATCTCCAACATGTTCTGAATAGGTCAAGTTCAACTATAGGCGCTAAAGTCCAAGAAAAAATAAACTTGTATCTACTCTGTGTATCAGTTGGGTCCAGTGGCAAAACTTATAAACATTTTACCACCTGCTGAAAGGTAGCTAGTTACTTGACTGTATTGGTTAATCAATACGCAGGTAAATAAAGTACCAAAACATGATTGTACATCTCAAGCTTTTAAAATTCCTGGACGTCTCTTTAAAATACCCAAAGCATCATATTTCTCACTTAGCCCTGTATCGCCCACAGAGACACACAGGAAAAACAGCTATCCACGCACACACTCATACCTAAGGGAAATTTAGAAAAGCAAATTAACCCAACATTTGTGTTAATCCCACACATGCACGTGGAGAGCATGAAGACTCCAGGCAGAAAGACCCCATGCTGAGATTCAAACCTAGGGCCTTCTTGGTGTGCTAACAACTGCTTCAATCTGCAGCCCTTCAGATTGTGTTTGAGTTTGCTGATCTCCTTCAAAATAAAAGTTTCGTAGATGTATTTTTCTCTGCACCTCATTTTCATTTACTTCGTTTAACTTTTGTTGTTTTTTTTACTGGGGATTCATGCATAGGGTGTGAAACTAGGGTGCTGCATATTTAATGCACAGTGATCTAATGTAATATAAATAGAATATTTAACAACAATAATAAAACCGATGGCTGGTTTGAGCCTCTACTTGTGCAGAGTTTGGGTGTTCACCTTGTTTGTCTTGATGTGGCTTAATTTCAAATACAAACCAGTTAAATTCAGTGAACAATGATCACGAACAACATTATGACCTCCTGGCTAATATCATTGTTTCCCCCTTTTGCTGCTAAAATCAACTAGACCCTTGCCATCCCATAGTGTATCCAGGTATCATGTGTTCCTCAGGTAAGAGAAGCACACATAACATCCCCAAGATCAGACTAAGTCACAACAATCCATTACCTCCAGGAGTTCTGTTGGAAATTCAGCATGCGCACCTTTATTGGTCTGCAGTTATGCAGCCTCACAGGCAACAGACTGAGATGTGCTTTCTATTCTGGCATATTTCTGTCAGAACAAGGAATACTGTCTTCAGCATTTTGTGCTGAAACAGCTCATCTGTTGAATCAGATCACACATACCTCACTGAGCCTTGGCCTAGCTGGTTCAATGATACTCCTTCCTTTTATAAAGTTTGAAAGACACTGACCTCTACAGATCAGGCACACCTCATGAGAGATGCAGTTTTGGTGATGTTCTGACTCAGTTGCCTAGCCGTCCCAGTGTTGTGAAATTTGCTCAAATCCTTATGAATTTGCATTGTTCTTGCATCTAAGTTTGAAGACAAAATGTTTTTTTTGCGGCCAAATATATCCCACCCAGTAACAAGAACAATGATAAAGAAATGATCTGTTATTCACTTGTGAGTGATTATAATGCTATACCTGACTGACGTAGGTTTAAGTGTTAGGATGAGTGCTTTTATTAAACCCAAAGCACACTGCTTGCAAAAAGCAAAACTGGTTTGGCACATTGTAAGAGAATTTTTTCAAAACAATATTTATGACCATAAAATGTGTCTGTTTCAGATGAGATAATACATAAAATCCTCATGTCATCTAAAGGTATATTTCAATCCATATTGTTTGTACATCTGGACACCCAGCCTTTGCAAACATTCACACCCCTCAAATGGAAGTGTCAGTTTTCCAACAAAAGATGGCACGGCCGTTTTAAAGACAAAGAAGCCCAGTGAACTTAAACCAATTTACTTTGTTTAATGTAATGAGGTAGATTAAACATTTGCCTTGCTTTGAATTCAACTGAAACCAATTCAAAGCTTGTTTTTAATAGCATAATGTTTTTAATTCATGCAAAAATGCAAAGCAATAACCTTAATTAAGCGCGAAATGTCCTGTATTTAACATTAAATTTGAGGTGGAAAAGCTTTATTGTCATTATCTATGGGGCAGCTAGATGTAAAGTGACAGCACTGCATCCAAAAAGGGATGTGTATTCTATTCTTATGTGGGCAATGTAAGAAAAGACAAAACTGGTGCCATTTTTACACATATTTACCATTATGCATACAGTAAAAAAGGAATACTGGATTTTGTACTATGTTTCTTTGCTCTTCCTAATTATGCAAGTTGGATTTAAATACATGTTTTATGTATTTTGAATGATTTAAAATTATAAGAGATCAGTCCAGTTTTTTTTTATTGCGCATGCATGAACACCAACACCAAAACATTATTGTTCACTTGGAGAGTCTCAAAATCCCTGATTTAGTCAGATCAAACTAGAATTTTCCAAAGTAAAAATATGTTCTGTTATTTGTTTGGTTCACAGAACTGTTATTGACGACTCCCAATATTAGCTTCAACTATGTCGTTTACTTTTAACAATGTAAAGATGTTTTTAATGATTTAGTTTTTATATTAGGAAGACCAAGCATTTCTCCAGATTTGGTCTTCTGCTTCGGAAGACTAGATCAGTGAGGGCCACGGTAAAAACAGGAACAACTTACTGCATTTGAACAGCCTTAGAAAGCACAGATTCAGCTATATGACTTATGACTTATTCTCTAACAGGGAAAATCTGATCTAATCCTTTAGGGCACGAATGTTGTAAACGCAACATTTACTTGAGAGCTTGAAATGAGGTGGAAAACTGGTGGGGGGGGGGCAGATGCACGATACAGCCATCCACCGCAAAGCAGCAGTTACCCAGCTCAAAGCAGGCTGAGGCTCGACTCCTCGACGAACACACACAATCGGTCTTTTCACACAACAAGCCATATAATTAGACTAGAGATATAATTAAAATAGATCTTTTGTAATTCTATGACAACATCACTCTGTTCCACAACTCTGTTTGAAAAGCTGCTGGCTGAATGGCATAAGTAGTCTAAGCGTGCATATTAAAAACATCGAGTGGGAATTCATCATCAAGCTTTATCATTTCACGCCCAAATGTTAACTACACTCAATCTACTGACAACCAAAACTGTTTTAATCCCAGCTCCTTTGAACAGAACAATGGTGAAATTTTGTCCTACTGTCGCCTCAATTTCCTTTTTAAGTGTCAGCTGTGATGGAAACCGCAGAAGGGGGTCATGGGGGACACCAAGAGGACAAAAGAAGAGGAGGACATGAAGATGAGAAGGTGTAGAGTGCAGACATAGGGACACCATGAGGCTCAGAGATTAGACCTGCATCTTATCAGCCTATGAAACACACACACGTTCAACTTTGCGTGAGACCAGAGGGTTTCAGTACACAGAGCAAACTGAGCATTGTATGTAAACCATGCAATTTGCAAAGGCTCTTAGCACCTGAACGTTGTTGCAAGCTGGGATTTACTGCTTGTCGACTGTATGAATACATTTGGAAATTGTTGGCTTGCTGGACAGTCTGTATAAAAACCTTATCGCTTACAATTAGAGCTAATTATCAAGAACCAATTTAGAACCAGGAAACTGCCAGCAAATCTAAGATTGGCTGTATGAAACTGAAGAAAGGAAAAAAAGTAAGCACAACTCAAACTTTCAACTTCTAAACAAAAGCATAAGTTTGAGGGAACAAAAAAGTGCAATAATCCGATTGCGAAAGAAACTTTATTCAAATGCAGCTTTAAAGTGTAACTGAACCCCATGAAAAATTATAACCCCGCCCCCAGACAACATTTGAAAAATCCTACAAAGTGGGCGGTGCCAGGAAGAACGGAGGGGTGTGGCCAAGTGTGGAGGAAAAGCAGGGGGTTCAGGAGGACAATGACAGCTCGCTTAATCTGACACTGAAACATGGACAGTGACCAAAGCGACGTTGGCAGTTTTGCGACAGATCAATCTGATCAACATTCATCTGTTTTGAACGTTAGCCTATGTTAGCATTACCACTCAGAGAGCGGACTCCTCCTGTCTCTCTCTGCCTCAACACCAGCAGCACCGAGCTCGGGCAGCGCTGGCTCGGCGCCCTGAACCAGCGGTTCTCCTCCGTCGTCACTGGGGATAGAGGAGAAGAGGGAGGCTTTATGGAGCCCAGCGGCCGCAAGCCGTATCAATTCAAGCCGCTGGCTCGGGGCGCTGAGTCAGCGCCGTCCGAGGCTGGCGCTGCTGCTGAGGGAGAGAGAGACCGGAGGAGTCCAGTCTCTGATTGGTGATGCTAACATAGGCTAACGTTCAAAACAGTATGTTAGCTATGCTAACTAAGTGCTAATGTGATAATAATGGTAACCTGAAAAACGCAATCCAACTCTAAACTCGCCATGGGGCCGGTTTGTCTGATAGTTTTATACCCAAACCCACGGGGCGTGTCTGTGAGACCATGACTGCTGTGACACAGTCAATGCCTGTGACGTAAAGATGTACCGCTCTCCACCAATTACAAAATTCAAATGCCGTAGCCACCGTTCAACCCTAAGGGGGCAGCACTAAGACGTTTTTAGACCAAAAAGTGTAGAATTAAACAAGTTTAAACCAAAATGTAAAAAAATAACCAGAAACTGCATTGGTAAAGACCCATTTATACAGTTTAGAAGCAAAAAAAAGTTGTTTTGGGGGTTAGTTACTCTTTAAATACGTATCATTGAAGACTTTAGTGAAGACAGTCACCTTAAATAATATTGCTTTAATGATGATGATATCAAAACAGTGTTTTGTTGTAACAACTGTTACAACAATTGTAATGCTGCTAGCAAAAAAATTGCATCTGTTTATAGTTGATACATTCACAAAAAAAATTTACGTAAGGGCTGTACGCTTTTATAATGACTTTACCAGAATATCTTAATGTTTCTTAAAACATATTCTCCAAGCAACAATAATGATATTTCACACACACAAACTAATTTTAATAATTTGCAGTTACCTAGTCAGAGTTTAGATTTAGAATTGGAGGGAGCCATACAACAGGTTGATGGCAAGGAGGCCTTCTAACTTCTTAAACTTGAGGTCTTCAGAATATTTTATAAGTAAAAAAAAAATGTGGAAACATTTGATCTCTATAAAACCAATAAAGATTTTTTACTGATTATCGAGAGGGACATAAATAATATTTGACAGAAATGTGCAGATAACAGATTTTCTTTACAAATCCTAAAAAACTTTTTTAGGCTGAAATAAAAATATTTTAAATCTAAATCTGCCATTGATATGGATACATTTGGGATTAATTGTATAAAGCTTCTTTCTGTTTTAAAAAATTGTATTGAGAAAATACTACTTGTTTGTCTTGGGCTAAATGAGGGTCTGTTTAATGTATATTGTGTCCTAATCAGTTTCCTGACCACCCAGCCAATACCCAAATAAACCAGTAACACTGATCATATCTGATGTAATCTGTTCACTCCAGGTAAGATAACATTTTGTGTTCTATTTTAATTCTTTTTATTTCCTATGTCTATGATGAATACTGAATTTGAGACAAAACATTTGGTTCCTCAATGATCTGTAGAAAAGTAGTTTTAGTGTTGTATTCTAGAGCTCTCTTTGACCTAACATCTACACACTGAATAGACCTCTTGTGTTAGATGACTCGGCAAAGTAGATTGCTAAGCATCAGTGTGTGGCCTGTTAAACAATCTGTTCTTATTAGCTACTTAAAATGCAGCTGCTTGATTGCGCCCTCACAGTCTACTAAAGTAACAGCTAAATATGCAAAACAGTAGACTAAAAATAACAATGATTTTGTTAGAAGACCGCTGGAGAAAAAAAGGGAGCCGAGCATGTTGTCGAGCCGAGCAACTCATACAAGAGCAGGGACAGAGATTAATATATAGAAATAGATACAAAGGAAATGGGGAAAAATGAGCAGCGCCTTTGGCCTTCAATACCAATTAACTGTCATCTTAACCGTGCAAAATGTATTTCATACCCCAGCACAAATAAAAAAAACATTCTCTGTAAATTCAATCAAATAAATCAAATTTCTGTGCAGAGAAAAGAGTAAAAAAGCAAATTTTTCACTTTCAGTTCCTTGTTGGTGCATTCGTAGTGTGAGTTTCAAGTAAATTTGGCTCGTGGCGCTGCTTCAGCAGTGCGATATCCTCACGAGAGGCGACCAAAATCTCAAACAGGCTTGATGTTTGTGTGACCGTATATTTGCTGACTGGGAGCTGGTTGGGAGGTGTTAATCGCTTCTCCTTAAGCTGGAATCACATAGTGCGAATTCGTCCGTCCTAGAGCTTTTCTGTTTTCTGACGGGCTCCCTGACAGCTTATTTAGTGCTCGTACGACCAAAACCAGCCATCGTGAGTCTTCAGGCACTGCCTGAAATTCTACTACCACGGACTGCCGTGAATGACTATGAACGACAATGGCTTTTGGCGAGTCCTGCTAAAGCAGGACCTCGTGCAGTTTCACCAACTAAAAAATTGGGCGGTCCAGTGTGACATACCTCTAGAGCTCGGTGGAGCTCGCACAGTGTGGCATGGAGCAGTCCTTTGAGACGGCTGAAAAACCGATCTTTACCCCCTGTATTCTACACGATGGACGATGCATGATGAAGGCGAAACTCGGCCCAGTCCCAAAAATTGTTGCATGAGTGGAAAATCGGCACAAAATGGGGCAAAAGTCACACAGTATATGCCAAGATACAACACAGTAGATACAAGCCAGTAGCTCTCCTGGATTGCAGTTAGGGACCCCTAATTGACACATGTAAAGACACTCAATTATCTGCTGAGACTGAATTTACAGGAGAAAGGAAGAGTAAAATCAGTAGACTAGAAAAGCACTCAGAGAGCACAGACCTCCGCCACGGCCACTCACCACTGTTTTGTATTTGTATTTAATGTAACCAAAAGAACAACTGGAGACAAACATAGGATAAAAAGCTAAGGCAATGAACGTCGAAATGTGTGTTGACACTGAAGAATAGCTCCTATACAGATACAATAATACATTAAATGAAAAAAAAACATTCATACTAGGCATTTTGTGTTTTGTTTGGTATGCACTACATACAAATGGCAACCTATAGCATTATGGGGGAACTTTTACCATTCTATTGCCCAATATTGTTTCCAATACATTAAAAATGAGGAACCTATTAAGAAAATCCAGGGCAAAAAAAGTCACAAAATAGGCAAGTAGGGCATTCTTCAGAGAGGACAGAGAGACCCCAAGTAATGCTGAAGGAGCAGCAATGCACCTTAACAGCAACTGGGGCACTTGTCCTTAGAACTCTTTTTAGCTATGCACAGAGCAAAGCTGATCCTGACAGAAAAGCAACCACTGCTTGAATAAAAAACTAAAAGACAAAAAAAGCTTACAGGATTTAAGAGACAACATTTGCTAAGACAAACCCTATCCCCAGTCTGATGTCAAAACTCATGGATGACCATAATAGAGTTGGACGTGAGCAGAATGTCCACAGCTAATTGATGCAGAAGGATTCTTTGAGGAATGGGTAAAGATTCCAGTCACTAAATCCGACAAATATGTAGAACCCCCCCCCCTTTCAGGCAGAGGCTTCTTTAGTATTGCTGTAATACAGACCGCTACAGGAGGTCTTTCTTGTCCACAGCCTCACCATCTACAACAACTCTTCGGAGGAACTTGGATAATATGCATTATAACAACATTTAATTCCATTTTGAGATTAATAAAGCACCTTAGAATTTGAAATTGGAATTTATGTTGGTCTATCACACATTATTATTATTATTAATATTATTATTATTATACATCATAATATATTATGTTATCTAATTATTAAAGTATATAGAAGTTTGTGGTTGTAACATGACAAAAGGAAAAAAAAGCTAAATGGGCATAAGTACTTCTGAATAGCATTTTATTATGTGTTAATCAAAACAAACTTGGAAAATTTTTAACTGTAAGAAGCAGAGCGTGATCTACAGCTTTGGCTGGAGCTGTTCGCAGCCGAGTGTGAAGCGGCTGGGATGAGAATCAGCACCTCCAAATCCGAGGCCATGGTCTTGAGCCGGAAAAGGGTGGGGTGCCTCCTCCGGGTCGGGGATGGGGTCCTTCCCCAAGTGGAGGAGTTTAAGTATCTGGGGGTCTTGTTCACGAGTGAGGGAAAAATGGAGCGGGAGATCGATAGACGGATTGGTGGGGCATCTGCAGTTATGCGGGCGCTCTACCGGTCTGTCGTGGTGAAGAGAGAGCTGAGCCAAAAGGCGAAGCTCTCGATTTACCGGTCGATCTACGTTCCTACCCTCATCTATGGTCACGAACTCTGGGTGGTGACCGAAAGAACAAGATCACGGATACAAGCGGCTGAAATGAGTTTCCTCCGCAGAGTGTCTGGGCTCTCCCTTAGAGATAGGGTGAGAAGCTCAGTCATCCGGAGGGGGCTCAGAGTAGAGCCGCTGCTTTTCCACATCGAGAGGAGTCAGTTGAGGTGGCTCGGGCATCTGGTCAGGATGCCTCCTGGACGCCTCCCTGGTGAGGTGTTTCAGGCACGTCTCACCGGGAGGAGGCCCAGGGGAAGGCCCAGGACACGCTGGAGGGACTATGTTTCTCGGCTGGCCTGGGAGCGCCTTGGGATTCCTCCCGAGGAGCTGGAACAAGTGGCTGGGGAGAGGGAAGTCTGGGTCTCTTTGCTTAGGCTGCTGCCCCCGCGACCCGACCCCGGATAAGCGGAAGAAAATGGATGGATGGATGGATGTAAGAAGTTGCAAAGAGACATAATCTAAAGTATGGACCAAATAGTTTGCATGATACTGTAAATGCAGGTTATGTTACAAATAAACTGAAAGTACTATGTATAACTAAATTAATCTGATGCATTTTTGAACATGTCTCTGGAATTTGTAGTTGTTGCAAAAAAAACAAAAAAAAGAAACAAGCAAACTTAACATCGAGGTAGCATTCAGAATACTGTCATCTGTGTACTTCCTGGTTTTCATCTCAAGTGGTCTTTTTCTCTTTTCCTTCCGCTTTTCAAAAAAGCCTATTTGTTCAATGTGTGACTGTGTGTGCGCATCCTGTCCTCCAGCAGCTTGACAGGGTGAATTCCCCTGAGCGCCATGACAGCCACCACTTCACGTGCAGCCTTGTTGTTGCCACAGTAACTGCTGCCATAGAGACCATCTCCCAGGAGCTGGGTGTATTTTTATTCATTCTCTCTGTCATAAAATGGAGCGTTCACTTAGTGGGCGATCGCTCCACATTTGGTGACGCTTAGAGTAGACTCGGCTATACCAGACACTTTTATAGCACCTGAATCAGAGCTCACCCAGGCTTCTACAATCGCTCACAATTAAACAATCACACACTGTCCCACAACAGCACAAGATTCCGTGACAGAACCAGGGGGCATTCAAGCACACAAAGCCACTTGTTTTATGATTACTAGTGACAGTAACAATGAGGAACAAAATTGAAAATCCAGTTTTACGTGCCATCATTTTACACCGCAATGAGCAATGGATTTATAGGTGTGGCAGGCAGTTTATTTTTTTCTGTCTTGTAGTATTCGCTAGATAAACACGGTTACTTGACATATAACACGTGCACAGAATGAACAATAAGAAATCGTGATAAGCAATGCAGATGTGTGATGATTTTCATGAGTTAGAAAATTGCTACAAGAGAGTCACTACTCGTCCACTCCTATCCTTCTCTACTATCAGAGCTCTAATTATTCATTTTAACACCACTGAGTCAAAGTGACTCTTCTGATGATCGCAATTTGTAAAATTACATATCTGAACTGTTTCAGAACCATGGACAGAGCATTAGGACTGTTATACACCGTGGATATGTTATTAAAAATGATCAGCAGATCTAGCTAAGTTTAGGTGATAAAACAACTTGAAGTCTTGTTTGAAGACAAAGGCATGCCCAGTTTGTTCCTTTCATACAAAAAACAAACAAACAAACAAAAAACACATTTATCATGAGATTTGAGCTGGAATTGTTTATGCTTTTTTATGAGATAGTAATTTTCTCATGGAATCAAAACATCATCTCTTACTGAATTGAGGGTTTTCACACTCGCAGCTGGTCCACTCCGGCAGGCAGTGAGGCTCCAGGTGGCACGTCTGCAAAACTCAATGACCCTCAAAGCACTTCAGTCTAAAAATAACAATGAGCCAACGCCACAGAAAGCACGGCTGACAGCTCACCTGCAACTAAAATATGGCAATCAATTATGTTCAAAGGCATGAATAAACAACTATATTTTAAAAAATCAAGGTGGTCAAACTTACGAAGTTACTCAGACCTCAGGTAATGAAATGATAAAAGGAAAAAGTTAGGGATGCTTCTGCATTAGATTGAAGTGATAAATGATTGAGCATGGGCCATGGTTATTATATTGATAAAAATTAATACGGCAGTATCAACAATTATCAAGCTATACCGGGATATTACAGAATTACGGTTTAAAAACTGCCAAATTCTTATGTCACACGATTTTTGTGGCTAGGTCTTTTAATGAGAGATTTCTCTAACTCTATAGAGGGATTGTTGGTCTACGTCACTCCCTGCTCTACTGCGCATGCCGTCAGCAGAAAGAGACACGATCATGTCCTGCTGTGCTGTTGGTTCTATAGGATTCCATCAACTCGCACCTCTTTTAAGGCAAACAAAAGAGGTCTTTGGGTGCAAGCCATCAGAAAAGCGAATAGAAAGATGATTGAGAATGCAACAATATGCAGCGATCAGTTCTTATCAGCTAAGTCTTGGCTAACAAACAAGCTACCATAGCTAAGCAACACTGCAACTGCAAGATAACCTACAAATAATAACAAGCGGAACCAGAGCTAATTTAAAGGGCAGGCGCTTCTTTCTGCAGCTAGGTTGCACTGAAGACTTGGTGTCCGACATAACCATATCAGCAATAACCAGGAGTTATTGCTGATATGTTTTCTTTGTCATCCAGCACAATTCATGAAGTTGGATTCAGCTTGGTCTTTCCAAACTTACATTTTCCTCTCATGAACTCATTCTTTTGTTGATGTAGATGTATGTTATCCTCTACTGTGATCCTAAAATGTTACAATCTCTCTTCATCTTTTGCTTTTTATCAGACACCTGAAGGCTTTGGTTTAAAGACAGACGTTCCGACCTGCTCAAAATTTTATCCACCTCGACAAACAATACAATTCCATGTGACAAAAAAACTCATCACAGATGATGATGCTGCCACTACTATGTTTTACTGTGAGTGTGATGTTCTTTGATCTGCAGTGTTACTTTTGTGTCAAACTTATCTTTTAAAATGTGTCTCAAAGATCTAGTTGGTTTCTTCAGACCAAACCACATCCTTCCACAAGGATTAAGAAGACTTCAGATCGGCAAAAGCCCTTTTGTTTTACAGCCCTACTCCTTAGTCCAGGCATATGGAAAATACAGCAGATTGTTCACACATGCAGAACACAACAGGCGATTGGCAAAAATTTCAGTCTTGCCTTTTCATCCGTTTTGGAGAAAACTTTGTTTTTTGTCATGTTCCTATTGTCCCACATTTGGTTATTATTATTATTATTATTGTTATTATTAATTAGTGTCTTTACTGTGCCATGGTACATTTTTTTGTAATAAATGATGCCAAGCTGCTTCAACAAAGCAATAATTTAAAAGTTAAAAACAGATTATATGTTGTATTAAAAGTGGAAAAGGTTTGGAAACAATTCATCATATTCTCATTTTTAATATGGCAACTAATAAATTTATGCATTGATTATAAAGTGGTCCATTAAGCTTCTAATCCATTTTTATCATATCTAGTAAATCTTCATCTAAAAAACATCCCTGAATCATTATTTGTTTCTTTTCAGGAATGCAAAGGTGCAATAATTGTGTCATAAATCATTTGAAGTTAATTGGCCAGCAATAAACTGTGCAAACTGTACATATTAATATTTACATTATCACAAAGACAATTCAATTTTAGGTGGATAGTTTAAAGCCCTTTAAGTAGGGTCATAAGGAGAGGTCTAAAGCTCTCAGCATCCAGTCTCCAGCTAACAGAGACGAGTCAAATGTGTCTGAACCTTTACCCAATTTCATAACTGAAGACAGCTTTGTGGACGAAGATTAGCTACAAGGATCCCCGACAAAACTATTAAAGAATTATCTTTTCTTTAACTTCCATTTAGTTAAATAACACAAAACCAATTCAAAATCAAAGTCATCTCAGGATGCTATGCAAAAAGCAAGTACTTTCAACCCCATCCCTATTACAGGCAATCTAATTCAATCAATCCATCCTTCCGTAATATTATGCCAATTAGTTCATACATTTTCTATGCAAGCCAGCAGATTTGTGCATTTGGCCTTATGCTTTAAGGTTGAACGCTGTTTGTGTCTAGACTCACGTAACAGGAGATTACAGATTGTCTGGAGTGCGCATGCGTCGGCGTCCATCTCAAACGAGAAACCTGCCAACTCCGGCTTCCAAATTAACACGGTTTTAACTGGTTTTTAATCCTTTATTTTATTCTATTTTTTATGACTAGTTTTAACCGTTTTTATCACGACTAAGTTTTAGCGACTTATTTCTTTTTATCGGGGCGTTTTTAATCAGAGCACGGACTCTATCATGGCTCCACTCACCTGTAGCTCCGGGTGTGAAGGCTGCGTCAACCTCACCAAGAAAATCATAGAATTGGAGCAGATGATCTCTACTCTCCACCAAATCCAGGACCACGAGCGCGACGTGGACATCCTGTTCGGACGGACTTTCGCCGCCGCCACCAGTGCCCAGCTGGCCGACACAATTCCCTGCCAGCCCAGTGAAGCTGTGGAGGTGGAATCCATCGCTGGGTCTTCAGGCGGACTCGGACTGACCAACACCGGCGGCGGAATAACAACTGCGGCAGAGGAGGAGCACTGGTTCCAGCTGGGGGCTAAACCAAAAGCCCCCATTAGCTCCACTCCGGTGCCCCAGGGTGCATGGTCGACGGTCGGGCCTGGCCGCGGTGGGGGCGCCCGGACCGTTCTCCCCCTCCCGGCCTTCCGCTGTCTAACCGCTTTGGTGCCCTGGAGCACGACTTTCCTCCTCTGGCCGTCCCTCGGATCGCACCGAAGCCCAGCAGTTCCACAGGACCGCCGCCCATCCCCTCCCAGCAGCTGGAGCAGCAGTCGGATTCCGGTAGCCACCCACGTCGCGCCAAACCCAGGACTACGGCCGGGATCCGCTGAGGAGTGCTCCATTTCACCCTGAATCCACGGAACGAGCCCTCGGTGCCCACTAAACATCGCTGCAGTCCTGGGGAAGCCAAGCCGCCAGACATCCGGCAGGTCCTGGATAGCGAGGGATCCTCTGCTCACCATCAGCCTTCAGACCAGCCACCCACCACGCTCATCATTGGAGACGCAATAATCCGGCACATTAGGATGAGAGGAGCCGTTACTCTTTGTTTTCCGGGGGCTACGGTAAATGACATTTCTGAACAGATCCTGGACTCCATCCGAAGCCACCCAACCGTGAGTAAAGTTATAATTCATGCTGGCACCAACGACATCCGTAAACAGCAGTCTGAGCTCCTAAAGCGGGATTTTATTCATTTGTTTAATCTTTTAAAATACAAACACCTATCTGTTTTTATCTCTGGCCCCACTCCCACCATCACCAGAGGAATAGGCCATTTCAGCAGGCTGCTTTCTCTGAAAACCTGGCTTTCCACTGCCACCGTGATGCATAACATTGGTTTTATAGACAATTTTAACATTTTCTGGGGCAGAAGTCAACTGTTTGGGGCGGACGGACTACATCTGAACAGACAAGGCACACGTATGCTGGTATTAAGCCTGGCATACCCTCGTCCACCCCTGTCCACCACACTGTCTCCAGCTGCTCCTGCCCTCTCTGCCCCCTCAACCACATCCAGATGTCCAGCTTGTCCCTGCTCCTATGAACTCGGTCCTGATTTTGCCCCACTTCTTTCATTCCTGTAATTATCAACAGAGAGCGAACAATTAATCATAAAGTGAACAAATGCAACCCAAATAATCTTAAACAGTTGCTAAAAATCCCACCTCCAGTAAATCATACAGTCACTCCATCTCCAACCACTATTAATATGGCACTTTTAAATGTTCGCTCTCTGCTGAATAAAACTTTTATAATAAATGATTTGATTTTAGACCATAAACTTCAAGGTTTATTTTTAACGGAAACATGGCTGATTGCAGATGCTCCTGCTGTTCTTACAGAGGCCTCCCCACCTAATTTTAACTTTTCTTATTCAACCAGGAGTAGCCAGAGGGGAGGTGGAACTGCTTTTATAAGTTCATTAACCCTTTCCGCCAAACCTGTTTTACTTGATAATTTTACCACTTTTGAATATACTGCCTCTTTTTTTAGCACTCCTCAGATTTTATGTGTGACCGTTTATAGGCCTCCTAAAAAGAGTGCACTTTTTATTCAAGAATTTTCAGAGTTTTTATCAATTTTGCACAACTCTTATGAACGAATAATTTTAGCTGGTGATTTTAATCTACACGTGGATAACCTTTTAGATCATTTATCAACAGAATTTTTAAATATTTTGAATTATATGGATTTTAGTCAGCATGTCATGCAGCCAACTCACAACAGAGGACACACCCTGGACTTAGTCATCACGTATGGCCTGTCCACTAGTGTGTCCTCTGGTGTTGACTTGGCTGTCTCTGACCACTACTGTGTGTTTTTTAAAATCACCGATTTTATCCAAATAGAAACCTCTGTGAGAACTGTCAGGAAACGTCATCTAACCCCTAAAGTGGCTGCAGGTTTTCTTGAAGTTTTTAATAAGTTTCCTCCTGTACCTTTATCTGCCCCCTGTGATTTTATCGTGAATGATTTTAACGGTAGGCTTCAATCCGCTCTCGACCTGCTGGCTCCACTAAAAGTTGTAAAAACTTATTCAAAACATACTATACCATGGAGAAATGAAAACCTTAAGAAATTAAAGAGGAGCTGCAGGGTGGCAGAAAGGAAATGGAGGAAAAACAAAATCACAATAAATCATCAGATATACATAGAACATCTCAAATCATACAATAACGCTGTAAGAAATTCCAGAAATGCATACTTCTCCAGAATCATCTCAGAACATAAAAATAATCCCAAAATTCAGTTTTCCACCACTGACAACATTCTCAAACATACCTCTACTCCACTTCAGAAAACCCCCTCAAACACTCTGTGTGAGGAGTTTGCAAACCACTTCAGAGGAAAAGTAGACACCATCAGATGTAATATTTTATCTTCTCAGAGTAACATGGTTTTAGACAAATCTGAATGTGTGTCTTTACCAGAGGTAAAGCTGGACAGTTTTGTCCTGGTGGAAGCTGGGACTCTTGATAAAGTTTTCTCCTCAGCGAGGCCCACTACAAGTGCCCTGGACCCGATACCCACTCGGTTTTTTAAGCAATTTTATGAATCTTTTAAAGACGAGATTTTAACCATGATGAATTGTTCCCTTCAGATGGGGGTCTTTCCTGCCGCCTTTAAAGGGGCGGTAGTGAGGCCCCTGCTGAAGAAGAGCAATTTAGATTTTAATGATATAAACAACTTCCGACCGGTATCTAACTTACCATTTTTAAGCAAAGTTTTAGAAAAACTTGTTTTAAATCAACTTAATGATTTTATTAACGCTCATAATGTCCTAGAGAAATTTCAGTCTGGTTTTAGGGTGAATCACAGCACAGAGACGGCTCTTTCAACATTTTTAGATGATTTTAGATTAAACTATGATGCACAGAGGGTGACAGTGTTGGTTCTACTGGATCTAAGCGCTGCCTTCGATACAGTAGATCACACTATTCTTTTAACTCGTTTAAAACAGATTAGCCTCTCTGGTGCTGTTCATAAATGGTTCACATCCTATCTCACAGACAGGACTTTTATGGTAAGTTTAGATACCTGCTCCTCTAAGGTCCACAAGATCACATGTGGTGTGCCCCAGGGTTCGATTTTAGGCCCAGTGCTTTTTAACCTTTATATGCTCCCTTTTGGCAGCGACATCAGAAGACATGGAGTTAACTTTCACAGTTATGCTGATGATACACAGCTGTACATCTCCATGTCTCCGATGACACACGGCCAATGGATGCACTTTTTAACTGCATTTTAGACATTAAATCCTGGATGGAAGAAAACTTTCTCCAACTTGTCTCTGATAAAACTGAAGTTTTTAGTCATCGGTCCTGAGGCTCGGAGAGAGAAGCTTTTACCTAAACTACAATCACTGTCTTTTAATCCTTCTCTACAAGTGAAGAACTTGGGTGGGATTTTTGACTCTGAACTGACTTTTATACCTCACATAACAAATTTTACTAAAATAGGTTTTTATCACTTAAAGAACATCGCCAGAGTCCGCCCCATTCTCTATCTGGCCAATACGGAGATGCTGATGCATGCTTTTATCATTAGTAGGATTGATTATTGTAATGCCCTGCTTTCTGGTCTTCCCAAAAAGTATATCTCAGGTTTACAGCTTTTACAAAATTCAGCAGCACGTGTCCTGACTAAGGCCAGGAGGCGGGAACACATTACACCTGTCTTAGAATCACTGCATTGGCTCCCCGTATGTTTTAGGATCGATTTTAAGATTCTTTTAATAATTTTTAAGTGTCTTAATGGTCTTGGGCCTTCTTATCTTTCGGAATTGCTTTTACCATATGAACCTTCGCGGTCTCTGTGCTCCTCTGGCAGCTGTCTCCTTGTCACCCCAAAATCAGGAAACACACTCATGGTGAGGCGTCTTTCTGTTATGATGGCCCTCACCTCTGGAACAGGCTGCCAGAGGACCTCAGGGCCGCAGAGAACGTTCATGTTTTTAAGAGCAGGCTCAAGACACACCTTTTTAATATAGCTTTTAACTGATTATTATTTATTAAATCTGTTAAATTACTCTGCATGTTTTAATTGAATTTCTTTTCAGCTTTTAGCTGGCTATTTATCAAATATTGTTTATCTGCTTTGTATTTTTATTTGATCATATCTTATAATTGTTTTAATTTTAATATTTTAACTAATTTTAGTCTTCCTTCCAGTGTTTCCTCCGTGGGAGCCCTCTGCCTCGGGGGCGGTGGTCGGCTGTGGCTGCCTTGGTGCTCTCCAGGTGGTGCTTGGGCGGAGATGGGGGTACCAGCCCTCCCTCCTCTGGGCTCCCTGGGTCAGTGCCTTGGCTGCTGCTGTTGACCTGCTGCTGCCGATGTAGATGGCTCCCATGATGACGATTCCTGGCTCATCTGTACTCAGCCTGTTTTGGTTTTGTCTATTGTTGCTTTTATGTGTGTGCGTGCATGGGAGATGGGGGGTTATAGTTGTGGTGATGTTTTTTACTTTTGGGTTTTGGGAAAGGGGGGGTTGTGGGTCATTTTAATCTGTAAAGCACTTTGAGAAACTTTGTTGTGGTTTGAAAAGTGCTTTATAAATAAAGTTTGATTTGATGATTTGATTTGATTTTGACAGCCACACATCCAAATAATGACCTTATGACACTTGTTACACGGAATCCAAAGGTGAAATTCAGACCTGCATTTGATACTCCTTTTCATCAGCAATCACATAATTTAAAGCATGTAAAACAGCATCACCTTATTTTTCATTTGAAGAAATGTTTGAATTCAGTTTTTTAAAACATTGCACTGTTTTTAAGCTAATTTAATCTTTTTTAAGACTCTAATCATTATTTGAACATATTTCTACATGAATATGAAAACGATAACTCACTGAAATAAACATTTGAGGGTAAGTGTGAACTTTATTATATTTACCAGAAGTTTTACATCTTTTCACATCAGTTTTTCAGCACTTCAAACAAATTATTAACAAAAAAATAACTGACAGGTTAAAACACTCCCAAATCAGGTTTTTCTTTTACTTTTTCATTGAAGCTTCACTCTTCCAACTATTTCTGAACAACTATGAATCTAACAGGGAGAAGTCTTCATCTGTGCATCTCCTCTCCTTCTGTCATCTCTCACTTTTTCCTCCCTATTTCCAGGCCACTCTTATCTTTTTTCCCTCTCTCTGTTTATCCAGGGTTGTGCTCAGTGGCCCAGTTCTTTCTGCCTGAGACGCCCAGCGTATCTCCTCTTTCTTTCTTGGCCATTATCCCTTTCAGGCTTCTCTCGCTCTCGCAGAGCTCCTTCTCCGTCTGTCTGTGTTTAACTTTTTTCTTTTCCTCATCTTCCATCCCACCAGGAGAAAGAAATGGAAACCATCTTGAATCAGCAAGGGTGCATTTCTATGTTGCTGCTGCAGATGTGTTTAAAATAAGATTCCATTTTTAATTTCCATGAAATGAGTTTCTGGAAAGATGAACCTATCAACTTCTGTTTAGGTTCTAGAAACAATCAAAAGTCACTTTTTCCTTTTAATAACTGTTACAGAATGTGGAAACTGAGCAATTCGGATATAGGTGCGCTTTTGCACAGCAAGATACCTAATAAAAATGCAACCAAGTAGTCATGTTTGTGGAGTAGAAGCCAGTGTACCCAGGCAGGGAGAACATGCAAACTCCATGCAGAAAGGTCAGGATTTCAACCCAGAACCTTATTCCTGCTGTTATGGAAATCAATGTCTTCTTCCTTAAACAACGATGAGGCTGCAGTCCCAATAGCGTTCTCTTGTATTTTATTAAAATACCAGGCCAGGATATTACAGAGGCCCCAAGCTAGGCTAAGCTCGAACTCTTCTGCACTCTTCCATTCCTCAAGCTTAATGGCATAAAAGTGATTCAATATTATTCCCCTCACGGCGTCTGATGTCTAGTCCCCCAAGGTTATCAAAACACCTCACACTGCAGAGCTAAAGGGAACTAGGTCAGAGGCGTTCTCATCAAGTCTTTGCCTCACTGACGTCTGGTTAAAACACTCTGATGATCTTCTACATTACCAATTCCCTAGATGCATTTATCAACATGTAATTTATCAATTAATTCACATTACCTTGAAATATTTCCATCATACTGCAAGGCAACAGTGCTACTAACTCCATCCCTGATATATTATGTTCTTTGCCTTACAAAAATCAACACAAAACAACTGAGCTAACAGACATCCATAACAAATGTTACAGAACAGTTCAGAAGGTACTTGCTTGTTTACCATAATGATCACAAAAAGTGAGCTGATGCAATGTTTAGGCTCTTTGAAAAGATTGAGCTTTTAAACCAAGTGGTAAAGCCCTACTAGAGTTATGACTGGACTGATCTAATCTAAAGTCAGTTTTGGACTCAATAATGACATGAGTCAAGGATCAGATATCGAGCAGAGGCCACTGATCCAGAGAGTGTTTTTAGATTAAAAGTGCTTTTTAAATTGCATTTTTTGATTATTAAAAATCACCTAATAATTAATTTGAAGCTTTTGTTGTTGTAAGGTTATCTAATTTCACAGGGTAATCAAGCAATTTATTAATGTTCTCTGTAGTGCACATTAGGACCTTGTACTTATATTCCCAGTTCCAGGTCCACTTGAGTGTGTAACCCGTAGTCTTTCAGTTGTGAAACAAAAACCAGTTTGAACACCTGTATATTTCCAAAATGTGTAACAATGATGGAAGCCATGTAGTGATTCCCCAGGTTATGATGTCTATTACTTGTCTAACTCTGGACCAGCTTCAGCTGAGATTGAATAGGACAAATAAAAAAAGAATAAGAAGAAAAATGAGCAAGTGTAGCTCTTGACTGAGCTACCTAAAAAGATAATGGCATTTGTACAAATATTATATAAGATTAGGACTTTTCAACATGTATTATACGGTTTACTATTGTTGAGATTACATTATCATTTTTAAACATTATACTTCGTTCCTCATCTCCCTCGGCGACATTACGTCATTGCTGCATCCTCTCTGTCATGAAACATCATGTCATACTTACTGTTTATGTTATTCTCCACCAATAACATAAAACACAGTATCTTCCTTACATTACGACTGTGGGACGACTGTGGCTCAGGTGGTAGGAATTTGTCCCGTAATCGGTGGGTTGCTGGTTCGAGTCCCTGCTCTGTCCGTCTCGGTCGTTGTGTCCTTGGGCAAGACAGTTAACCCTGTTGCCTGCTGGTGGTGGTCAGAGGGCCCGGTGGCGCCTTTGTCCGGCAGCCTCGCCTCTGTCAGTGTGCCCCAGGGCAACTGTGGCTACAATGTAGTAGCTTGCTAACATCAGCGTGTGAATGGGTGAATGACTGAATGTAGTGTAAAGCGCTTTATGGTCCTCTGACTGAAAAAGCGCTATACAAATGCACTAAAATATCACAAGTGGAAAATTAATTAAATTAGTTTAAAATACTAATCATGCTTTCTTGAACTTTTGCGTTGTTTACACACTTTTTTGTGGACCACAGAGAATAATTTTAAATCCAAGCTTAGACCACTTTTAGACCATGCTTGATCTAAACCTGGACAAAATATATAGGTCTAAATCACAGCTACAAATGTATGTATCACTGAATCATCTAAATGAGGCTGATGTTTAGCTTTAACACAGAAATCAGGCCTGAAATCAGATATCGGCCGAAGACAGATTACAACACCCCTGTGAATTAAGTTGCAACCATGCAATATGTTGACACAAGACAAGAGAGGGTGTTGTAGGCTATTAATTGGGACTTTTGGAGGCAATGATACTTTGATACGGTTACAAGATACTTTGATACGGTTGTATGCCAAAATGGAAATTAGAGCTTAGCTTAATGAAAATAAGAGCAAAGGTAGCACAAGCAGGCATGATGCTAATACATTACCAGTCTTAAGCCTAGTTTACGCATCTAAGTCAGCAGGTTTGTACCCACACGCACACGTATTGATGAAGACATTGTCCTTTTATACTTCTCAGTTGGTGGGTCAGTGTTATAAAGCAATTCTCTGCCAGGACAGCAGGGGGTGCAGACCTTTTGTGCAGACCTGCCTAGCATTGCAGTGACGTTTCTGATTGAGGACAGTTTATTTACTTCAGCTGGTAAACGCACATCCACTCAAGGAGCAATGGCCACAGAGAGCGAGTTTTGATTGAGCTAGAAAGCTTTTTAATGGAAGTGCAGCTCATTGAATTCTCTAAAAACGTATGTAAATAAACAAACACAGTGGTCTGTTTTATTGTTCTCTACTCCTGGGGTTCAAAATTGTCTAAAAACCATATTAGATAAACTGGCCCTGCAGTATAAAGTATCTAGTGCCCAACAAATGCACTGACTACTAATCATACATTGTCATAGGGAAACATCAACTGTGAGAGACAGAATGTAAAAGAAAAATCCAGAAGATAAAATTGTATGATTTTTTAAGGATTTATTTGTATAATGGTGCAGAAAATAAGCATTTAGCACCTAATACCAAGCAAGAATTCTGGCCCTGACATACCTCTTACTTCTTCTTTAAGAAGCTCTTCTATCCTACACCCTTTACCTGTATTAATAGCACCTGTTTGAACTTGTTATCTGTAAAAAAAAAAACACCTGTCCACACCTTCAAACAGCCAGACTTCAATTTTGACTATGGCCAAGACCAGGGAGCTGTCCAAGCACACAAGGGACAAGATTGTACACCTGCACACTACTGGGATGAGCCAATCTACAATAGGCAAGCAGTTTAGAGAAAAGAGATCAACTGTTGGAGAAATTGTTAGAAAATGGAATAAATGCAAGATCAATGACATTCTCCCTCGACCTGGGGCTTCATTCAAGATCTCACCTCGAGGGGTACAAATGATCTGAAAAAGGTTACTATTAGTAACACATCATGGTTAAAAATCCTGCTGTCTCCCTGCTTGGGCAAGCACATGTCTAGGTCTATCTACAGTTTGCCAGAGACCATCTGGATGACCCAGAGGAGGATTGGGAGAATGTCATGTGGTCAGATGAGACCAAAATAGAACTCTTTGGTATAAACACCACTTGCCATGTTTGGAGGGGGAAGAATGCTGAGTTGCATCCAAAGAACACCATACCCACGGTGAAGCATGGGAGTGGAAACATTATGCTTTGGGACTGCTTTTCTGCAAAGGGGACAGGATGACTGATCCATATTAAGGAAAGGATGAATGGGCCCATGTATCGTGAGATTTTGGACATAAACCTCCTTCCATCGGTGAGAGCATTAAAATAAAAACATGGCTGGACCTTCCAGCATGTCATTGATCCCAAACACACCACCCGGGCAATGAAGGAGGGGCTACGTAAAAAGCATTTCAATGTTCTGGAGTGACCTAGCCAGTCTCTAGATCTCAATCCAGTAGAGAATCTGTAGAGGAAGTTTAAAGTCCCTGTTGCCCAGCGACAGCCCCAAAACATCACAGCTCTAGAGAAGATCTGCATGGAAGAATTGCCCAAAATACGAGCTACAGTGTGTGCAAACCTGGTGAAGACCTACACGAAACATTTGATCTCTGTCATTGCCAACCAAGGTTACATTACAAAGGATTGAAGTGAACTTTTGTTATAGGCCAAATACTTATTTTCTGCACTTTTATACAAATGAATTCTTTAAAAATCATACAATGTGATTTCCTGGAAAGACAAAATTTCTCTCACAGTTTAAGTGTACCAATGATGAAAACACCTCTCTAATCTTTTAAAGTGGGAAAACTTGCCTAATCGCTGGCTGCCAAATACATTTTGTCCCACTGTATATTCAGTGATAGTACAGTGGTTTAAATGAAGTCACTCACGTAAAAAGTTGTTTGAAAGGAAGCTATATTTTCCATGTTAACAATCAACCACAACAGGAAATGCAACATTTAAAGGTGTCATTCACTCGTTTTTTCAATGAATTTCATTGGTCTTTAGCCCAATGATATGCCTTGTGAGCCGTTTAATGTGGAGGAAAATGCTGTCTCAGGACGTTGCAGTTTGTCGGACGAGTAGGTGAAATGTCAGAATTACAAGTTTAATTCATTATTATTCACAGTATCCTCATCTCTAATTGGCTAACAGCAATGTGACTCTTATGCTGCCTTCAATCAAATAATTTACTTAAATTACTTTGCTGGTGGTGTTCCAAATCACATTCCAACAAGTTTTTTTCCTCAGCTCCTCTTTCTTTGCTAATAACTGCAATGCTGATGTGCTGTATCCAGAAATAAACCAAGCCCAACCCTGTTCTACCACGCTGTGGAGTTGCTAACAGTTAGCTTTGTTGCTAACAGTTAGCTTCGGCTTCTAGCTTCTACTAGCAGAGACATGCTCTGCTCTCTCCAGGCAACAAAATCAGCCTTCCCGTGGGCGGTCGCAAACCAAGGTAGGCAAGACCATGAAAACTAATTTTCCTTGTGATGTCAAAGGGACTGGCTTTTTCTGCCTCGTTCGTTTTGCTGTCTGTTTTCTTTCTGTGGCCAATGCAGGCAATATGAGGGATGGGAGAAAATGTTCTCGTGCAGCATGCATCTGCATCTCAGAGTGACCGATGGTATTTCACTAAGAACATGTATTACATGGTTTCTCAGTGAATGAGACCTATAAAAGGTCAGAATAACTTAAAAGAAATCAACCAGTAGGATCCCTGCTAAGGTAAATTAAAGACTCTGATATCTGAGCCTCCCTGGTAAGGTCTATTCAGGGGTTCTGGAGAGGAGGGTCCGACGGATAGTCGAAGCTCGGATCCAGGAGGAACAATGCGGTTTTCGTCCTGGCCGTGGAACACTGGACCAGCTCTACACCCTCAGCAGGGTCCAGGAGGGTGCGTGGGAGTTCGCCCAACCGGTCTACATGTGTTTTGTGGACTTGGAGAAGGCGTTCGACCGTGTCCCTTGGGGGGCCCTGTGGGGGGTGCTCCGGGAGTATGGGGTACCGGGCCCCTTGATACGGGCTGTTAGGTCCCTGTACGACCGGTGCCAGAGTTTGGTTCGCATTGCCGGCAGTATGTCGGGCTTGTTTCCAGTGAGAGTTGGACTCCGCCAAGGTTGCCCTTTGCCACCGATCCTGTTCCTAACTTTTATGGACAGGATCTCTAGGCGCAGCCAAGGCGTTGAGGGGATCCGTTTTGGTGGCCTCAGGATCGGGTCTTTGCTTTTTGCAGATGATATGGTCCTGTTGGCTTCATCGGAGCGTGATCTACAGCTTTCGCTGGAGCTGTTTGCAGCCGAGTGTGAAGCGGCTGGGATGAGAATCAGCACCTCCAAATCCGAGGCCATGGTCTTGAGCCGGAAAAGGGTGGGGTGCCTCCTCCGGGTCGGGGATGGGGTCCTTCCCCAAGTGGAGGAGTTTAAGTATCTGGGGGTCTTGTTCACGAGTGAGGGAAAAATGGAGCGGGAGATCGATAGACGGATTGGTGGGGCATCTGCAGTTATGCGGGCGCTCTACCGGTCTGTCGTGGTGAAGAGAGAGCTGAGCCAAAAGGCGAAGCTCTCGATTTACCGGTCGATCTACGTTCCTACCCTCATCTATGGTCACGAACTCTGGGTGGTGACCGAAAGAACGAGATCACGGATACAAGCGGCTGAAATGAGTTTCCTCCGCAGAGTGTCTGGGCTCTCCCTTAGAGATAGGGTGAGAAGCTCAGTCATCCGGAGGGGGCTCAGAGTAGAGCCGCTGCTTCTCCACATCGAGAGGAGTCAGTTGAGGTGGCTCGGGCATCTGGTCAGGATGCCTCCTGGACGCCTCCCTGGTGAGGTGTTTCAGGCACGTCTCACCGGGAGGAGGCCCAGGGGAAGGCCCAGGACACGCTGGAGGGACTATGTTTCTCGGCTGGCCTGGGAGCGCCTTGGGGTTCCTCCCGAGGAGCTGGAACAAGTGGCTGGGGAGAGGGAAGTCTGGGTCTCTTTGCTTAGGCTGCTGCCCCCGCGACCCGACCCCGGATAAGCGGAAGAAAATGGATGGATGGATGGATGGATATCAGGCTCCAGTTCAGAAGATATTACTTTATGATCGTTTTTATTCCCATGCATCAGTTTAGAGGTGTTCAGATGTTTCTCATGCATCACACGAGATCCTGGATGCAATCCATGTTTTACGGAATAGTGAACTCATCATTGGAAATAATAAACATTAAAACTGCTAACAGGGCAAAACTTTACTCTCCTTCTGACAGTAAGAGCAATAAAACCATCATCTTCAAATTCGACAACCCTATTACCACTGACAATACGGACACCTCATATCCTGCTGATCAAAGATTCCTTCCTGTGTCAGCTATGTTTGTTTGTGGTTGAAGCTGAGCCGCACTTCTTGGACAGCCTTTCTTCCAAGGATTGTCTCGTTATTGGAAAATAGTCTCAAAACGAAAGTTTGGCAAATGTCAAAAATTGACTTGACTGTGTCCTGAACATACCTCAGGCACACACTAGAAAAGCTGAAACATGTTCCAAAAATGGTGCTTTCTCATCTATAAAAATAATGCATGTACAATTTGAGATTTAAAAAAAAGTCAATTCATGTTTTAAGCATATTTTTATAGCAAGGGGAGTAAGAAAACCTTGCTGATCATGGTTTTGTCCAAACACCTCCCAACCCAGCCTCAAGCAGGGATCTCCTAATCCACAGTGTAAATCACGCTTGACATGAGCTAACTGAGCACTATTGCATCAGTTCACACATAATGGGGTTAAATAGTTCACAGTGTTGGAACACCGCCTCAAGCTCCTAAAAACATGACTCATCTATGATGATGACGAAACAACACCACCATATAGAGTCCGATGCATCAACAGCATACATAACGCACACAAATGACACAAACAAATATAGCTGACATTATTAAACTCAGCAGTTAAATATCAAAAGAGTAGGAATTTACTGCAGCTATTGTTTAACAAAAACACAATATTGCTATTTCAACACATTTGAGATCAAATGCTTTTAAAATCACTTAAGAACAGAGATTTAATGATCAGTTACAGTCTGTCTTGTTGATTTGGATTTTCGTCCTAAGGACTAAAATGGAGGCAACGTATTTGCCCAAACTTTGTTTCATTCAAACATTAAACATAACAAATTTTTATGGTAAAAGGCAAAAAAATGGCACAGGTTCTTTAAAAGACATAGTAGTTCTGAATCCCACACAAACAGAAAAGAGTTATGAGACTTTACCCAATTATGCATCCAAGCGAATGTCTCTAACGTCTATCTGGTTTAAATTACCTCAAAGCAAAGTGGGTGAAAAAAAAAACTGTTGATCGTGATTTTTCACACTGAAAAACTAAGCATCTTCCGTTTGATACATACAGCTAACAGACGACATTTTTTACAGATTTGCAGCTATGATTTTATTAAAATCTCCTAAACCTGCATAATATGCAAGATGTAGGTTTACTCCATGGACAGGTTAGCAGATTATCCCAGGGCAACACAAAAACACACAACAAAGCATGAACACACTTTTGGCATAAAACAAGTTGAGGAGCTGTCAGTTAACCCAACATGCATGTTTTTAAAGACAGTGATACCCAGAGAGAACCACAAATGGATGAAGAGAACATGCAAAGTCTTCACATACAAATAAGAGTCCATCTAAATACAAAAAAATGAGACTGTGACCCCAATTTCCAAAGAAATGTCAGAATCTAAATCTGGAAACAGGCTTTAAAAGGCTCAAACCTACACTGATTATTGGAAAAACCCTATCCTTAGGTCAGATAAACATAACTTGTTTGACTTGATTGTAATAGACAGAGTTTTACATTTCCAGCAGCTACCAACTTTAGACCCACACAATGGACAGAGAGGGTGTTTGTACCCTATTTAAAAGGCTGAGGCAAAATTGCTGAGTCTGAAGAATGACATTTAAAGGAAAAAAAGAAACATACCCACATATGTCTGGTACCACAGCGTCAAGTCTATAAACTGTTGACCTAGAAGTTTTAAGCTGCTCATAAATTATGATCTAAACAGAGAGACAACTGCCATTAAAACTTTCCATGTTGATTCAAGTTTATTTAGCTTGCCAAACTAAAACCATAAATATGAAGCCCTCCTCATTTCCCTTCAATCAATAATGAAGCAACATTGAAACTTTTAAAAAAGCCTTGAGAGCTTTAAAAAAGTAAAGGCACTTCTAATCTGAACACTCACCTACTGGGACAGTAGGACTACAGCATTGGATTAATGTGGATTAAAAGAATAATGAAAACAACAACAGCATACAAATAAGACAAGTAGTAAAAACACACCTGAGCTTGACCCCTACATAGTAGAGTCAAAGACAAATATCTCTTAAATGTAATGTAAAAAGATTTAGATCTTTCCAAACTTGAGGTCATTTTTAAAATTGTCTGCAGAGAAGTAATTTAAGGCCAAATGACTTAATCACTCTGTATACAAATGCACTGCGGGAGTTTACACCGTGTTTCAGGAATCATAGTGCTAAATGCTTTGTGAAATTGCTTTTTTAAATAATGCTATAGTCAACTGCTAAACCTTCATGTGTCGAAGTTTGCTGCTTTCTCTTCCAGCAGGATGGTGAATCCAGATCACACAGACCTGAATGCAGGAGAATGGTTCACCTTCACCTGAAATACGCTTTCAGTACACACTGTGAGACCTGCTGCTATCTGTAACAACCTCTCCATCTTTCTGTCATCCCACTGCCCCCCCTCTCTCTCATTCTCTCGCTTTGGCCAGAAGTCAATCCCTCTTTCCTACCGCCAGCTGACAGCCAGGCATGACTGTCTGCATCTCTATTCATGCGTTCATTCCATCTATCACCGGCTGCTGCCTTTGTCACTCCTCTATCTTCCTGTTTTGCCTTCTCTCTTCAGATAAAAACAGGTAACATACTTTGCTTTCTTCTTCCTCTTCATCATTTCAGCATGCAGACCGGCTTTGCTGAAGGTCAACTCAAAAAAACTGAACCACTGTCCATAACAGGAATCCTTCTCAATGGGTTCACTCTACCCGACATTTAAACATGTTTGAAAGTTTTGCCCCCAACTCAGCTTTCATTTGCATAAACAGCCTTTAGTATGCTAAATCCCGAAAGCTTTCTTTAACAGTCCATGAAAATTGTACATTGAACAGTTGCCATAGTAACTAGAGACTCAGTTGCCCAAAATTACCATAAAACCCTAATTAAGAAGAACTGGCTCTGGGCATATCATTGTCAAGCTCACTGCAACTGTGCTAAAACAGCCCCACAGGTGAGAAGAATGAACTGGGAGGGGAAGCCAGCCTTACACCCAAAGCTTAATGTTTTGAAAAGCCATGCATTTTATGTAGATGTAGTGTATCTTGAAGTAGGTGTGAAATATGTGAGGAAAAAGGAGTCAGGTGTTGAGTCCTAATGAGTTTGCACAACAGACCCTGTGTACTGGAACAAACAATTATTTGCCAATGTGTGACTACTTTTGTACTTACGCTTACAACACTGCTGCTAAAGAGTAAAAGAACAGCAGCTTTGCCTTACCAGCACACAGCTTACAAATGTAATTCATTATACATGAAGGACTAGCTATATGCAAACGTGCACCTAATGCCTACTTGTGCATAAACTATTTTTCAGAATCTGTAGTCATGGGTGCAGAATATTCTATTTTCTGTTTAATACCAAAAACATGTAGGACTTGGAATGACTACAGATTTGTGTTGAACAGAAAATCTTTTAAAATCAGATGATCAATTAGAACATTATAGTTGTGCTAATGTTTCTCCATCTGACACATGGCAATAACGAAAGGTGTTCATCAACTACCATGATGCGTATTGACCACAGTAAAACTTTTTAGAAAACAACATAAATCAACATAAAGATCTAAAATAAAACTTGAAAATGTGTTCTCATTGCAATTTTCTCTCCTCTGATCTTTCAAATCTTTTTATCAACTAGTTAAACTTGACTAATTTAACACTTTTCATTCAATAAAGTGTAAATGATAAAAACAAGTTAAAAAGGCCCAGAAGATTACGTTCCGTCAACACCACCACAACAGACTGATTTGGATTCGCAGACATTCAAAACAACTTAAACACAGTTTTATCACTAATTAGATGCCGGCATGAGATACACAACCAGTTAGTTTTCCTTTTCGCTTTCCCTACATGCATGCTTAGTATGAGGGATTGCTGCAAAGTCAATAACACAAAACAGGCGAATGTCCACTGTCGTAGAAAAAAGAATACTGCAAGTCAATGATTTGATGCAATCTGCAGGGTTTCATGAGATAGAAAACTTTTAAAAACTTTTAAAAAATTATGAACAGACATTAATTTATTGTTTAATACCTATGATCAATTGGAATGTCTGTATGACTGAAGTGAATTTATTTATTTTTCATATAGTGCATTGAGATGTCCTGTGTGTCGGCTTTTTAAACAAACTAAGTTTAATTTAGTAACCGTAATTTGAGATGTAATTTATTATGTGATAAACCAAAAACTCGAACCATGGTAAAAAAGAAAAGAAAAAAGAAATCACTGTGTGTCTGTAAACGGAGTTAACATTTGGAACAGTTCTTCTGATAAAATAATGTATAATGTTGCACTTTAATTAGTTTAAAGAGACTTCATTAAGAAAGTCAAATTTCTTGTTATAGCAGGAAAAATAAGTTCAATAAAATGTATTTTCTTTGAACTGTGCGCTATTCTTCACATTGGGGTTTTGAGAAAACTTAAGTTCATAAATATATATATAAAGGTGAGAGAAGTGGGGGAAGACATGTGGCAAAGGTCCACGAGGATGGGACTTGAACCCAGGACAAAAGCACCAAGGACTGAGGCCTCTGTGCATGGGGCACCTGAACTAACTACTATGCCACATAACGCCCCTACAAATTAAATTTAAATGTGTGTACCTTCATTTAATGTATGTAGGTAAAAGGGGTGGGTGTACAAAATAAGCTTCTGCTTCTACCCACTTCCTTTCGGTTAAATAGATCAACTAATACCTGTTGCTTGTTTGTACCAATTTAAACTTTCATTAATTGATTAATTCATTGTTCTTTATCCTGTTATTTTTTGAGTGTTTATGATGAAGACACTTTCTTCCCTCTGATCAATAACATGAGGTAGATTAAGTTCATAAAAGTTAATATACCAGCTAAAAGGTGGAGGAGCCCATGTAGTACCCTGAGGTACACCAACATTACTATCCACGATGAAAGAAAAAGTCTCATCTGTGTGAGCACACTATTTTCTTTTACTTAGTGAGATTCACTACATGGAAAACTTATTCTAATTTTTAACATGACTAGTTAGACAGTAAATGACTTAGCTATAGTGATAATTAAAAAAAGAGACTAAATTAATCCCAAAATATTGGCAGAACACCTTTATCAAAAAAGAGCAGTGCATATTACATCATGTAAAGGTTGTTATTAGAGGAATTCTTGGTTTGTCCACATGATCAGGAAAAGTTCAACTGAGCTGGATTAATGAGGTTCACAGAAACTCTTTCAGAATATATTTTGTTGTGGTGGCTGAAGTTCAATTCCCTAACTGTAGGAGTTGGCATTCAGAAAATAATTATTCTCCTCACCAAGAATGCCAACAGAAGGAGAGCCCTAAAACAGTTCACTTACAAACATAACTTTTATCCTTGTTCCAAAGCCTAACATTCAGCTTTTCAAAGATATACAGTATATGCCCACTTAGAAGGACTTTTTGTCCACACCTAATATAGATGGAAATGAACAACGAAAGCTCAGAAAGCGTGTTTGGGACATTGAGATGATGGTACAGAAGAAGCAATGAAGAAAATATCAGGTAGTTTTGATCAATAGTATTATGACAATATCCAAACAATAATATCATAATTTCCTAAATTCCCATTGTGAGAGAACGGATTATTTGTGGGGAAAAAATCCAATACTCAGTGAATTTTAAATGTTATTTTACCATGAAAAGCCCAAATCTGCAACATACAAATCCTTTGAGCATCTAGGCCCAGGCAAATGCTATTTTTTGGCAGGATTTGGAAGCCCCATATTTTTAAGCAGGTGGCTTTAATGATGTGTTCGGAAAAAGATGGAGCAGACAAATCATTTTGAAGAGTAACCACATACAGGTTCCCTGTCTGGACAGAGATAGACAGGAGGGGTGTCTGCTCCGTGAGGATACGCTGGTGTGAAGCCTACGAGTCACGACACAGAGAGTCTGCGGAAAACGTTTGAAAGCAGTGCCATAGTCACTCTTATGTTCTCTTTACAAAGCAAAGTCAGGCTAGATGGTCAGGAGGGAGAGACTACCCTCCCACACACCTAGGCTCCACGAAACTGCTACATCACGATTTAGCTGCTTTCATTGCTTAAACTTACTACATTAATATAACAGTAGAACACATTTAATATTTCATTGAGAATGAAGACACAAAGTGATAATGAAAGATTTTCCTTTTACTAGTTATTTTCCCTCTTACATCACCTCCTAACCTCTTAACGTACAAAATTCAGTTATTCTTCCATTTCTACTTAGATGCATTTTCAGGCAACTTTTCAACTGTATGAAATGCGTTTTTGTTTTGTCTTTTAAACTATGAAATTTTAAGGTTTCATAGCTTCACTTTTTACAGTTGCAGTTACATGGTGAAATCAGCTCAAATAACTTTAACATGCAAGTTAGGTTAATTAGCCTCTCTAAATTGCCATTGGGAATAAGTCTTGTGTCTCTCTATTAGTGTTGCCCTGTGATACCCTGTCTCGCTCAATGACTGCTGAAGATAAACAGACTCCCTGTGATCCTGCATGGATGGAGGGTGTAGACAGGTATAGACAGTGGATGGATAAATGGGTGCATTAAATTGAAAGATTTCATAGTGAACATAAAAAAAAACAATAAAACTGGAGAATGCCCTCATTTTGTTATCACCATACAGTGTCTTAATAAGTACTTATACCCCTTAAATCCTTTTTTGTTTGTTTTTCAATTTACAACCACAAATTTAAATGTTTCTTATTTTAAGTTTATGTGATAGACCAGCATAAGAGGATACATGAAAACATGTTTGTTTTTTTCAAAGAGAAATGTCTTACAAATAAAAATCTGAATAATCTGAGATGCATAAGAATTCAGCACTCCTGAATTCGTATTTTGGCTATTGACCTAGGCTATTCTGACAAATTGTACCTCTGATTATTGTTAGAGCCACTGACCACCTGGAAGGTGAACCTCAGCGCGAGCATGAAAGGCTTCCGATCCACTAAAAGATGTTCTCCCAGGCTTGCCTTGTATTTAGCTTCATTCATCTCCCCATCAACTCTGACCAGCTTTCCTGTCTCGCATCCCCACAGCATGTTGTTAGATGTTTTGTACATGTGTTACTAATTGCATTGGATTTATAGTTCACAGGGTTAAAACATTATTAAACATTTTTGTAAAAAAAGAAAAAACGTATTTTTCTTTCCACATCACAGTTATGCGCTACTTTGTCTTCCTTTCCCACATAATATCTCAAATGAAATCCATTGAAGTTAGTGGTTGCGTCATTACAAAATGGGATATAAGCACTTTTGTAAAGCACGGCAGCTAAGATTAAGTCATTTTAACTGACGGGGTCAGAAACAATTTGGCCATACTCAATTTTTACTCGTCATTTTTTTAAATGATAATAACGACATTTTCAGTAGTATTGAATTGTCACTAATATTCAATCCAAAAAAACTGAATAGAAATCTACATTGTGTCATTATACATCGAGCAGATTAATAGGCTACATGTATTAACTATGAACATTTCACTTGCTGTGGCCGGCATGGAGCTGAACTGCACACCCGCTATTGTGTAATGGAGGCTGAATCCGTGGTCTGTTGCCACACTGGTGACGGGAATTACGAGCACCACTTTAGCCAAAGTTGTGAAATCAGGGAACATTTCTCAAGCTGAAATGAACAAGATTTGTCAAGAATCTCTGAAAGACGGCTTTTCTGATCGCTTCAGCGGGAGGAAATCCAGCAGCGTGCGCTCTTTTTGCATCAGTGGTTAAGCTGCAGTGATCTGTCACCGCTGGTCTGTGTACGGTGCAGTCACAGTGCACTCCAAAGCCTCCGTAACTCTTCAACGCGCTGTCATTGGGTGCTGTCTCAAGCTCTGAGATGATGCTCAGAGGCTCTCATGGGAATCTTTTGGAAAGTTGGAAATGTCCGCACGTCTGCACCAAGTTGTCAGCGGTGTGAAATGCAATCTGTCAAAATTACAACCCCTGCACTGCAGATAGTGCTCTGTGGATGAAGGCCAATTTAAAGAATGAAAGAAGATGCGACTTGAATTGCATAAAACTTTCTAAGTTTCCTAATTAGGCAAAAAATTCCTCAAGATTAGTGGAGCACAGTCTTCTTTACAGCTTTGTAGAAGTTTGCCCCGAAGTACACAGCTCCAAATTAAATTAGGGACCTATTCTCCTCTGACTGATTACCTTCTCTTTCACAGCCCCAACAACATTGACTGTTGAAGCTGTTTCACCGTCAACAAGATAATTAACTTGTGTGGGAGTAAAGATTGGGTAGCTGTCCTTTGTTAGTACACAAAACTGAAGAAAATAAAAGGAATTAATAATTTGACTTTCTTTGACTGACACAATGTATGATAATTTCTAAAGTGATGCTGTATGCTTTACATAACTGTGCATGCAAATCATTCAGCTCTGCATCATGTTAGTATAAACTTTAAATTAAAAAGCCTTCATTCTGCGGTTGTAATCATGCTGTTCTATTAATGCCAATACTGCAGCGAGCTGGTCCACTCATGCTGATTTGCTGCGGACTAAATAAAGAGAAACAGCTGACATGAAGAAAAAGTCAGCGAGGATAAAAAACTAAATCTGGAAATATTCTCACTCACGTGGAGAGTTTATACTACCCTTTTCATAGCAGGTATCGCCTATTGACATTTTTTTTTTCCTTGTCCTTGTTTGTGTCTGTTTCTTGCCCTGTCACTCCCCAGCTGGCCCAAGCAGATGGCCAGCTTCCTAAGTCTGGTTTTGCCGGAGGGCCCTTCCTGTTAATGGGAATGCAGCTTCTTCTTGGTTGTTGACCAACTCGCTAAGGACAGGGGAACAAATTCAAGCCGGAGTACCCAGAGAGAACCCACACATGCATAGAGAGTACATTCAAACTACCTGCAGAAATACCCCTGCACCTTCTTACTGTAAAGCCACTGTGCTACCACTGTGGTGCCCATGTCAAAACTTATAATTTGCAATTACATTTTCCAAGTAAAGACTAAGGTTCAAGGATGGAAGGACTTTAAATGTATTTAAAATAACAGATACGTACAACAAGACCATTGGGAATTGACCATGAAAAAGAAAATGTTAAATCCAAAAAAATGTTAAAACTTAAGTTTGGACAGTAAAGAAGATATATTATTGGTGCTGTGATACCTGGTTAGGATTCCTACATAATCCCAGACAGACTTTTCCTTCTTTGTCTAATATCTCTCTCCATGTCGACCTTGTTGACAAGGTATTTATTGGATGTGTAAGCCCCCTCTTATCCAGTAACAACTAGGAAAGACTCAAGCATCTCAAACCCTTAACAGCCCAAAGCGGTTACAGTAAATGAATATAAATGAACTCCAATTGAATTCATAAATTAAAATGAAAGTTACAAACAGAAAATATTTTTAAAGCTGGAAATCCAACAACCTCACATCAGCAGTCACATGTCCTTCTCTTACTTTTGCATATAGATACCAGAGGATGTGCTAGATATTTTTTTTTGTTCGTCATTTTGACCAGTGGGGTCTGAAAATTTCATAGCACATTTAACATTTTTAGCATATTCAATAGTATTTATTTTTTAAACACTTTAAACGATTGCACTTAAAATACGAACAGTTCACCTGCTGCGGCCTGAACGCACAGTCTCACAAATTCCTCCTGCTGCGCATGGAACTGAAATGTACACTCAATTGTGTGTAATCAAGTAGTAAGATTGCTGCTTAGGACAGATGACTTCTCATGGGGGTTTAGATGTTATTCTGGAGACTGAATCCGCGCTTCGCTGGCACACATGAGACTGGAGTTACAAGCACCACGTCAGTCAAAGTTTTGAAATAAGGGAACATTTCTCCAATAGAAGGGATTAGAAATCGGAAAGACTCTCTGAACTGGCCGTTTCCTGACTCACAAGCCTTTGCTTCAATCCTGCAGCATGCACCGGTGGTTGCCATGACACCGGGCTCTTGGGAGCAACGCACTCCAAGCTCCAGTAAATCTTCAACGAAGATGCTCAGATGTTCTCATGGTAATCTTTTTTTATTTAATTGATTTAGTTACCTGAAGCTGAAAATGTCTGCTCATTTGCACCAAGTGGTCAGAGATG
This sequence comes from Valencia hispanica, assembly GCA_963556495.2. Classification (NCBI taxonomy): domain Eukaryota; kingdom Metazoa; phylum Chordata; class Actinopteri; order Cyprinodontiformes; family Valenciidae; genus Valencia; species Valencia hispanica. Next base: position 50,655,551 of record OY747705.1, on the reverse strand, counting down.
TGAATACTAATCTGTCAAAATGACAGACGGTGTACAGATTTTTCCGCCACTGCTTAAAACAACCCGGTCAAATATGGAAAATATTTGCCTAATGCGACCCCAGATACATACTATACTTTTTATATTGTCACACACCATTTGAAACAATATTTCCACACACATGGATGAACAGACACTCAAGCGACCAGAGTGGCAAAGTACAGTAAACACTAACACACAGATTTAGAGGTCTACTCTCAGTCACATGTAGTAGAGCTATCAACATTCACTACACATCAATGCTTACAATGAGCCATGGGACCTCTCTCAAATGTAAAGGAAAAACACAGACAAACCACAATTCTATTTAAATTCGAAAAATTTGAATTATGAAAAACAAGGTGAAAAAAGGCAGAGATGTCCGTTTGTGTCTCTGATTCATTTAACATCACATTTTTCTTTATTTTAGTGCCAAGTCAGACAAACGTACATGGTTATCAGTGAGCTCTAAAGGACCTTTCCTGATATTCTGTGCTTACTTAAAGCTGAGGAATAGCAAATGGTTCCGCCTATTATCATTAAAATGTCCCCTGTCATTATAAATCATTTTTATCTCTTACTGTACGATCAAAATAAATGCCTGTCAGACATTGCAACACAGTAATAGAACCTTTCTGCCAACAGCTTAAATGATGGCACTCCTCCACCAAGGTGCAATTAAATAATCATGGAAAGCATCATTTAAATAAGCAGCAGTTACTGTAGAGATCTACATGTAAAACAATATACTTATATTCTAACATTGTCACACTAATCTGAGGCTCAGATTTATTAAACAGAAATCAAGTAATAATGAAATTAAGATGATGAAGATTTAAATAATGAGAATCAGGGAATAAAGAGGTAGGATCTAGGGGTTGTAATTGTTAAAGTTTTAAAATTGAATCTTGTTCTTAAGATAAACAGGTTCCACAAAATAAAGAACTAAAATAGTTTAACATTCACTCAATGAATTAATAGAAAGACCAAATATAAGAATCAATTATTTACTGCAGCAAAAAGCTGATAGCTTGTTCCTAACAGTAGTTATGATGAAAGCTTTGTGAGAAATACACACAAGGAAGGGAATTATCAAAGTTTGGAGATGCATATGATGGTGGATTTTGTACGCAAGACTTGTCGTGGGCTAACAATTTTATTGGAGGACATTAATTGCACCCTTGTGGACGTAAAAAGACAGTTTTTGTTCGAGATCGTTCTGTCAATAATATGTGGCTTCGAACGGAAAGTTGCACAATATTCTAGTTTCTGAGTGGTTTCATAACTCAGCCTCCTATGAAGTATAATATGTATGTGTACATAGGAGTGTTGAGAAAAAAAGCAGATTTGACCCAGAAGTATGTAACATACCTAGCCAGGAATCTTGACAAACCGAGGCGGTAGCAAAAGATTTTGCTCTGCAGGTTGGTCTAGACATGCTCCATTGTAGTCTCAGCAGGTCCACCGCTGGCTTGGCTAAGTGTGGACTCGGCCAATCACAGCGCTCTATGTTTGTAGAGAGATGTCGGGTGAGCCTAGCACCATTATGGCAGAGCTTTTTTTACTGTTACGATGACGGCAGAGCCGTGAAGGAGCAAAACAACAAAGATGGAGTGGGAGCAAGCAGATATTAAATAAGAGGGGCCCCAGGATGGAGCCCTGGGGCACCCCACATGTGATTTCTGTTCGTTCTGATGAAAAGTTTCCTACTGAAACAAAGAAGTCCCTGGTCTTTAGGTAAGACTCAAACCAGCCAAGAACTGTATCAGAGAGTCTGACCCAGCTCTCTAGTCGTTCCAATAGTATATCATGATAAACAGGGTCAAATCCTGCACTGAGGTCCAACAGAACCAGCGCTATGGTTCTACCAGTCTGTATTTATGCGAATGTCATTGAAAACTTTGACGAGAGCAGTCTCAGGGCAATCTACAAACAATGATGGATGCTAATGTGGAGGGCAAGACTAAAGCGAAGATTGATGAGGATACTAATCATCTTCAGGACTTAAACTGGTATAAATATGAATATATTTATGTTGTTAAACTAAATGTAAGTAATCTAAAAATGAGAACAATTTAAAACTAAATGGAGAAAAAATATGAAAAAACTGTTTTTTTTGTTTGATGGAGGACTAACTATGTGTTATCCTACTGAATAATTTCAAAACAACTTCTGGCTAGTAAGGAAAAACTTTATGTTCAGGAAGAATGCATACTGTTTTTATAACTGAAGTATTTCCTCTCAACAATCCTAATAGGATTTACATTTAGTAAAGAAGTAAATGGATGGTAAGTGGGACATGCAGACAGACTGCTAACGCTGGTTCTGAGATGCAGTTTTATTATTTGTGGTTTGATTTGACAGAGAAAAGGATAACAGTGCCATAAATCCAGGGTTCTCCTCTGAGCAGCAGACTGAACATGTAAGCACAAACAGGTGATTAGAGAGAAAGAGCAGTTGTGCAGAAATGATAAGACACCAAAGAGTGTTGAAACTGAGAGACTGAGCGAACACTGAGACAAAGACAATCTATCTCTCACACTCTTCCTGTCTGATAGCTGTGACAGCTTAGCCGAGACAGACAGAGAAGGACACCAGGCAGATGCTGTCAAGATGACTCCCACTCACCCATGTTCCTCTCTGCCTTTTCGTCTCCCTGCACACTTTGCTCTCCAAAAGTTTCCCTGCTCCTTGAGCTTGTGCACTAAAAATGTATAACACTTAAGCCATATGAAAAAAGAACAACTGAAGCAGTTAATTGCAGCTGTTTCAATTTTTATTACATCTCTTCCTTGCTAGTCCATTATGTGTGTGTGATGTTGAGGTTATTTTTGCTACGGTTGGTCAAATGACTATTATTAAAAGACTCTGTTGCCTCAAATTACCTCCATAAATGCTGTGAGTCTGAAATGGATTCCAGTATTTTAAAGACTTTGGCCTGAGGGTCACTCTTTGTCTCTCTCATTCAAGCATCCTCATGTAGTAGTAATTCTCAAACTCCGGCTTTTTTCCCCCATTACAATGGGACTGACTCACCCACGGGCGACATATGGACCAGTAAACACAAGATGCACAAAGACCTGAGTTCCTTCCCTTCTGCAGCTTACTGCAAACTGGCACGAAACAAAACAGGCAAACCAGCGTGGAGATGAAATAAATGTGCAAAAAAGAGAACGTTGAGTAATAATATTACTAGCTTCTGTACTTTTAATTCATAAGTTTAGACTTCCATTGTTTGTAAAACCAGAAATAGCGTGTTCTGGTGATGCACAAAGCTTTGCAGATGATGCTTTGATAGTACTGCAAGAATTAGTTGACGGAATGGATCCCACTAACATTAAACAGTCATAGATTCTGTAATGTAATTTACATTTTTTTTTTATAACAGCAATGCATTTCAGGAACCAGTGAAAAAACAACCACAAAGCCTGAATTATATACATTTCTAACTGGGCTCTGCTAGGACTCTTCTCAGATGGGCAGCCAAGATTTTTATGACCGAATCGAAAAACATTTCCTGAGGTGATACAGTGAATGTTGGTACTGTATTGGGCTTCTAAATACTAACGAGTGTTTTAGAGTGTTTAATCAAAGAAAAAGCGCTGCTTCAACATAAACACTCGGTTTGGACATCTGACGTAGTCGGAGGAAGACTGAGCTCCACAGCTGTCATTGATTGTGAAGCTCCAGGAGGTTCAGCAAGCTCAGATATTTCTTAATGCTTTTGTATATGGAGGTTTTTCAGACAAATTGGTCTAGACATGGGGCTCATAGACTTTTAGCACAGAAACTGAAACTTTACATGATTTACTGTGCAATTCGATAGAACAGACAATACCCTTCAGCTGTGGGTACTTTTTTAGAATCAGTGACAATATAAATTTAAAAAAAGAGGAACTGGGGGGGGGGGGGGGATCAACACAAGTTAAACATTAATTATTCTACACTATTCTACTTGATTTCTAAACGGCTCAATTGATTCATAAAAACACAAAAAAGGGGTCTGTTTACTGTATAATAACAATTTTTGCAGCTTTAATGATTTATACAATTCAGATGATCTGCCTGCATAGTAATGCATTAAAATTGGGTCTGAGTAATGTTTTGATGCATCATGTTTTGTGTCTGCTTCTTAATTAACTGCTGTTTTTACATTATATGCTCTGTAATGCTTTGATGTATCTGTATGTGCTTCTTGCTTTATTGCTGTTTTTACTTTATATGCTTTGTCTGTGTTTTACTGCTATTTTTATTTTACCACTTAATCATGTAAACCACCTTGAATTACCTTGTTGTTGAAAGTGTTGCTATACAAATAAAATTGGCTTGCCTTGCCTTGCCTTCCATTCATTCATCTATACATCCATCTGCTATACCCGCTAAACCCATACATGGTAACAGGTGATCTGGTACCTACTGTAAATCCAGTGCTCAGTTGGATAGAGGTGGAGTTACCAGCCCAGGGCACAGGGCATCACAGAGACAAACAACCACACACACACATACGCACACACACTCAGAAGTAAATTTAGAGGTCATATATTACATCACAGGGGACAGACTCTGGGATTAAACAGAGAGAAATGTAATATTCTCACATTAATGCACACATAATTGCACGCACGCACGCACGCTCACGCCACAGCTACAGACATGCACACGCTCCTGGATCTCAACATGCTCGCGGTACCCTAAGACTCTTGCTTTAACTCACTCAAAGTGGACTAGTGGACCGCGCTAACCCGCGACCCCAGTCTGCCATGTGGGGGTTCCCAGAACCACCCTTCCTGCCTTGTGTTATCATGTGTTGTGAATGATATATGTGCTTTTATGTATTGAGGTTGGGGTTTTTAGCACCTAAGCTGTGTCCTCCAATAGGGGACATGGCTTAGATGCATTTTTTTCTCCCCTCCTCCCTTACCTGGCCTATTGTAACCATTCTCATCTGCATAAGGTGCGCTGCAACTGGCTGCAACTTCAGTCTTCCAATCCTGTTAAGTGTAAATATGTGTTGTTGTATGTTCTTGTTCTTGGATTGGTTGCGCTGGAATGGAATTTTGTGGTGCTGTTTTTGAGTACGATGAGAATAAAGGCTATTCATTCATTCATCATTCATTCAGCAGCCAATTATCCTAACGTTCACATATTAAGGAGCAGGAAAACCTGGTACATGCAAAGTCAATACAGCAAGGTCTTCTTAATGCAAGACAAGACCGTACAGGCCCAACCTCTTGACCAGTGAGGAAAAATATGGTTTAGTCAACTACCCAAATAACCATTAGTTACAACCCTATTTGTAGCTGGGCAATGATATTTAAACGAAAATAATGATTGAGTAACCATTATTATTAAAAGTATTTTTTGGTGCAGCTTTGATCTGTGTGAAGGTATTTACAAATATACATACTTCTCCAAGTCTGCGAGCACACATGGGTTTGACTTCATTAAGAACAAAAGACAAAAATAATTATTTGAAATCAGGACATCATTCTGTGTTTTTTTTGATGACTCAGAGAGATAAATTATTTAAATAGGAAGAACAGCAGATCTCTTCACATTGTATCTCTTAAAAGCCAGCAGTAACGTCTCAATGTTGTTTTTCCACTACTACTTATAATATTTCTGTTGGGTTTCTTTCCAGTCCCTGCTTACTATGTACCATTAGATTCTTTGACGAGACGGGCACACAGCTGGCATGTAGAAGGCTAAATAAAACCACATTTTCACATAATGTGCAGTGGGTCAACTATAAACAGAAGTTATAAACGTCACTCTCCAAGAGGACAGTCACTTACGCTACCACCTCCACCTATACCTAAAACAATGATGCATTTTCCCGAATGCCTTCTCCAACACTGCATGCTGGGACAGTTGGATTAAGTCAGCAACTTTGAAATTCATTTGCGGCGTTAGAAGCATGTCAAAAATACACCCTTACTGTATTCCATCAGAAAACGTACACAGGCTGCTTCTGGTTGGTTCTAAGAAACCCAGAAATCATTTTCAAACCTATTTTATTAAGAAGCTTCTGATAAAGATATCTTGGGCAATGGACCACTAATGTGTCCAGTAACCCGCAGCTTCCGATTCCCCTTTAGTTCCGTATGTTTTGATTCATGGCAAAATAGGCTGATGTTTGATTCTCTATAAATACTGTAGAATCTACTGATTAGGCCTGAAACCTGGGTGTATTGATGGATTCACACCTGAACCTTCAGAAAAGCATAGAGATTATTACAAAGTTGGCCTTCTATCACCTGAATAACCAGGAAAGTAGAACACATCACCCCAGTTCTAATGTCCTTACACTGGCTCCCTGTTGCTCAGAGAATACACTTCAATGTCCTTACACTGGCTCCCTGTAGCTCAGAGAATACAGTTCAAAATACATTTATTAGTTCATAAAACACTGAATGGCTTAGCACCAAAATACATGAAAGATCTGTTGTTGTCGTTATTGTTGTATCAACTTTCTATTTAGGTCTTCTAATACAAGTCTACTCTGCATCCCCAGAATCAGAACAAAACTATAAGAAGCAGGATTTAGTTTTTATGCTCCACTAATCTGCAACAAACTTCCAGAAAACCACAAAACTGCTGAGTTTCTTTTAATCAAGACTAAAAACCCATCTGTTTAGAGCTGCCTTTGAGCATCTTTCAGCCCGCCAAGACCGGCTCCCTATCAAGCACGGTTTTTAACTGGTTTTAAACCTTTTTAAAGACCGGTTTTAACGGATTTTTAAACACCACTGACTTATTAATAACCAGGACGTTTTTTACCGGATCGTTTTAATCGTTGGGAAGCGCGGATTACTTCTCCCCCACCATGCCTCCACTCACCTGCAGTCCTGGGTGTGATGGCTGCACAAAAGTTAGCCAGAGGGTTCTGGAGCTGGAGCAGAGAATCTCAACACTCCACCAAATCCAGGACCATGAGCGCAACGAGGACATCATCTTCGGCCGGACTTTCGCCGACACCATTCCCTGCCAGCCCGGCGAAGCTGTGGGGGGAGGATCCATCGCTGGGCCTCCAGGCGGACTCGGGGTGCCAAACTCCCGGGTAACATCTGCAGCAGAGGAGGACCGCTGGTTCCAGCAGGGGGCTAAACCAAAAGCCCCCAACAGCTCCACTCCGGTGCTCCAGGGTGCCTGGTTAACGGTTGGGCCAGGCCGCGGTGGAGGCGCTTGGAGCAGCCGCCACCGCTCTCCTCCAACCTGCCTGCCTCTATCAAACCGTTTCAGCGCCCTAGATGCGGATTTCTCTCCTCTGACAGCCCCTGGGCGCCAAAGCTCCGTAGGAGCGCCGCCTAATCCCTCCCAGCAGCAGGAGCAACAGCCGGACTCCCGCAGACCCCCACGTCGCGCCAAACCCCGGGCTGCAGCCAGAACTCGCCGAGGAGTGCTCCACTTCACCCCGAACCCACGGAACGAGCCCTCGGCGCCGATTAAATATCGCTGCAGTCCTGGGGAAGCTTCTACACCTGGCATACAGCAAGTCCTGGATGGTGAACGATCCTCTGCCCAGCGCAAACATCTGCCTGCAGACCCGCCACCAACACACTCATCATCGGGGACTCTATCATCAGAAATGTGAGGATGGGAGAAGCCCTTACACTGTGTTTCCCTGGAGCCACTGTCACGGACATTACCGAACAGATCCTGCAGCTCATTGATCATCACAAATCTGTGAGTAAAGTTGTGATACATGCTGGCACCAATGACATTTATAAACAGCAGACTGAGCTCCTGAAGCGTGATTTTATTCACCTTTTTAATCTTCTAGAAAACACACATGTCTCTGTTTTTATCTCTGGCCCCACTCCCACTGTCGGCAGAGGAACTGGCCGTTTTAGCAGACTTTTATCCCTTAATACTTGGCTCGCCTCCATCACCGCTGTTCACAATATTGGTTTTATAGACAATTTTAACATTTTTGGGGGCAGGAAGCACCTGTTTGGACCAGATGGGCTCCATCTAAATAGACAAGGCACTCGTACACTGACATTGAGCCTGGCATGTCCACGCCCCCCCTGTCAACTACACTGGCCAGAGCTGCCCCTGCCCTCTCTGATTCCTCCGCCACATCCTGATGTGCAAATGGTCCCTGCTCCTATGAACTCACCCCTGATTTTAACAGTAACTCACATACTGGACTTGGACCTTGCTCTACCTCATTCATACCTGTTATTATCAGCAGAGAGAGGACTAAAAATCATAAACCGAACAAATGCAATCCAAATAATCTCAAAAAGTTGCCAAAAGGCCCACTTTCAGTAGATCATACAGTCCCTCCATTTCCAATCACTATTAATATGGCACTTTCTAATGTTCGTTCTCTGCTGAACAAAACTTTTATAATAAATGATCTGATTTTAGACCATAATCTTCATTGTTTATTTTTAACAGAAACTTGGCTGAGTGCAGATGCCCCTGTTGTTCTTACAGAGGCCTCCCAACCTAATTTTAACTTCACTTATTCTACGAGGAGTAGCAAAAGGGGAGGCGGAACTGTTTTTATAAGTTCATCAACACTTTCCGCCAAACCTGTTTTATTTGATAACTATTTTACTTTTGAATATAATGCAAATGTTTTTAGCACTCCTCAGATTTTATGTGTCACAATTTATAGGCCTCATAAAAAGAGTGCACTTTTTATTCAAGAATTTTCAGTTTTTATCAATTTTGCACAACTCCTTTGAAAGGATCAATTTAGCTGGTGATTTTAATCTACATATAGATAACCTTTTAGATCCTTTATCAACACATTTTTTAAACATCCTGACTTATATGGATTTTAGCCAACATGTCATGCAGCCGACTCACAACAAAGGACACACCCTGGACTTGGTCATCACGCATGGCCTGTCCACCCGTGTGTCCTCTGTTGTTGACTTGGCTGTCTCTGACCACTACTGTGTGTTTTTTAACATCACCAGTTTTATTCAGCAGGAGACCTCTGTGAGAACTGTCAGGAAGCGCCATCTAACCCCTGAAGTGGCTGCAGGTTTTCTGGACATTTTTTAAAAATAATCCTCCTATTGTTTTACCTGCCCCCTGTGATTTTATTGTAAATATTGCCGTGGAAAAATGAAAACCTTTGAAAAATGAAGAGAAATTGTAGGGCGGCAGAGAGAAAATGGAGGAAAAGTAAAACCGCAATAAACCATCAAATATACACAGATCTTCTCAAATTATACAACAATGCAGTAAGAAATTCAAGAAATTCATACCTCTCCAAAATCATCTCGGAACATAAAAATAATTCCAAAATCCTTTTTTCCACCATTGATAAACTTTTTAACAGAGCTACTACTGCATTTCCTAAAACCCCCTCAAACACGCTTTGTGAGGAGTTCACAGACCACTTCAGAGGGAAGGTAGACACCATCAGATGTAAGATTTTATCTTCTCAGAGTAACATGGTTTTAGCTGAGTGTGTGTCTTTACCAGAGGAAACGCTGGACAGTTTTGTCCTAGTAGAAGCTGGGACTCTTGATAAAGTTTTCTCCTCAGTGAGGCCCACAACATGTGTTTTGGACCCGATTCCCACTTCCTTTTTAAGCAATTTTATGGATCTTTTAGAGATGAGATTTTAACCATGATGAATTGCTCCCTTCAGACGGGGGTCTTTCCTGCCGCCTTTAAAGGGGCGGTAGTGAGGCCCCTGTTGAAAAATAGCAATTTAGATTTTAATGATTTTAACAATTTTAGATCTAACTTGCCTTTTTTGAGCAAAATTTTAGAAAAAATTGTTTTAATTCAACTTAATGATTTTATTAATGAGCACAATGTCCTGGAGAAATTTCAGTCTGGTTTTAGGGTGAACCACAGCACAGAGACGGCCCTTCTAAATATTTTAAATGATTTTAGATTAAACTATGATGCACAGAGGGTGACAGTGTTGGTTCTACTGGATCTAAGCGCTGCCTTCGATACAGTAGACCACACTATTCTTTTAACCCGTTTAAAACAGATTGGCCTCTCTGGTGCTGTTCACAAATGGTTCACATCCTATCTCACAGACAGGACTTTTATGGTAAGTTTAGATACCTGCTCCTCTAGGGTCCATAGGATTACATGTGGTGTGCCCCAGGGTTCGATTTTAGGCCCAGTGCTTTTTAACCTGTATATGCTCCCTCTTGGCAGCGTCATCAGAAGACATGGAGTCAACTTTCACAGTTATGCTGATGATACACAGCTGTACATCTCCATGTCTCCGATGACACACGGCCAATGGATGCACTTTTTAACTGCATTTTAGACATTAAATCCTGGATGGCAGAAAACTTTCTCCAGCTCAACCAGGACAAAACTGAAGCTTTAGTCATCGGTCCTGAGGCTCAGAGAGAGAAACTTTTACCAAAACTACAATCACTGTCTTTTAATCCCTCTTTACAAGTGAAGAACCTGGGCGTGATTTTTGACTCTGAGCTGACTTTTATTCCTCACATAAAAAATATTACTAAAATAGGTTTTTATCAACTAAAGAACATCGGCAGAGTCTGCCCCATTCTCTCTCGGGCCAATACGGAGACACTGATGCATGCTTTTTTCTCCAGTAGAATTGATTACTGTAATGCCCTGCTTTCTGGTCTTCCCAAAAAGAGTATATCAGGTTTACAACTACTACAAAATTCAGCAGCACGTGTCCTGACGAAAACCAGGAGGCCGGAGCACATTACACCGGTCTTAGAATCATTGCATTGGCTCCCCGTACATTTCAGGATCAACATTAAGGTTCTTTTAATGGTTTTTAAGTGTCTTAATGGTCTTGGGCCTTCTTATCTCTCTGAACTGCTTTTACCATATAAAACCTTTGCGGTCTCTGAGCTCCTCTGGCATCCGTCTCCTTGTCACCCCAAAAGTCAGGACACACACGCATGGCGAGGCGTCTTTCCAGTTTTATGGCCCTCACCTCTGGAACAGGCTGCCAGAGGACCTCAGGGCTGCAGAGAACGTTCATGTTTTTAAGAGCAGGCTCAAGACTCACCTTTTTAGCCTAGCTTTTAACTGATTATTATTTATTACTGTCTGTTTAATTGCTCTGCATGTTTTATATGATTATATTTTTTTCAGTTTTACTATTTAATCTTAGCACATTAATTTACTGTTTATTTTTATACTTTAATTTATCTTAATCCCCGTTTCAGTGTTTCCTCTGTGGGAGCCCTCTGCCCCGGGAGCGGTGGTCGGCTGTGGCTGCCTGGGTGCTCTCCAGGTGGAGCTTGGGTGGAGGTGGGGGTCTTGGCCTTGCCTCCACTGGGTGCCCTGTGTCGTTGCCTCGGCTGCTGCTGTTAATCTACCGCTGCCGGGGCAGATGGCTCCTCTGACGGCGTTTCCTTGCATGGTTCATCTACACTCGGCCCAATGTCCTTTATTACTTTTTCTTTTAACTGTGTGTGTGCATGGGAGATGGGTTAGGGGGTGGGGGGTATAACTGTGACCATGCTTTTAAATCTGTGGGGGAGGGAAGGGAAGGTGGTTTTATGTGGGGTCATTTTAATCTGTAAAACACTTTGTGATGCAACTTCTTGTATGAAAAGCGCTTTATAAATAAAGTTTGATTTGATTTGATTGAATAATCTCTGGAATGTTGTTAATTCTAGTCGGAATAGCAGCTTTTCATTACCTCTCTATTTTGTCACTTTAATGTCCTTTTTTATTTGCTTATTGCTTATTATTTTATCATGTAAAGCAATTTGAACTGCCTTGCTGCAGAAATGTGCTATACAAATCAACTTCACTTGACTAATTACTCAAACTACAAACTTCTAATTTCTAATTTGATATTTCTCAACCAGAAGCTACTCAGCTTTTTTTTAAAGGATCAGGGGGCCGGTTTGAAGAAATTAAACTTGCGACTGCCGCGGCAGGAGCTGCGAGTAACTGCAACCACCGCGGGAGCGTGCACAAAAAGTAAATAATTCAGTGACGTAGCGCACATCGCCAGCTGTACGACAACAAGCAACATGTCTAAAGACAAAGTAAGTAATAGTGTTTACTTTGGTGTAACATTAGTAAATATCTTTGACAAGATTAGCATATTCATTCATATACAGTGGCTTGCAAAAGTATTCGGCCCCTTTGAACTTTTCCACATTTTGTTACATTACAGCCACAAACATGAATCAATTTTATTGGAATTCCATGTGAAAGACCAATACAAAGTGGTGTACACGTGAGAAGTGACACAAAAATCATACATGATTCCAAACATTTTTTACAAATAAATAACTGAAAAGTGGGGTGTGCGTAATTATTCAGCCCCCTGAGTCAATACTTTGTTGAACCACCTTTTGCTGCAATTACAGCTGCCAGTCTTTTAGGGTATGTCTCTACCAGCTTTGCACATCTAGAGACTGAAATTCTTGCCCATTCTTCTTTGCAAAACAGCTCCAGCTCAGTCAGATTAGATGGACAGCGTGTGTGAACAGCAGCTTTCAGATCTTGCCACAGATTCTCGATTGGATTTAGATCTGGACTTTGGCTGTGCCATTCGAACACATGGATATGTTTTGTTTTAAACCATTCCATTGTTGCCCTGGCTTTATGTTTAGGGTCGTTGTCCTGCTGGAAGGTGAACCTCCGCCCCAGTCTCAAGTCTTTTGCAGACTCCAAGAGGTTTTCTTCCAAGATTGCCCTGTATTTGGCTCAATCCATCTTCCCATCAACTCTGACCAGCTTCCCTGTCCCTGCTGAAGAGAAGCACCCCCAGAGCATGATGCTGCCACCACCCTATTTGACAGTGTGTTCAGAGTGATGTGCAGTGTTAGTTTTCCGCCACACATAGTGTTTTGCATTTTGGCCAAAAAGTTTAATTTTGGTCTCATGTGACCAGAGCACCTTCTTCCACATGTTTGCTGTGTCCCCCACATGGCTTGTGCCAAACTGCAAACGGGACTTCTTATGGTTTTCTTTTAACAATGGCTTTCTTCTTGCCACTCTTCCATAAAGGCCAACTTTGTGCAGTGCACGACTAATAGTTGTCCTATGGACAGATTCCCCCACCTGAGCTCTAGATCTCTGCAGCTTGTCCAGAGTCACCATGGGCCTCTTGGCTGCATTTCTGATCAGTGCTCTCCTCGTTCGGCCTGTGAGTTTAGGTGGACGGCCTTGTCTTGGTAGGTTTACAGTTGTGCCATACTCCTTCCATTTCTGAATGATCGCTTGAACAGTGCTCCGTGGGATGTTCAAGGCTTGGGAAATCTTTTTGTATCCTAGCCTGCTTTAAATTTCTCAATAACTTTATCCCTGACCTGTCTGGTGTGTTCTTTGGACTTCATTGTGTTGTTGCTCCCAACATTCTCTTAGACAACCTCTGAGGCCGTCACAGGGCAGCTGTATTGTAAAAAATGTTTGGAATCATGTATGATTTTTGTTCCACTTCTCACGTGTACACCACTTTGTATTGGTCTTTCACGTGGAATTCCAATAAAATTGATTCATGTTTGTGGATGTAATGTGACAAAATGTGGAAAAGTTCAAGGGGGCCGAATACTTTTGCAAGCCACTGTATATATATATAAATCGAGAACGCGCAAGAATTGTACATTGATGTCACATCCGCGTGTAGTGCGGGAAATTCGGCCACCAAATCGCAGCCTATTTTGCAGCACACAGACTGTTCAAGACAATGGGATTACACATGGGTTGGCTCATTTTTCTTGGTTTAATTACCCAACACAATTACAAAAATGAACATGAATATAATTTAGTTTAGAAATCCAGCCCCCTGATCCTTTTTTCTTCTTAATCAATGCTGGCTATTAAAATGCTGTGAACCTCTATGGCAAACTATTATTTATCAGCTAACTAAGCATGGAAAGTTTATATAATTCATTTTCTGTCACCATGTACTATTAAAATATGAATATACCATTTAGATAGTTCTTCGAGAGGGCTTTTAAAAACATCTCCCAATTGAATAATTATTAAAAGAATTTAAAGTCAAATAAAAATAGAATAGATTTTAAATCATAAGTACATCACAATAAATTATAATTTACTAGAAAACACAATTTATTTCTGTAAATAATTTCAAAAGTTGAAAATCATCTATTATATAGATTAATTCTGGCCATATGTTTTATTGCTATTGTAAAGTAAATTACTATAACTTACAGCGAATGAAAGCCTGAAATTTAGTTTCTTAGAAAATCCAAATGTTACTTAAGATAAGTTAAAATGCATATTTAAGACAAGACTGTTGTGCTATGTTCATGTTATGCCCTACACAATCATTGGGAAGACTGGGGACTTGAAAGCAGACATTTACTGATACCCCAAAGTTTATAGTGAAAGAAGCTGGCTATTCTTGGAGGGCTACAATCAAGCATGTAAATAAAAAACTGTGTGGAAGGAAAAATAATGAGCAAAAAATGAGCACCTTCCAGCCATGCTGCAGTAGCATACATGCAAAATGGTGTAATACCACAAATTCTGAGAAACATAATTTTATCAGAAATAACTTAAAATTTGTCACCAAAATTAAAAGAACTAAAAGCATTGATGTGTACAATCACCGGGGGAAATTTAGATTGTTTAATCTCAAAGAAAACATCCTTTTGGATGAACTGCAGAACAGTTTACTGCCATGTTAAAAACGAGAAACATGGTTGCAAATAACATGTACACACTTGCACGGCTACACAAAGAAAACACTGCAGATTCAGCAGAAACAATGTGTCAGACAGTGTGAAATGGTCAAGTGTGTAAGGCTCTGCAAGCCATACACAAACCAACTGAGGCTACTGAGTAGTGTGAAACACCTTGTTGCAATCCTGTTGGGTGGTTTAATAACTGTAGCTATTAGTTAGTAATAACAGTTTTTGCCAGAAAATTTAGATAAACAGAAAACCTCCCAGCAAAGCTCCTGTGTAGCTATGCTTTTACACTGCCGCCCTACTTTTATTATTTTTCAAACAGCTGCTTTATCTAAATCTCTGAACTTGGCATATCACAGTTACATGAAGCTGCACTGACCTCCCTCTTGTCAGTGAAAGGTCAACTCAAGTATTTTTGTAGCTGTCACCATAGATGAAGACAGGCTTTTGTTGCAACAGAAGATTACCAGGAGCTCAACAATCTTTCCAGTCAGTGTTTCCAGAAAAAAAGGAAGTTGCCTAGTGGATCACAGCTGGGGAACACAGCACCTTAAAGTGAAGCCTGAGGACTATGGAGTAAAACAACTGTCAAAAAGAGTGCATGTGCATGATTCTTAGCATTCGTATTCATACTTGTATGTTAATAAAAGTGTTGTACACAAAACTCTCCTGTCATATACAAGGGTCTAACAAATTGTGCAGGTTAGAAATGTGTTTATGGTTATGAATCTAAAAGCTGTGAGTGGAAAGCCTTATGAATATAACTTTTCTACAATTTCAAAATATTTGTTTGTGGGTACGAGGAGAAGCAGTGAAGACTTCAAAGTCGTACAAATTAGAGTTATATTCACAAGACTTCACAGTCGCAGTGTTTAGATTCATATTCATATACAACATTCCTCAGACTCATATGAGAGCAGAATTGTGTGTACAACACTTGTATAGACTTACAAATATGAATCCAAATACAAATTGTTAGAATCATGCACACATCTTTTTGACAGTTTTATTACTCCATAGCGAACTAACATGACAAATTGGTCAAATAAGTATTTTGCAATTTAAGACATTTTAAAAAAAGTACTTCATGTTTTGATATACTAACAATTATAATTACAAACATGTATTCTATAAATATTTAGTTTGATCCATCGATTTCTGTCAGACATAGTTGAAAACTTTCTATAAAAAGGTTGTAAAAAAAGAATGATTCAGCCCCTAATTATTAAATGTGTTTGAACAACAAAAAATATCTACAGAAACATTCTAACCATTTTATCTTTGAGAGCTCTTTATAGACTAAGATGTTTTAGTGAAGTTATTCTGATTTTGGCACACAGTGAAATAACAGGAATGCTAATGTGGTTTCTCCCTATTTTTTGCTCATTTTCAAGCCATATAATGAAATCATCTTGAGAAAACAATGTGAGTGATGCAGCCATGGCTGCACTGTCACCAAGACCCAAGAGAGAGAAGAAAAAGCTCCAGTAACATATCTACCCACAGAAGAAAAAAAAAAATCACATTAAACCGGATAAATGAAAGAAAAAAAAACGGATGCGATAAATATATCCTTCAGAAGACGAGTTGGGAGCAGCATCATGCAGCAAACAGTACAGTACATGCCGTGACGAAGAGGATAATATTTCTGACTGTTCCTCCTCCCTATTTTATCAGTATTGCACTTTTCTTCATTTTACTTCCTGAAACCCAAGAAACATTTCTTAACATGGATTTGGTGGTCTTCAGAAATTGTTGCCGATCTGAAATATGCAAGTTCAAGGCAAATCTCTACCAGTCTTCTATTTGGAATATTAATTATTCTATCCTAAGACTTTCCATATATTGGAGTTTACTTAGGTAAGACCCTGAATTGCATAATTCCCATGATGAGCTCGAATATGTACGACTGATGAAGACAAAGCCCTGCCAGCAAAAATAAGAAGTGTTGCATTCAGATTTGTGCTTGGGAGTTAGATTATAATGTCTTACATAAGTGATAATCATTTACTATTTATATGTCAAGGTCAAATAATGTGGTTGTTGATGACCCAAATGCAGATAACTCAGTGGCACGAGCATGGTGGAAAAAGGATTTAATACTGAGGAAACTCAACCCGGCAACTAAAAGATTAACTGACAATGATTTGAGGATGGCTTTCCTTACATCGTCTTTAGAGGTAGTCTGGGTCACTTTTATCTGCATTATATCACCGCAAATATTCCACCTATATGGTGACACATGGTGGTGGCAGCATTATGCTGTGGGGACAGAGAAGCTGGTGAGAGCTGAAATTAAATTGGATGGAGCGCTTTGTCCTAAGCCACACTGAAGGACCAGCAACTAAACTGACACAACTCAACCCAAACAACAAAGCTATTACTGGGACTTATGCTGGTTAAAAAAACAACAACAAACATTTTAGTTAACAGTGCTAGTAAAATCGAACAAAGGCTGTAAGTGTTTTTTACCCTTACAATTACATTTAATGTGAAAGACAGACTCTGTTGGCTGTTTGAGCTCTCAGTCCAGGGGTCGCATTAACCAAGTATTTTCCGTGTTTCACTGTTTTCTTTAAAACGGTGACAGAAAAATCTGAAGGCCGTCCATCATTTTGACAGATTAGTATTCACGCCTCTGACAACTTGGTGTAAATGTGCAGACATTTTCAAATGTATGCATAGAGTTAGATAGAGTTAGAGAGTTAGATAACCTCTGCAGCAATCCCACTGTTTGATTATGTACTAGTGGGTGCTCATTTCAGTTCCATGCGGAGCAGGAGGAAGTTGGGAGACACGCCTTGTGCGTTCAGGCCACAGGAGGTGAACTATTCGTATTTTAAGTGAAATTGTTTCATTTCATTTCATATGCTTTATGTAGTTCACTGTTCAGCTCCTTTGGATTGAATATTATTTAAAATGAATGACATTTTTATCACTATTGAATATGTTATCACTTTAAAAACTAAAATAGATTATGACAACAAAAATATCTAGCCAACCTCTGTCCCAGTCTGTCTTTTTCCTGTTTTCTGCTCTGTATGCTGTACGCAGGAAGCTAAAACGCTAGTAATTACATCTTCTAACAATTAAAGCATAGCACTACATTTATGATGCAGGAGAAAAACAATCCCTGTAGGTTTTGCATACACATTATTTACAGGAGCGACTCGGAAATATGTTAACAGCTAAAATATTAACAAGTCATATAAAAACATATGCTCATAATGACCTTGCACCTAACCAAAGTGCTTTGCATGAAAATATTTTACCAGGAGCAGAGAGCTGTTAAGAAACATATAATAAAGATACGTACATTTTACATAAATGGAATAATCAGAACAATTTAGCAACTTTCCTAACCTGTTTAACTTCATATTGAGCAGCACACTAAGGCTGCCCTGATAAACTTCAAGTTAGGACAAAATATCAGTGACGGTCACCAAAAACAGATAAAAGAGACAGCAGCATCCTGGCCAGAATTGACAAGTGAGTTAAGTGGGACATAACTTTAGTGCACTTTTTTACCTGCCCTTTAAAGCTACTATGTTTTTAGGTTTACTCCACCAAACCTTTACATATGAGACTGATGTAAGTAGGAAATAGGGCTAAAAAGGGGCTCCAGGTGGGATTATCTGCAGGTTACATAAGGCCTTGTGTTAATGGCCTATATAGGTTTGATGCAGGGCAACTTAGTGAAAACTGGGGCTATATGGTTCCCAGATGTGTTTGAACTGTTTTTTTAAATATCCATATGAAACCCAGCTAAGACTTAGCTAAGATCTACAAGCCCACCCAGTTTTGTCAATATGGGGTATATTTGTAAAACAATTACAAGGAGCCCATTGAGGGATAATGCCCATTCAGTGTGCACCAAGCCTGAACAGTCCATTTGATGCCCTCATACTATGGGTGTAACAGTATTCCAAAACTCCCGCTTCTGTACCGACCTTGGTTTCAATTACACGGTTCGGGGTCACTTTTTGGTACAGTCAGGGAACAAAGTAAAAACAGAAATGTTTTTGTGTAATGGCATTTAAAATCGTACAGTACTTGCTACTTTTTCCAACAAAATGTTCTCAGAATCACATAAAAATGTATAAACATACAACAGCTAAAATATTTTCTTTTAAAGAAACAGCAACATCAATACTATGGCTTTCTGGTAATGTCAAGACAATCTAGGTTATAAAATTAATATTTTAGACTGCCCTACTGTCTGGGTCAACAGTGGTAACAGGTAAATCTGTGCTCCTTCCGTTCAGCTTTCAGCTGCTTCTGCAAAACAACTCAAACATCATTGACTGATTTCTGGAAGAAACATTTTAACACACATTATTACCGTTGGATGTCCAGTCTGCTTATACTTTATTGCTACATTAAGTGAACGGCACCAGCAAGGGCAGCTAAGCGGTGTCCTTTGGCTCAGTAACATCTATGGTAGCTAACAGCAACTGACGCTAATGGAAGTGGGTAGTCAGTTAAGCCAAAGTGTTCCCAAAAAATAGGTTTTTACAACAGAAGTGGGCATTCAAGTTCCTACTCTCCTACTCTTACAAAAGTTGCTAGCTAAACCTACTGCTAGCAGGAGGCCGGGCTGCACTGTATTTGTTTACAGAGTTGCATGTGTTGCTGGCTAAAGCGCAACAGAGCTATGCTTCCGTGTGGAAACTTGGTACGGCACAGAGGCATACAGAATGTTCCGTACCGAAAAATCAGAATACATGCACCGTTACACCCCTATCACATACACATGTTGGGTGGGACATGGCTTACAGTTTATTACATTTACAGTGAGGAACATACGTATTTGAACACCCTGTGATTTTACAAGTTCTCCCACTTAGAAATTATGGAGGGATCTCATGTCCACTGTGAGAAACAGCATTTTTTTAAATTCAAGGAATCACATTGTAAGATTTTTAAATAAGTTATTTGTAATTTATTGCTGCATATAAGTATTTAAACACCTGGCGATTAGCAAGAATTCTGGTTCTCAAAGACCTGTTTCTCTGCCTTTAAAAAGTCCACCTCTACTCCACTTATTAATCTGAATTAGTAGAACCTGTATGAGCTCGTTAAAGACACCTGTCCACCCCACAGTCAGTCAGACTCCAACTACTACCACAGGCAAGACCAAAGAGCTGTCAAAAGACACCAGAGACAAAATTGTAGACCTCCACAAGGCTAGATAGGGCTACAGGGTAATTGCCAAGCAGCTTGGTGAAAATAGATCAACTGTCAGAGCAATTGTTAGAAATTGGAAGAGGCTAAAGAGGACTGTCAGTCTACCTCAGACTGGGGCTCCATGCAAGATCTCACCTTGTGGGGTATCACTGGTGGTAAAAAAAGGTGAGGAATCAGCCCAGAACTAAACGAGAGGAGCTGGTCAATGACATGAAGAGAGCTGGGACCACAGTTTCAAAGGTTACTGTCGGTAGAACACTACACCGTCATGGTTTAAAATCATGGATGCACAGAAGGTTCCCCTGCTCAAGTCATCACATGTCCAGGCCCATCTGAAGTTATCTGATGACCATCTGGATGATCCAGAGGAGGCATGGGAGAAAGTCATGTGGTCAGATGAGACCAAAATAGAAATTTGGGGTCTAAACTTCACTCGCCGTGTTTGGAGGAAAAAGAAGGATTTGTTGCAACCCAGGAACACTATCCCTATACTGTGAAACATGGGGGTGGAAACATCATGCTTTGGGGGGGCTTTTCTTCGAAGGGGACAGGACGACTGCAATGTATTAAGGAGAGAATGAAGGAGGCCATGTACAGGTCCTTCTCAAAAAATTAGCATATTGTGATAAAGTTCATTCTTTTCCATAATGTAATGATAAAAATTAAACTTTCATATATTTTAGATTAATTGCACACCAACTGAAATATTTCAGGTCTTTTATTGTTTTATAACTGATGAATTGGGCATACAGCTCATGAAAACCCAAAATTCCTATCTCAGTCAGAGTACTGAAGATGGGTCGTGGTTGGGTCTTCCAACATGACAATGTCCCGAAGCACACAGCCAGAATAACCAAGGATTGGCTCCATAAGAAGCATATCAAGGTTCTGGAGTGGCCTAGCCAGTCTCCAGACCTAAATCCAATAGAAAATCTTTGGAGGGAGCTGAAACTCCGTGTTACTCAGCGACAGCCCTGAAACCAGACAGATCTAGAAAAGATCTGTGTGGAAGAGTGGGCCAAAATCCCTGTTGCTGTGTGTGCAAACCTGGTCAAGAACTACAGGAAACATTTGACCTCTGTAATTGCAAAGAATGGCTTCTTTACCAAATAACACTGATTTTCTCAGGTGTTTAAATACTTATATGAAGCAATAAAATACAATAAAATTATTTTAAAATCTAAAAAACAATGTGATTTCCTGAATTTAAAAAAATGCTCTCTCTCACAGTGGAAATGCACCTACAGTGTGAATTTCTGACCCCTCCATAATTTAAATAATTAAAAACTAGTTGCCCATGATAGATAAGGTGCATTCTTGAAGTGACAGCTAACAAAAACAACTTCCGCTGTAAAGTTGCCAGAAGAAGACTAATTAAACTTGACTTTCCATGTCCTTCAGCCTGCCACCGGCAAACTGACAACACCAATATGTCACGACTGGGGCACTATAGTTTTCATCATCATTCTCGAGTATATATCACAATCCGTTCTCCTCATCACAGCACACACACTGCAGATGTACTGGTATCTCTGCCCCCCCTTCCCTCACTGGGTCTCTCTCCCTTGGCCTATCACCATGACGATACGAGCCAGTACCATGGATACAGTCACTAGGCAACGAGCAGCATCAGCAGCAGCAGTGGGAACAGAAAGAACAGCAGCGTCCTGTGAAAGCTTTATTGGAGTAACAGCAAAAAAACAGAGTTTATCCCGTTGGAACTTTCTTCCTACCTGCATGCAACTTCTTACTTTGAAGAATACATATTGATACATCAGAAGCCTCTTTTATTACACTCAGCTCTGGAATGCTACATTCAGAGTGTTAAAGAATGTACGCCATCCTTGGAAAGATTAAATTGTGTACAGTGTGTGTCTATAACAACTGACACTGCCACTAGTATGTACTGTAATATGTTTTAAGACAATCCAAACCATGTACAAGAAAACCACAACCGAGTGCACACAAATTCTTATCGCGGTTCAATATCAAAGCTGCCCCAAAACAAATAAAAATGGAGAGTATTTCCATTACTCCTCTCCATCACGTTCTCTTGCATCTCGTTGAATGTATTTCAAACTGTAGGAATGGTATGAATGGACACTTTTGAGGTTTTGAAATGTTTATCTTTGAAAACCTTAGCATATGTTGATACCAATACCCAGCCCATACCTGGTCTCCATTTGATCATAGGACGCGCTGTTGTATGCATGTGTGTAGGAAGATTAATGAAATAAGTAAATTGCTTTGTATTTAGCTGTGGACAGTTTTGCATATGATTCGCTTGTGACGTTGAATGTCGATAGTTTCAATGTGCATGTTTTCACAGAAGGCTATCCGTGATGCATGCAGTCCTGTCTTGACATTCTTGATGTTTTCAATGCTGTTTTTTCTTAAACTTGTAGCTTTTTGGAAATATTTCTGGTCATGAAAACACAAACAGTCAAGGTGTGGAAACAAAAGAAACACCAGGCTTTGCTCTTGCGATGGTAAGATTGTGTTAAACCTACAGCTAGCAAGTTCAAGCTGACTGGTGAGCTGTTTTAAATTAACGCAGCAGGATCATATATAGTTTTTTCTATCTTCGTGTTAATGTTGATTTTTACTCACTTTACTTTTAAACATTGAGAATAAAAGATACAATATCAGTCTCTAACAAGGCTAGCATTATTGCAGCCTAATAGTTCAAGCGACAGAAATCAGCCTTAAAATCCTAATATATGTCAGAACAGGCATCAAAGAAAAGAATTAATAATAAAAAAGTCATCATGAAGTCTGTGGTGAGTCATCAGTCTCAGTTAATGGTTGTCTTAAAAGTAGACATCAATATATCATTTATTACACATCATACATCCACAAAATGATTGGTTTAATCCAGGGGCTGCCTTTAACCAAATATTTTCCGTATTTTACCTTTTTTTTTAAAACAATGACAGAAAATCTGTAGGCCCTCTGTCATTTTAACAGATTAGTATTTACACCTCTGACAACTTGGTGCAAATGCGCAGACATTTTCAACTTTACGCACGGAGTACAGGTAACAAAATAATTCCCCCCCACAAAAAATAAAAAAAAATTATTCACATCATCTCAGACCTGGACACCATACTCAATGCATCTTGCGAACCTGGAGCTGACAGCAAGTTGAAGAGTTCCTGAGGCTTTAGAGCACGTTGCGCCCAAGAGCCCGGTGTCGTGCAAACCACCGACGCATGATGCAGGGATTTCCTACCGCTGAAGTGATAGCTTGCAGGCCAGGAAACGGGTCGTTCAGAAAGTCTTTCCGACTTCTAAACACTTCAATTGGAGAAATGTGCTCTCATTTCAAAACTTTGGCTTAATTCAATGATTCAGCCTCCAGAGCAGCATCTAAACACCCATGAGAAGTTATCTGTCCAAGGCAAAAATCCAAAACCCCATGACAATAAACTCTGCAACAATCCCACTACTTGATTGTGCACAAGTGGGTGCACCTTTCAGTTCCATGTGAGACTGTGTGTTCAGGCCACAGAAGCTGAACTGTTCGTATTTTAGGTGCAATCGTTTAATTTAATTTTTTTGATTTAGTTCCCTGATCAGCTTATTCGGATTGAATATTGTTTAAAATGAATAATAAAATAAATGCTATTGAAGATTAAAACATTTTAAAAAATTGACAGGCAAAAATAGATTACGACCAGATCTTTTTGACTCCATCGGTCAAAATGATGGAACACAAAAATGTACAGCGCAACCTCTGGATTAATCTGAATTGCATCAAAAAGCCAAGAAAGCTCAGTTGATCGGATAGCTTGTTTTTTACCGCCATCTCCACTGCTTCATTAAAGCCCTGTTTCACAAATGCTTTAAAATGTAAATATTACATATTACATAATAGGAGAGTTGCACTGGTAAACAATACCATTATGACCACTGACAGGTACAGTGAATTCACATCTGCTGTGTACTCTAAAGGGATGGGTAGTATTGTCCTGTTTACCTATACTGGGTAAAAATCAAATCTGTATTAAAAATTGCTATCCTGTGAATAAAACAATGCAAACCCTCCAAACTTGGATAATGGTTGGTGATTATTACTTCAGCTGTTTAATGTTTGTTTTTTTGCCAGTTCCATGAGACCATCGACAAATGCTCCATTCATTTTTCGAAATGCGATCAAACACAATTATCATGTACTGCTTAGCAGCATAGCTGCACCACTGAAAAAACCTGATGTAGCAAAGTTGAATAATTGATAGGGACATTTTATATGTTTGTGAGGCTCTGATTCATTTCATTGATACGTTTATAGCCAAAAAGATCTATCAATTATGTAAGATTTTTTTTCTATCATCATCCTAATAAATGCCACAGCATATTATGATCAAATTACAAGTCCATATCCTCAACCCTAGAATTCACTGATGAAATAATTGAGAAACCAAGTTCAGCACTTATAGGGAATGGCCCAATTTGAGCTCACTATGATAGACATGTAGATCACAGATGTGAATGAAACTAAATCAATTTGCAATAAGATGGCACATCTAGAATGGCATCAAAGGACATTAATAGTAGCATGATGAGATGAGCGCTGTGTTAAAGGATGTTGCAGTAATATCTGACAGCCTTGTAGACTTGTTACTACCACTTCGGAGGGTTTGATAGGGGTGGAAATTGGGGTATGTATGAGGTTAGGTAGTTGTCTTGTGCAACTGTCCTGCGTCCTTTACAACAAAATATTATGGGAGGAAATTATCTGTGTATCCATTTGCTACAACATCACGCCACCTGTATGCCTGTTATGGTGAGTATCTGAACAGCCACCAAAATGTTGACACCTACCAACTAATTCTAAAATCGATCATATCCAAACGGGCAACAGTTTTCCTCCACACTAACTATCCCTTCCGAATAGGAGTCAATTCTGCAAAGGAGCCTAAGAAAGATTCGAAGAGCAAAACAGATGAAGAGTCTACTTTACCTGCAAACATCACAAGATTCTATAATGATTGTAAAATTTCAATTCACTTCAGTTTAATGTGCAAATTCTCAACAACTTGTGCCAATTTGTTGGAAGACAGTCTAAAATTGGTGTTGCAGATAACTGCTTTTTTTTTCCCCAACAGTTTCATGTGTGAAATTCCACCTCTTTGTCTATAAAGGACACAAACAGGAAAGCTAGCAGACAAGAAAAACTGTGGACACATTCTCCTCAGGGATGGTATTATATGTTTTCCAGCATAAAAAAAAATACAATTCTGGAGATAGAAAATGGAAAAAACAGGACCTCATCACAAAGATTAAATACTGCCAAATGGTACATATGGCAGACTAGGAAGAACTCCTAGAAGATTTTCTACCTTTTCTCCGCAATATCTCATGGTAAATATATATATAAATATATATAAATAAATAAATATAAATAAATATATATATAAATATATATATGGCACATATCACAAGAACATAGAAGTCTATTTTCCTTAACAGAACATCCTGTTCTAAGAACATAAACCCAAATACATAATATACACATACAAATCTTCCTTTCTGCATGTCTGAATAATTAGATGCAGACATCAAACCTCAGCTGCTTGGTTTATATGACCCCAGAGGACAAATAGGACTTCACACATTCAAGTGTTTGCAAATCATACAAACTAAGGCTATTAGTGGAGCTTGAATAGCCCTGCTGAGAAGAAAATAGATTAAAAGAGGCGCCTTATGAGCAGCTCTGAAAGATGGTCTTTGAATATGTTGCACTGAAGATTAGAATTAAATATTCTCTTTGAATAAAAATCCATTGTAAGCCAGAGAGGTGTATATAACGAGAGGACTGTGCAGCAAATTATACCATGCAATGAAACAGAAAAGATTAGGTCCAGAAAATAATAATAATAAAAAAAAGGTAATAAACCATTTAGCCAGATGGTGAACAAAAGGCCTGTGCCATTACAAGCTTGTAACAAGTGTGACAGATTGGTATGGCTAAAATGTGTGCTAGATAGGATAATAAGCTGCACTACCTTAGGGTAGAGGATTTAACAGGTGTGTGTGTGTGTGAGTGTGTGTCTGAGAGAGAAAAAGAGAGATAACGTTTGAAAGCATGACTCCATGATGGCAGAACATGATGGCAGAACAGCTATATGTCAGGACAGCTAAGTATTTGACACTACATCATATATAATCCTTATAAGCACAAGCAGGTTTCATTAACTCATCACATGATAGATAGATAGATAGATAGATAGATAGATAGATAGATAGATAGATAGATAGATAGATAGATAGATAGATAGATAGATAGATAGATAGATAGATAGATAGATAGATAGATAGATAGATCATAGGCAGGTGTACTCTTAAGGCAGGTATTTTCTCAAGCTAATTTACTAAAATGGCCTGTCCTCAGTAACACAATTAACTGTTTTATTGATTTATTGTATGCCAAATTGTGTTTTCTTTTGTATGTGGGTGAGCCAAAGGCAATATTCCATTCTCTGGTTCATAAAGATGTATTCTATTCCTTTCAATTACTTTCTAATGTATGCAAATTCTGTCTTTAACATCAAACTTGTAATAGTGTTAAAATTCAAATAAGTGTAAAATCACGAGGAAACATGGGGAACTAAGGGGCTGCACTTTGAGTGTATTAATCTGTTTTACTAATCGGATAATGCATTCAGGGATCCCCAGCGTTAACACAGACCGAATGAGAAATACTGCAGCAGGTTCGTGTCACTCCTTAGTGTGTTGCCTTACGTGGTAAAGCAGAGTAGTTATCCATCTTGCAGGATGCTGGTTGTGAATCCGGTTCTTTGGAAAATCTCTATTGGTCCCTGTGGATTCTACAGCATCGAAAAGGGATCAGTCTACCGGGACGAGCCGAACCGGTACGAAACCAGGACAGGTACCCGCACAACCAGCCGCATCTTTAGTACCCCGGCGGCCAGAAAAACGAATGAGACGAGCGCATCTGCCCGTACACTCATTTAGGATCACTCGGTAAGATTTAAATCCAGTTTAGCTTCACACAAAGACCGCACGGTGCCCCCAGTTAGATACTAGATGTCCTCCGTCCATGTAGAGAGAAAACAACAAAAAAGAAGAAGATGCAGGCACACCCCGCAGAGAGAGACCTGCAGCTTGAGGATGTGAATGATTGGACCTGTGACCGACGGGAGCAGAGGCGTTTTCTCCGCTGCAGGAAAAAAAAAAAACACGCTCAGTTGAAGCGTCTCCTCCAATTTGCCCTCCGTGGAAAGAGGGGAGCGAGAAGAGAGAGAGGGAGGGATAGGGATAGAGAGAGAGGCAGAGAGAGGAGCTGGCTGAAGATGGAGCCAGGACTCAGGAGTATGTGCGTTTGCGCGTGCGCACAAGTTTGTGCTCTTTAATTGTTCGCTGGTTTGACTTTACATTAGAGACACAAAAGAGCGCAAGTAGCCTAGTCAAAAATTCTACTGTAGTTGGATTGAATGCAGTTGCCACGGTGTTTTATATCTTAAGTTTGAGAGGGTTGTATTTAGTTTCTTTTATTTAGCCTATTTACTCATTTACACGATTTTTTTGTATAGCACATTTCAGCAACAACTATGAGGTCCCCGTTTGTAAAGTTACACAGTCAAAAATGAACAGCGATAATTTGGGTTATTTAGCCTGTCATAGGAGGAATAAAAATGGGGGTTCAATTTTCAAAGTTCTAAGCATCCAAAATATAAATGGTACAGTTTTAACCTAAATAGTTAGCAAGCTAACTATTTAGTTTACAAACTAAATAATTAGTTTAGAAAGTACTCTAAATGTTTTCTTTACAAGCTAAACATTTATCCCACGTTCACACCACACGCTTTGTCGCTGTCAGAAAACGCTGACAAATTTGAAGCCTATACATTTTAAAGCCTGAAACTTGCAAAGCCTGCCACCTGCTGAGCAAAAAAAAGAGCGCGTGGGCGGGGCTTCCGCTGTTTTAACCAATCATATAGAGCAGGGGTCAGCAACCCTGGGCACTGGTGCCACCTGTGGCACACAAAGGGTTAACTGATGGCACATCACACAGTGAATTCATCTGAGAGGGTGTATTTAAAAAAATATAGGGCCTGGCCACCAGCCACATTCCAAATTAGCTCACACAGACCAATCAGTTGCACCTTTTTTAAATAAAGACGGTATCTTAACTAACAACTCCACCTGCCAGGTTCAACTTGTAATTGGCTAAAAATCACATGGCCTACCGCTGAGGAAGTCATTACTAGCTTGTCAGTGCTGAAGGCTAAAATTTGTGATTGAAGCAAGTGAAAAAAAGACAATTCCTGGTCTTTTATTAATATATGGACTGAAGACTGGGGTTCTGTGAAGCAGAAAGATCATGCTGTATGTGCCCTGTGCCTAGAAAGTGTAGTTTGCCGGACCTCCAGTGTTAAACGGCAAAAATGGAATCCCGTTTACAGACAGAGAATTCTTTAACTGAACCCCATGAAAAATCATAACCCCGCCCCCAGACAACATTTGAAAAATTCTACAAAGTGGGCGGTGTCATGAAGAACGGAGGGGCGTGGAGAAGTGTGGAGGATGAGCGGAGGGGGGAATGTGACAGCGACAGCTTGCTTAATCTGACACTGAAACATGGACAGTGACCGAAGCGATATTGGCAGTTTTGCAACTGATCAACATTCATCTGTTTTGAACGTTAGCCTATGTTAGCATCACCACTCAGAGACTGGACTCCTCCTGTCCCCCTCTGTCTCGGCGGCACTGGCTCGGCACCTTGAGCCAGCGGATCTCCTCTCCCGTTATCAGAGATAGAGAGGTAGAGGGAGGCTTTATGGAGCTCAGCGGCCGCGAGCCGTATCAATTAGAGCCGCTGGCTCGGGGCGCTGAGTCGGCGCTGTCCGAGGCTGGCGCACCTGCTGAGGGAGAGGGAGACGGGAGGGGTCCGGTCTCTGAGTGGTAATGCTAACATAGGCTAACGTTCAAAACAGTATGTTAGCTATGTTAACTAAGTACTATTGTGATAATAATGTTAACCTTAAAAACACAATCCAACTCCAAACTCTCCATGGGGCCGGTATGTCTGATAGTTTTATACCCAAACCCACAGGGTATGTCTGTGAGACCATGACTGCTGTGACACAGTCAATGCCTGTGACGTAAAGATGTACCGCTCTCCACCAATCACAAAATTCAAATGTAGTAGCCACAGTTCAACCCTAAGAGGGCAGCACTAAGATGTTTTTAGACCAAAAAGTGTAGAATAAAACCAGTTTACACCAAAATGTGAAAAAATCCCCAGAAACTGAAAGACTGCATTGGTAAAGACCCATTTATACAGTTTAGAAGCAAAAAAAAGTTGTTTTGGATTTTAGTTACTCTTTAAGGAGGTGTTTCTCTGTAGCTCAGATGTGTTATTTAATGGGCTTCCAAACAAGGATGCAATTCAATCAAGGACACAAGACATATCTGTGTCGCCTAGCTATGGTTGGGAAACACACAGGGGCTGTTACTTTAATTCTGGAAGAAGTTGGCCATCCCATCATGAAACTGCACTGTATGATACACCAAGAAAACCTCTGTGCCAAGATGTCAAAATTCAGATCCTAATAATATCATTACTACAGTACCAAAAAACCGTGAACTTTATTGTTAAGCCTTCTGCTTTGCCTCATTGCCAATTCCAGTTTCTGCTCCAGGAGATGGAAAGGTCATTCAAAGACATCCCGCTCCACTATGCTGTTAAATGGCTTGGCTGTGGAAAGGTTCTGGAATGATATATGAATTGTTTTAATGTGGTAAAAACATTCCTGGCACAAAAGGGGCAAAGCTATCCTGAACTCAAAGATGAGAGGTGGGTTGTAAAACTTTTGTTTCTCGCAGATATAACTACACACCACACAAACTACAAAAACTGTTTTAGACACATGGGAAGCTTTAGTTAAAAAGCTGGCCGTATTTTCAAGCGATGTTTCATAAATTAAAATAAAAAAGGATTCTTCATAAAAACAAAAAAACTATGGACAACCCTGAGCATCCTCTTCATGAGACTGTCATACAACAACAGAGCGTCTTCAGCTGGAGGCAGGAAATCCTTCCTGCCCACAGCCATCATCATCTACAACAACTCCTTAAAGAATTAATTATATGAGCTACAACAACACTTAATTTCCCTTTGGGATCAACAAAGTATTTTTGAATTTTGAATTTAAATTTTGAATTGAATTTGAATTCTATATCTATAGTGAGTAACTGTTGATAAGCAGCTTTAATGACTTTATTGTTAATGCACAGTTGATATGGCACTTTGACTTCTGAGGAAACTTTAGATGGCACTCTTCATCAGAAAGGTTGCCGACCCCTGATATAGAGGCTTGGCTTAATTAGCTAAATAAAGCTAGACAATGTCGTTGGGCACATCAGCGCCCTTTGTAGATACACCCCATTCTTGAGAGTCGTTCTGAGTTAGGAGAGTTTAACTCTGTGCTACTTTTTGTCCATTTTCTCTGCCACTCCATTCAAAGAAATTGTGTAGTGACGTCACAACAGTGAGACGCTGTGATTGGTTGACGCTCAGGGGACGTTTTTAGCTAGCTCAACTTCTGCGTTGCTGGCTTTTGCCACTTGGAAGCTTGGAAAGGAGCAAAAATTGGAAAAATTGCAGCGGCCAAAGCACACAAAGCACCGCGTAGACTCTGAAGGCCTCAACCATAGACCTCAGATGTAATGTTGTCGTTCTGGGTGCTGACATCCTGACGATAAGATTGATAGAACATCATTTATTTTGAGGTGGTTCGAGTTGGTACCGTGACGTTATGACGCACATACATACCCATGTATGCCCATTCATGGGAGTGCGAATTTTGCTGACTGTAGTTCCTGTAACGACTACATGGTGCACTGTCTGCAGCACTCTCAGCAAACTGCAGATCAGCTTTAAGCAGAAATGGACTACCAAAATAAAAGCTGGGTCTAGCAAACCTCTATATAAACTACTGGTGAAATCAAATATCGCCTCCTAATCATTGTTTGTTTTCCTTCCAACATGTCCAACATTTCCGCATAAAACATAGGATGAGCTGTTTTAACAGCAATACAAACATTTACTGATGGATTTACAGCAACAGTGGGTGCACCAGCAGCAGAAGTTAACATAGGTGTTCGCGGGACCCATCTTTTATTTTGATTATCCACTTCCGCTTATCGGCAAGTAAATTTGCATAGTAGCCAAAAATGTAGCTGAGTTAAATATTTACTTCAAAGCTACATAATTAGCTAGCCAGTTTAGCTTGCTAGCTAAATATTTAGCTTTAAACCAAATATTTAGCTTGGTAACTGAATATCTAGCTCCAAGCTAAATGTTTAGTTTGCAAACTAAATATTTTGCTTGAAGCTAAATATTTGTTTGTAAACTAAATATTTAGCTTGTTAGCTAAATACATAATTTGAAAACAAAATATTTAGTTTGGAGCTAAATATTTATTCGTAAACAAACATTTTCGCTTGCTAAGTAAATATTTAGTTTGAAACTGTGACATTTATAAATGAATAGCATGAATGCAAATATGACATTAAAAAAAGAACCCCCTTTACCATCTCTTAAGACAGGCTATATAACCCAAATTATTGCTGTAAATTTTTGACTGTGTAACTCTACAATGGCACCCCGTGAACAAGGCAGTTCAAAGTACTTTATATGATAAAAACACAACACAATAAAATAAAAAAGGAAAGCATACATCACAGAGGCAAAATAAAAGTAATGAAAAGCTGCAATCCAGACTAGAATTAGCAGTGCAGCTTTCGTTCGCCAGCTCCATTGCCCAAGCTGTTATTATGCATGGACACCAGCATGCCAAATCCAGCAACCCTCCCTCACCTGTGCCCCATCTTCCATCTTCCTTTGTCCTCTTGTTTGCTTCTTTCAAACTGCAATGGTACTTTTTTGATTACTTTCAACTGTGGCTTTTTTATGCTGATTCTTAAGCTGATATCATAAGCCACATTTGTATTGTGAACAGCTAACAGTTGGGAGACTTTTGAATGTAATTGGTTACATAGAATTTTGTTTAGAGGTTTCAGATCAAAAGGGACTTAATGCCACAGTTTTCATGTTATTTGTAAAAAAAACATTTAAATATGTCAATTTCCCTCCATTTAACGGTAATGCAATTCTTTTTTTGTTTTTTTATCATATAAAATCGCAGTAAAATAGATTATAAAGTTATTTATTGTAACAAAATGTTCATTTGTTTAAGGGATATAAATATATTTGTATTTATTTTATCATTAGGTTATTTGTAAATTGTTTTTAACTATTTTTTTTATTTTGCTGACTGAGCAGTATTCTGCACAAGAATTCCAATATGCAGGAACTTTTTGTTTATGCATTTTTTGTTTTAAGACTGATCATTGATCAGTCTTAAAAGGAGATCCTGAAAACTTTGACCAAAGAAGAAGATCAGTGTTTTAATGTATGTCTTATATATTTTCAAGCTTTTAAACCAGTATTAAAAGGGAAAATAAAAAATTGACATCAGAATATGGGTGCACTCCAAATTCAGGACCGGTTGGTTTAACTATCAAGAAGGAAACAGGCTTTTCAGTTAAGTTGTGTGGGCTGCTGCAACTGGTAGAGCTGGCAGTAGTTAAAGTACTGGCACACCATTGGCTTGCTCAATAGCCAGCTTTCACAAAAGCATACCCTCCAGGTAGTTCTCTGTCATCATCATTCTGTCCCTGTTGGAGCAAAATAAAAGATCCAAGGGTAGCTCCAGTTTATAGTTTCCATAGATCATTTACTGTGTTGAAGCAGTGCATCCTACATAATCTTAGCATTATATTGAAAATAATTCTTAATTTTTTCCAGTTAAAAGTCATTATACAAATACATCCATGTTAGGTTAATATTTTAGTTTAACAAATAAAGGTCCCATAGAAAAAGAATAACATGGCAAAAGTATTCAGACAATAAGTCCCCCCATGCATATTCCACAGCCCAAACAGAACCCAGAGTCTGGCACTAAGGTAGTAACATAAACATGATGGTAACACAATGATCATACACATAAGATGATGTGAGACAGCTTTAGATTCCATGGTTCCACAGTTCCTCTAATGAACTTCTGAAAGTCTAATTTTAAATACAGAAATTATTTAAACAATGTATTTTTGTTTGCATTCATAATAAAACGTCACATAATATTACTGTATATACACACTTAATTAAATAACCTATAACAATTATTTGTCAGGAGACAGTAGGCATGTTTTAATAGTTTTTGTTGGGGAAAAAGGAGAGGATAAAAAGTGCACCTCTAAATTCAGGCAGTAAAGGTGACTAATCAAAGACTACAACAGTAGAAAACACCAGATATAAAAAAGGCTGCTTATAACATTGTGATAATACTTTTTACTTTCTGTAACATAGAAAGTTCTCTTATATCAGATCTTCTGTTTCTTCTGTGTTTCTGCTCTGTCTTCTCAAACCCCCAGACGGTCGTGGCAGATGGCCGCTCCTACTGAGTCTGGTTCTGTTGGAGGTTTCTTCCTGTTAAAGGGGAGTTTTTCCTCTCTACTGTCGCTACATGCTTGTTAAGTATGAGGGATTGCTGAAGGATTGCTGTGGTTGGCAATTCTGCATCAACGGGGCCCAACCTCACGCCAATGACTGAAGCAATCTGCTGGGATTCCTTAAAGTGTAACTGAACCCCATGAAAAATCATAACCCCGCCCCCAGACAACATTTGAAAAATTCTACAAAGTGGGCGGTGCCAGGAAGAACGGAGGGGTATGGCCAAGTGTGGAGGATGAGCGGAGGGGGGAACGTGGCGGTGTGTTCAGGAGGACAATGACAGCTCGCTGAATCTGACACTGAAACATGGACAATGACCGAAGCGACGTTGACAGTTTTTGTGACTGATCGATCTGATCGACGTTCATCTGAGTCAGCGCCGCCCAAGACTGGCGTTGCCGACACTGCTGAGGCAGAGGGAGACAGGATGGGTCCAGTCTCTGAGTGGTAATGCTAACATAGGCTAATGTTCAAAACAGTATGTTAGCTATGCCAACTAAGTGCTAATGTGATAATAATGGTAACCTGAAAAATGCAATCGATCAAAACTCGCCATGGGGCGAGTGTGTTTGAGAGATGGTTTTATACCCAAACCCACGGAGCGTGTCTGTGAGACCATGACTGCTGTGACACAGTTGATGCCTGTGACGTAAAGATGTACCGCTCTCCACCAACCACAACATTCAAATGCAGTAGCCACCGTTCAACCCTAAGAGGGAAGCACTAAGATGTTTTTAGCCCAAAAAGTGTAGAATTAAACAAGTTTACACGAAAATGTAAAAAAATCCCCAGAAACTGAAAGATTGCACTGGTAAAGACCCATTTACACAGTTTAGAAGCAAAAAAATTTTTTTGGGGGGTTTAGTTACTCTTTAAATAAGAAACTTTTTAACTAATTGGACTGTTTGTATAAATGTATTGAAATGACTTCTTGTTAAGTGCCTTGAGATGACATCTGTTGTGAATCGGCGCTATATAAATAAAATGAATTGAAACTGAATTGAATAAAAATAGAAAGTTCTAGGGAAAAATGATTTCTGTTATATTTTGTTGAAAAGTTTGAAATGTAAATCTACAGTATTATGGAGATGCTTTTGTTATGCGTTAAACTAACCCCTGACTCTGCAGCCCTATTCTTTCTACTGTAACAGTGACATATTATCCTTTTCAGTGCCAGTTGGCGGTGCCTGGATGAAGCTCCAGTTAGGCCCAGATGGCAGCACAGGGATTCTCCCAGATTGACTGAGTTTGACCACAGTCTGAGAGTAAACAGGAAGCTGGCCAGCCTGTCACTGCAAGTCATCTTTCTCTCTCTGTCTCTGGGGCTAGCGACACGTCTTTTCACTTGGACATTTATCAGATTAACATGAACATCACTTCCAGGGTTGAAATGTCCTTCAGGTGAATCTAAAAGGGCTCATTATATTATAGAGGTTTATTTTTTTTATTATTATTTGTATTTATTTTTTGTTGGGCTCCAGCATTATTCAAGCTTGTATAAAATAATTTAAAGAGCAACTCACCCCGAAATCAAAGTTTTTGTTTTCTGATAAACTGTATAAATGAGTGTCTATAGGTGTTATCTACATGTCTGGTCATTGTTTTGGTATTTTAGTGCATCCTAGTAAAAAATATTTATTTTTTGCCTAAAACCGTAAGCGTGGACCCCTCTTCAGGTAAAAACTCTACACTACACTTGAATTTGAATCGGGCATTGCTATTTGCTCTGCGACAAGGACTGACGTCAGCCACCCTGCCGCTGTGGAGTATAAAATAAGCCGAGTCTCCACCCAAGCCTCCTCCACAGAACCTCCCTCCCTTTCCTCTGGTGAAGGAGGTGGACAGAAATTCATCCATCTCAGAAAGACCGCTCTGAAACAAAGGAGCTCATGTTGCTCTCTATCTTTCTCGCTGACTGTGTGTGCCACTGCAGCAGTGCAGCTCTCAAGATGTCAATCACAGCGCAGACCACGCCCAGCCCCTCTTCCCTTGAGCGTTCGCTGGTCCGCCAGGCAACCCTTACTTTTGCCGGATTTTTCAAACAGGAAATGTGGGGGGAGTTGCTCTTTTAAAGTTTAATTTCAATGCTCTTATTTTTTTTAAGTGGTTTGACCTGATTGTTTGAAAAAGGATAAATACATGTACTAATGACAACTCTACAAGTGTTCATTTGCCTTGAAAGCTTTCACATTTTGTCACATTGCAAACACAAACTTAATTTTATAGGGTTAAGATTATTTGATAAACTGTCAAAAAGTGACAGATAACTGTAAAAACTGTTATGATGCTAAAAGACAAAAATTCCATTTAAATACACAGAATCTCTGGATATAACTTGACAAAATGTAGAAGAGTTGAGGGGATATGAATAAATTAGCAAGGCACTGTATTTGCATTACACTGTTAGTTTTGCAGAAGGTCTTTATATTATAAGAATAAGTAACTTTTTCAAACTATGGTATCTTAAAGTTATCCTTCTCTGATCCCTAATGTCAATCTGACAAGTTGTCTGTTATAAAAATTCTAGTTCCCATATGCAGATTTTTGACCAAAACTTCCCAAATCTGTAATGTTCTATAGAGTATTCATTAATTAAACTTGATAACGCTTTCCACAGGACCAATGTTTAAAAGCGAAGCAAACTTCCATGTTAAATCAGATATTATATCAGAACAGCATAAAAGTTTTCTGCTAAAACTTGATTTGTTGCTTAATTTGTAGCCTGAATTATTACCCTTAATTGTGATTCAGTCAGCTAAACTGGAACAACTTGGAAAATTTAACAAAACTAAAATTATAGCCATTCAATAGACGGTTTGGTAAAAGAATGAGCCATGGCATTTCATTGTGTTTCCTATGAACAAGCTATATTTAATGTAAAGTTTTCATCCAAACTCTGGCTTGTCTGGTTAAAACCGATGCAACCCTTCAACAAGTTTTGGTCCAAAGCAAAATAAAGAGAGCAAGATAAAGTGGTCTGGCAGCGAACACAGGGGAATTTAAAAAACATGTAAATGTAAAATGTCTAATAGCTCACACTTACAGTGTGAACATCCATTATTTTATGAGTTATTTTAAAGCATTTAAACAGCATTTTCAGATTATTCAGATTTACTTGAAAGGATTTCAGAAGCCGTATACAAACAAACACTGAGAACATGTTAAAATAAATCACTCACTTTACATTATTTGTAACACATTGTTGGGCTGAATTCCTTTATAAGAGCCAAGTTTTGCCCACAAATACTATTTCTGTCCATTTGGATTCAGCTGGTTTTGCCCACCAGGAAGATCAGGTTTAGAGAGCAGAGAACGATGGTGCTGTAGGTCTCAAGGCCGAACATTCTTGGAGAGCACATCTATTTAAGGCACCAAACTGCAACTCCCTACACCTGTTATTCATATCATTTATGTTTCTAAACGGTTATCTGACTACAACATAGTCTTGCTCAGGTTTTCTCGAAGGCCATAAATAGGAAAAAAAACATAATCAGTTGCTTTAAAGGTACAGTGTGTAAAAACATTCTGACTCTTTAGGACCACGTAGTTCAGAGTAAGTATTGCAGCTACGGTAGCCCACACACATCAAAACGGCAATATGTCATCAACGACTTCCAGCTTTTAATCCAGCGATGAGGACCCTTCTTTTAATCTGTATTCTTTTCTAAATTTTATCTAAATATGTGTTGAGTAATAAAACCCTTTTCATGTTAGCTATGTTGATGTTAAGTATGTCTGCTGTATTTCATGGCTAACAGCAACTAGCAAATTTGTAATGATTCCAAGCTAATATAACAAGCAACCAATATTGTTTTGTTTATGTTATTTTATATATTTGAGGCTATTTATAATATTTTTTGTCGTTTTGGATATATACAAGGTAGGTGAGTCTGTAGGTTTGAAGGTGTGGACAGGTGTCTTATATTCAGATAATGAGTTCAAAGGGTGGCCATTAATACAGGTAATGATTGTAGGATAGAAGAGCTTTTTAAAGAAGGAGTAACAGGTCTGTGAGGGCCAGAATTTTTGCTTGGTTGTGTTGACAGAGATAAACAATATTTTCATCATCAAAAGAATCCTCAAGCTATCAAGGGAGGCTTTCAGAAAAGACCGGTCGGTTTGTTATATGACCGATAAAGGGTTAAACACTAGGGTCGGCTCTGCTCTTACTTCGCATTAGGCACTGCAACTGAACTGATTAAAGTTATTTCGAGTATGTATCAACTGGATCAGTTCTGTGTGGTAGCTTAAAGTGGTTCATACATAAAATGGGATATTTATAAAATCAGGAAAACCTAAAAGCATACCTAAAGGTTTGGGGCTTGATCATGGGGTAGCATCACATTATCCTATCTCAAAATGATCCAAAGCAGTAGGGTGTTCAGAATCCACTAGAGAAAGTTCTGTGGAACTGCATATGTGGGCACCTGTATCATAATTCTTGAACTGAATTATCATTACAAGTCTATTCACGTTCAGCTTAAGAAAAAAAAAGGATTTTTAACACAGCTACACACACAGCTAAACACATAGAAGCTAGTGCACACACCATTGATTCCCAGAGAGACAATAAGACCATGAGATGAGACCCTGCAGGTAGCAGGATGGGATGCGGTGAGTTGACAGCTTGGTGCGAACCCAAGAAAAAAAAGTTGTGTCATTAAATCCCTGAAGCCTTAACAGTTGCTTTGTGTTGAAATCATCCCTAAGTTAATGTTGCCAAGCAACAAATACAGTCTCAGTGAGTAAGAGAAACCTGCAGCCAAAAATTGCTTGGCAGCTAAATTCTGGAGGATCAGAAGCTTTAAAAGAGATTTGGATTTCAAAAAAAGAGAAACAATCAAGGACACCAAGGTCAGATTCCATTCACTTTAAAGGTCAGGTTCTGCAGCCCTCAAGACAGTTTGCAGTTTGTAGACTGTATTTTTACTGCATTGTCATGTGAACCCCTGGCAAGTATGTAATCTGTCTTTTGTTGATTTACTCATTCACCACCCCAAAAAGAACTGCCCAACCAATTTACGCAAATGTGTTGCTTAAACCAAATTTGTGTGATAGAAGCACAATGCCACGTAAAAGAAATATGCACATGCAATGCTGTGAAAAAGTATTTGCCCCCTTAGAGATTTATGCTTTCTCCTTATTTATGTCCCATATTAATTTCATTTTTGATTTATTAGTTTATTTTACAGGGACACTGTAACACTGGACACTTTTATTTTCATGCATAAAAGGCTCTTTAAGGTTATGTCACAGCCAGAGGTTGCACTACAATTTTTTGTTGTCAGTCATTTTGACTGAAATCATGCACTCCTTCTGCATCAGCGGTTAAGCTGCAGCGATCTGTCACCTCCGGTCTGTGTTCAGTGCAGTCAAAGATGCTCCATACCTCCGTAACTCTTCAATGCGCTGTCAGCTCTCAGATAGAAAGATGCATTGGGTACGGTGTCCAGCTCTGACTTGATGCTTAGATTTTCTCATGGTTTTTTTTATTGACCCAGTTTCCTGAACTCTATGTTTAAAGTTGAAAATGTCTGCACATCTGCACCAATTGGTCAGGGGTGTGAATTTCAATCTGTCAAAATGACTGATGACCTTCCAGGTCACAGCATCTTGAACTGATTGAGGTTCAGACTTTAACTAGGCCACTCTAAGACTTTTATTTTGTTTTGTGTTTTTTATAGCTATTTAGAGGTGGACTTAGTGCTGTACATTGAATCAATGCTCTGGTGCATAACCCATGTGAGTTTAAGCTTAAGGTCATAAGCTGATGACTGAACATGCTCCTTATAAATGTTCTAATATAGCGGAATTCAGTTTCAACACTTACAGAAAGTCATTCAGATCCTTGAAGCAACAAAGCAGCACCATACCATCAAATATCCCCAACATATTTCACAGTCAGTATGATTGTCATTTTATTGAAATGTTTTGTAAGTTTTTTGCCAGACGAATAAATGTTGGTGACTTTTTTTCTCATCTGGTCATGGAGTTATTGATGATTTCTTAACCTAGTTAATCCAGAGTTGAAGCAATCTATTGAATCTATTTTGCAGAGACACCAGTTGTGACAAAATGGCGGCCGACAGGAGTGACTAGAACCTCGGACTGTGTGCCCCTGATGTAATGTGCTATTGTAATGTATGTTGATGGACTTGATTTTTGTTAAAGCCTCGGACTGAGACTCAGCAAATCTCCCAAAAGCCTGTTCTTCAATGAATCCGATTGGTATCAGGGGCAGAATATC
Source organism: Valencia hispanica (assembly GCA_963556495.2). Lineage (NCBI taxonomy): Eukaryota > Metazoa > Chordata > Actinopteri > Cyprinodontiformes > Valenciidae > Valencia > Valencia hispanica. The sequence goes on along the minus strand of OY747705.1, from coordinate 50,615,953 downwards.
CTGATCATCTAGTTAGAGCTGTCAATGAAGCCTTAAAATAAACACATTTTACACTTGTTTTGCTAACATAAAGCCTCCCCTGGTCCTATGGGTTCCTGTGAATAAGAACAATACACTTTGCTAGCAAATCTACAAAGTTAAGTTTTCTTTTCTATATCACATCATTAAATAAATATAAAAAATTCAAAGTGTGGGGGTGTGACTAGCAGAGTGATTAAGACGGGCACCCCATGTTAAGAGGCCTCAGTCCTCGACTTAGTTGTCTGGGGATTCGATTCCACCCCACAGACACTTGCTGAATGTCTCTTCCCCACCTCTCTCCCGTTTCGCTGTGGCCACAAAAAGCCTTCATTCAGTGTGTTTTTTTTCTGTTTCAGCATGTAATGATAAATAAACTTGAGATTTTAGTTGGGAATGTTGTGAATCAAAGGAGTACCTACTTAAGTGCTCTGTCAACTTACAAGAAATACCTATAATATGTGCAGTGCGTTTATGTCTGTTGTAGTACTTAAAAAAATCTATCCATTCATACAGACAGATTTCAAGTTAAGTAGATACATTTCAAATTTATCCTAGTTTTCAAACAACGAAGTCCAGTTCAGTTTATTAGTTAAATTGGTTCTAACATTTTTTTTTATCCAAGGAAAAGCAGCAGATTGCACAGAGCCACTGACTTTCCCTCCTGCTGGATCGTTACATGCTGAGTATGTATTGGCTGAGCTTTTGCTGCGAGTAAAGTGCCCTGCGAATGCAGTGGGTAATTGTGCATGTGTCCTGTTGTCTTTCTGTAATAACAATAAGATGTATATTTTATAGTAAAATAAATATGTAAAAAGAAAAACCAGACTTAAATATCTATGCTATGTTATATGTGCTAAAACCAATGAGAAATGAGTAAAACTAACAACTTTGAAGCCATCATTGTTGCAAACTGCAAGCAGTCACCAACACATACTTTCTCATAATCAACTTTTGACACGCATAACAGCATATATCCGAGTTTGTCATTTTCTCTCTAAGAATTATTTTCTCCATAATGCCCTCTCTGCCTCCCTGAAACTCCATGTTTTCATACTTCATTGTGTCTCATTTGCCACTTTGTGAATGGATGTTGCTAGGTAACTAGAGTGCAGTAAAAGATGGCAACATGAGTTGTGTATTTAGGCTTGTGAGGATTTGAAACAATAGCTTTAAGTACTGTAGAATAGCACTTAACACATTACATTAGAGCAGTGTGATTTTTATATTTTTCATGTATGTTTACAACAGGAAATAATCAGCCAGGGAGAAAACACAAAGCTAAAAGAACACGTGAAATTGCAGCATTATTATTTAAGAAATTTTCAGGAAATATCTGCAGTGGGACCAGGAACAAGTGAGTAGATTTTGGGGTGAGCAGATCACTGTCGCGGAGGAGAGGGGCGGGGGGTGGGGGGTGTTAGGGTTAGGACTGAGCTGCCTTGGGGGAGGCAAGGCAAGGCAAGGTAAATGTATTTGTATAGCACACTTTCAACAACAAGGTGATTGAAGGAGGTCTGCACTCTCCGAGTGCTTTTCTGGTTTTACACTAGATGCCTCCAGGATTTGCAGAAAGTTACAATTAGCAAGGCATATCGCATTGTACAATCTTCAAGCAAAGCCCCGAGAAGCAAACAGGGAAAAACGGATTCAAGCTGTATGTGTCAAATTATATTGACAGCTATGATGATGGTAAGTGTTTGTTTTTAGCTTTTAGCTAGCAACCAGAAACCGACTCACTGTGGAGGAATCAGCTGTAGAGTCTGGTGCAGTGCTCTCTGGCCGCAGTCGCCACACGCAAACGTTGGGTCTCAGTGTTGGTAGTATGTATTCATTCCAGTCAAAGGGAACTGGTACAACCCCTTTTTGTAGCTTTCTGGAGTCACCAGAAAGTCACACAGCTGGAAATGCCGACTACAGACATGAGTGTTTTTCGTGGGGCAAAAGTTGTCCCTGCGGAATCTAGTTAGCCACTGTGCTCATAAAACCAGTATCTACAGAGAAGAAGTGAAGACTCATCTCGGAGTTGTAACACAATGAACCCTTCCAAAAGGCACATAACAGTGCAAAGATGTTTTTGTCAATCTTTGAAAAGTAAGGTGCCTTTTCTTCAGTCGTAATCCAATCATTATTAATGTAAATTAGCCACCCGACTGTGCAAACCTACTACACCAGAAGTCCTTTTGTCACACACTCACATCCCAGAAGTTGACCTGCGTCAGATGGTCCTGGTCCCAATGCGGATATTTCTGGAAAATGTCATCAAAATCAGTCTATAACTGTTTGAGTTATGTTGCAAACAGACAAACGAACAAGCCCTTCCTTGATGGAGGTGGTGAGTAATAAAAGAGTTGCCAGTTATTTTAAATAGAATAAGCAAAAAACAAACAGTCTTCCAGGTCAGAACTAATACATAAGAATATTCAAAATGCACTCAGAGGGCACAGACTTCAGGCACCTCAGTCCACCCCCCCAAGCCATGGTGTGATTGTAACTTTTTTAGATTCCTTGACCATGAAAACATACCTTTAGCAGTTGGATTCCCACTGATATCATTATTAGTTGTTAGTAGTAGCTAGTAGTTATTCATGAAAATCACTTTTGGTAATGCCGGTTTTCGGATAACCACCAAATTCCAATCACTAGTTCCTCAAAATGTCATCAAAATTCACCAATAACGTTTTTACTTATGTTGCTAACTAACAGACGAACAATCAAACAAACAAACAAACAAACCCTGGCGAAGACATTACCTCCTTGGCCGAGGTAATTAGAGCGGATTTGTAATGTTTTGTTTATACAAAAACTGGATCCAGGGAACCTCTATAAAAACTCCTGGTGGTGGAGTCAGTGTTGCTATAAATCCATTGGTATCTTTAGTGCCGTTAAAACAGCTCATCCTACGTTTTAAGCTGAAATGGACATGTCTGGACAATAAAGAGGTGACATTCCATGTATATAGAGGTTTGCAAGACCTAGCTAAATTTGTGAACGAAATATTTAGTTTGTTACCTAAATATTTAATTTGAAGCTGACATTTATAAATGAATGAATAACCTATGTCAAATATGACTTTGAAAAATTATCCCCCATTTATCTATCTTATCACAGGCTAAATAACCCAAATTATTGCTATTATTATTCATTTTTGACTGTGTTACTTTACAAACGTCACCCCATATATTACCAGATAAATAGGTGCGTCATTTCTGCAAAACTCCAGAGAAAAATATAAATCCACAGATTTTTGACTTGTATTACATTGCTTTTGAGCTTTTCTTACAATCAAACCTTAATTATAAAGTGCTTTTTGTACAAACATTGCAACTCAAAATACTTTACAGATTAAAATGACCCCACAGAAACCACATTCTCCTCCCTCCCCCACAGATTTAAGAGCATGATCACAGTTATACCCCCGTCCCCCCAACTCAACTCCCATGCACACACACACTTAAGAGCAACAATAAAAAAAATGCTGTTTTTTCTCTAGAATCAATGATGTTTATACTCAGCTTGACATTGTTTCAGGTAAGTGATTCAGTTCAGTGCAGAGTGTGTTATGTACCTTATTGCTGTTTAAAGATGCGTTCACTGACAAAGTTCTGGTTCGGTCCATCATTCTTTTTCTACTGTAGCTGCATGAGAAACCATTAATGTTCCTAAATAGCAGAGTTTAGTGATAGCTGGGAGTCCTTTCTGCTTTGCACTGTGGAACACTTTACTGTGCTCCAAGTTCTGCACATCAACACTCTGCATGTGTTCAGGTAGAAAACAGCTGTATTTGTTTGGCACACGTGCAAACGACATCATTAAACAACGTTTTAAAGATTTCTACACACTTCCCCATCATGCAGTGGTTATCTTGTAGAATCCCAGAAACATTAGACTTTGTCGCTTAAATGAGTAAAAGTACTCTACTCTAGGAAACCTTGCTGTCACAAATGATGCTTATAGTCGGTACTTACACAGAAAGCCCTTCTCAAGTGAAATCGGAATTCAACCGTGTCTGTCTTAGTCATGTTAACTAAGCATCCTTCACAAAATCATCTGTTTATTACTGTCTGAAACAGGGAAGCAGACCTGGATGACTTTGAGATTTAGGCAGCTGTTCACTCTGTGGACAAACTCTGGATGGATTTCAGGTAATGACATTTAAAAAGTCAAGGGTTGGACATTTTCATTGTAGTGCTTCATTATCAAATGTCTTCTCCAGGTTCTTGTTTGCTTTAAAAATAAATCCCCTTCAGTTGGTATAAAAACAAGCCACGTGTCTTGAGTGGTTTTTCACCCACATTAGGCTGTCATCTCTCATCTGTCAGCACATGTGTAAACATGGCGATTAATAGAACCTTGTAAAAAATATTCACACTCTTGAACATTTACACATTGTGTCTCCTAGTGACCACCATCAATATGCAAATTCTTAACAAATAAAAACCTAGAAATGTAGGCATGCATTTGTTTTCACCTCCTTTCACACCAATAACCTTGATGGAAATCTAACCAATTGTTTCAAAAAGCCACAAAATTAGTAAAGGGAGGTTATCTGCAATGTAGTCTCAGTAAATAATACAGCTGTTCTGTGAAGACCTCAGAGGCTTGTTAATGAATGTCAGTGAGCAAACAAGCCTCATGAAGACCAAGAAATACCACAGACGAGTCAAAGGTACGTTTGTGGAAAAGTAAAAGCAGGGTGAGGTTATAACAATGATGTTATTTCATGTATTTCTATGTACATCTAAATTGAGCTATGGCAATAATCGAGCTAATACCTTAACCAGAATGGGAGCATTCGTCTGACTCTACATGTCAGTAAGAAAATTGAATTGTTGAATGAATTGTGTTCGACTCCACATCAGTAGGTGGCGACATGTGCCTTTTCATGTCGCCATTCTTCCGTTTGGCCTAGAACGTCACACAAATAGTAAACAAAAGCTGTTGGGAGTGAAGCAGATGGAGAAAGAAATGGACGACAACAACAGCACATTTTGTAAGTACTATATTGTTTGATTGTGTTACACTCGTTGCTGTTGTTTTACCTGCTTCCTGGTCTCATCATTTCCAGAAGGGGGAGCACCCAGGCTAGTATTAACTCGACTCAGCTGGGATGTCGCTTACATGCAGATAAATTAGGATTTTTAACTACATTATCTGCGTGTATTAGCTCAATTTAGAGAAGGCCAGTTTGATTTGACTTCAGCCGAACTAAGTTGTTTATATGCATTTCAAAAGTCTGAATTTAGTCGGACTAAGGCAATAATTTGGTTTTCTCTTCCTGCATGTAAACCCACTGAGTGAGAGCATTATTCAGTGAGGCAGCAGAGATAACTACAGTAACTGTAGAGGAGCTGGAGACATTGAAAGCTCAGGTGGCACATGCTATAAATCTAGTATTTAGGGGAGAGTGAAACCTTGAAACATGTTGTTGAAAGAAAGCCACAAGAATTCCTGTTTAAAGTTTTCCACAAGCTATGTAGGGGGCAAAGCAGAACCGAGAAAGGTCTTCTGGACAGATGAGACTAAAGTCAAACTTTCTGGCCCATCTGCATTCTGAACACAACATGGTGGTGGCACTGTGATGCTGAAATTAGCCTTTCAGCAGCGCAACGACTCTAAACATGCAGACAGAGTTGCAACGGATTGGTTTAGATTGAAGAATATTCATGTAGTAGAATAGCTTACCCAACTAAGAATGTGTGGCAGCATCTGGACATGGATGGTCATAGTTGTTCTCCATCTAGTTTGACTGAACTTGACCATGGACAGAACTTTGGTCAAACGTGTCAGTTTTTAGATGTCTAAAGCAGGGGTGTCAAACTCCAGTCCTCGAGGGCAACCTTTATAATGCTTCATTTGCCTCCTCAGCAGGCAGTTAGGCTCTATGGGGTCCTGTTGATGATCTAATTATTTGATTCAGGTGTGTAGAAACAGAGACATGTCTGAAAGTTGCAGGACACCGGTCCTCGAGTACTGGAGTTTGACACCAGTGGTTTAAAGGCTGCTAGACACTTGGCCTAAATGGCATGTAGTTCTAATTGTGAGGGAAAGTGACATTACAGAGACTAATGGGAGCTGTAATGTGTGCCACATGTTCAGATTCTGACTCAAAAACTGTAATAATTCTTCACAATTCCAATATGTGCTACTTTGTGTCGATCTATTGCATAAAATGCTGATAAAATACATTCATTTTTGTGGGTGTAATGTAGGAAAATGTCAAAAAAATCTAGGTATATGAATGCCTTTGCCAAGCTCTGTACGAGGCACTCTTGCTCTATATTATCTTCTCATTCTACTAGTTTCTTTGCTGTCCATCCATGTTTGATGTATTTTTAATATATAAATCAGAATCACATTAGTGCTCTGTGCACAAAGCAATCTGCCTGGAAGAATTTTTAGTTTCTTTCTCCTCCTCGCACTTTTCTCACACACTCTCTCTGTGGCTCCTCTCTCCCTCTGACTTGCGTCAGCACTTCTGCTTGCTGATGAATACATGAATGAAATTATCACACAGAAGTACACACACACACACACACAACTTTTTTCCAGCAAATCCACAGCATGAGCTCATAACGAAAGAAATATTTACATTTTAGCTATGGGAATAACCATCAGCTCTTCAGCATTATAATTAAATGAATTTCTTTAAAAAGAGAGGGGGACTTGTAGGGCAATGAGACAGTTTTCTTGTCAGGTGATTTTGTTTGTTCCTTTAACTTTTCTTTAATCTTAAACAAACATCATCCTTCTGTGTTTACAAGAGAAACCATGTTTTGGGACTCAAAATATATAATTGCCCCTAGACATGATGGATGAAGGACAAAGCCAAGTATAGAGGGATGGTTAGGAGGAATAGATGAAAGCTCCATTAGGAAAAAGAACACCAAGCTGTGGAAAGAAACTCTGAGGGAGATGTTCAGGGTGAATACCTTAAAGTGCTCCCTCTCTTCTTCGTCTTTATTTCCCCTTTCAACTCCTCTAATTTCCTTCTTTCTTTTTGTCTCAGTTCTTCCTTCATTTTGCTGTTTCTATGGCAACCGTTTGTGGAATCACAGAGGAAGAAATGATACCTGAGGGGACCAAGCGAAGACAGCCAAAGAGCAAACAGACAGATGAAGATTGATACGGAGGAAAAACAGAAGAAGATGTTTATCTCTAAACCCTGGTGCACATTAATACAGCTGTTCTGGAATATATTTCATAGATGAGAGTTATGGGTAAGATATGAAGCAATTTAATGTTTCTGTACCTGACAGGGGTTTAAGGTTTAATTGCATTGGTCTTTATAAATGATTTTCTTTGAGATTACCAACACAGTTGGGCTGATCTGAATATTTCAGAAACTGATCTACTGAAAAGCGGCAGTTGTTTTGCAGGTCACAATTTGTGAACTCAACTAACATCAAATCTTGAAGAAGATGGGCCACAGTGCCAGAGGACCACGCCAGGTACAACCCAACACAGACACATCTATCTCAGTAATCGGTGCATTAAAAAAAAAAGATTTTTAAGGCACTAGCAGCCTTTATTTGACAGTTGGTTGACAAGAGGAGAGAAATGGGGGAAGACATGCGGCACAAGTTCAGGGGGCAGGAATAATCCCCAGGACGGCCGTGTCGAAGACTATAGCCTCCGTATATGAGGCTCCCTCTCTACCGTGCCACACGACGGGCCAGTAATCAATGCATTCTGAACAACACTGACCCAAATAACCATGGATAATCGTGGATCCACATTAGCTTGTCTCAATGCCTCAGGCTACTGTTGGTTGTAAAATGGTGTAGGGGATATTTTCTTGGCACACTTAAATATTTAGCTCCAAGCAGGGCTTTCAAAATGAAAGCTTTTAACGCAGGTTGATTCATTCGTAGAATTAACGTAATTCTTTTTTTTTTTACGCATTAATGCATGCACAGAATTACCCGCCCTGTTTATCCCACAATTCACCCTGTGCTGCTTTCAGTGCTGGCTTCTCACATAAACAGCATGGCAGACCCGAACTCCATGGGAATGTCTCTTCTCAGTCGCGGACCATAGGGATTATCGGTCTACCTCACTCCCTGCTCTGCTGCGCAGGTAGTCTGCAGAGAGGTTCAAACTAAATGCTGTAAAAGCAAAATATTTAGTTTGAAGCTAAATGTTAAGCTAGCAAGCTAAACTGGCTAGCTAAATATTTAGCTTCTAAAAGGGAAAAAATGATGTCGATCCCAATAGATCTGTCCTCCATGCCCTTCCATCTCAGCCACACAGTTACAAATCTTGGTATTAAGTTGGATTCCGGACTTAAAATGGACTCTCAAATGAACTCAATTGTCAGGTCATGTTTTTCCACCTGTGTATGATTTCAAAATTTTAAATCTATTTTAGATAAAAAGCACTTGGAATCCATTATCCATGCCTTCATTACTTCCCGACTAGATAACTCAAACTCTTGTTGGCATTAGTAAGGCTTCCATTTCCCGTCTTTATTTAGTCCAAAATGTTGCTGCTAGGTTTTTAACGTGCTGCCACAAAGAAGACACCACATCACACCAGAGCTCAATGGGTTGGATACCTGTCAGGTTCAGAATCCAGTTTAAAGTATTTTTAATTGCTTTTAATTGCTATATGGTCTGGCTCCTTCGTACGTGTTGGAGTACATCTCCCAGCACCAGCTGGGTATTTACTATAGCTTTTAATATATCTTGATTTTTAGCTTGCATTCTAGGGTTCTAGTCTGTTGTCACATTGCTTAGTATCACTACACTTTTTGAACTATTAAACTATATTTTTTACCTTTTCTGTTTTACCTAACTATGTATTTTCTGCACAGCACTTTGGTTGACTATTATGGTTGACTATTATGTCAGGTGTAAAGTGATCTATATATATATATATATATATATATATATATATATATATATATATATATATATATATATATATATATATATATATATATATATATATATATATATATATATTATATGTATATATATATATATATAATTCTGTATGATAACCCCAAAAGCAGAAACCTCTGATAAAAGAACTAGCAAGTCGTCATGTAGCTTGTTGTGAATGAGCTCTGTCTGTAAAGTAGTTATGAGAAGTCCTCTAATACCGTGACTTCAGGTGCTCCAGGAGACTGCGAAATCTGACGTTTGCAACCATAAACAGAAACACTGCTAAATGCAGCTCAGTCTTTTCCTCCAAGTGAAATGCCCAATTTGCACACATTATGTGGCTGCTGCACTGCCTTCACTGTTCAGCTTAGAAATTCTTCCAAACTGCTAATGTTTTTCGCTCTAGTGATGCCTGCATTAGCCTGCATTAGCCTACTAGCTAGGAGCTCACTACTGTGTTGTCTCAAATCCCCGCCTGCCATAAACGACGTTACGGTGTTGTTGTCGTCCAGGCAACAGTGAATATTGATGTAGTGGAACTTGTTGAAATTATATATAACTTCAAAGTACAAATTTTATTTAATTTTTTAAGTAAATATTTAACTCAGAGCTATATACCATGCTTGTTGTTTTATGAGGTTATATCCGATCCTTTCCACCCGATTCTGATCATTTAAAAATCACATGATCGGGCGAGATATATATATATATATATATATATATATATATATATATATAGATATATATATATATATATATATATATATATATATATATATATATATATATATATATATATATATATATATATATATATATATATATATATATATATATATATATATAAATATATATATATATATATATTAGGATATATATACATATATATACATATTAGGAATGTGCTGATCCGATCATGTGATCGGAAATCGGGCCCGATCATGTGATTTTTAAACGATCGGAATCGGGTGGAAAGGATCGGATATAACCTCATAAAACAACAAGAATAATTTATTAAATTCATCCTGTGATAGAAATTGTCAAACGGATTGAGGGTGGTTTATTAGCTATCCAGTTAAGCTTGCTAGCTAAATATTTAGCTTGCTAAATAAATATTTTGTTTGACACTGTGACATTTACAAAAGAATAAATTACATGGACGCAAATATGACTTGAAAAATGAACCCCATTTATTCTTTCATGACCTCTAAATAACCCAAATTATTGCTGTTAACTTTTGACTGTGTAGCTATCAATGGCACCCAAGTGGTAAACTCCGCTGGTTAAATGTGATATCAATGCGAAAGTGACAAAAAAGGCAGTTTCCCCCTCATCCACTAGGGGCTGGCTGCAGAAAGGAACAAGTTCCCATTGACATGTTTACAGCTTGGTTCAAAAACCATTTTAGGTTCAGATGTTAATGTTTGGATGTTAATCGTGCACTTATTGGACAAAGTTGGCTTGCTGTGGTATTAGTTGCACTAACCGACCGTCCAAGAAGTCTGTGCACCATTTTTTTTACTCGGTTGGATGGAAATGGGTTGGTCGAAAATGGTTATCAAAATTTGTTTTAATTAAAATTCACATAGTTTTAGTGAAAATTATGGATCAACAAGGCTTCACGCTTTTATTTGACACAATTATTGAATCTGCCTAGAAGGCAGAGGGGTAGCAGAGTCCCTCAACGGTTTTCTGGATAAAAGTGCCCGGTTACCACTGTCGTCTTCGATTAGCTCCTGGTTAGCTCAGTTAACTCGTAGCTACATTGGCTCAGAGTGCCAATCATCTGCCCCCACCCTCACAGCCCCACTCTCAGCTCCACCTCTTTGCCCATTTTTTGTATTATCTGGGCGTGACGAGCTGTGTGACGCAGCAAAGATGGCTGTGGTGGGAACCTCCTAGTTGGCTTCAATTTAGCTCTTCGGAAACATACTGGTGACGTCATGAGGGCTTCTTCCATCTTATACAGTGGCTTGCAAAAGTATTCGGCCCCCTTGAACTTTTCCACATTTTGTCACATTACAGCCACAAACATGAATCAGTTTTATTGGAATTCCACGTGAAAGACCAATACAAAGTGGTGTACACGTGAGAGGTGGAACAAAAATCATACATGATTCCAAACATTTTTTACAAATAAATAACTGAAAAGTGGGGTGTGCGTAATTATTCAGCCCCCTTTGGTCTGAGTGCAGTCAGTTGCCCATAGACATTGTCTGATGAGTGCTAATGACTAAATAGAGTGCACCTGTGTGTAATCTAATGTCAGTACAAATACAGCTGCCCTGTGACGGCCTCAGAGGTTGTCTAAGGGAATGTTGGGAGCAACAACACCATGAAGTCCAAAGAACACACCAGACAGGTCAGGGATAAAGTTATTGAGAAATTTAAAGCAGGCTTAGGCTACAAAAAGATTTCCCAAGCCTTGAACATCCCACAGAGCACTGTTCAAGCGATCATTCAGAAATGGAAGGAGTATGGCACAACTGTAAACCTACCAAGACAAGGCCGTCCACCTAAACTCACAGGCCGAACAAGGAGAGCGCTGATCAGAAATGCAGCCAAGAGGCCCATGGTGACTCTGGACGAGCTGCAGAGATCTACAGCTCAGGTGGGGGAATCTGTCCATAGGACAACTATTAGTGGTGCACTGCACAAAGTTGGCCTTTATGGAAGAGTGGCAAGAAGAAAGCCATTGTTAAAGGAAAACCATAAGTAGTCCCGTTTGAAGTTTGCCACAAGCCATGTGGGGGACACAGCAAACATGTGGAAGAAGGTGCTCTGGTCAGATGAGACCAAAATGGAACTTTTGGCCAAAATGCAAAACGCTATGTGTGGCGGAAAACTAACACTGCACATCACTCTGAACATACCATCCCCACTGTCAAATATGGTGGTGGCAGCATCATGCTCTGGGGGTGCTTCTCTTCAGCAGGGACAGGGAAGCTGGTCAGAGTTGATGGGAAGATGGATGGAGCCAAATACAGGGCAATCTTGGAAGAAAACCTCTTGGAGTCTGCAAAAGACTTGAGACTGGGACGGAGGTTCACCTTCCAGCAGGACAACGACCTTAAACATAAAGCCAGGGCAACAATGGAATGGTTTAAAACAAAACATATCCATGTGTTAGAATGGCCCAGTCAAAGACCAGATCTAAATCCAATCGAGAATCTGTGGCAAGATCTGAAAACTACTGTTCACAAACACTGTCCATCTAATCTGACTGAGCTGGAGCTGTTTTGCAAAGAAGAATGAGCAAGAATTTCAGTCTCTAGATGTGCAAAGCTGGTAGAGACATACCCAAAAAGACTGGCAGCTGTAATTGCAGCAAAAGGTGGTTCTGCAAAGTATTGACTCAGGGGGCTGAATAATTATGCACACCCCACTTTTCAGTTATTTATTTGTAAAAAATGTTTGGAATCATGTATGATTTTCATTCCACTTCTCACGTGTACACCACTTTGTATTGGTCTTTCACGTGGAATTCCATTAAAATTGATTCATGTTTGTGGCTGTAATGTGACAAAATGTGGAAAAGTTCAAGGGGGCCGAATACTTTTGCAAGCCACTGTACAGTCTAAGATAGCACCCCATAAACTTTGTTCCCCTTAGTACACCACAGTCTACTGTTGCTGTCCAGTCAACCAAATTCTCTTCTCTTTAAAAGAAAATTATTTATAAAAGCAGAGAGTGAGGAAAACATCTCTGATAGTTAATTATTAACAAATGTTATCTGCTTTGCTCTGAAGTGTAAAACGTTTTTTATGGGTGTTACAGGACAACTTTAAGTTGTCCCACTTCTTGATGTACTAAAGTCTAACGGTGAATAATTTAATAACGCCCTCTTAGCTCTTCTGTTTAGATATTTCAATGGGAAGTGAAATGATTAGCACGCATCTACACAGGAAGTGCTTTAACCTAGTTTTTCTGCAATCTCTCACCAAAAACATGTGGTAATGTTTTAACCAAGACAGGCCACGTAAAAGCTTATATTCTTCTTTCAAATTCTATGTCATGTGAATATGTTTTTATGTCCAAGTAACTACAAAGACTAGTATATACAGCAAACGTAAAAAACAATGGCAAAAGTTCCTGTTTACCTTGCGTATGCTATTTCTATGTCCCTAAATATTGAGAGATTTTTTTCACCTATGCTTTGGACACAGGTCTGGACTACAGGTGCAGGAAATTAGTATTTGGTCAATAACAAAAGTTCCCCTCAATACTTAGTAATGTAACCTTGGTTGCAAATGACAGAGGTCAAACGTTTCCTGTAGGTCTTCACTAGGTTTGCACACACTATAGCTGGTATTTTGGCCCATTCTTCCATGCAGATCTTCTCTAGAGCTGTGATGTTTTGGGGCTGTCACTGGGCAACACTGACTTTCAACTCCCTCCACAGATTTTCTATTGAATTGAGGTCTGGAGACTGGCTAGGCCACTCCAGAAAATTGAAATGCTTTTTACGAAGCCACTCTGTCATTGTCCGGGCGGTGTGTCTGGCATGCTGGAAGATCTAGCCAGATTTCATCTTCGATGCTCTCACTGAAGAAGGAGGTTTTTGTCCAAAATCTCACAATACATGGCCCCATTCATCCTTTTCTTAATATGGATCAGTCGTCCTGTTCCCTTTGCATAAAAAGCAGCCCCAAAACATGATGTTTCCACCCCCATGCTTCACAGTGGGTATGGTGTTCTGGGGATGGAAACTCAGCATTCTTCCCAAGAGTTCCAAATAGTTCAATAGAATCTACTCCTCCAAATTACAATTTCTTAAGCGAGAGTAGGAAACACAGACGAGGTGGAGGTGTAGCCAATGAACTTTAAAAAGGTAACCCTGGGCACGTTTGATTCTTTTGAATACCTAGCCACCCAGATAAATGAGCCTAACAAAGCTTTATTTCTAAGTTTATATAAACCACCAAAACTTAACTCGTAACTTCTTTAATGATTTCAATGACCTTCTTTCTGTAATATGTATCGACTATGACCAACTAATCATTGTGGGGGACTTTAACATCCATACCGACAACTCCCAAGATAGACAAGCAAAAACATTAGATGATACTCTCCACAACTTCGGCCTGACCCAGCATGTCAAACAACCGACACACAATAAAGGACACACTCTGGACTCAATTTTCAGCAAAGGTTTAAATATTTCTAACATCTCTATAATTAATATTGCGTTATCTGACCATTTCTGTACTTTCTTTGAAAGTACCATCTCTGCTAAATTATCCAGCCACAGTAAGACCACTATAAAAAAGCGTTTTCTAGGGGACAGTTCAGTAGAAACCTTTAAACGTATTTACCCTTCCACCACATCCCCCTCATCTCCCAACTCAAACTCAGTAAATAAGCTGGTAGATAATTTCCTTGCAAAAATCTCAGACATCATGGATTCCATTGCTCCAACTAAAGTGAAAGTAGTCTCAGCTAGAAAGAAGTCTCAGTGGACAAGTAATCCACTGGTACGTAGTGAAAAAAGAGAGTGTCGACGCGCCGAGAGAAAATGGCGGAAAACTCGACTCCAGGTTCACTGTGAGATCTACAAAAAGAGACTAAATAGATATCAGCTAACTACAAAAGAAGCTAGGGAATCGTTCTTTTCTGAAATCATCAACAGAAACATTAATAATGCATGGACTCTATTTGCAACAGTGGAAAGACTAACTAATCCATTACTGACAGTAGCCCCAGAACTAAACTCTACCTGCAATGAATTTGCCAGCTTTTTCACTGAAAAGATTCTAACAATTAGACGGTCAATCTGTACCCCAATATCGAACCCACAACCAGTGCCATCCCCAATCAACAGCAATGTAGAGAAAATGTCTGAATTCCACGAATTAAACCAGAACAGCCAGTATTCAATGACATCCGCATAAATACAGACTGTGGTAGAACCACAGTGCTGGTTCTGTTGGACCTCAGTGCAGCATTTGACACTGTTGATCATGATATATTACTAGAACGACTGGAGAGCTGGGTCGGACTTTCTTGTACACTACTTGGCTGGTTTGAGTCTTACCTAAAGAACAGGGACTTCTATGTTTCAATAGGAAACTTTTCATCAGAACGAACAGAAATCACATGTGGGGTGCCCCAGGGCTTCATCCTGGGGCCCCTCTTATTTAATATCTACATGCTCCCACTAGGCAAGATTATAGCAACCAATAACATTAGCTACCATAACTACGCAGATGACACTCAGCTGTACATTACAAGGTGACTCTGAACCCATTCAAACCCTAAATAAATGCATTGACTAAATAAATGGTTGGATGTGCCATAACTTTCTCCAGCTGAATAGAAAGAAAACTGAAGTAATTATTTTTGGACCCAAAGAGGAACGATCAAGAGTCAGCGTTCTATCACCTGAAGAACATTTCTAGAATTAAAGGACTGATGTTGCAACAGGACCTAGAAAAACTCATCCATGCGTTTATCTTTAGTCGGATTGATTACTGCAACAGCATCTTCACAGGTCTGCCTAAAAAATCAATCAGCCAGCTGCAGCTGATCCAGAACGCAGCTGCTCGAGTCCTCACTAGAACCAGGAAAGTAAGGCACATCACCCCAGTTCTAAAGTCCTTACACTGGCTCCCTGTAGCTCAGAGAATAGACTTCAAAATACTCCTACTGTTTTATAAATCATTACATGGCTTAGCACCAAAATATGTTGAAGACCTGTTGTCACGGTACCAACCCCCAAGACCACTCAGGTCCTCCAACTCTAGCCTACTAAACATCCCTAGACTCAGAACTAAACATTGAGAAGCAGCTTTCAGTTTCTATACTCCCCTTATCTGGAACAGACTTCCTGACAAGTGTAGAGCTGCTGAAACTCTGAACTGCTTTAAATCGAGAATAAAAACCCATTTGTTTAGAATTGCCTTCGATTAAATGATTGATGTCATATGTATGAAATGTGTTCATGCTCTCTTGCTTTATTGATCTTTCTCTTACTTTATTGTGTATCATGTGTAATGTGTGTTTCTTTTACTTTTCATTGTTTTTTTGTTTTTTAAATCACCAAATCATCTAAAGCACCTTGAATTACCCTGCTGTTGAAAGTGTGCTATACAAATAAAATTGCCTTGCCTTGCCTATTTTGGTCTCATCTGACAACATGAAATTCTCCCAATCCTCATCTGGATTATCCAGATGGTCTCTGGCAAACGTTAGATGGCCCTGGACATGTCCTGGTTTAAGCAGGTGGACATTCCGAGTGCTGCAGGATTTTAATCCATGACGTCGTAGTGTGCTACTGATAGTAACTTTGTTACTGTGGTCCCAGCTCTCTTTAGGTCATTGACCAGTTCCTCCCATGTAATTCTGGACTGTTTCCTCACTGTTCTCAGGAACATATGTACCGCATGAGGTGAGATTTTGCATGGAGCCCCTGGTCGAGGGAGTGTGTCAATGAGCTTGTAATTATTCTATTTTCTAATAATTGCTCCAACAGTTGATCTCTTCTCACCAAGCTGCTTGCCTATTGTAGATAGGCTCATCCCAGTCTTGTGCAGGTGTACAATCTTGTCCCTGGTGTCCTTAGACAGCTCTCTGGTCTTGGCCATGGTGGAGGTTGGATTCTGACTGTTTGAAGGCGTGGACAGGTGTCTTTTATACAGATAAGGCTTCGAACAGTGCCATTAATGCAGGTAATGAGTGGAGGATAGAAGAGCTTCTTAGTGAAGAAGTAACATGTCTGTGAGGGCTAGAATTCTTGCTTGTTTGTAGTTGCTAAATACTTATTTTCTGCACCATTACACAAAAACATTCTTTAGAAATCATACAATGTGATTTTCTACATTTTTTTAACATTCTGTTTCTCACTGTTTAAGTGTATCTATGATATTTTTAAGTGGTGCATCCCTTATTGGCATTAAATTTGTTTAACTAATGCAACCCAGTCATCTTCCCTAAATGCTTTTAGAGTCCCAAATTAACAATATTGAAGCTTTCAGTAAGATCATTATAAATATGGCTTGCGAACGTGGATATTTTCCTATTTTTTAAAATTTAGTATAGACTGGTTACTAAACGGTTACATTTATTTCACAGCTATTTAATAAAAAATTTTAAATAAATTTTTCTAAAAGGCAATCTCTCAATTGTAGAAATCTCAAAAAATTTGTTATCCTATCTTGTCTGTAAATCTTAAAATGTCAATAGAATATTGCCCTGAAAAAAGCAACTAATATTCATAATACCTTTAGTGTACCAGCATGTCAAAAAGACATAAATATCTCACCCCAATTCTCAATTCTGGGTTGTTCATATAAAAGACGTACCCAATAGAAAGGAGGAGATATTTTCCCTCTATGTAGATGATGCCAAATTTTCTAGTGTGGATCATAATTGGATTAGACTAGGACCAACTGTCTTCTTTTCCCCGGATATGTCTACTTTTCGGCCTGTTGTCATTGTTTAATTTAGGTGTCGTTATTTGTGCACTAATGAAAGCCTATTGGTAGAGCTGCATATAAACGTAGCCATCATAATCTGATTTAGTCTGAAGTTTCTTCAGAATCATTCTGTTTCTCTTTCCAGCCCAAATGAAGTTGCTTATCATTTTGTCAATGGTCTTAAAGAGTGATAATTTTAATAGTTTCTTAAAAAGAAGTCCCAAACTCGAATTTCTTAAGTGCATAATGTAGGTAACTCCAGCTGACCCTATCAAATGCTTTTTCAGCGTCTAGTGACAGGACCTCTACAGAGCTAGAAAGAAAGGTATAATCACAAACAGATGGATTTAACTGTCTCCATACATTTAGTAGGCTTGTATCTGGTCCAATAGTGACCCAAAACACAGGTGATACTGCAGTCCCTTTGTCTTGGACAGACGTCGGACCTCGACAAATTTGTTCCTTTTCTCCTGTATCTCCTTGGAAAAGTCAAAGGAAATTGGAAAGTCCACCTTGCTCTCGTTCTAATAAAAAGTTCCATGATCTCTGGCTTTGAGACTGATCCTCTCCCTGTCCAAGAAGCGTAGGAATCTTGTTTTAGTGAGGACACAAGCAGCAGTGTTCTGGATCAGCTGCAACTGTCTGATTTACTTTTAGACAGACCAGTGAAGACACTGTTGCAGTAATCAATCTGACTAAAGATAAACGCATGAATGAGTTTCTCCAGATCTTGCTAAAACATCAGTTTTTTAATCCTGGAAAGGTTCTTCAGGTGATAGAAGGCCGACTTTGTCTTTATGCGTTTCTGAAGGTTCAGGTCTGAGTCCATCACTACACCTAGATTTCAGGCCTGGTCAGTAGTTTCTAGCTGTACTCTTGATCATTCCTCTTTAGATTAAAAAAATAATTACTTGAGTTTTGTTTCTATTCAGCTGAAGACCTTTATGGCACATCAATACATGGATTTGATTTAAGCATCTGCTCAACATTTGGATGGTTTCAAAGTCACCTGGAGACATTGTGATGTAGAGCTGTGTATCATCTACATAGTTATGGTAGCTAATCTTATCACTTGTTATAATCTGGGCTAGCGGGATAATGTAAAAAAATAAATAGGAGCGGCCCGAGGATGGAGCCCTGGGGTGACCCACTTTTGATTTCTGTCCACTCCCATGAAAAGTTGCCTATTGCCACAAAGAAGTCTTTGTTTTTTATGAAAGACTCAAACCAGTCAAGTATTGTATTATAAAGAAATAAACATGACAGGAATCAATCACAGCATAAGTGCAATATCATGTTAAAAATTATATTCATTAAACAAGTAAAAAGGTTTTACTCAAAGAACCACATGTATATGATAGTAGCCTAGAATTTATTTAGTAGGGACTTGTTTGATTAGGATGATAGGCCAAGACATTTAAAGGATGATGCTCTGTTAAAATATTTTAAATTCAGATTCTTATCAGTTGATAAAATTTCTCTGCAGAAAGTATAAACATTTAAAAATGGCACTGATGGCTCAAATGATCAGTGGAGAACAACATACTGTGTTATACAGTCTGGTTGCCAGGACAGAGGAAACAAGTCTCTTTGTAAGAGGAAAGAAAAACTGAAAGGATGTCATTAAAACAACAGAGGTCCATGAAAAAACAACAAGGAAAAGATGTAGGCAGAAATCTTGTTTTCTCAATGCATCAACATCTATTTTGTAAACTATGCCGATATCAGGACAGTGAGCCTGCTTTTTTTTTTTTTTTTTTCAGTCCACCCCTGGTTCCAAAAGTAACCCCAGCATAATGTTGCTGCCAGTAATTGTTATTCCAGTAATTGTGATTCCTGTAATTGTGGCACCAACAGTTTTAGCGAAAGTCGATTTCTTAAGGTGGGCTTGTTTTTTTCTAAATTGGGATCATTCAAAATATATCTGTTTAAAAAGATTTGTTTTAGTTTAATTTTTTTAAATTTACATATTCTTCAAAGATGCCAATAGGTTCGAAGGATCCAATGTATTAATGCCCTTCAACTTGTGACAGCCATCAGTACTGTATCTTTCCTCGGTCAAATAACCATAATACAGACCCTTTCCAAAAAATTTAAATATCATGGAAAGGTTTGCTTATTTCCATGATTCCATTCAAACCGTTAAACTTCTATAGATTATACATTTAGGGCTCACAACTTAAACGATTTCAAGTATTTAGTTGTTTATTTGTACATCATTTGGGCTTCCGGCTCATAAAACACACGAAAACATGAATTCAAAAAATTTTAATACTGTGAAAAAATCAGCCCAAATTTTACAGGGCATCAATGTTTTAAACTGTGTGTCACACACTACTCATCTACTAAACTCAAAGAACCTGCACAGGTTTTCGCAGGCGTCATTACATTTCTTCAGTTTGGTTCAATATGGAGAAAACTGCAGACTTGACAACCAACTGGGCAGCCAACTCGCCGACCCTAAACCCCATTGAGAATCTATGGGGCATTATCAAGAGGAAAAGGAGAGGCACCAGACCCAAAAGCAAAGAAGAGCTGATTGCCTCAAATCAAAATCAAATCAAATCAAACTTTATTTATAAAGTGCTTTTCATACAAGAAGTTGCATCACAAAGTGCTTTACAGATTAAAATGACCCCACATAAAACCACCTTCCCTTCCCTCCCCCACAGATTTAAAAGCATGGTCATAGTTATACCCCCCTCCCCCCAACCCATCTCCCATGCACACACACAGTTAAAAGAAAAAGTTAAAAGGACATTGGGCCGAGTGTAGATGAACCATGCAAGGAAACGCCATCAGAGGAGCCATCTGCCCCGGCAGCAGTAGATTAACAGCAGCAGCCGAGGCACCGACACAGGGCACCCAGTGGAGGCAAGGCCAAGACCCCCACCTCCACCCAAGCTCCACCTGGAAAGCACCCAGGCAGCTACAGCCGACCACCGCTCCCGGGGCAGAGGGCTCCCACGGAGGAAACACTGGAACAGGGATTAAGATAAATTAAAGTATAAAAAGAAACAGTACATTAATGTGCTAAGATAAAATAGTAAAACTGATAAAAATATAATCATATAAAACATCCAGAGCAATTAAACAAACAGTAATAAATAATAATCCGTTAAAAGCTAAGCTAAAAAGGTGAGTCTTGAGCCTGCTCTTAAAAATATGAAAATGCCTCAATGCCACAGCGTATCAAGACAGTGATTAAGGCAAAGGGATTACCCACCAAGTATTGAAGATTGACATATCGTTTTGAAAGTACCATATTTTGATTGATTTGATGTGATCCTAATTGCTTTCTTTTTTTCTGCAAAAACTGAGAAGTAAATGGTGATTTCTTCACAGTATTCAAATTTTTGGAATGCCTATTTTCTGGAGTTTTATGAGCTCAAAGCCCAAATTATATACAAATAAACAACAAAATACTTGAAATTGTTTAAGTTGTGAGCCCTGAATCTGTGGAAGTTTAACGTTTTGAATGGAATTATGGAAATAAATAAACTTTTCATTGATATTATAATTTTTTGGAAAGGGTCTGTATGTCAAAGCCACCTCAAATTAAAGTGATCCAGCTAAACGTACACCTGGTTTGAGGAAGCATTTTACATTGCAGTAATATTCGATAAACTTAGTTTCCTAATGCCACATAATGGTTAAATATAGCAACAATTAGAATGTATTATATTTAAATAAAATAAAAAATATAGATCTTTAAGCCTGTCTCAGATTGTGATGGGTGATCTTTCACACGTAAGTTTTGTTTAAAATTTGTTCTTTTTTTAAATTTTATTATGGAATTATGGAGTGAGTCATGATTTCAAAATGTCCTTCGAAGCAGCAGAAAACTGTTCTTAAGTGACTCAAGAAGAATTTGGTACAAGCATCGCCAGTGCATTATTTTCCAGGAAAAAAAATGTGATGACTCATTCTATTTGATCAAATTATTTTATGCCTCCGCTACAGTTTCAGTGTGATATGCAGACTGTTACATTCCAGCTTGATTGACAATGTATTCAACAGCCCACCCTCTGTCTTGGAGAAACTCTTAAATTGCTTTCTTAAGGGGGATTAAGATAGGATTTTCTCATTCAGATGTTCCTGTAAAGTGGCCGCTGGAGTGAGTCATGCCGGAGTTGTTCATAAAAGCTATTAACTCTGTTCAGTCTAGCTTAGACTGAAGATTCAGTCTCATGAGTTTTCATTTGCTACTGCCTAATATACAGTATTGTGGACTTCTTTAACTGGTGGGCCACTTTTCTAGACTCAGTCACAGATTACTTAGAAGAAAATTTTATAGACAACTCAATAAAGGGAAGACAATACAAATAACAGTATTGCGAGCATAACTGTGTAAACATAAATGATGTCATACATTAAGAAATAGTAAGCTTATTTAAACTTATCAGGGTACACTAGTATTGATAATCTATTACTTCAAGAATAAAATTTGCTCTTTCGGAGTGTGTTAATTAGAGCGAATTAGAGCAGCTAAGGCTACCCTTAGCTGCCCGCATTAAATTCAAGTCACTGATGTTAGCCCACAAAGCGTTTAACCTCCAATCTATGGTACTCTTGCAAAAGCTTGTCACGACTCGTCTATGGTTTGTCATTTAGCAGTGCCTGCAGTATGCTCAAGACAATCCACCCATTTGATTTCATGGGTCGTTCCAAGATGGTGGAATGACCCACTGATGGCTAATAGAAATGTTCAAAATTGACGTTTTTCCTATCAGTGAACACAGCTTCATAAGAACTGACAGGTCAGGCATTAACAGCAATAACTTGGGATTATTTAGCCTGACATAAGAGAAACAAATGGGCATTCATTTTTCAAAGTCCTTTTTGCATCCACTTCCTTTATTAATTTATAAATATCACAATTTCAAACTAAATATTTAGTTAGCAAGCCAAATATTGAGGTCCCAACTAAATATTTAGATAATAAGCTAAACTGGCTAGCCAAATATATAGCTTTGAAGTAAATATAAATATTTAACTCAGAGCGAATATGCAAATTCACTTGCCGAAAATCAGGAGTTGGACTATCAAAATAAAAGCTGGGTTCCGCGAACCTCTACAAATACTCCTGCTGTACTGCTGTTGGTGTAAATCCATCGGTAAACGTCTGAATTGCCGTTAAAAAAGATCATCCTACATTTTCAGCTGCAATGTTGGACATGTCAGGATGAATATAAACAATGATAAAAAGGTGACATTCAGTCTTGCCAACGGTTTTTATAGACGTTCACAAGACCCAGCTTTTATTTTGGTATTCCACTTCTGCTTATAAGCAAATAAATTTGCATATTAGCTAAATATAATATTATTAATAATAATTTAGCTTGCCAGTTATTTTGCAAACTAAGTATACAGTTCAAAGTTAAATATTTAGTTTGTACACTAAATATTTGGCTGACAAGCTAAATGTTTAGATTGTTACCTAAATATTTAGTTTGGAGCTAAATATTTAAGTTAAATTCTTGTAAACTAAATGTTTAGCTTTCTGACTAACCATTTAGTTTGAAACTGTGACTTTAGTAATGAATAAAAAACATGGACGCAAATATGACTTTGAAAAATGACCCCCATTTTTTATCTTATGACAAGCTAAATCACCCAGATTATTGGTGTTAACATTTGACTGTGAACTTTACAAACAACATCCCATACCAAGCAACCTCTCTGATGTGGAACCAGTTACTGAGGCAATGAAACATAAAGTTAGCTCATTTCTGTCAGTGAGGTATTTTAAAATTAAGTCAAAGAAACCACAAAGATGAAAGAAGATATTCAAAGGGAATTCAAGGCATGCCAGTTCATTCAGGCTGCAAAAGAGTGAAAGAGAGATGGACTTTCAGGAGACAACAGGAAGGCAGAGCAGAGTACATTAAAGTTGCTCAATTTGATTGTTTTGAGGTTTAAACCTTGGCATGTCATGCTAAAGACTGGGTTTTCAGATTTGGGAGCCTTATAGAAATATGAGAATTACATGAACTCTGATGTTTTTTTGTAATTATGTAATTTTGTAATTCCTAGTACAATATGTTTAAATGTTTAACTCCATAATCATTGGTATTGTTTTAAAATGCACAAACCTTTTTTCTGTCTCTCACATACATTGTGAAGTCTCCTGCTAATTTAACTATTCAATAATTGCTAATTGTTTTTACAAAATATCTTAAAAGCTTTTCTCATAATTTATTCTGTGATTGTCCTTAAAGCGAAATCTGATTTGGCCAAAAGCAGTAGTGGCAGGTTAAAGAACAAGAGACTGAAAATCTACCACAAAATTCTGATTGCCGCATCTCTACTTATTGGGTGGTTTCATGGTGAGCGTAAATATTACTGGAGTCATATTATGAACATTTGGAATGATGTGCTTTATTGTAGGTGATTTGTGACTAAAATATCAGTATTCAAGCCTATTGAAGTGGTTATTACCTGACTAGGAGAACTTTTACTTTCAGAAATGTGGTGAAACTTATCATCTTGTATATTTTACTGTAGTAGTTTGAGATGGTATTTGCATCTTATCAAAACCCTGTCAATGTTTTCTCAATTGATCCACAGACACTTTAAGCCAGCTTTTAATGAGAGTCCTAATTGAGGCAAAAAGTTGTTCCGATAAACAACAAAAGGGGTTTTTGAACGGTTTTGTTTTAAACAGCACATTTCCTCAAGGATTAAACATCTGTTTCACCATTCGATTTTGGCCAAAAAGTATGTAAAATCTAGCAGAACAACTGAGACATCTTTGTAAAGCCTCCTAGAATGAGGATGTCAAGCTACCCATGTCCAAAATCCAACATCCTTATATGCCACCAAGACTATCATGGGAAGGTTAAAAGATTTGGTAGATGGGTCTAAGATGCCATCTAGTGATACTGAGAGGACCACCTCAGTCAAATCACAAGCTCTGTTTCCTGACTCAGCAGACAGGGATGAGGAGGATGGGTTTCTATGGCAACAGCAGACAGAGAAAAAAAACTGAGAAAGAAAGAGAAATAGAAGGGACATGAAGGGCAGAAGGAGGAAAATGCAACAAGGTTGACACACCAAACGTATCCCATGTTTTCCAAACAGAATTGCTAACACAGAACCCCACCAATGGTCCAAAAATGGCTGAAAGGTCAAACCTTAACATCTGTTCTGTTTTAATCTGTTGTTTTGCGTCAATGATTCATTAAGGAAAAAAAAAACTATCACGATAACATTTTTCACATCATTCGATATCAATATACGTATATCACAGTATAAATATATATCAGATATCAGTAGGTTATTTTTGATTTAAAGATTTTTTTTTAAGTTGAACATGTCATTGGACATATGACTCTTTTGGAAAAAATTAAAGGAGGTTTGGGCTGGGCAATATGGACTAAAAATAAAAAATAAAATTTTCATGCCAAATTAAATTTTTGATATGAATCTATTTTTTTATCTCCCTTTCTATTACTTAAATTACAAATGACAAAATTACATATTTTAATAGCTGAATAAAATTTGCTTTTATTTTAATCATCCTTACTGGGAGTTGACCTGAATTCAAATTCCAAATAAATGCACATTGTAAAACATGTTTGTAAAACAACATGGTATAGGCCTAAGGACATTACTTTGAACTATGGATACCCAAGAGGGACATTGGTGAAAAATGTTTTTCTCGATATTCCAAAAATTCAATCTTCATAAACAGAAAAACTCGATAAATTGATATAATCGATTTATTGCCCAGCCATATGCGGTTTGTGTGTTGTTGCCTGAACATGGGCTGTTCGTTAAAAATAAAAACATTTTTAACTGAACTGTTGAACAATGTTACTGGCAAAAAATGAAGTAATCCTCTGCTGAGAATTCCTACATTCACAACTCTGCACCCTGATGATCTCACCCAGAGCAACAGTGTGGTCAGTCATTTGGTAAAAACTGCACAGAAATGCTGTATGAAACACAATAAAGGATATAAATCTCCACAACAGGCTCCAAATGCCTTCTATATGTGTCCCACATTTTGAAGCCTCATTAAAGTCATCTTACCTTATTATTGCATTTGTCCAGCTCCAGTTAACAGATAGATTTATCTTTTAGGATACTTAAAGAATATTCACTTTTATATAAAGATGTTGCTGTTGCACATTCATGCATTTGTGGTGTGTCTGAAGCAGGGGTGTGCTTGTTTTGATTTTATGGAAGAATGGAAGATGAAAAGTATCTTTTTACAAAAAATATGTGATTCAGATGAAGGCAGTATTTAAAATTAAATGTTATTTGTCTGGTTGTACATGTTTGTAGGTATGCAAAAAAAAAAAAGAGGATTACAATCTGAAGGATGATCATTTTCCTTTACCTTTTATTTTCTTTTATAGAAATGCCAGAGTTGTTTCCAAGAAGAGGTAAAAATTGAGAACTTTTCAAATCAACTTATCCTCCTACTGCAGTCTCAGTAACACATGGTAAAAAAACAAAACAAGTGACATTGGCAGACACTCACCAGTACTGTAGGCCAAACAGGATTCAGATGCCGATGTATTAGGCTTTGGTGAGTCTGTCGGTCACCCTGGATATCAAAGGTGGGTGGAGCTTATATCCCCAGGTGGTGGTCTGTGGTTTGTAAGGTTCATCTCTGCCTCCTTTGAACTCCTCCCCCTGAGACACTCCAGGATTTTTATGGGTAGCACGCTATGCTGAACATATTTTTGTCACACAGTTGGACTTTTTCTTTGTTTTTCCTAAACCGCACGTTGGCCTCTTGGAGTTGACTCTTTGAGCTCTGTCGTCATAAGGTTTTTCTGTGTGAAGAAAGAAAAAAAAACAGTTAGCCTCATCCTTCCACATAAACTCATCTTATCTGAAGGAACGTTAATAAGCAACAATTCAACATGAGTGAAACAGGGTGGTGGAAAAATTATGTTGTGGGAGTTAAGGTTCATGGGATGATGGCTGGAGCTAAATAAAAGGCTCATCATGGCAGAAGATTTGTTAGTTCAGAAAAAATCGAGGCTGAGGTGGAAGATCACTTTCAAGAAGTACAATGAGCCAAAGTAAGCAGCCAGAGCTACCATACGATGGTTTAGATCAAAGAATAATGCATATGATTATGGCCTACTCAAAGTCCAGACCTAAATCTAATAAAGAATTTCTGTCGAGACTTGAACATTTACATTCACAGACTCTTTCCCTCCAGTTTGACAAAGCTTAAGCTTTTTTGCAAATAAAATAAGACTCGTTTTGCAAAGAAAATGGGCCTAAAAAGCAGAAGTGTGCAATATATCATAAATGTATTATTGTCATTATATTACTGTACCCAATAAACTGCCAGGATTTCAATAAAGCCTGGATGGAGATCCTAAATGGAGAGGACATTAATGCCATGACTGAGTGTGTGACTGACTGTGTGTACAACATTATCCCCTCCAGAACAATAAGATGCTTCCCTAATAACAAACCATGGATCACCAGTGACCTGAAGAAACTGTGAAACAAGAAAAAAATAGCCTTCAAGGTGGGAGACCTGGAATTATTGAGGAGTATACAGAGGCAACTTAAAGGTCCTGCAGGTCCAAATGGTGTCAGCCAGAGTCCTGAAGGGCTTTGCAGAGCAGCTCTGTGGGATTCTGAGGCAACTTTGACCCAGGAGAAGGTTCCAATGTTGTGGAAGACATCCTGCCTTGTTCCAGTACCAAAGAAAACTCACCCATCAGTCATCAATGACTATAGACCTGTTGCCCTGACATCCCACATCATGAAGGTCCTAGAGAGACTCCTGTTGGTACCCCTGAGTAAGCAAACAAGAACGTATCAGGACCCACTGCAGTTTGCTTATTGCTGTAGAGTTGGAGTTGAAGATGCTATCATCCACCTGCTTCAACCAACCCACTGTCATCTGGACAAAGCAGGCAGCACTGTGAGGATCATGTTCTTTGATTTCTCCAGTGCATTTAACACAATTCAGCCTGATTTGCTTTGTCAGAAACTTCTTAAGACACAGTTGGAGCCCTCAACAATCGCCTGGATCAAGTACTACCTGACCAACCGACCACAATTTGTGAGACTGAAGGATTGTGTGTCAAACCAGGTGGTCAGCAGCACAGGAGCACCACAGGGGACCGTACTCTCACCATTCCTTTTCACTCTGTACACCTCAGACTTTCAGTACAAATCAGAGACCTGTCATCTGCAGAAATACTCAGATGACTCTGCAATTGTCAGGTGTATCAGAGATGGACAAGAAGCTGAATACAGAGAGCTGGTGGACTGCTTTGTGACATGGTGTGGAAACAATCATCTTACCTTGAATGTGAACAAAACAAAGGAGATGATTGTAGATTTCAGAAGAAACAGGGATAAGTCAAACACTGTTTCCATCATGGGAGAAGAAGTGGAGGTGGTTGAGGAGCATAAATACCTCGGAGTTCACCTTGACAACAGACTGGACTGGAGACTGAACATTGAAACCGTCTACAAGAAGGGACAGAGCAGACTGTACTTCTTAAGGAAGCTTAGGTCCTTCAAGGTTTGCAGCAAGATGCAGCAGATCTTCTACAATTCTATTGTGGAGAGTGTAATCTCTTCAGCCGTCATCTGTTGGGGTAGCAGCATCAGAGCCAGGGATTTAAAAAGGCTAAACAACCTGATAAAGAAGGCTGGTTCTGTTCTGGGGACGACTGTGGAACCTTTGGAGACGATGATGCAAAGAAGGATTCTTCCTAAAATCAGAAAAATTATGGACAACCCTGAGCATCCTCTTCATGAGACAGTCATACAACAACAGAGCGTCTTCAGTCGGAGGCTTCTTCAATTTCGCTGCAATACAGACCGCTACAGGAAATCCGTCCTGCCCACAGCCATCATCATCTACAACAACTCCTTAAAGAATTAATTATATGAGCTATACCAACACTTCCCTCTGGGATCAATAAAGTATTTTTGAAATAAATTTGAATTAATTACCCAAAAAATAACATACAGTCTGTGTACATTTACAGTGTAATTATTTAAGCACCATGTATTCAGGCTGTCTATGCAAGTAACATATTAGATGACACTCAGAGGTGGTAGAGTGGTCAAGCCATCAAGAAACTTTTACTAAGTGGCAAAGAGAAGACGTTGGCCAGAAGAAGCTTTTTCAATAAAACCTTGAGGAGATGGAAATGTTATCTGCTTAATGCATGTTTTCCTAAGCGCTTGGGGCCCTACTACAAATTATTGACTTAATTGGAGGTTTTAATGTGACATGTTATTTCTATCAAACACACTGTCATTGTGAATACCTAAAAAGAAAACAAATAGTAGGGTTGTAACTGTACACAAAAAAACACAGTTCAGTACGTATTTGGGATCATAAAGTCACGGTTCTGTACATTGTGGTACACTTTAAACAAGAAAAATAAATACAAATGTGCAAATGACTATTATTTTATTTTTTTACTTAGATCAGCATTAAACAAAGAACTTTTTTTCCTAAAGCCCTTCCTTTCAATTCCTGAATTTTATTTTATTTTATTTAGGGGTGTCAAATTATTGCGTTAATTGCAATTAATTAATTACAGCCATATCTAATGCGCTATGTTTTTTAATTGCGTTAATCTAATTTTTAATCTTTAATTTTATTGTTTTTGCATGCGAGTTGCCTTTAAATAAAATCTGTTTTGTACTTTGCGCTTAATGTGCTTGAGTTAGGGGTAAACCACACCCTGAAGTGGACATCCATTGGCTGTCTTTAGGCCTGCTTATCATGAGCTGACACTTCTGTTTTAGTGGAGAGGGCAATGGGAGTGAGGAGGAGTGGTGAGTTGGAGACAGTGTTGCCAATTTAGCGACTTTGTCGCTATATTTAGTGAGAGTCAGTCAGCACTGGGACTAGTCTCAAAACAGAGAAATGTAAATGGCTGGAACTGCATCTGTTCACGTCTATTAAAAACAGTAAATGACTTAATAAAGCCACTTTTTTGTTAAATATTTGTTCTGCCACAATAATGTAATGAATTTAAATGAATACCCCAGGATGAGGGATTTTCTCAACAATTAAGTGCAATTAAAAGAGGGATTAATTAGATTAATTAATTACAGATCATAATTAATCTCATTTTTTTTTATCTCTTGACAGCAATACTTTTATTATGTTCTTTAACTTAAAAAGCTGAAAGTATAGAACTGACTCGAGATTTGATTGAATATTTTAAATAAAATGGTACAAGCAGACATAGCCAGAGTAGAAAACAATATAACCACTTTAAAACAGTTAGCGTTAAAGTTTAAATAATATTTTTACAAAATAAGGAGTTTGGGCTGATTGGATGCTACTTGTAGCCAGTTGGACATCAGGTGGTTTTTCTCTAGTACATTCAGCTTTACATTGTTTCAGCTGAGTAATTCAGTTCAGTGCAGAGCAGAGCGTGCTATGGACCTTTTTGTTGTTGAAGGTTGGGTTCGCTCACAAAGTTCTGGTTCGGCCCATCTTTCTTTTTCTACTGTAGCTGCATGAGAAACCAATAATGTTCCCAAATAGCAGAGTTTAGATAGATAGATAGATAGATAGCTGGGAGTCCTTTCTGTTTTGGTGTCACTTTTAAAGATGCGGTGCAGAACGTTGCACTGCACTCTGAGTTCCACACACAAACATTCTGCATGTGTTCAGGTAGTGTTCATTCGGTACACATGCCTACCGAACCGACAGGCCCGTACCAAAAAATCTGAATATGAATACATCTACACCTCTAACAAATAGTAACGCTGTTTGTTTGTTGCAACTGCTCCCTTAAATTCATTTACTTCTGTTTGCCCTCCCTTTCCTCCAACGTTTTCCTTCTCTCTCTTTATACCGTCCATCCTCACAAACTAAGTGGGAGCCAAGGGTGAATTAATAAAGGAGTGAAAGTAGAGCACAACTCCCCGAGGTCGGCCTTTTCTGGGACGCTCACACAGAGAAAGGGTCTCAGGCACACAAACGACAACACAATGTACATAGATCTAAGGCTTGTGTGGCTTTATTGTGATGAAAGGCAAAAATCAGATGACACAAAGTGGTAACAAATCACAAATGTCATAATCTGCAAGTAGTAAACCTGAGGAGGAGAATGTCGAGAAAATAAGAAAGAAAAAGAGGAGTGTGAGCTTAGGTATTAAAATTATGTTATTCCGAGGATTTCATTCATATCCTTCTGTTTATTTTCTTTTTAATTATGTCGTTGTTCACTTTCTTCCGTTAAATCTCGTCTCTCTGCTCGAGTTTTGACCTCCGCCTCTCCTAACTCGCTTTTGTTTTTTTGTTTGCCCTTTCAAGGTTATTGCTTTCATATCATTCTGTTATGTTTCTCTTTCTTTATGTCGCAACTTATTTTTGTAACTCAATTCACTAAGTGAGAAACATTATATAGAATACCCACACACAGACTGTTTTCAAGCCTTTGTTTCTGGTAATTATGATTTTCCGTTTACAGCCAATCAGACCACATTTTAATTGAGGAATGTGGGCCTACTGAGAAGTATGTTTAATACCTGCTTAAAGGTTGTTACTTTCGAAAGGTACTTTTATGCTGATAAAAAGAGCCTCATCAGAATGCATATTCTAATTTGTTGAGTATGACTGTATTAGAGCAGTTAAAACTCCTTGTAGCTTCAAAGTATTCAAAGAAAGCCCTGACTGGATGAATGAAAAATAATCTAAAACTTTAATAATGAAAAACAATTAAATGGTAACTTTTCTGTAAGAGTTTTCTAAAACAAGCTTGATTTGGTGTTTCCTGTCCGGGCACTGTGAATAAGTTTGATGTTAGGAAAATAAATTGCCAATCAGAAATTCTAGAACAGATACATCACTAAAGTTTTACAGGGCAACACCGAGATACACAGGACAGACAACCATGCACGCATACACCCACTCGTAAAGGCAGTTTAGAGTAACCAGTTAATGTAACTGTTGTGTTTTTAGACTGTGGGAGGAAGTACCAAGAAGAAACCCATGCATGTTGTGAGTTTGGAGGTTTGGTCTGTATGATGGTTGTGAATTAACATCAGTTCCAAAGGTAAGCCACTGGAGGGCGCAGCAGCGGCACAAATCTCAGCTCTCATCTCCAGTGGGTGGAGATTTGCAGGTGTGCAGCTTATCAGAAGATCGGCAGGAGGATAAAGGGAGCTGGAAACCAGTCACTCATTGCCTCAGTGTTTGCCTTCGTGGAAACCTTTCTAGCCCTCTTGTTCTCCTCCTCCAGATACCTGTTTTGAGTCTTCTCGCTCCTGAGCTCCAAATCCCTCGTCTCCATACCCATACCCCCTTTCAAGGATTTCCTAGTTATATCTCCACGAATGGTTCTGGCTTCATCATTCCATCCACATCCTCCTGCTGTAATCCAATCCATACTCACCTCTGTCGAACTCCTTGGATTCACTCTTCATCTCCATCATCATCACTATGCCTCCTGCTTGCCCTCCATCTTCCTGTAAGAAGTCACCCTCAGATCATTGTCAATCATTACCTATGTCCAGCTTCACCTTCTCAGTTCAGCCACCACACTGGTCATCCTCCAACTCCACTTACTCTCCCCTGGCAGTTTCACTTCATCACCCCAGTAAGCATTTATCAATATCAAATCTCCAGATCAATTTACCTTTCCTCCTCCTTTGCTCATTTCAGTTCTCCAGCTCCCAGTCCCTAGCAGCTCTCTGCAGTTTCTCACCACCTCCTGGATCCACAATCACCATTTCAATAAACCTTTTAAAATTGTTCAGGTCTCCTGAGAGTTTTATGCATGTGGGTCAGACAGATATCTAAAACGATGACAATGCATGCATGGGGAGGACCTGCAAAATCCATGTGGAAACACTTGAGGAAATGAGAGCATTATAACTAACTTTCATGTAAACATACAAATTGATAGATGTTGTTCCTAAGGGAACACCAGTGGTGTGTGTAACATTTTTGGTTTACTGCAGTGTTATAGCCTGTCTCAGAAAGTTTTTCCTCTAGAATGACAGTAATGGTAAGTCAGAGTCGGGCCAAGGCAAACGAGGGCCAAGGCAAATGAGGGTTTCTATTCTAAATAAGTCATGGCAGATTATGCAAACACTATTTAGATTCAGTTCAGCTCAGTTTATTTATATACCCGTGGTAAACAACAAATGTCATCTCAAGGCACTGAGTATAGGTCTCCACCAGCTTTACACACCTAGAGACTGCAATTTCTGACCAATCTCCATTAAAAGTGGCTCCTACTCAGGCAGATTTCGACAGAGAGTATCTGTGAACATCAGCTTTCAAGTTTCGTCACAAATTCTCATAGACTGCCCTGTGTTTAGCTCCTTCTACTTTCCATCAATGGGCCATCTTCTGCTGAAGTAAAGCTCCCCACAGCAGGAGGTAGTCAGCACTCTGACAGTGGTGACGGTGTGTTTAAGGTGCTGTTAGTTCACAACTCTGAGGCCCTCAGAAAACAACTGGATTTATGTTGAGATTAGAAAATACACACATGGCCTGTAACTATGCAACTTGTTAAGGCAAGTAGTTGTTCTCAGGCTTTTTTTTTAAAGAATAAATTGGATTTAAAACAAACAGTCACAGCTTTCAGATTTTTACTTGTGAAAATCTTTGCAAACCATGTATTGCTTTTGTGTCACTTCAGAATGATCTGTAACTTTGTGTTGGTCTATCGCGTAAAATCACAATAAAATATATTGGAGTTTGTGTTTGTAACTCTAACTGTAGTCATATAATGCCTAATGGTAGACCAGTAGAGTTGCAGAAAATCCCTCATACGGAGCAAGCATGTGGACAGTGGAAAGCAATGACTTCCTTTTAATATGAAAATACCGCAATCAAAACCAGGCTCAGCAATCTCCTGCAACCAGATGGAATTAAACTAACAGCTATTGTCTTAACTTTGGAAGTATAATTTCAGTTTGTTTTCTATGTTGATAGATTCCAATTTTTTTTCCACAAGTCATGAATAAAAGTATTTTCAGTCACATCTAAGTAGAACAAACTTTAATTGGGATACCTGTTTCTTTGTTTTGGTATATTTGTGATTAATAGTGTTGCTATTAACATGCATGTACAAAATTCAGCTAATGAGTTGCATTCCTGTTTTACCGGCAAACCCAAAATAAGTTATTAGTACAGACAGACTGCTGCACAAACAAGAGAGTAACAGTGGTCATTAACTGCTTAGAACAATAAAATCTGTTAACAATCCTGGCTCATCTAGCGAGCAAAACGAAGTCCCTCAGGACTTTCATTGTAATTCAACACACTGAAGCAGGCACAGTCAGATGCTGGGGATCAAGCCAGCAACTGTTCAATTATTCTTTGAATTTCCTAACATTTCTGCCAGCCAGTATTGCTTTTCATCCCAAACTATATCTCCGTTTACTCTACTTCTACCAATAACTTTGTTTTGTTTTCTTTAATTGTGCTGACCAAAGCTAAAGAGAAAGGTGAATGAATGAAATAACTAAAAGGAACAACCAAATAAATGTCAGTCTGGTAACCTCCCTATAATCAGTGGATGCTGAGAGATATGTGAAAACTGCATCCCTTGATTAAAATGTTTCAGAGTAAGAGTTTTATTTGATAAATGGTAATAAAAGAACAATGTTGAAACATTTCATTCATTTGTTTGATTGAAAACTTGAAAATCAACCATTGTTGTACAAAGACCGTCTAAATATTGCATAATCTGACTAATTTCTCAAATCTGCATATAAATGGATAAGCACGTTTCCTAGCAACAAATGAAAAAAATAGTAGAGAACTGACAGAATAAAACAGAATGTTTGAAACAAAAAAATATGCAACCAACTTGCTTTGGCATGTTAACAGTTTACCACTGGGGAGGTGCATGATGTAGTGGCAGAGTGGCTTCACCGTATCCAGAGTCTATTAGTCCACTTTATATGTAGACCGGACCTTTTTTCAATGTCTTCCTGCTTCTCTTGCTGCATGTTTCCTATCGGATAACTGTCAATGACGGCAATTATTACCACAAAAAAGAAAAAAAAAAGAAACGTCTAACGTTTTAGCTCTTTGTGCCACTAAATGATCACAAATGTGCCAGATATTTAAGATATTATACTCTAAACCCATCAGCCATCTACAACCACCTATTAAACCTGTGTTTGGCTGAATACTAATATGTCGAGCTTAATGTTTCGGTTGACATACCATGCATAAAAAAGCCCCTTCAAATTAAAATCTTTCTGCACGTTAGGCCATGGACCAATCTGCATTACAAGACATAGTCTGTGGGGTTAATGGATGGTCTTCTAGACTGGAGTTTCATACTCCCTGAACTGCCCTTCATCCGTGCTACTGTATGATGGTACAGCCATTTTTAAAACATTTCAGAAAAATGGTTAATTTTGTTTTTTATGAGAAGATGTAAGCTATTAAAGGTAGTGTCTACAACTACTATTAATAAAGATGAATGTTGTAAGTATTCTTGTTTAAACGCATACAATTCAGAGTGACCGTACATGTCAGACCATTTGCTCAACGTTTTTATTTAGCTAAACTAATTTAAATAAGTACCTTTGTTGAGTATAGATCGCATTTACTATTCCACTCCTTTATCATGCCCAAAAACGTATTGTAACATAACACAGCAATGCAAAGCTGAATCAAAATAGTATTAATGATTTTCTATCATTTTATGGCTGGTTTGAGTCTTAGCTAAAAAACAGGGACTTCTTTGTGTCAATAGGCAACCTGTCATCAGAATAGACAGAAATCACATGGAGGATACCCCAGGGCTCCATCCTAGGGCCCCACATATTTATTACTTACAAGCAATAAGATTAGTCACCATAACTACACATGATAATGACCTCTACATTACAATGTCACCAGGAGGCTTTGAACCCATCCAAACGCTGAGCAAATACATTGAGCAAATCAATGCATGGATGTGCCATACCTTTCTCCAGCTGAATAGAAAAAAAATTTAATAATTATTTTGGACCTAAAGAGGAACGATCAACAGTCAGCACACAGCTTCAGTTAACACAGCTGGAAACTACTGATCAGGCCGGAAATCTGGGTGTAGTAATGGCTCAGACCTGAACCTCCAGGGTCACTTAAAGGCAATCACAACTTCAAAATCTGAGCCCCTTTAAATCAAAGCTAAAAACCCACCTGTTTAGAGCTGCCCTTGATTGAGTAATAAAAACTGGAATGTTGTAATGGTAGTAGCTTATGCTTTAATGTTCTTTATGTCTTCAATGTTGTCTTTTTCTGTTTTTATTGCCATTTTATTGTTACTTTTATTTTTTCCCCAAATCACGTAAAGCACCTTAAATTGCCTTTTTGCTGAACGTGTGCTATACAAATAAATTTGCATTGCCTTGTCTTGCCTATCAGCTGAGAAGTAAGAAACCAATAGGTAATTCATGAAGCACTGCTAATTTCTTCAGTTTTTGAGACTACTTTGGAACAACTATTTGTTATCTCTCCAGAGGAAGAATGAATAGATGCAGAAGCTAACACACCTAGCAAGTCCAGCAGATGGGATCATTCATTTTGCAAGCGTCCATTATTTAGCCACAAACACAGAAGATGCAGTATAGTGATTGAAGAAAGATAAATAAATACATTTAGAGATAACATTTCTATTATTGTATTAATTCAAAAACTACAGATGCTGTACTGAAAAGGCACTTTTCCAAAGTTTAAGAAAAGTATCTAATTGGAGAAACCACGTCAAAATGGCATTTTCGAAATCGATGAGTGACACTGCAGTTAATAAGAGTAAAATTATGCAGCTCTTTAAGTAACTAATTTTAAAGAGGAATCTGATCATAGAATGATTACATGTAGTCTACACATATACTTTTTATAATTATATCAGAATAAAAATGAAACCGTATAAGGATTTTGATTTTGCTAGCAGAGCTCTTGCACACCATCTCCTCCTGAGCGCCCACTCGTATGTTGTCTCATCCTCACTGAGCAGGACATAGATTTCTCTGTGTCTTTTGAAAAATCCAGCAGGGTGGCAGGTTTTCTTTCCTTTTTCCCCTTCTCTTGCACCAAAATTATAATCAGCTTCCAGGCAGTAAACCAATAAATATGGAAGGCTTTTCCCCTTAGTGCATACATAGTACCTCCTTAATTTGGGAAACTGCATGGGAGCAGATTCTGTTTGCTTAGCAAAGCCATTTTCTTCATC
This sequence comes from Valencia hispanica, assembly GCA_963556495.2. NCBI lineage: Eukaryota > Metazoa > Chordata > Actinopteri > Cyprinodontiformes > Valenciidae > Valencia > Valencia hispanica. Next base: position 50,579,476 of record OY747705.1, on the reverse strand, counting down.
CAATCTGCCATTGCATCTAGGTTTAAAATTGAAAGCACACTCAAGCTTGCCCAAATGTAGCACCTGCAAATACCTCCATGATTTTGAGTAAGAACAAAAAACAAGTATTGACCTAATGGGGTGTCTCGATCAAATGGCAGGTATTGGCCTGGAGTCCTGATCACAGTGTTGATAATGATTAAAACTTTACTCACAATACCTCTTGTGTGTCTGTATTATGGGATTATGTTAGCTGCACCGCCTGTGAAACACAAGATTATGTTTTGTGCAGATCATTAACACAGACGTAAATACATAAGGATCTTCTTCAATCAAAGACTAACACTAAAATATGAATTTAAACCAAATTAGAAAGAACAGAACAGAAAAAAATAACCAAGAATCCTAACTCAAAATGTGAATCATGAATGGAACACTGAGTGACAGAAACCAAAAAATTATCCCAGCATGACAAGAGGCACAGAATTTTGCTAGTGCCTGAGGGGGACAGACCCAGCCTGACTTCAGTCACATGTAATCAAACCATTTCTGTTTTGTCTTCAGCAGAGATAGGTAGCTCTGAATGGTTGAGGATATTTACTGCTAAATTGGCAAAGTAAGGGTACTTGCAGCACTAGAACTTACCAGTACCTCCACAAATTTACCCCCACCAACTGACTTTCTTTGTTGCTTGGCAACGTGACATCCATACAGATTACCACAGGGCCACGCATCCGGTTATCACCCCTTTGTTTTTTCAAGAAAATAGTATCTCATATATACTCTGTAGCAACTGCATTTCACTATACTCAACATGGCATGTCTCATTCTGTGGTGTGAAACGGTGGGTTCAATTCACATAACAGTGCAATATCACCACCTACTGTGAGGAGTATGAATAGACGAGACCATTGATTTTCATCATGACAAATGCCCTTGACTCACTTTTGGTATCGGACCCTCCAGTTGAGAAAGACTGGTCTTGCCAGATGCCTCTCAAATTTGTTTTCCAAGGAAACATTGAGGAATGTTAATTTATTCCTTATTTTTTTAAACAGTTCACTAACTTTTCAAATGCATCTGAAATAAGCAAGTAAACTCATTTTGTAGAAAGAAAACTGGTCTTACATTCAAACAGCTAAAATTATTTGTTACATATGATAAAATATTCATAAAACACAAGACCTAACTATGACATTTACTTCCCAGATGGATCGAAGATGGTAAGTTTGCCTCGGCTCCACATAGTGGAAGTAGTTGGAACAAGGATGATGCTGCCAAAATCCCAGCTCAGCAACAGAATACAAAACACAGAGAGTAAGAGCTAAAAAGAAATTCAAGTTTAAACATCATTGAAATATTTTACTATTATGTCCAATCTAGCGCATGTGGACATAGAAAGAGGGAAAAAAAGAGCAAATTCCAGGAAGACCGATTTTACATCATTAACAGAAAATGTAGAGGAAGAAGGGAAAAGTATGAAAAAAGTGAAAGAGTCGAACAAGAAGCAGGAAGATCGAGAAAAGAAAAGAGCCTCTTGCAGAAGCCCAAGGGGTATCCTGCCATCCCAGAATGCTCTGCTCTAACCTACTTTGGTATTTCTGTTTCTGTCTTTGTCTCTGCAGCACTCTGAGTGCGCTACAGCTACCCAGCACACACCATATTTAAACAGGTTTGTAGGTGTGTGTGGATGTGCGTGTGTGTGTGTGTGTGTGTGTGTGTGTGTGTGTCCGTCCCCACAGATATCTATCCTTCTGGAGACCAAATTAAACATATATCACACATTTGTGCAGCTTTAGGACTTGCAAATCTGCAAACTTGTGATCATTACTATTCCTATTTGTAAGTATTTTTAAACACTTTGTGTCTCCATTTGTCTATTTGTAACTGTGTCCCTAAAATGACTCAGTCCAAGTGTAGCCTATATATCTGAGTGTGTGTATCTATGGGTGAATGGGTTTTTGGATTGTATAACTAAGTGTGTGAGTGTGAGTGTTGTGAGGACTCAGTGGGCAGCGCAACGACCAGCTCAGCAACACTCCGTTACCATGGAAAACAGTCATCCATCTCAACTTTCCTCTGCAGCCTCAAAATTGTAATTTCAATACCCAAATACTGACTTAATAATGTATTCATTTATTTCTTACTTGTTGTAGATTCTGTTCATTTTTCATATTGTTTAAATGGGGGTGTCAAATGTATAGATATGCATAAAATCTGAAAATACCATGTATGTGTGCCCACATATTGTCAAGCAAACTATGAAAAATGGACATCCATCCATAAATGTGAAAATATTTCCTGCTGCACATAAACACTAATGACTAAATATGATATGATAAAAATAAACCCCGACAAAATATTTTTTTTAGAATCTACAAGTAACATGTGACAGCTGAGTCCAAATTTGACCTCATACATTCAATTTCTGCAGCTTATCAATATAATTGGGTAAAGTTTGTGATAAAGCCATACACAAAATCCAACAGGTATTAAATTAAATAACAGCATAAATCGACTTCAGCACTTCCTTGCCATTCTCCTCCTCCATGAAAATCGATGTTTAAGCACCAGCCAATGAGCGTTCAGATCCCACCCAGTGACTGGCAGATGAACTCATTCAGTTAAAATGTGTCCTTTTGAAATAAATAAGCCACTGGAATAAACAACTGAAACAAACTGAAATAATTAAGACTTTGTGAAAAAGACTTTTGGAATAAAAACTGATAGAATTAAATAAAAATGGCAAATTATAAAATCTATTATATTATTATAAAATCTATAAAAAATGTACTGTTAAACAATGTTTTATATTAATAAATACATTTTTAACATATTTCACACTAGTGAGCAAAAAATTTCATATGAATTCTGTTTTTTCACAATTTAACTGTCACGTTATATATTTGTCTATTATTTATTAATGTAGACATTTATATCATAAGATTGTATTTATTTATTTAATTTTGAGCCTATTGGCATTCTATACATGCACTGGTGCACATATTGTCCTGAAAAGGCTGATCCTGAATTTGTGAAAAATAGCAGGATGTTTGTCACCCTGGATATTAATCGACCTATGTGCTCAGCAGCAGCCATTGCTCTTTCACAAGAATGTGTTAAAAGTCTTTAAAAAATAAAATTTATTTCTGTAGCAATGACAATCTCACACCAATCTCGCATAGAAACATTCAGCCTAACTTTGAGTAGATTTTTTTTAGTGGAAGAAAAAAAAAAGATCAAAATCCCTGGTGCTACACTTTTCAAATTGGGAAAGACAAAAGAACATGGAAATAAGCCTGCAGAGAAGCAGAGCAATAATTAAATAAATAAATAAATAAAACAACTGGGACTGTAACAAAAAAAGGTTGTAGAGGAACTAAGTTTAGATTGCCACTATGAAAAAAGATGGTGAGGAAGGTAAATCAAAAGGAGATTGCAAAAACACATCATTAGAGAACTGCAGTAGCAATAGTAACCCCATTTGTAACTTGTATATAAGTGGTTGTGAAGGGAGGCATCTTTTGTTCTGTGATTATGAATAAAAAAGTGGAATTTTGAAAAGTACCTGGAATTGTGTGCTTTGGTCAAATGAAAACAAATTAGAGATTTTCAGCAACAAACTCTTCAAGTTTGGTTTGAAACAATGGATGAATTTGTGGAAAAGCTCATAATACCAACTGTTAGGTATGGTGGAAGACCTGTGATACTGTGGGCTGTTTTTCTTACAAAGGGAAAGTTTCACTGACACAAAATCCCTTTCTGTCACTGCAATCTCAATCACCATACCTAAATCCTACAGGGTAAGCGAGTGAAAGAGAAGAACCTGGGCCCTCATTTATCAAACGTTCATAGAAACTGTCCTATATTCTATCCTACAAATAAGATTTAGAATATTCATACGAACATTTAAAAGTCGGATTGATCAAATATGCGGTGGCCACTCGTACTCATGTTCCTCCGCAACCATCTGTTGATAAAACCCACATGTGCGTACCTAGGTGGTCGTGGCCGTTCAGTCATTTGCATAGAGAACCACCCTCAATTAACCATATTTGGTAACACCACATCCTCTGACACATGCATTAAATCCTTGCGTTCTTCCCGAAAATATTGGCCAAGAGAGCGAAAAAAGGAGTTTCAGTGACACTAAGATCGAGGTGAAACATAAGTGGGGCAAATGAACAGACTTTTTGAAAATTGTCATAGTTAATGTAAATTCATTTTAACACAGATAGTTTTTGCCCTCTATTATCAGCAGTTCCTCTGGTTCATGTCTCCTCCCCTCCAACATGCAGCAGTTATATTCCTGCTGCAGAGCAGACATAACAAAATGTGGCAAATAATCGTTTTGTTTGCTATTATTCACTTCTGTGGAAATGCTTAACTTCTTTGAATAAGTTGAATCAGTTAAATTTCTCCCGAACATTGCTGTTTGGTTCTATGAGGTCAGGGGTAACCAATAAAAAAGAACACTGCCTGGGAGAAAGTGACAGGGGCAGTAAAAGCGGTCGGGACAGTGGAGAGGTTCCTGTCGGAAATAATGGGAAAAAAATGGTTCGATATCAAACTGAATACAATAAAACGTCACTCAGCACACAGCTGGGCCAGGTCTTCTACCAGGGGTACACAGATTACCACATTTGACATGTATGTATGTGCCCACGCATTATTGGAGACACTGCTTTGGCTGGCATCAGTATCTTCACCGATAAGGGGGACCATCTAGTTTCCACAGTACAGTTTGCCAACGTAACATCATGCTTTTAAACTGAAGCACTTGATGTGACAAGTAAAAAAAGTGCAGATTACGATTCACAGGATCTGCATGCATGATCACCCCCAAAATGTAATCATTTATCTCTTGGCAAATTTCTAACATTTCTAGAAAGTTTAATCCAAATCCATCCATAACTTTTTTACTTATTTTGCTAAAAGACGCCAGACGCCAACATGAGCTCCTTGGTGGAGGTGATACGATGATGACATAAATATTCCGTCAAAGTAAAACTAGCTACGTTTACATGGACATAAATAATCGGATTAAAAGCCTGATCAGAATAAAAAAGATATATGTAAACATGCCATTCAGAATACTCTGATCCGATCACACTCATTTGGATCAAGATTTCATTCCGATTGAGACGGCTGGGATATGCCGATTGTTATTCCGATCGCTGTTCGTGTAAACACTTATTCTGAATGTCGGTCATTACTGCGCATGTCTGTTACGTCATGGGTAGACGTACATTACCTTGGCTTAAAACAATAAAGAGATTCGGATTAGAATTTGACTGTGTACACAACAATAAAGGCTTGTAGATGTAAAACCGTGACCAGAAGAAATAAAAGAACATCGTACCGCTCCATTTTAAACACTCGCAGCCATGTTTGTTTACAGCGGAAGTCTGCTACTTATTCTTCTATGGCCTTTCCGGTATTTTAGATAGTTCTGCGAATGTTAAAATGTTTATTCTGATTGAACGTGTGGAGGATGTAAACAGTTTTAATAATCTGATTCACTTTTTTTAGGGCCCATGTACACAGTGAAATTCTAATTTGAACTATTATCCGATTAAAGACATTTTGCACATGTAAACGCAGTCACTGTTTCAGTGTTGCAGTTCCCCCGTTCTACCACTAGATGCTGTGCGTACGCATGTTCAGAGCTGTTCTTTATATTTCTATGCACAAGTACAAGATGGCAAATACCACACTATGCGTAAAATTGTTCCTACACACGAAATACGCACAGATCTGTGTGAAGGTATGGTTAATACATGAGGGCCCTGGACTCTGGACAAAATAAGAAGAGTGCAAAGAGGAGAGGCGAAAGATCCTCTATGTACTACATTTTTGTGAAATGTTTTAAAGGATCAAGTGCGGCAGTATACAAAAGGAGGTTGGGTATGAATAACAGGGTTAGATATAGGTTTTTTTTACTCAGTTTTACAGATGATTTAAGCTTAAAATGTGTCTTTTGGTTAACTAAATAATCCTTTTATTTTATTCATATCGATAATATTTTTTTTCTGACTGATATAGAACTTGCTGAAGCAAAGAAAAAAAAAACCAGGCAGAATACCATTTTACAGTGCAAGGGCGGTGAGACTGTAATATGTGATAAATAATACAGGTGCATTGAACACTTATGATGCACAGCACTGGAATACAGGCTCCATCTGCTGCACACCCAGCAACACAGACACAATTATACTTCTAATTTAGAGAGCACTCTCTGATTCTCTCACACAATATGATAAACATCATCACAACTATGTTCCTGAGCCAAAAGTTAGTTATTGCCAGAACTCAACCAACATTTAGATCAACATGTCTACAGAGAGGGATGGGGGGACTACTTTCTGATAGGTGTGAAGTAAACGGAGTGAAAGCCCTTCTGTGACATATGATTTACACATTCAAACACAAACATAGCTCTAATCCTTCAGTCTTTTATTGCCATCACAAGTTTAAGCTTTGACACAGTTTACAACAACTCATTAACAAAGTGGTTCATCACAGTGCTGAATTTAAAAGAGCTCCTTTAAACTGTCATCTGTCACATCCATCATGACTTATTTTGGAGATCTCTCCAGTTAATTTCAAGCAGATCACTCTTCATTTGAGCTGCCTGTTCAAAACACTGCTTTTTGTGCATTTAAATATGTGACTCTAAGGCACATGTGTCAAAGTCAAGGCCCGGGGCCAAAGCCATAGCCATTTATGTGGCCCTCTAAACCCTAGAGGACCATATAAATAGAACATTACAGTTCTATTTATGTGCACCTAAATACTATTTTATCGATCAAATCAAATCAGTGTTTATTTGAATTGTCCTAAATCACATCATTGTGAAAAGATATTCAGTATTATTTCATTTTAAGAAGTACTCTTCGAATGTGGAGACAGATATTTATTAATATTTTAACAGTTTGTTTAAAATTGTTTTAATACTTTCTGCCACAACCGGCCTTTTAAGGGCATTCCTGGTCGTGATGTGGCCAAAAAGTCCTTTGAGTTTGACACCCCTGCTCTGAGGGGTATGTGACATTTCTTGAATGGTGATTCTCTAAATCTCAATTTAGAGTAACTGTTAAGAGTAATAGGAAGTTTTGAGTCCTCACCTTATATTAAGCCCATCGTCAACCAAAAACATCACAGATACCATCTCAAGTGTTCAAACTTGATTGCTTGTTTTGTAGTGTATTTATCAACCCTAGTATATTGACTTCATGAACGGTTAACTATAAATTGACCACAACATTACTCATTTCGTGTTTTTTTCTAATTACATAAACAGAGTAAATTTATAGTGGAAACAAGGATTTTAGGTCTGGGAGTTGTGTCAGCTGCAATGCAGACTAAGATACACAGACAAAAGCAGCAGAAAGGATGTCTAACGGTTTTGTCTACATTTGTGGTCATTATTTTGGTATTTTAGTCAATCTCAATAGAAATATACATTTTCAGCCTAAAACCGTCATTGCGGTGCCCTTTTCAAGTTAAACCTCTATACTGCACTTGAATTTGAATCAGGCATTGCTATTCACCCTGCAGTGACTGCTGACGTCAGCCACCCTGCCGCTGTGGTGTATAAAAGAAGCCGAGTCTCCACCCATGCCTCCCCCACAGAACCTCCCTCCCTTTCTCTGGTGAAGGAGGTGGAGAGAAATTCTCCACCTCAAAAGATCGCTCTGAGGCAAAGGAGCTCACATTGCTATTGCTCTCCAACTTTCTTGCTGTCTGTGCAACGGCAGCAGCGCTGCTGTCAACATGTCAATCACAGCCCGGACCATGCCCAGACCCCTCCCCTCCCGCAATCGCTGGTCCACCAGGCAATGCCTTCTTATGGCGCATTTTTCAAACAGGAAATGTGGGCGGAATAAGACTCTGGCAAGGGGGTGAGTTGCTCTTTAATACCCTCTCACTATTAAGGGTGTGTGATGTATATCGGTCCATATAAAATCTTATTGTAACGATAAGGTAGCTGGCATTATCTCGTATATAAAAGACGTACTAGTACACAGACATACTTTAAGGCATGCTCGGCGCAAATAGGTGGGCCAGAGGGTCCGGGACTCCCCATTCAGGTATCAGGCCCGACCAAGATATAGAACAACACTCTTGTAAATTAGGATGCAACCATGCAATGTATTGACCCAAGCAGAGGGTGATGTAGGTTGTTAGTCAGGACTTTTAGAGGCAGTAAAAAAGATACTTTAATACAGGTATATGCTGAAATGGACATTAGAAGTTGGCTCAATGCAAACAAGAGCAAAGCTAGCAAAAGCAATGGACGATGCCAGCACATCACCACTCTTTAGAGAGGCAAGTGCAATGTTGAGTGACATTCTGGTCCACATTCCATACCAGTAGGTGGCAGTATTGCACCAATTTGTTGTTTGCCAGCCGCCAATAAGTATCACAAAGAAGAAGGAGGGCGCTGTGTTATTTTCAAGCTAATATGAGCATGCTAATGGTGGTTAGGATTAAACTTTGTGAGAAATACACCAAGGAAGGGAATTATCAAGGTTTTGAGTGTCAGGTTATGAGGGATTGTGGACGTAAGACTTGTGAACCAGCTATTTTATTGGAGTACATTCATTGGACCTTTGTGGATGTACAAAGATTAGATTAAAAAGTTTATGTTCGAGATGGCTCGGTTCTGTCATGGAGATGTGGCTTTGAATGGCGTCAGCGCATGTCAGTAAAAACAGTGTTACTAACAGTGAGAATGCAGCTGCCATTTGTATTTCAGTCTCATGATTTCAATCGCTGCGCTATATCCCAAATACAACTTTTTATTTTTTGCAGTGGTTTGCAGTTTTGAGAATAAACACACAACATATAATTGTCAATTCTTTTTTAACCCTGTGAGTGCCAAAGCTGGACCTTATTGTTGTAGATTTTGCGCAGCTAAACTGATTTAATTAAAGCCAAGCAGAATTGTTTTTAATCAACCAAATAGTCTGTTAGGTAATGTTTTCATTCATTTATACAGAATATCAAAAAATTAACTGAATCAACTCCAACGCAAGAAACTCTTGATTCCATTAGAATTGCAAATCATTTGTATCTTAATTTCAGAACAGTAACCATAATGCTTATTTTGAAATAAATTAATCAGAATGTCTGGATAAGCATGATGTCAAATATAATGCTATGCAAAGATTTAATTAACTTTCTTACTGGATAAAAGCGTTATAAACCAATTAGCACTATTTTTTTTATCACTAACCACCTTTATGGCAATATCTTAAAAAAAAGTTATATGATTTTTTTTCTTGTCTACATTGTGCACTCCTGTCCAAATAAAAATGTAGAATACACAAATTGATCACCAAATAAGCCTGGCTGCCAGGACTTTTTTGGACAAGTCGTAAAAATTCCACCACATGAGCAACTTTCACACAACTTTTATATTGCGCTCCAGAACTGCTACTACCAAATCAACCCAACTCCAACTCAAATATTACAGCAATTATCTTAAACTTATGTTATTAAATTAAATACTAAGCAATGCTCTCTGCTCTGATGGCGATTCCCTCACATCTGCAGGTTAGATATGTGACCTGGGGCACACTGACAGAAGCAAGGCTGCCGAACACTGGCGCCACCGGGCCCTCTGACAACGTTTCTGAATAATTTGACTAATGATTATCTGACCACTTGGGGGCATACATAGAGCCCTGAAATTCCGTCTCAAAATGGCAGTTGAAGCTAAAATTAGAAAAAATAAAAACTGAGACACTAACATTAATGTAAAGGTAATGTTCCTCTTTCTGAGGGAGTTGAACATTGAACATTTTCCATCCTTGATCCCACTACAAATACACTATTCAGAATGGATGCACAGCCAAAGTGACACATGCTTTGAAGTCGATTTCCAATAAACTTCCCCTAAGTTATCACACACATAAAACCCTTCTGGCATGATTTTTTAATAAACAATTATACATGGCAAGAGAGGAAATACAATTTTGAATTCTTTATAACTTCTTATTCATAAATCCTGGAAGTGAAGTTACATGTAGGCTTGTTCTTGAATAGAAGTTCTTACAACTGTGTTTTCTGTAAGAAGCTAAGTGCTCTTTGTTGGGCCCTGCTAAGCAGGAACCTATTTTTCCTTTGCCTTGAGCCAGCTTTCCATAAATGGGAAATAATGCTCACCATAAAAAACAATTTAGACTCTCAAAGTAACCTAAAACGAAAGCAAGCAACAACAGCAAGCATGTTGCGATAAACAAAATTACCCTTTTCTTCTTCTTTTTTAAATTTCTTGCAATTAACATTAACAAAATGTCAAGCAGTAGGAGGCTGATGATGTGAGCACCTACTGAGGTAAGCAGATCACTATTTGAGCCTACAGTGTTTGGGTTTGGAAAACTATCATTAGAAACCACTGCATTAAACCGGCTAATGGTTAAGGAGACACTAAGATGAGTCACCCTGTCTTTTTCTAATTCACGCAAACACTAAAACTACGACACAGATGTATTTCCTAGAATGGCTCTGTACAATTTTCTGCAGACGCAGAGCCCTAAAGAAAATTTGAGCAGCCCAAAAATATCAGAGATGTCCTGTCCATGTGTGGGAACAATCTGCACCGCTGAAGAGCCTGGAATGCTTCAGTTTGATCCCACCCTAGAGCTTTGCGAGTGAGTCCATGGGCATCCTGTGCGGTGTGTGCATGTGGGGGCGGAGAGAGAAGCCGAGTTGTCACGTTGGTCAGAACATATCTGCATATTCATAATCAAGCAACTACAAATCTGCACACATTCAGGTAAACTCACAAATGAAACTTCACAAGCGACGGAAGAAGGTCTGAGAAACAATAATGGTTTCATGCTAAGGAGAGCAGCAGTGAGCTGCACGAAGTGAAAGAGATAAACTGAGAATGCAGGAAGTACGACACAATGAGAGAGAGAGAGAGAGAGAGAGAGAGAGAGAGAGAGAGGGAGAGAGAGAGAGAGAGAGAGAGAAGGAAGGGAAAGAGTGGTGGGCAGGAGACTGTGTGGGTTGACTTTTTCTCTCCCGGGTGCTATGGAAACCTACAGAGCTGCAGCTCATCAGTGGAGAGGAGGAAATAAAGACAAAAAGGTATGAAGACAGGGAAGGAGTGAGAGAAAGTAGAGCTAAACTACTAATAGTCTCATAGCTGTTGATTAAATCTAATTTATTGTTTTTATTCCTTGGATCACATTCTTTATTTTGATTCTCCTGAATGCATTCATCAAACGTATCAAAGTTTGTAAAACTTTGAAGAATGGAGATTTACTAGTTCAGGTGGCCACACAAAACCTATTATAGGCTAAATAGTGTGGTGGTAGATGGCAGTGGTAAAGAAATTGCATAAATGGTAAAGAAATAAAAAAAGGTTCGGCTTAGAGTTGCCTTTATTAAATTCTCTCAACAATCGGCAGCTAAAGAACTTGATTTGTCTAGCAAACAGGGTCTGTTCTGTCTCTCTGCATCAAGTACAGTTTTCTTTGGAGGATGTGACAATAACAGCTCAAATGCACAGATTGTAATACTTTTTACAAAACAAAGTATTACATCTATTGCTAATATGTACCAATGTAAATTACCAATAAACCTCTTAAAAGTCACACATTTTATTGTGAATGTTTTCAGATGGTAAAAATTAACTCAAAAAATCACTTTCAATGTCTGTAAGAATGCCAGTAGCTTTCTGTATTTTCTACTACAGCTTAATTTGTCTCATTCAGCTAAGTTTAGGGCCATGCTGGTGCTGAAATTCTTTAGTTTTATGTACATGTATGATGACGGAAAAAGGAAGGCACAAAAAAAATCCAAAATGTATTACTGAGATTCTGCTATGCTTCCACCTCTCAGCTGTGTGTGCGCACCAACATCCACACATGGCCCATATTTTCAACACTTGTGTTTCCACTTGTGCAGGTGAAAGTTCTCACATATTCTAGTTTAGCTTAGAGCAAGACGCCTGCTCCATAAAACAATAAGCAGTATGGTTTTGCTGAGAATTATTTGGCAAACAGGAAAGTAGGAGTTAGTGACATTATCAGTAGAGATCCACAAAGAAATCAGCAGGTTACCAGAATAAGCCAGGTTGTAAACTGACTGGCTAGTCTGAGACTCCAAAATCCAGTTTTCATCTGATCGGTAACCTCACCATGCTTAAGCACAAATAGGTCATGCGGGCAATCCCCTTTGATGTGGAATTTACTGCTGCAGAAAGTAAGCGCATTTCAATATCACTAAAGTGTTTAACATTAAAGTCAAGAAGAAGCACATGAGGCTATTTGAAGGAAAACTATTTTTGGTGATGATCTTTTTTTCATGGAGGACTGATTCTGCCAAAATTGGCATTGCATATAGAAATAAATTCAATTCAGTTTATTTATATAGCACCGATTCACAACATATGTCATCATAAGGCACTTCACAAGAAAAGTCATTTTAATACAAATATTCCAATTAGTTTAAAGTTTTAGCTAGTTTTGTATTTAAGGAATCGCAGCAGATTGCATCGAGTCATTGACTGGCTGTTGCGCCCCGTTGATGCAGACTCCAACCACACCAATCCCTCATACTGAGCAAGCATGTAGCGACAGTGGAGAGGAAAAACTCCCCTTTAACAGGATGAAACGACTTGATATTTTTTCCCCTTCTGAATCTTTGTAAGAGGAGAAAGTAGAGGGGAGCCTGGTGGGCGCGTATTCAGAGTCATCTTCTGCTATTGGTCAAGAGTCAGACAGAAAAAGAAAAGAACATGAGGAAAATAAACAAAGAAATTGGTTAAGAACGGACAAGGAGGAAATATTAGAAGAAAAATGTCAATGTATGATCAAATTGACAGTAAATAAACAAATAAACAATTAATAAACAAATTCAGAAGATAAAAAAGGTCAGAAAAAATAATGAAATAAAACCTGACAGTAAATTAAAATAAAATACTGTTTATGAGAAAAGAAAGATAATGAAATAAAAATGGAAACTAATTGATAAAACAATAAAAATGAAAATAAAAAGGAATGGAATGGAATAATTAATAATAATAGTGATTATTCCATTATAATGGTGCTGAAAATTCCAAACAAATATTACTTTATGTCACGCTGTATAATCAAATGAGTTTAGGAATATTGTATTTTTTATTGTTTGATTCAATATTTGGCACAGTAATTACAAAGTTTAGATTTTATTTTTATGACACTATTTCAGATACGAAAAGGAGTTGTCTCTCATTGGATGTAAATTCAAATTCACCATAGCGATGTTTTATCACATTTTTAAAGGGACCACTTCAAGTAGTCACTAGGAAGGCTGAACAGATTATAGCAAAGGTGTTTTGAGGTTTAAAACGGTCTATGCTGGCAGTCTCATTAAAATCTCCAAGTTCATATTAGGGTGTACATTTTCTTGTTAATACATGCAAGAACTTCTGTTTACAGTTAGTAACACTAAGTTGTTCTAATCACTAATATAAGATGCAAAAGAGAGTTTAAGATGTTCAAATATTGTTTTCTTTGTAAAAATCTGTTTTACTGAAACTTCTGTCATATCCAGGGAGGGATATGACTCGTGACAAAAAGAGCAACTCACCCCCCTACCACAGTCTGACTTCACCCACATTTCCTGTTTGAAAAATGCGCCAAAAGAAGGCATTGTCTGGCGGACCGAGGGACAATATTTAACAACCAAGCAATTAATACTAAATACAAAAAAGCTATGCTAAAGATTCTAACTAAATGCTATGCTAAAAGAATCGCTAACCTAGCACTTGCTATGGAGGCATGGCCAAGACTCGGCTGCTTTTATGCCCCACAGCAGCAGTGCAGCTGACATCACAGGTATTGGCCAATATCACATACCACAGCAGAGTCGATAGCAATGGTTGATTTAAATTCAAATGTAGAGCAGACTTTTAACCCGAAGAGGGCGCCCCACTGACGGTTTTAGGCAGAAAATGTATATTTCAAATAAGATGCACTAAAATGCCAAAATAATGACTACACATATAGACAGCATTATTATACAGTTTATCAGCAAAAAAAAAAAGTTGATTTGGGGGTGAGTTGCTCTTTAAATAACTAATGCGCCCACAAAAAGGGGCTTGAAAGAAGACATTGTTAATTATAATTTATAAATGAAAATCCAAATAGTTTAAATCATAGGCAATAAAATGTTATAAGAAAGCCAAAACTTTAGAAATCAGCAACAAGTCTTTGAATGATGCAGAACTAACTGTTACTTTCATTTAAGCACTTTTAACAAATGTTTAGAGAAGCATCATGAATTTACATCAAACTGAGCTGTTAGACATTGCAAGTGTGATTAGACCAAACATGGAAAACATGGTGATGAGAGCGAGAATTCAATCAAAGCTGACAATAATTCATCACATCAAACATTTCATCAGTTATTTGCATTTTTTGTTCCGCCTCTACACTTTGGTCAGCCTATAGAGGGGGTTAGATGCAGAGGCACACACATACTGTATATTGGGTTGATTTATACCCATGAAATTTTTTGGAAATTCTGTTAAGCATTTAGATTTTTTTTAAATCAAATCTAGAATAGATAAGACTTTTTGTCTATACATTTATTTAACCTATTTATTTATTTTATTATTTTATTAGCTTTTACTGTAAACGTTTTAAGGATTTATAGAAACATTCATACCTGTCAATCGAATCCAGACCAGTTGGTAATACTGTTTTCTAAAGGGCCAGGTCATGTTTGTAAATGAGAAGTGGTTTTGGAACAGTTTACCTGGATAAATAAAGGTTAAATAAATAAATAAAATAAATTAAAATCACAGTAAGATTGAAAAATTATTTGCATGTAAAAACAAATAAAGGAATTAAAAAAAATAAACAACAGCCTAAGTTTACAGTTATGAAAAAGTCACAAGCATAATTTAATAACCACCCCCCTTCTACTTTTTCACTGCTTTATTTAAAAATCAAAACTGTGCCTGGACTTTAATTTGATTGTTCTGATATGTGTTATGTTATATACAAGGAAACGTCCCAGCGGTAAGCACACATTCCTTCATTTAATTTAGTACCATGTTTCAAGCACAATAAGAAATTAATCGCTTTACAATGTGGACTTGAATTTGATAAACACATTGGAGCAAGGCCAGCAGATGACATGTTAAAAATCGTTGCCTGTGTAATCGGCACACTGGTTTTTGCGCCTTTGCACTCTTCTTCTCTAAATTATAAGTAGATCAAGCATTAGAGCAAAGATTCCTGTTGAGTCAGTAGTATTTGTAAAAATCTCATGTTTAATTGAGATTTGTATTGTTTTTGTCCCTTTATAGCGGTGAAACTCGAAAATTTAGAATATCAAGCAAAAATATCAATAGGCTTCTTCAGTTTCGCTGCAATTCAGACCGTTACAGGAAATCCTTCCTGCCCACAGCCATCATCATCTACAACAACTCATTAAAGAATTAATTATATGAGCTATACCAACACTTAATTTCCCTCTGGGATCAATAAAGTATTTTTGAATTGAATTGGATTGAATTTGAAAAATTACTTTGTACTGTCAGTAGAGTGCCCTCTTTAGGTTAAAATTCTACACTGCACTGGAATTTGAATCGGGCATTTGCTACTGGCTGCCGTCAGCCCTGCCCTGCCGCTGTGGGGTATAAAAAAAGCCAAGTCTTCACCCATGCCTCCTCCACAGAACCTCCCTTCCTTTCCTGTCTTTCTTCTGGTGAAAGAAGATAATTGAGAGCATGTGTGTGATTTGCAGGCCTGTGGCGTGCAGTGTGCCATGCTTACCGACAGCTTATTCAGTGCTGGTCTGCTTGTGACAGTCTATCCTTGTGTGACGTTGGCTTTTGGTGCGTCCTGCTGGAGCAAGACGTCATGCAGTCTGACCCACTGAAATCTTGGATCGCTCAGTGTGTGACACCTCCAGAGCTCACTGTGTGGCATGAACACAGTTGAGACGGCCGAAACACACACAGTGTGAACCAGGCATTAGGCAAAGGAGCTCGTGTCTCTACTGCTCTCCATCTTTCTCGCTGTCTGTCTCTGTGCCACTGCAGCAGCACCAGTCACTGTCACCATGTCAGTCACAGCCCAGACCACGCCCAGCCCCCTCCCCCCACGCATTCGCTGGTCCATCAGGCAACACCTCATTTTGGCGCATTTTTCAAACAGGAAATGTGGGCGGAGTAAGACTCTGGTAGGGGGGTGAGTTGCTCTTTAAATAAGTTGCAACCATGTACTGTGCTGATCTAACAACCGACAGAGGGTGCTGTAGACTCTTAACAGGCCTTTTTGAGGCAGTAAAGAGATACTTTAGCCGGTTTCAAAAGACACACAGTGGCAGCATATCAGAGTAATACTGCCGCCACGGTGTGTCCTTTGAATGCGCCAGGGCAGCATGGCGAGGTGAGAATATTGCGAAATTTGTAACACCAAGCTTGATAATACTATTACTGCAACACAGGACTTGACTACTTATGAAAGCCCCAAGGCTCCATGATGCTGCCTTTGCTTTGCGGCAAGGTGGCGCCATTGTTCTTTTGAAACAGGCTTCTGATACGGTTTTATGCCAAAATGGACATTAGAGCTTGGGTTGATAAAAACAAGAGCAAAGCTAGCTTAAGCTCAAGCAGGGACGATGCTAATACATCACCAGTGCAAGTGCAACTTTGAGTGACATCGTAGTCCAAACTCCATACCAGTAGGTGGCAGTAATGCACCAATTTGTTGTTTGCCAGCCGCCAATAAGTATCACAAAGAAGAAGGAGGGTGCTGCGTTATTTTCAAGCTAATATGAGCATGCTAATGGTGGTTATGATTAAACTTTGTGAGAAATACACCAAGGAAGGGAATTATCAAGGTTTAGAGGTTTGAGTGGCAGACTATGTTCAATTGTGGACGTAAGACTTGCTGTGGACTAGCTATTTTACTGGAGTACATTCATTGGACTGTAGTGGATTTATATTGTTTTTCCTCTCTTGTCTTTATTCTATGTCTTTCCGAGCATTTCTTTGTCATCGTTTATGTTTTTCCGGATCACTTTGGGAACATTGGAAGTCTTTTTGGATTTGTGGCATTCCTTCTGCCAAGGAGGTTATGTTTTGACCAGGGTTTGTCTGTCTGTCTGTTAATTAGCAACATAACTTAAAAACTTGTTGGTAGATTATGATGAAATTTTCAGGGAATGTCTGCAATGGGACCAGGAATGAGTGATTGGAATTTGGGGGTGGTCGGAAAACTGCCATTAGCGAAAAAGAGATTTTTGTGAATAACTACAGATTAATCAATTAATAATGATAAAGGTATGCTTTCATGGTCAAGGAACCTAAACTAAAGGTTAGAATTAGGGTTCTAATTGGGGGGGGGGGGACTAAGATTCCTTGGCAGACGTCTGCGCTCTCCGAATGCTTTTCTAGTTTAAATTTGTTGTCAGTTAAAATGTTGGTTGTAATTTTGTGGTTTTTATAATAAACTGATATGGATATGTGCTCCTGGAGCAGCAATCATATTTTTGTTCAAAAATCCTCCACCATTTAATTTGCCAAACCAGATATATTTATCTTGCTCCTGTGAGCAATATATATTCATGTTCTTTCAACTAGAATAGCGAAATTAATTTTTAAGAAACTCCACCTTTGTATCCATAACCATCATTCTGTCCAAGGAATTTAACCATAACGACAAAAGTATAGTGAACTATATTGAAAAGAAGTGAATTAGATATTTTCTGGGAAAAGCAGTTGCAGGAAAACAGGAGACAGTTTCCGAATTGTCTTATAGTCAAGGATCAGGACGATTTGTTTAAACAGGAAATATACCAGATTGAGCTAATGAGAAATCTGCAGATTATGATGATTATTTACTTTTACTCAAGACATTTTGAGACAAAAAAAAGGGCTGTTGGGGAAATTGGATTTTCCTAATCCCATCTCATACCCTATAGAGAATTCCTTACACATTAATCCGCTGTACTTGATTGCATTGATTCGTTCAGAACAAAACCTGAGGAAGATGCTGGCCATCCGAGGCTGCAGGAGAGCCAGACACATTGATTATGACTTGTTACTTCTTGATTACACATTAACATGCTCATGTGCCGTTTAATAATGAGAACAAATGAAAGCTTGTAATTTGAATGAGTCACTCTCTTAAAGTCTCCTAAGCTGTGTTATCGTTATTAAGCCGGTCCTTTGACTGAAGAATTAAACAATGTTCATTGTAAAAACCTGACATGCTTTGTCTCTCTCATCTGCCCCTCTTAGTCCTCCTCCTTCTTTGTCTCTCTCTCTCTGTTTCTCTTGCCCCCTCTGCTCATTTCTCACAGTTTCATAATCTTGCTGAGCATGATGCAACTATCCAGTAACAGCATGGACAGGCGGACACATACTCCCTTCCTGAAATCAGACTACTTGGACAGTATTTCTTAGTTTCACTTTGGCCTCAAAATAAAAACAACGAGGATTCCTTCCCTTCAGGTGTGTTTTATGTTTCTGTTTACTGGAACACCTCTAATATTCCAACTCTGGAATGTTTGTACTTAGAATGACTTCGAAATCTCTAACATATTCACAGTTGTTGCAGTAGGCAAATATATATCTATATATTTAACAGCCGGTGATCATTTTCCATAGAATATTGTCTGGAATGAAGATGATGAAAATCATGTCACAGATATTGAAATACAGCTCATCCTCCTTGATACTAACAGAGGGTATTAATAATATGGGAAACTAGTTTCAATCTTTAGAGAAACGTCATTTCTCTTTTGGAGAGCTTCAGGTAATAACCTTTGGGAAGGTTTAGACTAACAGATGAGGTCAGGGACTGGTTCATTTGACTGGTGGGGCTTTATTAGTGAAAACCTGAGGTCGCCATATACACTCATAGAACACTTTCCACCCCTTTTATGAAATTGAGTTAATGAACCCTCCTGAAACCAGTCATCATGAGGCTGTAAAAAGAGAAATATAGTTTTACCTGTTACAGTTAAGTAATAACTAATTTGGAATGTATTTAGTGAATACACATTGACATGTTGAGGAAAAATCCAATCGTCTTTAAATCCAACTCTTCTTTTCTTCTTTGCTAAAATGTTAGCACTGCTATGGAGGAAGACAGAAATAAAAACAAGAATACAAAATGAAATCATATCCATTTGCTACAGTTTTACAGGCTAACGTAAGCACTGCGGCATAGCTGGTGGCCGCAGGAAGTTAGAAAAGCCACCATGGAGCCATTACTTTAAAAAGAAGATAAAACTTCTGCGACAGACCGATTGATTGAACTAAGTAAATGCTTGTCAAACTGCCTCACGCTTCACAAAGTTTTATTATCTGTTTATTTATTATCGTGATTCTGGAAGCATGGGGGGATACTACAAGTAGAGAGGACAAAAACATTTTCAAAATGCCTGTGCAGTGGCATAGTCCAAAAAAGTAGGGAGTTGTCATTATTGCAGTTATTGTGTACATTTCCAGTGGCAATGTCATTTTATAATGTCAGTACTAATTGGCAGAAATTGTATTACATTAACCATTCAAAAACTTCTTCCCTGGTAATTAGCAATCAGTGGTGTTAGTTTTATACTGGGAATTATGACAACAGTTCCTCTGGCGAGACGGGTTATGTGGCCAGTAAATGGGCAAGTTTCTAAAACACTACAGCGATATAACTCTCTTAGGTAACATTATCTGCTAGTAATAATTTAGTAAAGCTTCAGAGCTTCCACCGCCCCCGTACTTTTAAATTCTTATCCCATGCACCAGGGTGTGTTAAAATGAGCCGCATTCATTTCAGGAGCACAGACACTGCTTGCTGCTCAGTCATCGCAAAACAAATAAATACAGTAAATAAAAAAATGTTAGAGATACATGGAAACTGATCTTATTTATTATTTTGGGAGTTTGTCAGCTTATTGATGATGCAATAATGTACAGCAATCAAATTTAAATAACCAGGGAATGTTGTTTTTTTTCAAAAATGGGTCACATAACTATTAATATTAATTTGAATGCTATAAATGTCACACCACACTTGTAAGACTTCCATCACAAAAATGGTTAGATTTCTATGTTGCAGTGATGTCTGGCAGATTGTGGTATAACTTTTGTCAAAACGTTCAGAGCAAGAAAGGGAGACAAAGACATCACAATATACAAATATTAAACACTATGAACACATCTTATCTGGGCAAAACATGATATTAAAACCAATTAAAGAAAATAAAATCTGTCCCAATCAGTTTGTATAAATACAAACAGAAAGTTGCACCTAATAAATAAAAACACTGAAGTGCTGTGATCCTAGCGTGTGACGCTAATTATTAAGAAATTTATTTATACAGCTTTGACCTCACAGGGACAAAGTCCTTGTGGCAGCTGAAGAAGAAAATATAGATCAAACAGATATTTATAGATTTGTGGTTGTTGCTCCAAGGCTGATGCAGTAATAGCGACTTTGGTGATTTGCAGCTGTACTAGTGTTCAGTTTTTTGGCATATATTTTGTTTTGGCATATATATATATATTGTTTGAAAAGAAAAAAAAGCAAAGAATATATATATATATATATATATATATATATATATATATATATATATATATATATATATTCTTTTCTTTTTTTCTTTTTAAACAATTCTTGGATAGGAACGTAATATATTCTGACCAGAATCTTGGCTTCTTTCTTTATAAACTATGCAAATGCATGTGCTTTGATATTCACTTTCATTTAAGAGCCCTTAATGAAAAAGAAACTGCATGTCAGACATTTTCTTTAAGCACAGCAGGGGGGGAATAACATAGCAGCTACTTTCACAGATGAGTTAGTTGGTGATTGGATCAGTCATCCAGTTTTCACAGTTTCAAGAAAACTTCAACGAATAGGATTAATTAGGATGTCCTGATTTAGTCCCAACTATCCAAACACCTTTACATTGGTTACCTGTTTTTGGTCCCTTCTCTGTGATTATGTTAGGACTGTTCATGACTGTCCAGGAGGAGTGAATGCTGCAAGTTGATGACTCGATGCAATTTGCTGGGTTTCCTTGGATAGAAAACTTTTAAACTGATTGAAATAATGAACTGAAGGATTGAATGGAATGTATGTATGATTGAATTGAAATGATTTTTCTTGTAAAGTGCCTTGAGATGACATGCATTGTGAATTGGCGCTATATAAATCAACTGAATTAGGCACACCCCACCAGGCTGTGCATTCGTATTTTGCACAACCAGTTCTTAAAAACTGCAGCTTTCTTGTGTGTATGGCTTGCAGACTGCTACATCGGCCATTCACATTGTTTTGTTGGTCTTGCCAAATTGGCTTTCAACAAATCAACCTTGAAAATGATGTTCATGGAGGGATTATCCATCTAGGTCACTCCCTGCTCTACTGCACGTGTCCTCTGCTGTGCTGTTTGTTGCTCCAATCGCTTTGATTAAAAGCAACAAAACACGCAAGTTCTATAGAATTCCATCAACTCGCATCTCTTTTAATGCAAACAAAAGACGTCTTTGGTTGCAAGCTATCAGAAGTAGAAAGAAGCAAGCAAGAAACAATCGGCAGGGATCTCTTCATATCAGGAAAGCCTTGGCTGACAAAGAAGCCAACATGGCTAATCAACATGGCTAACCAACATGGCAACTGCATGGAAACCGAAAATAATAACAGTGTAAACCAGAGCTATGTAAAGAGCTGACATCTCTTTCTGCAGCAAGGTTGCATGCACATCTGCTGTGCTGATATACAACAAATAATCCCCCCTTAGACAAAAAACAGCAATAACAAAAAACTGTATTGGCTGGTGCAGATCATTGTCTTTATGTTTCATATAATTATTATGGGATTATTAAAAATAACTAGGTTAAAATAGAAGTTAAAAATGTTTAATAAAAACACCCCTCTACTGAACCTACGTTTATGGCTAAAATAACAGACTAACATATTAAACCATTTAGCAGTTCTATAGCTCTGCTTCTTACAAAACTGGCTTAAAGCAGAGCTAAAATGGGGAAACAAACAGATATTCATTGCTAAGAGGATCATTAATATACAGTATTAATCTATCCATCATCTATACCCACTTTTACTTCCAGGGTTGTAGAGGACTGATTCCTTTTTCCAGAAGTCATTTGGAACCAAACATTTAATTCTTTTAGTTTATCTGATGTAGCAAAAAACTTGAAATACGTGATTCTGAGAGTCCTACTAATTAACTAATTATTAGAACAGGATTGCTGAAGCAGACACTCATCTAAAAGTTGCAGAACACTGGCCATCAGTGACGGGAGTTTGACACCCCTGAGCTGTCTGCAGAGATGACAGTGGATCAAAAGGATCTCATTGTGCAACTGCATCAGTCAGAAGAAGAGGACAAAATAAATTCACAAAGTGATATTGCATATATGCAAAGACACAACAGGGTAAGGTTTAAGACAGCATGCATTAGAGCAAATCAAGTCCTTCTCCAAAGTGGATGAACAGACTTGATAGAAACTGGTCAGAGAGGTTGACGGCAAAGCTAAAAGGAGCAGGAACAATTTCTGTAAAGTGCTGGTTGTGTTCTACATGTGGTAAAAATATTATGTTTTTTTTCTCTCCATGTCTTGATTAAAGAGTAGTGCTGTAAAGCGGAAATGTTATCTTACAAAGAAAACATCAAGTCCTGGTCTAATATCTTCTAAAACCTTGTGGAACATGCTATTGTTGGATGAAACCCAACTTGAACTCTGGGTCACAACTTCAAAAGGTAAGTTTGATACAAAGAACAAGTGGTGGCTGCATCATAATCTGGGATACTTTTTGAGAGATAGAACTTGGGTTTTTCTCAAGGTGGAGGACATTTTTAACATGTTAAAATACCAGTCAGTTCTGACTCAAAATGTTTGTCTTGAATGCATTAAGATAAAGATTAAGTTTTACTTTGTCAGATCGCAGGGAGTCCAAATCCACAAAAGAATGACTTCACGTGAGGGGAATTAAAGTTTCAAAATGGCCTATCCTGAGCTCAGATCTAAGTCTGACCTAAAGAGTTCTGTTGACAAGATGTCCTCACAATTTGAGATATTTGGAGAGCCTTCACTCTAAAAAGTACCATGGGCAAATATTACCAAATCAAGTTAATAGATGGTGATTGACTCCTACCAAAGACTGAATGCTGAAATGAAACCAAAAGCTGCAAGTTTTAGGACGTGCATTTTTCTGCAGCCAGGGTATCACACTTCTTACAGTTTCAGTTGAGCAGTTTAAATGTCTCTTTATGTGGAAAATCTCATTTTTTTGCATCACAAAAATCTGCCATTGCTACAGGGTTGTGTAAACCTTTATATATATATATATCTCGATTCAGACATAATGTTGTTGCGCTTACTAATGATACTGTTATATAGTGACCACAAGATAGAATAAACGGATCTTGGAAAGATATTTGCACCTCCTGTTACCACATTGGCACTTACACTCAGTTAATGACACACTGTCATCTTGTGATTTAACAGGTTCTCTAAACCACGACTGAATCCAGCCAATCCCCTCAGCTCTGGTGTGGAAATATTCCGGGGTTTACTGGGGCTCAGGCCGCAATCGCCGGATTACCTGCGTTTCTCTCAGCTGTGGGGCAGCCCTGTGAAAACCGTGGGCTGAGGCGAAAATCATGCTCTTGTGATGATGCGGCCTCAAATCTGAAGGCTGTCGTTCAATCTCCGTATCACCTCTTCTCTTTCTTATTCTTGTGTGCATACAGCCTAACAAAGCATAAGCAACTTCAAAAACCTTATATATGCAGTAGATAGAGAGATTCGGAATATGAGATGTTTCCTCCTACGCAGGCAGGCAAACAGGCAGCAGCTCACAAGTCTCAAACACCTCCAACTGAAGCTTCTGAAACGCTATAGAATACCAAATTAACTCTCACAAATAAACAGGAAACCTGCAGTCTCCTACTGAGCTGTTAACTGATAGATTGATTGCACAGATTCTGGTATCTGCAGTTAGGATCCGGATGTACTGTGTGGACTGATATCATAGCAGTGAGATCCCAGATGAACAGAAATAAAACAGCATTGTAACCGATCACAGCTTCATGGTCCGAACAGCAAGAACTACATCGCTGAAATAAACCTGAAACCCTGCTGAGCTGCCATGTTGTCGAAATAAGATGGAGAAGAGTTTTATGAACAGCGTGAGTCAGATATGAAGACGGCTAAAATAGGAATGTCTCCACGCTGTAGGAGGTGTTTCTATCTGCACAGAAACATCCTCATTTTTCAACAAAAAAAGCATGAATTTGTTAGCAAAAAGTTCACGTTATTTTAAATAGATTTGTGAAGGTTTTGATGGAGAGTTGCCTGAGTAATTTTACTTGTCATTCCTAAAAACAAAACGATCAAAACGCGAAATAAGGAACTGAAACATCCATGTTTATTGGCACAAACTTGTAAAAATGTGAAAGAGCATTAAATTAGTTAAGTTTTTATTTCATAATGAAAAATTTATGGTGAAAAATATTGAAAAATGTGAGCTTTAATTTGAGTACATTTGAGGAGGAAAGTCCCCATATTATTGTTTGAACAGAAAAACTAACAATTTCATTTTATGCTTTGCTTTCTTAATATTAATTTCTTAATAGAACTTCATTCTTTTATTTCATGACCTCCTGCTCCCCATGGGTATAAATATGCTGTAATGCTGTGACCCATTACTCTTTTCTTCAGAATGGAAAAGATGAGAGAACATGCCATTCAGATATGTGCTGATCTTCATTAGAATAGAAATGGCTTAAGGAACACATCTACAAGCCTAAAGTAGACCGTATCTACAGTCAGAGCAACAATTAAAAGGTTCAACGTGACTGAAATCCTACTCGACACTGCTGAATATTTTCCCATCGTGCACAGTGAAGAGGATAACAGTGCTAATAAAATCTCCAAAGCTCATTGGTAAAGAACAACAGCAAAGATTGCCATCTTTGGACCACCAAATATTCCTAACAACTGCATGTTTGGAAGGTAAGCTAAAGCCTTTTCCATACAGCACATTTGTTTTTTTATTGTTTGATGTGGGTGCTTCACTCCCCACCCTTACTTGCTTTTAGGTCATGTTTTTGTTTATTATTCAACAAATTCCTTTAACTTGCTTTCAAGTGTGGCGTCTCACCCTTGTCTTTTGTCATGGTAAAGTGGGGGCTCGTCCGGGAATCAAACCCGGGTCCTCTAGCAGTTTACTAAATGTTGCAGTGATTTCAGCTGGAACTGTGTGCTTTGGTCAGATGAGAAAAAAATTGAGCTTTTTGGCAACAACTTGGCCAAATGGGTTAGGTCATGGCTGCTGTTTAGCATGGTAGAGGATCTGTGATGGTGTGGGCCGGTTTCATCTTTGGAACCTACCTACCTACCTACCTATCTATCTATCTATGGTAGAGTACAAATGTTAAATTGATCATTATTCCTCACAAAAGCCTGAGTCAAAGAGCCCAACAGAAGTTTAAGAGCCTTTCTAAATATGATTTAGGGCAAAATAAAATCCACCTTTAACCCTGTTATAAGTTTCCACACCTGATCTAAAAGCCTCCGAGCTGTCCTCAGGTGGTCAGAGAGCAGACTTTTTGGCACGAGAGCAGCCAAGCAGAAAAGTTAATTCCCTGATGGTGCAGAGCCGAGGCCTGAGGGCAAAGAGAGGCTGGCTGACGCCTGACCCGAGGTAACTAATGGAAGTTTCAGGGACTCCTGGTGCCTGACACGTCACACATCCCTGGGACTTACGGCAATCTAGTTTTTATAGATATTAAACCACTGCACACTTCAATGGGATATGTAAATATACTGTTAGAAAGATAGCCAGGTTCCTTCAGACACACAAAAAAATAAAGTTCTGCTAGTTTGCTTAATTTATAGTAAGAAAGAAGGCAGGGAAGAAGAAGAAAAAAGCATGAAGCTGTTGTGGACCAATGGGACTGCTTAAAGCTGCACAGAACTGACACAGAAGTATAAATGAAGTGTTATGTAATTAATACTCCTCCTCTTATGCAGATACAGTAGACAAGCCCTAGAAATCCTGGCCTAAGCTGTAACTATATCCCTGTAACGACTGAAAGAGCTCATTTAAATCCTTCTGGCTCCTACATGTATATATGCTCACATAGGGGAGCACCTCTTGACTCAGCTAAAGCACAGGCATGACAGAGACTGTAATACAGGCTTCATCTAGGATATAGGTTTGAAACAGTAGTACCACGCATTATGCAGAAAATCTCTGTCTCACCCACACACACACGCGCACACACATACCATACCAGCCAAAAGACCCCACAAACACCTGGTAATCCACCGTGATGACAAGGACAGGTAACTGGAAAAGCCAGGACACAGAGAAAAGTGCTGGGATGCTTCTCTTACCAACAAATCCCCTCTTCTTTGGGGAATCCGTTCCCCTTGCCTTCAGCCGGCTTCTTCCTGCGCTACAGCTTTCATCTTTCCAGTCAAGAGAGCAGGAGGAGAAGACCGAAGGACTTTTTAATAATTAGCATTCCACTTGCTCTTGTGTTTTCTCTCCGGCTCTCCTCTCTTCCAGATTTCTCCACTGTCTCTCGGGGGGAAGCAGGAGCATCAGTGATACACTGCCGTGCGCTGCGCTGCAGGAGGCTGAACGTCAATCATGCAGGTAGCCTAGGGAACCGATGAGCCCGCCTCGCAGCCAACCCTGATTGGTTGGCTGCCCGACAACCAGAAGTCACAAGTCACAGCAGATCTACAGATGGGAACTGAGAGGATGTGCCGGGATCATGCAGAGCGCCAAACAAACAGTAGTGTATTGCAGTACTTGTGAAATCTCTCCCTCTTCCCTCACTCTGACTTCAGAGCCCACTGCTTTATTTTACAGTTGCCTAGCAACAGACCGTCAGCACAGTGTGTTGCAGAGCCGGAGAAGAGAAGTGGGAGAGAGGAGAGATGAGTTCAAGTCCTCAACTTGCTCTTTCTCTCCCGGCTGTCAGGAGTGTAGATTTTGAATATTTCAGCTCTCAGCAGCAGCGTCTTGGTGTTACTGAGGTAGCCTGAAACACCACCGTAGGCTGCATTAGGAGGAGAAACTGTTTAGATAAGCACACCGCAGTGCCTTGAAAAAGTATTCATAGGCTACCACACGCCTGAACATTTTCACATTTTGTCCCATCACAGCCAGTCTTGGGATTTTATGTGAAAGACCAACCCAAAGTGGTCTATCTTTGAGAAGTAGAAGCATTTAAAAAGATCAGCTTAAAAACTAATGTTTCCGAAATAAAGACCTGAAAAATGTGGTCGGTGCACTTTATTCCGATACCCCTAAATAAACTTTAGGTCAACCAATTCCCTCTAGATGTAACCTAGTTGTTAAACACAATCAGAGGTGGTAGAATAACCAAAAATTGTACTTAAGTAAGAGTAACACTACTTCATCATATTCTTACTAAAGTAAATGAAGTAGCTGTCCAAGAAATTACTCAAGTACTAACTGATCAGAACATCAGTTCTATTGGCACTGATTATCTAAAAATTATGTCATTGGACAGGCATAAATATCTGCAAATTTTGGTATTTTAAATAACATAATTAAAGAATGAATACATAAAAATATATTTCACAATAATAAAAAAAACTTTGAAGCAGAAGAAACACTTTCAAATCAAAATGTTCAACATAAAACCTATGACGTTATTAATACTTACAAAAGGTCATGTACGTATGTTCGACCGAACAGGTTAAAGTAATTCCAGTGATAATTTATAGTGTTTACCATATATTTAATTGATATCCAAATGGCTCAGCACATAGAAAATAACAATAGCAAACAAAGCTTTTGTACAATCAAGAGCTCTCACTTCAACATAAACTGTAGGTTTGTGTCCTTGTCTGGTGCCTTTTTTGGTGCTTGTTTTGATTCAAGGAAACTACTCACTGTAGGTATAGAGTATCCAAAACTTTTACTCAAGTAAGAGTAGTGATACTTCAAAATAATATTACTCAAGTATAAGTAAAAGGTTTGATGAAGTGAACTACTCCTAAAAGTACATTTTTTCCAAAAAATAAAAATACTCAAGTAAATGTAACTAGTTTCCGCCCATCTTTGAGCACAGTCCACCTGTGTGTAATATATTCTCAGTATAAATACAGTTGTTCTGTAAAGGCCTCAGAGGTTTGCTAGAGAACAAGCAGCATCATGGATATCAAGTCACACACTAAACTGATAAAGTTGTGGAACAGTTTAAAGCAGGGTTAGGTTCTAAAAAATAGAAACTCTGAATGTGTCACAGAACACTATTCGGTGGGGCACACAGGAGAAATTGGGAATAAGGTGGAAACAAATTGTCTTCCAGGATTTCTCTATATTTTGCTGCATTCATTTTACCTTCTACCTGTACAGGCCTTCCAGGGCTTGCTACCAAGAAGTATCCCCACAGCATGATGCTGCCACCACCATGCATCACGATAGGGATGGTGACTTTGAAAAGGGCTGCTTACAGCAGATCGCAACACAACCTGACAGAGCTTGAACAGTTTTGCAAAGAATAATGGAGTAAAATTGCAGTGTGAAGACCTGATTCAGACCTATCCACACAGACTCTGTGCTGTGATTCCAGCCAAAGGAGCATCTACTAAATACGAACTTAAGTGGTGTGAAGATGTATGCAATTACCAATTTTGCGTTTATTTTTTTTAATAATATTTTGTAGAAATCAGTTTTCACTGCTACATTAAAGTTTTTTTTTTTTTTTTGTCAACATTTTTTTTTTGGTCTTGATTGATTTGTAAATGCAATAAAAAGGGTAAAACATCCAAGGGATGAATACTTTTTATAGGCACTGCAAAATACAATGTGGGGCAAAAAACTAATATTTCTCATATTGCAGTATCAAGTTGTGGGGAAGGTTTTATCAGGGAAGCAGAATACAAATGCACACCAAACTTTACATATTTTTATTTGTAAAACATTGCCTGTCACCTAAAGTCTCAATGAAACATATTCAAAGTTGTGGTTGTAACGTGACATAATAGTAAAAGGAGTATAGGGTATTAATTCTTTCGCAAGGCACTATATATCATTATACAACAAGCTGTATTTATAGAAGTAATTATTTTTAAAGAGACCTCTCAAATTGTCATTTTAATTCCTAAAAAAGTTTATTCTTCCTGTATTTAAGACTTTTAAACCTTTTCTCATCAAGAGAAGAAATGCAACTTCAACCTTTTATTAACCCACACTTAAATAAATAAATTGCATAATTATAAAAGTCTTAAATGTTTCAGTGGCCCTAAAATTAGAAACCAGGCATAATGAAACGAGTGAAGACCAACACATACTTTTGATGCAGTTGATGGAAAGGTATGTAAAAATAGAAAAATCCAACATTTTTTGGAATAAATTTCTTTCAAAAGGGGGGGAATAAATCATATGTAACTGATTCACAAGTGCAACATGAATTATTTATTTCATTCTTTAGTCATTTAATTGGGTCAGGATGTTTATGGACTTATTTAGCAATCAGTGCATTTCTGTACTGCTGGAGTATAAAGATGATGTGACACAGGTGACCTTTTCTGCTAGCCACTCTAAAATGGGAAAGATAACAGAAGATAACATTCAAATAAGGTAGGTGTGTAAGTCAGGAAATGGTCACAAGAAAAAAAGCTACTTGACAAAGAGCCAAGTTTATCTTGTGAGTGTAAGGATGGTGGTATGGGTGTTAAAAAATCTCCAAAGCTCACCATTAGATAGCTGCAGCAAAGGGCAGCATCTTTGGATCAGGAAGTCCCCGCAACAACCATTAGACAGCATTTGAATGCCAACCAGTTGTTTGGGAGGCATGCAGGAAAAAGCCTTTTCCCATCCTACCATCTTAACTCTACTGGGACTTTAACTGGAAGGCTGAGCTATGGTCAGATGAGGCTCACTCTGAACTTTTTGGTAATAAATGTGCGAGGTGGGTCTGGTTTGAATCAAAGAATGAATGTGGAAAGCATCTCATGCCTTTTCTTAAGTATGGTACATGATCTGTAATACTGTGGGCCTGCTTTTCTTCCTAAGGCCTTAGGAACCTTACTGAAGTGCATAGTATCATGATCTCTTTGAAATATCCAGACATTTCATTAAAATTTTCCAGAAAACATAAAATGCTTCATAATTAGGTCTGTTGGCATAATAATGATAAAAACTGGCCAGATCAACTCAAAAATGGTTCAACAGACATAAAACCAACCTTCTGCCATTGCTATCTCAATCCCTAGCCCTGCAGGCTGTATGCTGGTTTCAAAGCCGAGCTTCTGGGGGATTAAATTTCTGCATGATATGCACTCATTATTAGTACAATCTTTTCAATTGCCTACAATTACCATGTATAAATATACTGTGTTTAAAATACTGCAAGAGTGTAAGTCTGATCTAAGACTAGTGCCATTATCATGTCCTTGCCATCATATAAAATAGATGATTATGAATGTTACATAAAACAAGACTATTCACTTAGACTTCACTGTATACGTCTACTCCTATTTCATCAGGTTTAATGCAACTTTAACTTAGTCATAAACAAGAGTTTTTAGTTAGATACTTTTTAGTTTTTCATATTTACTGTGCTCCCAAAGCTTCCCAAAGTTGTAATGCAATGCTCTGCATGAAAAACTGAGTTGAAACCAGATATTTATATACAGTTATATTCAAAAGTAAACTAAGTATATTATTGAAAAGTTTATTTGAACTCAATTTACCAAGTGAAACACATAATATAGATTATTTACACACATGAAAGATTTTTTTTTTTTTACCAATGTCTAAAAAAGACTAAACCTCTACTGTTTAAAAGGTACAAAAAAATATTTGTACTTGCTATATGTACATGGAGGACCAATCCTATCAAAATGTAAAATAGCATAAGTTTTGGACCATAAGTCACTACTTTTTTCACACACTTTGGACCCTGTATTCTATACACAACGACGCGGCTTACTTATAGATTTTTACTGGCCAACAGCCTCCAGGGGGCACTATAGCAGGGAGCACCAAAGTGAGACACATGAGGAGAAAGATTATGCGCTGAAGACACTAGTTTAGATTTTTAACTGTTATTTTGCGCATCATGCACACACCCTATAGAAATATAAACCCAACACTTTTGTTTTTGCTCCCATTTTTCATGAGCTGAACTATAAGATCTGAAACCCACTAATCTCAAATGTCTAAATCTGTTAGTGAGCACTTTTCCTTTGCCAAGATAACCCATCCCACTTTACAGAGTGGCCTTTTATTGTGGCCAGTCTTAGGCACACCTGTGCAATATTCATGCTGTCTAATCAGCATCTTGATATGCCACACCTGTAAGGTGCGATGGATTGTCTTGGCAAAAGGAGAAATTTTCACTTAGAGATTCAGACAAATTTGTGAACAATATTTGACAGTTGTCGGTCTTTTG
Source organism: Valencia hispanica (assembly GCA_963556495.2). NCBI lineage: Eukaryota > Metazoa > Chordata > Actinopteri > Cyprinodontiformes > Valenciidae > Valencia > Valencia hispanica. The sequence continues at coordinate 50,548,063 of OY747705.1, read as the reverse complement.
TGTATATAGAAAATGTTTCAGATCTTTGAGTTCAGCTCATGAAAAATGGGAGCAAAAACAAGTGTTTATGTTATTCCTTTTGGTGCATGCACAAAATGCATTTTTTATTATTTAGCTGGTGCGGCTTATATTCAGGTGCAGTAAATAATTACAGGCAAATAAATAAATACATTTGGAAATACAATAGTAAATAAATAAATAAATGTGGAAATAAATAAACATGTAAGTAAAATTCCTCATAAATAAATACATGAGGAAATAAAATTTAAAGTAAATACATAATATATGTGGAAATAGATTTTTAAAAAGTTTATTGTATTTCCACATTTATTTTCTTATAATTGCATTTTCAAAATCTTTTATTTTCAATTTTGGCCGGATCAGTCCTCCATATATATTACAATATTATTAGCTTTTTTTTAAAGTGTTAAGTTCGGAAGTTTAATGCACAAACTTAATATTTGATAGAATTGCCTTTTAAACTGTATGACTTGGGTCAAACATTTTGAATATCAATTACAGTAGTTTGCTGAAGAATTTGCCCATTTCTCCTGACAGAACTGGTGGAAGTGAGCCAGGATTGTAAGCTTTTTTTACTGACACTTGAATGGGACTGAAGGCAGGGATTTGTGATGGCGAGTCCAACACATGGACTTTGCTGTACATCCACAAATGTGCCTCAGCTTAAGTCAAATGTTGGTAATTGTTGATCAGAAGCTCACAATACAATGACATAACCACCTGGCCTTTCCCAATTTTCTGAAATTCTTCAAAGCTATTTCATTATTTTGCCATTTACCAAATAAATATAATTGTACCATTCCTAATTGACCTAAAATAGGAAATGTTTAGTCTCACTTGATGTCAAACTGTAAGAAACAAAAGGATGTTTACACAACGTATGTAAAAATCTGGTTTCAATACAGATATTTTTTTCAGTAAGCCAAATAATTTTTTTTTTAGAGTGATAAGCTTTTTTTGCTGAAAGGGAACCTCAAACAAGTTTTTTTCCAGGTTTGCCCTGTCTTTAGCTCCACCTCACTCCCGGTCAACTCCAACTCCAACCACAGTTTCTGCCTTTGTTAAAGGAGTCATGACCTGTAATTTTCACTTTTCCACGAGAAATAAAATGTATGTTATGATTGCCTAACGATTATACACTGCCTGGGAAGCCAATATTTAAAAGAGAAGCGTTTGTTAACCCTCTGGGTTCGTCAACCAGTCCACGTGCACACGCACTCAAATATGAGATTTAAATTTCTGGCCGACTTGACGTCAAGTCGGCGCAGGATGTACTATATATAGTATACTATATATAGACATCGCAAAATTTTTTTTTTTAACGGCTCCCAATGACGAGGCGGCTCCCATCATTCACTTCAAAGAGTTGGCTCTTAGAGCCGGTTTGTTCGCGACCGACACATCACTTCCAATTCTAAGTACGGACTCAACCGTGAAAGATGCAGAAAAGTGCACACGTGAGTTGCTCTGTTGTTGACTGCCAGAATCAACATGGAAATATTTTTTTCTATTTTTTTACGCCGGAATCCTTCATGAATTTGGGACAATATCAGGCGAAGTTGGCATCGAAGCTCCGTTTGGCAAAAGGGGCAATTCCAACAATCAGAGACATGTCTGCAATTGAAACGGTAAGGCTGTGTTTTTATTGCTCCACTGTGTCTAACAAACAGCAGCTAACTGCTAATGTGGCTACAGAGCTCCGGGGTCACGTGACTCTCAGAGCGTAGGCGCCATGTTGGCAGGCATGAACCTCACCAAAATGAACGTCGCTGTCTGTGATTTTACTCCATTGGAGTTTACTCCCCATTTTAAAACGCGATATATTGTCTATACCGGGAAATTAAAATGATTAAACATCTCCGACCCAGTTCTGTGTGGAGAAACTTCACCACTAACTTACAGTTCAGAGTCCAGGTTTTTACATCATGAAGTTGAGAAATTAAATTTCACGGGTCCGGGAGGAAGTTTCTTTAATGCGGGCGGGTTGCAAGTGAGAAAATATAATTGTTTATAATATTTTGTTTAAGACTCTCAAAGAGAATTGTGTTGATATATAGTGATATGTGGAAAGAGCATGCCGGAATATTCCTCCAACTTTGCGCTGACTGCGGAATATTCTCGCTACAGACTTTACTGCAGCGGGATATGCGATTCATGAACTGAGAACACAGTTAAAACCAGGGACTGTGGTCAATTTTTCCTTTCTGCACAGTGATCTTTGCATCAAATACATTTCAGTTTTCCTAAATTTCAGAAAAGTCTCTCTCTGGCAGCGCAAGTTGCCTAGATAACGGAAACATTCAGCGCAAAATTGGGGTTATAGTCTGCCATGTTCTCTCCACAAACACATTAGGCTATATTAACACGATTCTCTTTGGGAGTCTTAAACAAAAATACCCTATAAATATTTTTTTCACCCGCAGTAAAGAAACTTTCGCCAGACCCTTGAAATATATTTTATGTATTTTTCCATCTTTAAACGAGTACTCGCAACATTGCAGGACTCTGAGCCCTGAACGTGTTTGCAGCAGACTACGAGTCTTTTAAAACCTCGACATATCCACTGCTGTATAATATGAATGTATAAGAACGTGGAATGAAATGATTTAAATAATAGTCCGTTCAGACACTGATTATGTGGATTATGCCCTACTCCGGAGCATCGCTTAAAGCATATAAAAGCCTGGAGGGATATAAATGGACACAATCGGGTCTTTTTTTAATCGGGATCCACATCTGGAATCTTCCTGCAAATTGTGTTGTCACCGGGAGGGAGACCAGTCCTGATTTTGGTTACCATGAGCGACGGGCAATAGGTAGGTTATGTCTTTGTGCAACATTTTGTATGTTCATCTCAGGAAATAAAGTCTTTTTATTTCTAAATAATTTGCATCACTTAATGATACAAGAGCAGTTATCAAACAGATGGCATTAAATCTGAATTACAGGTGAATCACTCAAAAAACCTAAATGAAACGGCTTCATTTCTGCCTGCCTAGCGCGTTTCATGGCAATGATCCATCGTTTTCTGCGTTCTGGATCCTTGGTAATCCTATAGAACGTTTCTCCCTCATCTTGTCCGCGTCTGTTATGGCATCCTGGGGCACAACAGGTACCCATCGTATTTACCGTTTCTAACTTTGGGTTAGCAGCAAATAAAAACAACCGCGGGAGACTGCCTGCCACAATGGCGCCCATTCGATTTTAACTGTCGCATGCTGGGAGAAGTGACGTCAACTCCCGGAGCTCTATTGTATGCTAGCGGGAGCAGTAGATATGGGTTAGATATGCTGAAGCGTTACCTGCGGTGTCAACCCCCCTCCTTCCTGCCACCTATCAACGCGTCCCTCATTTGCATTATTACAATGCCCGTCCATGACAGCCAAAGTATCGCATCAGATCTCACGAGACAATAATGCCTTCAGAAATAAGGGTCAGAGGAGCTCTTTGTTAATTTTTTTTCACCTTTTCTTTTTTAGAAGGGCCTGAAAGACTATGATAGAGCATGGGTATCTAAGGCAATACAAGGTTATGACTCCTTTAAAAAAAAAAAAGCATTCAGAAATAAGGGTCAGAGGAGCTCTTTGTTAATTTTTTTTCACCTTTTCTTTTTTAGAAGGGCCTGAAAGACTATGATAGAGCATGGGTATCTAAGGCAATACAAGGTTATGACTCCTTTAAAAAAAAAAAAGCATCCCCAAAGCATGATGCTGCCACCAACATACTTCATGGCCAGGATGGTGTGATTAGGGTGATGTCACACATAGTAATTCGTTTGAAAGCCAAGACTCCATTTCGTCTGAACCCAAAAGCAGAACATAATCTTGCCAAAGAGGTTATGATGTTCTGCAAAATCTTAGCGATGGATCAGAAACTAATTATTTCCTTTGCCTACCTTTGACTTGCATAGTCAAAAAGGGGGGTTTTGACCATTTTTGGCTCTATAAATCATCTTAGGTTCTTATTCTGCTTTTGGAAAACAGTAAACCCACTTTTCCAGAGGACCCAGTGACAGTGGGAAGAGCAGGTCTTTTTGATCGAAGGCAGTGAAAATATGGGTGAATTCTACTGTTGATAAGGAATACATGCATCTTTCTTCACCCTCTGTAAGACTTCAGTGCATAAATTAACCCGTTTACAAATGTGTTCTCAAGGCAAGCGGGCGTCAGCTGGGTCACAGCAAGCGATTCGTGGAGATGAGAGAACAGGCGACATTCCACGTGAGCCAACTCTGCCTTGATGCATACGATAAACCAGCAGCTGGAGCAGAAGAGAGAGATGCTGAGGAACAAACGCTGCAAGCTGCATCCGACTGTCAAACGTTCTCCATCCTCTGAAAACAAAGGAGGCTCAAATGTCACGAGCGTGTTTTACTGCAGCTGCAACAGCACTTCTAAAATGTGTTTGTTGGATTATTCTGATAGTAATCCATTCAAACATGGACCACTGCTTCCCTGGTTCTTTTTTTTAGGCAAACGGATGATTCAGGGGATCAGTCGTGTATATAATTGTGGTTCATACAACCTCAAATACATGTTCCAAAATCTCACCTGTCAACACTACTTAAATCATATTCGCTTCTGGAGTGAACTTGTGTTACTGTAAACTGATATTGCCAGTTCCGGGTGGGTTTGGGCTGAATTAACTTTTAATAGACACACCAATAAAATTCAACTCACATGGTCTGCTGTGCTGCTGTTATTCTTGTCTGTAAGGGGGCTCCCTACACATGCACCAGGCAATATACGAGAAAATATCAGTAATATTAATATCTCAAGTTTGATTCTAAGATAAGTAATGAGAGAAAAATAAACTATTTTTTCAGTCAGCATCTTCTTTAAAATTTGAATGCCCGGTGCAGCGGCCTGCATCACTTGGGTTGAGGTAGATGAAACGGGAAACTATCACGTTATAGTTTCACGTTTTCACAATAAACCATCATCTTATAACTTGATACGGTCAAATTTCTTTTTTATATGGCTGACAGCTCTACGCCAGCGTACATATGAATACAATTTCATGTTTTTTTCTGCAAAAGCCAAAAGATCGTGTAGCTCACCTTTACAAGCCAGCGTCATTATAGCAGCCTATTGGCTACTGTTTTACATAATGGATAAGGTAATTCGATTCAGGTTATTGTGGTAGGTAGTCTAATAGCCATAATTGTCAATATTATATCAAGCTACCATAGATGAATCTGTAAAGTTGAAAAATGGATTTGCATTATAGCCTGAGGCAAGATTCTTTCACCAGAAAAATAAATTAGACTATCAGCCTGCAGCCAGCAAACAAATGCTTGTTTGGCTCACATGGGGGGTGGAAGTGAGTTATGCCGTAAAGCAGCACTCGAATTTTGTAGTTCTTTTTGTGCACAGGTTACTACCCGCACCCCGACGTTACGTAGTGCCAGTAAAAGCGATACAGACCCTGTCAGGCTATGGCATGTGTGTCATTCAACCTATTGTAAGTCGATGTAACATCACAAGGGTCTTGGAAATGTATTATGAAAGTTGAAAAACTACATAGTGTTTCTTTAATTCTGTTCAAAGTTACATATAATAGTGTGAAGCACATTTGTGTTTATTTTTTCATGAAAAACCTACCGAACAGTTACTTCCTAACCCGAAATACGTACCGAACTGTGATTTGTTACCACAACACCCCTACTACAAGTTTCTCTTTTGGAGTTGTACATATAATGATCCTTAATAAAAAAAAAAAAAGATTTCTCTTAATCACATCTGGTGATTTATAATTTGTAAATATTTAAATACAAAATATGCTAGTATTGTTGCATTAATATACTATTCTCTTGGTTGCGTGTCTGGTAGCGAAGTCAGAATATTTGGGTACTGTTCTAAGATGCCAAAGTTCTTTGCCTGATTATCTTGATTCCACCCCTTTAAACACTCAGGTTTGTTAAAGTATTACACCCTGGTTATTTGAACACAAAGTAGAAGGAAAAGGATAAGTGGTTTTCAAAACTCAGTCTGTTGCATATAGGCCAACAAGTCTCATTTTCTCTCCTCAAACCACCTTCTTCATTTGTTGTGTTGCCTGCAGCAAACACTAACATTTTTTTTTCCTTTTATTTCAAAAAGGCTTTGCTTGAAGTGCATTACTATTAATTGTCCAAACATCTGTCCACCTTAACTTTGGATCGCTACAGCCATTTGATACTTCCCGTGGTATTCTCGACAGTTGCTCTGATTAATGCGGTCCTTACCTGGCCTGGCAGATTGAGCTAGGCAGAGTTAAATGTTGAGAGCTTGAGATATGTTCTCAACCTAACCCTGCTTTAAACTCCACAATCATATCCCTGACCTTGGGTTTATTAGCAGTGGTTTTGATCATTTATGGTTTTGAAAACCTCTGCGACCTTCACAAAACTAGTTTCAGAGATTCAATTATGCAGGTTTTAGACATTGATAATGGGACTGGACACAAAAGGTATACCACACTTTTTTGGCAATTTTAAGTTTGTCAAATGTTCCTTCCATTTTACAACAGAACATTGCTTTTTCCACTAAATTAATTACCAGTGCCATCCCTAATTAACACCAATGTAGAGAAAATGTCTGAATTACATAGAATAAACCAAAAGAACCTTGATGTAATCAGAACCCAATTAAGCTCCTCCTGCTGCCTTGATGTTCTACCCACAGTTTTTCCTAAGAGTTTTCCCTGTCATTGGGTCTGATCCGATTCAAATAGTGAACTCATCCCTCTTTACAGGTGTCTTCCCCCAGGCTTTAAAAACAGCAGTTATCAAATCACTACTACAGAAGATGTTAATGCAGAACTATAGGTCAAGCTCTAATCTTGCGTTCAACAGTAAGATTATAGTAAGCTTTCCAACAATGACCAACCGCTTTGATGTTTCTCAGCCTGTTTTCAATGACATCCACATAAATACAGACAGTGGTAGAATCACAGTGCTGGTTCTGTTGGACCTCAGTGCAGCGTTTGACACAATTGATCATGATGCACTATTGGAATGAATAGAGACCTGGGTCGAACTCTCTGGTACAGTATTTGGCTGGTTTGAGTCCTCAAAAAACAAAAATCACGTCGGGTGCCTCAGGGATCCATCCTGGGGCCCCTCCCATTTAATATCTACATGCTCCCACTAACCTAGATTTATAACAAGATTACAGGACCATAGTTACCATAACTATATACAGATGATACTCCACTATACATTATAATGTCACTAGGTGACTTTGAACCCATCCAAATGTAAATTCAGGTTTACAAGTAAATGATGTTAGTGTCATAACTTTCTCCAGCTGAACAGACAAAACAGAAGTAATTATTTATGGACCTAAAGAGGAATGATCAAGAGTCACAGCTTCAGTTAATACAGCTAGAAAATACTGTTAGGACCGAAATCTAGGGGTAGTGATGGACTCAGACCTGAACCTCCAGGGTCACAAAGGCAATAACAAGGTCAGCCTTCTATCACCTGAAGAACATTTCTAGGATTAAAGGACTGATGTTTCAACAGGACCTCATCCATGCATTTATCTTTAGTCTGATTACTGCAACAGCGTTCTCACAGGTCTGCCTAAAGAGTCAAGACAGCTGCAACTGATCCAGAACGCTGCTGCTCGTGTCCTCACTAGAACCAGGAAAGTCCTTACACTGGCTCCCTGTAGCTCAGAGAATAGACTTCAAAATAATTCTGGTTTATAACTCATTGAATGGCTTAACATCAAAGTATGTTAAAGATTTGTCACTATACCAACCCACCAGGTCCTCTAATTCCAGTCTACTCAGCATCCCTAGAATTAGAACCAAGCATGGAGAAGCAGCTTTCATGCACCCCTTACCTGGCTTGAACTTCCAGACTGCAAAGCTGCTGAAACTACTGGTTTTAAATCAAGGTAAAAAACAAGTTTAGAGCGGCCTTTGAGTAATGCGTTTTATACTTTGCTATTTTTATGTAAAGCACCTTGAATTACCCTGCAGTTAATGTGCTATACAAATAAAATTGCCTTGCCTAAAAGTCAGTGCATTGAAGGTCAGCATTAGTTCAATTTACCATTTTTGCAATTTAGCTTAAGAACTACAAACTACTGTAGTTTGGAAATATCAGCAACACATGCCATCCTTGAGGTTTTGATATTAAACCGTTTCAGAAGCTACTGCTTTTGCTTCTTGTCACCAAGAAGTTCAGATTAGTCCCATCTACTCTCCCTGTACAAGCTCAAATGCTAACCGATGAGGCAGGTTCTGTTCAGGAAACTACTGTGGAACCTCTGGAGATTATATAAAGAAGATCTCTTCATTTAAAAAAAAAAAAAAAAAAAAAAAAACCCCCATGAGAATTATGAAGTATATAGTTGGAGGTTTCTTCAGTTTTGGTGCAACAAAGCCCACTACAAGAGATCCTTCCTGCCCACAGCCATCAATGTTTACAACTCCTTGAAGAAACTTTATTAGTATGAGTTAAAGGGGCAAACTTCCCTCTGAGATAAAAAGCATTTTTTAAATTTAATCCACAATCCCTTCGTGGAAAGCATGGGCCTTGGCGATTTAAAAGGTTTTTCAAGAGGCCTTCCTCAATAAAAACCAACATAGAGCAATGGATCTAAATAAAACCTTTAAAAGCCTGAAAAGAGTCGGAATACTTCAGCCACATATACATCTGCAAATTCTTTATTTTTTTTTTTACTACAAGTATACAAAACTTGACAGAAAAAAAAAAAAGTGAAACTGGGTCATATTTACAGAAACATAAAGTACTGGATGGTGAGGCGCTGAAGAGGCATGCTGTGCTGGTTTCAGAGTCAGGAAGAGGATGAAGGCGGTCATGAGGAAGAATCTACAGAGGCAGACTGGCTGGCAGGCTAGAGGAAAAACAAACAACGTTTAATGTCAAGTGGCTACTAGTTAAGATATAGGTACATTTCATTGAAGAGTGACAAGAAAAATCTCTAAATAAAACATTTTATATAGTCTGGTTATTCCAAGATAACCTTTAGGTATAGCTGATGTCAGTGATGTGCACCAAGACAAATCTGAATAAGCAGACCTCAAAAAGCAAAGACTGACATCTCTGGATTTCTGATCAAACGGTTACCCCAAAAAACAAACAAAAAAAAAAAAACTTAAGCCTGGTTCACATGGCAGGATTTTTAGGCTGATCATTGTCCAGATTTTCCCTTAAAGATGATCCAACAGACATTCCTGCAGCGTGGCATTTAAAGCGCTCGGACAGACGTCGGGAACGCTCTGATCACAAGTATATTCAACATGTTTGATTGTCTTGGCCCGATATCACAGCGTGCATGTTGGGTTTCAAGGACAAACGAGCGTGCAGCCTGTTGAATGTGCACAGAAACTGAGCCCAGTCAGAAAAAGTGTGACATTTCCCAGTGGAAAAAAACAAAACAAACTCACCTCCATATCTTCGTATCACAAATAGAGCCCCTGCTCCCGAAGCCTCCATTCCTTTAGCCAACGCCTTTATTTGCATCGCATTTCTCTCTTAAAACTAATTCACAAACTATTGCTAATGCCTCCTCGGCATTCATTTAATTAATCCTAGTCATGTTTTCTCTCGTGATATTTCCCATCTGAGCGTAGAATGTTTGGGAGTAAAAATCTGTTCGTTTGTGGCGTCTCGTGGCTATACACCTTACACAGTGTAGGACCAAAACAAGATGGTGGTGGTGTTTTGTTGAAATCTCCATGCGTTTGGTCTGAAACTCTTGCGACAATTTTATAAATCCTGCCGAGTGAACCAGGCATCAATTGGTATTTTGAAAATCTCATGCCTTTCAAGAAAGTTCTTGCACATCACCTCATTTAGTCAAGACAGGAAGTCCACCAGAAGCAAGTATCTACTCTGGGCATCGAACTACAGATGTTAGCAGAACCACTACATGTTTTCCAGTCTAGTAAAACTCAGTAAGATGGGCCTATCCACTCGCCTCCTTTGATTTTCCCTCCTGGGTTTCATTGCTGTTGCTGGCACTAGAGTCACCGCTGCCATTAAATGTGGCTTCCTGTTTCAGTTGTTTAGCATCCGTGTCCTTTACTGGGCTCTCCTCTTCTGGTTTCCTCTGTACAGACAAAACCGGGGCATAGGGGAGGATTTGACAGGAGTATTTGATGGGGGAAAAGAAAAAATAAAAGACCCAGTCAGGTTGACCTTTACAGAAGCAGCAGCCAAACAAACATACCATTTATTCATGCACACAAATCAGTTCGAATCAAGTTTCAGCTTCTAGCACCAAGTCCCACCACAACCCAATCACCAAGACATGCAACAAGCCAAGCTCTGTAGCACAATCACAAAGAGGCTAAACCACACACGCCTAACGGACTGATCAACAAACGCCATAAAGAGCTCCTATAGCAACGTAGCCACACAGATCCAGCGACAAAAAGAAAACAATCACAGGCAGATTTAGTGATAGTTGCATGATCAGTTTTGATCCTGGAAGATACAAGGAGGCACTGGTTGATGGAAACATTAAATCACAGATTTAAGTTTTACCTTTTTCCTAACGAGGTGGGAGATATCAGACACAGCTTTGGAAGACGAGGCGCTTTCAGACGTTTTAACCGGAATCTTGGAAAAAAAACAAACACAAAAACACACGATAACACTCTGATCGCTCAAGGTTCCAAGACGATAGAATAAAAACTTAGGTCAGAAACGCTGATGCTGTGCCCTTACCTGGCTGGTTGATGCAAAAGCGGTAGAGGATGAAGGGCCACCATTTTCACAGGGGAATGTTGATGAAGTGGAGGGAGCCCCCTGCAAGAGAAGTTTCTCCTTGTACATCTGCCCCTGCTGATTCATGTTTGTTGAAGATCCCATCATCCTGTTTGTGTGTACTCACCAATGTTTGCTGGATTGCCTGTGAGGCAGCACTGGCTGTTCTCTGGCTCTCCTTGGCATCCTCCACTTTTTCCCTGATTTCAGGAAGAAGCTGTTTGAGTTCTTCCAGCTCACTCTTCTCCTCTGCTGCACCACCAGCTCCATCTGATTTGTCAATAACCTCCTGGAGCATGGCTGCAAAATAATATAACTAAGCTGAAGTTGGCTTCTGATTGGGGAATGGGATAAAGAGCAGTTCCACCTAATTTAACCAAACTACGAATCTTTAATCTGTTCCAAAAATCCACTCTTATGCTCTACAAACCTGGACTAGATTTTACCATTCCTGAGCCAGACTAGTTCTAATGTGGCAAGAGCTGCAAAACTAGGGACCCCCCCCACTCTGACTTTCAAACTGGGCTTTAAATTTTCATGTGTAGAATTTACGACAGTTGCAATCTAAAACTGACTTAAAGTATATTCTAAATCCTCTTTGCATTCTGTACCTGGAAGTGGTAACTTTACCAGGGTAAACGCAGGGATCTCAAAATCTAATTTAATACCTTTAACACCTTATCGCAATGCACTGATAAATTAAACCATTATTTTTAGACTAATCCGTTTTACAACGGGTTATAAAGGAGCTGTATGTAAGAAATGTATTTCAATTAATCATAAAATGGCCCTGATATGTCACTAGACATTAAGAAATCATGTTAATTTTAAATACTTATACATCAATGACAACAGTAGTACAGCCAGGATATTGTCATTTAAAAAGTGAAGTTGCAGCCCTCAACTGATGAGGTCATCTTGTGTTTTGGCCTGAAGCACCACCCTCCACCTATCTACCAATGACAAAGTCAGTATAGTGTTTCAGCATCGGGGTTGCCAGCTCTGCTCTAGTTACTACAGCTGCAGAAGTGTTTTGGATAAAAAATGTCTAGCGTTACTACACCTGAAAGACCTCGTTATCATTCAGAAATATGTTGTGACAAAGTCCGAAATAAAACAAGGAGATGCCTTTGCAAGCTGGAGACGGCTGAAAACAGAAGAATATGAAGACAGACGCCAACGTTGCTAATTTTCTCCTTGACAGGTAAGATTCATCCATGTTTGGTTAACTTGTACTTAATGTAAATGGACATTTCAAATATTCATGACAGTCGAACAAAGTTAAGCATGTTCGTGCAAAGTAACATTACGTTAGCAAAATTGAATTGGAGGGTCATCATATTGAAAAGTTAAGGAATTGTTTGGAAAATAAAAAGGGCGAGTCGTCATTGCCAACATTAGCAATGCATTATCAGAGCCCGTTTCTGTCATAAGCAAAGCAATTAACAAAAATAAAAAGAAATTGTGTAGGACTCGTCACTGGAAGCTCCTTGTAGCAGCCTATCTGGCAACCTCGAGTCAGGGGGGAGGGGATACACTGTTGTACAGTAATTTGAATGTGTACCAGTTTTGGCCACAATCTTACATGTGGTTCCTTAAAAAAAAAAAAAAAAAAAAAAGGCTATATGCAACTTTCCCCCCCAAAATAAACGTAATAGCCTTTTTATTTGACCGTTTATGACTCAAACATCTCCTGATGAGCATACTGACACCTTGTCAGCTCACAGCGGGTGCACATATAAGCCTGCATCCAATTTTTTCTATTTTCTCTCGGGTCGGAATTTCCCGCGCGTTCTGCGGATGTAACGTCAAGTTAAATGTTTCAGATCACTCTGCCACCACCGCTAGTCAGCACTTGTAGGCAGTTCAATGGATTGTGCGAAATCACAGAAGAGACCAAGGAAAACTTTGACACCAACATTAACTCCACATAAGACTAAAAGTTAAACCCCTGACAAGTGCCTGAAATAGATTGAGCGTGACCGGCGTACGAGCGCGCGCTGCGAGAGTGAGCAGAAAGGAAGAGCAGTTCCGTTTTTTGGCCACAGGTGTCAGTTGAGAGTTTAAGTTTCAGAAAATTGCATATAGCCCCTTTAACTGCTGCGTGTAAACCAGGGGGCAAACACCACCAGGCAAATTTGAAGCCTACACAAACGTGACAAGAATTTCAGTTCCCTTCCCTCATCCGCTAGGGGCTGGCTGTAAAAAAGAGCAAGTTCCCATTGACTCCCATGTTAAAACGTGGGGAAACTTTTTCACATGCTCCCGTTTCAGGGAGTTTGAGGTTTGTTGGAGGAGTGGGTGGGCAGAAATGGACAGGAAACGCCTCGCCTCTGATTGGCTAACAGACATGTGACACTGACGCTGCCTTGGAACACATAACTTACTTCACTGGTGGTGTTCCAAAGACAAACTACAACAGTTTATTCCTCAGCTCTTCTTTCTTGGGTAAAAATGCAACGCAGATGTGTCGTCTCCACAAAAAAAAAAAAAAAAAAAAGACATGCTACTCCATGATGTAGAGATGTTAACGTTAGCTTCTACTGGGGCTGCCTTTTTCCTGTCCATTTTCTTTCTGTGGCTAACGCAGGCAATTAGGGTTGCAGGAAATGTTCACGGGCAGCATGCATATGCAACTCAGAGAGATCATATTTCAGACAGAACAAGTATTACACGGTTTATCAGCGAAAGAGACCTATAATATACTTAATACTCTAAGACCTCGGATACCCCGTGTACGGGGTACCCTCAGCTGTCTATGAACAGCTAAAACCTATGAATACTTGAGACCCCCCTCCACCACCATATACAATATATTCACCAAATTTATATATTATTACGCCCAGTGGAAACATTAACACTACCACAGAAGCTTATTGCTACAGTTTAATAAATAAAAAGTAAGTCCATACCTAGACGAGTCTCTATGACCTTTATTGAGCTGTTGTAGTGCTGGATGGCTTGGTTGTATTGGTCCATGGAGACCAGCGTTGTAGCAACATGGTAGTGGGTCTCGGCAAGCAGGCGACTGTGAGGAGGCAAGTGCTTCAGCTGCATAGTGAGACACTCCTGGAAGTCTTCTAGTGCTTGAGGATAGTTTCCTAGAAAGAAAACAAAAAGGCGGTTAGACCTGCAGTGTAGACAGACAACTCTACTGTGAGCCTTTTAGTTTAGTTGTACAGTTTACCTGTTTCTGCACTAACTTCACCCAGTTTTAGATAAGCCTGTGCTGCCATCAGATGGTCATCTTTGCCTTCCTTTCTACAGAGAGGAAAGAATTTATGAACTGAGGTTGTTAAAAGCAAGTCTGAAACAAGATTAATCTACTCAGAAATATCAGGTCTGTACTTGGACCTTTCATAATAAAAATAGAAAAGTACCTTTTATAAATGACTTTGGCCACCTCAAGCATCTCCCAAGCCAACTGCAAATTCCCAACATCCTCCTCTTCCTAAAAGAGTTGCATTTCTAATCCCTCCATTTGTTTTCACATACACACATTTCAGGAAATGCTGGTTTCTTTGAACAGGAACTCACGTTATTTTTTGCATCACTCTCTTCATCCTCATCTTCTTCATCGTCATCTGAAATTTACAAAATATAATGAACTCAAAGGACTTAAGAGTTCAAACTTCTGTTCCAGAAGGTGAAAAGGTTAAATAAGGCTAGTCAAAAAATAAATAAAAACGTTTTCCAAGAGTGCCCCCCACACACACCAGTGTCTCCCTTCAGTTTACCATGGGATATTTTAACTAACCCCTCCTTTCCACTGGATGTGTAAGCAGCACGTTACAGGAGCAGCACGTTTCACTTTCGTATTTTGCTGCTTGGCCCTTTCCACCGGGTGCGTATGAGGCGCATAGCAGCAGTGAAGCAGCTGTCACCGAGAGAGCACGAAATGACGCGAGATTAGCAAAATCACGCGTGGTTTCTTCAGTAAACACAACAACCATAGACATATATAAACGTCTATGACAATAATAACCAGGAAAATGCAACAACACGGCTCCAAAAGGTTTGCGTTTTATTTTATGTCCGTTTTATATTCGCCAATAAGTTTGTTATGTCAGGGAATATCCAAAATCGCTCATTTGTGTGATGACCCACAAATGAGACCCTCCCGCGAGGTACTGACTTCAAACGCACAGGTAGTTATCTTTTTTTAATTAAAAAAACCGCAGAGCAGCACGGTTCTTTTATTTTGAAAATTTCCGGATGCCGAACCGTTATATCCTGTCTCCCCTATCCAAAATGTAGAAATTTACGCGTTTCAGAGGCGTACCGCATAGAAAATAGGACTGCTGCGTACATTTAGAAAAGTGCTGCGACATGTCGCTCCTGAGACACGGCAGACTCGTGCTGCTTTCGCCTCCAGTGGAAAGGGTTCTATTGACTACAGCGGTGGCTATCAGCTGCATGAGGTGCTGCTCCTGTAACGCGCTGCTTACGCGTCCGGTGGAAAGGAGGGGTTAGTGTTTAGAAAGAAAGCTAAAAAAAAAAAGAAACACCAGTGCACTATATCTCAGCATCTACTACCCTCTGAATTTCCTTCAGTCTCTTCTGCCTCTGCTTCTTCGATTCCCTCGTCTTCTTCCTTCACACCTTGTGATGAAACATCTTGGACCTCTTCAGTTCCCTGGACGCAACTCTCCTCCCCGACTCCAGCAGAACTCAAGGCTTCCCCCTCCGTCCCGGGTTTTCCCGGTGCTTCTGACTCAACATCTTCATTTTTGACATCAGTGTCGCTGATCACACCTTTAGACTCCTTTGAGCTGGACGCCTCCACCTTTTCCTGCTCCGCCATCGCATCATAGACCTGATTTCGCAGCTCTTCTCTAGTTTGCTCTGCACCAGAGTGGCACATCATTGATTGTGCTCAATATATATGTGTACAAAAGATCAGTTCAATTCCAACAGTTGATTACATGTCAAGTGATCCATCCTAATATTTGAGAAATGTTCCTAAATAAAAACAATAACTTCAAGGAGCATGACTAAGGATGTAACTGTACATGTATTCATATTTTTTGGTACGGTCCCGTCGGTACTGAACAAATACAGCTTTGGTCTGCCTGAACAGATGCAGAATGTTTGAACTGAGCTCAGAGCACCGTTCCACTTTGCAACTTTAGAAAGTGACACCAAAACAGAAAGAACTTCAGCTATCACTAAACTCTATTTGGGAACATTAATGGTTTCTCATGTAGCTACAGTAGAAAAAGATGGACCTAACAAGAGTCAGTGAATTAATCTTTCAACAGCAATAAGGTCCCTAACACGCTCTGCACTGAACTGAATGACTCACCTGAAACAATGTGAAGCTGAATGTAAATATCACTTATACTAGAGAGAAACCAGCTGACGTCCACATGACTACCAGTAGCATCCCATAAGCCCAACTCTTTATTTTGTCGGTGGAATCCCAGTTGATGACAATGGATTTTCCTTAACAGCTGCATTCAAGTAAAGCTTGGAAACTAGGCTGTCAAAGTATCAAAACTTCAAAGTGATTAAAGGATGTTTATCCTAAAATTTGGGTAAAGTATTATTTAAACATTTCTAAACAGCACTGACCGTTTTAGGTGGTTATATGGTTTTCTACTCTATGTTTGCTAGTACCATTTTATTTATTAAAAAAAACAAACAAACACCACAATATCCAGTCAGTTCTATACCTTCAACTTCATGTTATATAACAAAACCAAATTTTCCAGAATTGAAAGGGAATTCAGAAAAAAAAAAAAAAAAGTGTCCTTTGTTTAATGCCAAGCAGAGTTAAAAAACAGTCATATGGACATTTGTATTTGTTTTTCTTGATTAAAGGGTACCATAAACGTTTGGTGTAACTTTGTAAAACTCTAAGCATGACTCAAGTTTGTATAGATTTAATACACAATAAATTATACTGACCATCAAGGTTGTCTGCACTCTCAATATTGGGGTTGCTGGGCTGCTCTTCTTCCTCAGATTCTTCTGGGACTCCCTCCAGGGCATTCCCAAGGACACCATTCTCCATCCTGGTTCATAAAACATGCACCAGGGCTAGTTAACAAAACTGGGACCTTATGTTTACAGAAACTAGAACTGGGCGATATGGCCTTAAAATATTTCAGATTTTTTTCACACCGAATCTAATCGATTTTATTCCTTCTTCCTTTTCTTTCTTAAACAGAGATAACAAATGACAGACTCTTTTTTTTTTTTAACTCGTATTTTAATATCTCCTTTGGGAGTCTACCTGAATTTAAAGCTGTGTGCAAAGTTGGTAGCGCATACCTGAAGTCCAAAGTTTTCAGTAGGTAAATAAAGCCAGGCTTTTCCACTGTATAAACAGGCACCATATCTTTGGCAGTATAAATTGTGATGGCATCTGTGATTACTTTCCACATATGGCAGAACAAAGAAATTACTAAAGCTGAGGTAACCATGTACTATACAATTTAATTTGTTTTGTATAACTCAGGTAGTCTTAACTTCAAAATTATGTTTCTATATTCATGTAAACTTCAAAATATTGAACTGTTAATTCAAAGTCATACAACTTATTACTGAAGGACAAGCAAGAGCCAGACATGTGACCAGAACTGGACTTAATCTTTTTCTCTAGTTGATGAAGACCTCACAAAAGCAGTATCAGATCTGGCTGACAACCTTCAGTGAGGAATATTTTACTGAGGGATTATCAGTCCATTTCAATATCAGTGAAGAAGTTAGAAACAGAATTGGAGAAAGGCCTTAATGTCTAAAAGAAAAAAGCTTCTAGAAAACCATATAGGCTGCTGGTTTCAAACAGAATGAGAAATCAGCAGAAAACAGACAGCTGAAGTAAATAAAACCAGAGTTATTGCTTAGTTCTGTCATTTAGCTTAATTTACACAGATGTCCATCCTCCAGTCTGGAAGATTTGATAGTAAATCACGCCGAGAGAGACGGGTGTAACGGAGTCGTCTGAGGGTTACAGTTTAAAGTGGCAAATTTTCTCAATTATTGTTTTTAAAACAGTTTAGAGTTTGAGTTCTTAAAGATGGGGGCAGATGTGTCTAAAATCAGCATCAACAGGTCAGTTTCCTCA
The DNA here is from genome assembly GCA_963556495.2 of Valencia hispanica. NCBI lineage: Eukaryota > Metazoa > Chordata > Actinopteri > Cyprinodontiformes > Valenciidae > Valencia > Valencia hispanica. The sequence goes on along the minus strand of OY747705.1, from coordinate 50,530,241 downwards.
CTAAAAAAAAAAAAAAAAAAAAAACAAACCTTGCAAGCTCCAATAAAGACTTCCCACATAGGAAGAAAGCTTCACCACATTCATCAGCTGTGTCCCCATACGTTGCAGCCCTGTAAAAGAAGGAATAAGGTGAACATTTTGTGACAACAGCCACAATAATAACTTTAAAGTCAATTAGTGGCACTGACTGCCAGCTTAAATCTGAATTAGAATTTTTTTTTTTTTTTTATAGAAACCTATAATAGCAAATGAAAATTAACACCCCCGTTTTCACATCCTGAAAACACTTCAGCATGAATAGAATGAATTAATATGGCAACACTTATTTCCCCCCATTGAGACTCACAGCATGCCACAGGCTTCCTGGAATACGTTGACAGCAGAAACTACGTCCCCCATCACCAGATGCCTTTTCCCCGTGCCGATCAGTTTCTTAGCCTCCTCCATAATGTCACCCGAGCTGCAAGGAGGGAAGAAAAGATGTTCAATCTTCAAGAAAACATAAGCAGGAAAAAAAAAAAGTTTGCTGAAACCATATTTACGTTTCTACTGCAGCTGTTGACGAGCACGGCTTCTCCTCCGCGCTACAAGAGTTCAAACGAGAGAAAATCCAAGTTATTGTCCGAGACCCCCAAACTTTATTGCTGACATCATAGATTGAATCGATAAGCAAAAAAAAAAAAAAAAAAAAAAAAAAAGCGAAATGCTGCTGCGCCTCATTGTTTGTTAGCGTCTCGTGGCTGTTAGCCAGTTGCCCGGAGAATGCCGAATGACAGCGACGCTTGCGTCAACAACTAAATATCACTTCACCGAGAAAAACATATGGTGTTGCCCGGGAGAACAGCTAGACTATAAATGCGCCCCACCGAGCAGCTACGTGCCATTTCGCAAACATTGTCGCCGGAACAAGCTAAACGCACGCTAGCCATTTCTTGTGTTGTTGTGGCGGCAGAGAACAATTACAAACGAGTAATTACCTTCCAGAGCCCGACGCAGTGGACGCTTCCTCCGGCATTTTAACAGACGACCAGCGAAAAAAGACCCCAACAAATAAACCCAGCAGCCCGCTCTGCCGAACACGATGACCCAACAAACCCACTTGAACGGTCCTTGTTGGCGCGCTTAAATAGAGGGAAAAAATGGTATTCTGTTTCCGCCTAGGTTGGAACGCGGGAGATTGGATTTAAAGGGGCCGCAGCATTTTTTTTTAAATAACACGGAAAAGAAACTACAAAATTGTATGCGGACAAAAATTCAATTCAATTCAATTCACAACACATGGTGAGGCGTTTTTCCAGTTTGTGGGGGTTTATGTGGGGTCATTTTAATGTGTAAAGCACTTTGAGATGCTATTTTGTATGAAAAGCGCTTTATAAATAAAGTTTGATTTGATGTCATGACATCTATTCAAACTTTATTTTAATTTATCATTGCAAATTCTGTTTAGACACCATGTAATGTACAAACACATATTCCCTCCTGTCAATAAATCTATTTTTTAATCAGTTCAGATTTTATTACTGAATTTAACAAGTAGGACTTTAACTCACCACTGTGTGAGGATTGTGTTGTTGACTTCTGGCAACTGTATGGTGGTCTTGGCATGGCCACCACCAGATAGCCGGCATATCCCAAGGCCTTTTTCAGCAACCCACTTGAAAGTTGGTCCACGAAAAAGATGAATCTTTACAAGACAAGTCATTTCTATTCAGTCACACATACATTCCAGTCAGTTAAAAAAGTTTTCTTTCACAGGAAACCCAGCAGATTGCATAGAGTCATCTGACTTGCAGCATTCACTCCTCCTGGACGAACATTGCAACAGTAGACAGTCTTCTGCATTGTGTCTTTAACCTCACAGCAATGCCTCATACTGAGCATGTAGCGACAGTGGAGAGGAAAAACTCCTCTTCAACAGGAAGAAACCTCCAGCAGAACCTGGCTCAGTATCAGCGGCCATCTGCCACGACCTTCTTGGGGGTTGGAGAGGACAGAGCAGAGCAGTGAGCTTCATGACTGGTGGGGCACTGACTCCTCTGGAAACCCAAATTGGAATTTTCAGTCTTTATCTTTTTTTTTTTTTTGGAATATTTTGCTGTTTTCATTTTCCTATCAATAAAAATAAAAATAATGTATGATGTTATCTTTGTTTGTATGTGAAGGGTATACACTTATCCTGCGCCACAAATATCTACAGCTTTTCTCAAGATTCAAAAATACAGATGTTTAGATGTGGAAAATTTATTCCATATTGGTTTTCGTTGCCATACAGGCCTAGTTGGCGCCTCCTGCCAACCATAAGATGAACTAAATTTTGGTAGCGAAAACCAATCACGGAGCCTCCTGGTACCATCTTTCTACCAACATTTGGGAGTGACAGCCAATCACAGAGCTTCCTGCTACCAACATGTTACAAACATTTTGGAGCGACATCGTTGGCCAATCACAAAAGGCTCGCCTCCAAACAAAAATGGACGAATCACAGTTCTGCCTATGGAGGCAGAAGTCCATGTAAACAGGTGTTTATTACATTGTTGTTGTGGGGTTCCGGATTGAAGTTTTGCGAACTTGATTTTGCCATTTTGTTTTCATAAATTACAGAGTCATCTTGCGTTAAGTTTTGCTCTAGAAACTCTTTTAATTGTTAACATTACTGATTTATTGTCATACTGGGATATTTCTTACAGGGATACTGTAATGATTATTAAATCTGTAGACTATATTAACATGAAAAGAAAATGTGAACTTCTTTATTTGGATTTACTGTTTATTTAAACCGGATAAAATACTAATCTCTCTTAACCAGAGGTGGGTAGTTACATTTACTCAGTTACATTCATATATATATATATATATATATATATATATATATATATATATATATATATATATATATATATATATATATATATATATATATATATATGATACACAGTTGTACATGTCTGTCTCTCTCTATATATATAACAACTGATTAAAAAATAGATTTATTGACAGGAGGGAACACAAAATGAGTTTATTCCGTTACAGTTTCCTTTTTTTTTATTGAACATGGAACTACAAACAGTACTAACAAAATAAAGTTACTCAGTTCCAGTTTTCTTTTTCCCATAACCACAGCAGTCATGGCAGCTCTCCACTCTTCAAATGAGAGTGTTGCTTGCTCTTCACAGTGCCAGTTACCAAAATATTGTTTATGGGAGGATGGCTTCCTTTCTTGGTTGCACACTGTTTACAGACTATTATTTCTGCCTTTTTTCATATTTTTGTGTATGATGTCCAGCCTGCTCTCTTTTTTGCTTTACTGGTGTGTAGTGTATGGAACATCTGTTGTCTGGCTTGTAGATGCTGATTCCTCAGCCACAGAGTGGACAGACACTGAAGGACTTGCACAGACGAACAGTGGGAGGTTGGGTTGAGAAAGTGGCTGGACAGGAAGAAATTTTGGGCGAAGTAGCCTGGCATCTGATGATCTAGTTGAAAGAGGACTTTCCACAGACAACTCTCCTGTTGCGTCCTGTGGCTGAGGTTGAGACGGAGCTGCAGCTGTCTTTTTTATTTTAAGTTTTGCTCTTCCAGCTGTGTCTGGAGGAAGAACAAAGATGTGTGGGTTGTTTGTTGGAGCAGGTTGGACGGCTTCCTTCTGTGCTGCTGATGGCTGATTTATATGGCTGGCTGAGGAGACTGGATGCCCTGTTGAAGCATAGTCGTCTCCTGTGTCCGAGTGCGCCTGCAACACATTTATAATAAACATAATTAACGGTATATTCAAATTTTAATTTATCATCGCAAATTATGTTTAGACACCATGTAATGTACAAAAACATATTACCTCCTGTCAACAAATCTATTTTTTAATCAGTTGTAACCTGAAACACTTTACATTTTTACCGAAACACATTTACAAGTTTACCAAAACACTTTTACAAATTCACCAAAACACATTTACAATCTTACCGAAACACATTTACAATCTTACCAAAACACATTTACAATCTTACCAAAACACATTTGCAAGTTTACGAAACACTTTCACAAATTTACCGAAACACATTTACAAATTTGCCGAAACACATTTACAAATTTACCGGAAAACATTTACAATCTTACTGAAACACATTTACAAGTTTACCGAAACACTTTTACAAGTTTAACAAAATACATTTACAAAGACATGACCTGGAAGTGATACTCCAGGGATGAGATTAGGGACAAGACCAAAGTGGTAACAGTAATGGAATCGATCCTGCCAGCAGTTCAATCTGCAGAGATGTTTTGACCGTTTTGCGGAATCTATTTTCTTTTGTGATTGGCCAATGATGCTGTCGCTCCAAAATGCTGGTAACATTATGGTAGCAGGAAGCTCTGTGATTGGCTGTCACTCCCAAATGTTGGTAGAACGATGGTACCAGGAGGCTCCGTGATTGGTTTTCGCTACCAAGATTAAGTTCGTCTTACGGGTGGTAGGAGGCCCCAAGGACTGCGCGCATAAGTCGCGGTGTCAATTTTGGTTAATACCATTTTCGGCTCTCGTTCGGAGGTACGATCGCGTGTTCGAGTTCTGTTCAGTGCACAACCTCATTAGCATAGGGTTATGTAATTTATTTGAAAAAAAAATGTTTTTCCCCCCTGATGGTGTAAAAACACCTATCTTTGCCTTGTTGCTTCAATTGTGCTAAGCGAATTTCTCTCTATTCAAATTGTCTACTCCCATGACAGTTTTTTGTTTTTCCCCTACAGTTTATTTCTAGTGCTTCAGATTGTGGATATTTCCTTTTTTTTTTTTTTTTACCTCAATAGCCTAAAACGTCAATTCCAATCCTTTTACCACTCATTTGACCTTTTCTAAGAAATATAAAAACCTGTGGTTAGTTTAAGCTACACAATCTGTAGTGAGTGATTATTTTTAAAATAATTTGTGCCCCTGCCAGGACATTATCCCAATATGTTCACCAGAAGCAAATGTTACCAATCTTTGGTTAAAAAGTAAAAAAGTATAGTAAAAAAAGATTTAAAGAACAGGAAACTGCAAACAGTACTCATATAAAATAAAGTCAGTAGTCAGACAACATTACTTTATATTAATTGAACAGGAAACTGCAAACAATACTAACATAAAATAAAGTCAGTCACACAATAAAGTTACTTTACATTAATTGAACAGGAAACTGCACTCAAAGTTACTCAGTTCCAGTTTTCTTTTTCCCATAACCACGTGCAGCCATTGCAGCTCTCCACTCTTCAAATGAGAGTGTTGCAGTCTCTTCACAGTACCAGTTGCCAAAATATTGTTTATGGGAGGATGGCTTCCTTTCTTGGTTGCACTGTTTACAGACTATTATTTCAGCCTTTTTCTTATATTTTCGTGTATGTTGTCCAGCCTGCTCTCTTTTTTGCTTCCTCTTCCTGTACTGCTGCGTAGTGTATGGAACATCTGTTGTCTGGGTTGTAGATCCTGATTCCCCAGACACTGAAGGACTTGCACAGACGAACAGTGGCAGGTTGGGTTGAGAAAGTGGCTGGACAGGAAGAAATTTAGGAAGAAGTAGCCTAACACCTGATGAACTAGTTGAAAGAGGACGTTCCACAGACAACTCTCCTGTTGCGTCTTGTGGCTGAGGTTGAGACGCTGCAGCAGTCTTTTTTATTTTAAGTTTTGCTCTTCCAGCTGTGTCTGGAGGAAGAACAAAGATGTGTGGGTTGTTTGTTGGAGCAGGTTGGACGGCTTCCTTCTGTGGTGCTGATGCTGATTTAGAACACCCGACATGGCTGGCTGAGGACACTGGATGCCCTGTTGAAGAATCGTTGTCTCCTGTGCCCGAGTGCGCCTGCAATACCTACATGTATAATATATATAATTAATGGTATATTCAAATTTTAATTTATTGCAAATTCTGTTTAGTCACCATGTAATGTACAAAAACATATGAATTCCCGTCAAATCTTTTTTTTAAATCAGTTGTTCAGATTTTATTACTGAATTTAACAATTAGGACTTTAACTCACCACTGTGTGAGGATTGTGTTGTTGACTTCTGGCAACTGTATGGTGGTCTCCTCCATTATGTTAGAGTTGCTCAAGATGCATTCTCTAATGTGCTTGTATGAACGAATGATTAGAGTCCACCTTGAAAGCCTCACACCTTCCACTCTTTTTGTGTTTGGGTAAGCCATGCAGACTTTAACAGAAATTGCTTCAACAATCCTGTTGCAATCAGGCCACTGTGCAGGACTGTGAGCTCCAACGAAACTCCTAGGAGTACAAAAAAGACAGAAAATGACTAAAGGCATAAGATGTAGAACAATATGAACCAGTGGTTAAACAGCTTTTTCAAACGTACCGTTTTGTCGACGCCACACCTGGTGCAACAATAGTTTTAGTGGCTCTAAAACAACCTTTGCTCAGCGTGTCTTGGTGGCGTGGAGGATAAGCAGTGCGCTGCTTGTCGTACTCTGCCAGTCTTTGCCACAGCACAACAATTTGGTGGGATTCTTCAAGGGAGAGAGCCAGGCTGTGCTCTCTCAGACCGAAGAGTGCTTCTGCCAAATCCTGCACAGCTCCAAAACCTCCAGTGTTGTCAGGGCCAACTGAGTACTAAAGGATTATCCATGGTTATCTCCTTTTACTATACCAATGGAAAAAAAAAATTGCCTGTTCATATCTTACTTGAAGGTTGTAAGACGTCCGAGGAGTAGCATCATCAGACTGGAAATCAGGCACCCTTGGAGACACACCTAAACAAAAAAACAAACAAACAAAAAAAACACTGTTTATTACAATTTTTAAATTTACCACACTACATGAGTGACTTTCAAACACAGGTTTACTGTCACAGTACAAAGCAGGTAAGTTACTTACAAAAAACAGTGAAGCATGACTATGGGGAAAAAAACAGATAATCCAGCCAAGGTATGACTGCGAGTAAGCTGCTTAAATATTGATGGTTGAGTGTGAAATGACAAAAGAACCAGAGGGAAATTAATTTATATCAATGTGATCAGATGCAGGTGGGTGAGTGACTGAGCAGCCAGAGGTGAATACAACTGTTAAGGAGGAAGAATGCCTAGAGGAAGTAAAAAATTTAATGAAAAAAATAATCCTAAATACCTAAATAAGAAGAAAACTAGTGCAAAATTAACTATGATAAGATCTAAACGAAGAACTCGCTTCCTAAATCTAGGATCCATTTTTTAAAGCTTAAAAAGGAAAGATTATGTTAGAATAGTGCAAAATTTTAATTAAATTAATTTGTAACCAAGTACACTGTTTCTGTGCTCTATAGCACAGACACAGACACACACACACACACACACAGACAGACAGACAGACAGACAGACAGACAGACAGATCTGACTAAAAGTACCCACCTCTGATTAAGAGAGATTAGTATTTTACCCGGTTTACATAAACAGTAAATCCAAATTAGGAAGTTCCGATTTTCTTTTCGTGTTAATATAGCCTACTGATTTCATAATCATTACAGTAAGAAATATCCCAGTATAACAATAAATCAGTAGTGTTAACAATTAAAAGAGTCTCTAGAGCAAAACTTACCACAAGATGACTCGGTAATTTATTAAAACAAAATGGCGAAATCAACTTTGGAAAACTTCTAACCGTAACGACCCCACAACAGCAATGTAATAAACAACGGTTTACCTGGACCCCAGCCCCTGAAGGCAGGACTGTGATTCGTCCATTTTTGTTTGGAGGCGAGCCTTTTATGATTGGCCAACGATGCTGTCGCTCCAAAATCTTGGCAGAATCGTGGTAGCAGGAAGCTCTGTGATTGGCTGTAACTCCCAAATCTTGGTAGAATGATGGTACCAGGAGGCTCCGTGATTGGTTTTCGCTACCAAGATTTAGCTCGTCTTACGGGTGGTAGGAGGCCCCAGTGCAACATGTTATACGACTTTATTTTTGGTAGAAACAACAATGGAAACAACGAATCACGTCCCTCTATTTATTATTAGCAAATTGTTTTTATTCGGTGTGTTTATTTAGCCATTGCTTTTAAATGTGAATTTAAAGTAAACAATTTAACTGCAAAAAAACTTGCAGGCCTTGCTAAACACAATATCTAAATATAAATATATAAATATCTATTTATATATATGTACATTACCTTAGATTTAGATATGTATTTATATAAATATAAATAAATATCTAAATGTAAAGGTGGAAACCAAATAGGAATGTGTGTACACTGTAGGAATTGCTTTGGGGACTGTGTTCCTTTCTTTGCAACATCTACTACATAAATGCTTGAGTTTAATCTAGATGTGAAAGTGAATAGTCTATGAAATAAAGAAACAGGAAAGGAAAATAACTTTCCCCGTGTGAGGCTCAAACTCAAAACCTTCAAATTATGAACCCGGGAGAGGTGGGGTGTTACGTGACCAGCAGAGGGCGCTTTTTTCAACATTATTTTTCTCTGTTCCAAATGTTTAAACTTTCTTCCAATTCTTTAATAATTGAGTGAACACATTTACTTACGTTTACGTACGGTGAGATGCCTGAAGGGTCTACGTTTGCACAACGTAAGTTGCAGCTCAAAAACCTTTATCCTCAGAATGAAATAAACGGATATTAGTACGGAAGTTAGTACATCATTGCCGAAATATCTGCGGGTGAGGAATCAAAATGTATTTAATACAATCAAGGCACCTTTTAAAACATCTGTAATAACATCTATTAGCAAAACCCTCTGCTTTCTTGAGTACATTATAGAAACTGGGTGAAGAATGATTCATCGGGCCAGTGGCGCAATGGATAACGCGTCTGACTACGGATCAGAAGATTCTAGGTTCGACTCCTGGCTGGCTCGCTTTTTGCTCCTGAAAATGTTTTCTAGTCTTACATTAGTACTTATGTTACAAGAATTCGTAAGTTCGCATACGACTTTTGGTTACATTTAGCTCACTCCCTCCTTCACTTTCTATCTGTAAACAAACTATTTGTGTCATTTTATATTTCATTAAAGGTATAGCCTACGCTAGTCGGGTACAACCATACAACACGGGTACAACACGGCCAGAACAGTATAGGTATTTAACTGTTTCTAAATTATGGTCTCCCAAAATCCTCCTTGCCGTACATTAATCGCTTTTTCAGCAAACTCCACCTGCATTACCTTCGAAACAGACTAAAACTAAAGATACAGGCTCTGACTTTTTAAAAAGATGGATAAAATGATGTTATTTTTAAAATTGAATTTAAATAAATTAGAAATAACACATTCTTTCTTTAAAAAATAGATTTTCAGGTAAAGAGAGTGTGACAAGCGACGTAGAAGCGCGTTAAACATTTTCTCACTAGGTGGGGCCATTGTTCCACCAGAAAATTTGCCCTCTACTTTAGTAAATGTAGGCCTACATAGTTGAGTTTTAGTAGCCAGTTTGCAGAAGCATATTTATGATGAAGCGTTATACGATGTACGTTTGTTTAAAAGTCCGTGTAATGTCCGAGAAACCATATGGATATATATGTACTCTCTGTGGTCTTATGTTAATTATTTGATTTCATATTGCACTATTGGTTCACTACTTTGCCATAAAGTTTAATTTCGATTTTTTTCCATAGCAGCTACAAGATTACAAAACTACAGCCAAAATAATATAGATTTTCGTTTCCACATAAAACCTGAGTAATTGAATTAAAAGCGGAGGAGGGCGGAGATGGCAGAGAGGAGGGCGCTGGACTCCGGGCAGACCGGCTGCAGATGAAGTTTTCAGTCACACTCCCCGGTGGGACTTTTAGGAATTCAAGTGAACCGTCCAGACTCCACCGTGCGACTGACATGTTGCGATGTTCCGCGCAGCCATACAAAACGTGCACTTGGTTTGGGTCCTTTTTTTGCGTTTTGCACTTCTACCGGAGGCTGGCTGTAGGTCAGCCGATGCAGGCAGCTGTCATGAGGTGAAGATAGCCTACATGATGCGCCAGATAGGCCCCGTGGAACTGGTGCCAGAAAGACCGGCTACAGGTCAGTCACTAAATATTAGGTCATTTATTTACTTATTAACGTGGTTTATTGTCAATTAAATGTTCTATTTTAATCCAATGTTGCTTTTATCACAGGTTATGCATGGCACCTGTACATTTCCAGAATGATAGTGTAAAAAGAAGAGTTAAAATATCTGCACCTTCACCTACATTAGTTGTTGTCTAATTTCAATAGTTTGTAATTTGTAAAATGCCCCTAAAGCATAGCTCTCCATGGTTGCTAAATATCCTTTTTATTTGCAATTTGATGCACTTATTTTCAGTGCACTCATTGCGTCTTACTGAGGTCAGAGAGTATATTTTGTTTTTTATTTTTTTGTATCCATCTTTAAATTATTATTAAGCATTCATTGTTTGTAGCTTCTAACTTAGTTTTTAAACATCTAAGTTTTAATTACATTTTTTAAACTGTTTAATAATGCAAATAATATATATCTTTTTTATGATGCAAATAAGCCAAAGTTTGACATAATTCTGATGTTTTGGAGTTAACAGGGTCCTTTTTCAAAGAGAAGATAAAGTTCCTTGCATTTTCCATCCGTCAAGGGCTTCAAATGCGGTGTGTATCACTAAATATTTGATCCAACCAGCCTAGAAAAATGAAAGAGACTTTAATTGGCCAAGCTAAACAAACTAGTTGAACAGGATGTGAAGGTGTTGTTTTTTCAAGATTGAAAGATTGGGGTGTGTTAAGGAATAAAAGTGGTGATATCAAATGTGTTGTTTAAAAAATTTATATGTACCGTGTTATTTCTTTTACTTAAGACTTTTGCATTTTTCATACAAACACAAGTCGATATACAATAACTTATTAGCATTATTTACATGATTTAAATATATAATTTAAGCATAGCTCATACGTTTACTATAAATGATTTAAATTGTACACAATGCTTCTCAAAGTGTTGTTCATGTAAAACTGTATTTATAGTGGCAGCATTGGTGGGGTTGTTTATTATTTTCATAAAAGAGACAGACAGCTATCACAATGAGACATAGACAAATTACTGATGGGAAGAGGTATATTAAGGATATTTAAGGCAAAAACTGTGAATAAAAAAGTATGGAACATTGATATTCAGATTTCTAAATATAAATGAGGTTTTAAACTTTCTTTAGACTCCAACAACTACGTTTGTGTTATAAGGATGTCTGTCTTTTTGAGTAGGGAAATGTGATCCATATGGTAAGGGAGCGAATGACACACATCTTGCCATTTCATTCAGCAGTGACTTAACTCTAAAGTCCTCTTCATGTTTATTTTTATCTTTGAAAGTTCACATGATTCATTTAGGGATTTGCCATCTATTACCAGCAACCACAAGAGAACCGTTGTTAAGATTTTAAGGCTTTGTTAAAAACTGGGAAAAAAAACTCTATTACAATACTTCTAGTCAGCAGACTTTGTTCACACAAGAAAATGTACTTTATTGTTTCTTTTTTTTTAAATCTTACAGCTTTTCTTAGTATCACACGGGTGTTACTGCTTACTGCATCAGGAAGATGTTGGTCACAGTTTAGAGGATTTCTTGGAAAAACTGAATAGAATCCCTTGAAAATCCTTATCCAAAAGTCCCAATGTAACACAGGCGTCATCAAGACGTCAGCTTTGCCAAATGTATGCTAATACCACTTCATAGTCTGCTGCTAGCATCTAAAATAAGGTTTTTACTGGAAATCGGCACATACTGGTTTATATTTGCGGTCGTTTCCCCAAAATATGTACAAAACATCAAATAATTCCTTTTTTTTATCTAAACCATTTCATTTTAGATACATTGAGAACAGATTTAGAGAAGAACATTTATTCTGAAGTTTGTATTTCTGGCAGCTGATACCTTGTTTTGTGGAACCACAGCAGAGTTCAGTTCAGTTCAATTCAATTCAAATTTATTTATAAAGCACACTTACTGCAACATAGTTGCCCAAAGTGCTGTACACATTGATTAAGACAATGAAAAAAAAAATTATAAAAGAAAAAATCAAACACGAAACCAAACAGTTGCAGTTAAACACAATAAAAATATTAACATTTCCACAAATCGATAATCAAAGCAAGATAACCTAGTTAAAAGCCAATGAGTCTTAAGCAAGGGCCTAAAATCTGAAAGAGTTTTAGCCGCTCGAGTATGGAGTTAACAAGCTTTGACCAGATGGCAGTGGCGGCTGGTGATCATTATTTTTGGTGGGGAGCTCTTTTTTGTTGGGGGGGGGTGGGGGCAGGAACCCTCTGATTATCTTCATTTGGGCCAACATAGTCATCCTTGGGGTCCCCAGGGACAATAACATTTAATTTTGTAACAGAATAATAGTTTTTATTTGATTTTTTTTTACATCATTGTCACGGTGTCGCCCACGTACTGCCAATAGTGGCAAAGAGCATTGAGTTAAATGGCAGGTGACCAGAGGCAATCAGATTGGATAAAATAACGTACATCCAATTCTGATTCGCCAGGGACGCAGCGACCTGCGTCCGGAGGGGAATTTTTAAGAAACCAATTAGAGACCAGCTTTAGGTCACATGCTGCCCGAAAATTTGAAGACTCAGATAGAGATCCATTTGTCTGGCGTCCTTCTCACATGAAACTGCGTGAAACGTATTGAAAAACATAATAAAGAAAATAGTTAACCGATTAAAGGCAGTTTTTATTAAATGCTGAGGCTCTTACTACTTACATTGTATGAGTAAACTATTTTATTTTTTATTTCATTTTTATATTATTTTTGTATACATGTATATGTCAGGAATTTTGATGGGGGCGGCGCCCCAGCACAGGGTATATAAACGCCCCAGCGCATGGTATATAAACAGGGTATATTTTTGAACCACTTGTGCTCTTTAAAGATTTCATGTGTAAAGTGGAGCTTGCTCAACTAAAACTCTTTGTTGCAAAGTAAACTCAATGTTTTTCCTATTAGTACATCTTCAATTAATTTCACACTGGGCTACCTCTGCATTTATTAGCATTCCTGGTAAAGATACAAGTTTTTTATTTTGTCAAATAAATAAAATAAAACAAAATATTTTGTTGCAAAAGCATAATCTCCCATTAAAAATTGAACCTTTGTTCAACGGTTGAAAAATTCCCATTTAAGAATTTTTAAAATCTAATCATTGGTGTCAAAGTAAGTCACACCCTTTTCTTTTTTTTAAAGGTTTTTTAAAGATCTTTAATAGTTTTCTTTTTTCAATTCAATTCAATTTCAAAAATACTTTATTGATCCCAGAGGGAAATTAAGTGTTGTTGTAGCTCACATAATTAATTCTTTAAGGAGTTGTTGTAGATAATGATGGCTGTGGTCAAGAAGGATTTCCTGTAGCGGTCTGTATTGCAGCAAAACTGAAGAAGCTTCTGACTGCAGACACTCTGTTTTTATATGACAGTCTCATTAAGAGGATGCTCAGGGTTGTCCATAATTTATTTAATTTTAGGAAGAATCCTTTCTTTTTTTAACTTCCTTTCCAATTCAGGAGTTTGAATACATTTCTGTATTTAGAGAAAATGTACTTTACCTTAAATGACTTGAGCCAAACATTTTGGATATATCATCTCAAGCTTAGCAGCACCATAGTTTGCAGACATTTTTGCCAATTTCCCCTGACAGTACCATAACCATGGGAAGTTTGTATGTTGGCTTAATCAAACTCATCTTTTTACCTTTGTCCAAACATATTATATGGCGTCAAGATTAACGACTTTGTTGCCCTTAAATTAGTAACTAATTGGGTGATGTGCTTAAGGTCATTTTCTATTTGGAAGATACATTTCTACTGAAACTTAAAATTCCTGGCTGATACTTTGAGATGGTGTTTCAACATTTGCAGATAATGATTTTCTCTTCATGATTCCATCTATTTTGTGAAGCGTACCAAATCCTTTGGCAGAATACATCCCCACAACATGATGCTGCCACCCCCGTACTTTACAGTTGGGATTGTGTTCTCAAGCTTTCAACCTTCCACCTGCTTCCTTCAAATATAGCAATGCTCTTTATGATCAGCACTTAAATTTTAGTTCCATAAGGATATGTTTTAAAATACATCCAAAGGTGTGCCTCCATTTAAATCAGAAGCTTACACATATAGAAGACTCAGTGTATGAACATTTCTGTATTCGAAGAAAGTATAAATAAAAAAATTCTAAAAACATTGTCTCTCGCTCTCAGTCTCTCATGAGAGACTGAGAGACTGGACTCAACAGACTGGACTGGAGGCGCAACAGTGAAGCCGTCTACAAGAAGGGACAGAGCAGACTGTACTTCTTGAGGAAGCTTAGGTCCTTCAAGGTTTGCAGCAAGATGCTGGAGATCTTCTACAAGTCTGTTGTGGAGAGTGTAATCTCTTCAGCCGTCATCTGTTGGGGTAGCAGCATCAGAGCCAGGGATTTAAAAAGGCTCAACAACCTGATAAAGAAGGCTGGTTCTGTTCTTGGGACAACTGTGGAAAATCTGGAGATGATAATGCAAAGAAGGATTCTTCATAAAATCAAAAAAATTATGGACAACCCTGAGCATCCTCTTCATGAGACAGTCACACAACAACAGAGCATCTTCAGTCGGAGGCTTCTTCAGTTTCGCTGCAATACAGACCGCTACAGGAAATCCTTCCTGCCCACAGCCATCATTATCTACAACAACTCCTTAAAGAATTGATTATATGAGCTATACCAACACTTAATTTCCCTCTGGGATCAATAAAGTATTTTTGAATTGAATTGAATTGAATGTAGAATGTAAAACAATTTAACCTAAAAGAGGATGGGTTTAGTCTAATTTAATGTGGGGCTGCGAGGGAAAAAAGTTATGTCTTTTGATACAGTGTATGTAAATATCAGGTTTCAGCTGTATCTGCAATTAGGACAGTAATTATCAAGTTTAAAACAACTAAAAATATAACCAAAAAGGCTTCCATAAGAACAAAGTTTCTTACCACCAAGCACAGTGATGAGAATAATGAAGGTAGGACAGCCTATGCGACTGCAATAAAAGACAAACCCTTTTTAATAATTTTTTAAGACATTTTTACCCCGGGTGCCAAAAGTTTGTTGTATACACCTTGGAAAATGCTGCAGATTTGATTTTGTGTAGTGTTATTGTTTTGTGGCATAAACTGCATCCCAGTTCAGACATATAATATTCGAGGGTTAGTTTGTTTAGCCAAAAATGTCATAGCAGCAAAGGAACATTGGCTATTCCATTTCCAACAGTCCACCAAATGCATTCTTCTAATGCATCCTTTTTTGTTCTGGGCTGGAAAGAGCTATAAGTGGCTCATTTGCAGCCCACTCGTTTGCAAAGAATAATTGTGCTGCTGTGACACTTTGAATTATTTAGATTTAACACAGCAGATGGAACTGACAACTCAATAGTTCAGAAGTGCGCTTCAAACTGCTAGATGTCTTATTTAGCCAGTTGTAACCTCCTTTTTTTTAATAGAACCCTTTGCTAAAATTACATATCTCTACCATTCTAGTGCATTTTATTTGTTAATAGTCCTCTAACAAACTTACATGGGGCACAAAATTCTAGTACGAAATTCATTTTAAATAGTAAATCCATCAAATAGCTGTTGTCATCAAATCTCCGGAATTGCGCCGCTCAAGGTGGCAGCATGTTGGAGTAGCTCTGTTACTTTGGTTCATATTTTTTTTCTTTTTTAAAACTTTAATTCTTCCATTTTTGGTAGAAACATCGTTTTTGTGGACAACTGTTCTCTCTGGTTTTGAATGCTGTGCAGCTGGAAGGATTTTTGCTGAAACTTTATATTTTTGGACATTTGTTATGATGCATAACCATGGCAACAAGGTGGTTTACAACTGGCAGCAGCTGATTAACATCACAAAAGCTCAAATAATACCTCAACTACAGCCACCAAACCCTGATGAGTTGAAAAGAAGACGCCAAAGATCCAGAGCATCCTCTACATCAGACTGTCATACAACTACAGAGCGTCTTCAGTCAGAGGCTTCTTCAGATCTGCAGAGCGCTACAAGAGATCATCCCTCCACATAGCCATTAGCATCTACAACAAATCTTTGAAGGAACTTGCATAATGAGTTACAACAACATTTAATTTCCCTTTGGGATTAATAAAGTAATTTTGAATTTTGAATTTGAATTGAATTTGTGTAATAAGTGTTCCTGTTAGGGGTGTACTGGTACATGTATGTAGATTCTGTTTTTTTGGTACAGCCCTGTTGGTTCGTTACGCACATGTACCGAACAAATACAGCTGCTTTCTACCTGAATACATGCAGAACGTTTATGTGCGGAACTCAGAGCGCAGTGCAGCGTTCCACAGCGCAACTTTAAAAGGTGACAGCAAAACAACAAAGACTCCCAGCTATCACTAAACTCTGCTATTTGGGAACATTAATGGTTTCTCATGCAGCTACAGGAGAAGAACGAAAGATGGACCGAACTAGAACTTTGTCAGGGAACGCATCTTTCAACAGCAATAAGGTCCATAACAGGCTCTGCACTGAACTGAATGACTCACCTGAAACAATGTGAAGCTGAATGTAAATATCACTTATACTAGAGAGAAACCAGCTGACGTCCACATGACTACCAGTAGCATCCCATAAGCCCAACTCTTTATTTTGTATAAAACGCAAGTCGGCGGAATCCCCGTTAATTAGAAGTGCTTTTCCCAACATGTACAGCTGGGAGACTAGCCTGTTGAAATATCAAAACAACTGCAAAATGATTTAAACATGTTTTAATCTCAAATATGGGCAAATTATTATTTAAGCATTTATAACATTGACTGTTTTTAAGTGGTTCTATTGTTTTCTACTCTGGCTACGTCTGCATGTACTATTATCTTTATATATATATATATATATATATATATATATATATATATATATATATATATATCTTTATATAAATATACATATATATACATACATATATACATATATATATACATACATATATACATATATATATATATATATATATATATATATATATATATATATATATATATATATATTTATATATACATTTATATATATATACATATATATACATACATATATATATATTTGTATGACAGCTACTGTAGGTAGTTGCATGCATACGGTCAGCAACTCTACATTAGGTTTTAAAAATGTTGATGCCAGACATAAGTTTGTGACATGACGCCTGTTTGCAGCTTTCTACATATCATGTTCTCCAAATTGCAAGTGGGAAATTCAACATAGTGTAACCAATAGATAGCAACCCTCTCACTAATACAGTCCATTGTCAGCAAGCAATAATAAGAATAGCCTAAGACTTGACAGGTCTGGTCTCAGTGCATGCTACGTATCTGTCTGTTCCACTGATGTCTCTTTTCCCCTTGATCTCAGTCAGCTGTTTGACAGCTTGGTTTTCAGCCATATATAAATGTCAGGCTGCTCAATGGGGACACATGCACAAAGACACAACAGTTCAGGCACACCACAGGGATTGGCATGAGTGTGAAAAGTTTACCGCTACTCTTGTCATCCTGTCGGCTCCCAAAGGGATCACTATACAATTAGTTTGGTGAAGCCCTGAAGTGACTGACAAATCAACAAGAATTAGTTGTATTAGTCAGGTGGTAGTCATATGTTTGTGTGTGTGTGGGGGGGTGCTAACAGTGTTTCTCTCACATACATTTTCAGAATTGAATGAATGAACAAATCAGTGCCTTTTTTCCTTTATCCTTTTAGGGGAGCCACTTCGAGTGTGTATGCATGCTGGGCCCAGCTGCTGTACAAGTAAAATGGAGGACAGCTACATGGCAGCTGTTCGTAGCGAGATGCAGCATAAGATGCGATCGTACAGCTTCGAACTCAAGTACCTGATTGATGGACACAGAAAGGCATACCAAGGTGGGTGAGTGAAAGAGGAGGAAAGTGGTGTGGGTGATGGACTAGAACATGTTTGATAAACAATTCATCAGAGAGTGTGCACAAACCTTAACTGAAGTCTCGGAAAAGCATTCATACCTACTGAAATGTTTCACATTTTCTCAAAAAAAACAACAAAAAAAGATTCAATGTATTTCCAGATTTCATATGACGGACCAGCACAAAGTGGGGCATAATTTTGGGAAATGATTTGTACAGTGGGGCAGCCACCGATTGTGCAAGTTGTCCCACTTAAAAAGATGAGAGAGGTCTGTAATTTTCATTATAGGTACACTTCAACTGTGACACACAGAATGTAAAAAATAATATAGAAAATCACACTGTATGATTTCTAAAGAATTTATTTGTATAATGGGGCACAACATGAGTATTTGGCCAGTAACAAAAGTTCACCTCAATACTTTGTAATATAACCTTGGTTTGCAGTGACAAGAGATCAAACGTTTCCTGTAGGTCTTCACCCGGTTTGCACACACTGTAGCTGGTATTCTGGCCAATTCTTCAATGCAGATCTTCTCTAAAGCTGTGATGTTTTGGGGATGTCACTGGGCAATGCTTACTTTCAACTCCCTCCACAGATTTTCTATTGGATTGAGGTGTGAAGACTGGCTAGGCCACTCCACAACCTTAAAATGCTTTATACATAGCCACACCTTCGTTTCCCGGGCGGTGTGTTTGGGATCATTGTCATGCTGGAAGATCTAGCCTTGTTTCATCTTCAATGCTCTCACTGATGGAAGGAGGTTTTTGCCCAAAATCTTACTATACATGGCCCCATTCATTCTTTCCTTAATATAGATCAGTCATCCTGTCCCCTTAGCAGAAAAGCAGCGCCATAGCATAATGTTTCCACCCCCATGCTTCACAGTTGGTATGGTGTTCTTTGGATGCAACTCAGCATTCTTCCCCCTCCAAACACAGTGAGGGCCATTTATACCAAAGAGTTTTATTTTGGTCTCATCTGACCACATAACATTTTCCCAATCCTTCTCTGAATCATTCAGATGGTCTCTGGCAAACGTTAGATGGGCCTTGACATGTGCTGGCTTAAGCAGGCGGACTTCAGTGTGTTACTAATAGTAATCTTTGTCACTGTGGTCCCAACTCTCTTCAGGTCATTGACCAGTTCCCCCTGTGTAGTTCTGAGCTGTTTCCTCACAGTTCTCAAGATCATGTACCCCTTGAGGTGAGGTCTTGCATGGAGCCCCAAATCGAGGGAGATTGTCATTGATCTTGTAATCATTCCATTTTCTAAATATTGCTCCAACAGTTGATCTCTTCTTACCAAGCTGCTTGCCTATTGTAGATTGGCTCATACCAGTCTTGTGCAGGTGTACAATCTTGTCCCTGGTGTCCTTAGACAGCTTTCTGGTTTTGCCCATGGTGGAGGTTAGAGTCTGACTGTTTGAAGGTGTGGAGAGGTGTCTTTTATCCAGATAACGAGTGGAGGAATGAAGAGCTTCTTAAAGATGTAGTAACAGGTATGTGAGGGCCAGAATTCTTGATTGTTTGTTGGTGCTTAATACTTAATTTGTGCACCATTATACAAATAAACTCTTTAAAAATAACACAATATGATTTGCTGGATTTTTTTACATTTTGTCTCTTACAGTTGAAGTGTACGTATGATGAAAATTACAGACTTCTCTCATGCTTTTAAGTGGGACAACTTGCACAATTAGGTGCTAAGAGTGTATAATTTAATTGTTATCCACACACATTTTGCTCCAATTACAGGTGCAAGTCTTCTGCTGCATGCCTCCTCCAGCACCTCTGCACTGAGAAACTGAAAAGTTTTCCCAATTATTCTTTGCAAAATAACTGAAAGCCAGATTGGACAAAGAGTGTTTATAAAAAAACTATTTGCTTTGCCACAGATTCTCAATTTCATTGAGGTCTGGAGTTTGACTAGGCCACTCTGACTGGATAAATATCCATCCATCCATCCATCCATCCATCCATCTTCTTCCGCTTATCCGGGGTCGGGTCGTGGGGGCAGCAGCTTAAGCAAAGAGACCCAGACTTTCCTCTCCCCAGCCACTTGTTCCAGCTCCTCGGGAGGAATCCCAAGGCACTCCCAGGCCAGCCGAGAAACATAGTCCCTCCAGCGTGTCCTGGGCCTTCCCCTGGGCCTCCTCCCGGTGGGACGTGCCCGAAACACCTCACCAGGGAAGCGTCCAGGAGGCATCCTGACCAGATGCCCGAGCCACCTCAACTGACTCCTCTCGATGTGGAGGAGCAGCGGCTCTACTCTGAGCCCCCCCCCCCCCGAATGACTGAGCTTCTCATCCTATCTCTAAGGGAGAGCCCAGACACCCTACTGGGGAAACTCATTTCAGCCGCTTGTATCCGTGATCTCGTTCTTTCGGTCACCAACCAGAGTTTGTGACCATACTCATAAATATGCTTTGATCTAAACCATTTCACTGCTATTCTAAAGGATTGCCCCGTATTTAGGTCTATCCATCTTATTATCACATCTGACTAGCAATTCTTTCTCTGCTTTAGAAAAACTTCCCTACAGTACAGTATGATGCTGCCACCACCATGTCTTACTGTGGACATGGTGTGATGTATATTTGCCTCCTTGCTCTTATTAATATGGCTGAATATTTCTCTGTAATTTATCACCACATTATAAATCATTTAAAAAGAATTTTCAAGAAAAGATAACTCATTGCAATTCTACAATAATATAAATCTTATATCCCTTTATCTCAAATAAAAACATCGTGTTCAAACTAATATCATTTCTGCTTCATGACCCTAAACCAATGTGGTTATAATAGCAGTCACAATTTCAATAGCTTAACAGTTCTGTCAAGAGCCCATGCCCCCATCTGTCATTCTCACTTTGTGTGTTCATCATGAAATAGCTAGTTTGTGTCAGGGTGATGCGGCGAGGCCAGTTTATTTTGTGAGGCGTCTCAGTGACTAGCCAAACAAACAACTGATGTTCGATTGAGTCTTTGAGCCAGCAAACTCTCAGAAGGAGCAGCGGAAAACTTTGTAACAACACCCAGCTCCCTTTCTCCGTCTGTCTTTCTCTGTTGCTTTGATAATCGGGTTTTGTTCTTGACCAAATAGATAGCGAGGGACGAAGAATGTTTACATTCAGTGTGTATCCGCAGCAAAGTGTTGTTGCTGTGGGCAACAGCCGGTCTCTAACTGGCTGCTCTGAATGGGAGGAAGAATACTCTGCTTGTCCACTTGTCTCTCAACACCATTCACCACCGTGTGTGAGCAAGCGCGTTTATGTGAGTGTGAGAGCAAGAAGGAGACCTTGTGAGACTTCATGTGTTTTCATGCATAGATGTGTGCGTACTCCTGCTATGTGAAGATTATTAGATTGGGTTTATTGATGACACACATGGCAAACATGTATACCCCTGTTGATTTGTATGTTTTTTGAGGGGGGCTCTCTCCTTACCACCCTGCATCCCCCCCCCACGCTCCATCTGAATAAGCGCAGGCTCAGTTTCAGCTGCTGTTTGCGCCTAAAGGATGGCTTAACCATCCATGGGTATAATTAATGCGAACACCCATTCAGAAAGAGGGACTAAACAAGACCAAAGGAAGCAGCATGGAAGACACAAAGTTTAGAATTTGGAGAACATGTTTGAAACTTTGAATTACTGCAGTGAAGAATGATTTTATTACACTAGAAAAGCACTCAGAGAGCACCGACCTCCGCCAGGACACTCATACCCCTGTTTTTATTTTTATTCTAACTTTTGGTGCTTTTCCTATAAAAATGTCTGGTAATGAGATGCATGGCCGTGTTCGTGCTGTTGCTGTGCTCGTCCAGCAGAGAGGGGAGATTCGTGCATGTATGATTAATTTGCTGTGCATATGCTGCAACCGTAGAGGGGCTGCTGCGGGGGGTCAGTTGTCTGTGAGCTCTCTGACACGAGAGACCAGTCCACAATGGCACCGCTGGTCGGTGGGTGGATACGCACTTAATGTCGGATCAACCCCAAAATTTAATCAGTTGTTCCTGGTCCCATCGCTGACCATTCTTGAACATTTCATCAAAATCCATCAATAGCCTTTTGAATTATGTTGCTAACAGACAGACACGAAAACGTAACCTCCTGGTGGGGGTAAAAATGACTTAATGGTTGTCCTCTTGCCACTCTTCTATACATGTTATGTCCAGCTCTAGTGGTTAAGTTTTGCACAGTCATGTATCTAGTTTTTTTAAATTCCTGTTTTATACTATGCACTGATCTTTTGTCTCATTTCAGACAACTTCAATTCCTGAGTCTTCCATCTGCCACAACTTCATGTTATTCATCTGAATTTCATAATCTTCGTTTGTTTATCTATTTATACCTCACCATGAGCACGAGTAAAGGCAGCTAAACACATATACAGTGGGGCAAAAAAGTATTTGGCAGCCACTGATTGTGCAAGTTGTCCCACTTAACAAGATGAGAGAGGTCTGTAACTTTCATCATAGGTACACTTCAACTGTGAGAGACAGAAAGTAAAAAAAAAAAAAATCATAATGTATTATTTTTAAAGAATCTATTTATACAATGGTGCAGAAAATGAGTATTTGGTCAATAGCAAAAGTTCACCTCAATACTTTGTAATGTAACCTTGACTGGCAGAGGTCAAAGGTTTCCTGTAGGTCTTCACCAGGTTGGCACACACTGTAGCTGGTAGTTTGGCCAGTTCTTCCATGGGCGGTGTGTTTGGGATCATTGTCATGCTGGAAGATCCAGCCATGTTTCATCTTGAATTCTTTCACTGATGGAAGGAGGTTTTTGCCCTAAATCAAACAATACATGACCCCATTCTTCCTTTCCTTAATATGGATCAGTTGTCCTGTTTCCTTTGCAGAAAAGCAGCCCCAAAGCATAATGTTTCCACCCCCATGCTTCATAGTTGGCATGGTGTTCTTGGGATGCAACTCAGCATTCTTCCCCCTCCAAACATGGCAAGTGGCGTTTATACCAAATAGTTCTATTTTGGTCTCATCTGAACACATGGCATTCTCCCATTCCTTCTCTGGATCATTCAGATGGTCTCTGGCAAACTTTAGATGAGCCTGGACATGTGCCGGCTAAAGCAGGGAGACTGCTGGATTTTAATCCATGATGACATAGTGTGTTACTAATAGTAACCTTTGTTACTGTGGGCCATGCTCTCTTCGGGTCATTGACCAGTTTTCCCCATGTAGTTCTAGATTGTTTCCTCACCGTTCTCAAGATCTTGGATGAAGTCCCAGGTCGAGGGAGATTGTCAGTGATCTTGTATTTATTTGTGATGTTACCTGTTACCAAGATTCAAAGCTTGTATCACAAAACTGAACCACTGAGAAGTGAAGCACGGTGTAGGGAGCTTGATTTGTTTGCTGATGGTCACGTGACCAATGACGGTCGTATCCTCTTTTCACACACGCACCTACGTAACAGCTTCAGACGTTTGTTCAAATCTTTAAAGCATAATGAAACCTGTTGCTAAGAGAGGCAGTTTTGAGATGTGAGAATTTTCCAATGTAATTCCTCCAAACAAGGATGGCAAATTTATACGGTCTAGTTAAGTACCTTTATAGTAAGTAGTAGAATTTTGAGCTTCATACCATACATAGACAGGAGCTTTTTAGACAGTTTGTTCATTTGTCATTCCTTATCATTAAAATAAATTCTGGTTTTGCATTATATTTTTATTGTCCTTGTAATTAATAAAAATGTTATTTGGGTAAAACAAATTATTTATGAGGTTTTCGGTTTGGCTTTGCATGTTCTATTTGCAAGAAATATTGGACTTTGGGATGTTCTATCCTTTTCTTATGTGAAAGTAAGTTCGTCATTGCATTACTCGATTTTTGTAAAAGCATGCATAAAGTGAGCTACATGTATTAGGGAGGGATAAATAATTATATACTTCTACTTACTAATTTACAAAAAATAATTCAATAAAAATGTAAAATGTGAAATGTACAATTTAATTATGTACATAATGTGAATATGTGTGAAATAAATTAAATAATCACACACTTACTGTATTTCATAAAACACCAGCAACTGTCTTCCATTAACATTATGCCATCGATGTTAAGGCACTCCTTTATTCATATCCTCCATGATTAACGAACTCAAGTATTCACACCAAGAATATTGATTTTAATGTCTTAAATTAAATTTGTAAAATGTAATACATTTTTGTTACATGGTCCCGAGGAGGCTTTTTGAATGCTTTATTTATGCGTAAAGTTAAATCCTCCAGTCATCTTCAACAGAGTGCAATTGACTGTGAAAACATTAGCAATACAATGCATTCACCAGCCGATGTCCTCATAAAGTTCTGAAGCTTCGAGCAAATGAACCTTTTTTCAACACAATTGGATTGAAAGACTCATTGTTTTTTAATCATCAATAACTCCTCCAACAGTTGATCTCTTCTCATCTATTGCTTCCATATTGTAGATTGGCTCATCCCAGTCTTGTGCAGGTGAACAATCTTGTCCCTGGTGTCCTTAGACAGCTGTCTGGTCTTGACTGTGGTGGAGGTTGGAGTCTGACTGTTTGAAGGTGTGGACAGGTGTCTTTTATACAGATGACGAGTTCAAACAGCTGCCATAAATAGAGGTAACTAGTGGAGGATAGAATAGCTTCTTAAAGAAGAAGTAACATGTTGGTGAGGACCAGAACTCTTTCTTGTTTCTAGGTGCTAAGTACTAATTTTCTGCACCATTATACAAATGCATTCTTTAAAAATCATGCAACATGATTTATTTGATTTTTTTTCACATTCTGTCTCTTATAGTTAAAGTGTACCTATGATGAAAACTACTGACCTCATCTCATCTCTCTGTCTATGTTAAACCTGTCACTTTTCTTTTCACCATAAGCTTTTTATTGTTAATTAAGTGCTGCTTTATTTTGTTTTATTACATAATAAATAAATAAAATACTTTAGTTTGTAGTTAGGAAGAAGTTCATTGGGTATAATTAGTGAAGCAGTGACATATTTACAGCATAAAATCACATGAAATGTAAACATTTACGTCAGAATATATTTTTGTTTTGATTTGTTTTTTGTTTTGATTTTGATAGCAGCACTGTACTGTTGCTCAACAGCTGAGTTGAGTCTTAGCAGATCTCTCTTGAGAGAAGTGATTATAACTCGCTGGAGAAACTGAGACATGCCCCTCTTGTAGTGAGGCTTTCTTTACTTCTTGTGGGTCTCTTCGGTGTGCGTGTGTGTAAATATGCCTGCATGCTTGCGTGTGTTTCTCCTGGCACTCTAAGACCCTTGTGCCCTCTTTTCCACTTCACAGCTGTCGTCCAATCACATAGGGTAAAAAGCTAATCACATGTCCCCCGTGGGGTGGACTTTGCAATGTAATTTGATGCCGTATGTATTTAGGCTGCCATTGCCAGGGCTTGGGTATGCGAAAACATAAAAGCTATTCGCTCTTTAGTCGTTTTACTTTAAAGAGCACCATTATAAAAGCTCATCCTAAAACGTACAGCATGCTCCTCAGCCGCCAGCCATCTAAAGCATTGCTATTGCATTGCAGTGACTATTGGCTAAGTTTCTACTTATCCTGTGAATTTCCTAATGGGTCCCTTGGACATTCATGCAGTGCCAGCTGTAATACTAAAATGCAAAGCCTTAAAGACCATGTCATAAACACTGAGAGAGAGGATGACTTGGTGAAAGTCACAGGTAAATAGACATCTTAGTGTTTGTGTGTTAGGATGGCTTCAGACTGAAATCATCTTTCAAATACACGCATTGTCTGTCATCGTGGTTATACAGCCTTTGGAAAGCGGAGGTTGCTCTTCTTTTTATTGGAGCCTGTTTGACATAGGAAACATAGTGAATCACGAGATGGGGCCTCTCATTATCACCTGACTAAAGATAACAGGGATGTGAAAACGAGCTCTGGGATGAATTAAGTGTGGGCTATTCTTGCCCTCATGCAAGAGGATGAAGTCAGTCCAAGGTCAGTTAGGACAGGATTGCGTTTTTGACAAGGTGCTGCTCAGAAATTCAAGGTTTTTATGCAGCTGCTGTACATGGCGGCTGCAGATTGTGGTATTTTACATCTCTGCCCACATCTTTTCACTAACAAACTAGACATGAACTAGATCATTACATAATTAAATGAGGGTATGACTCAAAGAGGTTATAACAGCCAGCACTTTCCAAAGGGTTTATGTTTATGATGACAATGTAACATATGTAATATAACAGCATTTTTTGTTTTTTGTCTTTGCATCTTTGCTCTGTGTTCATATCTGTTAGGAGTTGTGTACGTCCAATATGCAATGATTCTGTGTTACCTGGTGGGATTTTTATATTCCTAATCTCTGATGAATATTTTTAAGGTTAAGGGAAATTAAGAACTTTGTGCAAGGTGCAGTTTTAGTTTGACTATGCATAACAATTAATAAGTGACAGAGACAATTATTAACAAAAGTTGCAATTTAGATCAGAATGACCAAATTGGGGGAACACCATTATCAGGAAATAATAGCGTAAAAAGTTTTCCATCTCACATGTCTACCTGATCTTTTTTTATGTCTTACAGAGACCTTTAAGTCACTTGTGTCCTTCACATCGAATCTGACGTGCACTCTGTTTGACAGCGTCTACTCTGCTCTCGCATCAGACTGTCGCCCCCCTGTGTTTCAGCTATTTAGCGACATCAGACGCCACCTATCAGGAGATGCTAACTCCTCTCTGAATAATGCAGTGCGGCGATTTTACAATGATCTCTTCCCGCTAGTCTATCGCCGCCTGCTCAATCCTGGGATTGGTCATACATCAGCAATATACCATTCGTCGTTTTCCACCAATCACGATGACTGTCTATGGATGACACAGCAGGATGTCAACCCATTTGGACCTCATCCTCGACTACTCATCAACAGCCTGTCTCGTGCTCTGGGACCTGGTCGAGCACTGAGTCAGCTACTGAGGCTGGCAGGAGAGGTTGTGAATTCAACAGAGAAGGTGACATTATCCAGGGAGTGTGGACGGGGATTAGTAAAGATGCAGTACTGTTCACACTGTAGAGGTCTAACACTGATACGACCCTGTACTGGACTGTGTACCAATGTCATGAGAGGATGTCTGGTAAGTGTTTGAATGTTTTTGTGGATGCTTCATCAGCTCATGCATTAAAGTGTTAGGCTTTGCTTTTATCGATTGCAGAGGAAGTGATCATTTGTGTGCATAAAAAGAAACTCGGGGTTTTAAACATACCAATATTAACTTTTTTCAGTTTTTGTTCGGTTTTCTCAAATGTTTCCTAAGATTGACATCACCTGTGCATAGGTTGGTTTCAAGGTATACTATAATTTTAGGAAAAGCAGAGATTCAGAACTGAAAATGTTTTATTTATTACCATTCCCGCAACTAAAACAGTTTAAAGAGATGCTCATGACTGTGGAGTTTTCTCCAATCATATCATGGGGTTGCTCTCATTCTCATACCTATTTGTGGAAGTTGCCAGTCAACTTTCCATGAAGGTAGGAGGAAAAACTCCTGGGCCCTCATTTATCAAACGTTCATAGAAACTGTCCTATATTCTATCCTACAAATAACATTTTGAATGTTCATACGAACAGTTAAAAGTCGGATTTAACAAATATGCGGTGGCCACTCGTACGCATGTTCCTCCGCAACCATCTGTTGATAAAACCCACATGTGCGTACCTAGGTGGTCGTGGCCGTCCACAGTCATTTGCATAGAGAACCACCCTCAATTAACCATATTTGGTAACACCACATCCTCTGACACATGCATTAAATCCTTGCGTTCTTCCTGAAAATATTGGCCAAGAGAGCGAAAAAAGGAGTTTCAGTGACACTGAGATCGAGGTGAAACATAAGTGGGGGAAACGAACAGACTTTTTGAAAATTGTCATAGTTAATGTAAATTCATTTTAACACCGATAGTTTTTGCCCTCTATTATCAGCGGTTCCTCTGGTTCATGTCTCCTCCCCTCCAACATGCGGCAGTTATATTCCTGCTGCAGAGCAGACATAACAAAATGTGGCAAATGTTCGTTTTGTTTGCCATTATTCACTTCTGTGGAAATACCTAACTTTTTTGAACAAAATAATTCAGTAAAATTTCTCCCAAACATTGCTGTTTGGTTCTATTAGCTCCAGGGTAACCAATAAAAAAGAACACTGCCTGGGAGAAAGCGATAGAGACAGTAAATGCGGTCGGGACAGTGGAGAGGTTCCTGTTGGAAATAAAGGGAAAAATGGTTTGATATCAAACTGAATACAATAAAACGTCACTCAGCACACAGCTGGGCCAGATCTTCTACCAGGGGTACACAGATTACCACATTTAACATGTATGTATGTGCCCATGCATTATTGTAGACACTGCTGTGGCTGGTATCCGTACGCATGGTGACAACGACAACCTGCTTCACTGATAAGCAGGACCATCTAGTTTCCACAGTACAGTTTGCAGACGTTTTATTTATTTAAGTTTAACATCCTTTTAAACTGAAGCACTTGATGTGATAAGTTAAAAAAAAGCACACAGAGAGCGCCGACCTCTGCGAAGCACCTTGCCCACCCCCCCAGATTGAGATTCACAGGATTTCCATGCATGATCACTCCCAAAATGTAATCATTTATTTCTTGGATACATTTCTAACCTTTACTGAAATTTCAATCCAAATCCATCCATAACTTTTTGAGTTATTTTGCTAAAAGACAGACTGCAACATAAGCTCCTTGGCAGAGGTGATAAACTGATTTCAGTGTTGCAGTTCCCCCGTTCTACCACTAGATTCTGTGTGTTTCCATGGTCAGAGCCGTTCTTATATTTAGGAACATTTCGACGTACAAGTGCAAGATGGTAAAAACCACACTATGCATAAAATTGTTCCTACTTACGAAATACGCACAGATCTGTGGTTAAATACGGCTGATAAAAGAGGGCCCTGAATATTTCTCCAAACTCCGATAAAAAAGACAAAATTAAGTGAATGGAAACTTATATGATCATGCTTTTAATTATGTGAGGGAGGGATAGGAATGTGGTCTTTGTGGGGTCCTTTTAATTCTGGAAAGCACTTTGAGTTGCAATTGTTGTATGAAAAGTGCTTTATAAATGAAGTTTGATTGATTGATTGATTGATTGATTGATTGATTATATCTTAGAGAAAAGTATAGAAATAATGTATTGGAAATCAAAGCTTGTCATTCATTGACATTTAAGTGCAGGAAAGCTGAAAAACACGAAAAGTAGCTTTACTACTGTACTACAGTTGGATTTAGGAAGTAGTATTAATTCTCATTTTCCTAATTCTTCAACTGTTTTAAAAAATGGTTGCATATTATATAATTTTAAAAACCTGAGAGCTCCCTGGTGTCACGATTACTCGTCCCCTTCAAAATGTGCTGGACAGTTTTTTATGTTGTGCTATGTTCAGCTCCTTGGGCGCCTTTTGGTAGCTGAAGGCACTATACAAATAAAGGATGATGATGATCAGGATAAAATTTCAGGTTTTGATCTAATTTTACTTTTCATGTCTGTTTTCTTGCTTCCCTAATTTTAGGTGGGTGTTTCTGAGCTTGGTGCCCCCTGGGGAAGATTGGTGGTATTGCTCCAAAGGTTAGCTGCTACTTTAGCAACCAGCAGCAACCACAACAGCATGGAGCTAGCTCTGTTGGCAGTTCGAAACCATGTGAACGATGCAATACTACACGCACAACTGCATGGTCCACGAATCACAGCTACAGTAAGCCTAAAGTTGGGTTCAAGTTAAAAAACAATTTTGGAATTCTTTCCACAAGAATATATTTGAAAATGTCATCCTGGTTCTGTAAATATTCAAGAGGTATTACATTTCTAATTTGAAGTAGTTCCAGGTTATTAAACCTAAATTCACTTAATAATAGAGTCATTTGAATGTTGGACAGAGACTGAGAAAGACCATGGGTTTCTTTCAGAATGGCAGTTGGATCTGCTTGTACCTAGATGGGCTAAAAACAGCCTCATTCTTCAGGGATTCTGGGGTTCCCCTCAGTCTGCGTGTGTTCGCAGAAACGTGTGAGTGTGAATACAGATCTAGTGCCAGACAAAGACCGTCGTTGGCGGGACAACCGATACCCAGAATGCTGCTTGGTTCTGAGTGATGAGAAAGTTTCTGTGGCTAATCTGTGGACAAACAGACAGCACACAAACAGAGGCAGGCCAGTGCATGCACATGCATGCACACACACACACACACACACACACACACACACACACACACACACACACACACACACACACACACACACACACACACACACACATACACACACACGCACGCACGCAGTGTTGGAGGAAAAGATAGAGTCACCATCCAACTATGAAAGAACTCTGGACTGAGTAGAGTAGATTCCTGAGAGATAAATAAACGCACACAATCATCTAATTGTGGCTTAGAATCAAGCACCACTTCATTGAATATTTGATCAGCCAATATGGGACTGCTAGGATTTCAAGAGAGTTTATGCACTATCTGCGTTACATTGGATTTAAAACTTGTATGCAGCATTTTTACAGTGCCATGTTTTCATGGCAAAACTATGAGTAAATCAACTTTTTTTGCTGATAAACTGTATAAATGAGTGTCTAATAGTTCTGTCTACATGTCTGGTCATTATTTTGGTATTTTAGTGCATTTTAGTAAAAATATTAAATTTCTGCCTAAAACCGTCAGTGTAGCGCCCTCTTCAGGGTATGACACTATACTGCACTTGAACTTGATTTAGGCATTGCCATTTGCTCTGTGGTGATGGCTGACGTCAGCCACCCTGCCACTGTGGGGTATAAAAGAAGCGAGTCTCTGCCCACGCCTCCTCCACTGAACTTCCCTCCCTTTCCACTGGTGAAGGAGGTGGAGAGAAATCGTCCACCTCAGAAAGATCGCTCTAAGACAAAGGAGCTCATGTTGCTCTCCATCATCTTTCTCGCTGCCTGTGCCTGTGCCACATGTCAATCACAGCGCAGACCACGCCCAGCCCTCTCTCCCCTGGCGTTCGCTGCTCCGCCTGGCAACACCTCATTTTGGCGCATTTTTTAAACAGGAATTGCGAAGGGAGTTAGAATCTGGTAGGGGGTGAATTGCGCTTTTACTAAAAAACTAAGAATCCGTCAGGGGGAAACATTTTGAAATAAAAAATTGTGTAATAGTTGGTAGCACTGTTGCCTCGCAACAAGAAGTCAATTAGATTATGAGGAGATCAATTGTCTACAGCCCTCTGCAGATGTCCCCATGATTTTCTATTGGATTATTGGTAACTTTGGCTAATTGATTGCAAATATGTACACTTCTTTGTTGCTTTGGATGTATACTTATACTAGCTGTGATGGCCTTAGTATACCTCTTAACCTTTACAGCAGCGTAGACAAGCCTGCTGCCCTATTCGTACAGTTTCAAGCACATTTGTATCATGGCGTTCCATTTAGAGCCTACAGGCGACTTAAGGGGCAATATTGAGCTGGTTTGCTCAGTCGAAAAGAAGGCAAAACTGAGAAGAAAGAAGAAAGTTATTCATCCCCAGAAAAGAGACAACAATGAGCTTTTGTTTCTTAAAAACATGAATGATCATTGCTTTTCTAATCGATAATAAGGAGATCACGAAATTTACGTCACACAAGCTTCGCGATCGATTGAGAGTAGACTAGGAGTACTTAAAAAAAATAAAAAAATTCATAGTCATCTTTCTATAAGAGACGACCAAAAGTTGTGGCTCAAAACTGGGATTTATTACAACTCATAATTTTAACCACCTGTTCCATCTCAAGAAAAGTAACCCTAGTACATGTTGCTCCCACCATGTTTTTCACTGTTGGTACAAAGTTCCTGTGGTCTTACGCAAAGTAATTTTTGTTCCAAATCTATCGTTTTCAGTATTTCCACCATTGCTTTAAATTTTTTCCCCTTCCTCATGACTGTTTTCACTGTGATATTGCAATCTCAAGACTCAAAGTGACTGAATGGTCAAATTGATTCAAAATGTGCTTCAGCAAAATTAAAGAGGGTTTTATCCTATGTTACCAAATTTATAAAAACTGAGCTTCTTAGATGCTTAGTATTTATAAGGTTATAGCTGAATGAAAATTAAACCCTTTCCACTTAGCAAAAGGGCAAATTAGCACAGAGCAGTTAAAATTCAACAGACAAAATAATGATAATAATAATAATAATAAAAAAAAATTAAAAAACAACCTTAAAAAGCATTGACAAGTTAGTAAATGAATCAAGGATGTTCCTTTGCTTCTCTCCTTACTTCTTTTTCCTAATTTTAAACTTGAAAAGGATTAAAATCATAGGTTTTTTTAATTTTGTTTTTAAATAGATCAAATCTCCCCATGCAAACGATCTCCTCCTCTGCAGGTTGAGAAGGTTTGCGGACCTCAGGCACCCAGTTCTCTGATTTTGGATACAAGGCCATCCCAACAACATCCTGCTACCTGGGCAACAATACTCACCTCAATAAAGCCAGCGGTAACTCTGCCTCCTTCACCTCATCGCCATTTGCAGTCGTACCCTCAGAAGTAAGTTGCATTCAGTGCCTTTCAAAACTATTTGATATCCTTTTAAACCTTTTTAGATTACATCTAGAAAAATCTTAATTAATTCTCTTTGGATTTCATCGAAAAATTCAACAAAAGTAGAACATAAAATTGTGAAGGGGAAAGAAATCAATGACAGTTCTACTAATGAAAAATAAAGTGTGGCGTACATTCACATTCAACCCAGCTGTGTACTCCTAGAACTACTTGTTGTGCCTGTTCACTGTCCTTCCAGAATTTGAACTTCTGCTCCACTCTTAGGTCTAATGCAGTCACTAACAGGTTTTCCTGCAGGATTGCCCTGTATTTATCTCCATTCGTCTTCCTGAGCAGCTTCCCAGTTCCTGCTGGGAAATATACCTACAGCATAGAGTTACCACCACATAGCTTCATAGTGTGTTTCTTGGTCTGTATGATACAGTTTGTTCACTGGTGTTCTCTAATGAATCTCTTAAGACCTTCACAGATCAGTTGTAATTGTGCCAAGACTAAATAGGACACAGATGGACTGCTGATTTATTATGCCACTCCTGAAGAATATTGGTTATGCTAGAGTTTATTTAGAAGTATCAGCGTAATAGAGTGGAATACAAATGTAAGCCATGCTTTTCAGATTTTTTTGTGTAAAAGTTAGAAAACCATGTATCGTTTTCAATTGACTTTATCTGTCACTATCTGACGAACACAACCATATGTTTTTATGTGATAGATTTTGTCACATAAAACCCCAATAAAACACATTTTAATGGCAGGAACTTAACACAATGTGGAAAATGTTTAAGGGGAAAATAATACTCTTTCAAGGCAATTTTAATGTAATTCTTTATTTCTGGTTAGAATGACAGCATTTTAGCTAGGCAAGAGGAGAAGGTATTAAATATTTTATTCCGAATAGTGCCTTTCTTTGTCTGCAGGTCATTCCCCCTTAAAGGCTCTAGAGGAGACAAAAGTCGAAGCCTGAAAAAACTATCAAGGTAGAGTTTTTATGTTAGTAGTTAAGTAGTTAGATTTAAAAAAATATGTGAAGTAACTTTTTAAAGGGTCTTTTAGCTAGCTATTCTAGTTTTTAATTTAGTGGTCCAGTTATTTTTTTGGTTAAAACTATATCGTACCCCTTTTAAAAAAGTTTATATACATTTAATGTACCATTGTACATGTTTGTAAAACCATCTCGGTTGTTGATGCTTTAAATCCTCCTTCTCTTACTAGTTTCAATTAAAAAAAATGAAAGGTGCAACCAATTGGAGCTCATTCACTTGTAGATCTGTCTTATCAAAGTCATGATTAATGCTTTCATAACAACAAGAGAGTCAGACTCAGCCATGTATTTTAACATGAATCAAGTCTCTCAGATAAGTAAATTTGTCAAACTCTTTATCATTGTCCCCATTTAAGTCTCTCATCTGTGCAACAAAATATGTCGTTTCCAGGGAATTCGAAATCTCCATCCAGCGGTACCAGTGGTTTTTGTCTGAGCTGCCAGAAATGCTTTGTGAAAGTGAAATGGAGGTTGAGCAGCACACATGCTGGAGTGGTGAAGATGTTGTAGAAAGGTATGTGTTTTATGTTTGTGCAAAAGTGCCATATTTTTACAGTTTTCCTTACTGCTCTCTCCTACATCTAAAGTATTTGTAAATGAATGTAGAGTAACCGCTGAGCTTACGAAATATCCTTACTTTAGCATGAGTAAAGAAGGGTCCAGTGATGCTTTGCTCAGGCTGTTCAGATAAGAAGTCGAGTTTACAAAGTAAGCGCCCATGTGGCATTTTAAAATACTGCATACAGTGAACCCCTGGCAATTCACGGTTCAGTATTCACAGAAAATTCACCTTTTCAGGGAGGTCTTTTGTAGAGCATATCTAAAATATTCAAAAGAACATGCAGCTTGGGAAGCTGAATTATAGGCATAATGCTAAATGACGTTTGCAAAGCAGCCAATCATGGAGCCGGATTCGTTTTCCTTGGCACTGATTGGAACGTAACCAAAAGGGGGGAAAAGGAAGACTGTAAATGTTAGCTTCTGTGTTAGTGCTATGTTTTCCCTATACGCGCTGATGCATACTAAGTTCCTGTTTGAAGCATTAAAATAGGCAGTTATTATGTTAGTAGATATGGAGGTAGATGTGTTTCAAAACAGCCGCAATTGTATTTTGGACCTGCTTACTTCTCCATAGTTATAAGTGTTCCTAGAGAGCATCTCAACTACTCGTTGGTTTCAGGTATTCAGTCTTTGGTCCCTAACCCCCCCGAATACCATGGGTCCACTGAAAGCTTTTCCTTTACACCATCAGTAGTGTAATATGCTAATATCTAAATGATGCTGCAAACATTTTATGGTAGGCATGATATTGTATGGGAGGCAAGCTTTAGTTTTAGTAAGCAATGATCTATGTCTCATATGCAGCAAGAGTCTTTCGATTGCTGCCAAATTTGAGTCTATGTGCTCTTGAGTTCTTTTAATGTGCTTGAATTGGAATCTTAGGCCTACGATCCAAGAGGGTCTTTTGTATTTATCATTGTGTTGAAGAAATTTCATTTTTACCTTGTTTTCTTTTTGTCATATGCATTTCATTTCTCTTTTAATGCCTTTTAAAGTCATTAACCGATCTCTCAGCCACATGAAACTTTTCCAACATAAAAGCCTCATGTAAAAATGACATTGTATAAAGAAATATATTTACACTATTGTCATCTTGGAGCTATTAGAATAACATATATAAATGATAATCTATACTTAAAGCATAATGATCAACACTATATTGCATGAGTCCTATGCTGTCTCTTTTTTTTTCCTTACAAGAAACCAGACTTTCTTCGAGCCTTTTGATGTTACCTTAACAGCTTCACAGCTTAATAACCCAATAGATTTTACATATTTATTTTCTAGATTTTTTTCAAGGTTATGCTTTTTGAAAATGCTTGAATTTTTTTTAACACTTTTTATTCCAGTTATTGGGCATGACCGTCATGTTAGCTTGTGAAACAGAAAAAAAGCATCTAAACTAAAGGGACAACCATGTATTGTTTCCTCTGCCAACTGGTGTCAAAATTTTAAATCTTTTCAGTTTTTTCCTATTAAAAAACTAAACTTTTGCATCA
This sequence comes from Valencia hispanica, assembly GCA_963556495.2. Taxonomy (NCBI): domain Eukaryota; kingdom Metazoa; phylum Chordata; class Actinopteri; order Cyprinodontiformes; family Valenciidae; genus Valencia; species Valencia hispanica. Next base: position 50,494,670 of record OY747705.1, on the reverse strand, counting down.
ATAAGATAATTCCCAAAGATATGTTGATTGTAAAACTGTTGTACAGTAGATAAAAAATATATTTCTCAGGTTCTGTGTTTTTTTACTTACTTCCTAAAGTCATCACTTTCGCAATAGTTTTTTTATTTGAACATTTCTTTTTTTTCAGTTTATCAATTAATAGAGAAATGAAACAATTTTTATGTTTAAATCTAGGTAATGTACAAAGTTCACTTTTAAAACTGACTGAACTGAACTTGTTAATGATTTTCTAGGTTTTTTTGTAATTTATGCAGTCTCTAGGTGTTCTAATCTTAATCTTTGACACCAGTTCTGAAAGGAGGAATGGGTCAAAATTCCAGCAAGTCGCTGTGTCTTTATGTTGCCTACAATTAAGCCCATAATTATTCATAGCCCTAGCAGATGTTCATTAAACAAAGACACTTGTTCCTCGTAGAAAATGAGACATGATCAGTTTTGTAAAAAAAAATAGCAGTTGTATTTGCATTTTGATGTAAAAAAATGGCATGTCAAAAAATATTTATATCCTTCTCAATAATCAATGAAAAAAAATGCCATTAGATCAATGAAACCCCTCTTATAATGCTGAGTTTTATATGAGGAATATTCTGATCCATTTTGCATGTATGAAGATAGGGCCTGCTGACAACAGTGCAGGAAAGTATGTTCTAAGCTGTGTGTGTGTGTGTAGGTGTGTGTGTGTGTGTGTGTGGGAGCGGGTGTGTGTGTGTGTCTGCGTGTGCACACCCATTTGTCGTGTTACTAGTTTAAGCTGCCAGTGTAATCACCATGAGAAAGACTCTGAAAATGAACTCCCTAACCTTAACAACCCTTTTACCGCCCACCTCCCCCCACCTTGGCAACTTCTTGGAGCATCACACACATACTGCAAAGCATGCATACGCTCACACACACACACACACACACACACACACCCACACACCCACATTGCATGTTTATCCCCGTCTTTAAAACTAAAAATGCAAATAAAAAGGAAAAAAAAAAACTTTGATATTTTTTTTTTATGTTTTCTGATCTCAATTTGCCTGATGCTGGAATTTAAGAATAAAATGTTACACTTTTAATATTTATAAGCCACTAAACACACTGGACAAAAATGTCAGAGTTGTTACCATTGTTGCCTGTCAGCAAGAAGTTCCTTGGTTTAAATCCTTTCTGCATAGGTTGTTGTCCAATGATTTATGCTAAACAAACTACAAATGCGAGATTATAACTATTACAAAAGTTAAAGTTCCAGCTCTTTTCACAAATGAAGAGATTGTTTTCTGAAGCATTTGATTATGTTAAACTACAATGTTTTAGAAAAATATAACCGTCTTTTACAGTCTCATTCCATGTTATTTGTTTTGATGGATTAGAAATTGAGTTTTTAGTAATCGTCTGTCATCATGTGTCCTTTTTTTTTGTTCTACTCAATGGACAAGAAGAGATGTCACTTTTGGCTTGTGTTGGACTGCAGCCAGTCTGAGCCTCTTTGACCTCTTTACATCTTCTCTTTCGTCCATCCATCCATCCACCCACTGATTCATTCATCTGACCATCCATTCATCTCTTCGTCCATCTATTCAAATCTCCATTCATCTCCACCGCCCTCTGACCCACTTCACTTACAAATGTCTGCTGTGGTGAGAGTATCTGTATGTGAGAAAAAAAACACTGGGCGGGAGTAAATGATGAGAAAGTCTGAGACTGGATGATGGAGGAGAGGAGAGGACACTGCTTTGTCTTCTGTTTTCTTCCATACTACAAGGTGGCATCGCTCTAAACATACTTAGGCCTCTTTTTAGCAAATAAGACTGCACCATACAAGACTCAAAGCAAACATCAAGATACTGAACTAATTAATGTACTGTATCTGAAACATGACATTTTACTGACCATTTCCTATAAGGGATTATTACAAAATGACTGCATCATCTGTTACCAAAATGAACTAAGAAATTTTGATATATTTAAATCCAGACTGCAGAGCTTCCGTCAAGCATCATGTAGAGCTACCAGACCACAGAGGTAGTTTCTCAGCAGAGATAGGAGCACACCCCTATGTTTCCCCAGAGACATCGTTGAATGTGCAAGCAGAACACTCAGATAAAGCTGTGATCAGAACTACTAGGCAAGGCAAATTGATATGTATAGCCGACTTTCAGCAACAAGGCAATTCAAGGTGCTTTGGGTGATTAGGGGAAAAGATTAAAAAACGAAACAATAAAAACAACAATAAAAACAGAAAACAAGACATAAAAAAAACATTAAAACATACTGTTATGAAATTCCAGCTATTATTAGCCAATGAATCAAAGACAGCTCTAAACAGATGGGTTTTTGGCCTTAAATTTAAGAAACTCAGTGTTTCAGCAGTTTAGAAGTGGTCAGGAAGTTGCTTCCAGATAAAATAGCATAGAAACGGAATTCGGGAGAACACCCCTCTGCAGTTTTGGTTCCATAGTTCTGTTTGAGACCATATGTTTTTCAGTTATCAAACACTTTATCTACATATTTTCACATCTTAAACATTAATATTTTGAAAAAAAAACCTTTGTAAAATAAATATTGTCAACTTCGGTAAACTTTTTAATTTGAAGACCCAAATAAAAAAATCTGAGATTTTTTTTTCTCTCATTATTGTGCCATTAAGCAAATAAAAATAATTTTGGTAATTCCAACTGACCTAAAACAAGATAGTTTTGGTCTGATTTATCTTTAGAGAGTCAGAACCAAAAGGTGTATCAGTCTTTTTATTTGGTTAAATTTCTGGTTTTCAACTGTTAATGTGGAGTTCCACAAGGTTCTATTTTCAGCCCCAAGGTATTTTCTTTACATATCTTGCCATTGGAATCCATCTTCAGGAGATATAATACTTAATCAAATGAATATTAATATTGAAATATATTTGCCAATTAAATGACAACAGGTAACTATTTGAAATATTTATTGCAGTGTCTTACTGACATCAAATAATGGATTGCTTTTCATGTAAAGCCAAAAAAAATGGGATTCCTTTGTTCTCTGAGGAACTAAGTATTTTATACATTTCTACAAAGACTTCGCACATCTTCAAAACCCCCTCCATACAATCTACCTTGCATTTTGAAGATATGTAGCTTTAACTTATTATTGCTTCAGCACGGCCTTTCTGCTTATCTGATCGTATAGCATACCTACTTTGATTAGCAGCTAAGTCCGGCTGCGACAGATTTTTTTGTACATGTTGGAAAATTGGGCAGCCTGAGCATGGGAACTCAGGAATGTTCAGACTTTTACTGGAGCAACATAACTTCTTCAGATTTAGATCCAATTGAAACCCATTTTTAGGTAACATTCTGTACATGGTATGATAAGAAAAATACCTAAAAATTATCTATATTTTTTTTTTATTTACTTCCTGGTTGTCTAAAGTGCGTAGCATTTTTGCTGAGCCTGAAAAGATGTCAGACACTTTCTTGCAGAAGGCTGGTTTCTAGTCTTGCTTGAATTTTATGTGTAACAGCAGTTTATATGGCACTGCTGTAATTAACACCCGATCTTGCCCAGGGTTAGAAGAGCATATGTAGTCGAAAATTAAATAGACAAAGCCAAGTCACATAGAGTGGAAATCCATCAAAGGTTCTGTTTACATGTTATACTCGAAATATTTAGTCTGTAAATTTGTATTAAATTAACCAAACACCCCATCAGTTTTTTCTAAGTACTGTGTATGAGTCATTTAGGGGAAATAGTAGATTCCATCAATTTTCAGATGAGTCAAAACCTTCTTATAAAGAACCCTTAAATGTTTTCCCATCAGATTATAGAAGACATTTATTCATTATTACTAGCACTTTGTTTGATTAATAATATTGAGATGAATACATATGAAAACTGGTCAAAGGGGAAATACATCTAATAGTATTTACATTACATAAAGATTTTTATCATACAAATAAACTCCATACTTTCTTTAGGCCAATAAAAACAAAAGGCTGAGGATTTCAGGGAATATGTGAAATATGTATTTATTGATAACAACTCAGAGATTTTGTTTTCGTGGATTACAAACTCTAAATAAAACTGTATCTGAGCAGTGCCAAATAGGGAGACAGAAATACAGTATTTTTATTCATTCAACCAACAAGTCATTTTTATACCAAAGGATTTGTCTCCCAAAAGCTAAAGAATGTACAAGGGGTATCATTTTTGCAAAAATAAGATACTTATGTTTTTATTTACATTCTAACACAATGGGACATTAAAAATGATTCATATTTAAAGGTCCCAAAAAGCAATAGATATATATTTTTTTCTTCACCTTGTAATGCTTACCAGTAGGGTAACAACAAAAAGCTAAACATTCGAAGAGAAGCAGCTTATATGCATTTGTGTTCATTTTGTGCACACGTTCAAATGTGATAGCTTTTTGCCTCCAGAAGGTGGAAGTATTGCACCAACATCAAACATTTTTTTTATTTTGACTTAAATATCTGCCACACCCCAACTCTGCATTTATCTTTATGAAAAGCCATATTTTAGGAATGTTGGAAAGTATGTAAATTATCATAAAAATGGTTCTGGGGGATGGAGATGAAGATAGAGAACACAACATATTTAACTAAGTGCAGTTTCTTCAGAACAATCCAGCATGTATTATCAACATATAGGAAAACAATAAACACAGGTGCATGCTTCAGATGTATGTGATTTTGTGTATGTATATAAACATATATGTGTATGTCTGTGGGGTTAAGGAGCAGAGGTGCTGAAATGACTTCACAGGAATGCTGCCTGATTTACAACCAGTGTAATCATGAACCTCATTCAGATATTATCATGTTAGTCATTACTTTGGTTTCTCCTAAAAAAAATAAAAATCTGTAAATCTGTATTTGTGTTACATTACAAACACCTTAAGATGTTTTGTTTGGATGAGACACATGAAGGAATCAGGAATGGATGTCTGTGTTTGTTGCCACTGGCAGCCTTGAAGAATCTGATGGCTGCAGGAACGCACTGTTGTCAGGTTTGTGATTTATGTCTGCCGCTGTCCGGATCTTATTAAATGTCACTCATAGTCACATCTCGCTGTGTCTTTCCATGGCACAGCAACTTCCGTACTATCATTTGGTGTCAAACACCCAGCAGCCTTACCATCTGTAATCTGCCCAAAAGCCAATTTAAAGGCCTGACAGCTTCCTGTACACTAAACGGAGCAGCAGATACTTGACAAAAGATAAGATTTGATAAAAAAAAATATATGCTTTTTTTCATTTTTTATGTTAAGTTAAAAAAAAAGCTATTTGCCTGTGTCAGATTCAAATTCAGGTAACATTTGTTTTCTTTAAGATGTTAGTGCCTTTAATCGTATTTATCTTTTGAGTTTTTAATGTTCATAAATTGTGATGACTTTACTCAGCAGTTCGAATAGTTTTTTACTAGCCCACTCAGGGAGAAAACACGTGTTTTGCTTCGTCAAATCTTTGGTTTTGTTTTGTCCCCGAACTCAAATCTTTATTTTCTTCGTAATCTATAACGACAAAAAATGAATTATTATAATAATTATAGAATTAGAATAAAAATAATTAGAAAAGAAAAGCCCTTTTTCTGTAAATAGCAATAAAAAATATAATGACTGGCTTGGAATGAATTAGGACTTTCCCATAATTGTTAACACATTAAAAATCACCACATTTGATGGACATGATGAGACAGAGACAGACGTAGTGTTTTTGGTGCCCGAGGCGAGATTGTTGTTTGGGGCATCTACTACACAAAAGATCAATCATATCAGACCATGCAAGTTACTTATATGACGATCTTTTCTGAAAGCCGCCCCCGGTGGATTTTTTTCATGATGGAAATATTGTATTGTTTACCTCTGTCAATGCTATTTGCAATAGGGGTGTGCAGATTCACCATAAATCGATTAACTGCAATGTGAAATGTTCATAACCGATAGTGATTCAAAGTGTTCAAAAATCGATTGTTTTTCATACGAATTAAACGAGTAAAACATAAAAGGCTTTTTTAGATTTTTAGGGGATAGACCAGTGGAAACATCAAAATTGCAGCTAGTGTTTCAGCAATGCAATGCAAAATTTACTAAATAAAGCAAACCTTTTGCACTTTAGTTGTTGTTTGGATACTTCAATTAATGGAAACTGAATGGATTTGGTTGGAACTGGATGGAACTGAATGGAGGTGGAGTTCACCTTGACAACAGACTGGACTGAAGGCGCGGCAGTGAAGCCGTCTACAAGAAGGGACAGAGCAGACTGTACTTCTTGATGAAGCTTAGGTCCTTCAAGGTTTGCAGCAAGATGCTGCAAATCTTCTACAAGTCTGTAGTGGAGAGTGTAATCTCTTCAGCCATCATGTGTTGAGTCAGCAGCATCAGAGCCAGGTACTTAAAAAGGCTAAACAACCTCATAAAGAAGGCTGGTTCTGTTCTGGGGACGACTGTGGAACATCTGGAGATGATGATGCAAAGAAGGATTCTTCATAAAATCCCAAAGATTATGGACAACCCTGAGCATCCTCTTCATGAGACTCTCATACAACAACAGAGTGTCTTCAGTCGGAGGTTTCACTGCAATACAGACCGCTACAGGAAATCCTTCCTGCCCACAGCTATCATTATCTACAACAACTCCTTAAAGAATTAATTATATGCTTTGAATTCCTTATGTATAGCTATGCAGTGTTGGATGGGTAGCTGTAGGTGATGACGCAACACTTATAACCGGAGACTTAATATAATAAAGAGACTTGTGTCATGTTTGTGTATTTTAAAAACCCAAAGGCAGCAACAATTAAACTTAAATGATTTAATAATTAACAAAATCTTACAGAATTCGGAGAATCAAAAAATACTGAAATGAGTGCCGAACAACAGGAACTGGGCAGGAATCAGGATCAAACAGGGAAAGAATGACGACGGACCAGCGAGTAGTGACTGAAGGAGAGGTGAATATATACTGGGGAGGAAATGAGGAAGTGACTGAGAAGACCAATGACCAATTAGTGAGAGCAGATGCAGGTGAGAGGGAGAGAGCAGGGGGAAGTAATCAACTGGGACAGGAGGTAAAATGGCTGGGAGACTCTAGAAACTAGAAAGGATAATAGGTCAAGGGAGGAATCTAACTGAAACAGTGGAGAACAGAAGGAAGAAATAAATAAGGACACTATCTAAAGAGGAATACAAATAAAAAGGAGCAAAGGGTGAACAACATCTAAGAACAAGGAGAAATATGGAATCCAAAAAGTGCAGAAATAACTGGTAGAAACAAAGAATAACCGAACATAATAATAGAACTAAATAAGGAAAATAACTCACAAAACACAAACACCTGGGAACCGTGACAACTTGAGACTTGACTTGGACTGTAGCTCAAAGACTTGAGACTTGACTTGGACTCTAGCTCAGAGACTTGTGAGCATCTCTGATTCAAATTCAAAAATACTTTATTGATCCCAGAGGGACCAATAAAGTACATATGTTTGTACTGTATATGTATTGTTGTGTATAAAGTGCTTTATAAATAAAGTGGATCGGATTGGATGTTATGGGTGTGACAGTACGCCAAAATTCTCGGTTCGGTACATACCTTGGTTTCAATCTCACAGTTTGGTTAATCTTCAGTAAAATAAGAGAACAAAGCGAAAACATTTTTTTGTGTAATGACATTTAAAATTAAACTGTACTTCCAGTAAATTTTCCCACAAATTGCCTTTGGATAACATAAAAATGTATATAATAAAATATAGAATGCATAACATAATAGCTTAAATATTTTCTTCTTAGGAAACTGCAACATCAATACTTCAGCTGCCTGCCACAGTCAAGACAATCTGGGATATGAAATGAACATTTCAGACTGCCCTACTCTCTATGTTAACAGTGAGTAGCAAGAGCAGGATGCTGAAAGAAGTCTTCAAAAACCTGTTAATGCATAATAGGATCTGCTGTATGCAGCAAGCTCTACTAGTCGTGTGAAATCCGAGACTTTTTGAGTTTAACTTTATTGAAGGTGTGTTAGGAGGAAACCTTTGCTCTTAAAAAAAAATCTCAAAGGCCAGACTAAAGTTCACCAGGCAGAAATATGGACAGAGATCAGGACCTCTGCGCTAAAACTGTTTGGACAGAGGAGTCAGAGAACATGTCTGGAATGCACCAAATATATCATTCACAGTGGCATCTCTGGCATGATGAGTTAAGTGTGGCACAACACCTCAACAGGTATTAGCAGCAACTAATTCTTCTGTGAAGCATTTAGTCTGACTTAATATCTGATCAATATTAAATGAACGACATAAAATAGCGCAAATCTACACACTACAAACACCATTTTATATAAATATAATCGAAGAATTAACCTTTTTTTTTTTTTACATGAAATTACAAATCAAGGGTCAAAACCAGTGTTGTTCTACAGAGCCCCTAAGGGAACATGGAGGAAAAAAAAGTTGATTACTTGTCGCACCCGATACTTTCTCATGCACACCAATTACTAATTCGTGCGCACCAGATACTTTCTTGTGTGTAAACAAAGGTGTCAAGTTTGTTTTTAAAATTGCTAGGGACAATAACCATGAACTTGAGTGTAGTTTGAAGAATCCTGAGGACAGTTATTATGAATTATTCATATATACAAGTACTGTATTCATCCATTTGACATTTCACTACAAAGTGCAGTGCAGTGTAGGCTAGTGAAACGGCAAAAGGATGAATACAGTACTTATACATGAATAATTAAAAATAATTGTAATCAGCATTCTTCAAACCACACTCATTGTCCTTAGCATTGTTAAAAACTAACTGACGCTGTTGTTTACGCACAATAAAGTATCTGATAAGTGGGGCTTAGTAAGTGGTGCGAATGGGAAACCATCCGGAGCGCAGAAGAAACCAACTTTTTTTCTTTTTTGCCCATGCCTCCTTGTTCATTTCTTGAAAAAAAAATGCAGATCTTTCATCTGGGAAAACTTTTCCATAACTGTATAATCTGTCAAATAATCCCCTTTAAATCTTTAATAATCTCTCTAACTCCTTGGAAGTTAAAATCCACTGGCTGGTGAGGTCCCAAATGTTTGATATCTATTTTTTGTTCAAGAGGCAACGTTCTTAATTTAGACTTCATTAAAAAATCAACTTCATTCCTTTTTTTTGTCTTGGTAGCTAGCAAGAATAACCAACCTTAGATGGCTGGACACTTCTATCCAACAAGAGTAAACGTGACTATTAAACGTGTGCTATTCAGATATTTTAATAGGAGTTATGCAGAACCAACTTTCGCATTTGGCAAAATGGGACGCATCACTTCCTTCCGGAATGGAGCCCTGTGGTTTGTTAGCAGGATCTGAGCTTTGGGCCGTGGCATTTGTCCCCCACAGCTGTCTATTGAGCGCAGGTTGCACATGCACTCTGTGATTTCAGATGCTCATTATTTAAACAAAGGTTAATGGGCCACCCCAAATGCTTCAAGAAAATTCAGCCTACTCAGCTTGTCAGTATTCTGACAAATCTTGTAACACTTGTTCTTTTTGGAATACGATCTGTCACTCTGAATTGTGTATTCATGCTGTTTGTGAATACATTCTTGAACTCTAGGGTGACCAGATTTTCAAAACTAAAAACTGGGATACCTAAATCTTACCAAAAATTGAAGGTTGACATATCCTCGCTTGTGACTTATAACAGCTTTTTATTGTAGAAAGTGCAAAAGTATAACACAGCAAATTTATTGACAAAACAAGCGAATGAAACCTTTAAAGAAATTGTGAGACCATTTATAACAACATGGCAACAAGCCCTGCTTATTCTATGTCGATCTCTTGTTATTTCTGCTGCTGTGGGCACTTTTTGGCGCTGATAAGTGATGCTGCTCCCTACCGAAAGAGTCATGATATGGGGACGTCTTAGCTAATTCCTTAAAGAGCCACTTTTGTATAGAGACACGACATCTGAGAGGAGCGGGCCAACAGATTACCCTGTCAGATAAATGATCCAATAAAATTACCCTGAAGGTCCGATAGTGGAAACACGCCTACTGTGATGTGACTTTAAATGGGCTGTATATGCAAGAAACCCCTCAAGCATCCCACAACTGAATGTGGTGTAGATTCTCAGTCATCCAGGACATGATATTCTTGAGTTTAAATGAAGGCCACTAGACTTTTTTTGTTGCCTTCATTTAAAGAGTAACTAAACCCCAAAACAACTTTTTTTTTGCTTCTAAACTGTATAAATGGGTCTTTACCAATGCCATCTTTCAGTTTCTGGGGATTTTTTCACATTTTCGGGTAAACTTGTTTAATTCTACACTTTTTGGTCTAAAAACGTCTTAGTGCTGCCCTCTTAGGGTAGAACTTTGGCTACTGCCTTTGAATTTTGTGATTGGTGGAGAGCGGTACATCTTTACGTTACAGGCATTGACTGTGTCACAGGCATGGTCTCACAGACACGCCCCGTGGGTTTGGGCATAAAACTATCAGACATACCGGCCCTGTGGCGAGTTTGGAGTTGGATTGCGTTTTTCAGGTTACCATTATTATCCCATTAGCATTTAGTTAGCATAGCTAACATACCGTTTTGAACGTTAGCCTATGTTAGCATCACCATTCAGAGACTGGACCCATCCTGTCTCTCTCTGCCTCAGTAGCAGCTCCAGCCTCGGACAGCGCTGACTCAGTGCCCCGAGCCAACGGCTCGAATTGATACGGCTCGGGGCCGCTGGGCTCCATAAAGCCTCCCTCTACTCCTCTATCTCTGATAACGGCGGAGGAGATCCGCTGGCTCAGGGCGCTGAGCCAGCGCCGCCGAGGCAGAAGGAGACATGAGGAGTCCAGTCTCTTAGTAATAATGCTAACATAGGCTAACGTTCAAAACAGATGAATGTTGATCAGATCGATCAGTCGCAAAACTGCCAGCGTAGCTTTGGTCACTGTCCATGTTTCAGTGTCGGATTAAGCGAGGTGTCACTGTCCTCCTGAACACACCCCCACGTTCCCCCCTCCGCTCATCCTCCATAGTTGGCCATACCCCTCCGTGCTTTCTGGCTCTGCCCACTTTGTAGAATTTTTTTTATGTTGTCTGGGGGCGGGGTTATGCTTTTTCATGGGGTTCAGTTACACTTTAAACTCTCAAGATCAAAATGTGATATATACCCAGTGATGCATACTGTCTACTTTAGTTGACAGATTAATAATATCACTGAATTCATATATAATATTGACTGTTATTACTCCAATATCCTTAATTGATCTTACCAGCATATTTAACTGTAAGAAGAGCTCTAGTAGGGCTGGACGATATGGCCAAAACTTATATCACAATATATTTCTTAATTTTGGTCGATACGATATAATTCCGATATCGATATATACTATATAAAAGCCTCAGAAAAACTGCCAAGAATGCCCACAACAGATGGTTAATTACATACTTATTAAATGGCATTTAAAAAATATATAATATATATAATATGCATAAATTGCACACATTAAAAATAATATAGAAAGTAGTGCCTTTTGATATAAACGTCCTATTTTGTGTGAAGCATATTGTATTTGTTAGAGAAATGATTTTAGTAATAAATCCTCATACCATACACAAAATAACGTAGAACTCAGGGGTGTTTTAACCTTATAACTTAGTTAGTTTTTAGAGTTTAGTCGGTGCCCGAAGCATTGTAGTCTTGTCCATGCGTTCAACTTGGCTCAACTTGTTAGGAGCACTCATTTTGTTGAGAAAAATTGCGTCCTGAGCACAGCCAACTGCTGCCGCCAGGCTCCTGTCCTGTCTGTGGTGTACGTCATCACTCACGTAGCCAATGTGTCGCGGCTCTTTCTGTTCGGCTTGAATCGGCTGCACTCGTGAACGCTGTGAAACGTCAGTCAGTGAAACGCTGTAATTATATACCGTAATGTATATTCATTTCCTGCTCTCTCTGACCCTTTTCCTGTCAAGTAACTGTCATATAAAGGCCACTCATATCACCGTTATTGAATAAAAGTATACCGCAGTATATATTGATATTGAATTATTGTCCAGCCCTAAGCTCTAGTAGCCTGAGTGTGGCGATATTGCGGCCATATTGCTTGGCCAGTAGGTGGCTGTGTGTGGAGTAACATACTAACACACTAGCTTCATTAATAGCCAGATACATACTGGAAAATAGCTTTTAAATAGCTGTACTAACCCTTTACATGAAAGGGTAACTATTCAGAATAACATTAATATGCTGTTGGATAAATCTTAAAAAGTCTATACTGACCATATCTCTGTGAAATTCTTTTTGAAAGCTTAAAATGTGATGCTCAATCAAATTAAATAAAAATCACAAAACTCTTTTAAATTTTATTTCTTTGAAAACATACTCTAATCGCTATCAATGCCTAACAAGCTTTCAGATGATATGTGTTGATGTAACTTGCACCAATCTGTCAAAAAGTTGGACAAATTAGTCATGTGGATCTAAACCACTCTGAGCCTTGTCCCCTTATTAGCCTTTCACTACTAATGCAATGCTCAAGGCCCTCAGCTTCAATAATTATTGATCTTTCAAGAATGTATTGCATAGTCATAGCAATATAAATTCACTGCTGTGTTCCAATTTCCAGCGTATCTTATCTGACAAAATCTTGGGATTGATAATCAATACAGTTTGGAGGCCGAAAGCTTAAATCATCCTCATCATCTGAGTGTATATGTAACATTCATTTTTGAATGTTACATATACGCTACATGCGAATCAGCGCTGATGTTTCTGAACTTATCTTAAATTATTAAGGTTATTTATACTGTTCAATTTTCTTGCATAGAAATGTCTGAGTGTGATGTAGTGTCAGCATTTGAGTGCCTTTATGGTTTTGCTTTTGATCTGGATTCTACAGTTGTTTCCTAAAGATCTACAAGGTTAAATAATATTTTTTTTAAACTACATTCTTAATCCTATTAGAATGATATATTACACTCATTTCCATTTGCTGTATTTCCCTTGGTACTAAAAAGGTCACCGAATTAGAAACCTTATCCTTGTTTCTCTCTGGGAAATTAAAATTTAAATGTAAAAAGAAAAACCATGTTCTGTGATGTAAAAAAGGCTTCCTTTCTGCACCACTGCACTTTTCGCACTGACTTGTAAAAAGAAGTGATGCGAGGTTGTTTTTCTCTCAGTACCTGATTACAAGGATCTAATTTGTAGACATTCGGCTGGCTCTACCTTTGGGCCTTTGGGATCCATTAAGCTGAGCTCTGTGAGTCATTAGAGGAGAAAATTAAAATACTTACCATTGCATTTTTTTACAATTAGACCGGTTGGTTGCCTTGTTATGTAACATAATAACCCTTTGATGTTTATCTATTGACAAATGTCTTGCTGAAAAATTGCCGTCTTGGGGTCTTCTTGTGCTCTAGATCAAACAGCTGGTTTATTACTTCCGCATTTATGAAACCAAATTCAAAGCAGCCTCAGTAAAAAAAAAGAATAGCAAAAAATGTTTTGTGCCTATTTGTAGTTTCAAAGCCATACATGGAATGGCTTTGAAACTCACCTCAGCTACGTGTTAGTGTTACAGTTAATAAGACGCATGCTGAATTTTAATAGAGATAAAAGAAAATGCAAAAAAATACCACAGTATTTTTGAAGTGTTGACAAAAGATGCTGTGGGCTTGTGGTTGAAACTGATCTTTGAAATCTTTGCTGGACCCTGAGGAATCTTGGGATTTTCCCCGAGGGAAAGAATATGGGTTTAATAGCTCTTTTATTTATTCTCATTTATTTATTTCTCACTCATCACCCTCCTTCTCTTCTGCCTCCACTTCCTTCCATTTGCTGTCATACTTCTTTTTTTCCCCCATCCTTCTGCTGTCATTGGTTTTACAATCCCTCCTGGTGGGGATATGCTTTTTGTGACACTTTAATGCGTTTACATGTAGCCCAGTATCCTGTTATTATGTGGGATTACTGCTGCACATCATTTCCTGTTTTCCTTGGTCACATCCTCTTCTCAATTGTACACTGAGATGCAGAATGACTGAATATACAGAGATTACCAAGGATGCACCTTTTGATCTTTGCTTTTCACTGATATATCTATGCAGACTATGAGAGCAGTTTCCATGGTGACATTGTTCAAAATGGATCATTTTGTTTATTTTTGCGATTAACAAATAAGGAGTATGTCTCATTAAGCTCGACTGATCTGACACCCAGCAGCGGTGCTCTATATATGATTTTCAGGTTTGATAAACTTTTTATGCAACTCAGCTACCGGTTAACATCGTTAAAATCGTTTCCCCCTTAGACTTAACAGAATGAGCAGTTTACAATACTCAGCTGATATGAATGGGCTTCATTGAACACCTTAAAGTCGCATAAAACATAACATTTTTAAAAGAACCAAAGTATGTTCTTTATGTCCAGCAAGACAGGTTTAGATAGTTAAAACTTGCTACACTGAATTATATATAGTCGAAAACTTGTCAAACAATTTATATTCTTTCTTACAAACTGTATATTGTTGACTTGTACTTTTTAATCTTTTGCCTACTCTCCTGCATCAATGTTCAGAGACACACATGTATTGAGGGATGAGCTGCAAAAATAGACATTAAATAACCTTTTTTAAGGTAGAGTTTCAACTTTTTTTGGATTATTTAACATTTATTTCTGGTGTATATGAGTATACAAAAGAAGTGGAGAAATTACATACACTCAGCATGGGATTGAATGTCATATTAATTTTAGCCTTTAATGATTTATCTGATGACTGTTTTTTCAAGTTGAAATAATTATACAACAAACAATGTTGGATATATATGTAAACTTCTTCTAACATTTGGTTTAATGTCTGTTAGTAAGTTGTACCTCAACCACAAGCTTTTTGTGGCCATCACTGATCTTCTCTGATAATTCTGGCAGGAAATGGGAACACTTTTCTTGTCTATTTAAATCTTTTGGTTTCCTATAAAAGATCAAGCTTTTATAAGTTCTTAGATAAGGGCCATTCCAGAGACTTAATATAAGCACATTTTATTCATTCCAAAATGATTTTTTGAATGACACTTTTACTGTCTAAACTATTTTCTTTTTAATCTTTTAACTTCTCTAATTTTCCCATGAAAATCTTACTCTTAACTCTTTTTACATGAGCATGGACTGAGAAGGCCCCGCTTCTATTAAGTGGTATACAGCACAATTATGTGAGACACTGGCTGCCTATTTGATGTGAAGTAGCTCAGAGCTGTTTTGGAACAAACATCTCCCAAATAGATCATATTCATCTCTTGTGACCCTAAATATCACATATAGCTGTCAGGCAAAGTTGAACTCTGACTCAGACCTGGCAAAACTGTTCTCAGAGCATTAACACTTTGTTTGGTTTGGGAATAAGACCTTTACTGAGAACATGATCTGTGTAAGCTAAGAATCTGAGATCTAATTAAAGGCTTTTAGTGCTGTGTGGAGTTTTTGTCTGATCCCAGACCAGCAGGACGAGGGCCTTAACATTGCAGCATCTTTTGGCATCATTTGAGCCATCTCAGATGTAGCCACTAAGTTTCTGCTCATTAGTTCCCACAATCCATTTTCCCTTGTTGCCATAGTCAGATCGTGTTTGTGTATTCCAGGGTGTGGACTGTGTGGTTACTGAGTTGGTGGCTGATTGTATTAGCAAGCAAATCTGGTTTGGAATGAAATAATGTGACTCATAAAGTTCTTCTCTGTTGCTTCTCATTCACTCCATCTTTCTTTTGATCCACCCACTCTGACACCCTACAGAGGCGAAATGATGCGATGCAGGCTTGACAGCCCACTACTGAATGAGGCATCAACTTGCAAGATGATCAAAGATGAAAGTAAATGAAGAAATTTGCACTCTCAGGCTACTCCACTCTTTATTTTTAACTTATTTTTTAAAGCATTCACTCAAACACAAATATACATCAGAAAATGGATATGTATTTATTTAAAACTATCGCATCAAGTGAATGTATTGTGACAGAATACTTCACAATGGTAAATGTAAAGTAAAATAATTTAATTTCATGTTTTTGTTTTGGGACATTTTAAACTTTAAAAGATGCAAATATTATATAACCAGAGTCATCTCTAACCCTAACTTTATTTTTACTTCCCTAACTTTACCTAATGTTTACTTAATATTGGCACCCCTGGTAAAGGTGTGTAAGATACCTTAAAAAAATTGAATCTTTTTTTGAGGTAACAATTTCAATTTGATTAAATGTATTCAGTGACGATTTATTCTCTAAAGAATAATTTACTTATTAAAAAATTGTGCAAAAAATTATAGTGAATAGCTGGAACCCAGGGGTCACAATAACAGATAATTTTTCATATTTGAATGTTTTTTTTCAAAGCAACACTAAGTAAGTTTTGCTCTTGGGGTCCCCCTACAGTTGGGAAAAAGGTATTGTTTTCTACTACTGTCGTAGAATCTGTTATGGTTACACCAGGGGATTCACGTGCATTGACAAGCGATACCGTCTAACGGTACAGATTTTCACGTCTTGGGCAGCCTTCGTTCCGTGTCAAATGTCTTCATCCCAGGTACATTTTCTATATTTCAGCATGTCATATGTATGGCGGCGTAGAGCAGTCAACCATATAATAAAGAAATTAGACCGTATCACGTTATAACCTGATGGTTTCAAGTTGTTTTCACCTTTTTACAATAAACTATCATGTTATAACATGATACGGTCTAATTTCTTTATTACATGGCTGACAGCACTGTTCTGATGATCTGTGCTACCTCCTCAGAATGTCCTACCATAGCGCGCATCTGTCGGTGCTATCCCTCGAAAAGTATGTTTACATGCCGAAAACAACTGTTAGCTTTGATGTTAAACATAATCATCTGAAAATATTTTTAAGTGACAAGATTGAAGTTGCAGTTTCGCAGTAATGCCTAACATAGCAAAAAATTATGAATGACGAAAACTTTTCTTTCAATCCACAGAACATGCTACCCATTTAATATAAAGCTAAAACTAGCAAATAAAGATGCACTAAAAACCATGGTCAGAATATCCTACCTGTTAAATAGGCCTATAGATGAATGGCACACTCTGGAAATCTGTTATTAGTTTGTAAGCAGCTAATGAATATATACCAAGCCAGTAAGACGTAGAGCAGATAGCAGTATTATTACTCCAAAATAATAAAATGTGGTAGCCTATGATTATAAGCACAAATAGCCCGCAAAATACACCACATTTATTCTACGACTCTAATTAATGGGACTTACATGCAGTGTAACGATATCACATAAGTGAAACTAACATAGGTTACAAGGACTGTCATGTAAAGTTGAAACTAGTAGCTTAAGGAAAGCCATAAAATATTTTGAATAAAAAATTGCCAGTAATAAAATAATTTGAATAAAACTCACCGTAAACTTCAAAGAAATAAAACAGACGAAATGGATCTTCCAGGTACGAATTCTTGATGACAGATTTGCTGAGTAAGCGAATTGTGACGTAACATCGAAATGTGCATGCGCAGTGCTACAGGGTAGCACGGATTGAGGGGTAGCACAGATAGTTGGAACACCGGTGTACATATGAATACAATTTTGACTCCATCATGATGACAATTGTTCAATCTACCTGCTGCTAGGTTTCTTCCATTTATATGTACTGCCGAGTATGCTCCACCCAGAGAGCCTTGCAGGACGCTGCACCTACCGGCTTTTGTGAAACCTGCTGTAAAGCAAGTCTCATTTTAACTACAAAACCGCTACCCGACGACCCAAACTTACATAGTGCTGTTATGGCCGATAGAGGGCCGCAAAGCGAATGCACAAGTGCCGTTTCACCCTGTTATGAGTTGATGAACCACTGACACGAGTTCGGAAACATTATTTTAAGGTAAATAAAAAAACTCCTTAGTGTTGCTTTAAAACCAGACAGTTGACCAGCAACAGATATCAGGACTTTAGCTTAATCAGGGACATGGATACAGGTAGTTCAAAAATGCCTAGAGGCAAAACTAGGAATCAAGTGGAGACATTAAGAACATTTATAGTTTAAAAACAATTATTCCAATTATTATTAACCAGTACTTTTACTAGTGTTTGTTATTAGTTGCTGAAAAATATAATTCTAACAAAATATCTTAGAAATCAAGAAGTTTAATGCCAATGTAAGGCAGGACTAGCAAATGAGGTCCAGTTGCAGAGCTGGATATAGTAGCCAAAAACTTAATATACTTAATACTCAAGTGAAAGCAGCACTACTTTATTATATTTTTACTCAAGTAAAAACATGTGTCTGTGCTTTTCACAGACACAACAGTCACAAAACGCTGAACAACATAAATCACAACATTTTACAAAATGTGAAAAAAAACAAGCATAAGAAGCACAATAGGATCATGATATAAAGGCCAGGGAAAATAAAATGGTTTTGAATTGTTTTGTTATGGCCGATAGAGGGCCGCAAAGCGAATGCACAAGTGCCGTTTCACCCTGTTATGAGTTGATGAACCACTGACACGAGTTCGGAAACATTATTTTAAGGTAAATAAAACTCTTTAGTGTTGCTTTAAATGTGATGGAAAAATCTGAAGGCCGTCCGTCATTTTGACATATTCGTATTCACACCTCTGACCACTTGGTGCAGATATGCAGAAATGTTCAACTTTATGCACAGAGTATAGGTAACTAAATGAATTAAAAAATATATTGCCATGAGAGCATCTTAGCATCGTCTCAGACCTGAAAACCGTACTCAGTGCATCTCTCTAACCAGGAACTGAAAGCAAGTTAAAGAGTTACTGAGGCTTTGGAGTGCGTCACTCCAAAGAGCCGGTGTCGTGCCAACCACCGGTGCATTCTGCAGGATTTCCTCCCGCTGAAGTGATAGCTTGCTGGCCAAGAAATGACTCGTTCAGAGAGTCTTACCGATTTATGATGTCTTCAGTTTGAGAAATGTTCCCTGATTTCAAAACTTTGGCTGAAGTGGCACTCAATTCCAGTTTCCAGTTTTTCAGAGCGCGGCTTCATCCTCCAGTTCAACATTGAACCTTAGAAGTTATATGTCAAGGGAATAAATCAAAACCTTGTGAAAATAACCTCTGCAGCGTTCCTACTATTTGATGAAGAACAAATGGTTGCTCATTTCAGTTCCATGCGGACCAGGAAGAACTTGGTTGGAATATTTAGAAGACTGTGT
This sequence comes from Valencia hispanica, assembly GCA_963556495.2. Lineage (NCBI taxonomy): Eukaryota > Metazoa > Chordata > Actinopteri > Cyprinodontiformes > Valenciidae > Valencia > Valencia hispanica. The sequence goes on along the minus strand of OY747705.1, from coordinate 50,475,481 downwards.
GTTCATGTCACAGCAGGTGAACTACCGGTATTAAGTGCAATTGTTTAATTTCATTTTTTATATATAGCTCTCTGTTCAGCTTGTTCGGATTGAATATTATTTAAAATAAATAAAAAATAAATACTAATTTCAAAAATTGATGAGTCGAAATCGATTATGACCGGATTTTTTTGACTACGTTGGTCAAAATGAGGGACAACAAAAAAATCTAGCTCAACCTCTGCTGGAATATTTAAGTAAAAGTAGTTTTGAACTTTCAATTAGTAATGACTTACTTTTTGTTTCCCTGGGGTATAAATAGTACAGGAGAGCATGCCATTTAATTCAGATGTGTGATGATCTTCATAAGTTACAACATGGCTACCAGAAAGTAGCTCCTCATTTTAACTTCCCCTTCTCCACAGTCAGAGCATTCATAAAAATGAGCAACTGTAGCTGTGACTAACAAGGCTGCACAATCTGCAATCTGCACTATCTTGCCACATGTCACACAGATGGTGCGGGAGATTTTTTTAAAAATCCCAAAAACTTTATTCTGTAGAGAAAAAGATGATTAAATTTAAGTCCAGCAAATGCTATCTTGAGCAACTCTAAAGGTCTATGGATGATTTAAATTACAACAGCATGCAGACCTAATTTCAGAACTGTATGGTATGATTTGGATTGTATATTTTAATAAATATAATCGACCTGCCTATGTGGAGGTCTGCGCTCTCTGAGAGCTTTTCTATTTTAATTTGTGTAGATGAAAATTGTTTTTACAGCCTACCTAACAGAGTTTAGCAACACTCAAGTCCGGTTTTAAAACACATCCATCTATAACTCGGAGACTGAGAAAAAGATTAGTCTGCCTTAAATGTGAGCTAAGTATCCAAAGGCATTAGCTTAAGCAGAGTCTGACTCCTCTGTTTCAGTAGGGCATAGTCCTTACATTGCCTGCTTGCAGTAGTTTTTATATTTTTACTCGAATTTTCCAGAGAAACAAGCCAACCACTTTGTAGGTACCTGCGTTCCTTTTGGCGACCAAAAAACAGTCTCCATGATGTGAATTGTTCCATTTTAGGTAGAAAGAGTTATGTTAAATTAAAGATCATGTTAGTTTCAGATCAAAGACCATTATGAGAAAATCAGTGGTTACAGTAATGGTTGGTGGAAGTTTCCAGAAACTCTGTTTGATGTGATGGAAACAACTTTGTGTATATTTTGTGCATAAAATGAATCACCAAGTGCTTCGACAGTGTGTTAGAACTGGGGCAGTGAAGCAACACATGAACAACAGAACTTTAGCAGGAAGCACTGTATGTTTACATCATGTTTTATCTGTGTAAAGTTACGCAGGTCACGTTGTTGGCAGCACATTGAAAGCCCAGAAGGAGAATCCAGAGATGTCTATACGTCATACAGATCCTGCCCTCAAGGAGGTGAAACAAAGGCTGGAGCAGCTAACACAGGTGAAAATATACTGATATTTGACTTTACTCACATATTAAAGTGGATTTTTGCAATTGCAGCTTCGAACTTTATTGTAAAATTATAAGATTTGTTGCACAGATGATTCATAAAATCATGTGAAACCATAAAATGACACATAACTATCAGTCAAAAAACGAGTCACAGTAATTATTGATTATTTCTACCAGAATTTGAAAGACTACTTGTATTTGAAGAACCCCACAAATGAAAAGTTTGTCAGTGATCCCTACACCTTAGTGAGTAACATATATGAAGATAAGGCAATGTCACCTCAGATGTTAAGATTGTTAGGATTTTTAGCTACTATCAGTCCTATAAATATAGTGTGATAACAGTTATCTAATCTTTAGTTCCAGGTCAGTACCGAATCACTTACCTTCTGAATGTCATTCAAATCTTCAGCCCAACACCCTGAGCTCAGTTTTAGAGCAAATAACTAATCATAAAAGCAATCAATACAATGGACATAAATATTATTTTGACATCTATAAATGTTTACGTTTTTAATTAAAAATGATGGGATAGCATAGGCTGAGCTTCTTTTCTCTGCTTTTGCAGCTCTTTCTTTACCCTCTCTAATCTTGTTGTTAGGTCTATTAATCATGCTGCATTTAACACATGTAACTGCCAAGTCAGCACTTAGAGGGTGAACGAATGGTTTGCAGTGGTTTTGCCATACACACAAAAATGCATACTACACAAGCACCACATATTCATTTATGTATGAGATTTCTAGGGCTCATTAATTCGATTCAAGTGGTCCTTTTGTTTTGGAGAACATTTAATCTTATGTAAATATTCTTGTGTGATCAGTGTAAAGCATGAACTTTTTAATAAAAATAGAAGTTCAGTTTTGTTTAGGCTGTTGTAACAGGTCACAACATGGGGCTGAAAAAGCCGTTTTATATTCTAAAGGGGTGTGATTTGTTCCACTTTTTTAAACAGAGAATTCAAGTCTGCTCAAAAAGGAATCTGTACCTTTAATGAGCTTTCATTGTCACTTAGATGTTTAGAGTTGCTTTATTATCATGCATACTGGCACAGTTACATGTATTTAAAGGTTGCTATTTGTTTGAAGTTCAAGTTAATGCATGCCATTGAATAATTATCATTCCTGTCTGTCATTTGCCATTTATATACTCCCACAACAAGGATGAGAGATGGCTGAAAATATGAAACAGGAGAAAGAAGTATCTTTGGAATTTTAATTATTTCAGGAACCGTTTTTCAACGTTTTCTTCTGCTTCTGGTTTGTATTTTCTGTTAAGGCTTTTGGTAGAATGAGGAAAGTTTGACTAAAGCTTCTTTGTCTGCTGGGATTTTATTAGGCAGTCATTTATAGCACCAATCATGATTTGTATGTACATGCTCAGCCAATGAAGATGAGGCTAATCAATCCTATGAGAACAGCCTTTTTTTTATGAATTGACAGGGGATGACAGCATGGGCAATGGTGGCTTCATTAAAATGTTTTCATTTTACTCTTCCCACGAGACCATGGTCATCTACCGACAATATTCAGTCGTTCACTTTTGGCCTCAGAAACTAGAGTTTGTATAATGTTATAGAAATGCAGGTTCCTTCTTTTTGTCAAGGAGTAGATGTTTGAAGAGCAAGTAAAAACAGGTCCTATGCAAACATGTTTAAAACAGAGAGATTTTGGGGGGTAGCTCTACCTGTTACAAATCACACACTAGATTATTATAATATTTTTATTACCCTGTTGTCACAATAAGAAAGTAGTCGACTGCCATGTTTTGTTTTCTGCTTTTGTAAAGCACCGTTCCTTTTGATAAATCTACAAATACAGACTTTAGACCTTCAAAGACCTGTGTTTGTAAAAATCTTCAAAACACAATGAAGCTATTATTAAACTCTAAAGACATAAAAAATATATCAGCAAACATCTCTTGCCAGTTTCATATTTACACTGTAGGATAACCCTATGTAAACAGAAATAGTGGTTTCCGGTTATCAAGGTATTAACACAAGTATTTGAAAGTAAATGTATAACATAATACTTTTATTTCAAACAGCAGTCAGTCAGCCTGTAGCATACAAATTCTAATTTTAAAGCTACCTTAATGGGAGTAAGGGTAGTGTTAGTTTCCATGCAACGACTCCCTGTGTTATTTGACACTTAAAATATTTTTAAACGACCAAATTATTCTTGTAAGCAAGGGAATAGTATAATAGACCGACAGAAAGTGTAACTGCACTACTCTATGCTCCATACAGCTGGAGAAAACTCTGGTTAACCTGGCACTTTTATATTCTATAACAACTCATTTTACATATGTAGTGCACGTTACTTTCACAAAACTGTATGACCAGTTAGCTAAAACTACTTAAAAATTCGTCCTGTGAAAAATTAGTCAATTTGATTGTGTGAAGCACAGAAAGTGCATTGTAGTTTGTGGGATGAGAAGTTCTTTGAGATAGAGAGGAGCATTTCAATGGATGTACTAAACGTCTTATATTCAGTTCTTGCAGCCAGCTGAGCAAGTGTTGACCAGTTGTTAGATGTTCATAGTTTTGGCTTCTCATTAGTTCTTCATTTATTGTAATCTCTGGACATTTTTGCTTGGGGTTCCAATAAGAAGTGGATTACATTAGTCAAACCTACACTGTTTTTACGTGATTATGTGGTGTAAATAGAGGTGGGATGTATTCTTGGGATTTCTGAGCTCTGTTCTGAGCAATGAAATGATGGTGAATCACTCCACAGTCTATCCCTCCATTTTTGGGTTTCCCTTTGGATCTTGGCTCCAAGTGTTGCCACAGCTGCCTAATGCCTCTGTTCGTATGCCTTTTTATATGTTCAGAAAATCATGTTAACGTCAGAATTATTAGTCCCTCTGATGTAATCACACAAAACTCCTAATATTTCCATGGAAATGACGACAATAAAAACTGTTCCCACTTGTATTGCTTCCAAAACAACACAGATAAAATCTCCACAAAGTTTCATCAGTAGATTTTTATTGATGGGCTTAAATGTAACAAGATAACAGAAAAATGAAAAGGCCAAAACTATCAGCTCATCTAGATGGCGCAGTCTTCAAGCATAAATGTTGACCCTAAGCACTCGCTACAGATCATCAATGAGATTAAGATCTGGACTCTGTGGGGGCCACTCCAGAACCCAGATATTTTTGGAGTCCCTTAAAAGTTTTGTGACCAACTTGGAGGTATGCTTTGGCTCATTATCTTGTTGAAAGACCCAGCTGCAGCCTAATGCAAAACTTGGAGCAGATTTCTTAACTTATTCTACCAAATGCCAACATAGCCTACTGCTCTTGTTTAATTTTTCCCATGAACATAAACAAGGGTTGAACGTCTCTCTTCCTTCTCCAAACAAAAGGAACATTTCTGTGGCAAAAGAGCTCATGTTTAGTCTCATCAGACCAAAGAACAGACTTCCAAAACACATCACCATGTTTCAAATGTTCATGGGCAAACTGCTCGTGCATTGATGTGCCGTTGTTTCAGCAATGGACTTTTTCATGGACGATGACCTCAAAGTCCTCCACTGTGAGGAGCTCTTACAACTGTTTTCCTTGAAATATCAACTCCAGAAGAGCCCAGCTGATCAACCATCACCTTGGCAGAGATCCGGGGCTCTTTGTTGACATCTCCTTTTATTTCTCCCTCCAAAGGTTTTGAATTCTTGCACTTATAGCCATGCCCAGGTTTGTTTGCAATGGGATTTCTCCCAAGATGCTTTGCAATGATGCATTGTACAGCTGTCCTAGACACAAGGAAATGTTTAGAAGTAGCAGTATAACCTTCACCCTGATAAGCATCTACTATCCTCTTTCTGCAGGAAAGCAACAATAGCATATTATTCCCAACACAAAATGTTATATTACTGAAAATAAAAGGTTGTCACAGTCAAACACTTTAATGCTACCAAGTTTACTCTCCGGTTTATTATAACTTATTGATAATTTAGCTCATTACACAATTTAGATGATTCAATGCAGTTTCAGTTAATCATGCAAGGAAAAAGCTTATAGAAAACATTGTCCTTAGAGCTTTATTTTGACGTCATAAAATTAAATGAATGGTGTTTCATCTGTGCTCTACAGACAACGGTCAGGGGACATCTAGCACAGCTTGCATAGCAAGTCACATGACACAAACAGGAAGTAGCAGTAGTCATCAGTCTCCTTTCCATGATGAATGTTACTGCAGAAGGTAAATATTATATTGACTACTTGTAATACAAAGATTCATCAGCCTGAGGTAATATTCTGTGGAGCATATGATACATTGCTGCAAGCCATGCAGTCAAATAAGATATGATTTTTAAAGCAACACTAAGTCGGTTTTGCTCTCTGGGTACCCCTACAGTTGGGAAAAAGGTATTGTTTTCTACTACTGTCGTAAAATCTGTTATGGTTACACCAAGGGATTCACGTGCATTGACAAGCGATACCCTCTAACGTTACATATTTTCACGTCTTGGGCAGCCTTCGTTGCGTGTCAAATGTCTTCATCCCAGGTACATTTTCTATATTTCAGCATGTCATATGTACGGCGGCGTAGAGCTGTGAGCCATATAATAAAGAAATTAGACCGTATCACGTTATAACATGATAGTTTATTGTAAAAACATGAAACTATCACGTTATAACGTGATCGTTTCAAGTTGTTTTCACGTTTTTACAATAAACTATCATGTTATAACGTGATACGGTCTAATTTCTTTATTATATGGCTGACAGCTCTGTTCTGACAATCTGTGCTACCTCCTCAGAATGTCCTACCGTAGCGCGCATCTGTCGGTGCTACCCCTCGAAAAGTATGTTTACATGCCAAAAACAACAACTGTTAGCTTTGATGTTAAACATAATCATCGGAAAATATTTTTTAGTGACAAGATTGAAGTGGCAGTTTAGCAGTAGGCTAATGCCTAACATAGCAAAAATTTATGAATAACGAAAACTTTTCTTTCAATCCACAGAACATGCTACCCTTTTAATATAAAGCTTAAACTAGCACATAAAGATGCACTAAAAACCTTGATCAGAATATCCTACCTATTAAATAGGCCTATAGATGAATAGCACACTCTGTTATTAGTTTGTAAAGCAGCTAATGAATATATACCAAGACGAGCAGGTAGCAGTATTATTACTCCAAAATATTAAAATGTAGCATGATTATAAGCACAAATAGTCCGCAAAATACACCACATTTACTCTACGACAATGCAGTATAACGATATCACAGAAGTGAAACTAACATACATGTCATATAAACTTGAAACAAGTAGTTTAAGGAAAGCCTTAAAATATTTTGAATAAAAATGAGCCAGTAATAAAATAATTTGAATAAAACTCTCCGTAAACTTCAAATAAATAAAACAGACGAAATGGATCTTCCAGGTAGGAATTCTTGATGACAGATTTGCTGAGTAAGCGAATTGTGACGTAACATCGAAATGTGCATGCGGGTAGCACAGATAGTCGTAACACCGGTGTATAGATGAATACAATTTCGACTCAGTCATGATGACAATTGTTCAAGCTACCTGCTGCTTGGTATCTTCCATTTATATGTACTGCCGAGTATGCTCCACCCAGAAAGCCTTGCAGGACGCTCCACATACCGGCTTTTGTGAAGCCTGCCGTAAAGCAAGTCTCATTTTAACTACAAAACCGCTACCCGGCGACCCAAAGTTACATAGTGCTGTTATGGCCGATAGAGGGCCGCAAAGCGAATGCAGAAGTGCCGTTTCACCTGTTATGTGTTGATGAACCACTGACACGAGTTCGGAAACATTATTTTAAGGTAAAAAAAAACAACTCCTTAGTGTTGCTTTAAAACCAGACAGTAGACCAGCAACAGATATCAGGACTTAAGCTTAAGCAGGGACATGGATACAGGTAGTTAAAAAATGCCTAGATGCAAAACTAGGAATCAAGTGGAGACATTAAGAACATTTATAGTTTAAAAACAATTATTCCAATTATTATTAACCAGTACTTTTACTAGTGTTTGTTATTAGTTGCTGAAAAATATAATTCTAACAAAATATCTTAGAAATCAAGAAGTTTAATGCCAATGTAAGGCAGGACTAGCAAATGAGGTCCAGTTGCAGAGCTGGATATAGTAGCCAAAAACTTAATATACTTAATACTCAAGTGAAAGCAGCACTACTTTATTATATTTTTACTCAAGTAAAAACATGTGTCTGTGCTTTTCACAGACACAACAGTCACAAAACGCTGAACAACATAAATCACAACATTTTACAAAATGTGGAAAAAAAAACAAGCATAAGAAGCACAATAGGATCATGATATAAAGGCCAGGGAAAATAAAATGGTTTGGAATTGTTTTTGTAAAAACCTTCACAGACTTAGCAGAGTGAAGCAAATTACACAAATGAAAAAAAGTACACAATTTATTTAAAATCATTCATTTTCTTCTGCATAAAACTTAGGAACTTAATACTTACAGTAGGTAATAATATATAATAATATATAATATATACTGTATGTTAGAACAGGGTTAAGTATTTCCAGTGACAATATAAAGTTTTCACATCTTCTTCATCTCCAAAAGCTACAAAGAGCTCAGCAGATAGGAAACAAGATTAGATCAACAAAGCAAGAAGGTCTCACTTCAACATAAACTGTCTGTGTCTGATGCATTTTTGGTGAAAACATGTCTGTTCCTCATTCAATTAAGTTGCTTACAGTGGACAGAGTGTCCAGAAATTTTACCCAAGTAAGAGTAGCAGTACTTCATTATAATATTACTCAAGGAAAAGTAAAAAGTACGGTGCTCTACTCCTAAAAGTGACTCAAGTAAATGTAACTGAGTAAATGTATGTAGTTGCTACTCACCTATAAATGTTTTACAAACTTGCTTCACCCAGATGCTTAACAGCCTGCCTAGATTTCTAAATCCGATTTTTTTTTTTTCAAAGGAGCTGTTGGTGGATCTCGGCTGGGCAAGCAAAAAAAGAGGAAGGGGGAAGGAAGAGGATGGCGGGATCACACAGACAGATGGAAGCAGTGGAGACGATTGTGATGATGAGGATGGCTGTGCAGCATCTGGTGAAGAGAGTGGTGAGTCACACGTGCACAAAAACATACAGACAAGCATGTGGGAAGAGAGGAATAAACAATGGCAAACACACACCCACACGTGAACACACATGTGGACCCAGGCCTACTTCTAATATTCTAGTGCAAATACGCTAGAACTCAAACACAGTTTATTCACACATACTTACATAATTAGCAAATGAATACAGAGACGTATGGTTCATTGGCCCATTGGAGATTTTAATATGCTGTATCCTTCACATACTTTGGGCCAGCAGGAAACCTCACAGAGGGAGAGATAGTACAGAGAGATAGATTCAGTTATCCCTGCTCTCCTCCATCTCCCCTTCTGCTGGTCTCTGCAGTTTATTTCTGTCTAAGTTTGGATAAATGATCAACTAACAACCAGGTCACCCCAACAACAGAAATGTAAAAATAAGCTATGCTTATTAATTTTCTTTTGACTTATTCATGGTGTGTGAGCATATACATAAAACATAGATGTCATAGGGAGAACTAGAGATCCAGGGAACCCCTCTGAGCTTTGATGCAATTCCACAAAGGGAGTGCAGCTAAAATCTGGGTATAATTTAAATTGTTGATGAGGAAGTTATGCTCTATATCGATGCTCATATATGATTTTCACTTTTTGAACTTATATTCACACTAAAATGAAACTGGTATGTGGTAGATTTCAGAGCAGATGCAGCTGAAAGGCACAGTGTGCTACCAGAAACTTCTGGCATTTACAGTTTTTATTGAAGTTAGCAATAAAATGAACTCTTTTTTTATAAATTCTGCTTTTTGAAGGTATGAATTAAAAAGCATGGCTATATAGCACAGGTGGCGTAGCAGTAAGTGATGTCAGACGGTCCTGAGGGATGGCACTAGAGGAATAACTGCAGATTCTGGACCATGCAGGATCCTGTGGGTGTTGGACCAGATGGTAAATTTAGAGAATTCAGGGATGGAGACTGAACGGGCTCCAAAATAAGTGAAATGTCGGAACAAAAACAACTAGCAACACTTCTGAAGACTCTATTAAAAGCAAAGGCCTGCAATATTTCTACATGCTCGTGAAGATAAACCGTTTTAGACTGGATGACTACGTTTTCAAGAATTATCTGCTGCAGTTTTTATTGGGATAGCAAATTAGAAGTTGCTTACCTTGGAGTTGCTAGCTCTCATACTCCTATGTTTTACTTTTTTCACTCTGGTAAATATTTTTATAGCTGCTATAGTAGGAACCTGAGCGCAAGCTGTGCCGAGGAGATGGATAAAGGCCGTGATGAGGTAACTAAGGGAATGTTGTCAGTTGAAAGACTTCATATATCAGAAACAAAACTCAAATGAAGTCAATAAAATGAAAATAGAATTAACACACAAATGCTATACGAAACCACAAAAAAAAGCATAGCAAACAGCACACATTTATCCATTCCATAGTTGAAGAAATTAGTTAAACAGAGTATTGGGAATTAGAAATAAGACGCACTTCTAGTGAGAACTCTAAAAATGCTTTTAACTGGTTATTCTATTTGTTCAAATACCAAATATACCTTAAAATGCATTAATACGCACAGTCCTAGCACTACCGCAAAGCCTAATATCCATAGTGTTCCTTATCTCCACTCTTAGGGTGTACAACACATGGGTATTTCAGCTTCCCAAGCTACATTCTCTGTCGAATATCTTGTATGCTCTATTAAGTGAATAGGGGTTATATTCCAAAAATAACGTAGAGTTGAGTTCCACCGAACATTTGCAGAATAGGTAAATCCATGAATACTGAACCGCGAATAGATACAGTAGATTCATACTTGGGGGACTGACACTGATCAACCGTTTCATGTAATATCGTCATCCTAAGAGAGTTCTTTATGGAAAAGGTAACACAACTGAATAAAACAGACGTTTGGTCTGAGATTAAATAGTGTATGCTTCAAAAGATTGATGGCCATGATTTACTATTCATTCTTCTGCAACAGGAACTAATTACCTGTGACCAGAGGCCCCGTCCCCCTCATTGTTACAACAACCTGGCGGTGTCCTTTTTGCCCCCTAAGGCAGCAAGTAACAGGGCTAAAGGTTATTGATGCATTCATCATTCCTGCAATGTCCTTGTCGTTACTGGAGTCATGAATATCTTCTTGTGGATTGGAGTAAACCTCGAGTGCAGCTTACTGATCCTGCATGATTCTGCACCAAGGGTCACTGGTTTGCAGTTGCTGGGATGCAGACCCAAGCAAAGCAAGAGGACATGTCTTTAGCGAGCTGGGGGAAAAATAAAAACACTGAAGGCTATGATAACTGCTGGTGTTTTCAGATTGGGTCATTTTCCGCATGACCATCTGGGTTGCCTTTTCTTTTTCTTCTTACAGTCTCACAATAGCATGCTTGGAGTATGTAAATTCACTATTTATTAAAGATTTTTTGTTTTAAAGAATGTTTGTGCAAATAATGTTTTGCCATTCACTGTGGATTTATTAGGTAATCTATTGTTTTCTATATACAAACATATAGAAATGGGTTGGCTTTTGAAAATTATTCAGTATCATGCGTGGCCAATGGTGGCTGTAAATTTTGCAATTAATGAATTGTGACCAAAGCATTGTATTAAAAGTTAAGCATGTTAATAAAGTTGTAACCAAATGCACACAGGATAGAAAAACAAAAGCCATGGCTTATTGACTAAAATGTTTTAGAATTGTTTATTTTTGTTATTTCATTTGTTTGTACGAAAAAAAAGAGCATTTGCTAGGGTTGTAACTGTACTCAAAGTTCGGTACGTAATTGGGGTTTTAAATTCACAGTTCAGTACGTTTATGGTACACTTTAAACAAGAAAAAAAACAATTGTGCTTATGAATTTTGTATATTTTTATTTTATCAGCATTAAACAAGTTACTTTTTTTCCTGAATTCCTTACTTTCAATTTCTGAAATTAATTGATTTTGTTGTGTTCTATAACTTTAAAAAGCTGAAATTATAGAATGGACTGGAGATTTGATTGGATAAAAAAAATAAAATAAATAAAAATAGTGCAAAGAGACATAGCGAGAGTAGAAAACAATATAACCACTGGAAAACAATCAGTGTTAATGTTTAGAAAAGTTTAAATAATACTTTGCCCCCTTTTGAGAATAAAATATACTTAAATCATTTTGGAGTTTTGATATTTTGACAACCTAGTCTCCCATCAAGTACTCTAAGAGCGCAGACCTCCACCAAGGCAGTTCAGTCCCCCTCCAGACGTTGGTCCGGATCACCCCAAAAATCGGATGACTTGTTTCTTGTCCCAATTCGGACATTTCCTGAAAATGTAATCAAAATCTGTCTGTAAAAGCTGCATCATATGCATTTCTTCGTGTGTTTTCCACGATGAGGGTGTGTGCATGATGCGCAAAATAACAGTCAAAACTAGTGTGTTCTTCGGCTCAAAACCTTTCCCCACATGTCTGTCTCACTTTGACGCTTCCCTCTATAGTGCCCCCCGGAGGCCATTAGCCAGTAAAAATCTATAAATTAGCCGCATCGTTGTATAGGCTACGTGGTCCAAAGTGTGTGAAAAAGTAGTGGCTTATAGTCAGAAAATTACAGTAGTTCATTTTGCACATTGTGGAAAAAGTGCCTTCATATATGCAGCAGAATAATTTCTCAGTAATTCCCTTTCACTATATATTTAGCTTAAAGCAACTCTCCACAGGACTTTTGCTGATAAATGCTTGCTTTCCGACTGTGTATCCCTCCCTCATTTAACAGCTCTTAAAGCAAGGCATTTGTTGTTACATTTGTCAGTGACTTTCCACTGACCTTGATGTGTCACATCTGTGGAAACTCATACCTCTTGCTGAGATGGATCTGGTATGTTGGCTATTTGCAGGGAGAAATTGCTGCCGACGATTTATCGAGCTTGTGTCTGCATATTAGGATCACATCTCTTGAACTTTTGCCAGTTCTTGGAGATAGAATCACAATAAAGTGTGACAAAGGATTTTCTCTATTTCTCCCTGCTTGCTGGCTATTTGCATATAAACAAGCTCCTTATGCACTGAAACTAAAGGGGTGACACAAGCTCCATTGGACCACACAAATCTCACTGATAAGCGTGGACATGTTGTTTATTTTATTTACATATACAGTGTATGTCTTTGTGGCACACTAAATCATAAGCTCCATGTTAATTTAAGACGAGAATACCATGAAATGAATACATACACACTTCTGTAGGGTCATTTAATAGAAATAGCACTAAATTTAAATGCCGTCTTTAAAAATGTATAAACCTTAAAAATGCAAACCTCTTTCTATACATCTGAATTGTTGAAAATGTGTGAAGTGTTCTGTTTTGTGAGAAGCGGAGCTCAGAATCAAAAGTCTACATGTGTAAGGAAACAAGAATTCGAAAGTGTGTTTATGATGATGGCATTTCCATGATATGCATTTGTGTCTAACTTTAGGGGTAACTGTATTTTGGTAGAGCTGAAATTACAGTTTCTTCAAGGCTGCAATTTCAATATGCTCACACTAAAGATCACAGAAAAAGATCAGCTGCAATGATCAGTCACTTTGCACATTAAAATGCGTAAGTGCCTGGCATCACAGTCGAGTAGGGCTCTTAGATGAGAAATGCACACAAAGTGTGCCCTTTGGTGATCACTGGTTGATCGAGGGAAGTTCTAAGTATTTCAGACTCCAATTTAAATTCTAAATATACCCGTCAGATAATATCCAACCCCCGTTTTGGAGAAGCAGGCGAAAGCACAAGTAGCAAAACAACTTTAGGTATCAAGGCCTCTAAGTGATCAACTTACACGAATAAATAGATTTTGTATTTTGTGTATAATAGTTTCTAACCACATTTGCCAAGGTACTGTCAGTCTAAACAGGTTGAAAGTATACATAATGTCACCTCACAGCTGTACACAACAATGCAAAGAAAAATCCTTCAGTGACATTCTTTTTGGGAAGCTTTGTTTTCTGCTCCACAGCAAGGCTAAAAGTGATGTTATAGGTGCAGAGACCTAAAACATAAAGGGAAATTCTGCAGATCCTTTCCATAAATCAAGGATGTACATAGTGGTGATATTAGAGCCATTGTGGTAGCATGTGGCCAAGAATGAATAGCGTAGCATCAAGACCACCTTAACACTGAAGGGCATCTTTTTTCAGCTTTCTTTTTATTTAGCAACATTTGGTTCCAAAGATTAAAGAGTTATCTTAATTAGCTTTAAGAAATTTTAATAGCAATATATCTGCACTTTAGTGCCTTTGCTATTATTACCTTTTTAAACACAATGGTGAGCTTAAGTTGTATAATTTCCATCCCTTTTACACAGAAACCAACTCAAATAAAATACAAACAAAACTGGGGATTAGTAATTGTTGTAGACTATTAATTATGTTGTTTGATTATTAGATGATTCGTTTTCAGTTTAACATTCAACATCCTCTCATCCCTAGGAGAAATAGTATATTGGTAAATATTGTTCAAAGATAAAAACTACTTCCAAAAATCAGGCATATGAAGACAGGCTCAGTTAAATACTGATAACCTAAATAGAAGTATTTGGCCATGTTATTTATTAATTTTACTGGAATTTTAATGTTTATTCTGTAAGCAAAGCTATGTTCACTAATAGTATATGTGGTCAATAAGTTGCCCATTAAAGTTATTCATACTATAAGGTACACATTTTTGGATATATATTGACTAATTGATATAAATAGGGAAATTGCTCTGGGGTTTGGGGGACATCAAGATTTAAATAGTCTTTTCATACAGATTATTATCTCCAGCGGTCACGTGGCGAGAGGCAGGGTTCACCCTGGACAGGCCCTGTTGATAACATTTATTGATAATTTTGTGGACAAATCTGTTCATTAGTTTCTCTCCCTTTATTTTCAAGAATCTAGCAACATTAAACTTATTGATTTTCTTTTTTCAAGCAATGCAATCCCCTCTGCAGCTCTTCACCAAGGCATGTCCAAGTACCACAATATCAATAATGTAAATGCAAAGGTATCTTGTTGTCTCCTCTCTTCATTTTCTTACATTTTTCTCTGTAACAAATGAAATCCTTAGACGGTGTAATTGCTAAACTGTTATCTCTGATGTGGCGCTGGTTACAGAGATTGGGGTGGGCTTTAACCTCCAAGTGCCTGTTAGTCGCTTAAACCAGTTGGGAAAGCTCTATAGTTTCTCCCTTAACAGACCATAAGCAGTTTTTGCCACTATAAATTTGAAGATAAATATTCAGGAATGCTTTATATTTTACCAAGTAATTGATCTATTTGTGAGTTCATATTAAAGAAAAGGTGGGATTGTGTACTCACAAAGGGCCACTCAAACTTTTTAACCATAGTTACAAAGTAATTTTTGTTCTTTTTGTTTCTCTGCTCTGTCCTCTCGAACCCTCAGTCTGTATTGGCAGATGGCCGCTTGCACTGAGCCATGTTCTGGTTCTGCTGGAGGTTTCTTCTTGTTAAAGAGGAGTTTTTCCTCTCTCTCTCGCTACATGCTTGTTCAGTATGAGGAATTGCTGTGAAGTCAACAACACAATGCAGGCAATTGTCTACTGTCGCTCCATGTTCGTTCAGGAGGAGTGAATGCTGCAAGTTATGGCTCTATGCAATCTGCTGGGATTCTTTAAATAGAAACCTTTAAACTGAATTGGAATAATTAACTGAAGGATGAAATTGAATGTATGTACGACTGAATTGAAATTACTTTTCTTGTAAAGTGCCTGAGATGACACTATCTATCTATCTATCTATCTATCTATCTATCTATCTATCTATCTATCTATCTATCTATCTATCTATCTATCTATCTATCTATCTATCTATCTATCTATCTATCTGTCTGTCTGTCTGTCTGTCTGTCTGTCTGTCTGTCTGTCTGTCTGTCTGTCTGTCTGTCTGTCTGTCTGTCTGTCTATCGTGAAGTTTCGTTCAATCATCTGAATGGGACAACGCTGGTCTCTCCCCCGTTCCCTTGGGTCCACTCCACAAGGCCTTCAATGACAATTTCAACTTTACTGTCTTTAAATGTGTTGCCTTCTACATTTAAAAAAACACACATCTACATTCATAACCCCTACACTCTATCTTTACAGAGTCAGTAAGAGCAATAAAAATTTCCTGTGAGGCTTCTGATCTTCATGAGTGACTATAAAACGCTCTCAAAAGACCATTTCCATTGGACTGATCAGAGCTGTAAAATAAAGCTGTTTTTTTTAAATCCAAAACACCAAGATTATGTTAGCAGACCTGGAATGCAAAGTCTGTTTTACTACTAAAGCAAATTTAACATGTTAATCCCGACAAACAAATTTTACTCGCTATGCTTCTTTCAATATGTTGTAAACGGTTGTTTTTTACACAAAGTAGTTCTCATATTATTTAAAATCCTCACAAGTTGGGATATGATCAGCCATAAAATTGAGTCCCTGCTTAACGATGTACAGGTTGTTCTTTTACAAAACATAGCTCAGGGGATGGACGATTAACATTTAATCTGCGTAGCTCTGCATTTTCAATACTAACTGTAACTGGTACAAATAAATAAACACAGTGAGAAAATAAAGAGAGTGTGTGAGGAGAAATGGGGGGTAACAAGGGGTAAAGAAAGAAAGACAATCAATCATAAGTGACATGCTCCACATGCATTTGTTCAGCATGTGACTGTGGCTAATAAGCAGTGGAGCTAAATGATAGATCCTCTGGGTAGATGGTGCTCATTAAAATAATAAATATTCACTTCCCTCTTACTCAACAGAAGACAATAATGACGGTATGTTTTTTTCGACACACCTGCAGAGATAAAAGAGGTGTACTTTATTGTTTCACATTGCAGAATACACCTCCGTCAGCCATGCTGTTTGTGCCTAGCTTACTTACCTTCCAACACACTATTATATTACTCTGCACACCTGAGTGTGTTTGCTCATGCAGACCTCTGTAGACATCATTGGTTTATTAGCGTCCCTCACTGCTGGAAGCTGTTATTCCTTGTCTTGACCTTTTTTAAATAACGATGCTGCCCTTGATTTGTCTAGCTGCAACCTCCAACAACACCCTTACTGGCGGGTTTTGCTTCACGGCCTTCAAAGAGTGACTCGGCTCTGTTCTTCTTTTCATCCATCTATGATAAGTCTGAGACCCTCGCAGGGTTTAAGCCTGATACGTCTTTTGTTTTTCTTCTTCTTCTTCTTTTAGAGTTTTTGTGATTCTACTGGGACCACGATTAACCTCGAAGAGTGTGACCTTGAGAAAACACAGCAAAACAAAGCCATATGAACAAACAAAAAAACTAAAGAAACAAAAGCAATCCAACTGTATATTTCGCTTCAGGGCTTATGTTACTAAAAAGAAAAAAATATATATATATAAAGTTGTCTAATCTTCTTATTTCTCCTTAAGTCTTGTTGGTTGCTTCAATTCACATTGAAACAAGCCATTGGTGGCACAGGAAATTTAACAGTCATATGTTCCTACCCTTAGGGAAAAGTCACATTGGTTTAACATGTTCTTGACATGGGATCACATGTTATCCTATGTGGTACCTGGTAAACCACATGTGTAGCACACATGGACTTCACATGGTAATTCTGGTTTTACACATTTTTTTCACATGTCGATGTTTTAACGGAGGACACAGATGCAGGCCGATGAGCAGGTGTTTCACATGTAAAATTAAACTTTATTAGAAAAACACAATTCCAAGGAAAGTGAAAGTGAACAGCAGATGCTCACTTCTACAAATTGACTAATAAAAATATCAAGTTGATTAGATAAAAGGATCAAAACGCTAAATCAATGTATCTGCAGAATATGATAAGTACCAGGTTGTGAATCACCCAAGATTTGATTTCTGTTAGTTTGCATTTGATTTGGATTCTCATTGGTTTCTGACATAATAAAGTCAAAGTCATGTTTGACCTTCTCTTGCCATTACAATCTTTTTGCCTCCAATTTAACAAAAAAAACTCCTCCTTTGCAGCTTCCCCATCATATTATAAATATATCAAATGGCCACATGAAAGAGTAGAGAAAACTATCAAATAGCAGGGTGACCATATTTTGATTTCGAAAAAAAGAGGACACTTGGCCCAGTTCAAGTTTTTTTTTATTTTAACATATTTAAAGCGTACATTCTTTGTGGTTAGAAATAATTGTTAAATGACTTTAAAATCTCTGAAAATTTATTAATATTAGAAATAATTACTCTCTCAATTAGAAAATTTAACAGTAACAATATTTTCTCACTTTAAAGTCATAATGGATAAAAATGAAACAACAATTTGAAATAATATTCTTAGAAATCAAGTATTTTTTATTTATTTAATAATTAAAGTAAAAAGCAGCAATCTCAAAAAGATGACAATAAAAAAGTGCATACTCCAGTCTTTAGTTTTCAACTCTGCACAGCATTATTATAGTTCTTGTGTCTTTGCCAGCTATGTTCGTCTATAAAGCTCACCTTGCGCTTTGACATCTTGTAAATAGCCGCAGCGCAACAAGTTGTGCAACGCAGTGCGTTGCATCACAGCGTAGCACTGCCCACCGTCTGTTCTGTCTATGAACGGATCAGAACCACCCATTAGGCTGCAGCTCGGAAAGGATGTCAGATGAGAGAAAGTCATATTCTATGCATCACACCAGTCACTTTAAGTGTGCTTTATGGTCCCCTGAAAAACGATGAAAACTCAGACATTTTCATTAATCTGTGAAATCCACCTGGATGCTCTGGATAGCTCTTAAAAACCACATGTCCACATGGAAAGTGGACATGGAAAAGAGGACGGTTGGTCACCCTAGAAATAGTGAATAGTATAAGTACTGGGGAGACTGAGTGGGTGACAGGTGTGCTTATTCATCAACGCATAACAGGTGCGAAGAGGCGAAAATACAGAAGCCGGGAAAGCGTAGCAATAATCGGATTGGACCCCCTAACAGAACATCAACCTAACACAAAAATATACAACTAGTTCCACCAAGAGCTAGTGAAGCAGAATTAATGTTTTATCAAGGTAACCTCAGTTTGATCTTGGGGATTTTCAGTATTATAAAGCTAGTTTATTTCTAATGCTAGTCTCTCACTATGTTGACTTATGCTGAACAGTTAATCTGCTCCGACTATGAATACATGTACCATTACACCCATATTCAAAACACATTTTAAAAGTATTGCTTGAGATTAAAGTATTGCTCTTTCTATGCATCCACTTCAGCCCGAACATGTTTCATACATTTTCACTTCACATGAGAAGCAGAAATGTCTGCAGTACCCCTATCACACTTATTGCTGTAATTACCTTGTCTGTTCAATTAAAAAGGTCAAAGTGATATCATGCATGATCATAGCAGGTAATCCACCCGAAAATTTAGGCCAGACAAGTGCATGGAGAGTGGAAGTACATCCATCACACTGCTTTCTTCTGACCTTAATGTGTCTTTCCACATTGTTGTCAATATACTAGATTCAACGCTCATAAGTATGTCTAGCATTGCAGTCAAGACAAAAGCATTTCAAATGGATAAGTATGAATTGAATATAAATAAATTCTACAAAGTAATTTGTCTTAACATACACTTTCTGGCAATACTGAAACTTAAGATGTCATTTTATAACATCAAACTTGTCAAACCAAAGCCTTAGAAATATGTTGTGTTTCATGGTTAAGCAGTACAAGCAGTATGTTTCATATTTATAGTTGTTTTGGAGCTGTTTAAGGTCATATATTAATCATTTTTTCCAAGATGCGTTGTAGCCATTAGACATAGGCTCTTGCACAGCATGAAAGTGATTACAGTAAGTCTCCCACTAGAGAGTCCTGAGTGTCTTCTATGATTTTGTTCTTTATAGAGACTCATCACAGCAGTTAAAAATGTGTTAGACCCACTGAGCATTACATGGGTTTTCAACAGTGACATTGACATGTTGAAAGCAACTAATGAAAAGCCATTACTCATAATTCATGTTAAAGTCCAAAAATATTACTTTTCTACAAAGTACTTGCCACAGAATTTAAGATAAAACAAAACACGCAGATGTATGAATCGATCAATCTTACATTAAGATTTAATTGACACCAGGCAGGTTAAGACCTAAATTTAGTATCCTACACTATGAAAAATATGTAAGAAGCTTAAGCCAATTAAATTCTGGGGGGTTGAATTAGGACAATTACATACTGAAACACACAGTGACCATTATCTAACTTGCTTCTGCTTCTACCTATCTAGTTTCCCTTAACATCCTCCCAACAGCGCATAGTGGTAAAACAAATTTGATTGTCCAACACTTTTTGCCACAGTTCCAGTTTTAAATATTTTAATTACTGCTGCAGAAAAAATGTAAAACACTGACCGACATATGAAATAAAGTACACGTTAAAACATTTCTTCAGTAAATTACTTTTATAGGAATTATTAGAGATGCCACTAACTTGACCATGTTTTGCAAAATCGTGACCATGGTGAATATGCAAACCAGGATTTTATTTTTTTCACATGGTACTTTTTTTTTCTTCCACTGAATAAACAGATTTTATTTTTATTGCTAGACTCTACTTAAGTAATAACATTCATTTATTTAAAAAACTTTAAGACAAAACGTATCTGGTTAAGACAATATGTTCAAATCCGTGTATCATTCGTTCTTTCTATTTTTGATTGACAAACAAAAATCAAAAAACGAAAATGTGATTTATTTTCTGTTATTTGTTTTTAAATCGGAAACAAAATACGAAAAATGCCTTGTTTCTCATGTTTTAAACTTTTGTCTCGGCTCAAAAATACAAAATTGAAAAACGGGCCGCATGAAAGAATTTGTTTTTAATATTTAATTGCTGGGATGTAGATGACCCGGAAATTGTTTTGCATGCGAAAATGCGGGTAGGGTAGCGAAAGACACCATGGCAGCGCTGGAGCTACACTCCACATTAATTATGGAGCTTCTCAAAACCGGTGCTACGGATCAACATTATGTTTTTGTGTTGACTGGTTTCCAACTTCAGTTAGTGTTGGTGGTTGCTATTAGCTACCACAGATGTTACTGAGCCCAAGGGCGCTGGTTAGTGATCAACTACAAGCAGACTGGACCTCTGACTGTATTCATGTGTGTTAAAATGTTTCAGTGACGATCAACTGCTATGTTTTGCAGCTGGAAGCTGAATGGAAGGAGCTCTGCCCACCACAGTGTCTCCAATGAATAATAAAATAAAGTTACTTATCTGATGTCAGATTAAGTTTTCTCAGGTAACACGCATAGGGTACAAAATGGTATGAAACGTATTAAAAGTAATAGAAAAATATAATAAATTGTAGTCTTTCTAAACTAATGTAAGGCCATTTTAGAATGGAGACAATTTAATTTCATTCTTACAGCTGAGCGTTCAGATGAATGACTCGTTTTGAAAGGGCACATTTCAAAAATTCTATCTGAGTCCCAAATCAGATCAGCCTTGTTTGGTTTTAAGTTTATATTTACGAAAAGTTGTAATTGGTGAGACAACCTTAAAGTAAATCCAGAGTGTGATAGAGATCGCTGATGTAAATAAAGACAAACTGGAATATGAAATTAATACTTTAGATTGCCTTACTGTCTGTATCAACAGTGGTAACAAATTAATGTGGGATTAAAGTGCCAGCTGACAGAAAGATCTATGTATCATACAGGTGAGGCGGCCAGAACTGCAGTGTATTGTTGGCCTACTGGTTTAGTCATCGCTAAAGTGTTTTCTCACAAAACCGCAGGATCGAACCCCGTAGATTGTCTTGGTTTCATGTGTTTTTTATTTTGCGTTTTTTCATTTGACCTTTTATACCATTTTGTACCCTCTGCGTGTTACCTGAGAAAACAAAATCTGACATCAGATAGGTAACTTTATTTTATTATTCATTTGAGAAACTCTGGTGGGCGGAGCTCCTTCCATTCAGCTTCCAGCTGCAAAACATAGCAGTTGATCGTCACTGAAACATTTTAACACACATTAATACAGTCAGAGGTCCAGTCTGCTTATAGTTGATCACTAAGCAGCGCCCTTGGGCTCAGTAACATCTATCTAATAGCAACCACTAACGCTAACTGAAGTTGGAAACCAGTCAACAAAAAAACATAATGTTGATCCGTAGCACCGGTTTTGAGAAGCTCCATAATTAATGTGGAGTGTGGCTCCAGCGCTGCCATGGTGTCTTTCGCTACCCTACCCGCATTTTTGCATGCAAAACAATTTCCGGGTCATCTACATCTACAGCAATTAAATATTAAAAACAAATTCTTTCATGTGGCCCGTTTTTCAATTTTGTACTTTTGAGCAGAGACAAAAATGTAAAACATGAGAAACAAGGCATTTTTCGTATTTTGTTTCCGATTTAAAAACAAATAACAAAAAAACTATCACATTTTCGTTTTTTGATTTTTCTTTGTCAATCAAAAATAGAAAGACGAATGATACACAGATTTGTTCATAATTCCTGAATTCTATGCCTGATGTTGCTACCAACAATATTTTTGTAACTCATTTAATATTTGCCAACATTAAACATTAAACGTCCAAATGCCAAATAGATGTCTTCCAAACTTTCACTTTTATTTTTTGGCATTAATTACATTTATTAAGTTCAACATTTAGCCCACATGTTTTTACTTTTATTATCATTAAAGTCTGATATACACATGACATCCTTTTTACCATGATCCTCCTGTGTGGGTGCTTGTGTGTGTGTGTGTGTGTGTGTGCGTGTGTGGGTGTGTGTGCGTGCATGTGTGTGTGTGTGTGTGTGTGTGTGTGTGTGTGTGTGTATGTGTGTGTGAGTGTGTGTGTTGTGCAAGCGTGCCTCCTCTCTTGAGAACTGAGGCTGAAGTAATGAAATGCTCATTACTGATTCAGCTGGAAACGCTGGGGATACATTTACACACCTACACACACCCACACATCGGCTCAGACCGTTCAAGGTCACCTCCCAACACATGTGTGCCTGCGTGTGTGTGTGTGTGTGTGTGTGTGTGTGTGTTGAAAGACTAGACCATTTGTCCTAACAAGAGCCTAAAATGACAGTTGTGTGCCGTGTACAATTAATATCAGACACCTTTATGAATTTTGTCTTTTACACTCTGCTTTATGCACACGCAAACATATAGATAGATATTCACCTTTTCTGTCAGTTTAATTTATAAACTTCTCAAAGGATCCCAGCTTTGAGAAACCCTCACTTGTTTCAGAAAAATGATTAGAAAATTACATAAGAGCTATATTAGCACAGTTATGCAAATGTTTGGCTTCTCTTAGATGAATGCATTTGTGGATAATTTTGTTGATAGTGTTCGTATAGAAACTCTATTATCAACATGACCCACAAAGCCCTACAAAGGTAGATTTTGTTGATAAAGCATAATATTACCAAGAAGTAGACGCTTCACTTTACTGTTGAGTCGTTATGTTTTCTCTAGTTTAGGGCTTGTCCACATGTTGTCAATATTTGTATTAAAAGAAATTAGTATAAACATGGTATTGGTTTCATCTTTACAAACACAAGGAAAAATCCAAATCACCATATAGCCATATTCAATAAATTTGAATATCCATTATGCTTAGCCCTGTTTTTGTCTTAAAATTGTTATGTTTTTTTTTATTGGTCTGATGTAATATTTCAATCTTAAATGTTGTGTTTTTCCTTAGCTATAAGTGGAAAATCATCATAAAAGCAGAAATAAAACTCTCTATGTGATTAATCTATATAGGGTGTTTCACTTAGTGAATTTAATCACTGACATAAATTCATTTTTCAGAAATATTCCAATTTATTGAATAGTTACTAATCTAGGCCTACATGTGTATCATTGAATTCCCCAATTACAAAGAACAACGGCTGGAGAATATGCACAAAGCTTATAAACTGATGCCATGACATTATCGTTTAAAAAAAATGTCTGTTGGTTGTCTACACAAAAACACAAAAATGTTTTTAAACTAATGTTTAAAAAAATATTCAGTATAATTTCCTTTTTTGTGTATTTGTCTGCCTTGTAGGAAAAAAAAACAAAACAAGCACAATAGTGAAATGCAAGACAAAGCAAGGGACTGGATTAAGATTTAAAGAGGACATATTATGCCTCTTTTAAAAAAGTTATAATAGGTCTATGTTCTGTAAAAAATGTGTTAATAAAGTTCTTTGCACAAAATCATGCTTACATAAAGCGATTTCTCCTGCTCAATTCTTGACAATTTCAGTCCCTTTCAGAATGAGCCGTTTAGAGGGCTCTGTGACTTTTATGCAAATTCGCTGTTGCAGACCTCGTGAAATTTGCATATGTTCCCTTTAAGATTTAAATTATAATAGAAACACTTATTCTGAAATACATACAATGTGTAATAAAGTAATCCAGTGTTTTTGTACTTAAGAGCACAGATAGTATTTTATTGTCTAAAGATAAAGACAGCATGTTTATTTTAGAGTGAAGGTGCACGTGTCGTATGGTGTAGACCAGGGGTCTCAAACCCTGGTCATCAAGAGCTACTGTCCTGCATATTTTAGATACATAACCTGCTCCAACACAGCTGAATCAAATGAATAGCTCATTACCAGGCCTTTGCCAAACTTGATGGCATGCAGCAGAGGTAATTCAATTATTTGATTCCGCTGTGTTGGAGCGGGGATGCATCTAACACCTTCTGGACAGTAGCTCTCGAGGACCAGGGTTGGAGACCCCGGGTGTAGACCCAAACATAACCAAAGCAAAACCCAAACCAAATCCCTGGACTGCCTGTTATAGGGATAGCAAGGGCAGCCATTGGTATGATTAGCAACCAGGTTTTAATTGACTGGCAGCAGCTAACTCAACACTACTCCCACTTTACCTGGGAAACAAAATGACAAACATTAGGACAGGGAATGACAGGAGTCGTCACAAATGGAAATAATGAGAATAGGGTTTGAAATCTTATAGGATTAGTAAACTACCTCAGTAAATACTATATTTGCCAATTGCCACCATACTGACAGTAGCACAATGGGGAAGAAATGTTTTTGTCGACTGAGACAGCTTGATTGACTGAATGATGGTGTGTATTCATGCATTCCAATTTTTACTCAAAAGTTAGTAGTTTTTTCAGGTTTGATGTTGGAAAAATTTACAGAAATGTCTGTAGAAGTAGGAAATTTAAAAAAGGCAATGGTTTCTCATCAACCCTGACATCAAAATCCAATATGGAAGTTTTCTCTCTGGAACTGACCAACAGCAACAGTAAAAAACAAAAACAAACAAACATTTCTTTGCACTTTTGAATTTTCTTATTAAATACTTCAAATACATCTATTTTCTATCGATGTGTTTAATGACTTTCACTTTTTTAGGTACATGCTGTACATGTAAAACTAGTCACTATACCATTAAGTTGAAAGCAGCTAGGGTTAGTTCAGGGTTAATATTTTGAAAGCTAACGTGAGACTAGAGAAAAATAATTTTGGTAATTAAAATGCGTGACAGTGTGTGCATGGGTAGGGGGCAGGGTATGAGCAAGAGAAGCAGCTATCTAGTAAACATTTGGCAGCCAGTTTTAAAGTCCTCTGGGTCACCACAGCTATGATTTATGTTCCTCCCCCAGCTGACTAGGACTCTCGCTGCCCCCCATCGATGAACACTTTGCTCCAAATCCTGTTCCATTTTCATGTTATTATTTTCTATAAGTAGTTGAGTTACAATCCACGTTTGAAATAGACACGTATATCTGCTTGGAGAGGAGAGAATGATGGATCACTGTCTGTTTGCTTTCTCTAGCTACTCCTTTAAAATCCCCACAGAAAGCAGTTACCATTTGTGTCAGTCCTTGTAAAGTGTCAGCTCAGCTCCTGTGGGGAGGCAAACCGTGAATGAATGGAGCGGTTGTGCTGTTCATATCCTCCATGACATGAACAATGCTGAAACCTTTGTATTATCTGTTACAGCCCTGACCTGGATATAAGCTGCCCACCACTTCAGTTCACTGACAGGGTCCTTCAAATGTCACTCCTGAATTCTTATTATTACTCTCTCTCCAACACATGCTCAAACCATCACATGGAATTCATTGCAGTAAAGGTTATAGTTCCCCATGAATGGATTGAGTGACATTCTTTATCACTTACCCCTACTTTGTGTGTGTATGCGTGTGCATATTTTCAGTACGCTATAGGTGATATGTTCTGCTTTGTTGCTTAGAAACAAACCGCCCAATGGTAAAGCAACACTTAATAAGTTTGCTGCTTCTCCACCCTACTGCTTGAGAGCAGAATTACAACTGTCATAAACAACCCTGCTGTTGCTCGCACCGGCTTTGCAGGTAACGATGTTGTCAGACAAGGTGGTGTATCCGTTAATGAATGTATGATTATTGACAGTTCAGAAACAAAGAAGAAAATTGGACTTAGCTTGCTACTTTTTTCGATGGTTTAAAACCATAAAAACTGACCCTCGCTCCACCTATCAGCTTTTGCCGTAAAGCAATTAGAGACTTCCCGCTAGTGCCTACCTGATCCACCAAAGTTGTTTAGTGCAGTTTCTTAAAGTGTTAGAAATTCTTTTGTGTTGTTCTAATATTCGAGGGAGGTTTAAGACACATGATAAAAACTCAAAAAAAGAAGAAAAATTCTGATATTTGCATGTATAAAGCAGCTTTCTTCTTTTTTGCATGGAATTTTTTCACTGTTTTTTGTTTTGTTTTCAATGCTCGTCATGGGGAATGCGATGCAGCATTGATCATGCTATTCTCATGTCCTGGCTACAATGTCCCTATAATCACACTGTTCTACGGGCACTCTTAAGTATGTTTTTTTAGTGTTGTTGGAGATGCAGCCTCTATGCATTTCATATACTGCCATTGTTCAGCCTTATACTAAGGATTTTACTAGATATCTGCAACAAACAATCCAGGCTCTCTAAGATATAGTTCATGGTCTATGCTGTTCTGCCCATTGGAGGTATTTACCTGGAGAAAGGGGCACACATCTCCATTTTGCACCAATCCTCCACTTTCTGGTACCTGGGAGACTGAAAAATATTTCTCAGGCTGCAGTTTAAAACAACAGGGGACTATTAACAGAAGTGGAGAACGAGGAGAAAGAAGAGTAAAGAAGTGTCAGCAGCTACTCATAGGCTTTGGCATATTATTTTTCAATAATTGTAGCATGACTCAATGAAACCGTATTCACTGTATCATGTACAAACACTCAAATATTTTTAACCTTCTATCTGTATAGGTTGACTACAGATTGCACCAGCCAGGTTATGTTTGCAGATCATAAATTATGCCACTTTATAAGGTACAACACTGCTCAGATGCTTTTCGGTGCAAATGCTGAGCCAGCCAATCACATGGCCATTAACTCAGGGGATTTAAGCATCTAGATAGGGTTAATCTGACTTGCTAAAATAAAGCCGGGCATCAGTTTTCATTAAAACCACTTGTCATCACCTTTTGCCTTCAAGTCTGCCTGTGCCTGGGTCCTATTTAAACCAGTATGACAAAACTTTGTGGGAACAGTTTGGAGACGGCCAGCTGCTGTCTCAACGTGTCTGTGCACCAATGCACAAAACAAGGCCCACAAAAACATTTGTGACCAGCGTCCTGACCTCACACTAATAAAACACCTGTAAAGATGAATTAGAGTGGAAATTTTGTGCCAGGCCCTCTCATCCAACATCCCTGTTTGACCTTACAAATGCTCTTCTGGAAGAATGATCAGCCGTATAGTCAATAGGCAAGATAGTGTATTGATACCTGAAGCAATATTATGTTAGCGTCCACCACCCCCACAAACACTTTAAAAGAATAAATTTAAAACAAACAGAGCATAAGAAAACAAACACCGCACTAAAACTGAAGAAAGAAAATGTAGGTTTTCATTATTGATTGGAATAGATTGACACAACACCAGGGCACACACAGAGACATGCACACAAACTCTCACTCAAAAAGCAATGAACTCCGTGTCACCATGTATCTCTGTGCATGTATCTTCCAAGGCCGTCTGCAATAAAGGACAGATTAACTGGTGATCGTTCTGCTCTGACTAAATCATCTACATTTTCTGCATACATGACAACAAAACCACATCTTTCATTGGGCTTACTTCCATCTTTGGAGATTAATGTTTTAATATTATTTAATATTATGAGATATTATAAACTCAGCAAAAAAAGAAACGCCCCTTTTTCAGGACTGTGTATTTCAACAATAATGTTGTAAAAATCCAAATAACTTTACAGATCTTCATTGTAAAGGGTTTAAACAATGTTTTCCTTGCATGTTCAATTAAGCATAATCAATTAATTAACATGCACCTGTGGAATGGTAGTTAAGACCTTAACAGCTTACAGAAAGTAGGCATTTAAGGTCACAGTTCTAAAAACGCAAGAAACTAAAGAGACTTGTCTACCGACTGTGAAAAACACAGATAAAGATGCCCAGGGTCCCTGCTCATCTGCGTGAACGTGCATTAGGGCATGCTGCAGGGAGGCATGAGGACTGCTGATGTGGCTAGGGCAATAAATTGCCATGTCCGCACTGTGAGACGCCTAAGACAGCGCTACAGGGAGACAGGAAGTACAGCTGATCATCCTCGCAGTTTAAGACCACGTGTAACAACACCTGCACAGGATCGGTACATCCGAATATCACACCTGCGTGACAGGTACAGGATGGCCACAACAACTGCCCGAGTCACACCAGGAACACACAATCCCTCCATCTGTGCTCAGACTGTCCGCAATAGGCTGAGAGAGGCTGGACTGAGGGCTTGTAAGCCTGTTGTAAGGAAGGTCCTTACCAGACATCACCAGCAACAACGCCGCCTATGGGCACAAACCCACCTTCGCTGGACCAGACAGGAGTGGCAAAAAGTGCTCTTCACTGATGAGTCACGGTTTTGTCTCACAAGGGGTGATGGACGGATTCGTGTTTATCGTCGAAGGAATGAGCGTTACACCGAGGCCTGTACCCTGGAGCGGAATCGATTTGGAGGTGGGGGGTCCGTCATGGTCTGGGGCGGTATATCACATCACCATTGGACTGAGCTTGTTGTCATTGCAGGCAATCTCAATGCCTTGCGGTACAGGGAAGACATCCTCCTCCCTCATGTGGTACCCTTTATGCATGCTCATCCGGACATGATCCTCCAGCAGGACAATGCCACCAGCCATACTGCTCGTTCTGTGCGTGAGTTTCTGCATGACAGCAATGTCAGTGTTCTGCCATGGCCAGCGAAGAGCCCGGATCTCAATCCCATTGAGCACGTCTGGGACCTGTTGGATCGCAGGGTGAGGGCTAGGGCCATTCCCCCCAGAAATGCCCAGGAACTTGCAAGTGCCTTGGTGGAAGAGTGGGGTAACATCTCACAGCAAGAACTGACAAATCTGGTCCAGTCCATGAGGAGGAGATGCACTGCAGTACTTCAAGCACCTGGTGGCCACACCAGATGCTGACTGGTACTTTTGATTTTGAGCCTCCCGTCATTCAAGGACACATTATTCTATTTGTGTTAGTCACATGTCTGTGAAACATTTTTAGTTGATGTCTTATGGTGTTGACTCTTTTAGTGTTCATACAAATATTTAGACACATTAAGTTTACTGAAAATAAAAACAGTTGAAAGTCAGAGGACGTTTCTTTTTTTGCTGAGTTTATTCGTCAGATTGACTAAACAGTTAAACCCCCGCCCTCATTCCTTGGCGACTGAAACTTGCTCTTTGTCCATTGTACAGCGATACAATGTGTATTGTAACAGACAGAATCAGGTTTCTTCCCAAGCAGGTGTGTGCACGCCTGCGTATGTCACCAAGATATCAGAAATAAAGAGGGAGCCTGCTGTGTGAGTGTTTTTTGGACAGTACAGGTGAACACAGGAATGTCACTCAGTGAATGTGTGTGGGTGTGCGTTCCTGTGTATGGGAGTTCTCTTCTCCAGCAGCACCGTTGTTTTCCCTCCCACTGTAATCAAGCCATTTACCTGAGTTACCCCCAGAAGGGACATGGACTAATGCCAACACACACGCACGCGCATGCACACACACACACACGTATTTGAGAAAAGTAGCTGCTTCACCCCAGCTGCATACCGCTTAAATGAAGCAACATTTTGAACATCTGTGTGTGTGTGTTATTTTGTGCTTATGCATCTAATGTGAGGCTGTGCTCTTTAAGACTGTGTGGGTGTGTGGGGTGAACTCCATAAATCCTTCATGTTTTAACAGCACCAAAACAACTCTTAAGTTGTGCAACATTTTTGTGCAATCACAAGACTAGAAACAGAAATAGAAAACATTTTCACGAATCAGGATTTGTTTTTTACAGCAGCAGATGTTCTTTGCTTGATTTGTTTTAGCTCCATAAAAGATAGTACTAGACTCTGCAAAGATAAAGACATTTGGTGGTAATTATGTTGTTTTGTCGAGATTTACTGAAGAAAAAATATTAGTTCAATTCAATGTTACCTTTTAGGTATGCGTCTATAGCTGTATTGAAGCATGGATTTGTTTATCTTAAAGGTAATCTCAGACAAAAGATGAAAGTTACATCTGTGAATAAACTCCTTTAGGGTTTTACAGCTCCCGGCATTCCTTGTATGGGGGTGTAAATTTCTTTATGTTTTTTTTTTCTTCAGTTTTTGACTTCTACTGTGTGGGAAAAGAACTGCAACAAGTCTGCCAGAATAAACAAGGAAGTAGCATTAGTCCAGCCTAGTTTATTTAACTTCCATCCTCTATTCCAGCACTGCATAGCATCTGAGTTGAAGACACTGCTTACTTTTATGTATGTATGTACTTTTCTGGTTAGCTATTGAATTTGTTGCCAATATTTTAGATTATTTTAGTTTCTTTTTGAAAATTTCAACACACCTAGGATAGTTGCTGTCATGTTGATTATTTTAACATAATAACTAGTATTTGCCTACACTTTTCTTCTTACTGATAAGTTACAGGAAGGCTAATAGCACATTTGCTGTGTAGCATCAGACCTCATGATACGGAGATTATAAAACAAGCCCTGCTTGTGAAAGAACCCATTGAAAATAATTTACCGTAACCATTATCATCATTTAATCACAAAACATAGTTCCCTTCAATCCCCAAAAAATAGTTAAACTAGCACAGGCATGTATCATATATGTTCATCTCTGTCTGAATGAAATTTTATTTTGCAAGATGTTTAACACATTATTTGGCTTTTGGTCATGTTACAGTGGCATTTGTAGAGCCAAATGTGTCTATCTCTGTGTTTCTTTGCTGTAAAAATACTCCTCATCTGCATCAATAAAGTTATCTCATATCTTTATCATATTATCTCATCAAATTGAATCATATTTTCTGTTGAGTCCAAATATTGAACCAGACTGAAGTGTGGCTAAAATCACTTAAGTGATAATCAGTTTGATCCTAGAAAAAAAACAAATCCGTATTAGTGGCACAAGTTAAACTGCTTGGAGATATTTTTTCAGCAAAAGTTTCAATGTGTGCAGGGTTTTTTTTACATAAGAAAAATAGTATTCTAAAACACCCTATACACTACTAAACTAAAGAAACTGATCAACCAATCCACTATTTAGGAAATTACATTTTATTTCTTTTATAAAATTCTATGATTTGGTTAGATTATGAAGCTATTCAAATAAAGTACAAATCACATAATTTACATAATTCTCAAAGTATTCATAAGCTGTTTGAAGTAAAGTAAAGTGAATTAAGTAATACAGGAATACTTAGAAAATGTACAGAACAAACATAAAAAATGTGTGTGTGTGTACATGTATAGCTATACTTTACTTAATGTATCATTAAGTAAAAGATTTTTTGCTACAGTCAAAATGTGTGGCTTACATTATTTGGTTATAAAGATCTATTGGTTAAATATGGGACAGTGGTATACTGAAATTATCTATTGAAAGGTTGAGCTTAAAATGTTTTCTTCTGTTTTTGTATATTTAAGTCTCAAGTCACTGACATCTTAAGGCATTTTTTCATATTTAATGACAAGTAGAATGAGACAAATCAGAGCATGACATATTAGAACATTATATAGATATATATGTGTGTGTCTGTGTGTGTGTGTGTGTGTGTGTGTGTGTGTTATTTTTCTTTTACATATTAAGTTTGTCCCAGTTCCTCACATTCAGCTTGTTTCTATGCCTTCTTTATGTCATTCCCCAACAAAACAACAGAACATGAACATACATAATAGAAAGCTATTCTTTAACTGAAGTGTACATTTCTCCAGTGATGTGTTAGAGTAACCAAAGTAGTGTTTGGTTTGTTTAGAGGAAAAAATTGTTTTTGGGTTACAGTACAGCGTATATAGGTAAACTAGTGAAAATGCTTTGTCAGTGTATCTTTGAGTCAAACCACTGGGGGCCCATTGATAAGATTATCTACATTGTAATCTGAGATAAACCTTTTTTCTTTATGTTTTCACATCCATTCAGGTGATGATTCTTCAAGTGGTCGTAGTCCAGAAACAAAGGTCATGGCTGCTCTTCCTCCTCGTCGCCCAGTTCCTCCAGTTCAAAATTCACCTCCCCAGGTAGAGTAAAAAACTAATCTGGACCCTTTTTTCAGACCTCTACCATAGATCAAGTTACTGAAAAGGCAGAATTCTGAATCTCTTTACTTTAGATCATGTCTACTTTTTTTTGCTTTGGTTTAAGTAATGCAACACAAGGAAATGTTTCAGAAAGATATTCTTCATTTTTGACAGCTTTCTTCCATCATATAAGAGAGGTCTGTTTTGTAAATCATCTAAGCTCTTTCTTTTGACTAAATGTCTGTTATTCAAATAGTTTGGAGCTTCTTTTAATCACCCAGCTGCAAAGCATATATGCAGTTTTGTTATTAGTCTTATACAATATTGTAGAGATTTAGAATAAAAGTGAGTCACAGATTACCTTGCAAATTAAGTACTTTGCACCTATTTCTGCAGAATGCTGAAATAAATCACTAGTGCTTCTTTTTCGTAACACTTTTCAAACTGAAGTATACTCCAAAAAACTGTAGTTTTAGTTCCATCATTCACAAAAATCTGCCCTGAATACCTAATCCTTTCTCTTGGCGGATTAAGGCTTACAGCGAATGAAAACCCCCCAAATCAGTTTCTTAGAAAACTAGAATAATATATAAGACCGAAAAGAACATTTTTTGTAGAAGAGACATGGTGGTTGCTAAAGAGGCTGGCTGTTCAAAGAGTGTTGTAGCAAACTAAAACATATTATGGAAAGTTGAATGGAAGGAAAAAGTGTAGTAGAAAAAGATCAGTAAAACTTTGAGGGGAGGGGGAGATTCAATAAGCATGGACTGCAGCTGAAGTCAGTGTTTCAAGAAAATTAAGAACATTAGCTATAACTTTCACATTTCTTTTATTTAAGCCACTCCTGAACTATAGTTAATGTCAAAAACATCTTCTTTGAGCTAAGGAAGAAGTGGGAGTAGACGGTTTGGTGGCCCAAAGTTCTATTTACAGGTGAAATAAAATGTTGCATTTCATTTGGAAAACAATCTGCAAGAGTCTGGAAGTGGAGAGGCACTTAAGTTCCTTGCAGATCAGTGAGAGGTTTCTACATCCAGTAATGATTTTGGGATCCATGTCATCTTCTGGTGTTGGTCCACAGTGTTTTCTCAAATCCAAAGTCAGCACAGCCATCTTCAAGGAACATTTAGGACTTCATGCTCACCTCTGCTAACAGGCCTCATACATATTTTATATGATTTTTATTTCCACCAAGGTGGTAGTTTCGTCTCCTAAAGATGTTCAAACGGGAAGGAACTAAGCACTGCTGTTGAGGGTTGTGCAAATCGGACTCTAGATACCCAAATCGGATGTCAGTGAAAGTTCATTTCATAAAATAATGAGAAAAAAAAATCCTATAATAAATGTATTAAGCACAATAATTCTTGACAACAGGGTACAAAAAACCAACTACATATGTTTTATTTGTCAAATGAACCTTTTCCCAGTTAGATTTACTCACAGTGGAATTAGTAACTTTGTGGACCAATCGCTGTCAGTTCATGACATTTGCCACCATCAACCTGAACTTTTATTGCACTACATTTCTGCACCTTTTCAATAGCCTCTCGTAGTGACCTATTTTTACTTTGACTGTGACATTTGAGCCAGCACTTCAATTCAGTTCTGGCAATCGATAATTAGCAGGGTACCCATCAAGGAAAAGCCCCTGGTATGTCTTTCTCCATCAAAAGAACCACCTCCATTTTATATTTGCTCATTTGTGAGATGCATATCATTTCTGCCGATGTCCAAGCGCTCTGTGTTTTTTTTAAATTGGTAAATGTATTGCATTTACCAATTGAATTAGCACCCAGCAGCACTTGCGCGACTAAATTGTGATGTCAACTGTAAAGTAGGCTATTGGAGAAATGTTCCGTCATTTAAAAACTTTGGCTTAAGTCCGGTCTTCAGTGTGGCAGTGGAGTGTGGATTCAACCTCCAGAACAACATCTAAACCCCCATGGAAAGTCATCCGTCCAAGACAAAAATCCAAAACCTCATGTCAATAACCTCTGCAGCAATCCCACTTTTTGATTACGCACAAATGGGTGCTCATTTCAGTTCCATGCGGAGCAGGAGGAACTTGTGAGTTTGTGCGTTCAGGCGTTCATACAGCGGGTGAACTATTTGTATTTTAAGTGCAATTTAATTTTAAATATGTAGTTCTCTATTCAGCTTTTTCAAATGTAAAATTATTTAAAATGAATAAACAAAGTACTATTGAATATGTTGTACATTTAAAAATATGACCAAATATTTTTGACCCGGACGGACAAAACAAAAAATATCTAGCGCGACCTCTGCTACCCACACTACCTGATTTTAATGGCTACGGAATCACTTTGCTTAACTGTCCTGGCCTAAACCCCATAGAGAATTGATGATGAACGATATTCTAACTTATTGAGATGTATCTTTAAAATGTTATTGCATAACGTTATTCCACCGTATTTGTGTTTTTTCAGGTGGCTGTTCACGGCTCCGCCCATTCAATGACCTTCAAACCTGTGACTGTGTTAATTCCTCTGCTGCT
The DNA here is from genome assembly GCA_963556495.2 of Valencia hispanica. Taxonomy (NCBI): domain Eukaryota; kingdom Metazoa; phylum Chordata; class Actinopteri; order Cyprinodontiformes; family Valenciidae; genus Valencia; species Valencia hispanica. Next base: position 50,440,872 of record OY747705.1, on the reverse strand, counting down.
AATGCTGTCGTCATGGGAACCACGCTGACCACAAAGAGAGAGATCAGCCAATAGACAGACTGAGAAGGTTGGAAGGACAACCATGTGCTGCATGTTGTGTGGTGATGTAAAGGATCAGGAGGCCCAGCTGAACTGTTTTGATTGTGGACGGCAAATGGAGAAAGCTGCTGATTTACCACAGCTCCTGGTGCAAAGAACACCTTTTTTTTTACTCTTACCTGTAACTGACCTACCTGTGTTTGTGTTTTAATGGTGATAGGGTAGTTCACACAGTACTACTGACTTTTTTTGAGAAGATGTAAATACAAGTCTATATAAATTATATATTTATATTAAGAGATCCAATAGATAATACTCTGATGTGTACATTGAGCTCATTGCTGAACAAAAGGGTCAAACCCTTGGATGGTAATGAGTTTTCTTATTTGCTTTGACCTTTATTTTAATACAGTCGAGTGATTAAATTGCATTTACATTTTTGTTACCACACCACTACAGTAAATGTACTGCAAAGATGTATTATCTGTAAGAATCGGGATGGAACAAGGCAGAAAGGTTATTTTCTCAAAAGGCTAACCAAACACTTATCTGATGCTTCTGCTACTTGTAAGTCTGTGCACATTAGCATTGCCTTGCAGGGTTTATCTCCTTAGGAATATTTTTATGATAATCTGACTGCAAAAGGTAATAATGCCCCTCAGTGTTTGGATTTCTTAAACCAATCAGAAACATCCTCAGCAGTGTTCAGCCCAAGTGGACTGTTGACTAATTGAGTGACTTCTGAAGGCATGTGGTGGCACTGGAATTTTACTTAAGTGGATCTCAGCATATGGGGCCCAATACAAATGCAGGCCTCACTTTTCAGATTCAAACAGTTTGAAAACCTTCATTCATTTTCCCTCAACTTCACAGTTAGGAGCTATTTGTTAATCTGTCCCATTAAATCTCAATACATTGCATTTATGTTTGTCATTGTAATGTGAGGAAAAAGTCGAAAAGCTCAAGTGGTATGAATACTTCTGCATTGCATTGTATCCAGTTGTGCAAGATACAATAATTTGGTCAGATATATGAAATAACAATGTGTTGGTTGATGTTGTAGCTTCTAACTTACAATTTGAATATATATGTGTTGTCACATTGGCCAAAATGTGTATAGTTATTTTACTCGAAACACTTCAAAACAAACATAACGATCTAGTATAAATGGGTATCAGGGCTGTGAGCACTCTCCCACCATTCTCAGCTTGAGTGTAAAAATATCTATATGTGCACAAGAATGTTGTGCTTAGGCTGTGGTAAAACAAGGGTTCACCACTTTCATATTTCCAAGGCTATGTTTGAATATAAAAAGATTTATTTTGATATACAGTATCTTTTAGACCTATACAGCACTTTTGTATTACTGGGGTGATGAAATGATGAACATTTCTGGATCTTAGGCGTAATAATTAATTATGTTATAATTCAAAGGAAATCATCTAGTAAGTGATAGTAAAACTAAGTATTTTTGTAACAAGTTGCTACTATATGACATGATTCTGCACGAGTTGGAGCAATGCTGCTCATGTTCAGTAGTACAGAAATTACTTTCTGTTCTTTTGTAACAGCGGTTGTCTTCAACATGTGATATAAAGCACACTGTTGTGTGCTTGGAACAAGCTAAGCTGTGTCGTGGTAAAAATAATAGTAATTTACTATATCCAAGTGTACATCCTGCTCTTCTAGCTTAGTAACGTTTCTGTTATGTTGCAGTAAGCAGAGTACCCAGATGCAAACAACCTTTTGTGGTTTCTCTCAAATCCTTCTAAAAAAACCACTACACTAATGTAAACTACACCAATGACGCAAATGTCATTCCTTCTGCTATACTACACAGTGTCCTGCTACCCTGTTGTGTCATTAATCATCATTTTGATGAGTCTAATTAAAACTGTTTTCAAATACAAACTAGAACTTTGTCTTGTATAAACTATGTTAGTTCCAAGACCATAAAATATCACTCAGTTTTCATGTTTGTCTCTGGATCCGTTTCATGAAAAGACATTATTGCACCATGCAGTCGTTTCATGAAAAGCCCTTCTGTCTGTTACCCCATCTAGTGTAGCTCAACAGTCACCTGTATATGAATATCTGTCTGTGCAAAAGAAAACCTATTTTTTGTTTTCCAATTGTGAGAAATATGATGAAACCACAGTATAATCTTTTATAAGCTGAAAATGCAAATGGTGAGTAGTGAATGTTGAGGGTTTTATTTCAGAAAGGACAAAGGATTTAACAGAAAGCCAGGAGTCCAAGGGCATTTACAAAGACATTGTGTGAAAGCAGATGTTTGAGCATCTCAGGCATATCATATGGTGAAGCTGGTGGCCTACATATGCTGTCTAAGCATTGCTCTATAAAAAGGATATCTGGAGATAATATCCTAATTGCTTGATTGACTTTATTAAATCAGGGTTGCATCTTATATCAAAAAAGACAGGTTGCATTACTACAAAGTTAACCTGTGTATGCATAACATGCAACATTTGGAATTATGTTCATGCGTGTGTGAGAAGAGTAGAAACCTTGTATCACTCAGAGCCCTAGATGAGCAGGGGGCAGGTAGTCTCAGCTCCCAGAGGCAGCAGCAGCCCTAGGCAGGGGCAGTGGACAGGGACCATGGGGCCAACACAGAGTAGCTATACACTCGTCATGGGGGTAGGTTAACCGGAAAGTACAGGAGCAACAGCCCTCTGGAACAGAGAGGCACAGGGAGTGGCGCAGGGTACCGAATCCTCCTACCCAACCCGCTACAATGTACCTCAGTGCAGGTCAAACTTGAAACTTGGTCACCATGCACCAAGGTTGTGATGCGCCCACAGAATCACCTGATAGCAGCAGGAGGAATCCCCAAACTTGCCAAGCAGGCATTGACAGGGCCGATAAACACAGAAGGGGAAAGGTGCAACACACCTGATTGAACAGCCCCAGTGGTGTCATTGGAGAAGGACCCCCATCAGGGTCCAACTCAGTCCTCGCATCCCATAGCTGGTCCAGAACCTCTACGTGAACCAAAGACCGCCATCCTGGAGCACTACGATGCAACATGGCCCGAGCTCACACACTAAGACCTCCTCGTCAGCTGAGCAACTCACTGATATTCCCTCTGTCACGGCTTGAGGCTGTTTTGGGTTTCATCTTTTTGTATGTTTATTTACTTTAGCCCTTCCCATTTGTCTCATCCTTCCTCTGTATTAGCTCCAGCCATTCCTCATTCCTTTGAATTCCCATGTGTATATATGTTCTCACCTGTGTCAAAGTTCGCCACCAGATTCTTGAGTCAACTTTTTTGTCTTTGTGTCCTTCAGTGTTCCTAGTTCTCCAGAGTTGTCCTATATAGTTGGGCAAAAAAGTATTTGGCAGCCACAGATTATGCAAGTTTCCCACTTAAAAAGATGAGAGAGGTCTGTAACTCATTATCGGTACAGTTCAACTGTGAGAGACAATGTAAAAAAACCCAACAGGAAATCACATTGTATGCTTTTTAAAGAATTTATTTGTATAATGGTGAAGAAAATAAGTATTTGGTCAATAACAAATACTTTGCAATGTAACCTTGGTTGGCAATGACAGAAGTCAGATGTTTCCTGAAGGTCTTCACCAGGTTTGCACACACTGTTGCTGGTATTTTGGCCCATTCCTCCATGCAGATCTTCTCTAGAGCTGTGATGTTTTGGGGCTGTTGCTGGGCAACACTGACATTCAACTTCCTCCACAGATTCACTATTTGATCGAGGTCAGGACACTGGGTAGGCCACTCTGGAACCTTGAGATGCTTTTTACGTAGCTACTCCTTTTGTGCCCGGGCGGTCTGTTTGGGATCATTGTCATGCTGGAAGATCCAGCCACGTTTCATATACAATGCGCTCACTGATTGAAGAAGGTTTTTTCCCCAACATTTCACAATACATGGCCCCATTCATCCTTTCCTTAATATGGATCAGTCGTCCTGTTCCCTTCGCAAAAAAGCAGCTCCAAAGCATAATATTTCCACCCTCCTGGTTCACAGTGGGTATGGTGTTCTTGAGATGCAACTCAGCATTCTTCCCCCTCCAAACACGGCGAGTGGCGTTTATACCAAAGAGTTCTATTTTGGTCTCATCTGACCATATAACATTTTCCCAATCCTCCTCTGGATCATCTCGATGGTCTCTGGGAAATTTTACACAGGTCTGGACGCATGTGCTGGCTTAAGCAGGACGAACTTTCAAGAGCTGCAGGATTTTAATCAACGTAGTGTGTTACTAATAGTAACCTTTGTTAATGTGGTCCCAGCTCTCTTCAGGTCATTGACCGGTTCCCCCCATGTAGCTCTGGGGTATTTCTTCACCATTCTCAAGATCATGTGTATCCCACGAGGTGAGATCTTGCATCTCCAGGTCGAGGGAGATTGTCAGTGATCTTGCTCCAACAGTTTATCTCTTCTCACCAAGCTGCTCGCCTATTGTAGATTGGCTCATCCCAGTCTTGTGCGGGTGTACAATCTTGTCCCAGGTGTCCTTGGACAGCTCTCTGTGTCTGATTGTTTGAAGGCAAGGCAATTTTATTTGTATAGCACACTTTCAACAACCAGGTAATTCAAGGTGCTTTACATAATTAGGGGTAAAATCAAAATAGCAAAGCATATAAAGTAAAAACAGCAATAAAGCAGGAAGCATACACAAAAAACATGATACATCAAAGCATTACTCAACAGCAGCTCTAAACAGATACGTTTTTAGTTCTAATTTGAAAGAACTAAGTGTTTCAGCAACTTTGCAGTTTTCTAGAAATTTGTTCCAGATTAGACGAGATTAGAAACTGAAAGCTTCTTCTCCATGTTTGGTTCTAATTCTAAGGATGTTGAGTAGACTGGAATTTGAGGACCTCGGTGGTCTGGAGGGTTGGTATGGTAACAGTAGATCTTCAACATACTTTGTTGCTAAGCCATTCAATGATTTTTTAAACTAGTAAAAGTATTTTGAAGTCTATTCTCTGAGCTACAGCGAGCCAGTGTAAGAACTTTAAAACTGGGGTGATGTGCTCTACTTTCCTGGTTCTAGTGAGGACACAGCATTCTGGATCACCTGCAGCTGTCTAATTGACTTTTTAGGCAGACCTGTGAGAACACTATTGCAGTAATCGATACGACTAAAGATAAACACAAGAATGAGTTTTTTGAGGTCCTGTTGCGACATAAGTCCTTTAATCCTAGAAATGTTCCTTGAAGGTGTTTACAGGCGTATTTTATACAGATAACAAGTTCAAACTGGTGCCATTAATACAGGCAATGTGTGAAGGATAGAAGACCTTCTTAAAGAAGAAGCAACAGGTCTGTGAGGGTCAGAATTCTTGCTTGTTTGTAGGTGTTAAATACTTATTTTCTGCACTATTATACAAACAAATTCTTTAAAAATCATACATTGTGATTTCCTGGATTTTTTTACATTCTTTCTCTCACAGTTGAAGTGTATCTATGATGAAAATTACAGACCGCTCATCTTTTTAAGTGGAACAACTTGCACAATCGGTGGCTGCAAAGTACAATTTTTTTAATTATTTGTACTTTTGTGACGTTAATCAGCTGCTCCCAGTTGTAAACCACCTTGTTGCCATGGTTATGCATCATAGCATATGCCCCAGAATTAAAAGAAAGTAGCAAAAGTTCTTCCAGCTGCACAGCATTCAAAATCAGAGAGAACAATTGTCCACAAAAACAATGTTTCTTCCAGAAATGGAGGAATAAACCACAATGGGACTACCAAGCTCTTGTCTGCGCTTCGATCCACCAATCACCTTACAATCCCTCCCTGTAACATTGTGAGAGCCCCAAAGATTGTCTCTGCACAAACAGTCCCAGCTGAGTGAGTGCAGGTGCAGAGGTAGGAACAAAAAGGTCACATATTTTCATACACCCTTAAATGCACATGAAGATATGTGGCTTGAACTAGTGCTCCAGCAACCTTTCTATACATCTCATACTGTATCAAATGTAATTTTATTACCAACTAAGCAAGGCTGCCTTGGCTCTTTAGGACATGTCAAAAGAAATTCCAATACATAGACCTTGAAACTTGTAGAAACAATATATAATGCTGACGACTATAACTTTTATGCAAATATTACTCCAAAGTAAGAGAGCCTAATGCCTTAAAATTGAATTAACAGCCAAACAATCTTTAAATATTTTTCTTTATTAAACCTGTTATTACATGTTTAATCTGCTATGTAAAGGGAAACATTGATCTGAAGGCAAGCTGCATCTTTCTGGGTATATGTGAAGAGTTTTTGTTGTATATATCAGGTCATTTTCATGCATATGAGATTGTTGCATATATGACAATATAAAATAAAGACACATTTGCTTTATCCTTTAGTTTAGTATTAGAGTTTGGGAGTACAAAGCCAAGACTATATATACAGGTTAGCTGTAAATCTTTGGCCTATGGCCCTTGGAGGGTTTAGTTTGTGGGGATCTACACAGTTATAGAAAACTGCCGTTAGATAATTGGACAAATATGAAAACTTTACGCAAACTGATACACAGGTCAGGACACAAAATACCATACCATACCAATTTATCTGTAAAGCGCTTTTAACCCGGCATTACACCTAACCAAAGCCCTATACATAAAAACATGAATAAAATAACTATACAAGTTATAGCAAACATTAAAAAGAGCTAAAAGTAGCTTAAAAAGGACAAACAAACAAGGCAGTAACAGTTGACACAAGCGTACAGTTAGGAAAATTGTCACAAACACAAGTAAGAATAACCAAATGAAACTAAATGGAGAAACCAAGTTTAAGAGCGGAAAGTCAGGGAAAAGTAATGCTTTCTCGTTCCTTTGGTCACAACCCAATGTGAGGAAATGAAAGCTCTAACAAAATAATTTAGACGTATATCCATCCATTTATCCATCCATCCATCCATTGTTTTTTCCTTATCCGGGGTCGGGTTGCGGGGGTAGCATCTTAAGCAGAGGGACCAAGACTTCCCTCTCCCCAGCCACTTGGGCCAGCTCCTCAGAGGGAGCATCCTCCCTCCAGCGTTGTCCTGGGTCTTCCTCTGGGTCTCAACCCAGAGAGATGTGCCCGCAACAGTGGGGAGCCGCCCAGTTGGCATCCTAATCCAATGCCTGAGTCACCTTAACTGACTCGATGACCCAGCACCGGCTCTACTCTGAGCCCCTCCTGGATGATTGAGCTTCTCACCCTATCTCTAAGGGAGAGCCGAGACACCCTATGGAGGAAATTCATTTCAGCCACTTGTATCTGTGATCTCATTCTTTGGTCACTACCCAGAGCTCGTGACTGTAGATGAGGGTAGCAACATAGACCGGTAAATTAAGAGCTTCGCCTTTCGGCTCAGCTCTCTCTTCACCGCAACAGACCAGTAGAGTGCCCGCATCACTGCAGATGCAGCACCAACCTATGGCTCTTCCCCTCCGTTTTTCTCTCATTTGTGAACAAGACCCCCAAATACCTAAACTCCTACACTTGGGGCTGCACGTAGTCCCCGACCCGGAGAAGGCACTCCACCTGTCTCCGATTTGGAGGTGCTGATCCTCATCCCGGGATGTCTTTCCATCTTTAATCCTGAAAATAGTGCACTCAAATATTCATGTGTATCCCTGTGTTGTTTCATTGTCTGTCAATTTCTTTATTGACTAAATGTGGTTTTTATACTATTTTGCTCTGATTTTACTCAATACATAAAAAAAGTCTACATTTTAGCCAGAATGACAAAGAGCCAGGGAAGTTTACTCATCCCAATGCATTTAAAAATGGATGCTGTTTGAAGTAAACCAATCGAAAAAAAGGGAAAAACCAGGGAAAAAGAAGCTATTAATTATTTTGACCCTGGCTAAGACATATGATTGATGGTGGAGCTATAAGACTTGTATTCATCATTGCCATGGTGTACAGCCTTCAAGGTACACTGACTAAGGACATGTTGCCGATCAAAGTTTTATTGATGTTTAAGCTATAAACGCGTAACTGAAGACATACGTTATTAATAACCTTGCTCACAGAAACAACAAAAAAAGATGTGTGATTCATCTTTATTTTGTTCATATATCTCCATGCCAAGAACTTGTTTTAATGACACCATATGAGACACTTCAACATGATGTAGGTCAGTGGTTCCCAACCTTTTTTCCTTTAGGAACCCCCTTGCCTGTGTCCAAGACAAGCCGGGAACCCCCTATCCAAAGGGGTCTGCAACCTCTACAATCCAAAGAGCCATTTTTGCCCCCAGTCCACCACCATAAACCAGTTTAGAGCCACAAAACAAATTAGTTTTTAAAAAATTAAATATCTACTTTTTCTATTATTTGTGGAAAATTATTTTTAAAAAAAAGCACATTTTACAAACTAATGACAAGAAAAGTAGTATGTCATTCTGTTGAGGAAATCCAATAAAAAAACGGTAAAAGGCAATAAGTACAAACTTTTATTTGCAAAAGAAACACCAGCAATTGTACGTTTTTGTTCTTATTCTTCCTGTTTTACACTGTAGGCTATATAGAAAATTATCTTTTTGTCTTTTGGATTTTCTAAACGTAATATTTAGAAATATAATTTTGGTAACCTCAGTACAGACAAAATTGTGTGGACCCCCTGAGATCTCTAGGCGGTCCTGTACCCCAGGTTGAGAACCACTGATCTTGGTGAATTCGAAAAGATCATTGTTTCTAAGTGCTCCTGGGTTTATAAAATAAACCCGAGTATCAGTTGATGGACACTTAGCAACGGTGGATTGTGTTACATCTGCACTGGTTGCTTAGAACTCATCTAATACTGAAGACGGAATGTTTTCACAATGGTTGGCATCCTCCTCGTGTAAACAAAACCCAGTATCAGGTCACACCAGCTGTAGCAATCTGAGATAAAGTGTCTGGCTGAGGGCTGTTTTAACCAAGGTTTCTGTGTGAACTGATCCATCTTGAACAGATTTATATTTGTTCCCCACATTCCATGTAAAACCACTGTTTCTCTCATCCAGAATAATAACAAGATGAGGCCACAGTTAAACTAGCAGGCTTGTTTGACAGCGTTTGAGTCTTTGGGCAGATAAATGTGCAGACATATTATATCACAGACAGGTTAAGATAGATGAGGTGATACTTTTACCCAACCAATGACAGTGTTTGTCTTGGACCCTGCCCCCACCATGTTTGCAGGTGAATTGTGTGACATGCTTTTCCTTTTGTTAGGTCTACATTTTTCTCACCAGTTTATCTTTAAAATGAGTGTTATCATTATTTTAAAAGGTCAAAGAAGCACTAACCAAACCAATTACTATGAATATTAACATTAACATATTAACACTGTTTTTCTGTCTTTGGGTGTGATTCATCCTGGGTGTGATTCAAATCTATATCAGTTTACTTATTAGTTCTTCTATATTTAAATTGATTGTTCTGTGTCCTAAGTCCTAATCTCACAGTTCTTCAAGTTCCAACTTGTTCACATATAACTGCCATTCTGTCACTATTTATTAACAACGGCTGGGTGATGTTATCTTGAAAGACAGATAGAATGGGTTGAGAATGTTGGGTAAGCTATCAAATTTTCATCATCTTTATGACTCATTCGGGGGTACACAAGTACAACATTTATCTTGTTTAAGCATGTGTTAGCTGTGTTTTGTCCCAGATTTTTCTTTGTATTTAGAACACTGTTATGTTGATACCACCAAGATAGATTGACATGTGTTTCAAAAGCACAAATGGTTTGAAATCTGAAAAAAAAAATCAAAAAAAATTAACTGGCTTCAGAAGAGACAAAGCCAAGCAGAAAATACTTAACTGCAACACACATAGACTGGGATGTGCAGGTTGCAGCAGGCTAAGCTGCTTTGTCTTTCATTACTTTTCTCCCTGACATCTTCTCACTTGAGTGCATCACTGGCAGATGCTAAAAAATACAGAATTGTATGGTGCATCTGCATGAAGCTGTAAGAAGGCATGTATGTGTGAGTTTGGAGGGTAAGTGCACAGGAGCTCAAAGAGGAATGATAAAAAAAGAGCGTATTAAAGTATTAAGGAATTTTCTAGGTGGGCTTAGTTGGAGGGTAGATGAAAGAGGGCTGGAGGTTTAGATGAAGAGCTGAAAGCTCAATAAAGTGATAAAACTGGTTAGAATGTTTTTGTTTACTTTAGCTTTGACTATCTGAACTGGCTTTGTCATTCCCATGACACATCTCAGAATGAAAATCAAAACCACAAAACTTTACCAGGACTTATTTTCAAGGGAGTATTGATGAAAGGTCTCATTTATTTATGTTACGTAACCTTGGAATCAATGTGTAGACTGCTTTCCCTCAGTGTCTGACAGCATGTTGACATTGCTGCTGTGGTTTTCTTAGTTAACAATGAAATCCTTCACCTGTGGGGTGCCAAGAAGAAACTCAAGATGATACTTGTGCTCGTCTACAGACAATATCCACATTGTGGCAGTGGATTAACAATCAACAAAAAGAGTCTACAGCAAAACAAAAAAAGTTTCTAGGATTGTATTTTAATCCAAATATTAAATGGATCAGAAGGATGTTAAAAAAACAGTTTTATTCTTCATATAAAAGCTACTTTCATTAACATTTTTTTTCAGAAATGGGAAACATATTCCCTCCTACCAGATTTGGAAACAGCTACAAATTGTATTCACTCTCTCTAAACAATGTACAGTATTTCTCTTTAAGACTTAATAGCTTGTATGTGCTAATCTTTCCTCACACATCAATCCAGACAGCATTTATCCTGCCAAGGTAATAAATCTCTGGCTGGATTAACCGTTAGCCTGACATGACACAAGTGTGCGGACTAGAGAATTGACATGTTCCTGTATTGGATTATGCGTTAGGGATTGAATTTGTCCACACCATCCAACACGGAATCCTAAAGCAACCTGATTATTGTAAAAGTTTCCCATCTAATTTCAATTGCAGGAATAGCTTACAAAGGTTGTTTTGTCAGGGTTATGACAAAGTAAGACATGAACTAATTTTCAATAACCTGCAGAGGTTTTATTATTGTGGAGTTCACAGAGCTGTTAATTATTACCATTTGAAGAAAGTGTTGTTATCTTATTGGTCTTTGAGGTGGACGAATACACAAACTAATTTCAAGGGTTTTCTGACAGGTGAGCAGGAGGATTTTAGGCTTGGGGGTCAAATAAGATCATCTTAAAGGTATTTAATAGGGTTGATGCTCAGTGGAGGCCGGGCAAGCCTTAAATGAGAAAATCCCTCCAAGGATCCAAGTCTTGGCAAGCGAGCTCCTTCATAGTACCACGAACACCGGATTTTATGTAGAATTAAGACATGCAACCACATACAGTGGTCAGGTATAAGAATCTGTCCTCCTGCCCAATAGTCAGTGTGTTTACATGGAGTAAGAGAAAACCAAATTATTACCTTAGTCCAAATTAATTCACTTTTAAAATGAATGTATACACCTTATTTCGGCTAAAGTCAAACCGGACTGGCCTTCTCTTCATTGAGCTAACACACCCAGATAATGCAGTTAGAAAGCTGAAATGCTCTGCGTGTAAATGCCATCATGGCTAAATCGAGCTATTACTGGCCTGGGCTCTCTCCTTTCCAGAAGTGACTACACCGCGGAAGTGGGAATAACAACACCGGTGCAACAACAACACAGCAGCAACAACACGTGTAACACAATCCAACAGTAAAGTACTTACACAATATACTGTGCTGTAGCGTTGTTGTCGTCCATTTGTTCACCCATTGTGCATATCCCGCTTTTACTCCGTCTGCTTCATGACCGGCAGCATTTATTTACTATCCATGTGACGCTCTATACCAACCAGAAGATTGCCAACGTGAAAGCTGTATGTCGCCACCTATCATCGCGGAGTAGAACGCACTTCATTCAAAAACCCAACCCTATCTCCAGCTGTCATGGGGCGAGAGGCGGGTTACACCCTGGACAGGTCACCAGTCCATCACAGGGCAACACAGAGACATACAGGACAAACAACCATGCACACACTCATACTTAAGGGCAATTTTTAGAGAAACCAATTCACCTAACAGTCATGTTTTGGGACTGTGGGAGGAAGTACCCGGAGAGAACCCATGCATGCACAGGGAGAACATGCAAACTCCATGCAGAAAGACCCCAGGCCGAGATTTGAACCCAGGACCTTCTTGCTGCAAGGCAACAGTGTTGCAAGAGTTGCAACTCAAAGTCCTTTACAGATTAAAATAACTCCACATAAACCATATTCCCATCCCTCACCCACAGATTTAAAAGCATGATCACAGTTATATCCCCCTCACCCCAACCCAACACCCATGCACACAAACACTTAAGAACAACAATGAAATGCCATAACTTTCTCCAGCTGAATAGAAACAAAACTGAAGTAATTATGTTTGGACTCAAAGAGGAACGATCAAGAGTCAGCACACAGCTTCAATTAATACAGCTAGAAACTACTGATCAGGCACGCAATCTAGGTGTAGTGATGGACTCGGACCTGAACCTACAGGGTCACATAAAGACAATAACAAGGTCAGCGTTCTATCACCTGAAGAACATTTCTAGGAATAAACGACTGATGTTGCAACAGGACCTCGAAAAACTCATCCATGCGTTTATCTTTTGTCAGATTGATTACTGCAACAGCATCTTCACAGGTCTGCCTAAAAAGTCAATCAGACAGCTGCAGCTGCATCTTCACTAGAATCAGGAAAGTAGAGCACATCACCCCAGTTCTAAAATCCTTACACTGGCTCCCTGTAGCTCAGAGAATAGACTTCAAAATACTCCTACTAGTTTATAAATCATTACATGGCTTAGCACCAAAATATGTTGAAGACCTGTTGTCATGGTACCAACCACCAAGACCACTAAGGTCCTTCAACTCTAGCCTACTAAACATCCCTAGAATCAGAACTAAACATGGAATAGCAGCTTTCAGTTTCTATGCTCCCCTTATCTGGAACAGACTTCCTGACGAGTGTAGAGCTCTGAACTGCTTTAAATCGAGACTAAAAACCCATCTGTTTAAAATTGCCTTCGAGTAAATGATTGATGTCATATGTATCAAATGTGTTCATGCTCTCTTGCTTTATTGATCTTTCTCTTGCTTTATTGTGTATCATGTGTAATGTGTGTTTCTTTTACTTTTAATTTCCAATGTTATATTCCATGTCTGTTTGTTTTGTTTTTTGTTTTTTAAATCACCAAATCATGCAAAGCACATTGAATTACCCTGCTGTTGAAAGTGTGCTAAACAAATAAAATGGCCTTGCCTTGCCTATATGTACACATTGCTTCTCAGTTTGAAAACTGAAGCAAACTCTGCTTTTAATCTCTTTATAGTCTAACAAAGTACGTTATTAATCAACTTGCCAGATCCAGAGTCTGACCCATACAGCATTAATGTCATCTTGCACGTTCCAGCTTTGCACTCTGCCATATTTAATTTAAAAGTAAGGAGAAGTCATTTAAACCCTTTGTTGCTTCATAATACCAAAAATTACACTCAGTTTAGGATACATTTTTTGGGAATGTCAGTCAAACCTTCAGTTCAGCCGCTGACCTTTCCCAGCCAGCCTCCGGTTCCAGCACTTCTGCTGATGGGGTTGATAACGTATGTGAAGATTGGAGGAGCTCAGACTGTTCATCGCTCATATCTTCCGGCAAGAGAAAAGCAACAAATCTTTACTTGTCACCAGCTTCTTGGCAGAACTGTATACTAAAGCTGCTAGGAGTGTTTGCAGATGGTTTAACTATTCTTTGTACTTCTTTCTGCACACATTGTTTCAAGCATTCACTTGAATAGTTTTTTTTTGTTCTTTTTTTTCTGCAAATATCTTATCCTGACCTTTGTATCAACTTTGAAGTAATTGCAATTCCTCTGATGTTTGAAGACTGGAGGTCAATTAAACAGCGCGTTGTCAGAAATGATTAGTCTAAATCCTTTCAGCTTTTAGACTTCCTGCCAAATGATCTGAGATTTAAAGAAACATCTTAAATCAAAATGATCTTTCTACAAGTATTTGCCCCACAGTAAGTGTTTTTTATTTATTTATAATTTTTTGGGTCACACCTAAATGCTTCAGACCAAGATAGCCTGAGTACCAGTAACTACAAAAAATAGGTTTTTGATTGATGATTTCTTTTAAGAAGGAAAGATATATCTAAAACAACCTGAGCCTAGAAGAAAAAGTAAATTCTTCCCTTGTTACACCATGAACTATTTGTGAACAACAATACATGAGCACACCCAGGCATCATTACTCCCTGACCTGTGTGTTTTAAAAACTCATTAAAAAATAAAATTTCAACCCAAAATGAGATTTTATCTGTATTTCAAATTGTTTTATCTTTGAACGTACTTGTTATTTTGTGATTTTAATTGTCCTGTTCTTGGTTTGTTTTTATTGTACAGCACTTTGGTCAGCTGTCACAATGTTTTAAAGTGCTTTAGAAATAAAATGGAATGGAATAGAATTAAGAAAACACTTACACAGAACCTGTCTGACAAAATGAAGTAGACTAAAATATCCTAAAAAGAAACCCATCATGCCCCAACCATTGAAATTGAAGAACAGAGGATGAACAAAGTCATCAACATCTGTGTGGAAAATGTTGCAAAGCTATTTCTAAGGCTTTAGGTCTGCAGTGAACCCCAATGAGAGCTGTTGTCTGCAAACAGAGAAAACATGAAACGCAGGTAAACCTTCCCAGGATGGGCAGCCGAACAATATTCTAAAGCACATCAGGTTTTGGAGTGACCTAGTAAAAGTCCAGTCTTAAATGCAACTGAGAAGCTGTGGCATGACCCCAGTGAGTAAAACACACATTGCCAGTTATCATATATATCCATGCAAATCTTGTCCTTTTTTACTCTAAAATTAACTTACGTAGCTGCACATAATTTTCAATTTAAGTGTGCAATAATTTTTCTGTTATGTTGTACATTGTTGTTTAACAGTACAATCTTTTTTCTTATTTTCTTTTTACCTTTGTGGGAATATGTCCCACTGTAGGACAATAAAGGAAATTTCTATTCTATTCTATTCTATTCTATCACAAATGCTGGAAAACTTGTTTTTGCAAAGCGTGACAGAACCAGTTATGTTTAAAGGGGAGTTTTTTTTTTTACATTGTCCCAGGTTGCTTTGGATTATTTTGTACCTTGACTAAATAAAATTGCAGTTTGAAAACTAAATGATTTTATGTTTTCTTGTTATCTTTGTGACAAAAAACTAAACCAATAGAAATCTTTAAGGGGTAAAATATATTTTGGTGACAAATCTTTAAGCAAATAGACTAACACTTCTTGCAGCAGACGCCTCCAAATGGCGGTGGGGATTGGCCTAGGGTGGCGGTGGTGCATGGCGGCCGGCCGCCAGCTGCGGCTCCTGCAATGGCGAGGGCCCCTTGTCGGGTCCCTGCTGGGGGGTGTGGCGCCCCTGGGCCCCAGCTCTCCCGGTCCATGGACCGGCCCAACCCTGGCACAGCCGGTTGCCGGCGGGCCCCGTGGGCTCATCACTGCTGCCCCCCGGGCCCCTGTATCGTAGCCGCTGGACGTTCCCCTGGGGTTCTCCTCTGCTCCTCTCTTGGGGGATGCGGTCGGCCCGACCTGGTCCGCCTGGGGCTCTGGGGGTCCTTTGTACGTCTTGGCTCCGATCTCCTTCATGTCTGCATCGATTCCTGGGAGATGGATTGATGCCTGCTCACACCAGCTATCGAACAGTCTTATGGAGAAACCTTATATGCACCAGCATGCTCACACACACACATAGATGTGGGGTCTCTGGTGTTTACAGATATATTCTTGGGCTGAGGTGGTTGTGTAGTTCTGAGTTCACAATGTTTGGTTTGTTTTGTCGATGTTCCTTTTCTTTTTTTTTTCTCTCTCTGCCGTCCTGTGGGTATGGAGGCAGACTTCGATGTTTTCCTGTGTTTTCTTTGTTCCCTTTCCTCTCTTGTATTTTGAACTCACCCTCTCTCTTGACTTTTTGTTTCCTACCTCTCTTCTTCATCTTCTTTCTTTCTTCCCCTTAATTTTCCGTCTCCGTGTCCATAACATCAGGAAATAAAACCCCCAGCAATTCATAATAAAGAGTTTTCACAAATATATATGTAGTGGAAGACTATAGCAAAAGCTGTAGTGCTCCGCTTGTGAAAGTAAATCTGTTGGGCTTCTACTTGGTACTCAGACACCAATTCTGAGCTCCACACTGACAAACAGGACACACGTAAAAAAACAAAAAAACAAAAAACAAAAGAAGCCTCCAAATGACCACAAAACACCCGCTATCCCCATCTACTGTCGTATAAAACAATATTTTCTGTGTTTGAATAAAAGTAGATGGGGGTAGCTGGTATTTTATGGTCATTTGCAGGCTTCTGCTGCAAGAAGTGTTATTTATCTTTCTGTTGTGCAGAGGAAGCTCTTTTTTAGGAGCTCCTTCTGCACAACAGAAAGACAAATATCACACCGACCGTTCCTTGTGATCCTTGAGATTGCTAAAGGGTGTCATGAAGGATTACATTGATTTCTTAAAACAACAGCAGTTTAAGAAAAGGTTTCATTTTCTTTAGATTTTCAGATACAAAACTCCAATTAACATCAACTTGGAAACCTCCGCTCAAAGCTGATGGAAACCTGACAATCAATATCTTCTCTCAATTCTGTTAACTCAAATCTTTCTTAGAAATTATCAAAAAACAGGCAGCTTCAGATTAAAATAGACCAGTGCTACCAAGTGGTATAGGATACCTTGTACTATTTTTAACCATATAGAACGACTGCTTGTTGCGTATTGTTGTTTGTGAATGAATCACTTTATTTTACTATTTTGCCAAAAAAAAGTGAATGTGTTTATGTTAAACACTGTTTAAAATAAGACCCACAAAAAAGGATTTTGCACAAATAAAGATTAAAGATGACCATAATTAAAAGATCGGGTGAACACAAAAATATCTCTTGTAGATTCATTGTATGATTCTTTTAATTTTAGCTCTTGTTGAAACTTAAATATTGGATCTATAAAGGTTTTATATAAATTGCTCCAATCTTTAGGTACAAAGTAACTTATGAAACAACTGTGCAAAATGTCATTGCCTCCAAAAATGCAACTAATTTGGACTAAGCTCTTTTAACATTAACTATATGGGTTCCAATAGATTAATCACTTTTTAAAAGTTTTGTTATTGTCCCAGATTAGAATGTGGTACAAGTATCCTGTTGAACATTTTCACAAAAAGAAATTCTGGAGACCCTCTTGTTTTTATGGACTACTAGACCAGACATTCTTTGTAGCATTTTTAAAACAAGTCACATTGATTGGTTGAATTTTAATTTGATTCATGTATTGGAGGTTTACTTAAAATAATTACAATGTTATATACAAAACCATTACTCCCTCTTGATATAGTTTTGAAATACCAATAATAGGTCAGTTAACAGTTGCAACCCGGTAAAGGGTTAACATTAAAATTAAAACAACTACCAGGTCCTCTAATTCCAGTCTACTGAACATCCCTAGAATTAAAACCAAACACGGAGAAGCAGCTTTCAGTTTCTATGCTCCTCTAATCTGGAACAAACTTCCAGAAAACTGCAAAGCTGCTGAAACACGGAGTTCTTTTAAAGGGGCTATATGGAATTTTCAGAAATTTAAACTCGCGACTGACCCCATGTGGCCAAAAACGGAACTGCTCTTCCTTTCTGCTCGCTCTCACAGCACGCGCGAGTTACTGTTGGTGTCCAAGTTGTCCTTGGTCTCTTCTGTGTATTCGCACAATCCATTGAACAAGCGCGAGTGCTGACTAGCGGTAGTGGCAGAGTGATCTGAAACATTTCATATGAACGCGCTTGACGTCACATCCGCAGACAGCGCGGGAAAATCGGACCCGACAGAAAGTAGAAAAAATTGGATACAGGCTTATAGGTGGACCCACTGTGAGCTGACAAGGTGTCAGTATGCTCATCAGGAGATGTTTGAGTCATAAATGGACAAATAAAAACGCTATTGTTACATTTATTTGGGGGAAAAAGTTGCATATAGCCTCTTTAAATCACAACTAACAACGTATCTGTTTAGAGCTGCCATTGAGTAATGTTTTGATGTATCATGTTTTGTGTTTCTTGCTGTTTTTACATTATATGCGTTGTAATGCCTTGATGTATCTGTGTGCGTGCTTCTTGCTTTATTGCTGTTTTTACTTTATATGCTTTGTCTGTGTGTGTTTTGATTAATGATTATTGTTATTAGTTAAAAATCTCTCGTAAGCACTACTTTTCTGATCTGCAGGTGGCGCTGTTGAGCCCCTCTTCCATGCAGCAGAGGAGGCGCGCACACACAAAGAGGAGAAAGCATCAGCACTCTGCACACATTTCATTGTCCCAAAGCCTGGAAAGAGAAGAGTCACTGGACAGATCTCCTCCTTTCAGAAACCTCGCTTTAAATTAAAAGATTCCCCGCCCCTCCCAATGCTGTCGCTTTTTTTAAACCGGCATTTAACCCTCAGCCATGAAGCGGTAGTGTTGGCGTGGATCTGCAGCAGCTTTAACTGAGCGACACCTGCGCTCACTCCCTTTCTCTGTTCCTCCTCTGCCTTTTGTCTCGCACATCTCTGCAGCTCCCGGCCAGCAGCGCAGGAGGTGGAAGAGGTGGTGGAGGAGGAGGAGGAGGAGGAGGAGGAGGAGGAGGAGGAGGAAGAGGGAAGAGGGAAGAGGAGCGGGGTGTACCTGACACCCGCAGCCCGTAGAAACAACCCGGACCGGCCGCCTTCAGAGTTTCAGTTTACCCGGCGCTTTGTGCAGTGTGAACGGAACACACACTAAAAAAGAAAAAAAAAAAAAACTATTTCAGATCCAGCACAGCGCTTTAGAAAAAAATCTCTCTTTCTTTTTGGTTTTCTAAGAGAAAAGAGAGCAATCAAAGATCAGAAGGTGTGAAGATGCGCCTGTCTGTGCTTCTGTGTGCTGTGCTGGGTTTATGCGCGGCCCCTGGCTCTGTGTGCGGGGCGGACAGAAGCTGCGGGAACCTGCGGCAGTTTTACACCGGGAAGGGGTTCACCCTGGAGGGAGTCCCGCAGACCGAGATTTCAGGTGAGTTGTCAGGATGTGATAGATTTGTAATAATTATAGGGTTTGAATTAGTAAAAAATAAATAAACATACACTAATCATCTTGCTAATTTAGCTTTACAATATTGATTTCACAGTTACAGTTATAGAATGGTGGTTTATACATTTTCTTGCCTTTACCTCTTTTTGTAAAAAATAAATTGTTTAGCCTACTGCAAAAAATGATTTTGAAGGTTTAATTTCATAGACCATTAAATGTTTTGTTCGCACACTATTATCAGTGTGAATAATGATACACCACCTAAGCCAAGTTTTGGGTTACTCTTCCTCTGTTTCGCTGTTTCTAAATGGCAGCAGTGCCGTCCATGTATCTCAATGCGTGTCGGCTTGAAATTTTCTTTTCGCTCCTGTGAATTCTCCTCACCAAGAATCCCAAAACGAGGTGTTTCCCAGTCAATAAGCTCTCCTGTATATCTTTATTGTCCACCGGGGCACTTCCATTGTCTGTTGCATGGAGCAGAATTGGTTTTAACCCGGAGGTATTCATTTATGGCTGTTTGTGGCTGTACTTTAATATTTGCAAAAGATACCCAGACCTAAAAAAAACAAAAACTTATTTGCTTGACTTGCTTTCTGCTTATAGCTGTTCGATAGCCACCATAATGTACCCTGGGGCATTTTTTCATTGAGGGCTGCAGGTGGGTCTAAATCAGTGTTTCTCAAACTATGGGGCGAGCCCCACTAGTGGGGCACGGAGGTATTGCAGGTGGGGCATGACATCAATGGGATTTAAATAGTTTTTCCCCCCTTGATTCTGTCGTGAAGGTTTCACTGCACTGTAAATTAAATCAACCAGCTCCCCCCTCTCACAAAATTAAACACACTCAAATAAATTAGCAATTGTGATCATCATTGTAAACAGAACCGGGACCTGGAACATCGGGCTGGGAGTTTGACTTTGGAATATATCGCAGCAGAACAAAACAAGCTGACGTAGCCGGATTATCAGAGATTCCATCTACAAAATGTACAAATATCTAAAAAGATCAGGGAACGTTTCAGAGTCAGATAAGTCACACGGTCAACCATGGAGGAAACACAGGGATGAGTATCTTGCTCTTTATTTATTTTATTATTATTTATTTTTATTTTGTGCTTTTGAAAGCTTTCTAAATTTGATAAAACTACAACTTTTATTTTCTCCAACTGTGAGCTGAAGTTCTACATGTAGCAACTACTGACAGCATATATTTCTGAGGCGGTTTTATACCAGTGCGCAACCCCTTTTTCCAACTAATTTATACCCTTAAAAACTTGTAGACTAACTCGGCTATTTAAATAAATAAAACACTTTAAAAATCAGGCGTGGTCACCATTCTGTTGGGGCGATAAAAGCAGTGGGGGGCTTGTGTATGCTCCTTTGTCCAAAGTGGGGAATGATAAAAAAAGTTTGAGAAACACTGATCTAAATAGATGTTGAGTTGTCCTTGTATGTAGTATTTGCATAAAATAAGGGCTGCACAATATGAGCATGCTATTGTGATATAATTGTTAAATATTGTGATCCTTGATAATGATTGCAATCAAGCCATGTTCCGCAGCTTTTGCATCTATGTCAGGAAAATCTGTATCCTGGGTATTTGTGTTTGTGGGCGGGGTCATGGGTGGGGTGGGGTGCGGGGCGGGGGTAATCAGATCCAACTATTAAATTATATTAGTGGGAAGCGCAACATAAATGCAGCATCTTTAAAATATAGCCAGCTGAATGTTGCACTCAAGCTGTTTTGCGATAGCGATTTTGCACAGATGAATATTGTTTTTATGAATGTGATTCGATCAGCTATGCAGCTCTGAAATAATTTATACTTGCCTGAGGCCCAAAACCCTCTAGGCTCATAAATCAACGGCAACCTAAGCTGCAGTTAATTTTAACAAGGGAAGAAATGGCTTTGAGATACTCCCCTCTACCCCGTCATGTCAGTCAACTATGCAGTCAAACAGGCAATAATGCATGCAATCAATCAGTCAATTTACCAAGCAGTCAAGCAATCACTCAGCCTCAGATCTCATCAATCTCCCATCTAAGTCTTTCCTATTTATCTAATATTTCGGTGGTCACCGCTGTCCACAAATACCAAATAAAGTGTCTGTAATGTGAAACTCGATTCTTATTCCACTTTAAGATAATTTTATGTAGTTAAGTGTCTCTCTTTGTAATTCTCAAATAAATGGACAGACGGCTGTAGTGAAAGAGGAGGTGAAGCTGTGTACAATCTGAAGGTCATCCCATGTTGTGTCAATGAAAAGGCTCTGGTATGGGCACGCGAGGTATTAATATTGGATGTGCGTGCACGTGTGGCTGTGTGAAGGAGACAGACAGCGGCATATACAGCTGGTAACAGCGAGGCCTCAGAGGTAGAGGGAGAGAAAAGGAAAGAGGGAGAAAACAACAGAGGCAGACAGGCAGGTTAACAGAGACAGAGCGCTTGAGTCATTGAAGGTCTCAGTCTGGGCCTCACGGAAGACACCCAGCACGATTTTCTCCCTCCCTTCCCATTTAAAAACTCATCTTTTATTGACAGCTGAAAAACACAGGGTTTCAGTCTCTTGATCCTTTATAGTTGTCACTGAAGCAAAAGTTCTCAGAACTCATTTAAGTCTACATCAATATAGGAACAAAGGAACGATTTCTTCTCAAGGAGAACTCGTTCCTCTTACCCAATTATTTGCAACTTAATGTGAAATGAAAATGACTCCATGCCCAATTTTAAAGCATGAGGATTGATTGGCATATAGAGGAAAGGGACAGCTTCACCTACCTAACAGCATCGTAATAACATTCTCAGTTTTGTTGTTGCACAGCATCTTTAGTTTTTTTGCCATGCACTGCAAACAATACCTACTAATGGTGTAAGAATGCGTGCTCAGCCATGAATTAGTGTTGGAGTTAAGGATTAAAAGTGTCAGGGCGAGAGGCAGGGTACACCAGTCCATTGTAGGGCAACACAGAGACACACAAGACAAACAACCATGCATGCACATACTCATACCTAAGGACAATTTCGAGAGACCAATTAACCTAACAGTCATGCTTTTGGACTGTGGGAGAAAGCTGGAGTACCCGGAAGGAACCCACGCACGCACGCACGCACGCACAGGGAGAACATGCAAACACCATGTAGAAAGACCCCAGGCTGGGATTCGGACCCAGCTACCAACTGCACCACTGTGCATGCCCTCATGCTGATTTTCAAGCTTTATTAAAAAAAATAAAAAAAATTTTTTTTTAGTAAGTTAACAAGCTTTTGTGAACATAAGGTGATTAGGGTGGATAAATCAGTGATCCAACTATTCAATATTGCTGCCATGACTAATAAGGATTGTTTATGAACCAGTGTCTAAAAATAATTTCTTGATCAAAATTAGTCTCACCCAGATGTACTTTATGGTTTTAATGTATCTATTATTATAATCTTATAATATCTATATTTTCTAGTTGGGTTAGAACTACTTACTTTAGTTTTGTCTTTCATATTCAGTTCATCCTTTAGGTTTCAGATTTCTTGTAGAACTCCAGTGTTGTGTATTTTTGTTCATCTCTTAGTGACAGTCTTTAGTTATGCTTTTGTGTATATCTTGTTATATTTTGGAAAAATACATTTTTCTCTTTTGCTCCTCCCCTGTTGCTTCTATGTTTCCTTTTTGGTTTGAATCTTGATAATTTCTCTTACTGGAATGTGTCTCTGGTTCGTTACATTTCTGTTTACCACATTTCCTGTGTATTCTTTCAGCCATATCTCCCATTTCCTCAGTTCAGCTTCAGTTACTTGCCTTCTCTCACTACTGTACTTAGTTTCTAATCACCCACCTGCTCCTTGTTCAGCAATCAACTCTACTGCATAATTAACTTTCAATCAGACAGCTCTTTGTCAGAATCTCGTTTTATGATACCAGCCTGTTTCCTTTTGCTTCCCTCATGCTGCATTAGTTTATATTCACTCCTGGACTTTAGTTATTCTAAGTTTTGATTTTACTTTTTATCTTTAGAGTAAACTGATTATTTTCACGTGTCTGCCTCCTCCCTGCATTTGGCGTCCTGCACTGCACCGTTTTATTACACTTTTATGGTCAGTGATGATCGCATTAAGTTGTTGAATTTAAGCAAAGTTTACCCAAGTCAGCATCTATGTGTTAAATTTGTTTGGAATCAGAAATCGGAGCTTTAAAAAAATAGTAGTATTGGCCAATAGAAGCCTGACTGCTGCATCTCCTGGAAAGTTGTTTCATTGATTCTTTTGTGCATGCAGCATGAGGGGAACAAAACCCAGCAGGTGTCTTTCAGAATCTTTTTGTTTTAAACAACTCAACGATTTTGCAAAGGGTTGACTTGTGTTTTTTTTTTTTTTTTTTTTTGCAGAACCTTGGCTGATGTATTGTTAGACAGTTGGTCAGCTGGCTCATGTAATTTGTTACACAGTAAAAACAATCTGAGCACCAGCCTAACCCTACACCTAACATCCTTCCCATGCTGCATATTTTCCAAAGCCATTGCATATGTAGATTTGTTGAATTCCAGTTTACCTTTTTTGCTGCAAAACAGCCAGAGATCCAAATCAGAATGCACTGTTTGTCAATGCCACTTATAGGTTGCATAATTTCAAAGGTCCCCACACAAACAAAAATTTTAGGGCTTCAATTTTCATAATCAGGGAAACCGTTTTGATTACAATCAGGGGTCACGTTAACCGAATATCTTTCGTATTTGACCAGTTTTTTAGAACGGTGATGTAAAATTAGTCATTTTCACAGATTACAATCACACCCCTGACCACTTGGTGCAGACATGTTCAACTTAACACACAGAGTAGAGGTAACCAAATCCATAAAAAAAAAAAGAGTTTCTCACAAGAGCATTTGAGCATCATCTCAGACCTGGACCCTGTAGTCATCCCAGTAACTGAGCATCCCCTGTATCCTTTTGATCAACTTTTCACTTTGCACTGTGACGGGTGCGGCTGGTTACAGATGGGCTCCAGGCTCTTTGGAGCCGTCTGTAACCAGCTGCACTGGTCACAGTCACGCTCCAAAGAGCCCGGTGTCGTTCCAACCACCGGTGCAGAAACGATCTATGCTGTGGGAGTTCTTCCAGCCGAAGCGATTGCTTGCGGGTCAGGAAACGGCTGGTTCAGAGAGACTTTCCAGCTTCTGATCACTGATCAGTTGGAGAAATATTTCCTGATTTCAAAACTTTGGCTGAAGTGGCGCTTGTTATTGAGTCTCCAGTTGGGCAGCGGAGCATGGATTTAGCCTCCAGAATAAAAGCCCCCATTAAAAGTCATCTGTCTGAGGCAAATGTCTAAAACCACATGACAATAGCCTCTGCAGCAATCCCGCTTGAAACATTTGATTACGCATAAGTAGGTGTGCATTTCAGGTCCATGCGGACTTCTGAGAGTGTGTGATCAGGCCACAGTAGGTAAACTATTCATATTTTAAGCGCAATCATTTAATTTGATTGTTTATACGTAGTCCTCTGTTCAGCTTGTTTTAAATATTGAATTAAATAAGAATTCAAATAATAAAAACAATACTATTAAATACATTATCATTTTAAAATGGACAAGTAAAAATAGATTCATTTTTATTTTATTTGAGATGCCTAAAGTAATTTAAAGGACTGATATTTCTAAATCTGAATGCAACTATTGTGAGTACGCTACATAGGCCAAATAAATATTTTGCCACATGAAAAGCAGAAGCTCTACCCAGACTTTTTCAAGAAGCCTTCCCTCTTCTTAAGACCCACCTCATATCTTTTGTCCTATAGGGTTAGCACCATGAGGAAGAGGAGAATACATTCTGTCTCTTCTTTTGTCTGCTTGTCTGCCTTTTTGCCTGCAAGCATTTTTAGCTCGCACATTGTACCGTTTGCCTGGTCAGTAGTCAAAGACTAGCTCTTCCTATAGCGTAGGTGTGTGTGTTCAAAGGACAGTGAAAGCCAACACCTTCTCCAAGGAAGACGTTTAGATTCACTTACACCTGCTTTGTCTGTGTGGAACTGCATACACCCATGTTATCAAGTGACACCTAGAAACAGAGGCATACTACATTTACCTGCCCTCTGAAAATTCTGAGTGAAGCAGTTGTGACACATGTGTACATGTGTGTTTGTAGTGCTCTTATTGATTAGAATTTCACATTACTACATGTGAATGAGAGGGATTTGCACGCTCTGCAAAACAGGTTTTAGGTTGACTCATCATTAGATGAGGACATGATACAATCACAGCTTTCAGTTACTAATTCCTGACTATTAGTCATGATACAGCATGAGATTCTCATGGTACTATTACCGTGAGCAAAAATATCCTGGTTCCATGCAAAAAAAAAAAAACTAAACACGAAAGTATGTTAGTTTTGCTTTTATTTACACATGAAAGAAACTATTTTCTAACACATTGGTTGTTACATGTTTGAAAATGCTATCTACAGTTGACCCCATGCCTATTCACAGTTCAGTATTTGTGGATTCACCTATTTGTAGTGCTGTTTTGCGGGAAAATAACTCCAAATTATTCACGGAAAATTCACCCATTTGTGGATTTTGTCGTAGAGCATGTTTAAAATATATGGAAAGAAAAATGCAGCTTGGGAAGCCCCAAATACCCACTGTAGGTACCACTTGACATATATTGGCTGGTGTTTGCAAAGCAGTCAATCCATTTTTTTCACCCTGGAAAACCATGGATATAAGTTTCTGTGGTAGTGAAAAGACAGTTTCCAGTGTGCGTATTAATATGTAGCAAGTTTGGGGTTTGAACTATTAAAATAGGCAGTTATAAGCATATTTAGAGGGATTCTCACATATTCGCATTTATTTATTCATTTTCATTTTGCTGCATAGATTTACACAAGAAATAAACGAAAGCTACATTATTTAATAGCTTTCATGTAAATGTGCTTTTTCTGCATGTCTCCTCCCTATAGAGTAATTCCAAGAGTGCAACAAGGTGATTCCTGACATTTTATTCAGTCAGGCTATCTGCATTCTGGTGCTTAAAAGAGGTGCTGCACCCTGATATGATTGTCTTCATTTTCAGTTCATCACTTTCTCAGGCATTTCGTTAACGTACTTTTAACCATGGGAATGGTATGATGGAAAACATTTGAGGTTTTCAAGCTTTAACTTTTCAACCTTAGTTTACCTTTAAGCCTGTAACAGATTTAGGCGTAGTGACTACACTCAGTGGAAGTGCTTATTTAATAGAGATACTGGGACACATGAAAATGTGAAAAAGAAAAAAAGGGGAGAACATTGCAGCCCAGAACAATGCTAAAAGTTGTCAGAGTGATGACGCTTCTTTTGAATCATCAGACTTATACTTTGATACATAACAAAATGCTTCCATATGGAAAAAGCAGAGTCAGCAGTCTCTAACTCATGTGTGAACTCATAAAGATAAGTTTTATGTGGTGTTTCTTTTTTAGGGAAGGGAAGTCAAGATACATTTGTCTCAATGCAGTAGCTTAGTGGCTTAACAAACCAACACTCTATGGAGTGGGAATTACCAATCGGGACAAAAGCTGTGGTTTAAAACAATAACATTATGTCAGCATTTATGTAGACATTGCATCTAGGACTACACAGAATGGTAATATGCAAAAAGAATCCCAATATTTACGAATCTATCTATCCATTATCCATGCTGATTATCCTTGCAGGGTCACGGGGGCATGGTGCCTGTCTCCAGGGGTCATCATGTGAAAGGTGGGGTTCACCCTGGACAGGTTGCCAGTCCATCGCAGGGCAAGACACAGACACACAGGACAAACAACCATGCACACACACACTCACACCTGAGGACTCTTTAGAGAGACCAATTAACCTGAAAGTCATGTTTTTGGACTGTGGGAGGAAGCCGGAGCGTCCAGAGGGAACCCACACATGCACACTGAGAACATACAAGCTCCATGGAGAAAGACCCCAGGTTGGGATTTGAACTCTTCTTGTTGCAAGACAACTACCAACTACACCACTGTGCAACCTGATGCGTTTCGCATATTACTGTATTCCTAATATCATGCAGCACTAATTGCAATGTCTGCTCCAGTTCTGAGCAGCATTGTTACTCTAATGTCCACCGACATTCAGATTCTTCACCATTCCATGTGTCTTCCTGTTTTAGGTGGCATGATTCATTACTTCAAAATGTATGGGTTTTTGTTTCCAATCCATTATGAAAACCAGTAGAGGTGTGCCATCTTAGGTGCCTTATGATTTCGATTCGATTATGATTTGGGTGCTACGATTCGATTATAAAACGATCATTTTTGTTGAATATTTTTACCCCATTTAGGGTTTTTTCTTCATTCCTTCCATGGCAAATTTTCTACTCTTAAGTCCATCCACTTTCCATTAATTGAAGTATCCAAACCAAGTGTATACTCCAGTCTTAGTTTTTTTTCCCTCTATCAATTTATTACAGAAGCGTTTTCATCGTTTTTGCGTCAGTTTGACCAATAGGATGTTTGCCACCTGTCATACACAGAAACTAATCTGCCTTTCATGAGTACGGTACTTTATGCCAAACATTAGTCGCGACCGGGATGGAATGAAGAAACTTTCCTTTGTTTTTTATCCTTAAAGCTACACTTGGGCTGATGTCTGGAAAACATGAGCTGCGCTGCGCTTGGGGAAGACGCCCCAGACAGGAGGTGAAAAGTGGACACATCCGGGGAAAAGAGGATATTGCTGCTAACATAACACACAACAACAAAGACGCTCCTTTCACAATGATAGGCGCATTTCCACTATCGGAACTTCAGAGTAAATTAACCAGATAATTTTCTGACGGGGTAATCTGTTGGCCCGCTCCTCTCAGCCACCGTGTCTCCATACACAATCGACCCTTTCAAAACATCTGCATATCACACCGTTTCAGCAGCAAGGAGCGTCACTGATCAGTGCAAGAAGGCGCACAGAGCAGCAGAAATAACCAGAGATCGACATGGAAGAAGCAGGGCTTGTTGTGTTGTTTGCTGTTTGTTATAAACTGCTTCGGCAGCAACTCTTCTTATTTTTAGAAAGCTGGTTGTTTGGCGACGTCTGCTCATTTTCCTTTGAATTACAACCAATCACCACGACTTAACCACAGCTGAGCGACTCGATCGGGCCATTCAGAGTACCTACCCCCATACAGGTACTCCGTTGATTCCTGAAATGGCCCCCAAAACGGCCATGTCGGGCGGTCCGATGAAGTGGAGACATGCACATATCAGGAAGGTCCGGTCAAATTTCCCTGAAGTTCCAATAGTGGAAACGTGCCTTAAAGTGCAAAATAGTTGCTGTATCTTGTAAATTCCACGCTGCGTGGCTGAAACACTAGCTGCAGCACCCTGTTTAGCCGGTCGTCCCTTAAAGATGTCAGTGCGGCAGGCCGGACTTTTATGTTTTTCTCATTTAATTATAATGAAAAATCGATTTATTGTGAATTGGCACACCCATAAAAACCAGTGAAAAAAAGATTGTGATATTTTAGTTTCAAACTTTGAAGATTTTAAGATTTTCTGGCTCTAAAATATGCTAATGTATGTCCTTTAGGTAGAGAGCCTTCATACATTTGTTTTTACACAATCTAGGTTGGATACTCTGCACTAATAATTTAGACAATTAAATATTTAGGTGCTGAAGACATATGGGAGTCAATGTTACAACACCAAGTCACCACAATATTTGGAGAATATGGACTGATTTAGACTTGTCTTTTAAAGGTTCGTGTTAAAATACAGTATGCATGAGCCTTTATGCAAGGTAGGAAACTGAATCTGCCAATCATCTGTCACACATCACATGCTTATCCAGGCGCTCACAGCACACGCAGCTGAGCAGAACCTGCACACGCTTGTGTTTAGGGTCTTCCTTCTCTTGTAACTTTAGCTCTCATTCCTCCACTGCTCCTCCTGATGTCTGTCAGATTCCTTGTGGCACATCTTTATTTTTTATTTTTCTCTAGACAGGCTCAGATCTATGAGTGTAGGTTTGTGAGGCTGAGTGAGAGGATTGTGGTTGGCCGTTAAAAGCACAGCTGTGAATCTTTCATGATGATACAGCAGCTAAAGCAAGGGAGGTGCAGAGTGTAGGAGGTGGAAGAAGGTGAGAGAAAAGGAAAAAGCTCTGTTGTGGTTGAGAAGGTTGTCTCCTTTTTTTTTTTACTTTTGCAAGGTTTGACAGTTGCTGAGGTGATACAAATTCTGCCTCTTGTGGTCTGTATTTGATCTTTTATTGAATGGAATGTGTTTTCTTATTGAAATTGCTAAGGACTCGTTTATCTATTTGCTTTACCAGCTCAGTCCTTACCGGGTTGTGAGAGTACAGGTGCCTTTCTTGGGTGAGAGGCAGGTACACCCTGAAGGCTGCCAGTCCATCAAAGGCCCAAACAATCACACATCCACACATTCATACCTAAGGGGAATCAAGAATGACCCTTGAACCTGACATGCATGTTTTTGGACTGTGGAAGGAAACAAGAGTACCTGTAGAGCACCCAATAATGTACAGTGAAAATACGCAAACTCAAAAGACCCCTGTCTGGAATAATCAATGCTTAAAGATTCTTGTTTTAAATGAGTAAAACAAGTTTGTCTTTTTTGCACGCTCTGGTTGTTTGTTTGCCTGTGTAGAGAAATATTAAGAGTGAAGTGACACTTATACAGTGGGGCCAAAAACTATTGAGTCAGCCACCAATTGTGCAAGTTCTCCCACTTAAAAAGGTGAGAAAGGCCTGTAATTTTCATCATAGGTATACCTCAACTATGAGAGAGAAGATGAGAAAAAAAGTAGTCCAGAAAATCACATGGTCTGATTTTTAAAGAATTCATTAGCAAATTATGGTGGAAAATAGGTATTTGGTCACTTACAAACAAGCAAGATTTCTGGCTCTCACAGACCTGTAACTTCTTCTGTAAGAGGTTCCTCTGTCCTCCACTCGTTTCCTGTATTAATGGCACCTGTTTGAACTCGTTATCAGTATAAAAGACATCTGTCCACAACCTCAAACATCCATCCATCCTCCTCCAGCTTTGATTCCCTGGATGATTCCAGCTTTGTATGGTACATTCAATTTGTATTGCTAAGAAATAAAAATATAGGCTGCCAACCAAAAGTTGGAATCCTGAATTGAAAGTTGAAAAATGGAAATATTGGAAATAATTGGGAAATTGTAGTCCACACTCCTTTGAGTTGAAAAAAAGCCTGGTCCCATTAATGCAGGCATATTGATCAGAGAGGAGAGGAAAGTTTATAATCTGAAATGGGTTTTGTAAGTGTCATAACCGTAAAGCATCTGTGTGACTGACTGTAAATAAGATAAAACACAGTAGAAAATCTAACAATGCTTTGGCCTTACTTCTTTAGAATATGGTTAGTAAAATAAGAGCATCAATAGAGGGAGTGATCCAACAATTGTGGTCTTTTAATCACTGTAAATGTCCCTGCTTGAGGCAAACTCTTATTTTCGTTTTTTAATTTGACAACTGAATGTCATAACACAGTTAAAACGTAATTGAAAACAGTCTATTAAAGTAATAAGTAAAGTAAACAGAATAAATCTGTGTGTAAGACCACTACCTATACTGTATGATTAATACTGTCACATTGGCAATGATCCCACATTTTATCCCCATCTCTCATTCTTTTCCTTTTCTGTGCTAGAAATAACGAACATGAAGACAATTACAGCCCTGAGTGGTGTATCAAACTGACAAGAAGCTCAATTATTTTCAGATTGTAGGACTTTTTAGTAAAACCTTGCCAATACTACAAGAATACTAAAAGTTTTAGATGCTTAATATACAAAATGTTTGAGTAAAATCTTTGTATAAAATGCATTTTTTTTTCTGGTAGTAGCTGTAGGTAAAGGCAAAGTAAGTAAAAGCAAAGAAAGTAAAGCACAACCCGTTCAATGCTTTAACATCAATCTTTACCCCTAAAATCGATTTGGTACAAGCCAACATCGCTACTCAATAACCTCTGCCTTTCTTTTCATCTTCATCCTCCTGCTCTCCTTTTCCCCATGCTCCAATTCACACCTCTTCTCTCAATGCTTGCTTCATCCTCCTTATCGGACGCTATTTTTACTTCTCCTCCTCCTCCCAGCCTTCATTTCTAAGGGTTGAGCGTCCATCTGTTTCCCAAATGAGGAGATGAGTTGTTTGTCTGATGTGGTGGACTCTGTGGGTACCCGGCTGCTTTATGAGTCAATGCATTTTGTATGCTCTGTAGAGGTTAAGGCAGTCTGCGAGTCTGTGGAAACAATAATGATTTATAGGTCTTTGCATCACATTGACATGAAGTGAAAAGAAAACTGCACAATTGGGTTAAATTAGGTTTTGCGTTTTTGTAGCTGATCAGTTAATGTAAAAGTGCCTATTCCATCATAGTTTGGCCCCACAAAATGGACCAAACATGACACCACTAACAAATATCTTTGTCATTAAGTAAGTTCTAAAATCACATTCCTTTTATTAGTAGAGTTGTCAAAATACAAAAATGTCAAACTCAATAAAAATGTTTTAAAAATACTTGTTACTCGTCACTGCAGCACAGGGTTCATTATCCTGTCAATTCGTAGCTGATACAAATGAATTTATTTGATTTACCATTTTACAATAACCTTTTACTTCATTCTGCTACATTTGTCAGCTTTGTCTGGCTCAACAATAACCTGCGTTATTATTAGCCATATTAGCCTGCAACGCCTTTACAACTAAATAGAGAAGTAATGTAGGGAGGTGCAGTGATTAGTTTTGTTGCCTCACTGTTTAGTAGCTGACTGAGCCTTCAACTGATATTTTCCTGCGTAAATTCGTATCACAGTTGAATGGAACTGAACATGGGAAGTACATTTCGACGGTGGCGCTCAGACCGATGGAACATCGTCATTGGGCTGTCCGTAGCAGTGAAGCTAACCCCGACTTTCCACCGGACGCGCAAGTGGTGCGTAACGTCTGCGAAGCGTAATATGCAGCCAATAGCCGCATTTAAAGTCAATGCGTTTGTTTCTGCCAAACGTAGTGAAGCGTCACTCTGCTTCATTTATATACAGGGTCTATTGTTTACGTGCTATACTTCTAGAACACGTCCAGATCAGCAGTTAAGATCGAGCCAGACAGGAAATAAAACACGGGAGCCGTGTAAAGCATCTTGGACATTTCTAAAAAAAATCGTCACACGGCCTGTGGGTCTCATTAGTTGGTTTTCATCGGACAACAAGAAGTTAATCCTTGAAGTGGAGAAGCACCCAATTTTATTTGATCCTTAAGACAAGGCCAACATAAAAAACAGCAGAAGGCATGGACAGAAATATCTGCAGTTTTAGAAATGGGTGGTGAGTTTATAGGATTTAACATCACTTGCAGACAACATAATATAATCTGGAGCGTTTCAGAGACAATTTTTTCCCCCAGAAAATGTTCACTAATTGTAAATAAATGGTACACATGTCAACGTGTGTTAATATATTCTGCATGTTGAGCTGAAAGATTTATGAACAAGTAATGAAAAGCGTAAAGAAAGAAGGGGAATAACGTTCTGCAGTCAATCTGCCACTCAGTCGGATGAAATGTGACATGACCGTACAGAATGTTATCACTTTTTAAAACATTGGATATGTATCTGAAAAGTACCACATATGGAAGCGACCTGGGTCGAGGTTGAAAAAATTATAATTGTGCTGTTCAGACTGTCATCAAAAAAATCAGATATGGGCAAAAATTTTGGATTTGATTTGCCGCATTTGCCTCCAGTGTGAACCTAGATCTATAAAAGAAGATGCCTCACTCTTTAACACAAACCAACACACACAGCAGGAGGCCGATGACTGTTATATAGTTACTGTATTGTGTCAGTGCACGGATGTATAACCATGGATAACGCAGCTATAGTGCAGGAGCACCCACTGGCAGAATTGTAAATTGGCGCCTATGAACTCATGAACTGGCAGTCCCTTAGGGTGGGCCTAAGTGCAAATGGGTGGGCCCGGGCCCAGTAAGCCCACCCACAACGCCACAGCTGGTTAGAATCAGCTTTATTAGCTAAGTTCATGCACACAAACAATAGTGAATCTGTATACATCCAGTGTTTTTACAAAGCTACTGCAATATGCATGGCATAATGCATGCCAATCTGGACACAGCCTGGAGAAAGAATCTGTCTCTGTTGCCGGTTTTTGCAAACAGCGCTTTGTTGCGCCGACCTGGAAGTAAAAGCCCCAACTGTTCGTGTCCAGATTGTGTGGGGTCTGCAGAGATGTTAGCTTGGGCAGATAGAAGGTCAGCCCTGATAATCCTTTGCCAAATGGAAGTGTAGTTGCTTAATGACACAAAAAGGAGTGGGCACCCTTTCTTTCATCAAAGATCCAGCTATATATGAAAGATGGAATGAATTTGTAAAAGTAAATCGATTAAGAGGGCTCTCCCCACCCCCCTGAAACAATCAAAAGTTATCCATGTAAGGAAGTCAAGCCAATTGCATTGAATTTTAATTTGTAGCAATTCCTCATACTGAGTTAGCATGTGAATACATGTCATCGGAAGTCTTTTATGGTTGAACTGGTTTTAGTCAGCACTGTTAATTGATTAATTAGTTACCAGCACATTTAATAATGCTTGGATTAAAAGGGCTTTATTTTTTTAATGTAAATGAAAAAGTTGTGTGTGTGTGTGTGTGTATATATATATATATATATATATATATATATATATATATATATATAAATACACTACACACGTTTCTAACTTGTGTTTATTCCCTCAAAATATGGGTCTAAAACAGTCGCTGTAAAGAGAAGGTAATGAGGAGAATTATAGCTCCCTACCAGGATTTTACCTGTCACGCCTCGTGGGTGGTATCTTGAATGTGAGTGTGGTTTTCTTGGAGGGCTACGTTCAAACACATGTAACGTACAGTTAAACTGCTACTTTCCATTTGACTAAGCTTTGCTGCTCAGTACTGCTGCCTTGCAATTACAGTTCAGTCTTCAGATTTCAAAGTTTTTCCAGCAAAACATTAATAAAAATCAAAACACAGTACAAAATTGTATTTTATATGTTTGGAAGAAACAAGAAGCCACTAATGCATTGTCTGATTTGTTAAATTCCTGTCTGAACAAGTTCCTTTACTTTTGCCTTTTTAATTTGTTTATAACAGTGCACCACTTGTCATCTTTTACCTAAAAGATGTTGTTTCAAATTCCAACCTTTAAAAAGCCCAATATACTCTGATTACTCATCTGCTACATCTAACATGTCCCAGTTAAAGGTCAGTTTACTTTCAGGTGGCATGCTAAACTAGGTATGAGCGAGGGATTAAGCCACTGTGTTTCAAGGTGATGTTATAGAAGGAAAAAAGTGTCTAGTGAATATGTCTGAGTTATGATCTGCATCTGCTGGGGGAGAAGGTATTTCTATTGGCTGTGGATTTGTAACCTCGCAAGCTGTTTAAATGCAAAAACCCTACAACACACTAAATTGAAAGTTGAATCCCATGGAGCAGAATGTAGCAACTGAAAGAGCAGTACAAAAACTCAATGAAAAAAATGAGAATGAAAAAACGATATTTAGTTTGATAGCGATCGCCATAATGCTCTCACTGTACTGAAGGTTTGTGCTCCGTGTGCCATTTGTGGCTTCTTTCGTCGTTTTGTGAAAAAGATGAAATTCCTTCAGTATTAACCTATAGCTGTGGATGCCTTTATTGCCCACAGGTGTCCTAACTAAGAGGCAGCAGCCTCACATGCACTTACCCCTGCCCCCCTGATGGGAT
This sequence comes from Valencia hispanica, assembly GCA_963556495.2. NCBI lineage: Eukaryota > Metazoa > Chordata > Actinopteri > Cyprinodontiformes > Valenciidae > Valencia > Valencia hispanica. Next base: position 50,405,946 of record OY747705.1, on the reverse strand, counting down.
CAGCGCTGGAGAGTATTATCTCTGTTAGATCCTACTGAGTGTGTCCCTGACAGTGTATCTGTGACAGCTTTAAAGTGTAGAACAGACAGCCTTGACATAAGCTGCAGCGATCATCTTTGATACCTGTTAGTGGGATGAAATGATGACTGAGTTTAGGGCTGTAGAAGTAGATTTAATAGGCTGAATCAATTAGACTTAATGTGGTTACTTTCAGTATTTCATGAAAAGAACAATTTGGGGATATACTGCAAATTAATGCACAAGCATAGCTGTGATTAGAGCAAGAAGAAGAATCCAACAGTGGGTGGTTTATGTTTTTTACTTATGTGTTTCTACATGTGAGAACCAGACGTAGGCCTATATTTAGACAGACTGCTGTGAAAATCCCAACCCTGTGTAGTGTTAATGCTGCCCTGGAGAACCTAACGCCCTCATGCTTTTCATCATTTCAACCTCCCAAGTGTTGGTTCAGATGTTATGGATTTTTTTGTTATGTTATTTCATGAAGTTTCTGCTTTATTACCCCTCATCCTGTTGGGAATGACAGAGAAACTAGATAAAAACGACTCCTTGGCTTACAACATTTAGAAGACATTGGGTGGTTTTGATTCTCGTGCTATACGTATCTGTTTAACTTTTTAACTGTTTAACTATCTGTTTAACTTTTTGAAATGTGACACTTTCAGTCTCGTAGTTCCTCAGTGTTGCCTTATAAGCACTAAAGGAAGACACAAAGAAAAAAGATTAACGCTATATTCACTCCTTCCATTATCCGCGCATGTATATTCCTACATGCGAACACAGGGGGGGCTGGTATCTATCTCCTGTGGGCAGTAGGCGAGAGGCAGGGCACACCCGCAGCAAGTCACCAGTAAATCACAGGGCAACACGGAGACACACAACGCCAGCAACCATGCATGCACAGACTTAGTTGAGGGCAATTTCCAATCTGTAATTAATACACACCCTTGATGAATTAATGCCTGCACAGGGAGAACATCCAAACTCCACTTAAAACATTGTTGACAGCTGTGCGGTTGTCCTCATCTAACATTGTTCATCATAAATATCAGTAAAAAAAATTCCTATGTTTTTTGCAACGCCCTTTACTTTTAATCTAACACCCGATCCCAGTTAACAAAGGTTCCAGTTAGCACCTTGATTTCAAGCACCTTTCATTGCCTTGTTGTTGAGAGTGTGCTATACAAATAAAATTGCCTTGCCTTGGCTTATTGCACTGAATGTAAGTCTGGATTTAGGCGAATAGCTTTTTTTCTTTTTGCCATGTCCTAATTTAGCTCAAAACACATCTCCCTATGTTAATGAGTCTTTTTCAAGTCTTTTCCATTTTGATGAGTGTGTAGTTTTAGTGGGCAGCTGTTTCTGGTCACATTTTTACTTCAAGGAAACATGAGGTATTAGATTACTAGTTAAAAGCTCCTAGACCTATTTTATGGAAGGGCAAATTATTAGGATATCTTACTGTAACCTTCTCCGTCTGAACCATGAAAACAAGGACTGGCGCTGTGCCTATGTAATCTCTTCTACAAAGTGAATCAAGTGACGAGGTTTATAATTGGTTTGTTCATTACACTATTCAGATTAACTGAATTTTAAAATATACTTCTTGCTGTGTATTCACTTAAATTACAAGACAATAAAAAATGTAGCATGAACAAAGTACACCCACAAATAAGCACAATTTCTTTTCCTGGGTACCCCAAGATACGTGTTCTTGTTTTATACTATAATTGTATTTTAACTTAGTGTTAACACCAAAGTGTGGTACCCTGTCTCATAACTTATCTGTTTAGCTGTGTTATTTTCCTTCTAGATGAACCCACTTTAAGATATACTACTGCCATTAGCTCTTTACTTTTCTCTAACATAGAAAAGAATAAGCAAACTATTGTACTTAAGGTTTTGGGAGGACCTGTCTAGGCTGCACACTGTTTCCCCAGACCCTTGTATGCTCCAGAGGGTTTCAATGAGCATATACTTGGGTCTCACATAGGACTTGAAGCTGAAGGATTCTATATTTGCCAAATATTAACAGTGTATTTTTTTAACTTCAAAGTATTTCCTTTACTTCACATCTGAAAACATATTTTCTGACCTAAAGTTAACGCGTTATTTTTCTGTTGAAAGGAGACTGAGACTACAGGAAGGGTATGTGTTGAATCATTTTTCATGAAATGGTTTTTATAATAAGAATGCTGTTTGAAAACTCCCAAAACTGGCTGTACTGTTAGAATTGCTATTTGTACTTGCTTTTTTCTCAGTTATTAATTGCATTAGAGCATCAGTAAATATCAATATAGTTAAAAATATGATAATAAGCGGTTACTGTGTGCAATTTAGTGATAAGAATAACACATTTTAATATCATTGATGTTCTGAAGAAGCCTATTTTTAAAATGATTGAAAATAAATTTTAAAAGAAAATACATTGTGTACATATATAGGGCACACCTGAATATAAGCTACATGTTTTCATTTTGTAACATGAGATTCTTTCACAGAAAGACTGTACACAGAATATTTTTATTACATCCGCCAGGAGGTAATGTTTTCGTGCCTGGCTGTCTGTCAGTTTGTTTGTTTGTCTGTCTATTAGCAACACAACTCAAAAAGTTATGGACAGACTTCGATGAAATTCTCAAGAAATGTCTGCGATAGGAGGGCTTAAAGCAATGCTTTTCAGGACAACGCATTGAGCTACTGGAGGAATGCCTGAGGCATGCCACTGGTTCCGTTGTAACCTAAGCACCAACGATGGGAGATGCTGATTTTAATGAGGGATTCTCCCCAACTGTTAGCCAATGAGATTATTGCACAGTCTTATAAAACATTGTGTACCAATAAGTCAGGCATCCTCTTTGGTGATCGACAGCATTTATCTAAGTCATGTCAATTCATTCCAGGTACTGAAACCCATGTTTTAACGCGTGCCTCATCAGGTAATTGCAGGTTCTCTTTTAGAGCCAGTAGTAATAATGAAACGTTCCTCTCCAAAGCTTTTCTAACATTTTTATCTTAGTCCTAATGAGCGTGAAACCTTTGAGTGGTCTACAGTGTGCTTAGACATTAAAGCCATGTATCAGGGCTTCAAGTTCCATGTTTCTTACGATGGCTGTGATTGCCTCATTCAAGCTTCCAGCTCCCCTGAGGCTTCAAAAGAAAACCACGTGGCTGTTTTCCCTGTTGCTCTAATGAGCCAGTGTCACACTCATTCAGTTTCTTCACCGTTCTGACTCTGAAGACTTGACCTGGAAAGGGCCGACCTCAGGCTGTGACCTAATGTTCGCCTGACCACAGAGATTTGATGCCCCCAACAGAGAAAGAGCATTGATGGAAGATCCAACCTGATGTTGCCTCTGTTTGTCCCTTCTTCTACTCACGCAAACATTCCTATGCACCCTGCTCCTGTTTGCCACCTTTCAACATTGGAAGATTAGGCCTTATGTCTAATCTGCTAATCTAAACCAGTTAAGCGTATTAACAGGCCATCCAACATGATTTCTTGTTTCCTTATTTTGCCTCACACAAAACAAACAATGGCTTCAGTGATTTGTTTCATACTTGATTCTGTCATGATAATCTTTTATTTCTGAGGATACCTAGGTCTCATTTTGATTTTTCATGGGGAGGAGCAAAGCAGTCTTTACTTAGAGGCATGTGCACAAAAGGGCTAATCCCTGTAGTTAGAGATAGCTCGGGTGACCTTTGGCTGCCCCAAAATTATTCACATACTTGCACAAATGTGCACGCTCACATAGGCATATCCTGACTCTTTGCAACATGCATGGCATGCACCAGTTGGCACATGTTGAGCCTTTTTGCACACTGACTGAGTTTGAGTAAAAGTGGTCATTAGTGTAAGAGCTTTGAGGTGCTCCCAGAAATAACATAGAATTATGGTATTATATGGAGGAGTTGGTGCCATGTGAACACATAAACACACAAACACGGTTAATATATGGGTTGGTGAGATATTTTTAGTAACGTTTCACCCAGTGCCTGCCCAATGTGTTCTTTTATTTTCTATATATTTCCACCTTCATTTTCACTGCGGCTAATTTTAAAATTAAACAATATCTAAAATACTTTGGCTTTCTAATCATTTGATGCTATTGAAAATTTAGTACTTTTGTTTTATTTAGCGCAATCTTCCTGCCATTAGCTGTTGTGATCATCTCCCAATAGAGGGAGTGTTTCATGTGCAGTGTATTAATAGTAATAATATTTATTCACAACCTCTAAATTTGTTTCTATTCTAAATCCTGTTTCCGGTCAAATGAAGTCTTTTGCTGCATTTTGATTTTTCCCATATTTGCAGGAAAACTGCAGGTCTAAGCAAGAAGACAGGCAACCTCTTTGAATTTCATATTGACTAAAGCTTTTAGCCGCTTTTACTTGGTGGGTGAAACCTCATAAAAAAACTTTTTAGATGAAGTGTCAACCAGGGGTACATTTTCACGATAAAAGGATAAAGTTAAAAGGGTACAGATTCATTAGACATTTATAGGTGAATGTTTGTTCTTCTCTTTCCTTCTGCCTCTGTCTCCATTAATAGTGGTTTACTCCTTTGATTCCTATTTTATGACCCTCTCATCCCTCTATCTCTTTCCTTCTTACTCTGCTCTCCTGTCATTACATCCCCTCTCTTCTTCTGTCCTCCTTTGCTTTTCACTGCATAGTAAAATGGTAAAGGTGTACTTTGGGAGGAAGTCCATGTGGGACATTAAATCACATACAGGTGGTCTTAAGTGATGAAGAGTGTGTGAGATGGAAACACTCACACACACATTCCCACAGTCATTCCATCAGACTCTCATTTAGGTAGCAGTAATTTGCCGCAGTAAGTGACAGGGTTATTGTAAGACGCTCATTAGAAAAGGGAAGCAGTGAATAAACGTCTGACTGAAGGGAATAAATTCAAACCACTGCACCACTTTTACTGCTCAGCAATAAGTCGCTTTGATGGGGTGTGTGATGGCAGAGCAAGGGCAGTCGCAGGGCATGTGTTAAAATAAAGGCTATTTTAGCGCAGGTTTTGCATTTTATTTGCAGCGCTTATTTTTGTTTTTGCTTCGCCTGTGTCACGTTTACGTGTACTGCACTGTTTGTATGCGTATGTTCTTACAGCTTGGGAGATTGGAGGTCGTTTTGGTTACAGTTAGGAAGGTTGTTTTCACAGTAACATGCTGCAAAGTTGCTTCCTGTGACCAGCTTTCATCTCAGCGGGAGAGAGTCAAGTAAAGAAGGAAGGAGAGTCAGTGAGTGAAAGGAATGAGGCCATAACATTAACTTGAAAAAGAACAGTGGAAGAGGTTAAACAGATTTAAGAAGATGAGTTAAATGAGTGCAGGATGAATGAAAGTAGGACAAAAAGAAAAGAGTATCAAATAAGTGGAGGAAAAACTAATGAAAAGGTTGCATTTGGTAAATCTACAGTAATTAGTGCCTTTGGTTTGTCCCAGTATGTTGTTTACAATGACTTTGTATTACTGTGAACAAGAATTATTCATAAAATCAATTTATGAGCAGGATTTTCTAAATATTGTTGGGGAGACAAATGGATTAAATGAGATTCATTTAGATAAGTTAACATTTTAGGATTCTTCCAAATCAAAAGAATGTACAGATGTTCTGATTATATCTTGCTTCTTTTTTTTCTTCTTACAATAAGTTTTAGCTTTTGTTTTTACAATGATCCAGTAAACGTTGTGAATAGGAGTGATGATAGCAGATTGAAGCACTTTTAGTTTGCATTTCTTTCAGGTAGAATCAGCTGAAAGGCAGTGAAGCACGTGGAGCCTTGTCATTTCATTATGGTTTACAGTGTGCTGATTCAGCTTCCGTGTATGCTACCCTTACCTTGATGAGAGATTAGTCTGCAGCCGAGGTGCAAGAAGACGTGTGATGAAGCACTTCTACTGCAGCTGAGGGTGTAATTAGATTTTCATGTCTCATTAAACCTGCTAGATGCCTCAACAGTTCTGGATCTTGGAAGCATTTTTAAAGTTTCAGAGGTAAAATGAACTGATTTTGTTTACTCTATGATGACTAATGCTATAAAAGAATTAAAAGTGAGGAGAGCGTTACCAAAACAAGGATAAAGTGGAACAGCTTAGATCATTTTATGTATTATGATGCAGTAAAAAAACAATAAAACACAATCCATAGAATAGAGCAAAACATACAAGCCTGCTGTGTAGTACCTCTTCACATGCTTGTTCTGTCATGTTTTTTATTTGTTTGTCATGCTTTTGTTGGCTGTGTATACAGGTTTTCCTGTTGACCTTGATCCAACTGTCAAGGCCATTTAGAGAGGGGTCGAGCATGTTTGTATAATTTGTTGCTCCCATACAATGAGGACCTTTCAGATTTATTTTCAGTAATCTTGCTGTCTGTGGTGCCATTGTGTACAGATTACTCAAGGTAATCATATGTGTCGAATCAGACTCATAATACCCTTCTATGTCTTTGACATTATTTGAAAAGTGAATACCAGATATGTCCAACTTAATATTTGTGATAGAAAAGGTTTGATTTGCTGTTATGTGGTTGAATGTTAAATCATTCCTCAAACCCTCAAAGGAGCCTTCGCCAGCCTTTCTTTCATTCTCAACCAGGATTTATTTATATGAAGATTTGAGAGAGCGCAATCCTCTTTTAACAGCTCTGCATTTAAACAGAATTTTGCTATTGTTTTGAGACAAAGACAACATGAGTTGATATTTTAAGTTACATTTTTTACTATTTAATATTAGCAATTTGCACTGTTAGCACAGTTAGCAACAATAACAGCAGTCCCCAGGCCAAGTGGACTCTTACCTTAACCAAGATTTCCAATAGACTCCCAATATTTCCTCATTCAACATCTATGTCCACTGACAAAATATTCTACTGTCTTAGAGAGAAAAATACAAATTAATATCATGCTAATTAGTCGAGGGTGAGAGAGTTTTGCTTTTATTTTTATTTAGCAGTGTATTTTTTTCATGTCAAATGTGAACAAATTATTTTTAAGACAAACTAAGTTTGTTTCATTACCATAGCCACAACAAATACTTTACGTTTTAAAGCAGAAGGACTCAGACAGTTGAAAACAAAAATTTAATATTCAAACAAATGTTTTATCTTATAAGGTTCACTAGGACAAGATAAAAAATTTATGAGTAGGTTTTTTTTGTTCTGTTTTTTGGTCACAAAAATCTGTCCATCTGTATTATTTATAACTACAGTTACATAATTTTTAACACCAACTTATCATTGTCAAAACCTGACCGGAATTAACCCTAGAAATCAGCTGGTGATGAGGTGTTTTGAATTTTTTTCTCAGCTTTGCACAATCAAATGAATCCCGCAGCCAAATCGACTGAACATGGTGTAACAAGTCAGTACCAAGCTCAAAGAAACTCTGCCACAGCAAGTTCTGAACAGTTCAGTGCCGCATATTCCACAGCTTGTTTTCTTTCTCTGTTTCTTACTGAGCAGGCGCTGATCTGGTAAAGTTGATCAATTATGTGGGATCGTTCTTGCTTCATTGCTTGCAGGATATGGCCCATGTTTATCTCTTTGATAAGGGCCAAACTGTTTGCCAAAAATGTTAATAATCGGTATACAAATGTGTGGGCATTCATCATACCTGATTTTTTTGGATGGCTTCTTTAAATGTGGGGGGATTTTGAGGCATGATATCTGATAACTTATCCTTCGGTATCCATCATTTTTTTATTTTTTATTTTTAAGTACGTAACAGATATGTTGGACAGTTGGCAAAGGGACTTAAGGATATACACAAGCAACAATGATTCCAAAATGAAAACCCAAATACCACTGTAAATGGAAATCATTTCAAATGACAATGCTGGCATTAGATCCAATCCAAGGAGTGAGGATTATTATGTGCGAAGAACAAAACCTTTCTTAATTTTTCTATTTTTAAGAAACTGAATTGACAAGCCAATACATTAAAAATTTGCAGAGGCAGAGTCTGGTGTTTAAAGCTCACACACTTTTGTTGTCAAATCATGGCATTGGGACATTTTCCTAATACCTTAATTTTTAGTGTCTGTAATCAATCATTAGTCATTTTCAGCTGAAACCCTACTCTTTTTTTTGGTTGATCCATTTGAAAACATGTTTGTTTTTCTTTTTTAGCAGTGAAACAATGTGAGGTACAGTTTTCCAGATCCTTTCACAGAAAAGGCTGATCTTTACTAATGTGTGTAAAATTTGGCTGTAGGGCTTGCTGAGAACAACTAATTATCACAAGTTAAGCTAAAAACTTTAAGCCATGCTGTAAAAAGTATTTGTCAATGCTGCTCAACTGATGCAGTTATTGTCTTGTGGTGAAAGAAATAGAAGCAAACAAAGAAATGTAAGACTAATAAATCAGAGATGGATGCTTGTATCTGGAATTACCACTCCCTTTAACGTAAAATAATTGGAAATTTCTTCCCTCTTATTTTATGTTGCAAATGATGCAGTGGCCAATGGTATGTTAACAAAAGATAGTCTTGAGCATTTTGCTGTGTAGACCACCTGAGAAGAAGCGTTTACCAGGACTCTTCATGACAAAAAGGGGCCTGTGTGTAAATGTGCTCTCACTGCATATTTCACATTGTTCTGCAGGGGAAAAATAAGCAACTCTCAATCCCGTTGGATCCAAGACTAAAGTCAGTATCGTTGATTTGCTGTAACATGCAGGAGGGAAAAAAATATCACAATTTAGGGAGAAAATATATTTTCGTAAAGGGGGGGTATTATGCTTCCTCCAGGCACATATTACCTTCTATAGCACACTCCAATAAAATGGTCACCTTAAGTCTTTTAAAAGTCCGTCATATATCCAAATCCACCTTAACGAAATGTACTTCCGTATTGGACGCCTTGAATTTCACCTGTGCCTCTCTAAGACCCTCCTACTCTTTCTGACACTCCCCCTTCACTTCGTCACATACCTTTCATCATCGCAGCATGAACGGAGTCGGAACAAAAATCCCACAAAAGACACGCAGCTGCAGCTGGTGTGTTATAATTACTGCACCTGGGAATCAGCCGGAGTTGTGAGGGGTGGGGAGCTCTGCAGGGGCGAGGCTCTCAGCTGAGTACGTAAGGTCGGAGGTGGAGATGGGTGGAAAAGGTGGGGATAGGTGGGAGCAGGTGTTTCAGCAACCCCGAGAACTACCAGCAGAGACTCAAAGATTACTCTAACACGAGTGAATGGGTCAGAGCAACACTTCAGGTATGTTTTTAATGAGGGAAAGACAGGTTCTCAGGATATTAGGCTCCATTTTGCATAATACCCCCCCCCTTTAACTCAGAAATGAGTTTTATCATTGGGCAATTTGGACCAATAAGATGATTGATCAATTGACAGAAATCGATTTATTTATAAAGTTTTAATTTGTTGTATTTCTGAGGAATTCAGACTTTTCTCTCTCTGAGAACTGACTTTGAGTTCTGTTTTAGTTCAGAGAGTTTAAAATCTGTGTTTGTAACTTTATACTTCCTGCCACCTCACCCTCCATGGCCGCGATAAAGGTTTTTGCTGAATATTGGCTTATTATTTTTAAACTGTCAGCCAGCAGACTGGTGCAAGATAGCTGTTTGTCTGCTCAGCACATTCGGTGGGGATGGCTCACTTGTCAAGACGAGCTCAGGTATGTTGCATCTGCCACGAGGAATGTAAGGAAACAAAGGCTGATGAAGCACTGCTCGATGCCAAGAAGGAAGTTGGAGCCAGATGCTTTGGATGGGAAAAAGGGAAACGAGATGCTTAGTGCTACTGTCTTGATGTACACTCTTTGGCGACCAGATTTGGCTGCACAACATCTGCAGGCAAAACAAAGAGCAAGTTTGGATTTAAATAGAGTCAGGTTTTTGTGGGAATCTGTGTGGAAACCGAAGATAGTGGTGCACTAAATATATTTATCCTTATAAATATAACATCAGAACGTTGCTCATAATCAACACTAAAATATTTACCCAATCCCAATTCATGCCACTCTAATGAACTGAATAAAACATGTGCTTCCAGCAATGAGCAGACTAATCAGAGTTTTATTGAATTTAGCCTTGACAAGACGCTGTACTTTACAGATGTCTGGCTGTGTGGAGTAATTATGTCAGCTTGACTCTTGAACGTGCTGCGTAAATTTAAATTGAGATTGCACATATAAAATAGAAGATGCTTGGTTTAATTACATAATAACAATAGTACCTAACAATAGTAAACAAATTTACAGATACTGTATAAAACAGGCATAACCTTTTTCAATTAAACAAAAATTATCCTTTTCTAAGTCGGAATTACTAAAATTATTTCTGCTTGCTAAGTGTCAGACTAATAAGGAAGATGATTATTTTTAAGCATCCTAAAGCAAGAAGCTGACAAATTTAAGCAAGTATATTAGCATGGAACTGTCCAGCCATTAGATTGTTTAGGATTTAGACTGCTTCTGTGTCTCAGAGATGAACGCGTTTTAGTGCAAAGTGTGTTTAAAGCCTGAACCAAGCCAAAGACCTTGTGAAAATGCTGGCCTCAGTTGGTAAAAGGGTGTCATTATCCACAGTGAAACGTGTCCTGTACTGACAAAGCCTGAAAAGCCACTCAGAGGGGAGGAAGCCGTTACTTCAAAGGTAATATAAACCGGTGGGCCCTAGGAATGCCAACAGGTTAAAATGCACTGGAGAATGTCCTCCCTGAAATACAAGAGCAGGAGCATCATGTTGTGGGGCTGTTCTGTTGCAGGTTGGACAGGTGCATTTCACAAAATAGATGACATAAGGAGAGAAGAATGTTATGTTAACTATATAGTTCAACACCTCAAGACAGAAAAAATAAAGGGTCTTCCATATCGGCAATTACCTAGTGATATGACCAAATTAGTTAGTGTCTCAAGGACAACTAAGTAAATGTTTTTAGTACCCTTTGCAAGGCCCTGATCTTTATGCCGTAGAAATGTGTGGACAAAGCTGGAAAGTGTGTCCAAGCAAGGCAGCTAGCTCTGCCTGAGTTACACAATTCCAGCAAAATTTTGTAAGATACTCAAGGTCATTTGGTTTAAAATGCAATTCTACTGAAAATAAGGGGATGTGTGTGAACTTTTGACTTTTTAGGCAAGGCAAGGCAAGGCGATTTTATTTGTATAGCACACTTTCAACAGCAGGGTAATTCAAGGTGCTTTACATGATTTGATGATTTAAAAAACAAAACAACAATGGAAATTAAAAGTAAAAGAAACACACATTACACATGATACACAATAAAGTAAGAGGAAGATCAATGAAGCAAGAGAGCATGAACACATTTCATACATTTGACATCAATCATTTAATCGAAGGCAATTCTAAACAGATGGATTTTTAGCAAGGGGCAAACTCCGCCGCTCAGAATTGAGGCCAACCCGGAAGTAACAAACATTGCAGTTCACCCCTCATCCGCTGGGGGCTGGCTCCAGAAAGGAGCAATTACCCATTGACTCCCATGTTAAAAAGCCCAACTTCACAGCAGAAATAAACATGTTTACAGCCTGGTTCAAAAAAACATTTTAGGTTTAATAGGTCAGGTTTATCGTCATGACAACACTGAGGGGGTGAATTTTTTTCTAAGTCATCCGTTTAGACATAATTATATCTTGAAATTATGAATAATTAGGGGCGTGTCCTTTTGATTGACAGGTCTAGGATGAGCCGTCAGCGCTAGCGCTGGTGGCTAACGGTGGCTAACGGTGGCTAGCAGCTTGACACCATAGACTGCTTACCCCCCCTGCTTGCTCCGGGGAAGGCCTTCAGCCTGGGACTCAGTTAAGACTTTGGCCATTTACTTTCTCTGAACTTCTACATCAGTTGTATCCGCAAACTTTATTAGTGTTTAGATATAAATCGTGCACTTATTGGACAAAGATGACTTGCTGTGGTACTGATTGCATTAACAGACCGTCTAAGAAGTCTCTGCTCCATTTTTTCGGTAAGTAAAAGAATATTTATGTACGTTATTTTGTAGATGAAGCTCCTGCTAGCTGAACTCCTAACAAAGTAGCTAGTTAATCACGCTGGGAAACTACAAACTGAACAGGTTAAGAGGTTGTGCATTTAAGATGAGGCTGCTTGGTCGAAAATGGGTTGAAATGATCACATTTCTTATTTACTTTACATGTTGCTTTATTCAAACTTCACATAGTTTTAGTAAAAGTTATGGACAAACAGGGCTTCAGGATTTTATTTGACAAAATTATTGAGTTGTGCTCATTTCACCGTCAAAATAACGTATTGATCGCTTCGCGGTCAAGACACACACACACATATATAGGCATATATATATATATATATATATGTGTGTGTGTATATATATATATATATATATATATATATGTGTGTATATATATATATATATATTCATATATATATATATATATATATATATATCACACACACATATATATATATATATATATATATATATATATATATATATATATATATATATATATATATATGTGTGTGTGTGTGTATGTAAATAGATCTCATACACTATTAATAACTAAGTTAAAATATTATTGAAAACTTGCATTAAGTTAATGATCATTTCATTTAAATAAATTATTTCAATTTAAATGTTAACTTAGCGATTTAATATTGTATTTACAGCCTGGATGGAAGAGGGTAGCAGAGTTGCTCTACTGTGGCTTTCAGGCTAAAGGCGGCCGCTAACCTCCGTTTGCTTCAGTTAGCTCCAGTTAGCTCCAGGACTAGCTCCTGGCTACATCGGCTCAGAGTGTCAATCATCTGCCCCCGCCCACAGCGCCGCTCTCAGCTCCACCTCTTTGCCCATTTTTGTATTTTCTGGGAGTGACGAAACGCGTGACGCAGCCAAGATGGCGGCGGTGGGAACTGGCCGTTTGGCTTAATTTTTGCTCTTCAGAAACCAATGGGTGATGTCACAGAGGCTTCGTCCAGTTATATACAGTCTGTGTATATAGACAGTCTCGATTTAAAGCAGTTCAGAGTGTCAGCAGCTCTACACTCGTCAGGAAGTCTGTTCCAGATAAGGGGACCATAGAAACTGAAAGCTGCTTCTCCATGTTTAGTTCTGATTCTAGGGATCTTTAGTAGGCTAGAGTTGGAGGACCTGAGTGGTCTTGGGGGTTGGTACCGTGACAACAGGTCTTCAACATATTTTGGTGCTAAGCCATGTAATGATTTATAGACCAGTAGGAGTATTTTGAAATCTATTCTCTGAGCTACAGGGAGCCAATGTAAGGACTTTAGAACTGGGGTGATGTGCTCTACTTTCCTGGTTCTAGTGAGGACGCGAGCAGCAGCGTTCTGGATCAGCTGCAGATGTCTGATTGACTTTTTTGGCAGACCTGTGAAGATGCTGTTGCAGTAATCAATCCGACTAAAGATAAACTCATGGATGAGTTTTTCTAGGTCCTATTGCAACATCAGTCCTTTAATTCTAGAAATGTTCTTCAGGTGATAGAACGCTGACCTTGTTATTGCCTTTATGTGACCCTGGAGGTTCAGGTCTGAGTCCATTACTACACCTAGATTGCGTGCCTGATCAGTAGTTTCTAGCTGTATTAACTGAAGCTGTGTGCTGACACTTGATCGTTCCTCTTTGGGTCCAAAAATAATTACTTCAGTTTTGTTTCTATTCAGCTGGAGAAAGTTATGGCACATCCAACCATTTATTTGGTCAATGCATTTATTTAGGGTTTGAATGGGTTCAGAGTCACCTGGTGACATTGTAATGTAAAGCTGAGTGTCATCCGCGTAGTTATGGTAGCTAATGTAATTGGTTGCTATAATCTTGCCTAGTGGGACCATGTAGGTATTAAATAAGAGGTAATTAGTAATTATCTTGCCATAAAAACATTTATTTTCTCATTCTGGCATTGAGTAAGTAGAAATAATTTAGTCAGCCCTAATGGAAATATTTGATTCGATGTCACACAGTGCAAAAGAAGGTTGCGTCTTTCTATACAGTGTATATAGTCTTTGTAAGTATCTGGTTTAAATAGTGTTTGTATTGGATAATTTTGATTTATGTTACACAGCCTAAATACATTTAGCTTTCAACTGGAAACAGATTCAGTACGTAATAGCAGGCTGTGCTCAATCATGGCTTATGAAATAAACATTTAAAGCCGACTAGTCAGAGTGGAGGCTGAAGCGTCTGCTGTTTGAGACACTTTATTACAATTAACAAGTGTGTAATTCAATTTTGTGTTTGCAGTAAACTATTGATTAGATGTTGTCACAGCGTCAGGGTTATCCATCTCTTTATGGTGATGCCTCTTAAAGTTGAGAAATTTCCACTCCTTCTTCTGACTCAGATCATATCTTGTTAAAGTGAGGATAGTTCGTATTCAAAGCATCAAGGATATTTGAGCGTGAGCTGCCTCCAACATCATAATACCACTTGTTATCGGTTAGAAAACAACTGTTTTCAACGCCTTTCTATTGCACAGAGACAAAACTCCTCCCATTGCAGCATTCTGATTCCTCATTTGAAGGAGGCCTGAGGCTCACATGAATGAATTATGTCAATGAGGGTCTCCTGTAGTGCAGCCTTGTGTGTGTTCATCCCTCAGGATGCAGACATAACGAAATATATACTGAAGCCTGAGGGAAAACATGGTGTGTGTAACCAAATCACCTATTGAGATTGATTACACTTGACCCACGTCTCCCTTCACTGTAGAACTTATCACTCCCCCTCTCACTGCTCTCCACCCTACTTACAGTCTTTTCCCCCTTGTTCAGTCTTTTTTCACCCAGTCTGCTTCGGAGTTCACATGGGTGTATTGAATCTTGCAAAAGTATTCATTTTATCCCATTTTTTCTTGTCCCAGCCTAAAACTTTTGTGTTTTGGGGGGTGTTTGAGAACCAAAAACAGTAGCACTAATTAATGGTCTTTAATTTGTTTTTTACAAATACAAATCTGAAAGGTGTGGCATGCACTTGTATTACGGTAATACATAAACAAATTCTAGTGCAATCAACTATAATCAGATACCACCTCATTAATGTTCGTGTAATTTAATCTCAGCATAAATACTGAGAAGTTTGGTCAATCTTTAGTGAACCAACAGCCTCATGAGAACCAAGGAAACCTTCCAACAGGTGAGTAGTACAGTTTCGGAGAGGTTTAAAGCTGGGCTTGGTTATAACACAATATCCACAAGCTCTAAAAAAGTGGAAAAAGTATTGCATAACTGCAAACCTACCAACACATGTCAGTCCACCTAAACTGACATTCCAGACATTCCACATGTGAAGGGAGGCACATTGGTAAAAATGACTACAGTGTACATTTTTCATCTGCATGCAAAATACTACATGGTATATTAAAGAAAACAACCACTGTACACATGATTCCCATAGTAGACATGGTGGTGGTACCATCATGATGTAGGTTTGCTTTACTTCAAGGACAAAAAGTTGATGGGAAGATAAATGGACCTAGATACACGGGATCCTTGTCAGAGGCTGCACTTGGAAAAATACAGCTTAGTAACATCAACAAACTAATGTGCAAAGTTAATATGCACATTTGAAGGGTATCAGCAATTGAGTTCCATCAGAGACATCAGTACAGTTCATGTTTGAGTTTCAGATGAACACATTCTACTTTTATAAGCTGTTTTCTGAAAGTCAACCCAACAACCCTTCCTGTCCTTTAAAGGAGACATCACCTGTTACTAAAGTGAATAACTACTCCGTATCATAGTCTTTTACGCCTTTAAAATAAGGCGTAGGAAGGAGGGGGGATGACGCTCCACTGCAACACTCTCCAAAAAAACAGCATTTGGCACGTTATGAATGAACGCGACCTATGGAATCCAACCGTTTATGAACGAGCCCGACTCCAAACAAGAGCTGGAAAGTGAAGATGTCGAACAGATGGAAGGACGTCTACAGCAGGATGTATCGGAATGGTAAAGGCAACCACTTCATCAATAACGTGATAAAACGCTTGTTAGTTTCTACAAAATAGGTTTGCCTTCTTATAAAGTCAATTATTACAATAACAGCGATGTAGTCTTCTTCAGTAATGGTGGAGGGGCTCGGTTGAATGTGAGGGCGAGAGGGGTGGGGCGAGCTCCAGCAACATTGGCCTGCTATGTTCATAAATGGTAAAATCCTGCCGTTTTGACGTAATACCGGCACAGAAATCAAAACCATGTTTTTGAGGGTGCATGCACGTGAAGTGCACTTGGGGTGGTTAGAGAAGCCAATGGTAAACAAATGCTGCACTTTTGAATATTGGCTTACTGCCCAGTGTAAAATCATTTGGAAACTGTATTATACATGCTTTCACATGGAAAATAAGAAAATTTCAGGTGATGACCCCTTTAAATATATGAATCGATGTATCCTTAGCATGAGCTTTTTAACAACACTTTATCATATCAAGGTTTGAAGCAAATGTTAATACAATTGCTGAGTTTTCTTTATTAGATGCCATAGAAAGTAACCAGAGTTTTGTTCAATATTGTGTAACAAAGCGCTGCCCGCTACCGCACACTGCAGGTCAGCTGGCTTAGAAAAGCCTGCTTACACATTTCATTTCCCTACAAGGAAGACAAACTAATCTGCTTTGAAATGAATTCTAAGTAGTCAGCAAGGTGGAGCAGTCTGTCTGTTAAACATCTGACAGCAGGCTAGCATCACTGGACCCCTGTTTATTCACAGTTTAGTATTTACAGATTCACCTATTTGCAGATTTTTCATTAGCGCATATGTAAAATATTCAAAAGAAAATGCTGCTTGAAACTTTGCAAAGTACCCAATCCAGGAGTGCCATTTATTTCCCTTGGCGCTGATTGGCTGTACCCACAAGAGTGGAAATACAGAAGACTGTACATTTTTGCTTCTGCAGAAGTGCCTAGACAGTTTTCACTGTGTCATTGCGTATTAAGGTATACAGTACTTCATGTTTGAACTATAAAAATAGGCCTGTAATTATAAGAACTAATATTAATAGAAGTATTAATAATCAGATTATACATTTATGCTTCTGTAAATATCATAATAATGGGAATCCATTGCAGTTTTACTACAGGATATAAGCGACATAAGCCAAACCACTGTGAAGTTTGTGAAATTCTTTCATAATCTATATATTTAGTTTTGTTCTGTTTCTCTCCTGCTTGTTTTCCTGGTCTCCCCTTGTAATTACCCCCAGCTGTTACTTGTCGCAAGATTAGCCTTGTGTGTATATATTGTCACCTGTGTCTTCTTTCTTTGCAGATTCCTCGTCTTATATCGTTTTGTTACATCTCTCACCTTGGGTCGTAAAATTCTGGACTTCAATAAAACCTCAATTCACCTCATCTATATATATATATACATATGTATTTTTTTTTTACTTTTTGATTAAGATACACTGCCCATAAGGAAGCAGGTAGGATTAAGATAAAGTTTTTTGGTGGTATTTATTACAAGAACCACCAAAGTGTTAATTTGACTTCCTTGGCCTCCCAAGGTTTCAACTCTCTTAAATTGAACCCTCTGGCAAATAATTCACATCTTGTCTTGAGTTGGATCTCGTTAACATGGCTTTGGTGATGGGATATTTGCAACATCAAAACCTGTAGTTAGGACCACATATGCCCAGGGGTTATTTTGTCCCCACAGAATCAATATAAAATGCTGCACAGCTGTTCTACTGTTTGGATATTGTTATGGCAACTATGTTGTAGTGCTCACAACAGTAACAGAAACTTGATAATGATGACAAAATAATTACAATAATAATTTTACTGTATTGATGTCACGCTGCCCTATTCCTGCCTGATTGTCTTCACCTGTCTGTCTCATCATCCACACCTGATCCTACTCACCTCCTGCCTTTAAGACCCCTCACTTCCTTTCACTCCCGGCCGGATCATCCTTCCTCCTTCCTCCTTAGTAGTAGTAATTGTCAATCCCCATGGTGTGTCGTCTTCCTGCTGTCTTCCTTCCCTGCCCGATGTCCAGTGTCTCCGTTCACCACCATCATCACGATCTCCTCACTTTAATAAACATCCTGCACCTTCCTTCAGCGAGTGCGTTTGGGTCCATTCTCCACACACCCACGTGACAATTGAGTAGAAAAGGCTTTGGTGTTGCGGTGGTTAGCATTGTTGCCTTGCAGCAAGAAGGTTCTTGATTCGAATCCCAGCGTGAGCTTTTTGTTCATGTTGTGCATCTTCTCCTCGTCCAGGCATAGGTTATCTCTGGATACTATGGCTTCCTCCCAAAGTCCAAAAACGTGACTTTTATGTTAATAAGTTGTTCTAATTAATCAAACGTATATATGAATGGTTGTCTGTCCTGTGTGTCTATGATGGATGCAGGGGAGAAGTTATGATTGCCTTCTAACAAGTATGGCAAGAACATACTCTAAATTAGACAGGCTAGAGCTTGAATGAGGCAGATTCTGGAATAGTGAGCAAGAACAAAGGAGAGAATATAGATGTTTTGGCACAAATATTTGACTAGCAGAATTGAGGTGTTTTGCCGGGAGGAAAACAAAACGAATGAGGTCATGATTAATATTACACAAAGACAAGCCTAAGATAACCTTGACAATTTGATAGAGACATACTGTGTTCCATAGGGGGTGGGTGCTGTGAATGTTTGCTCAGTACTAGATATTGCAACAACAAATACATTGGTTCTCAACCGTACTCAACCGTAGGATTCCATTGGTGAGCCTTGCAGAATATTTTCATTTATTTATTTGTTTTACATTTTTTGTTGCTCATCTCTTATTCTGTTCACGGCATGTTAAACTTTTAACTTTTAAAATTAGCAAAAGTGGGCATTTTAAATGTTGGTTTTTGTTTGTGTGTTGGCACGTCTGAAATGAAGTCAAAATGACTCCCTCTGGTGATTTTAGGGTCTTCTGAAATCTTGGCAGTTCTATTGTTAAGATCAGAGGAAAGACATATTTGGTCTTAGATTGAATTAATTGCTCTTGACACTTAAAACTTATAAGAACTGATAAGAAACTCCAAACAAAAAATTTGAAATGATGGTTTTTGTAAAGCAAAAAGATATCCTGATGAAGAAGAGACAAGAGCGGTGAAACAAGGTGCTACACAAGGTGCTGCTTCCTGTAATCCAGCTGCCACAGTTGATTTGTCTCCCTGCTATCACATTCTGCACACAAACCACCAAGTGCCAGTGAAAGATTCATGGAGTGGTGATGATGAAGGCGTCTCCTCTTCTGCTCCACTTACTGGCGATGGACAAATTTTTGCCCTGCAACCCAAATACACACCCACGCACGTACACTCACACTAAGGCACGCACCCACCAGCATTCGACCTGCTAAAAAGGCGGAGAGCAGTGAAGCACACAGCTGAGGGGGTACTTACTCACCCTTAACCTTCTTAGACATAGCCTTACAGACACGCACATGGAGAAAAATCTGGAGGACTGTTGTCTGTCATGAGACTAATGCTGCAGACAGGCTCCAGGCTACTTGGAGTGTGGTCAAATACATGTTTATGTGTGAAAAAAATATTTGCATTTCACTTTGTCTTGTGGGTTTGAGAATGTGAATAGAACACACACAAAAATGACCATGGCAACACATTTTGGAGTGTCAAGTCTAAATCTACGATTCATGCAAGTGAGAATGAAGGGTAACATATTCACTTGACTAAACAAGGATTTGTACTATTGTTTACAACAGTAGAGTTTACAACAGGAGATTTTCTGATCAGGACTAATGAAAACGGAATCTTTTAAGATGATAAAATGTTAAAACTTTTGCATTTTATAAATTAATAACTTAAACTAATAAACAGACTCAGAACTCATTCAGAAAAAGGGACAGCAAAGGCTTAACTTTTTGAAAAAGCTGAGTCTGCTTGTATCACATGCTGGTTTGGTGGCATAAAGGAAGCACAGAATAACATTAAGGAAAACAGTGGCCACCGCCAGTAAGCTGATGGGCCTTAGCGTGGATGACCTAGAACACATCTACAAACAGACATCCCTCAGCAAGGTAAAATGTATCCTTGCTGATCAGAAGTATCCACTTGCTGTTACTTTTAAACTTCTACCCTCAGGCAGAAGGTACTGCTTCCACACCCTCCCAAAAAACAGAACAAAACAGTATTTTGTACCAAAATCAAATACGTTTTTAAACATGTTGAAGAAATAGGTTTTTCATAACTTGTCATCCACTATGAGCAGGTCTGAATTAATAGAACTTTTATTTTTCTTTAATGATAACATTTTAAAATCAATTATGCAGGTAATTATTGTTCTATCTCTTCCGAGATTTGATATCTACTAAGCAAATATCAAATCTCTAATACTGAGTAGTATTCAAGGAAGCCATGAGATGCAGAAGATGCTTTGGATTCTGCTTTTTTACATTGTCTGTAGTTAAGTGGATCTGATAGAGATTGTTTTTGTTTTTTTACTTGGCCTGTGTTATGTGATCACTTACCTAGCAAAAGTCTGTCTGTCTGTTTGTCTGTCTGTCTGAGATGTAGTTTTTTTAATTGGCACAACTGTGTTGCTTTGTCAGACTGTCATTCTGTTCTTTAAAATTTTAGTACTTTATTATTCATTTAAGCATTACTTGACTTTTTGGTTTGATATTTTATTCTGGATGCTAATAATTCTGATTAAAAGCAGTTTAACATCTATTGAAAATCTTGCCTATGTAGCAAGATTAAGTGGACCATCTAAATTATCCTTTGTGTCAACTAAACTCAACATGCTTTATCCTCCTGGCTCGAGACCCCCGGTTGTAATTTTTGGACAATAGCCTTTTTTTTCTCTATTGTCCTCACAATATCAGTCTGTGCATGTAATGTGTTTGACCAATTGAATGGACTCTTAACTGCTTTTGAAGCCCTCACCTGATGTATAATTTTGCTCACTGAGATACTAAAGCTGACAAAGAGTGTTGGGGATATTGACAATCCAAAAAAACTTTGGTTAATATTTATCACAATTTTGAACAATAATATGACATTTTCCTGGTATAATGCAGGCCTGATTTGATTGACTGTAAAGAACTGACATGGATATTTCTAAATGACCTAAGTTACTTACAAAAATTACCCAGCCTTTCTTGCAGCACTTTAACGAGGCTCCATTGGCATTTAGAATGATGATGAATTAAAATAGAGGACACTGTTTGCTGCATCTTTCTAGGAGTGAATATTGATTTTTCTTTCTTTTTTGCCATCCTACGTTACAACAAAGATTAGTACAATTTAAGGATTTTTTGCACATCTTAAGAAGAGGGTGTCATTGAGTGTGATCCACCAGTGTTGTAGTCAAGTTGCTATCTCTTGAGTCCAAGTCACACTTGAGTCCCTAACATCCGAGTCCAAGTGCAAGTCACATAGGATTAGTCCAAGTTGAGTTAAGTTCAAGTCGCTATGTTCTACACGCCAAGTCTGAGTCCCAAAAAGAAATCTTCCAGTCCAACTCAAGTCATTATCACCTGAGAGCAACTCAAACATAAGAGAGCAGGGTGTAGATTATACATCTAAAATAATGGCTGCCATACATGGTTTAATTTATTTTAATAGAAAAATTTGACTAAATGTTAAAACCAAGCTAACATAATAGCATGTTCAAAATAATAAAACAGACTTAAAATAAATTTCAAAACAACTAAACATGTCAGCCGTACACTTACAAAGAATTTGGGAAGTTGTTACTCAATTTGTCCAGTAATCTGACCTAACAAAAGCTAACATTAGTTAGCATTGGCTACCTGCTCTTTCAGACAATAGTAGTTTTACATGTGGAAATCCTAACGTTGCAAGTCCATGTCCAAGTGCAAGTCATCAGCGTGCTTCTCGAGGCAAGTCACGATTCTCTTAAATGTGACTCGAGTCAGAACTTGAGTCCAATTCCAGGGCTCAAGAACTCCATCCCTGCTATATATTAACTTTAGCTGTGGATTAGCTTTATTTTAACATGTGCAATAAGGAGTAATTTGGCTGTAAATTACAGTTAATGTTAAAAACTGACATATTTAGTTACTGACTAATATAAATGTATGCAGTAAAATCAGGTGACTGAGTCTTCCCTCTTATTAAAGGTGAACATCTGAGGATGTGTCCTCAGGGTCCGACTTGCTGCACCAGCACCATGGAGGAAAACCTGGCCGGTCTGAGCGCCCAAGAGACAGAGGGACTGATCAGAGAGGCCGGCAGGTCCCTGCAGGCTTCTTTCAACTCCCTCCACAGGAGCTTTGACAGTAAGTAGGGTTTTGGTGTGTGAGTGCATACAAGACACTCATTACTGCCAGAGCTCAATAACAAACCTTCTGAAGCGCACTCAGAGGAGCATGGCATTTGTATGTTGTGTATTTGCAAAGTTGAGTTTGGCTGCGCTTGGCGGTCAATACTGCAGCTTCAATAACAGCAGTGATTGTGTATGAGTGCGCGTGTGCGTGCGTGTGTGTCAATGAATGCAGGTTTGTGTGTTCTGTGCGACAAGAAGACCCCTGCCTGGATGCTATAATGAGAGCGGAGTCAGCCAGACACAATGAAATGAAATAAGCCGATCCCCTGATCTTTAGGGATACACACACACGCGCATACACACACAAAACCGAAAAAAAGGGTTGTCCCTTGAGGCAGTAGCTAGTTCAGCTAATGAGCTGTTGACCCACCGAGGAGCCGAGCCTGCAGATCACTAAATATCAGAGACAGAGGGCGATGTAGAGAAGAAGGATACTGAGAAGGGCCACCAATACCAACATGGAAACAGGCAAGCATAACAAGTGAGAACACATCATCGGCACTGAGCGGAAACAGTGAGTCAAAACTGAGAAATAAAGACAGAAACTGGGCAACAGGAGGACAAAGTCGGAGGAAGATATTATTATTACTCTAAGGCGTAAGGCCACCGCACTTGCAGTAATGTGGCTGTCCATCTGGTTGTGGTTACAGCAGCCTGGCAGTGGTTCACGGTCTTTGAAGCATGAGGCCAGACCCATTTTACTGCAGAGACAGCTCTCTGATTCCCTAATTCTTTCTGTTTCCCCTCACTGTCACTTTGTATCCGTCCGACACAAGTGGAGATCTTACAGGAACCTTTACAGAAAGTTTTTTTTTTACCAGCAAGGTAAATGTTAAAATCTCTAAAGAGACAGTAGAAAAAAGCAATTAAAGGAACCAGTGTTGTGATGTAATAAAACACGTTTCTCAGCGGAAAAGCTAATATATTTGTAAAAGTATGAAATCATTAAACTGAACTTGACTGTGTGATTGGTATGGAGTGAAAGGAAGCTGGCTGATCTGAAATGAATTTGAGCTGTACTGAGTGATGTAGAAGCGGGGGGTGGGGGTAGCCCCAGGTTGGCCGACCCGGAGCTTCCCAGCCTAAACCCCTCTCCCTCCCCTCCCGAGAATAATCTGGGGGTTGTGTCAGGAAGGGCATCCGGCATAAAACATCTGCCAAGTCCGTGGGCACGCAGTTGTGGAGTGGGGGAGGCTGCTGTGCTGTGGCAACCCTGTGGTGGAAGGTGCTCAAAGGACAACAACAAACATTGTATGATGTAGAGAGCAGCTTTTGATCAACTTGAACTTTTAAACATTTGAATTCATCCCTCTATGCAAGCAACCCCACCCCTCCCCCCAAACAGCTCACAGATAAAAGTGAGGAGAGGGGCAAAGTTTGTTCAGACTGATTTCAGAGGCTGGTACCTGGCAACAAGAAGCATTTCACTGAAGTTACTTTAGCCAATCACTCACTATTTGGGGCTAGGGTGTCCTAACTTTTTCATCAAAATATACAATATTAAGTTAATTGCTTAATCCTCTGTAAACCTGGGAATTACGTCCTTGTTTCTTATTGAGTGCAATGAGGTGATGTTTGTTGTGGTTTGGTGCAATACGTCAAACAAGCTGAAAACGAAGTGGCAGACATGAAACTCCAAAATGTTACTCCAGTATTATTTAGTTGTGCTGCCTTTAAAAAGTCAAGTGTAAACTTTTCCGCGTGTTGTCTTTACAAGGACATAAGGTATCCATGACTCCTTAGTTCCTTCCTTTTCTTTCTTTTTCTAGCCTACTTCACAGAGCTACACAGCCGTTCTGAGCGCTCGCTGCAGGAGATGCTTTCTCCCCTCGGCCCCCTGTACTCCAAGAACACCCGTGTGTTTACAGAGCTCTACACCGAACTGCGCCAGTACTATCGGGGCTCCGCCCTCAACCTGGATGAGAACCTGTCCGACTTTTGGTCCCAGCTGTTGGAGCGTACATTTAAAGCATCTGCTCCCACTGAGGTGAATACAATAATGTTTCCTGCTTCAATTTTTTTCTGACTTTGAATTGCTAATAAATGTATATTGAAATGAAACGAGCTAAAAAGAAAAATAGAACATTAAATTGAACTGAATGTAAAATTAGTGAGACATGAAATGAATAGGAAATTGATAACAGGAAGCAATACAAAAATCCACATCAGGGATTATATCCACAATTTTGAATCTGTATAAATGTTTTGCAAATTACAACAGAATGTGGTTAAAATAGAAAAACTGTATAATAAATCTTCTCCTAAAATCTAATCGAGAAGCTTAACTGTTCTGCACTGTTTGTGGCTGTCATCGCTGTCAAACAGGTCAACCTGTCAGAGGATTACCTCGAATGTGTCGCTAAGCAACAAGAGACGCTCCGGCCATTCGGAGACATCCCTCGGGACATGAAAGCAAAGGTGATCCGGTCTTTTGTGACTGCCAGGTCGTTCATCCAGGGCCTGTTAGTCAGCTCAGACGTGGTCAAGAAGGTCTCACAGGTGAGTTTGTGTACTTCTGTTTCCATCTGCACACAAGACTCACTGTTTGGATCCATGAAAACATGGAAACATGAAAACCCTATCTCATAAAGTATTCATTTTCAAGCTTGAGCAAGCAGTCATGGTTTGCATTCTGCTAACTGTGCCAGAACAAAATGCCATCTGAACTATTGATAATATGGCTGTTTGTGTGAGAGTGTGTCTAATGTCTGCTGGGCTGATTCCCAGGAAAAACAGATGCGGTGGCTGAATGGTTGTCACACCCTAACTCTGAGAGAAAACTCCTCCACCCTGCAGATGGGAAACACAAAGATAATCCAAAGTGAACTGTCATCTTCTGCCATCAGAACAAAGCTCTCTCCTAGAGGGTTGACAAGATTGATGTCACATTATTGGTGCGAAGAGTTTTAAAAAAAAAGATCTTAGTGAAGATTTTCCACAAACTCCCATTTGTGTGTAGTGCTTGTCTTTTATTAGGCCTCTCATCAAAAAGCATTGTCTGTTTTCAGGCCTTTATGTTTAGAATAGGTTTTTATGTGTTATTTTCTTTAATGACGAGTAGCAACTTTGTTAGATTATTCTTAACATCAAGATCATAGTCAAGATCAACTTTACCGTACCCAAGGGGCAATTTGTTTTGCAGCCAGTAGATAAGAAATATAAAACAATACAAATGCTTTCCTTGCATTCCTCCTTGCACAATACAAAATATTCATTTATGTTTTTTGGGTTTTAAATATTTCTTTCTCTAAGGTTCTGAATGTGTAGAATGGTACAGATTCCTAGCACATGCTGAAGCTTTATACTGTAATGTATCACAGTGTACATCCAGCTTACATGCTTCCATGTCTCTGTGACTGCTGACTCTTAATATAACTCAAACCTCATGACCTCATGGCATGATGCAACACTGACCAAATTAAACGCATGGGAGTCTGTTCACAGGATTACATTTAGAAAAGGTAGTGGCACAGAAACTTTTATGAATGACCAACGCAAAGTATAACACATAATGCTTCTTTATCTGATATTTGTCATGCATTCATTATATTATATATATATATATATATATATATATATATATATATATATATATATATATATATATATATATATATATATATATATATATATATATATATATATAGCTTGATCAGATCTCTAAAAAGTGGAAGTAAAATCTCTTTTTACACCGCAAGCCTGAGGTTGAATTGGGCAGTGGCAAAGCTTTGGCTGGCAATGCCTTCCTGTATGTAAATGCTGCCCTCTATTGACAGACCCTGGTATTGTGGTTTAAACCATTTTGGGGGGAAAATGAAGCAAATACATTCTGAACAGCCCCGTCACCTTTGAGACACACGTAAACATCCTTCTTTCTCTAATGAAACTGATTCCAGGTGTCTCTTGGTGAGGAGTGCACAAATGCCCTAATGAAGCTTGTTTACTGTCCTCATTGCCGTGGCTTGGCCTCCGTCAAACCCTGCTCCAACTACTGCTCAAATGTCATGAAGGGCTGCCTGGCTAACCAAGCTGACCTGGATCCAGTTTGGAAGGACCTCATCGGTAAGACCCATCAGCCAATCTCCAAGTTATCCAGTCGATCAAAGTGACTCTTGAGTGTTTGGACTTGATCATTTTAACAGATGTTTCTTATTGGAGAAGTAATAATTTATCTTACAGATCTGATAAAGAAGGGGTGTAGACTGTAGACTATCTGCCAAGGCATCACAATTAGTTTGAATATCAAAAAGGGTTCATTTATTTTTGCAGTTTCATTTAAAAAGTTAAACTCATATATCATACAATTACTACCTACTAAAAACCATGGTCATGTATTGTACAGTATTTCCTCTCAGTACTATGAGGGGCTCATTTTGCATGTATTACTGTATCCATGCATAGGTAAGGCAACAATCAGCATATGGCACTGCTGCCGGCACACCTTTTCTACAACAGGTTTTTCCTTACCATCAACTTTCCATTAATATATGTTACAACCATCTATGAACAGCCAACTACTTTAGCAATGATCTTTTCCGTCTTCTTCTAAAGGATGTCAGTGATTGATGAAGACATTGTAAGTCTTCCCCATGATGATGTAGGACATAAGAGGAAATAACATTCTGGATTTAAGATTATTTTTATTTATTCCTAAGCTACTCTTACTATAAGCTTTAAGAAAGAGGAAAGTATTAAGCCTGGTCCTAAATACAGACAAGGTGTCTGCCTGTGGACTAAAACTGGGAGCTAGTTCCACAGGAGAGGAGCCTCAAAACGCAAAGATCTGCCTCGCATTCTTTTGCAAATCCTAGAAACCACCAGTGAACCTGCTGTCTGAGAGCAAAGGGCTCTGTTAGGAACATATGGAACAATCAGATCTCTGATGTATGATAGATCTCGATTATTAAGGCCTTTATGTGTAAGAATGAGGATCTTAAGTTCTATTCTGGATTTAACAGGGAGCCAAATAAGGGAAGCTAAAACAAAAGAAATGTGATCTCTCTTTTTTTAATTTTCATCAGAACTCTTGCTGCAGCATTTTGGATCAACTGAAGACTTTTAATTGGATTTTGTGGACTTCCTGATAGTAAAGAATTACAGTAGTCCATCCTTGAAGTAACAAATGCATGGACTAGTTTTTCAGCATCACTCCTGGACAGGATGTTTCTCATTTTAGCAATATTCCTGAGGTGAAAGAAGGAAATCCTAGAAACCTGTTTAATATGGGATTTAAATGTCATGTCTTTACGTTTTCTTTACGTTATTCCCAGAAGCTAAATTTAAGCCTGTGAAGATTTATTATTTACACTAACAAACTGGAATCTGTCAGACAAATAGGATTTAAACCACTCTAATGATGTTCCTTTGATCCCTGCAACATGTTCAAGCTTTTCTAAGATAATATTATGATCGACTGTGTCAAAAGCAGCCCTGAGATCTAACAAGACCAGAATAGTCACAAGTCCAGTATCTGAATATCATTAGTAACTTAGTAACAGTGCTGTTTCATTTCTATGATGAGCCCTAAAGCCTGACTGAAATTCCTCAAACAGGTCGTTAGTACTTAGATGCTCACATACTTGATTAGCAACTATTTTCCCAAGGATTTTAGATAAAAAAAGGAAACTATTGTAGGAAGCTTGTGGAAGGAAACTCAAAACGTTTGAGCCAAGTCATACAGTTTAAAGGCAATGCTACCAAATCCTGAGGAAAGTTATGTAACCTTCTGGTTTCAACTGTAGGTCGATTATTACCTCTGCCAAGGAGGTTATGTTTTTTACAGGGTTTGGTTGTCTGTTTGCTTGTTTGTCTGTTAACATAACTCAGAAGGTTGTAGACGGATTTTGATTAAGTTTCCAAAAAGGTCCACAGTGGGACCAGGAAGATGTGATTAGATTTTGGGGGTGATCCGGGTCACCGTCTCGGGGGCGTGGGGGGCTGAGCTGCCATGGCGGAGGTCAGTGCTCCACGAGTGCTTTTCTAGTTATTATTGTTTTAGATTTTGTTTCACTTTGGTTTTTGTTCAACCATAAAATGATTCCACAGCATGGACATGTAACGGTCAAGTTCAATTTATTTATATAAGATATTTAATTACAACAACGTTGACCAAACTGCTGTACAGAATTAATAAAACGACAACAGACAGAATTACAAACTAATACTAAATTAAAAGCCCCCCCAGTAACTCTCATACTGTATTAAAAGTCATTGTATACAAATGTTTATTTAAAATCAATTTAAACAGATTGACAGTTGGAGCCTGTCTGACGTGTAGGGGGAGGTTATTCCAGAGCTTGGAGGCTACAACCCTAAAAGCTCAATCAGCTTGATACAGCTAAAAGCAAATGATCATTTGATCTGAGAGCACTGGAGGGTGCATAAGGCTGCAAGAGGTCAGATAAATACACTGGGGTAAAGCAGTGGTTTTTTTTTTGTATCCCTCTGTTTAGACACAATGATTCAAGTAGTGTCCAGTTTCAGCACAGAACCCAGTCTGGATGTGGTTCTCTCTTCCATCCCTCTGCGAATATATGAAGCTGTACTCTATCTGCAGGACAACATGGACACGTTTACAACTAAGGTAAGATACTTCATCTTATATAATTAATCATTTAGGTTCATTTGATTCCAAGTTATAAAAAGTCTTGTTGGTTTTGCTGGTTTCTCTACAAAATTTATAAAGATCTATGCCTCTTTGTAACTTTCATTCATAAGCCTTTTCCTTTAGTACTCTTTGGTGATGATGATATTACAGTAGATGATATCAGAAGAAAAACTCTGAATGAGTAGGGATTTTAAACATTTGCCAATGGTGACATCTAGTGGAATGTTTTATTCTTACAAACTTACTGGAAATGCTTTTTTTTGTCTTGCCTCCACTACTCTCTATTAGCTTAGGAGCGAAAAATTAATATCTTCAAAAGACTTGATATGTTATTATGCTCAGTTCTTAAATTTCGGTGATGAAGAGTAAAGTCAAAGAGAGAATAATCTTTTTGTATCTCTCCAAATGATAAATGCATCCAGAGACATGTGAATTCTTTATGAGCTGAATTAAATAATGCTTTGTCTTGCTTAGTCACAGTCATCTTCATTGCTAGTCTAACATAGGTTATAAAATGTGTTTGCACGCTGTAACAAAATAATGCCGTTTTGTCACATTCTATAATAAGATAAAATTTAAAGGGACTAAAACCTGCAAAGGTAAATTGAGGCTGTGTCATTTTTGAGAAAAAGCTTTGGGTTTGTCCGTGTGTCATCTATTTCGGTGTCCTTGGATTTTTGCAGGTGTTTCAAACATGTGGAACCCCAGGTGAACCAGGAACGGGTAGTCCGGCTGCCCACGAGCAGAAGAAAAAGAGTGGCTCGCTAACTGCATTAGAATACAAACCCTCCCCAACGGCTGGACTCAGACTGGAAATTCAGGTGGGCTTTGCTATATTTTACTCCTTTTATAGAATTTACTATAGGTTTTTGGACTGAAACAGCCATGGAAGAAGGGGGATTTTGTGTTGGGTAAACAATTTTCTTCTCCATTGATCCATCCATTATCTGTACCCGTCCATCCTATGCAGGGTTGCGTGAGGGCTGGTGCCTATCTCCAGCAGTCACAGGCCGAGAAGCAGGGTACACCCTGGACAGGTCGCCAGTCCATCGCAGACCATTTTCTTCTTTAATTTGGAGTTTGTTTGTATAATTGTCTGACTGAAAGACCCAGTGATGACTCATTTTTAGTTCGCTAGGGGACACCACCAGATTTTTATTAAATTCTCCTGATATTTTAAAGAATTTATGATGCCATACAGTCTAACAAAATTTATTAGATCGGAATCACAGACACTCCATCGTATATAAAAATGAGCATTGTCTTTTTCCACATATTCATAATTGTTTTACACCGGATCAACTCTGTTAATTTAAAAAAAATGGTTTTATTTTATCTAATCAAGGTTCACAATTCCAGTTCCAATAACATTTAGCAAACTCCACACATGTAGGTTTCTGTTTGTATGGCATGTAGATAGTATCTAATGTTGTTATAAAGACATGGTAAGCTCAGCATGCCAATTTTGGCTGAATTTCTTACCTTTGGAGCTTTTTTTTACCTCTCTTATCCTCCTGTTCACTGTACATTGGAGCAACAAATCAATATGGATGCCCAACCAGCCTTGCGATCAGTGGTTTACAGAAATGGCCCATTGTGTACCTTATATTCAAATTCAATGAAGAATCCTTCTTTGCATCATCATCTCCGGATGTTCCACAGTCGTCCCCAGAACAGAACCAGCCTTCTTTATCAGGTTGTTTAGCCTATTTAAGTCTCTGGCGCTGATGCTGCTACCCCAACAGATGACGGCTGTAGAGATTGCACTCTCCACAACAGACTTGTAGAACATCTGCTGCATCTTGCTGCAAACCTTGAAGGACCTAAGCTTCCTCAAGAAGTACAGTCTGCTCTGTCCCTTCTTGTAGACGGTTTCACTGTTGCGCCTCCAGTCAAGTTGTCAAGGTGAACTCCGAGGTATTTATACTCCTCAACCACCTCCACTTCTTCACCCATGATGGAAGCAGTGTTTGACTTATCCCTGTTTCTTCTGAAATTTACAATCATCTCCTTTGTTTTGTTCACATTCAAGGTGAGACGATTGTTTCCACACCATGTCACAAAGTGGTCCACCAGCTCCCTGTATTCAGCTTCTTGTCCATCTCTGATACACCGGACAATTGCAGAGTCATCTGAGTATTTCTGCGGATGACAGGTCTCTGATTTGTACTGGAAGTCTGAGGTGTACAGAGTGAAAAGGAATGGTGAGAGTACGGTCCCCTGTGGTGCTCCTGTGCTGCTGACAACCTGGTTTGAGACACAGTCCTTCAGTCTCACAAACTCTGGTCTGTTTGTCAGGTCATTATTGATCCAGGTGATATTTATACCCCTGGAAAACAGAAAGTGAATGATTTATAATTAGAGGCCTATGAAAACTATGATACATTTAAAAAAATGGGTGTATATAAAAACATATATATGTGGGATTTTTGTACTCTAAATAAATAAATGTGGACAAGTTAAAGGTTTTTGAAATGTTTCAGTGAGGGGAAGGCTCAGAGAAGATGCACCGGTGGGTGGCCTTGGTGTGCCGCTGCGGTGCGTATTCAGTGTGGCGGTTCGGATGTGTCTGGGGTGCTCATTGTGCTCATATTGGGCTGGGGTGGGGAAGGATGCGCTGCAGGGACGCTGGGGGTTCATTGTTTGGTGGTAGCTGTCAGGAGGCTCGATAGGGTTCGCGTCCAGCCTCTCCACTTGGTCTTGGTGCTCTGCGGTGTGCAGGATTGAGATTGGAGCTGATCGAGCTCGGTGTCCGGGTGCTCGCTGGACTTGGCCTGGGGATGCTGTCCGTCCGCTCTGGCTATTGGTGTGGCACCCCAACATGGGAGGGAGGGGCATTGGGATGTCGGCTGTGGGGATTGGATTGGATTGGGTTTCGCCGGCGCATGTTGGCTATCGGCTAGCTGTGGCCCCCGCTACCTGGCGGCGATGGCCCCAGTCAGCCGACCCCTAGTCGAGTCCCCGTATGAGGATGTGGTGCCCTGGGGCCTTGGGTCTCCATGTCCATGCCTGGATTTGCCCTGGCATAGCCGGCTGCCGGCAGAGCCCATGGGCATGTCGCTGCATCCCCCCAGGGCCACTGCATTGTAGCTGCTGGATTTTCCCCCGGGGCTCTCATCTGCTGTTCTCCTTTGGGGTGGGGTCAGTCCTGCGTTGGTCTGCCTGGGGCTCCTGTGGGTCCTGTTTTTTTTTGGGATGTCTATAAATCCGATCTCCATTGTGTCTGTGTAGATTCCTGGGAGGCGGATGACACCAGCTATTGAAAACTCATATGGAGAAACCTCACATGCACCATCATGCTCATACACACACAGGCACACACACTCTCACTGCTGTCCTGCAAGTGTAGAAGCAGACTAGGATGTTTTCTTGTATTTTCTTTATTCCCTCATATCTT
This sequence comes from Valencia hispanica, assembly GCA_963556495.2. Classification (NCBI taxonomy): domain Eukaryota; kingdom Metazoa; phylum Chordata; class Actinopteri; order Cyprinodontiformes; family Valenciidae; genus Valencia; species Valencia hispanica. Next base: position 50,373,645 of record OY747705.1, on the reverse strand, counting down.
CAACTCACCCTCTCCCTCTTAACTTTTTTTCCTACCTCTCTTCATCTTCTTTCTTTTCCATCTCTGTGTCCATAATATTTGAAAAAAACACAGCAATTTCTAATAAAGATTTCTTATACATATATATCAAGTGTAGTACTGTAGCAAAAGCCGTAATGCTCCACTTGTGAAAGTAAATCTGTTGGGCTTCTACTTGGTACTCAGACACCAATTCTATCCATGTCTATAGATTTTATAAGGAATACTAAAGGACATCATCATTGAACTGCGTGTTTTAAACAGATGATTTGATGGGGTTAATATTGTCCTTTTGAGTGTGTTATATTTCTCTATGGGCTGTAGACAAATTACTGACAATTTGCTGTGTCAGCCAAAAATATTATTACAATGCACAACACATCTGCCTTTAGGCAAAAATGCAAAATAGGCAGGTTTGTTTTTCTCTAAATATCACATTTAGTCTTACTTTTAGCAATCAAAACAGAGATACATCTATTACTCTTGGGTAGTGCATTGAAGGTCTGTCAAGGACTTGCATCTTCAACTTGTAAAAAAGTATGAAAAGATATAATTCTAATAGGTTAAGATCTAGTCGTCATAATGCAATTCATTTTAATGCTACTTATGACGTAGAAGATTTCATGCCCTTGTTGTGGTGGTTTGGTCCAAGCTAACCATAGTGCTATCCTGGTTTCTTTCCCTGCATGTTTGTTAGAACTTATTTGCATCAATATTACAGTTAAGAATCAAGGTGGAATTGAAAATATAACATACCCAAAGAAAATTATGTATTAATCAGAGATCCACCAATAAAACACCCATAGATTCAAATGTTGGGACATTTGGCCAAAATCAGTAAGAAACTTTAAATTAATCTTGACATTTATTTGTTTTTTTCTGTTTGCACGGATAAAAAAATGGAACTGATATGAATTTGGAACTATTTAGGATTCTGCATTTAGTCCTATGGGAAATTATGGTAGAAAACGTTGTTGGGTGTTTGTTCTGTTCTCAGGTGTCAGATCTTTCCAGTAAGCTGAAAGAGATGCGTCAGTACTGGGTCCAGCTCCCCGTAGCGCTGTGCAGCAAATTAGCAGCTGGGAGCAACAATCAGGACAACTGCTGGAACGGAATTACCAAAGCCAGGTGAGAAAGAATCAAAAGACTAATGTGAATTAATGATCTTTGATTAATTTTATAAAACTGGTCTAGAGTTATTCTTTGTGTTTATAATATAAGTTTATAATTGTGTGGAAGGGATGGGAATGTGGGTTATGTGGAGTCATTTTGATCTGGAAAGCACTTTGAGCTGCATTTTTTTGTATGAAAGGTGCTTTATAAATAAAGTTTGATTGATTGATTGTGTTCCTAAACGTGTTACTCTTTGTGCCATAATTTTCTCCAGCTGAATAGAAACTAAACTGAAATAATTATTTTTGGACCTAAAGAGGAACGATCAAGAGTCAGCACACAGCTTCAGTTAATACAGCTAGAACCTACAGATCAGGCCCGAAATCTGGGTGTAGTAATGGACTCGGACCTGAACCTCCAGGATCACATAAAGGCAATAACAAGGTCAGCGTTCTATCACCTGAAGAACATTTCTAGGATTAAAGGACTGATGTCGCAATAAGACCTAGAAAAACTCATCCATGAGTTTATCTTTAATCGGATTGATTACTGCAACAGCATCTTCACAGGTCTGTCTAAAGAGTCAATCAGACAGCTGCAGCTGATTCAGAACGCTGCTGCTCTTGTTCCTCACTAGAACCAGGAAAGTAGATAACATCACCCCAGTTCTAAAGTCCTTACACTGGGTCCTTGTAGCCAACTGTAGACTACTAATTATCCCTAAAATTAGAACCAAACATGGAGAAGCAGCTTTCAGTTTCTATGCTCCCCGTATCTGGAACAAACTTCCAGACAACTGCGAAGCTGCTGAAACACTCAGTTCCTATAAATCAAGGCTAAAAACCCAACTGTTAAGAGCTGCCTTTGAGTAACTGATTAATAATAGCTGGAATGTCATATGTTTTAATGTGTCATATGTTTTCCATCTGTAATGTTGTGTTTTATGCTTTTATTGTCGGTTTATTGCTGCTTTTATTTTATCCCATAATCATGTAAAGCACCTTAAACACATCTTAAGCTGAAACTGTTATGATACGGGCCTGATTTTCATGGAGAAACAATTTGCTACACTTCCCCACAAACTGGCAACATTAAATCTCAATTCTCCCAAATTTAAAATTCGGATGAGTGAAACTTTAATCCAGGGTTTTGAAAGGCAATTTGTTGCACACAGAGATTTTTAAAGACTCATAGACCTGAAGCATTGAAAGCAACACAGGCAAGAAAACCGCCCCTCAATCCATGGGTAAATAGATTACAGAGTGATGTGATGCTGTGTTGATATGTGCATTATTCACACACATTCCACATCTCCTTGTCTTTTAAAGTGGTTGGATTACAGCCAAGCTATAAGATTTATCCTTGTACGCATCTAAAACACATACATATAAACGAGCCTTGCTTATCTGAATAATGTGAGCGATCATGAATTATAGATGAATCACTGACTGGGTGTGACAGATAAAGGATATAAGAATTTTATTTAAGCGTGAAGTGTTAGTGTGACGAATTGCTTAAAGATGTACATCGCCTTCTAGTGGATCACATGATAACTTTAACATATTTTTTTTTTTTATCAGGAATAAAATTAATTAAAAGGATGTTATTAAAGTGCCTTCACAACTTTGAACTCCTACAATTTTTTTTAATGCAAATTGCTGAAGCATTTCTTGTTGCATTCTGTTAGAAATGCTTCATATAACTTACTTTTTGATCCCTTCCTGCCTAAAAAGCTTTATCAGTCTCCTAGTAAACTCTTCTCTAACCTACATTTCTCTCTAATTGTGTTATTAATTATTTTCCTTTGATTTATTGGCAATGGGGAAGTGGTACACTAACTGTTCTCTGCTTCAATCAGGTACCTTCCAGGGGTGATGGGTGACGGTTTGGCAAATCAGATCAACAACCCGGAAGTCGAGCTTGACATCACAAAGCCAATCATGACCATTCGGCAGCAGATCATGCAACTTAAAATAATGAACAACAGACTAAAAGATGCACTGGAAGGCAATGATGTGGACTTTCAGGATGCAAGTAAGCCCCTTATCTCACTTTTTTTCCTAAGGGATACATATTTTCAATATTTTATACATTTCTGCCTGCACAAGAATATGCAGTAGTCTGAATCTTTAAGTTAAACAACAATTTTCTGATTTATGCTATCAAGATCCATATTAAAGTATTTGTTTAGATTTGCATGAAAATAAAAAAAATTTGATTTTGTTACCTTGGAACTTACCTTGCAGAAGCCTTAATATCTCATTTAAAACTAGTTTTGCTCTATATTAGGAATTTATCTCCAAATTTTTATCAATCAAGATTTTGCACTCCTCCAAATTAATATGACAGATTGTTCTAGTTGAATTTCTTAAGTGACAAAAAATAATTAGACTTGAATTCCTCTGTTTGTGACCGTGTCTCACATGTTGGGCCTCAGACAGAGCTACTTCAATGCCTTACCAAAGCAAACACGGGTAACTGGAATATGGAGCTGTTCTGTGGAGGTCTCAGAGATTATTTAGATAAGTGCATGATGCTGTAATCAAGCAGCATGATAACGATCATAGATACACTAGAGAAGTCAGGAAAAAAGTTATGGAAAAAAGTGTTCCATATTCTGAAAATCATACAGAGCATTGTTCGAACCAAAGATAGTAAGAATAGAAAATATTATGGGACGACAGCCATACTGCCGAGTTGTGAATTTTCACCTAAACTGACAGGCCTGTTAAAGGCATGAATCCAGAGCCAGGGACCCATATATTAATATCTAATACCAATGCAAAACAGCAATCTCTTAGTCGAGGATTGGAACATTTTTCTAACATATTTTCAAGACAATCTTAGTGTTGTTTTTATCTTATACCGATCACTGACCTCAGCTGCTTTGGGTTTCTCCAGGCAGAGCTTCCTTATATTTTACAATTCAAAAGTTATTTTCATTTTTATAATTCTCTGTTATTCAGTCTATAAATCAACACAGAAAATATTTATTCCGTCTATGTGGTCACTCATGATTCCTGTAATTTGTATTTGCTGAAGTCAGGGAGCCATAGCAATGTCCAAAAGTTAATTCAATTCAATTAAAATTCAAAAATACTTTATTGATCCCAGAGGGAAATTAAGTGTTGGTATAGCTCATATAATTAATTCTTTAAGGAGTTGTTGTAGATGATGATGGCTGTGGGCAGGAAGGATTTCCTGTAGCGGTCTGTATTGCAGCGAAACTGAAGAAGCCTCCGACTGAAGACGCTCTGTTGTTGTATGACAGTCTCATGAAGAGGATGCTCAGGGTTGTCCATAATTTTTTTGATTTTATGAAGAATCCTTCTTTGCATTATCATCTCCAGATTTTCCACAGTTGTCCCAAGAACAGAACCAGCCTTCTTTATCAAAACAGCAGTGCGGAAAATATTTTATATACCGTAGTTTATATAGAGTAAAAATAACACATCCCTGCAGGATATTCCATGTGACAAAGGTACTATACTTTAGAGATGTTAAAGAGTCATTTTAGGAAAAATCGTGAAGTCTGAGCCACAGGAAGTTCTATTTAAAATAGTTACATACCAGGCTGACAATGCTACACGAATCAAACTGACTCCTTCGTGGTTGTAATGTGAAAAAAGATGCAAGTTATTTACATTTTCCTTGATAACTCTGCAGGTGAGGACATCAGCGGCTCAGGAAGCGGGATGTGTTTGAGCGGTCAGTGTGCTCGGAGCAGACCGGGACTATATGCCTTCTCGCCAGAGACCAAGCCAGTCGAAGGAGCAGCCACGGTTTGCATCAGCGTTTGTAACCTCCCACTGCTGCTCCCATTTGCTATCCTGCTGCTCCAGCGATGATGGACCCCCTTCACCACTGCTTTGTTTAAGGCTCTGTGGGGTCTGAGGACTGAACCATGGGACATGGGGTTGAAGGGAAGTGAGAGAGGAACGTAACTTTGCCAAAAATACATTTTGTTGAATGGATGAACAATTTCCTTGACTTAAAGGAATGAAATTGGACCATAGTCTTTACTTTGCTGAGCTTCAATGTGTTTTAGTTTGAATGTGAATTAGTCTGTGGTCAGTGGACCTTCTGATGAGGATGTTTGACAGAAGACAGTAACAAAGATGGATGCTCAATATAAAGGTGTCTGTGGAGCTCCTGTTTCCAGCCAGAATGTGACCTTATCTGTGGTGCATTCACCAAAGTTTTTTTATGTTATTCAAATTTGTCTGATTTAAGCAAACCGTGTACGCTGTAAATGTTTGTGTACATTATCTTAAAGACTGGCAACATACTGAGCCATGAATGTACAACATAATACTCTACTGGCAATGAAATCCACGTTATCTGTGATGTAGTGGTCCAGACATGTTATTTGGTACATTCAGTTGGAAATAATGCTAAAAAATCATTGCACTCCTGAAATGTCTAAGATTTTGTGATTGCATCAGTTTACCTTACCTTTACTTCTATGGAACGGCAAAATGCTCAAAGTAAAAAAAACAAAAAACCATCATGAAATATAAATATACATGAATAAACAACAGACAAATATATAAGGTGACACTGAAATTGTGAAAAAAACCGAATGCTTAAAAAAAACTAAGCTCATTAGTGGGAACAATTTTTTCTTTCCCTTTAAAAATCTGTTAATATGGAATATTCTTTAACTGTAATTTTTTACCTAATAATAGAGACTATATGTTAGCCATTTTTTTATTAATTCCATTGGTTTTTATTCCAAAACGTCTTTTTATACAAAGTCAGCTTTTATTTCATAATATTGTTTTTCCCAGTGGCTTACTTATTTCATAATTGCACTTTTCAATTGAATGAGTTCATCTGCCAATAAGGGTTAGTGGATTGGAGCCGAACTTTCATTGGCTGGTTCTTAAAGATCGATTTACCTGGATAGCCGTTCTGACTCACTGTGAGCAGCCTGCTGTACAGCTAGCAACAACATGCAACAAGTTGGAGTTGAATGACCTTTGTTCAGCTCTGGTTACTCTAGAAGATCAAATTGAGAGGACTAATTTATCAGAAGATGTCATCTTTAGTCGTTTGGATTATATTTTTAAGAAGGCCCTGCACTCAATGCTTTAGCGCTGTCCGACGTAACCATCAGAGTTATTGCTGATATGTTTTTCTGTGTCAGCCAGCACAACTTTGAAGAGAATGGCGGAGAAAACTCTGGTCGGAGATTTGATACAATCAATCAATTACAGGGAGAATTATTTAAACACAGCCTGTTACTTATGAAACTTTTTATTGTTTGTTTGTATCTAACCTTTGACTGGGCCTATGGCAGTCTTACATCGGGCTGTGATGCATCAGAACACTGCTGGATTTAGACAGCCACGTTAAAAAGTGGGTAAATATTGGAGGGCACTTTGGCGCAGCTGGTAGGGCAGCTCACCTTACAGCTAGAAGGCCCCGGGTTCGATTACCGCCGGAGATGCTGTGGGTGCTGAGGGTGTGTCTGTTCCCCCGCGTCATTGGCATCCATACCCTGGGTGGATTTGGCGAAAGGGCCTTTTCTGTGTGGAGTTTACAGGTTTGCATGTTCTCCCCGTGTTCCCTTGAGCAGGTAATGTGAGCTACTCCCACAAAAACATGCACTAGTCCTAGGGCTGTATACTTCCTCCTCCTGGCCGGCCGGGCCGCCTGAAGGGTTGGGAGGATCTGGGGAAACCCCACCCCATCAGGTGAAAAGCAGGGCCTGCTCACTCCCCAAAGCAAGGAGGCAGCTTGGGTTTCAGTGTAGGGCCCTCCCGGGGCTGGCAGAGGGAGAGTGGAACCCCAGGAACTAATCCTAGAAATAGGTAGGAGAACTGGGTGACAAATAATGGGGGGAAAAAACGTGGGATAAAAAAAAACATTTAGAAAAAGTGGGTAAATATTTTGCCAATCTTATTAACATCTGGATAAAGCCTTACACAAAATCCAACAGGCATTAAATTCAATGATAGTATAAAATGACTTCAGCCCTTCCTCGCCATTCTCCTCCTCCATGAAGATCGATGTTTAAGCACCAGCCAATAGGCGTTTCAGTCCAACCCACAGAGCCTGATTGGCAGATGAACTCATTCAGATGAAAAGTGTCATTATAAAATAAATAAGCCACTGGGAAAAACACAATTTTCAAATGAAAGCTGACTTTGTGAAAAAGATGTTTTGAATAAAAACGGATGAAATAAAAAAAAATGGCTAAAAAAATAAAATTCGGAAAAAAAATTACAGTTAAATAATGTTTTATATTAATTAATACAGTTTTAAAGGAAAATGAAAAAAACATTTCCTACTAATGAGCTAAGAATGTTATGCGCATTCATTCGTTTTTACAATTTATACATGTCTACTATTTTATCATGTAGTTATTTATTTCACAAGGTTTTATCGATTTGCTTATTCATGAGCATTTTGACGTTCCATATACCTTATCTTTACTTCAAAAATGGAAAGGAAACGTCCACCTTTTATGGCCTATTACCTTTGTAAATAAGGAAATAGCTGCATCAAAGCCTCTAATAATACTTTTTATAAATTTCTTATTGAAGGCAAGGAATTCTGAAGTACCCTGTTTCCAGCTACCATAAAAGACAAAGACAATGATTGAACAAACGAGCAAAAAAAAAAACCACAAAAAAAAACTAGTGTACTGTGAGACAATATTTCTCAATTAATCAATTCCAGAAATAATTAACTGATCTCAAAAGTAGCTGATTACCCTGTACATCAAATCCAAGGTTAATAGACTGCACACATTACTCTACACAGGTTCACTGATGTTTTGTTGTGATAAAACCAATATAACACAGCAAAAGAGAAGGTTTTCCTTTCCTCAGGCTGCTCGGGTTTGTGTATATACTGAATTTTTGCAAGATTATTTTTACGTTCGACTGGTGATAATATTGTTTACCTTGGCATGCCTTCTTTTAAAGTCTACACCACTTTCCTGTTACAGACATGTTCGTTTACACAAATAGCAGCAGTGTTGAATACACACATACTTATGCAGTCTGGACTCTGTGTTAGGCGGGTTTTTAATCAGTGTATTTAATCACACATTTCACCCATTAAACTCTGGTTGATTGTAGCAGATGAGAGTGTCACTTGATTTTATTCTTTGGATTATTTATGAGGTTCTTTGTAGCATCTACTTCTCATCTATAACTAATTTTTGTTTGTTATCCACCTCACAAAATGAAGGTCTTGAGTTTGAACTCTGGCCTTGGTCTTTTTCTGGGTATACTCTGACTTTCTCCCACTGCCCAAAGACATGCAGGTCGGTTTAATCAATCTCTATCATTGTTTGTCCTGAATCTCTGTGTTGCCGTGTGGTGAACTAAAGACCTGTCCAGGTCAGGATGTATCCTGCCTTTCATCCATTGACCCATGGAAATAGACTCCAGCCCCTCCACAACCCTGCAATAAATAGGTGGGTATAGACAATTGATGAAGGTTCTCAACCACTTTCCCTAGTAGGAATCTCTTTAAAAAACAAGACTTGTCCATCTCAAGAATCTGCCCGGTTACAAAAAGGTTTAAAAAACTATTAGACTTCTACTACTCTACACTTTTGCTTATCTGCCTTCTTGGTCAGTGGTGATGCCGTTGAAAAACCAGAAAGCACTCAGGGAGCGCATACCTCCGCTAAGGCAGCTTAAAAAAAAATCCCCTAGAAGAGCTCAGCAATTTTGTAACTGAGGTAAATGCAACTCAGATATTGCTTCAATGAACATTAACATCACATGCTTCACTTTCAAGCATCAGTCAGCCAGCAAAGTAAAAAGTTAAATTGACAGCAATCATTACTTTCTGAATAGTTGGCTATTGATTATTTTACCATTATGGGGGAATCACAGAACACTGGAATTTCATTCTCAGATGGTCAGTTGATCCTTAAATAGGAAAAACTGCATTTCACACCCTTGACACCAAAATACATCGACTAGGCTATTACTAAGTATTTTACCATACATGGCAATAGGAAACAATGTGACAGCAGCTTTAAACCAAAAACTTAGATTTACAGGTTGTGAATACTAAGCAACTTTGGTTTTCCTCCTAATATACTTTGTTACAATCTCACATTTCTCTAAACACTACAACCGTTTAAAAAGCAGAACATAGATTAAACACCCATTTGTCTTTTTTTTTCATTTGTCTATGTTCTGCTTTTGAAACTTTTAAACAAACCACACTGAAGCTGAAGAGTAATGTTTTTAGCAATGGATTTACAGAATCCCAGTAGCAAAAGCAGAAGCATGTGGATGTAGCCTAATTAAAAGAAGTCTTTGTCACAACAACACAAGTATATTGTAAATGCACAGGACTAAATTAAATGAACAGTACAAAACCTACTCTGCTGCAAGTATGCAATCCATCCTGTTATCATCTGATTGAATATTAAGTAGGAAGGGCCAAGATTCTACTGTGTAATATACCTGTGAGGGACCAAGCAGGGACGGCATGAAGGACACAGTAAAAATTGTCTTAAGTCATTTTTTATCTAACCCCAAAATAGTTCCAAAAATAATTTATTGGACCAAAAAAATAAGTCAACAAAACATAATTTAAAAAATGACTTACACAAAATTAACTGCCCAAACAAAGTATACACAACTCACAAAACTGACAAACACAAAAGATACCGAAGGGTGATTTATATAGTGAATTATCCAGAACATTTACACAGAATAGGGGAAAACATAACTAAAAATCAGTATTACTTAGGGCAACAATCTAATTAAACTTAAAACACCCCCTTACTGGTAAGCACATTGTTGGTCCTGCTGAGCTACCATTGAGTTTTCAAAGTCCTCAGGCCTTGGCTGCGGCTCCTGTCCAGACAAGAAGCAGCCAAGTCCCGAAACCAGGTACCTCAAAAAAGAAGCATAATTAATACAACATAATACATTTTGAAAACCCCACAGTGCTATTATGTGGTTGCTTCACGATATGACTTGAGTTCAAGTTAAGAAATTAATTAATTACATTACTAAAATAGATGTGTAACAGCAAAACAATATGTACTAATGAGGTGTCATTTTTACCAGGCCATCCCAATACCCACAAAGGCTATTTTATTCTAAAAATTTATGTAGACTTCTGAATTTGAAAAAAACCCAACCTAAAAATATTTCTGCCTCTCATTACAATCCAATCTATGTTTTTCTACAGGAGAGACAGGAACTCCGAACTGGGTTGATGGAAAGATGAACAGAGCAAAATAAAGGGCAATCCTGGAAGAAAAGCAGTTAGAGGCTGCAGAGGCGGGGTCAGCGTTCCATCTTCCAACAGAACACCGAATCAACAAAAATAAACATTTGTGGTCATATGAACTGGCCTGAGACCTGTTCTCAGATTGTGAGAGGCTTAAAAGTTAAAGGGGAAAAAAAGTTTATTTTACTTCGACATGGAAGGTCAGTGTAGTGAGGCTTTATATTTTCTTGACATGAAGAGGATCGATCAATTCTCATTGTAGCATTTGGCCAGCCTTTACCCCCTTAGGCCAGAGTTACTTCTTAAAACCGCTAAGCAACTCCTGCAACACAATTTAAAAGAGCAACCTTAACGCTGGAGACAGTTTAAATGTTATTGCTCTGCTTATGTGGCAGCCAGCAGATCTTTTATTGATTTTTGGAAGGGAACATTGGAGACTGGGAGGACATTTTAACTTCCCGCAGCAGCCCATTTTAAAGATATGAACTCACTGGCACAGGTCAGTTTTTATTGAAAACACAGCTGAACACGTGGACTGTGAAAGAATCTGGAGGCAACAAACACTGAAGACGTAATGACTGAACTGGTCTACAATAATTTTCATGCTGCAACTGTCATCACCATAGCTATAGTTGTGTTTGCACCGTCTTCTGACAGTCTAACACATTAGGACCACATAGTCCCTTTACACACAGCTTTTAAAAACACACCTCACCCACAAATGCACATGTAATCTGTGTGGCCGCACGTAAAACCTTTTAAAGCAATATGGTCGGCCCACAGTGTATTAAAACATCATGGTCAAGTTCATCTGAAGGTCTCATGTTACAAACTGAATGCATTTGTTTTCATCTGGTGGGAGTTTGAAACGGCTGTGTAAGGCACAGGAAGTGGCCAGTGTTTCCACACTTGCAGATTAGACCCATGTTCAGGATAAGCTTGTGCCAGGGAGAATAATAGAAATTGTTCCACTTCTAAAAGGTGCTAGGAGGGTATTTAGGGAAATGTCACTCAATGTGGTCCAGGGAGGAAGGAAGTAAACGTAAGTAAAAACATCTGTGCAGCTGTTATTAACCTAATCCCCTTCATCCCCTGCTGTACATGGCCACATGTTACAGTCATGGGTTCTCTCTCAACACTGCAAAATGTCTATTTATGTATCAAATTAACCCCAGGTTCTCTACTCAAAGACTGTTGTTAATTGTTTAAATGTTACTTCAAAAATCTAATACAATTAACCAGATATACATCTTTTACATATTAGAGTACTAAATACATATACGTTTCTAGTAAGGTTTTTTTTTTTTTTTTTACTATTTGCAGGAAGCAGACATGTTTTTTGAAAATAAGACAATTTTTCACAGCGGTGAAAGTAGTTGTCAAAACTCCAGGGAGAAAGAAGATTAGTCACCAAACGCAACAGCACCGAACCCCCGAGGTAAGCACAATGTCAGTAAAAATAATCCCTCATATTCCCCCAGGATTTGCTGTGAAGGGACAATAATATTCACTGAATTATGAAATTAACAAAGCAGAGGAAAAAAATAAATGTTCAAGAGATGTTTCCAGTGCAACAGCACAATGATTAGGTAGAGTAACAATGATTAGGTAGAGTAACATAATTTCATTCAGTCCTAGTTTTTCCCCTTTTCTGCAATGTTTTAGGAATTTCTTCCAAAATAATTTCCCCATTCACTGAGATTTTCTTAGATTTCATAAAAAGTTATTTCTTTTGTTTAATCTTTTTATACTTAGGGTATTTGAGATAAATATTAAGCTGCAATGAGATAAAGACATAAAAAAGCTCCAAAAGTCATATATAAGCTGTTGCAGAATCATCTGGAGATTGCCATTATGTTTTAAATGCCACAAATATTGATCATATAAAAATTATAACAAGTGAAATTCAATTATAACAATTTAAATTCAATGGGAAAAGGGAACATTAACAAGAAGAAAAACAAGGTAATGTAAACAGAGCCATAAGACACATGATATTCATGTGTCTATATCCTTTTAAGCCTCATGAGGTCTCTAAATTGCATTTTTAGATGCTTGTACTCTGACTAGTCTGAAAACCTAAATCCTTTATTGTGCTCCAGAAAAGCATGTGACTATTGTAGTGGAAACTCTTGGTCCTCTTGCCTCATATGTCAAGTCTTCAATCGGGAAGATATGGGGTAAATCTTAACTGATTTCTTTTTTTTTTTTTTTTTACGTGTCCCGTTTGGCAGTGTGGAGCTCAGAATTTGTGTCTGAGTACCAAGTAGAAGCCCAACAGATTTACTTTCACAAGCGGAGCAGTAAAGCTTTTGCTATAGTACTCCACTTGATATATGTGTGAAAAATCTTTATTATGAATTGCTGGGGGTTTAGTTTCCTGATGTTATGGACACGGAGACGGAAAATTAAGGGGAAGAAAGAAAGAAGATGAAGAAGAGAGGTAGGAAACAAAACGTCATGAGAGAGGGTGAGTTGAAAATACAAGAGAGGAATGGGAACAAAGAAAACACAGGAAAACATTGAAGTCTGCCTCCATACCCAAAGGACGGCAGAGAGAGGGGAAAAAGCAAAAACTTAACAAGAAAAAGGAACATTGACAAAACAAACCTAACATCGTGAACTAAGAACTACACAACCACATCACACAAGAATGGATATAAAAATACAACAACAATGTCACAGAAAAACTCATGGTACCGATTAATCAAGCTCTAGTAATGATAACCTCAGCCCAAGAATATATCTGTAAACACCAGAGACCCCACATCTATGTGTGTGTGAGCATGCTGGTACATATAAGGTTTCTCCATAAGAGTGTTCGATAGCTGGTGTGAGCAGGCATCAATCCGTCTACCAGGAATCGATGCAGACATGAAGGAGATCGGAGCCAAGACGTCCAAAGGACCCCCAGAGCCCCAAGCGGACCCGGGCGGGGCCGACCGCATCCCCTAAGAGAGGAGCAAAGGAGAACCCCAGGAGAACGTCCAGAGGCTACTATGCAGGGGCGCAGGGGCAGCAGTGACGAGCCCACGGGCCCACGGGCCCCGCCCGTAACCAGCCGCGCCAGGGCGGGCCGGTCCATGGACCGGGAGAGCCGGGGCCCAGGGGCGCCCCACCCCCCAGCAGAGACCCGACAAGGGACCGGCCACCACGCGCCACCACCATCCTGGGCCAATCCCCACCCCCCCACGTCGGGGCGCCCCACCGGTAGCCGCAGCGGATGGATAGCATCTCCAGGCCAAGCTCAGCCAGCACCTGGACACCAAGTTGTACCAGCTCCCGAGTCCTGATCCCACGCAACGCAGAGCGCCGAGACCAGGCATCCAACAAAGGCCAGGGCTGGTCCAACCCGCCAATGAACCGACCACGCACGGTGCGCACAGAACAGGTGATTGAACGAGCAGAGACGCCGGATCCGGTCAGCCAACCCACCAGGCCGACATCCACCATCCCCATTCCCATGTGGAGCGACCACTGCTGCTCAGTGGCCCGGCAGGAAACACAACCCAGCGCCCCACCCACCTGACCTGCACGCCCACTACCCGGCCAGTCCACCCGCAGGTCCGACCGAACCTGGGCAAACGCCCAACCCCAGCGCCCCGCAGCGCACAAAGACCAAGACCCAGGAGCTAAGTCCAGTGCGAAAAAGAACTGATCAGGCCCAGAAATGCCACCCAGCCGCCTCGACCAGCAACCAGGCACCCCAACCAGCAAACAAGGCGAGACGCCATACAGGGACCGGCGATGACAATCGGCCCAGAGAAAAAGAGAGAGGCGGCTGCACATGCCGGCCCACCCCAGACCCTACCCAGGCGCAGCACGGCCACCAGGCCAGTAACCCATGTCCGTCAGTGCAACCCCCCTAAGGCACCGCATGCAGCCATCAGGAGTTACCACCCAAAGCCACCAAAGACCAACCCCAGGTTGGGGCCACGACATCCAGTGCCCTGTCCGCCCAGTGATCCCACCCCCAGGGATCCCCCCGAGATGCCTCCAACCCCAAAAACCCTCACATCAGCAACAGTATCCTAAACGACAAAACCAAGTGCCACCCACCCCTACTAGGTGATGGAGCCGATCAAAGGAGCCCAGAGAGATTGATCAGATATGGAGCCAGAGACCATCTCAAGACCAATATGGTCCAACAAGAGATTTCTATACTGATTAATATTAAGAGCCTTTTTATTTTTCCAGTTCAGGAGGATAGTTTTCTTAGCAATGCATTAGGCAATGTGAACCATTAGAACTGACTTTATGTCCATGGTGACATCATTTAAATCTCCCAACAGGCAAACTGAGGGAGATGGTGGAATGTTGCATTTCAGACACTTTGATAAGTCCTCACGTATCTGGCACCAAAATTTCTTAACGGGTGGACAGAACCAAAGCGCATGAATATAAGTATCTGGTATATTGCTTGTGCATTGTAAGCAGGTATTAGATCACCTAAAACCCATCCTAAACATCCGTTGACCTGTATAGTGTACTCTGTGAAGGATTTTGTATTGTATTAATTGCAAAGTAGGATTTTTTGTTATTTTAAAGGTTCTTAAACATATCTGAGACCAGACGTTTTGATCAAAGCTGGCTGATAAATCCACATCCCATTTTGAAATAAGGATGGCTATTGATTCATCTAATGTAGATAAAGTTTTGTATATTTTAGACAGCAATTTGGGGGGGGGTTGAGATTAAGAAAATCTAAAACTCTTGCTGGAATTTGTTATTCAACTGTATTGAGCCTAAATTTACCTTTAATAATAGATTTAATTTGTTGATATTCTAAGAATTTGTTTTTATCAATTCCATATTGTGTAATTAAATGTATTAAATGGGATAAAGTCTGTTCCTTGAAATATGTATTCCAGGTATTCAATTCCATTACACCTCCAGTCTGGAAAACTTATCATAGATTTTTTTTGCAAGATGTCGGGGTTATTCTAGATGGGTGTTTGTCTGCATGGGATTATTGTGGACTCTGTCATTTTTAGAAACTCCCACCATGCTGTCAGAGAGGAGCTGATATTTATGCTTATAAAGCATTAATGTCGTTTTATATTTGAGCTAATAAATGGTAGGTCTGAAAGTATTATCTTATTGCATAGTGTCTGTTCTACGTCTATCCAGGACTCATCTAGGTAGGTATGTTTTAACCATCTTGAGATGTATTGGAGCCTGTTGGCTAAGAAATAATGATGGAAGTTTGGTGGATCTAGACCTCCTTTTTCTTTGGTCTTCTGCAGAGTTTTTAAGCTGATACGTGGGGGTTTATCTTTCCAAATAAATTTAGAGACAGAGGAGTCCAGAGATCTAAACCAGTCTAGTGATGGTTTACTTGGGATCATTGAAAATAAGTAGTTGATTCTGGGCAAACCCAACATTTTTATTGAAGCAACCCTTCCCATAAGTGATATGGGTAGGGATTTCCATCTAGCAAGATCATCTTCCACTTTTGTTAAAAGTGGGATGTAGTTTAGCTTTATTAAATCTGCCAGTCTTGGTGAGACATTGATACCTAAATAAGTAATATTCCCTGACTGCAGTTGTGTATTAGTTGGATTCTGGACAGAACAATTGATTGGAAGAACTGTAGATTTTATCCAATTTATAGAATAAATCTGAAACGTTTGAGTAAGAGTTTTTCAACCCGATTACCTGAGAGAAAGAGGTTTGTGAATGCTGGAGAAAAAGTAATACATCATCTGCATAAAGACTGATTTTATGTTCTATGTTATTGCATTTTATGCCTTTAATATAGTGAGTTTGCCTGATTGCTGCAGCTAGTGGTTCAATAAAAATAGCAAACAGGGAGGGAGAGAGAGGACATCCCTGCCTGGTACCTCTCTGAAGATAAAACCTAGATGATGTTTGGTTATTAGTCCTGATACATGCTGTTGGTGAACTGTATAATATTTTCAACCAGTTTATAAAATAATTTCCAAAGCCAAATTTATGTAAGGTTGCAAATAAGAATTTCCAGTTAACTCTATCAAATGCTTTTTCTGCATCTAGAGATAATATATTAGTTTTAATGTTTTTACAGTAAGAAAAATCTATTAAATATATTAATCTACGTGAATTTGTGGATGAATGTCTCCCTTTAATAAAACCAGTTTGATCAGGATGTATTACAAAAGGAGTTACTTTCTCAATCCTTTTTGCGAGGGCTTTGCAGATTATTTTAAGATCAACATTAATGAGGGATATGGGACGGTAGCTGGAAGGAAACAAAGGGTCTTTACCTGATTTTAGTAGAAGAATAATATAGGCAGAATTCATATTTGGTGGAAGTCGGCCATTTTCCTTGGTTTCCTGCAGTATCTGTGGAATGTTGGTGCCAGAATATTCCAGAATTCTTTATAGAACTCTGCTGGAAATCCATCTGGGCCTGGAGCCTTTTTATTGGGCATGATTTGGAGGGCCTCCTGGAGTTCAGCCGCTGTTAGTGGTGAATCCAGGGCCATCGCTTGACTTTCAGATAATTTAAGTAGTGATATGTTATCCAAAAATTGTTCAATTTCATGATCTGATGGGTTTATCTCTGGTGAGTATAAGGCCTTGTAAAATTATTTAAAGGTGTTGTTTATTCTTCCAGGATCATATACTGTATTCCCGGTCTGATCTTTAATAGCAGATATAGTTGTTTTTTCTTTATTAATTTTAAGCTGGTTAGCCAAAAATCTACCTGATTTATTCCCTTGTTCAAAGTTTTCTATCCTAAGTCTTTGAATTAAGAACTGGGTCTGTTTATTAATAATTTCATTTAATTCTAGCTTTGCATTACGGATTTTGTCTAGTCTCTCCTTATCTAGAGAAGCTTCTAATGAATTAATAGTTTCTTCTAATTCCTGAATACGTTTTTTTTTCTATTTTCTTTTTATTTGATGAGAATGAGATTATTTTACCTCTAATCACAGCTTTCCCTGCCTCCCAAAGAATGGATGGTGACATACCATGTAGGTCATTATATTCCAAATAAGAAGCCCACTCTTTTTCAAAATATTTAATAAATTCCTTATCCTTAAGTAATGATATATTAAATCTCCAATTTTTGCTTTGAGGCGTTTCGGTTTTATTTACTAAAGTTAGAGAAACAGGAGCATGATCGCCAACAGCTATAGGGTGTATCTCAGTGTCTGAAATGTCAGTCAACAGGGAGCTGCTGACTAACAAATAATCCAGTCGAGAATATGAATGGTGGACATTTGAGAAGAAAGTATATTTTTTGTCATTGGGGTGAAGAGATCGCCATGCATCGCAAAGTCCATAATCGCTCATGTACTGTTTGACTGTATCTATAGATTTCCAGCTGCGCTGAGTCCCAGCTGCACTGAGTCCCTGCTGTGCTGACCCTGTCTATTTCTTCATTTAAACCAAAGTTGAGGTCGCCCCCAAGAAGAAGTGAGCAATCCATGTGTTCAAGGAGCACCGAGAAGAAGGAATGAAAGAATAAGGGGTCATCAACATTTGGACCATATATACTGACTATACATAACTTTCGGTTATGTATAGATAGTTTCACTATAATAAATCTACCCTCTGGATCTGTAACTGTATCTATTACTGTAAAATTAACATTTTTATTTATTAATATTGCTACTCCCCTTTGTCTAGAGTTATAGCATGCAGAAAACACATTAGGAAATTCAGGGGATTTAAGATCAACTGCAGCTGAGGTAGATTTATGGGTTTCTTGTAATAAGACAACATCTGCCTTCAATCTTTTAAGCTGGTTAAAAATCTTAACTCGTTTCTCTCTGGTGCCAGCTCCATGAACATTCCATGAGACAAACCTTAGAGTAGCCATAGTTTTGAGACAAAAGTTGTAAAGTCCATATCACCATAGAAACAGATAAACAAAGGTGCATTATTAGTTTGTGCTTGGGGTTGCCTGATTGAAAATCCAAAAGCAGAGATATAAGAAAGAGAAAAATAGAAGAAAGTTGCGAAGGTGTGAAGGATGAGAGAGAAAGAAATAGTTATGTTATGAAAAAATTCTGTGTGTGAGTGATAAAAGAAGAAAAAAGGGGTGACAAAGACATTTGGTGATAGACATGTGAAGATGAGAAAAGAAAAAAGAGCCAGTATCCTTCTATCCAGGATTTCCTTCGGATATTGATCGTTAACGCTATAATTCGTTCCCCGCAGCTCTCTGCCCTGGCTTCTGACCTACTCTTTTTGCTTGTAATGCTTGAATTTAGCAACAATAGGTCGCGGCCGGCTGTTGTTGGGCTTGTTACCTCCGAGCCGGTGGACGCCATGAAAAGTGATGTTTTTTACCGTGTCGCTTGGGAGCTTTAACTGATGTTGGAGAAAATCCCGGACGGTGGATTCAGCGTCGTCCTCAGCCTGTTCTGGGATCCCGGAAAAAACAAGATTGTCCCACATTCCCCTGGCCTGTATATCCAAGATAGTTTTTTTCATCCTCTTACTATCCCCGGACAGCTGCGTCATCCCCTCGGTAAGTTTCTTTACACCGTCTCTCAGCGTTTGGTTTTCTGCAGTGAGCGATGCTACCTGTTGTTGGCTGAATTCCAGGGATTCCCTTAGAGCTTGAAATTCTTTGTGAAGAACCCCAACCAGGGCCAGACGGGCGTCTTGGCTGGTTAGCTTCTTATCTATTGAGTCCAGGACATCGCTGTAGCTTTTCTCTGGAGAGATGGTGGAGGTGCTGGCCTCAGAACGGGTGCGTTTCTGTGATGGTGTGCTTGTCGGCATAGCAGAGGTGGATTTTTGTGGCTTGCCCATAACAATGTTGTCAAAGCACTCGTCCAAGTAGCTTTCCAAGGCTGTCCAAGGTTTCCTCGTCCAGTTTGTTTTATGGAGAAATACTAAATAATGGTTATTATTATTAAACGTTTGCTATATTTGGCTCGAATGTTATGGTTTGTTTTTACCCGAGTTTGTTTGTTTTACCAGTTTACCGCCATATTACTTACGCACAGCTCTCGCGAGATCTCAGCAGCAGCTCATCTCTCAGCAGCAGCTCATCTCTCAGCAGCAGCTCAATCTTAACTGATTTCACCTTAGATTATCATATTCAGCCATTTTTTCCTCAGGTTTTTATCATTTACAAAACACTGCTAAGTTAAATAGTAACCTATCAGGCGTTTGTTTTTTTGAGATTGGATTATTGTCACTTGTTATTTAACTGCCTGGCTTCTGACCAGATCACATACATTTCTAACATCCCACTGCTCCATTTTTTTCGCCATCCACTCCAGAGTATATTACAATATTTTGTTTTTTACTTACAGTGTTGACCTTTAAATAGTCAAGCACTGACATACATCTCAGAACGTCCAAATCTGTACGTCCCTGAGAGGCCCACCTGGTTGTTACATATCCAAGTCTGAAAACTGAAGGTGACAAAGCCTTCTGAAAAGTAACACCGGGCCTGTGAACTCTCTCATGCAACTAAAAAGCAAGCCTTTTAAAATTGCTTTTGATGTAAAAAAGCATGATGCGTTTTTTCTACAACACTTTGCACTCTATGCCTTGAAGTTTGCAACACAAAGTTTTATCTTCCTACTTCCCTTTCCACATTAAATCTAAAGTTACAGTCGAGGCTGTAGAGGAATGGTTTCAATCAAACAATATTTAGGGGTTAGAAAAACCATGTGAAAGTCCAAAACAGATCCAACTGAAAATGTATTGCAAGACGAGAAAAATGACTGTTTGCAGATGCTCTCCAAGCATCCTGAATAAGGCAAAAATGTCAGTCTCTACATCTGCAAAGCCATATTCCAAGACTTGCAGCTATAACTGAAAGGAAAAGCGGTTCTACCGAGCATGGACTCATGGGGCCTAAATGCAAATACAAAGCTGCCAGATTTTTATATTGTGTAAAATTAAACGAATTTCAAAACAAAATGTTGTATTCATCTTATCTCTACTTACCAAATTATGATGTTTTACTTTATGGTGTTCTTTCACATAACTCCATCCCAGCAAACAAACAAAAACAGTATATATTAGAATTTGTGAGAACGAGGTTTTTGGAAAAGCTGTTTTTCGCCACTAGGTGTCACTGTTCAGCCACTTCTGTCGAGGTCCCGGGGCGGCAGGGGGGGAACCTGACCATTGGACACGCAGCTCGGGTCAGATTGGAAAGAGTGGGTTATTGGTTTTCAAGCTGACACCCTCTCTCCCCTGATTGGGCAGGAAGGTGTGGGAGAAAACACTCCGAGCTGAAGGAGAAGACAGATCCAACAGCAGTTTATCTCCTCTCAGTCTCCACTGACTCCGCTGCTTGTTTCTGTGCGCATCGAACTGAGGACTGAGATGTGACTGCTCACTGGAGGAATACAGCGGGTCTCCTTGGGATTTCTCTATTTTATCCTCTGTCGGCTGGATGATGGGAGCGGACAGGCGTGGAGGGATCTTGGCCGTTCCGGCCACTTGGGTTGCGCTGCTTCTCACTGTGATTGCTGTTGTGTGCGCAGTGGAAGGTAGGTGGGCATTGGTTAATGTAGAACTGATGCAGGGTAAAAACCCGGAGTTAATTAACGCACTGACAGATGTTAAAGCAGGGGGTTTAAAGATGCCAACTAATCTGGTTTAATGAATTCTTACAGACTTGGTTTAAGTTTATGTTGGGCTTCCTAAAAACAGTTTTGGGATGCTGATGTGCTACTGTTGGACTTTTCCCATTAAGTTTTCAACTAAGTGGGTTTAATTAATCGGATTATTGCATTTTGTTGGTTGTTTAACACTATATATATCCTAGATTTAATGTTTAACACAATATATGTATGCAAATAATGCATAAAACACAAATTTAAATAATTTCCTCCATTTTACAATCAATATTCTCCTCTGTTGCAACTATAGGTCTGCATTTGTGTTATTTTATAGGTCACACTCATGTCATGCTGCACAGCGTCCTTCTGCATCCGTGATGTGAACATACTGTAGTTTATGATAATAATGTGTGCTGTTTAGTTTCAAACATCCCCATGTTTGCTCTCGCCTGAGTACACCGTCACAGCTCTGCTATCACACAGTCTGCTGGAGCAGCAAAGTGAATCATAATTATAGCTCACAGGTGCTTGGTGGCCCCCATGCTACCACATCCCCCACTGCTTCTCCTCTCCAACATCACCTCTTTCTCCACCTGCTGTTTCCAGAAGCGTCATCTCCCCGCGAGCTCCTTCCCAAACACCACCTTCTGCCTCTTATGTTGCATGCCCCTCCAACTCTAATCTCCTGTTATTTTCAGAGCATCACGTTCTGTTGCTCCTGCTGCTTCTTCTCTTACCACCGTTGTTTTGTGCTGCCGCTGCTCCCTGCCAAGCAGGCTTTCTGCTGTTCCGTCTCCAGCAAACATCTCCTGCTGCAACTTTTTGTTTTTCTTTTCTGCAAGTATTTCATATCACACTAATTTACTCATTTCTTTTCCTGTTTTCTTTGCACCACTCCACATCTGGTCACTGATTTTGTCCTCAGACAGGGTCAGTTTTCTCCCCTCCTGTTGTTTCTGTGAGCATTACCCGTCGCCTCAAAAGCTCTCAAAATGGTATAATATCAAAAGCTGTCTCTCTTCTGTCTGCTTTTCAGCCATGAACTCCTTGTTCTTCCTCTACTCAAAGTGTTCAAGTCCAAATTATCCACTTCTAGATTCACTCTTATTCCTTACCAAGCATTATCACCTCTTGTTCAAAAATCCCCAACTTTTCCTTGTTCTTGCTCAATCCTTTGACCTTTTTTAGTTTTTCCTCAAACCAATCCTAGTTGTCCAAATTAATATTTGTTCGTTGCCTTGTTTGATTTCTTCTCCTTCTCCTTTCTGCTTCATACCCTGACAGCATCCATTCCTATATTACCTTCTGCTGCCACTGCTGTTGCTTATGGAAATGCAAGATTAGTCCACTGCTGCGTTTTAATGGTGCGTGTAACGATGGGCCCTGTGCCT
This sequence comes from Valencia hispanica, assembly GCA_963556495.2. Taxonomy (NCBI): domain Eukaryota; kingdom Metazoa; phylum Chordata; class Actinopteri; order Cyprinodontiformes; family Valenciidae; genus Valencia; species Valencia hispanica. The sequence goes on along the minus strand of OY747705.1, from coordinate 50,351,378 downwards.
AGTCTCACCTATTATGAGACATGTAAATGTGTGGAAGGGCAGCTTTATTTTGAATAAACAGAATGCTATTTGGATCTCTCTCTCTCTCTCTCTCTCTCTCTGTGTGTGTGTGTGTGTGTGTTTGTGTGTGTGTGTGTGTGTGTGTGTGTGTGTTTGCTGGAGTTTTTATGTATTTGTTGGTGTGGCAAAAAAAGGAAGGTAGGTGGTTTTAGCCAGAGAGGTGAGACAATTACTGTAGGCACAGTGTGGGTGGTGGATTGTTTTGTGATCACAGTGGCCTTTTCATGGTAAGTAGGTGCCTAATGAGCTGATGTATACACCTATTGGACTTTGTTGGTGTAAAAAGCACCCTCTGATGGCATGGTTGCTGTTAGTTTTTTTGATCTCTCCTTACATATCTTATGCCTTACATAGTCAGTCTGATGCTTCTTACAATATCAGGTCATATTACAGGTGCTTCATAGTAAGTTAGAATATCATCTGAAAGTCAATTTATTTCAGTAATTCAAATAAAAAATCAAAACTCTTTTACAATAGAGATCCACACACAGTAAAACATTTTTCATATGTTGATCATCTTTTGATAATTATGGCTTATAACTAAAAATTGACTTAAGACAAGGAAAGCAGCAGTTGCAACCTTTGATCGGGATTCGTCTGTGTCTGGTGGCTCTGGAAGCATTGACTCACAGATGTAGTTTACTCCTTGTGAATCTTCCCCAAACTCTTGGGCTTTGCCACACAAGCCTCCTAAATCTGTAGTTATCCCTGTTGCTTGGCACCTTTTACTTCCCTACAACTTTCCAACAATATGTTTAGATACAGCACTCAGTAAATAGCCCTTTTGCCAATGTTATTTTATGGTTTAATCTCCTTGTGACTGTGTCATCCAGTGTGTTTACATGCAGTAAGAGAATACCGACTTATTGCTTTAGTCAGACTTTTGAAATACATTTATACACCTTAGTTCAGGTGGAGTCGAAACAAAACTGGACTTCTCTTAATCGACTACTGCACCCAGATAATGCAGTTAGAAAATCGAATTTCTCTTTATGCAAACTCCTGCTGAGCTATTCACAGGAAGTGACGAGACCGTGGAGAAGGGAACAACAACACCGGTACACAGCAACAGAGCAGCAACAAGTGTAACACAATCAAACAGTACAATACTTACAAAATGTACTGCGCTGCAGCGTTGTTGTCTGTTTCTTTGCTCATTGTGGATATCCTGCTTTTAATCCGTCTATTTCACTGCTGTCAGCATTTGTTTACCATCTGTGTGACTCTTTAGGCTAACCAGAAGAATGCCAGCGCAAAAGGATAAATAATTAATTAATAATAAATAATTCGATTTTCTGAGTGATATGTAAACTAGGATAAAGACTTCGTTTCTGGTTAAGCTATTAGTCCAATTATTGCCAAAGTTCGATTTAGATGTGCATGTAAACGTTCTGAATGTCTGGTTGACATCTGTCAAGTTAGCAATCCTCTGCATGAATGTATAGAGCATTTAAAAAAATTTAACATTTTTTGGGTCTTTTTAATTATCTAAGAAGTAACATTTTTGCTAGGGGGGCTGTGGATTCTTCTTTTTTTAACCCCATGTCATTTTTTACCAGCCATAGCCAACAGAAATGAGCCATCACCATCAGAAATGCCAGAAATGCATCATTGAAATATAACAAATGTAGATAACTTATGAGGTACACTTGAATTAATTCTCCCCTTGTAAACTCATATTTTGTTGATTTGGATGTATGCTTGGATTCATTGTGTTGATAAAAAGTACATCTCTCTTCATCTTCCTAGCTGACACCCAAATGTTTTAGGTCAAAGTTATCAGGTATTTCAAGCTATTTATAAAGACCAAATCAGGAAAATGAACCCTTTCTGTTACCCTTATTTTGATGAATGGCTTTCTGGTCCATACATATGAAGAGTAGATAAGATTGTTGTCACATGTAATACACAAGTAGTCCATGAGGGATAATCCTGCTGTTCCTACCTGCTGTTGGCCTCTTAGCAGAAGCCCTGATCTATTTCTCTCTTGTCTTAACAGCAGTTTTTCTACAAATTTCTAGTTCTTGGTTATGTTAATGTTGTCTCACATATCTTCGCCAGTTACCGAGGACAGTATTCGCTGTATCATGATATATGTATAATGAGGATGAATTTCTTTTTTGTACTATTCTCCCATCTGATACCTTCAGACAAAGAGATCCTTTGTGAACTCTCTGCAATTTTTGGCTTTCGGTAAAGGATGTATATTAGTGATTGTCAGGAATTACATTTAAATGTTGCTTTGGATTAATTAACTGGTGTCAGGTGTGCACTGGCGTAATTTTAGTAGTTTTAGTTTAATGGTGCTAAACGATTTTGATATTGTTTTCACAAAGGTTTGCTTGTCAGTTGAAATGGGCAGGTTACATGTCACACAAAAAGTGATCGTGTCAGGCATTCATGCTGTTCATATCAGCAATATACTGTATTTATCTTATCTTATTATGCATTTGGCTAAGGACGCTATCAGAAAACTACTTATAAATGAGAATGTAGCAATGCAGCTAATATCAAATCTAGCAATAAGCTACTTAGAAGGAGAACCGCTGGTCAGGCTCTGTCAGAGGTCTCTGGGATGAAAGTGCATAGATGGAATTGCACAAAGAGTAGAGGGGGTGGGGATGCACAGTTTAAATGGTGGGGTAGGAGATGCTCTCTTTGCACTCTGATGCATATCTTTAGTTGCAGAGCAGCAGATTAGCAGCCAGAATAGTAAACAATATAATCGCTTGAAAACAGTGTTAATGTTTAGAAATTTTTAAAGTAATATTTTGCCCAAATTTGAGAATAAAACATGCTTTAATCACTTTGGAGTTCTTTTGATATTTCAACAGTCTAGTTTCCTATCTGTACTTGAATGCGGCATGGGCAGCTGTTGGGAAGATCCCTTCTCATCAACAGGGATTCTGGCGACTTGCGTTTAATCTTAAAATAAGGCGTTTGGGCTGATTGGATGGTAATTGTATCCATGTGGATGTCTGCCGGTGTTTCTCTAGTATCAGTGAAGTTTGCCTCCAGCTTGACGTTGTTTCAGGCGAGTAATTCAGCTCAGTGCAGACCATCTTATGCACCCTATTGCTGTTGTAAGATGAGCTCTGTCTGTGGTGAAGAAGATGTTACTTGCCAATCTAACATCCATGCATAACAGATATTCAGTGTGACTCATGTCATTGGTCTTATTTTATTTAGATAACTGCTTCAATTTTAACCTGGAGTTGCCCCATTTCTCAATGTTTTGAATATTCTTTGCAGTTTCTCTAAATATTATACTGTACTCAGTATGTTCACTTTTGCAATTTCAAGGATTTTGACCTTATCCTATCTGTTGTTTACAAAGAAACCCCCAAGCAGCTTTTTTATACAGTGGAGTTGAACACAGTTTGTGTATCTTGATGACGTGTGGAGATATGAGAATATAGTCAGCAGCATACGTGAATACTCTCACAGAACAAAGCTGTAAGCAGGATTTACGATAGCTCACCATCACATACGTAGCTTGGGAATGCTGCCTCGTTCACTGACCTTTGTGTCTTCCAGGATTTTCACCTACTCAGCGAGCCTAAATGGCACTTCAGTAATCCTGTGCTTGACCCTTTTGTTCTGAAAGTCAATGCAAAGCCTGACCCAGCGGATATTATTTAGTATAAGTGCTACATATCCGACAAACAAGCTCTAGGAGAGGTGGCAAAGTCACACTGTTTCTGACCTAAATGTCCAGTCAGCAGCAGACTCTGCCACCTAAAGTGCTGATTTGTGCCAGTGTTGAGTGTCAAAGGGTTGGGGACTTAATTTAGCTCGTTTTCATGCAAGAGATTCTAGTTGTGGCCTGTTTGAGAATTCATGAAGGTTTGACTCATCCATACCAGTGAGGCTAAAAGTAAATTGCACACTTGGATGTCTGACTGCACTGCATCCATCATTTCTTTTCGTCCTAATAACCCGATTCAGGGCTTTTCCCGGGAGCCTAAACACAAACATGCTCTACTCCATGTGTCAACCTGTGATGTGCTAAAGGTCAAACATCAGAGATCTGGCTTTGGATGTTGTTAGCAGAAAAAGCTGTGATTGTTAGTGTTGGCATTTGCAGCACAAATAATTATCTTCTTCACTTTGGAAATCAATCATGCTCTCATTGCAAAAATATATGCAGATGCCATGTGGCAATTCAACATCCCTGCTTCCAAAGATGCATCCATAGTGCAGTCTGCACCAAGCTCTGTTAGCTCATGTATTAAAGATGCTGTTTCTATATTCATCTTGTGACAGGTTATCAATGTGACAGAAAGACATCTGAAATGAGGAAAAGTAGAGGCTTGGAAGAACAACCTTTGGACCAGTCCTGAGGCTTTTACTCATGTTTGTGTTTTCCAGTCTAAGTTGTCCTCTGGGACTGCCTTTGGGTTTTAATATTTATCTCCACACAGCATCCAGACTCTTTCAGAATATATTCTTTTTTATATTCTGTGAGGTACTTGGAACCAGTGGGAATATTTACTTTTGGCTGAGAGGCCAAGAATCTGTTGCTGTATTTTACATGGTCTATTGGACATTTAGAGGCAATTTTCGATCTGTCAGTACAATATTAGACTTTGCAATCCATACCCAGAGGCTTCCAGACGTCACTTTCACAGCTTTCAGTAGTCCAGGAAGTCATTTCTAACAAAACATGCCTAATGTTTACAGAACTGTTATTAATTAGTTACATTAGTGTGAAAATCCGTCCTTAACTATGAAACTTCACACATTTTCTGTTAATTTTCACACAATCAGTTCTCTCTTTCTAACATAGAAGAAGAACATGTTGGTCCACTTTATCACAGTCAGACATTGATGAAAAAACATTATTTTTATTTTTTTGTATGCACCATGTCTAAACTAAGCTTTTTGGCCCATACGGGAATGATACCTGTAAATGCAGCTGAAGCATCATGCTTTGGACTCTGGAAGAAGGAAGGCTGTTGTCAAACTGAATACCATTAGAAAGGTTTTTAACAGGTTTTTTTAATCAATTTTTGCTCAGAAGCATAAAAAGGGAGTTTAAAACCGATAGTCAACTTGTAAAAACGAAAAAATGTACCAGCAATAAAGAATTTTTGCATATCAGTAAAGAATTAAGTGCCCTGCGAGGAAGACTGTTAAAATAGTTCTGCAGATACTGCATTTTATTTGTATTTAGAAGTCAAATTTTCCTGCTTCCTTATCAGAAATAAGTCAAGACCGACATCTGAAGTAGAATTTTCTTGGAAAATCTGAGGTGTGCTTTCATATTCGAATTTGAGATCCACAATAGCTGCTGCATGTACAAAAAAAAAAAAAAAAAAAAGAAGAGTAAAAGTTGATTGTTGATGGATTGTGACAAAGTGGTTGAGACTATACATTCAAATATTTATTACATCTTTTTTATAGTTATTCATAATGCTTTAGTTTATTTTTGCTGTTGTAACTTTTTGCTTCATATACTATCCCTGGTGTTCCGGGAGGGACTTCTATAGAGCGGCTGCTCCCCTACATCAGGAGGAGCTAATTGAGGTGGCTCAGGCATCTGGCAATAAAGTCCACCAAGAAGAACTTTAAAATGTCTGCTGATTATATTTATGTTGACACTTCTTCTACACTACCTCACAACTATGTATTAACACTTCTGATGATTTGTGTCTTATCAAATTAGCTACACGCATTGTACTCTTCAACCTTTATTTGTAAATGTCTTCTTTTAGTTTCGGAACACATAAAATGGAGATAACCGGTCAGCTTGTATTGCTACTAGCAATTAGTAGTATGGCAATTGGCAAACTATTGATTTACCAACTCCGTTGTTGGGTCGCCAACCTTTGGGAATTAAAGTAAAAAACACCAACACCACCCCACACCCGTTATATTGTTTTGTGCGCGAGAGGTATAATGAATGAAATAAAGAGAAATTCCACAACAATTAATGAATTTTAGTAGAGAGACTCAATAGCACCACAAAAAGAACCCCCACTGGTACCCTTGCTTAGATTGGTTGTTGTATTATGATTTTTAACTGTGCATTTTTTCAGCACTTTATGGTAATCATATTTTAGGTGGACACCTTTTTTAATGTTTACTATAATTGCTGTAAGTGTGATGATGACACCTCTATCTCTCTGTAGACTTGTGGAAAAATAGATAAGCCCAGAGAATAATATGATGGTTAAAGAGTTCTGAATGAATAGCTATGAAAATATAAAAAATATGAAAACTAAAAAGTGTGAAATTTGATTCCGGCTGTATAGACTTCTTGTTTAAACGTGTTTGTCTTAAAAGTTGCGAAACCAAATATAGATAAATTATGGAATCATAACTAACTACTCATAATCACAGTTGTAAACTCAAAAATAGATGTTTTTGTGAATAATTTTAGCCATTTGATTAGTAGCACACTGGATCAACAAACATCCATAGTAACTCAGGAGAATGTAAAAACAAAAGCAGAACCGACAATAAAACCTTTTGTTTTCTAGACTGTTAATTTAAAAGCTCCCCATATTATTTATATGACCGACCTTATTGTACCTGATATCATCATCATCTGGTAATATATTTGCATTGATTATTCAAAACTTGTTGAGCTAATATGCATTAATTATTTTTTTGTGACATTTATTTGATCGCTCCAACACCCAATAAAGGCACTCTAGTTTTAAATGCATGTCTGACTAGTCACTCATACAATCACTTGACTGTAAATTTGCATAATTTTACATTTTAGAGCTATTGTGTAGGTTATTTGTTCTGCTTATCTCTAATATTTTAGGTTCATCAACACCTTTTGTTTTTTATTGTCCCTCAATAATGTAAACCTCTAAAATGACACAAATTATTTATTAATAATCACCTCAAAATCATGTCATCATTTCTTTTTTAAGATTATGTGGCCACAGTGGCCTTTATTTGACAGTGGATAGTACATGGGGGGGGTGAGGGAATACATGCGGCAAAGGTCCACCAGGAGGGGACTTAAACCCATGACGATCGAGGACAGAGTCCTCCGTACATGGGGCGCCTGCACTAACCACTACGCCATGCGACACCCCGTGTCATCATTTCAGCAGTTAAGTTAGTTTTTTCACAACTCTGTTTGATTTAAATTTAGATAAAGAAGTTTATTTATGCTATGAAATGAGACAGATATGTCTCAAGAGAATAAAACTGATATTATTTTTCCTTTTTGAACAAAAATAATGTACCTGTTTTTTCTTATTAAAAAACAACACATTGAAAAATTATTTAAAGATTACCCTCTCAATATTTAATGGAAAAAGACATTTATTAGTATTACAATTATTTGCATGTTTTTAGTAGACTATTTAGGTTGGGAGGCCCCCTTGCCAAGGGAACTCAGGACTTCTCTTCTTAGACTGCTATCCACACAACCCGATCTGGGATTAAGTGGAAGACAATTGATGGATGGATGGATGGATGGATGGCCTCCTTTCCACCTACCTATATTTACCTCCCTCCACAGATTGTCAGGTTCAAATCGTCACTCTTGCTGGACCACTCCAAATTACAAATACTATTTATAATCTGGAGAGACGTATTGGCATCTCACTTAATAAACATGTACAGTAAATAACCATTAATATAGACAATAACTACAATAACAATTGATCTTGTCTAGCTGCCATTTGTGAAACCGTAACTTGGTCTTAGCAACAGGAGGAAAAGGCTGATTTGAGCTTTATAAAATGATTCAGTTTATTTGCATCACGAACCAGTTTAAATAAATTATATTTCTCTGATATGAAAGTATAATTGATAGTGTTACAGAAGAGAGAGCTGGTGGGCATAAAGGATTGAAAGAATCCTTTGTTTTCACCTAAATTCCCCCCTTTCCTTTCACTGGGGGTCCATTATACTGTCACTTCAACTAATTTGCAGCTCAAAGAGTCACATCAATATTCGACTGTGTTAGGGAGATGGCAATGGCAGGCTCCTTGAGTTCTGCTGTCTCCCATATTGATTCTCTTTTTCATCATGCAAGGTAAGTGTTAGCATCAATTACCCTTTGTTTCAGACTGAATCATTCCCTGACAGTCATGCAGAATAAATTTGATAAAATAAAAAATACACAAGTACCTTAATTGTAGAAGAAAAAAAAAACAAGAAAGGGTGGAAGCAAAAGAAATATGCAACTACTTTTAAATTGGTCATAAAAGCATGAAATTGCTTGGGATAACATAGATGTTAGAGGACAAAAGTGAAGGCAAACTTTATATATATATATATATATATATATATATATATATATATATATATATATATATATATATATATATATATATATATATATATATATATATATATATATATATATATATATATATATATATATATGCGCAATGAGAAAAAAAATTATCCAAGCTGTTTATTCTTTCTTAATCATTTTTTTCATTTTTTTCACTGCTCTTTTGCCAACCTATGATTTGAAAATATGGAATATTCGTGTTTTTGTCTCCATCTTCCAATATTTGACCAGGAGCAATCGGATGGCCAAATTTGGGCTATAACTAAATGTTTAAACAGATTTAGGAGTTTTATGGCCTTTGACTTTCTGACCTTTTTGCAACATTTGCTCCGATGTTGCCATATTTGGGGGAAAGTGCATACTTGATATCACCTTCATGTATTTAAGCTTACATGGTGTAGATATGTTCTGCATGATTTGGTTTATGTTTTTAATTACCAGAGATGCTCAGATGTCATTTTGAAGTGTTAGCCAATACTCATATCTTTAATGCATGGGCATAACAATGGACGGACATGATCTGCGTACTCTGTTCATCCCACTGTGTTGATTTAAGAACTCAAATCCTGTAGTGTTTTGTAATTTGGCTTTAATTTAATCAACTGTTTAATTTAACATTTAGCTGTTTTTAAAAATTATTTTATCCACACAAATACTGTTAAAAAGATATACAAATTATTTTTGCTATTGATGATATAACACTACTAAACGAATGCAACAGGAAGTGCTTTTAAAAAAACAACAACCAGATATTGATTTGTTTTTTTGTTAGTTTCATTTTGAAGTATTATTATTGAAATTATACATTTTTATAAATTATATATATAACTATATAAGTTATTATAACCTTTTAACAGCATGCCTCATGGTCCACAAATGTCCTTGACAAATTAGCACCTTTTCACCTGAGTTACTAGCTTACTTTCACCACTGATTACAAGAAAAAAATAGTTTTCATGAGCCTCTAATTGAAGTCAACCCTCAGTTCTTTGTTTATGAAACTTAAATGAGTAGAGTCATTCATCTTAATTCTCCAACTCCACTCTACTAAATTTCCCATCAATGGACAGGACTGATCCAGAATAATGGGTTGGACCCACTACTATTACATCTCTGATTGACCAAGTGAGGTAGAGTAAGTAATTGAGTAAACTGTATTTATATAGCACTCTTCACAGGATAAAAACCACAAAGTGCTTCACAATAATATAAAACAGATGTACATAACAACCATAAAAACATAAAATCATACAGCCGAAATCTAGATAAAAACCAGTCTACATAAACAAGTTTTCAGCTGCTGTTTAAAAGAAAAAATACAGTCAAGACCACGTAAAAATAGAGGCAATGCGTTCCACAACCGTGGGGGGCAGTTGCATCGCTCTCAAAGATCAGTCTCCTCTGGTCTTAAAACGAGTTTGTGGGTCTACCAACAGCCTTTGACTAGATGATCTCAGGTTGCGAGAAGCGGAGTGGAGTTCTAAAAGATCAGAGATGTAGGTAGGAGCGTCTAAGTACAAAGTACTAAAATTTTAAACTGAATTCGAAAATTAACTGGAATCCAGTGTAATGAGAATAAAACAGGTAATGTGCCCTCTTTTTCGTGTTGAGTCAAATTGGTCAGGATGTGTGAAAGTAATTTGAGGTCAAGTGAGAAGTGTGTGACGTAGTAATGATGGTTTAAAATAAACGTAAAGTTTGTGTTGTCTCAAACAGTTCTTGGTTTCTCCTGCACCCTCTTTCAGATCTTAGTTCTGCAATAAATTCAACTCCTCCAGCATTTATGTCTATTTAGCGAGGGGTAAGTGTGCTTTCAGAACAGGCAGCTGGAATCATGGAACCGAGAGGGGATATTATGATTTCAAGCTAGATTTACCGGTGCAGCTTGAATAAAATGTGATTTGATATCTCCTCCTGTATGTTTTATATACAGGCAAAATTGTTGTGCACTATCCTAAATATGGTATTATCTGCATTAGAGGGAGTTGATTGCTGTACTTCTTGCACTGCATCTTGTGCAAACGCACCTAATCACATGAGCCTTGAAGTCTTAAATTTTGTTAATATCGCTGTGTCGTCGCCGTCATGACGTATTCCGGTAATTTATAGTGCAGCGAAGCGATGCAGTACTACTGAAAATTGTGTAAATTTGCTGATTCGTGGATAGAGACTGTGGCTGAAGCCTGTGGTTAAAAACAACAGGAGGCTTTCTGTGCGTTTTCTAAAAAGATTAGTGTTGCCTCAAAGGGCATCAATGCAATCAAATCGCACATGAAGGGAGCTAGCCACAAAACCGGCATCTTGATTAGCCGCAGCGATCCATCTGCAGTTTTTCTTTTAAGGTTGGTACTAGGAGAGCAGGAGAAACTGTGGCACCTGCAACACCTGTGCGTACACCAATCCCCAACGGGACCACCTCCACAGCAATGCCTTCAGCCCCGTTGTCATCCGACCTCTGAGTGACGCTAGCAGGCACACCAACACACTGGGCTGAAGCTGTTTGGTGTTTACACGTTGCGGTTAACCACCACTCGCTGAACTCTAAGGAGGGAATAAATGGAACTTTCCAGGCTATTTTTCCTGATTTGGCCATTACAAAATAATTTATTAAATGATCAAATATTAAGAATTTATCATTGCATTGCAATAAAGTCTTGATTTTATTTTAGAAGGTCCTAAAAAAAGTGTTGAAAAGGTATTACAATTGATTTTAAGATCCCTACACATACCCTGTAAAGGAGCTCATGTGTCTGTGATTTTTGGGGAGTTACCACCCAAAGCATTGTTGCATTTATTCTCACTCTCGTATGTAAATACATGATATGAGTAAGATTGTGAACTGACATAAAATAGACAATTGTATCGAAGATAGAGAAATTAAATTTTTAACAATATTCAGACCATAGAAAATATCACATGCAGGATCCTTTTGTGTCTTTACAAATGTATTATACTCTTTCCAGTTTTCTCCACACTGCAGGCTGCATACTGCAGCTCTGAGCTTAGACCTGTATAGCTCAGCATATGATTGAACATAATGGTCCATTATTTATTTGCTGGTTGTAAGTGGGCCCTCTGCCAGCCTCTTCAGGGTTCCTGCCGTGGGCATATGGTCCCGCAGATAGCCATGCTGGAACTAAGGAGTGTGCCGCAGTTGAAGCAAAAGAAAAGGGGAGAGACATGACGGAGAAGACAGTGCACATCAGTTATTCTGCTTCACCTTGAAAAGGTTGTGGAGGAAACCGTGCCTCATTTAGAATTTTAATCGCTTTTGGTGTTGGATATTAATGCTTAGCAGTAAAAATATTGGAAATCATGATACTTCAGTTACTATACAGATCTGTTTCCTTTTTTATTTAAATTCAGATTTAAGCCTTTTGTGATAACATATTAGTTATGCACTTAAAAATATTTCTGAGAGGCAATCAGTTACAGAAATTTCGAGGTGTTTTTTAATGCAATTTTATTGGTCTGACAGTTTTAGGGGACGGACCAGCGGAAACGGTATGCTGCAGCTAGTCTTTCAGCTATCCAGTGCAAAATTTACAAAATGCCGCAAATATTTCACACTTTAATTGTGAAAGAAGCATCTTTGTTGTTATGTGCCATGTTAGCAGCAACATCTTCTTTTCCTCTGACATGTCCACTTTTTGGTGCCGTCAGGGGCGTCCTCTCCAAGCGCAGTGCAGTGCAGGATTGGACCATGAATCCTCTTTTATGGACATCAAAATAGGGTCACCCCATATTATATCTAAATTGCCAACACACATGTCCTTCAGCTTTCATTGAAAAAATGACCTTGATATGATTATGAAGCATATTTTGGACGTGTTGGTTTGATTTGTGGTTTCAAATCAATTTGATTGGATACTACAATTAATGGAAACTGGATGAATTTAAGAGTAGAAATTAACCATGGAAGGAATGAAGAAAAAAACTCTAAATGGGGTAAAAATATGCAACAAAATAAATGGTTTTAAAATCAAATCGTAGCACCCGAATCGTAAGCGAATCGAAATCATGAGGCACCCAAGATGGCACACCCCTAGGTTTTAAGCCTAGTCTTAAAAGTAGACAGAGTGTCTGCCTTACGGACTAAAGCTGGTAGCTGGTTCCACAAGGGAAGAGCCTGATAACTAAAAGATCTGCCTCCCATTCTACTTTTAGAAATCCTAGGAACCACCACTAAACCTGCAATCTGAGCATGAAGTGCTCTGTTAGGAACATATGGAACAATCAGGACAGGATGTTTCTAATTTTAGCAATATTCCAGAGTTGAAATATGGAAATCCTAGAAACCTGTTTAATATGGGATTTGAATGTCATGTCTTGGTAAGAAACAACACAGAGGTTCTTTACGTTATTACTGGAGGCCATTTTAATGCCATCCAGATAAATTGATTGACTAAGCAATTTCTTTTTCAGAGCTTCTGGTCCAAAGACGACTACTTCTGTCTTGTCAGAATTTAGAAGCAGAAAGTTTAGAGTCATCCATGTTTTTATGTCTTCCAGACATGCCTGTAATATACCTAACTGATTGGATTCATCAGTGCTTAATGGATAAATATAGTTGCGTATCATTGGCATAACTGTGGAAATTTATCCCAGCTGTCTAATGATTTTAACAATTGGAAGCGCATATATATATATATATATATATATATATATATATATATATATATATATATATATATATATAGTAAGACCACTTGGTCCAAGCACAGAACCCTGTGGTCCTCCACAACCAAAGGTGTCAAGGAACGAAGTACAAATACTTTGTTACCTTAAGTAGAAATTTTGGGTATTTATACTTTACTGAAGTAATTATCTATGGTCCTACTTTTTACTTCTACTCCTTACATTTTCACGTACTTTCTACTCCTTACATTTTAAAAATAGCCTCGTTACTCCTGCTTCAAGTCTTTTATTAAGAAGACACACAAAAAACGATCTAAAAATGCGCCAACTGGATAGAATGTGACAGCGGTTTGATCATAATTTTAAACATCTACCATTCGGTTCGGTTCCCAACATGAGGTTCGTGTGCCCCAAGGGGGTCATTAGAGATTGCAGGGGTCTGCACAATCTTGTCTGTGCTGAGGTTGTAAGACTTTTGGTGATACTATTCTTAATTTTTATATAAATATACTTATTAATGGTCAGTAGTCCACATATGGTTCTGTAATGTAATTGCATTTCAATAAAATTAATACATTGTAATGGGCATATATGCAGCTGAAACAGGTAGCCTAGTGTATCCCAAATGTTTCAAAATTAAAATTTTTATTTAACATTATAGTAATTATGGCCTTTTTTGGGGGGGGGGGCTTAAGATTTATTTAATGTCATTTTTTAAAATACATTACTTTTACTTTTATACTTTAAGTAGTTTTGAATCAAGTACTTTTTTCTTTTACGTGAGTAAAAAACTTGACTTGATATTTCAACTTCTACAGAAGTCTTTTTAAACCTGAGTATCTATACTTCTACTCGAGTATTGAATGTGAATACTTTTGACACCTCTGTCCACAACTAACCCTTGAGTGTGAAGATTTATCATTTACATTAACAAACTGGAATCTGTCTGACAAATATGATTTAAACAACCCTCTGCAGGAGGATGTGAAGAAGAATTCAGATTGTAAGTTACTTAAACAATATCAATAACTCCTAAAGCTAAGGGTCGATACCATTTTCCACTACTGTGTAAATTTAAGAGACTTAATTCTGAAGAAAGTGAAAGCAAAAGCAAATCTCAAAATTGATGGGCTAAAATGGTGTAGTGTTTTCAAAATTTATGTGTTACATTTTAAACAGTTTAAAAATATGACAACATTGAGACATTCAATTTTATTGGTTTAGTTTATTAACTTCTAAGGCTAGACAGAAAACCATGGCACCAAATGGAACTGGCAAAGATAATACATCTATTACCATTAGTATATGTAGAAACTAAAAGTTTAAAAATGTGTCATATTGCATTGTTTTTTATTAAGTTGTTGAACAGGTTAGAATGCAGTAGCAACAACAATGGGGTTAGTAACAACTAAAGTCAAATTAATTTGGGATTAAATATATATTTCAACCATAAATTAACAATTTTCACCCACAGATGATATATTTATAACTGCTCTTGGGAAAAAAATAAGATGACGAGTAACACCCAGGATTTTGTGAAAGTTCTATGATTGTACTTTCATTGTGTAGTTTCAGTTTTTAGCGCTGCTCCTACACAGCCTTTTTGTTCTACTTTCAGGTAATGCCTTATCAGCTCACAGTTGGGTGACCAAGCATCTGTGCTCTTTTGTATCAGCTTCACACTCACTCAGTTTCATTGACACTGGCCTTTTACAGCCATGGACTTTTGTTTTGTCGGCTGCTAAGCCGCTCGGCTGGAGCAGCGAGACGTTCAGTGTATCTGCTTAGGAATAGAAGGAGACTGACCGTAGGGGGGAAAAAAAGCACTGTTCAGGTTCGACACATGTACTCCCTATGTTGCCATTTGTCTAGCAAAATGTCACAGACTGCAGCTGTATGTATCATGAGACTACTAATCAGGATTCGTGTGATTTTAAACAATACCTTTTAGGTTTTTAATGTAGAATGAGCACAAATACATTGTTAAAACAGACATCCCCTGACTAATGGAAAATGCATTAAATTGGAGGCAGAAAGAAATGTAAGATATGTTCAAGCAAAACCAACTTAAATATGAAAAAGACATCTCTGAACCTAAGTTTAGTTGTGTGTGTGGCTTTATAGTAGATGAGAATTCACATTAGGAGCCAGTTTTAATGGCTTATGGAAAATGTTGGCAAGACAGGTTTATATGTTCAACACTGTTCATACACGACATAATTCAAAGTGCCAAAGGAACTGACACAAAAATTATAAAAATGACCTGGTAAAGTAATCTTTGACCTATTGTAGAAAGTTGAAGTAAACAGTAATCAAGTCAGATTTAGTTGTATAGCCCATTTTAGCAACAAGGCAATTCAAAGTGCTTCATGTGTTAAAATCATAACATAATAAACAAACAAAACATTACAGTAAGAAATTAAGTAACTCTTGAAATTACAATTGATAATACATTTGACTGGAAATCCTTATAGTATTACTTTATTAAGTCATTGATTTTGCAGCAATCCCTCATCCAGAGAAATTATGTGCACAGTGGAAAATAACAACTCAGCATGTTCCTTTTAACAAAGAGGCATTTTAAAAAGGGCTAAATGACTACGAACCAAAACTAGACATTGTACTAATTAATGCAAAATGCAGTTTAAAGTCATGCAGTGCTAGACTTGTTTACCTGTCTACATTTCGTAAAGGTCTAGGTTGATTCATTAAGGTTTATTTCTTAAAATCAAAATTAGATAGGTGAAAAGTGATTTATTTCTAAATAAAGTAATATTTTAAATTACTGGAAAAAAAACACAATTTCCATGTAATATTTAATAGAACATGCAGTATTTACACTTTTCTTTAATATCATGTCTTGATAGCAGAAATGAGTGGCAGCACTTATGTTGTGTGTGGAAGGATTATGATCATGGTTTTAATTATAAACAATTTCATGACTTTTTCTTACACTTTCACACCTTTCTATGATTAATGTGATTTTCAGATATATTAACAAAGAGTTAAAGGACACACAAGCTCATTTGATACTGAGAACTTTAGCCCCAATACCCTAAAAAATAAGAGGGAGCTAGAAGTAAGGAAACTGATTCAAGGAGGAGCTGTTCTGTAGAAGCCCTCAGGGTTGCTCAAGGAGAAGACATAGAAACAGTTCTGAGTCAGTCAGCCAAACTGTGTTTGTGTGTGTGTGAATGAGTGTGAGTTAAGCCAGTGTCAAAGTCATATGCTGTTGTCTGTTACATTGGTTCACTTGAATGCATATACACAGACACACAAACATACACCCACACAGAGGCATGCATCGCACAAATATGGCATCTTTAAGGCAAAGATGATGAGTGCAGCGAAAATCAAAGTGACATGGATAATACTGCAGATCAGAAACTGGAAAAGAAGATGAAACTTTACTTCTTTGGGGCAATTTTTCTGAACGTTTCATTTATTTCCATCAATTTCAGTGAGCAAAGCTTGTTACTGTGTTTCTGCTCTTCTATCTCCAAACCACCCCGAGCACCTGACCCTCTTCGAGTATGTATCTCAAGGAGCAAAGAGGTTTGAAAAGTTAAAAGTAATTTCTTAGGGTTAAAGTGTGCATCATACGGTTGTTTAGGAATTGTTTGTTTAGCTTAACTTGCCTGCAGAATTTTGTCTTTACTGACAGTAAAACTAGCTATACTCTAAAATGGATTATGTGACTTTTTATTGAAAGGTAGTTCCAATTGTGGGCCATTTTAGGGGTGCACAAGCACATCTTTAGCTCATAACCAGGGCAACAGAGCCAGTGCTTAGTCAGTTCTTAGCATGTTCTGTTGCTTTTCCACTGATGCTGGCCTTAGTCGGTGCTGTGTTATGACACTATCTAAAAGCATTGCAGCGCATCTGTAAAAGCTCACATATTCCATTGCTTCAAATTAAAAATAGCAGTTGTGGGTTTCGCCTCGCTATAATAAGCTATTGTTATCCCGCCCCCAACACCTTAGTTGTGTCACCATTTTGGCGGGGGAGAAAGCAGTTCCTAGCAAGCACCACCTCTGGTCCAGCAAGGAGTTAGAGCTAGGTTAAGCACAGGTTTGGAACCAAGAATCAGGTGTTTTGGCGGTGGAAAACCAAAGATCTGGTTCCAAGTCAGGCTCTGGCGCCAAATAAGCACTTGAACCAGTTCTGTGGAAAAAGGCCCTACGAGCTTTAGTATCTCACCAACAAAAGACATACATGAGGTTTAGGCATTACGGACAGTTAGAGTCCACCCACCTAGCCTCGTAAGTGATCAAAATGCTGAGTATGAATTCCGGACAATGATGAAAATGACCTACCAAATTTTGTATGCAAGAACGCCTTTTGCGTTTGTGATATTGCACATATAGTGACATTACGATCACAATTGCAATTTGGTATACTGTGCAGCTCTGTTAACAGCATAAACAACAACTCTTATCATGATTTTGTAAAGTAGGCAAATATTTAGACTTTACCCCCATTTTCCACTGCATGTGCTCCGGTCCTCCACGCAATCCGCAGCTGTTCCCAATTTCCACTGCATGTACTCTAGATTCACTCCGCATTCCAGAGGTGCTCAAAGCCAGTAATAAATGCGGAAGTCAGAACAAAATTATTCATTCTGTGGAGGACGAACAGAAAAGAACAGTTATTCTCTCTTATTCTGTGTCAAGATATTTTGGGCAACATATGTATAAAGATACACGGGTTTATATTAATATAGCTATGCATACAAAAAATTCTAGTCCGTCTTTATTGATTTATTTTGAAAGACACCCGGAAATGTGGTTGTTCTATATCCTGTTGGTGCTTAGTGATTTTTGTAGATTGATTGTGGACTTGCTCCGTCGTCCAGCAAAAATAGAATCAATCCTATTTGTGGAAAGAAGACTTACCAAAATTCCAATAGCTGAAGTAAATGCTTATGGGCCTATGGTTTTTCGAATTCCTTCTGTTATTTGTTGTCAGGAACAAAATGTAAACTGTTCTTCATTTTGTTTATAAATGCTAATAGTTAAGACTAAAGACAAATGCGTCTATAATAATGACAATTCTTTAAGACATGTTTACATACAGTTTTGGACAACTAAACAGAAGGAGTTGCAGATTTTACTGGTTCATTGATCCTGTCAAATCAACTACTAAAATCTAATTCATATTCTAATTCTGTGTTAAATGCTAATGTGGTGCTTAAATTTTTTTAGACTGCCTTTTATTTTGAAAGCAACCACTGTTGATCTTTCATTTGGGTAGCTAGTGCTGTGTACAGTCAAAGCGGGCACTTCTAAATTAAACCAAGTTCATACGTCATAGAAATTACCATAAGAAATATCAGCAACCACTAACAAAGACAAAGATTTAAAGAGAATGTAAGATTTCTAACTAGACATGGGCATCTAAGTATGTATGCAGTGATGTGGTTAGTTTGTGGACTCCAGATTCCTGTTTCTCTGGATGCAATAATAATTGGCACTGTTTTAGATTTAGTACTTGAGAAACATAGTAGTCTTATCCAGTTAAATGATTGATTTAGCATTTGGTCTGTTAATATGTGTGGATTGGTTTATAGATAATCACAAGTTTTTCAACGGTTTTAAGATATTTTAAAATTGGACTGAACATGGCAGCCCCATTGTTCTAGGCAAGAGCTACAAGCAGCTGCTAAGTGGAGTCTGAGCCTCTCCAAAGGACAAATGCTAGATTTGCCCAAAATGAGCTGTAATCCTTGAGTTACACCACCTACCTTTTTTTAACTCTATGACTGAATGATTTCATAACTAACAACCAAGAGTTCTAAGCATTCATGCACTAGATTTCCCCAGCACTTCTGTACAATGTGCAAAAGTGGCCTCTTAACACTTGATTAAATAACAGCAGGTCTAACATAGCATATTTTAAGCACTTCAAACGGCTGTGAAAAACAAGTATTACTCTATGTGAAAGAAAATCATCACCTTCAAATTTTACATAACTTGTTCATTTAAATTACACGATTTTAAACTGCTAGTTTTATATTAAGTAGTGCTCTGTTTTTTAGTGTACTTGAATTCTTTGCTTGTTCAACAACAAACTGGGAGACTGAGGGCTTTTATGGAATATGTAACCTTCTTTAGGGGTTGTTCCCTAAAGAAATCATGGCCCCTTCTCCAATGTCTTCAATTCATAAACATAAGTATTTCCATATTTTGTCACAATACAACAACAAAACTTCCATATATCTTATCGGGATTTTATTGGACAGGCAAAAACAAAACAGAGCTTTACTGTGGTTTGGAATAGAAAGGATTAATGTAAAGAATAGATCAATAAGAATCTAAAAGTGTAGTGTATATATGTATATTCAGGCCTTTTTTGATTTGATCTAAATAAAAACTATTGCAGCCCATTGCCTTTGGAATCACCAAATTAATAACTTTTATGTTTAATTTACTCCTATCAATTATTCAGCTGTTCTGTGAAGGTCTCAGAAAACATTCATGAACAATTAGCATAACGAAGACCAAGAAACATAGCAGACAGGTGGAGAAGTAGGGTTTGGTTATGAAACAGGCCTTGAACATTTCAAAGAGCACTGCTATAGCACCATTATCCAAAAAGAAGAGAAAGAGTGGAAAGAATATGGCACAACTCCAAACCTACAAAAGATGGACATCCACCCAATCAAACAGTCCAGGCAAAGAGAGTATTGTTCAGAGAAGTAGCCAAGAGCGTCGTGGTACATTCTATTCAGTGTCACTGATCTTATATTGGTAATACCTCATTTGTCTCTCTGCAGATCTTTCCCCTCTTGCAGGATTGAGCTCTAAGCTGCTCTGCCATTATTTTGGGGTCTGCAGTGTATAGGGTAGAGTCTGTGGCTCAACATGGCATAACTTCAAACTGTGCAAGCATGTGCTCTTAACCACCGAGCGTTCAGAGTTAGCATATGGTGTTTCACTGAGCTAGCAGATGTCTTTCTTTGGACAGACTGACCTGCTGGATAAAGATTGTCAGGGAATATAGAGTTCAGACTCTATGACGTATGCTCCCCTGGGATCTCTTTCTCACTTTGAACATTTTGTCAATCTCCAGCTGTCTCCAGGGATGCAAGCTAAGTCATATGCTGTGATGTTATAATCAGATTTGCAAAGGTTTGCTTTTTTAGAAGACAAATTAGATAACCAGACAACCCCTTTGATGAAAATGGAGGATGCTGGGGGGGGGGATTAATAATGCTGGAAGACTTTGCTTATGTAGAGCGGGGATGGTTAAAACTTGAACGCTTTGTTTCCTAGACCTTTTGTTATATGGTAAATGGACAGAACTTATATAGAACGCTTTTCCGGTCATTCTGACACTAGAGCCACAGTCACCAATTCGCACTCCGAAACAGACTTACACACCGATATGCAGAATTTGTTAGCCCTGTCAACGTGATATGTCAACTTGAGTAAAATAATCATAAATCAAATGTAGAAAATATTTTTAAAAATAAAAAAAATCTGAAAATTTGCTTCTTAAAAAGGAACAGGGGGCAGGATGAGGGCTCGTGAGTCTCGTTTCTTCATTCTGCCCCATGCTCCTTTAATAATAAATGAAAAAAAGGAAAATAGATGTTTTTAGATTCCCTTCTCACTACCTTGTTGTGTAGACTCCTTTTTCATATCATTGTGAGTAATGTTCACTCTCTGCTGAACAAAATTTTATAATAAATGATCTGATTTTAGACCATAATCTTCATTGGTTTTTTTTTTTACAGAAACTTGGCTGAGTGCATATGCCCCTGTTGTTCTTACAGAGGCCTCCCCACCTAATTTTAACTTCACTTATTCTACGAGGAGTAGCAAAAGGGGAGGCGGAACTGCTTTTATAAGTTCATCAACACTTTCCGCCAAACCTGTTTTATTTGATAAATATTTTACTTTTGAATATAATGCAAATGTTTTTAGCACTCCTCAGATTTTATGTGTCACAATTTATAGGCCTCCTAAAAAGAGTGCACTTTTTATTCAAGAATTTTCAGAGTTTTTATCAATTTTGCACAACTCATTTGAAAGGATCATTTTAGCTGGTGATTTTAATCTACATATACATAACCTTTTAGATCCTTTATCAACAGATTTTTTAAACATCCTGACTTATATGGATTTTAGCCAACATGTCATGCAGCCGACTCACAACAAAGGACACACCCTGGACTTGGTCATCACGCATGGCCTGTCCACCCGTGTGTCCTCTGTTGTTGACTTGGCTGTCTCTGACCACTACTGTGTGTTTTTTAACATCCCAGTTTTATTCAGCAGGAGACCTCTGTGAGAACTGTCAGGAAGCGCCATCTAACCCCTGAAGTGGCTGCAGGTTTTCTGGAAATTTTAAGAAGAATCCTCCTATTGTTTTACCTGCCCCCTGTGATTTTATTGTCAAGGATTTTAACAGAAGACTTCAGTCCACTCTTGACCGGCTTGCTCCACTACAAGTTAAAAGTTTAAAATCTAAAGCTGCAACGCCGTGGAAAAATGAAAACCTCCGAAAAATTAAGAGAAATTGTAGAGCGGCAGAGAGAAAAATGGAGGAAAAGTAAAACCAAATTATACAACAATGCAGAAAGAAATTCATACCTCTTCAAAATCATCTCGGAACATAAAAATCATTCCAAAATCCTTTTTTCCACCATTGATAAACTTTTTAACAGAGCTACTACTGCATTTCCTAAAACCCCCTCAAACGCTCTTTGTGAGGAGTTTGCAGACGACTTCAGAGGGAAGGTAGACACCATCAGATGTAAGATTTTATCTTCTCAGAGTAACATGGTTTTAGACAAATCTGAGTGTGTGTCTTTACCAGAGGAAACGCTGGACAGTTTTGTCCTGGTAGAAGCTGGGACTCTTGATAAAGTTTTCTCCTCAGTGAGGCCCACCACATGTGTTTTGGACCCGATTCCCACTTCCTTTTTTAAGCAATTTTATGGATCTTTTAGAGATGAGATTTTAACCATGATGAATTGCTCCCTTCAGACGGGGGTCTTTCCTGCCGCCTTTAAAGGGGCGGTAGTGAGGCCCCGGTTAATGAAGAGCAATTTAAATTTTAAGGATTTTAACAATTTTAGACCGGTATCTAACTTACCTTTTTTAAGCAAAATTTTAGAAAAAAATTGTTTTAATTCAACTTAATGATTTTATTAATGAGCACAATGTCCTGGAGAAATTTCAGTCTGGTTTTTTACGGTGAACCACAGCACAGAGACGGCCCTTCTAAAGATTTTAAATGATTTTAGATTAAACTATGCTGCACAAAAAAAAAAAAAAAAAAAAAAAAAAAAAAACTATGCTGCACAGACGGTGACAGTGTTGGTTCTACTGGATCTAAGCGCTGCCTTCGATACAGTAGACCACACTATTCTTTTAACCCATTTAAAACAGATTGGCCTCTCTGGTGCTGTTCACAAATGGTTCACATCCTATCTCACAGACAGGACTTTTATGGTAAGTTCAGATACCTGCTCCTCTAGGGTCCGTAGGATTACATGTGGTGTGCCCCAGGGTTCAATTTTAGGCCCAGTGCTTTATAACCTGTATATGCTCCCTCTTGGCAGAGTCATCAGAAGACATGGAGTCAACTTTCACAGTTATGCTGATGATACACAGCTGTACCTCTCCATGTCTCCCGATGACACACGGCTAATGGATGCACTTTTTAACTGCATTTTAGACATTAAATCCTGGATGGCAGAAAACTTTCTCCACCTCAACCAGGACAAAACTGAAGTTTTAGTCATCGGTCCTGAGGCTCAGAGAGAGAAACTTTTACCAAAACTACAATCACTGTCTTTTAATCCCTCTTTACGAGTGAAGAACCTGGGCGTGATTTTTGACTCTGAGCTGACTTTTATTCCTCACATAAAAAAATATTACTAAAATAGGTTTTTATCAACTAAAGAACATCGCCAGAGTCCGCCCCATTCTCTCTCGGGCCAATACGGAGACACTGATGCATGCTTTTATCTCCAGTAGAATTGATTACTGTAATGCCCTGCTTTCTGGTCTTCCCAAAAAGAGTAAATCAGGTTTACAACTACTACAAAATTCAGCAGCACGTGTCCTGACGAAGACCAGGAGGCGGGAGCACATTACACCGGTCTTAAAATCATTGCATTGGCTCCCCGTGTCATGTTTTAAAGTTAGGGAGGACCCAAATGCAGCAATGTACAAACAAAATGATTTAATGAAAAACACAAGAAACGGGGACTTACAGAACTCAGGAGGGCACAGGCAGCAAACAGGGAAAAACAGGAACCAGAACGGGCAACAATGAGGGCAGGAACCGGCGAGGGAAGAGCGACAGCGAACCAGCGAGTTGTGACTGGGAGAGGACTGAATTTATAGGAGGAGGAGGAGAGTGAAGAGTGAAGCAGAGAAGGAGCAGGACTAATTAAGGGAAGCGGTTGCAGCTGAGGGGGAGTGAGCAGGTGGAAGTGATTAGCTGGGACAGGAGGTGAAATGGCTGGGAGACAGAAGTCTGGGAAACTAGAAGGTGCAGAAAACTAGTAGAAACAAAGAATAACTAAACATAATATAACTAAACAAGCAAAACCATCAACAAAACACCTGGGGATCGTGACACCCCGTACATTTCAGGATCGACTTTAAGGTTCTTTTAATGGTTTTTAAGTGTCTTACTGGTCTTGGGTCTTCTTATCTCTCTGAACTGCTTTTACCATATAAACCTTTGCGGTCTCTGCGCTCCTCTGGCAGCCGTCTCCTTGTCACCCCAAAAGTCAGGACACACGCATGGCGAGGCGTGAGTTGTGGTCGGCTGTGGTTCCCTGGGTGCTCTCCAGGTGGAGCTTGGGTGGAGGTGGGGGTCTTGGCCTTGCCTCCACTGGGTGCCCTGTGTCAGTGCCTCGGCTGCTGCTGTTAATCTACCGCTGCCGGGGCAGATGGCTCCTCTGACGGCGTTTCCTTGCATGGTTCATCTACACTCGGCCTAATGTCCTTTTTTACTTTTTCTTTTAACTGTGTGTGTGCATGGGAGATGGGTCGGGGGGAGGGGGGTATAACTGTGACCATGCTTTTAAATCTGTGGGGGAGGGAAGGGAAGGTGGTTTTATGTGGGGTCATTTTAATCTGTAAAGCACTTTGTGATGCAACTTCTTGTATGAAAAGCGCTTTATAAATAAAGTTTGATTTGATTTGATTTGATAATAGGATCGAACTAATTTATCATTCAATAATAATTTCTGATTGCAGATTACACAAGCTGTTCTTTTTTGCGATGAGCTGTAAGTCTTTAAAGTTAGAGGGCCTCCTTGGCATCTCTTAATCTTTAGCTCCCTGCTCAGATTCAGATTCGATTTAAGTCAGGATTCTGACTGGGTTGCTCAGAAATATTAATATTTCTTCTAGTCAGAAGAAACATGCTAAACTAATTTTTACAGAAATATTTAAGGCTTGAAGTTACTAAAGTGCAATCACATAAATGACTTCGAGACATTAGAAATATAATTGGGGCTCATTTTACCTGTTTCACTGACACATGATTCCCCCCTTTTTTTCAGTGACCATGCCCTACAGATTTCTTAAAATCGTTGAGCTACAGTTGTTTGTTTTATGAAGGAAGAGGATCATTCCTATCATCAACATCATACATGTAGCTACAGTGTTTTGTAATATAAAAAAGTTCATCCCTGATGTTCAAAGCAAGTTCGTGTAATTCTCATATGCTTGCTTGCAGCTGCAGGCTCATAATAAACAAAGATGCCAGAATGAAAGTGTTTTTAATAATGCTGCTACAAACAAATACTGATAATTGATGCAGTATTTTGAATTGAATCCAGATGCCAATAATGCTACACTATGGACAATAGAAGAATCTGAAAACGTAATGAAGGAAGACATGTAGTTGTATTTTTCCAATTTAAATCAAGTTTTGTTGGTTTTGATCAATTCACATTAAAATGAATCCAATACGCATGCATGTAGGAGAAAGTCTATCCACATTTATGTATGATTTAGTAACCTAGTAAACAGTTTGCTTCATGCAATTTTTGTGAAAAACTACCATCTACTGAAAGCTTGTGCTAACTTTGACAAAAGACAAATCTTGGGTGCAAGTGAGGATGAGCTACTGTAGCAAGCCCAGAGCCTGCACTCATGATAACAAACAACCAACCACCCAAAGACCCATTTTACATTTTGTTGACCTGAGCAAGATTAAGAAGGTTTAATCTTGCACATGCGTAAGATATATTTATTAAATTTTTATAACAGTGTTGTGGTTATTTTAGATGCTTTTTCACCCTGAGGTTTACTGAATCCAAAACAACAGTTTTGTTTTTCTCTCACTGTCATTATGAAAATGAATTTAGACATTTGCTTCTTGGACATATTTCAAGTATTCTTTTGTTATACAGAAGTTTTTTATTTTTAACGTGTCCTGTCTGGGCATGTGGCGCACAGAATTGGTGTCCGAGTACCAAGTAGAAGCCGAACCGATTTACTTTAACAAGTGGTGCATTTTGACTTTTGCTATAGTACTCCGCTTGTTATATATGTGTAAGAAATCTTTATTAGAAATTGCGGTGGGGGCTTTTTTTCTGATATTGTGGACACGGAGATGCAAAATAAAAGGGAAGAAAGAACGAAGATGAAGAGATCGCCAACAAGTGCTGATTGCCAACAAGTCCTGATGGCCAACATGCGCGGCCGCCAACCTGGGTCAATCCTCACAGCCAACATCCCAACATCTCCATCCAAGTGCATCCCCTGGGGGGGATAGCATCTTTAGCGAGATAATAACAGCCTCCGCGCCAATAAAGGAGGCCCCCAGCACCACCCACGCAAAGGCCCCAGTGTCCAGACAGGAGCCCAGCGCACGCACCGGCCCAAAACCCCCGCGACATATCCACCCAGACCAGGAACAGACCAATGCTCCACCACCTCCCATCCCTGGCAGAGCGACAACTGCTGTCTCATGGCTCAGCAAGGCACCGAATCCATGCCCACCCCACCCAACCACCCCCAACCATCCACCCTTCACATGCCGGAACCCGGTCAATGCACCGGTGAGCCAGACCAACCCCTTTCACAGGCCGACCAAAATACTCTGCAGCGCTCAAATACCAAGACACAGGAGCCAAGTCCAGTGCTCAAAAAACTAATCAGGCTCAAAAACGCAGCCTTTCCACCGCAGCCAACCGGCTCGACATCCCAACATGCAAACAAGGCAGGACGCCATCCAGTAGTCGGCAATGAGAATTGACCCAGAGAAAAAGAGAAAAAATAGCAGCACACATCAGCCATGACCCCCACACACGGGCACCAGCAACATACAGAAGATTTTTTTAAAGCTTCTTCAGCTGAACAGTTTACAATAGCTGGCAATACCAGTTTTATAGGCTTTGCTTCCACAGTTCACAAATGTAAAAAGGCTGTAAGTGCAATTGTGGGTGTTTCTTTTTGAGGAGGATGAGCTTGTCACTATTTTTCTGTAAAGTGTGGATGCCTCTCCTGTTCATGTTCAACACACTCATTTCCTTGTCAACTCGGCTCAATATTGCTTCTGAGTCTTTTCATACATCACAAAGGATTTCTATCCTCTTTCTAACAGACTCCCGGGGATTTCTAAATTATTAGTTTCCATGTCAAAGTGTCAACGAAATATTAAATAGAAGTATATTTATTTAAGATTGATTAGATGAAATATGTGGGGGATTAAGACTTTGATGGTGGTGCTAAAAGATTACATGTTGCAGTTCGGAGCTTTGTACTGAATGAAGTTGGCAATTCTGACTTTTTATGTTGTACTACTTATTTTACTTCTGACTTGCTGCTTAGAGAAACACCCAGTTGCATATCTGAAAGCTCAGGGAAAAAGGCAATCATAAGAATTTCCTAATTTGTGTGTTCTACTCCACACTAAACATCTAGATGACTGCCGAACAATTGTAATAGAAATGGTAAATTAATTAGTAAAATAATTACAATTATTAAGTATGACTGCGATGGACTGGCGACCTGTCCAGGGTGTACCCCACCTCTCGCCCTGTGACTGCTGGAGATAGGCACCAGCCCCTCCCGCAACTCTGCATAGGAATGACGGGTATAGATAATGGATGTATGAATTAAGTATGAAACAGGGAAACAATACAATGAAAAATTGTGGACACCATTATGTAACTGAATTACTTTTTTTAAATATATATTCTTAGAGGCTAATCTTTTTAGATCCTCATATTTATTCCCATATAATACACTGCTTTGTAAAATTATTCACACCACTTGAAACTTTTTTCATCCCATTACAGTCAGAAATGTCCATATATTTTGTTTTGAATTTAGTTGATCTACACAAAGTAACCCATAATTGTAAAGCAAAAGAAAATATATATAATTTTTTTTACATATAACAATTCTAATAGTGTAGCATGGACAGTCGAGGCTCAAAAAGGTGGTGCACTATAGTGTGTCTCCCCTAGTTTTAAATAAATAGAAAAATTAAGTTTTTTTTTTGGCCTTTTGTATTTCCTGCTGTATATTTAGGGTTGTTGAAAGGGAACTTCTGCTTCAGTTTTTTGCGTCTTCTAAAAGCTTTATTTGAGGATATCCCTGTAATTAGCTCCATTAATCTTCCTATAAAGTCTGATAATTACCTTCTCTCCGTTGGGAAAAATAATATCCCCATTGCATGATAATGCTACCATTATTTGTTGATGTGTTCAGTGTGATATGCTGTGCTAACAGTTTTCCAACACACATTGTGTTTTGCTGGCAGGATGAAAAAGTTCAAAAGTAATGTCATGAGAGCACCTACATTCACATGTTATATCTCCTAACTTTGAATGGGAGGTATTAGGACTTTCTTTCAACAATTACTTTTGTTCTTTCCATTCTTCAAATGTATTATTCTATTGACAAATTCCCCCACCAGAGTTATGGACCTCAGTAACTCCTCCGGTGTTACCATGAGCATTTTGACAGTTTCTCTGATTCATGCTTTCATTACCAGGCCTTTCAGTTTACTTAAATAGCCATGTCTTGGTAGATTTAAAGGTGTCATGTTTGTTTTCCATCTTTTCAAGATGGGTTGAATCGTGCTTTATGAGTTGTACAAACTATATATCACCAATACTCTATATATCTAACAATCCTGTATATTTCTCCGGTACTTTATCACTAACCTATCTGTTGTGTTCCTTAGATCTTCATGATGCTGTTTTTTTTTCTCAGAGGTTCACCAGTAAACTTCTGATGCTTTCACATAATTGTAAACAGTTGGACTGTGTTTAGCTATTAGGCATCTTCTAAAGGCAATTGGTAGCATTTGATTTTATTTAGTTATCCAATTAAAAGGGACTGATTTCAAAACCATGCTACACTGTCCAGATTTATACTTATAACAAAACAAATATCTTGAATTCCTTTCTTTACCCAATTATTCACTATGTTGTGCAAAGTTGTGAAAAATAATGTTTTTACTGTGCATTGTGTGATATACAGTGTCTGTATATTTTTAATGTAAATAAGAGATTTAAAATGTAAAATCTAACCTGCTCTATGTAGATTCATGACAAACAACAGTTTTTTCTAACACATTTCTGTCACAGTTTTGGTTTTTTTTTGTAACGGGTGCTTTTTCCGCCATATCGAGCTCAGACTAAAGGAGACTTAAAACTGTGATTGATTGTATAACAAGGTTGCATCAAATGCACATGAATGAACTTCAGAACAAGTCTCAAGAATAAACCCTGCGTGATGTGAAAATTGGGGCACGTCAGACATTTAAAGATGCTTAAGATCATTGTGCCAAATTGGAAAAATCAGGAAGTAGTGCACTGTGTTATTCTTCTGTCATCTCTTGGGATCACTCAGGGAAGTACATTTTACCTTTTAGAGTTTATATCAGTGGGGTCCAGATTTGATTTGAGGGACTTTGTTAACATAATGTGTCTGATCTTTAGTTAAAACTGCAGATTACTTCTTCTAGTTGTCGTTTTTTCTTATTTGAAAAAAATGTGTAATCAGCACTCTTGCAGGATAACTGGCCAAGTGTTTACTTCATATATGAAACAAAACTAATTTATTTTAAAGCTAATGAATGAATGACTTTAATAAGTAAAGGAAATTCTATTTTCTTAAATCAAGTTGAGGACAAAATTAAAACAGTCTGCAATTTGCATTTCTAAAATAAATAGCAGCATAAGTCCAGTTCTGCAAATGAGTGCACAGTTTAAAGAGGGTGCTTGCAGGCCTTAATTAGCTGTTGTAGCCGGCTGACTGACAGGAAACATGGCCCTATCAAGAGAACCGTCTGGTGAATCAACAGAAGTAATTCTAAAACTCCTCCAAGACGAAAAATCAAATTGGGTCAAAAGACGCTGGTTGTTCCCAGTCAGTGTTGTCAACAGTTTGAAGTGCTGTACAAACAATATGGTAAGTCTATAAAAGGGAAACATACAGGTAGAAAGACGAAAACATCAAAGCGTCCAACAAAAAATTCTAATGAAAATGCCTTGAAAATACAAAATGCATCAAAAATGGAAAACAAACCAAAACAAAAACAAGAATAGGTAGAAACAGGAGAGTGAACAGGCTGAATGAAATGGAATTTACCGACAGCAAAGCAGGAAATATAAACCATCATTAATACCCAAGCAGTAGAGCCAGAATACTGTTAGAAGAAAATAAGCCAATTTCCTCAGTTACTTATGTAATGAGGCTGCCTGTAAAGCAAAGGAGCAGGGTATGTGGTGGTCATGACTTCTACAATAAGTGGATGTTGAAAATGTAGAAAGTTTTACCTTTCTTGTCTTTGAAAGCAGGTTTGCCAATGATTTATTATTTTTCTGATATAGCATCTGGTTTCCCATCAAGCATCATGAAAACCTTTATATAAAGAATTTGATTAACTCAGTGACAATCCTGAAACCATGTAAACCTTAATCCAGTTTGATCCAGTGATTTATGGTGGAAATTGACAAACATCAAGCAAGATAAGGCTCTATCTTGCAAAGCTATTCTGTTATAATGACTGTGATTTTTACTTAGTCAAATAACTGACTAAAATGATAGAAGTTCAATATAATCATAGGTACAGTGGTAGTGACACCATACAGTTTGCCAGAGGTTGAGATGTTTGCCTTAAATGCAAGTACTGGAAAAGGCTTTTCTTATCTGTTTGGAAAAGGCCTTTAAGAAACCTAGATTTTAAATCCTTAGATGTTACATATGTTTGATTACAGCAAAGACAACCTGCAGCACTCCCAGAGTTTAAGTCGGGATCTGTGAGCCCCTCAAATTCCTAGATAATCTGGTTGGAACATCTGTGCCAACAAAGGTCTTTGTTTGCTACCTCTGTGAACTGTGAAAAGGCAAAAGCTTCTGCAGTTTGAGCCTTGAATACAATAGCAGCCTTGGAGAAAGATTTAAATGAAATACATAGTTTCCACAGTGCATGAACATCAGAATCAGAAAGGTTTTATTGCCATATGTGTGAACAGGTTCACAACATTAGGAAATTTTCTGCGGTCCTTTGTGCAAACATAAGATAAACACTTCTAAGCATGCAATGTAAAAATTAATGAAAATAAAATGGGATAAACAGATTAATATATACATGAGTACAGGTTATGATCAGTGCAAAATCAGACAGGTGCGAAAACACAACACAGGGTCTTGTGACTGAAACAGAGCGGGTGGGGGGAACAGTCTTGTGGTTATTGTTCATGAGTCCAACAGCAGAGAGGAAGAAACTGTTTCTCATGTCGAGAGGTTCTGATCCGAATGAACCGGAAGCTCCTGCCTGAGGGGAGCAGGTCAAAAAGTCTGTGTCCAGGGTGAGAAGGGTCGGCGGTGATCCGACCTGCACACTCAAGTGTCCTGGAGGTGTACAGGTCTTGTAGAGATGGGAGTCTGCAGCTAGTCACCTTCTCCGCAAAGCGCACAACATGCTGTAGTCTCTGTTTGTCCCTGATTGTAGCTCCAGCATACCACACAGTGATGGAGGAGGTGAGGATGGACTCGATGATTGTAGAGTGTAGAGTGTAGAGCTGCATCATCGTCCGTGCCAGGAAGTTGATTTTCTTCAGCTGCCTCAGGAAGTAAATCCTCTGCTGGGCCTTCTTTATGACGAAGGTGATGGTGGGCTCCCACTTGAGGTCCTGGGTGATGGTGGTGCCCAGGAAGCGAAATGAGTCCCCAGTGGTGATGGGGGTGTCAGTCGGGATGATGGAGGGGAGTGGTGCTGTGTGCTTCCTAAAGTAGACACTAATCTCCACTGTCTTCTGGGCGTTCAGCACCAGGTTGTTGTGGCTGCCTCCATCCTGTAGGCAGACTCATCCCCGTCCGAGATGAGTCCAATAACGGTGGTGTCACCTGCAAACTTAATTAGCTTGACAGACTGGTGGTCGGAGGTGCAGCAGTTGGTGTACAGGGAGAAGAGCAGAGGAGAAAGAACACAGGCCTGAGGGGGGCCTTTGCTGATAGTCCGGGAGTCCGAGACATGCATGTATTAGCATCTGTTTCTCACATTAACATGAACTTGTAGTGGGACCATTTGCTTTTATTAATATATTGTTGCAGTTCTTTTTCTAGGCTGTACAAATAACACAACAAAAACAAATCAACTAATTCAGTTAAATTCAATTTAGTTTATTTATATGGCGTCAATTCACAACACATGACATCTCAAGTCACTATACAAGTCATTTCAATTTAGACACATACAGTGGCTTGCAAAAGTATTCGGCCCCCTTGAACTTTTCCACATTTTGTCACATAACAGCCACAAACATGAATCAATTTTATTGGAATTCCACATGAAAGACCAATACAAAGTGGTGTATATGTGAGAAGTGGAATGAAAATCATACATGATTCCAATTTTTTTTTACAAATAAATAAGTGAAAAGTGGGGTGTGCGTAATTATTCAGCCCCCTGAGTTAATACTTTGTAGAACCACCTTTTGCTGCAATTCCAGCTGCCAGTCTTTTAGGGTATGTCTCTACCAGCTTTGCACGTCTAGAGACTGAAATTCTTGCCCATTCTTCTTTGGAAAACAGCTCCAGCTCAGTCAGATTAGATGGACAGTGTTTCTGAACAGTAGTTTTCAGATCTTGCCACAAATTCTCGATTGGATTTAGATCTGGACTTTGACTGGGCCATTCTAACACATGGATATGTTTTGTTTTAAACCATTCCATTGTTGCCCTAGCTTTATGTTTAGGGTCGTTGTCCTGCTGGAAGGTGAACCTCCGCCCCAGTCTCAAGTCTTTTGCAGACTCCAAGAGGTTTTCTTCCAAGACTGCTCAGTATTTGGCTCCATCCATCTTCCCATCAACTCTGACCAGCTTCCCTGTCCCTGCTGAAGAGAAGCACCCCCAGAGCATGATGCTGCCACCACCATATTTGACAGTGGGGATGGTGTGTTCAGAGTGATGTGCAGTGTTAGTTTTCCGCCACACAGCGTTTTGCATTTTGGCCAAAAAGTTCCATTTTGGTCTCATCTGACCAGAGCACCTTCTTCTACATGCTTGCTGTGTCCCCCACATGGCTTGTAGCAAACTGCAAACGGGACTTGTTATGGTTTTCTTTTAACAATGGCTTTCTTTTTGCCACTCTTCCATAAAGGCCAACTTTGTACAGTGCACCACTAATAGTTGTCCTATGGACAGATTCCCCCACCTGAGCTGTAGATCTCTGCAGCTCGTCCAGAGTCACCATGGGCCTCTTGGGTGCATTTCTGATCAGCACTCTCCTTGTTCGGCCTGTGAGTTTAGGTGGACGGCCTTGTCTTGGTAGGTTTACAGTTGTGCCATACTCCTTCCATTTCTGAATGATCACTTGAGCAGCGCTCCGTGGGATGTTCAAGGCTTGGGAAATCTTTTTGTAGCCTAAGCCTGCTTTAAATTTCTCAATAACTTTATCCCTGACCTGTCTGGTGTGTTCTTTGGACTTCATGGTGTTGTTGCTCCCAGCATTCTCTTAGACAACCTCTGAGGCCGTCACAGGGCAGCTGTATTTGTATTGACATTAGATTACACACAGGTGTACTATATTTAGTCATTAGCACTTATCAGACAATGTCTATGGGCAACTGACTGCACTCAGACCAAAGGGGGCTGAACAATTACGCACACCCCACTTTTCAGTTATTTATTTGTAAAAAATGTTTGGAATCGTATGATTTTCGTTCCACTTCTCACGTGTACACCACTTTGTTTTGGTCTTTCACCTGGAATTCCAATAAAATTGATTCATGTTTGTGGCTGTAATGTGACAAAATGTGGAAAAGTTCAAGGGGGCCGAATACCTTTGCAAGCCACTGTACATTCCAATCAGTTTAAAAGTTTTCTATCTCAGGAAACCCAGCAGATTTCCTCGAGTCTTTGACTTTCAGCATTTACTCCTCCTGAACGAACATGTAGCAACAGTAGACATTCGCCTGCGTTATGTCGTTGAGTTCACAGCAATTCCTTATACCAAGCAAGCATATAGTGACAGTGGAGAGGAAAAACTCCCTATTAACAGGAAGAAACCTTGAGCAGAACTAGAACCTGGCTCAGTATGAGTGGCCATCTGCTACGACCGGCTGGGGGTTTGAGAAGACAGAGCAGAGACACAGAAAACATAAAAACTAATGTAGGAGTACTTTCTACGTTAAAGAAAGTCAAATGATGATTACTGAAGAGAGCGTGAACCTTTAGATACTGGGAGCATCATCCAAGTTGATGCCCCCATCCAACAAGGCATCACAGCTGAGCTGAACACCAGACGAGGTGTAGCTTCTATGGAGTGAGAGAGAGAAAACAAAGTTTGCAGTTGAAATAACAGTATATAGTGCAATTGGAGAGTAGTAGAAAAATAAAAGTAGCAGAGTGAAGAAAAGTGGTGTCTGTCCTGCAGGAGTCTAAACCTATAATAGTATAACTACAGAGATAGCTCAAGATGACACAACCTGTTGGAATGAGACATGATAGAGGCAGAGCCTTGGAGAATACTGTCACTGGACTTCATTCCCCCCCAACCGGCTTAGGCCGTTGGCTACTATCCCTCCCTCATTCCACCGCTCATCCAACGACTGGCTAACATCAATCCTTTTTTAACTGTTGGGGGTCCATTTTCCTCAAATGAACTGAACAGACTGTTGGATGGCTGGAAGCCATAGATGGACTGAGCAGACCACATTTCGCAGCAATCCTAGCGGTGACCCCCAACACACTCCTATTGGTCCGTGGCCACCGATGGTGACATCAACGATGACATCACGGCCAAAGGGCTATAAGAGTGGTAGTGGCGGCCATTTTCAAACTGTTCTCAGCAGAGGTTCTTAGCAGAAACTCCTGCTACACAGAGGACATCTCACCGGTGAAGATTCTCTTTTGTTCTGACCCGCTGGACTGGGAAGAACCCTCATTTCAAAGCTTCGAATTGCCCTTGCTGTCTGCGTATCTAGTTTGGGCGATATCCAGACTGTTCCAAGACAGTTTGTTACGAAGTCGTCCTGCAGGCCATCCAGCCAGCAGTTGGAACACAGTCCTAAAAATCCTGCGCAGGTTTTCTAACTCTTCCTTTTCTTGCTCAACTACGGGCACATTTCACTCTCCCCCTCGTAGATGGTAATTATTGATGAAATGTTTTGGCTGTAAGGTTGATCTATTTTCTTAATAAATTCCCCTTAGCTTAAAGAGAAGTTGTCTGGGATTACTTGGAGTAATGCGTACAATTAATGTCCACAGCGTGTGAATTTACACCTTCAAGAAGAGACTGGATGTCTGGTCTTCTAAAAACAGAAGTGGTGCCCCTAATATTAATAAATTAAACTTGAACCTCATCAATAGTTATATTATTTAATTATTGATCATAATTATTAATGATTGCTGCCACATTTTGGATCAACTGAAGGCTTCTAATTGCATTTTGTGGTCTTCTTGATAGTAAAGAATGACAGTAGTCCAGCCTTGAGGTAATAAATGCATGGACTAGTTTTTCAGCATCACTCCTGGACAGGATGTTTCTAATTTTAGCAACGTCTTGGTCAAAAGAACACAAAGGTTTTTTTTACGTTATTACTGGAGGCCAATTTAATGCCATCCAGATGAAGTGATTGACTAAGCAGTTTTTCTTTCAGAGGTTCTGGTCCAAAGACGACCAGAAACTCTGAAAGACAATCTGGTTCTTGTTTTCTTCAAAAACAAGAACTGGCTGCACAGTTTTGAACTTACTGTTTATTTCCCATAATCTGCAGATAGTCAATATTATACATATAGGTTTAAGTATAGACATATACCCAGGGTTGATGTTGGCTAAAAAAGTGTGTTGCCAAGGTGTAACTCTTTAAGAAGAGGAAGAAGAAAATGAGTACCTTTATATGATCCTGCATGTATAATTTTAATGTATGAATACAATAGACGTTGAGATGAGTCACATAGGATGTGATGATAAGTCATCAGGGGAGACTTGTTGTTGAAGGCTTGGAAGGCGATGACTAAGTGTGGGGTTATGGTCTCAGGAAACGGACTTCCCGAGCCACCATAGGACCACCCGGGTGAAACCTAGAATAAAGAGGAGTGAATAGAAGTAAAGAATGCGGCCGGGAATTGGGGGAAGATGGATGAGGAGAATGAGGGTAGAGGAGAAACAGACAATGGATGAAGTGATGCCCTGCAGAGGGATAAAGAGGGTGGGGTTGAAAGAAGGTAACAAACTGAGATTGATAGGTGAGCTGGATAAATGTAGAATGATGTATGACCAGAGATGTGGGTAAATTGTGCC
The DNA here is from genome assembly GCA_963556495.2 of Valencia hispanica. Lineage (NCBI taxonomy): Eukaryota > Metazoa > Chordata > Actinopteri > Cyprinodontiformes > Valenciidae > Valencia > Valencia hispanica. The sequence continues at coordinate 50,315,662 of OY747705.1, read as the reverse complement.
CCTACATCCAAACCTAAGTTTACATGCTGGTTTCATTTTGTAAGCTTTTCACCTAATCTGTATTTGGATATGAATTGAACCTCTTTGTTTTGTAAAGGGCCTTGAAATGTCATGCTTGGGTATCTCCCAAAACAAAGATATTTTTCTACAGTATGGCCTGACATCCACACGAAAACGCAAATTTACGGCACCGAAAACTAATCTTTTTGAAAACTCTGGCCAAAGTGAAGATCTGTGTTTTTTCCATTATAAGCATTTGTGTGTGGACAGAAATATCCAGAGTTTTCGACTCTGCAACGTCACTTTCCGAGACAAAAATGCTCCGACATCATTTGTGTGACCTTTGTTTACCCTCAGAGATGTGTTGTCATTATTGATTGTCCAAGCGCTTTTTGTTTGCTTGTTTTTACAAGCTCAATTATTGCTCTATGTAGAAGTTAGAACATAGAAAGTTACTCTGAGTGGATAGGATTTGGGGGAACTACTGCCCCCTACAGGTTTGGCATGTCTATGAAAGTGCTTAACAACGCACTTATGCGGTTAGGTGTGGACGGAGATTTTTTTTTTTAAACGAGGTGGTGAGAATATTCGTTTTTCTTTAAAAACCAAGCTACGAGTGTAGATGGTCTCAGAGAAACAGAGAAAACATAAGTGAATGAATACATAAATGAATAACCGGTCTCGATAAACAATTGTGTCCACCATTGGCTTTATGCATCTCAATGCACAGAACTATGTACGTTTTTATGTATCAACTATCTCAGTTTTTTTCTAACAATGTGTGGAAGTTAATGTTTTTCCAAATGTATTAGAACTGCCGCAATGCTTCTCTTAAGCTTCATTATGCTAACCAGGCTTTCGCGTTAATCGACAATTTTCTGTATTTGACCATTTTCTTTTTTTAACGGTGACGGAAAAAGGCCATCGGTCATTTTGACAGATTGCAATTCAATTCAATTCAGTTTATTTATATAGCGCAAATTCACAACAGATTTCATCTCAAGGCACTTAACAAGAAGTCATTTCAATACATTTATACAAACATTCCAATCAGTTAAAAAGTTTCCTATTTAAGGAATCCCAGCAGATTGCGTCAGTCATTGGCGTGAGGTTGGGCATACTTTCCAACCACAGCAATCCCTCATACTGAGCAAGCATGTAGCGACGGTGGAGAGGAAAAACTCCCCTTTAACAGGAAGAAACCTCCAACAGAACCAGGCTCAGTAGGAGTGGCCATCTGCCACGACTGTCTGGGGGTTTGAGAAGACAGCGCAGAGACACAGAAGGAACAGAAGATCCGATATAAGAGTACTCTCTATGTTACAGAAAGTAAAATGTTGATAACAGGACACAGTGGATGTTCAGCCACTGGGAGCACCATCCCAGTCGATGCCCCCCGTCCAACAGGGCATTGCAGCCAAGCAGGATACCAGACCAGGTATGTCTTCTATGGAGAGAAAAACACTGAGAGAACACAAAGTTAACAGTCAAAATAGCAGAATGTACTGTAATACAACTGAAGAGTAGTAGTAGAAAAGGAGTGAAAGGAAAAGCAGAGTGAAGAAGATTGCTAAGTCTGTCCTCCAGCAGTCTAAGCCTATAGCAGCATAACTACAGAGCTAGCCCAGGATGACCCTAAGCCACTCTAACTATAAGCTTTATCAAAAAGGAAAGTTTTAAGCCTGGCCTTAAAAGTAAACAGAGTGTCTGCCTCACGGACTAAAGCTGGGAGCTGGTTCCACAGGAGAGGAGCCTGATAACTAAAAGATCTGCCTCCCATTCTACTTTTAGAAATCCTAGGAACTACAAGTAAACCTGCAGTCTGAGAGCGAAGTGCTATGTTGGGAACATATGAAACAATTAAATCTCTGATGTATGATGGAGCTTAATTATTAAGGGCTTTGTATGTAAGAAGAATAATCTTAAATTATATTCTGGATTGAACAGGGAGCCAATGAAGGGAAGCTAAAACAGGTGAAATGTGATCTCTCTTTTTAATATTCATCAGAACTCTTGCTGCCGCATTTTGGATCAACTGAAGGCTTTTAATGGCATTTTGTGGACTACCTGATAGTAAAGAATTACAGTAGTCCAGCCTTGAGGTAACAAATGCATGGACTAGTTTCTCAGCATCACTCCTGGACAGGATGTTTCTAATTTTAGCAATATTCCGGAGGTGAAAGAAGGAAATCCTAGAAACCTGTTTAATATGGGATTTAAATGTCAAGTCTTGGTCAAAAATAACGCTGAGGTTCTTTACGTTATTACTGGGGGCCAATTTAATGCCATCCAGATGAAGTGATTGACTAATCAGTTTCTTTTTTAGAACTTCTGGTCCAAAGACAGCAACTTCTGTCTTGTCAGAATTTAAAAGCAAAAAGTTTAGATTCATCCATATTTTTATGTCTTCCAGACATGCCTGTAATCTACCTAACTGACTGGGTTAATCAGGATTTATGGATAAATATAGTTGTGTATCATCGGCATAGCTGTGGAAATTTATCCCATGCTGTCTAATGATTCTACCAATTGGAAGCATATATCTGGTGAAAATAATTGGTCCAACCACAGAACCCTGTGGAACTCCACAAGTAACCCTTGAGAGTGAAGAAGATTGATCATTTAGATGAACAAACTGGAATCTGTCAGACAAATATGATTTAAACCAGCCTAGTGCTGTTCCTTTGATCCCTGCAACATGTTCAAGCCTTTCTAAGAGAATATTGTGATCGACTGTGTCAAAAGCAGCACTGAGATCTAACAAAACCAGAACAGACACCAGTTCATTATCTGAGGCCATGAGAATATCATTAGTAACCTTCACCAGTGCTGTGTCAGTGCTATGATGAGCTCTAAAACCTGACTGAAACTCTTCAAACAGCTCATTACAGTTTAGATGCTCACAGACTTTATTAGCAACAATTTTCTCAAGGATTTTGGATAAGAAACGGAAGTTAGATATAGGTCTGTAATTCACAAAGTCATCTTGATCAAGGGAAGGTTTTTTTGAGTAAAGGTTTAATTACAGCTATTTTAAATTCTTGTGGTACGTATCCGTTTACTAAAGATAGATTCATCATATCCAGAATTGGGCCAGGAACCAAATGGAACACTTCTTTAAATATTTTGGTTGGGATTGGGTCCAACATACAAGTTGAAGGTTTAGATGAGGCTAATATTTTTTTAAATTCCAAAAGCTCAACTGAATCAAAACAGCCTAAGCACAAATGAGGTTCTACAGTTCTTTCCGATGCTTCCTCATTTACTGAGGAAGAAGTAATCATGTTTGGGAGGATGCCAATGATTTTATTTTTAATAAAAATTAATTTTATTTATGAAGAATCCCATAAAATCATCACTGCTAAGAGCTGGGGGAATAGTTGGCTCAACAGAGCTATGACTCTGTGTAAGTTTGGCAACTGTACTAAAAAGAAACCTAGGATTGTTTTTATTCGCCTCTATTAATGATGAAAAATATGCTGTTCTAGCTTGTCAAAGGTCCTTTTTAATCAGCAGTAGACTGTTATTCCAGGTTAAATAGGAATCCTCTAGATGTGTAGAGCGCCATTTTCTCTCCAACTTCCTAGTATTCTGCTTTAAAGTATGCAACTCTGCGTTAAACCAAGGAGTCAGCCTCCTATGGCTAGCCACTTTCTTTTTTAAGGGGGCTACACTTTCTAATGCCAAACGCAATGAGGACGTAACGCTGTGAACCAGACCATCAATTTCTGAAGGGTTAGAGATAGATTTGCTGCCATCCACTGTGTTACTCTGAGACACTGAGGAAAGTAAGAATGGAACAGATTCTTTAAAAATTGTTACAGCATTGTCTGATAAAGCTCTACTATATTGAAATTTTCTTTCAGATTTAAGATTGTCAGTTAAAGTAAATTCAAAAGTTATTAAGAAGGGGTCAGACAGGACCGGGTTATGTGGGTGGACTGTTATTTCCTCACACTCAATAGCGTATGTCAGTACAAGGTCCAAAGTGTGTTTGCCCGAGTGGGTCGATCCCTGTACTTTTTGAGTAAAGCCAATTGAGTCTAAAATAGCACTAAAGGCTGCATTTAGGCTATCACTTTCAGTATCTACATGAACATTGAAGTCCCCCACTATAATGACCCTATCAGTATTTAATACTAAATCAGATAAAAAAATGTGAGATCTTATCCAAGAATTGAGAGTAAGGGCCTGGTGGACGATACAAAACCACAAACAAAAATGGTCTTAATGTTTTGCAACTGGGATGAGGAAAATTAAGGGTTAGATGTTCAAAAGAACTGTAGCTATCAATTGGTCTGGGACTAATTAGTAAATCAGAACGAAAAATGGTTGCAACTCCTCCTCCTCGCCCAGTATTTCTAGGAATGTGAAAATTGAAATGACTGGAAGGAGTTGACTCATTTATACTGACATAATCCTCCTGCTGCAACCAGGTTTCTGTGAGACAAAGCAAATCAATGTGATTATCACAAAACAAGTCATTTACTAACAAAGTCTTTGAGGAGAGAGATCTTATGTTTAATAAACCACATTTAATAGATTTCTATTATTTAATTCACACCTCTGACCAATTGGTGCAGAAGTGCTGACATTTTCAACTTCACGCATGGAGTACAGGTAACTATATCAATCAAAAAAGAAATTCCATTAGAGCATCCGAGCATCATCTCAGACCTGGATCCCGTACTCAATGCCTCTTTATACCCGGTAGCTGACACTGCGTTGTAGAGGTCATCTGTGACCGCACCATACAGTACACAGACCCAATGGGACAGATTGCTATAACTTAACCGCTGATGCAAAAAGAGTGTGTGTTGCGAGATTTCCTCCCACTGAACCGATCACAGAAGAACATCATTCCGAGAGTCTTGCTGAATTCTGATCCCTTCAATTGGAGAAATGTCACCTGATTTACAAAACTTTGGCTAAAGTGGTCCTCATAATTCCAGTCTTTAGTGTAGCAGCGGAGTGCGGATTCAGCCTCCATTATGCACAATTGGTGGCGCAGTTTAAAATTAATATATGTAACCTATTAATCTGCTTGATGTGTGATGGGACGCTCTCTGTTCAGTTTTATCAGATTGAATATTAATTGAAATGAATATGTCATCCTTATCATTTTAAAAATTAATGTGTAAAAAAAGATTCCGACCGGATTTTTTGATCCAGTCAGTCAAAATAAAATACAATAAACAATTCTAGCGGGACATCTGATGCTAACAACTGAAATCCTATTACAAACAGCATGTAGGACACCCAAACAGTGCAGAATGAAGTACACCTCTTTAAAAGCATGTAGTTTCTTTATATCCTTTATCTTATATATTTACTGTGTAATTTGTATATGAATCGTTTTGTCAGTCTTTCCCACTTTCGTTTACACTTGATTGAAACATGACACCGGTAATTATCGACATTAATAGAGTGTTTAGAGAATCGTCCTCCTCAAATCATCCCTTCCCAGTTTTCCCTCATCCTATTCATATCTGAACACATAACCTTCAGTTCGTGCCTATGGAAGCTATATTACGCGCACACTCATAAAACCCCTTAAAATTACCCTCCTTTTGAACACACTGAGCATCACTTTAACAAATGAGGCAGGCTGTGACAGTGTCTAATGTGGCGTTGGCTTTCTGTAGTCTCCATCAAAACCCAGTGTGTCACTTAGAGGCTTGCTCCTCTTGTGTTCATCACAAAGGCACAAAGGATTCTTCCACAGTGACAGGCTGGATGCCTCTCACAGCGCATGAGTATCTGAGTGAACGTGTGCACTTTTTGTTTTTGTGGTGGTGGCAGTTTTGTTTTAACTTTTCTTCTAGATAAAAAGAAAAAAGACAAGCTTCAAGTGAGACTCAGTTCTAAAAATAAGCCCCAAGTATGTTCTAGTTTTATTGTTCCTGTTTTGTAAAATAATGTGAGATTTTTTATTTTATTTTACAATGCACAGCACACTCTGCTGTCAAAAAACTCCCTATATATTGCAGTTATATTTATAGCAACAATCCCTCTGTGTGACAGCCAATCATATTTTGGTGAACTACAATACATTTCATGTGTTTTTAAAGGCCCTGTTTTATGGTGTTGTATTGAATTATCTAGCATAATATGTCACAGTGACAAGTCATCAAACAAAAGAAATTCAACATTACAGAAGCTTTGGCAGGAGCATTTCTCAGCCCTCTCCTGCAGCGACATGAATGATGGAGAAAGCAATAAATTGTAAGATGTGGGTATAAAAGCATATTTTAACAAGCCATTTTGTAGTTTCCGAAAAACTTAGATAATAGATATTGCTGAGTTTGCTTTGACTGTGTCTGTTTTGTAAGAAAGTGTGGCACCGTCAAATTTGTGATTGCCCTTTCTCTTTTAACACGAGTCCTTTTGTTCTATTAATGCTAACAGTGAGAGGTCATAATTGGAAAAAAGCGAATATCTCATGACTTTGCTGACAGGTTGCATACACGTCTAATCCGTAATGTCTGTTGCTGTGAGGCCACACTAGTTTTGTGTACACTTGGCGTGAAATCATAAAACGTGTTTCCTCATGATGGGTAGATTGATCAGTTCTGTATCCAAAGATATCTGGATTATTTTTTTACCATCTGGAGTTGGGCAGTTTTTTGATCCCATTAGATCCTGTTGGACTTTAGTTTAAACATCTTTACCTACTATAAAATAATTCAGACCCTCTTGGGCAAATCCATTCACTACAGACAGGTTGTTCTAATGCCAAAAATCAAAAAACAAACATTGAAAGGCTTCCTTTGGCTTTTTTACAAATTCGATGAAGCAGGGTTACCAACTCTCATCCTTCTGGAGTGAGACTGAAACTCCTCTACTATAAGTTTTGGCTGTGGGCAGGAAGGATCCCTTGTAGCAGTCTGTATAACAGTGATTCTTATGTAGCCTCTGACTGAATACTCTCTATTGTTGTTTAACAGTCTCATGAACAGGATGCTCAGGGTTGTTGGAAATGTTTTTCATTTTATGAAGAATCCTTCTTTGCGCAATAGTATCCAGAGATTCCACAGTAGTCTCCAGAACAGAACCAACCTTCTCTATCAGCTTGTTTAGCTTTTTTAAGTCACTGGCTCTGATGTTGCTACCCCAACAGAGGATGGTCAAGGTCTACGCTTTCTCAAGAAGAACGGTCTGCTCTGTCCCTTCTTGTAGGTGGCTTCACTGTTGCTTATCCAGTCCGGTCATATTCTTAATAATTTCAAAAATAATGTAATATGTTATCTAACAAAACAAAATTTTCTGTAGCCCCTCATACAATGTTAAACTATTTTGATCACTATAAAACAAGCCACAATTTCTTAAAAGCAACATTTGAATGTTAGTATGAGGAAATAGCTTGACATGTAAACCATATAAAACAAGTAAAAACCTTCAGCTGCTTATAAGCTGGTTGTCAGTTTATGTATAGTTTCTTCATCTGTGTTTATGGTGATTTTGTGAATCTTTTAAGCAGCTTAAATTCATTCTGATATATCTAGTTGTTGTTTTTTCCCCCCGCTGGACTTTCTTTTTAATACTGACCTCATCTGCACCTTCATCTCACTCCAAATCCCTCAGTATTGTCAAATCTTGACAACCATGGGATAAACCTTTCATTACTCTCAAACTGTTTAAAAACATGTATCCAGTTTGGGTTTTAACAGCAACAGTATTTGAACTTAAGATGTAATAACACAGAGCAGACAAAAATGTGAAAACGCCATTTAGTCCACACAGGTAGCTAAGAATCAGATTATAAATTTAGAGTCGTTTGCAGCTAATAGTTGGTTAATCACTGTATTCTCATACTGCTTACAAAGCTTTTGCAGTCACTTTGTTACCCTTCATTTTTCCCACTGACTGCCTGAAATGCTGCCACATGAATGACTTAAAAGTGGTTGGGTGGTCGGTTTAGTGCTTTTGCACTTAAGCACTGTGAACCTGACAAGCAATTACCAGCACAAGAGGGCAACTCGAGAACTGCTTCCTTTCCGTGGAAGTCAATTCAGCAAAACAAAAATAGAGCTATATCATATTATAATGGAAAAACTTGAATGTTCTAACAATATATTTTTCATCTTTGTAGAATATGCTATCATGTTATTAAAATATACTTTTTAAGTGTGAGCAACATCAGTTATTCATTAATGGTCCCCTACGTTATGCTTCCCATGCTCATTTTGCAGGTCTCTGTTAACCATTATGTTAAGCTGCGTATCAAGCTGATCCAGAGCTCTGGTCTGCAGCTTGGTCCACTTTTAAGCTTACATTACACTATATTTTATGTTAGTACAATGTATTATCACATAAGTACAGTATAAAATTTATATTGTAGGAACATACAAAGTTTTATGTTATATTATGATAAAAACATATTGTAAAAACTTTATATTATTCAAGTGTAAAAAGTATATTGTTATAGCAACAGTTTGTCATTTTATAATGTGGTATAGCTCTATTTCTTTTGCCTGGGAGGCAGCTCTATGCTTTCATATATTTCTTGCTTCACAAAAAGGGTCTCAAAAACAAATACAACAGGGTGTCAAGCTTAAAGCGCTTATAATAACAACTCATAACTCTTACACATACTTCACCAGAGAAAAGCGCATGCTGACAGCAAACTGATGGGGCTTTACAAGAGAGACTTTACTTTGAAGTGAAATGTTGTGTTTTAATATTGTGAGATGTTTTGCCAATAGGATTATAAAGTTGGAACTCGACTTAGTGTTAGTCTTGAAGAACATGCACTTCAAGGCCTTATGGAGGTTTTTTTTAAAGAATTTCTTTGGATATTTCTTACTTCTTTTGTTTGCTAAGTTAGTTAACTCTCACCTGACAATAAGTAAGGCATGAACAAATGCTCCTAAATCCAGGCCTTAATTAATATCTTATATAAAAATAACAAAACAAACCTTGCAAAACACCAATTTCAAATTGGATCTAAGTACTTTGTTAGTAATAACATGACACAGAATCACAATTGGTTTTGAATTATTTACGTTCATGTATAAAGAATACCAGATATAACAAAGATGACACAAAATTGGTTTTACAGCACCAAGAAGGTGATTCCCAAAGAGATATTGACTGAAAACCTGGCATGCACTAGACGGATGAGCTGCAATGATTCCTCACTTCCTGCAGTCTGTTACACACACGCACAATTTTTCACAATTTATTTTATTGAATACATAATAAATAAAGATAACAGTTCAAAAAAACACCTAACTGTATCTTGTGCCAATAAAGAGATTCAAACAAGTTATGAAAGTTTGGCATGCAGTTGATGATTAACTGAACAATGATGCTGTGTCAGATGTGTCAGGTCATTGCTGTGTGCTACTTTTTTTCTTAAATGCATTACTTTCAGATTCTGTTCAAGTTTCTTTTTTCTGTCAGACAATGTTCAACTTTTCTTGTTTCCTTCTGCTCACATTGCAGAGTATTTTGTCATGGTCATTTACAAGGACTGAAATTGCCAGAAGTGGATGTGAGTAAAAAAAAAGCATTCAGAATACAGAAGAGGCCAGTGTAGCTACTGATCAAGGAAACTCTGAAAGATGGCTCCTTATTCTAGTTCTGTTTTGGTTGACTCTACTGCAGTTGGCGTTTTATGAAAATGATCCACTTCTAAGACACAGACCCCAAAGTAAAACAAGAACTTCACTGGACCATCAGAATGTATCTAAGAAAAACTGTTTACTCAATAAGACTTGCTAAGTTTATAGACAAAAACGCAACCATATCTTAGTCACATTACTGAATATACAGCCTCATGATGTCTCTCTGATGAATATCTGTTGTTTACTTCTGATGTTATAACTAGGACTAGGACTTTACCATGTTAAATTTTATTAAAGAATTTCAAAAAAATAAATCAGCTAAAAAAAGTCAACACATTTAATCACATCATAGAATGTAAACCCATAGGGCATTTGAACTAGCTTTCAAATGAGTAAATATCACACGGCCCAGTGCAAGTAAACGTGCTCCATTTGCACTTTGCTCAGCGCAAAGCTGTTGTTGCATGGAGCATGCAAAATAAATTAATGAATTTTAGAACACAGAGGAGCAGGAGCATCATTCAATGAGAAAGCCCCATGACATTTAATGACCAGTTTATGTCATCTGTGCTGGATAACAAGAGTAAAAGAAAGCTGAACACTGCTTTTGTGTGTAAACTTACAGTTGATTGTTACTACAGTGACATAAGATTTAAAATCCAAAGCCAGAAAATACCTATGATGGAAAGAGAGGGGGAAAATAAACTGAACATATGTTAGTGTTACTATTCATAAATTCTTTCAATCTAGAAAGTCTTTCTTTTCAAGAAAAATCCTCTACACATAGAGGATTTAAAAATCCAATTTCCACTAAAATGCAGTGACTGTACAGAGTGACACAGAAAGAGGTTGAACACTTTGGAATATCAAATTACAGAAACCCTGTTCTGTAAAATTTAAAAATGATTACCTTTTCCAACAATTTTCTTTAGAAAAGTATTGCTTGTATGATTGTCAGAAGGCATCTTGAACACAACTGCATCTGGATAGTTGTATGACAGGAAATACAAAAGGAAAATCACAGCATTCCAGTTTCCAATAAATAAAGATAGAAATTGCTGTACATAATCTTAATCCACATTTTAGTCTAATAATGTAGTAATGAACCAAAATGTATTGGAATTGACATACTTTGCTTACTTTGTTAAAAACTTGAATTTGGTTTAAAAATGTGACCTATTGTCTGGAATTTGAGCTTATAGAGTGGGTCTTTTCAGCTTATTATTCAGGTACTTTACAAATAACGCAATGTTAACAACAGAATGTACCTTGTGTTTACCCTTTTCTTATGAAAAATTATAAATAGAGAATATACAATATTAAATAAGGAAAATATTAGTTGTTGTGTTGATATTATTTATTCCTGAAATCCCCAATGGCACTGTAGCTCATTAGAATCTCTTAGAATCTCATACATCCTCCTGCCTCTGGCATCTTTCCAGTGGGTTATAAAAAGTCTACACACCCCTGTAAAAATGTCAGGTTTTGTGAATGTAAAACAATGAGAACATGAAAAATCATTGCAGAACTTTTCCCCCCTTTAGTGTGACACATATGCTGTAATCTATAACTGAAAAGCAAACTAATTTGTACAGAAAAAAACGTAAAAAAAAAAAAAGATGTTACAATAACCTGGTTGCACAAATTTACACAGCTTTATACTAATGGTTTGTTGAATTAGCGTTTGATTCAGTTCAAGCATTCGGTCTTCTTTAGTTCACAGCTGCTTCCAATTCTACTAAATCCGATTAACCATGAACACATAGATGTTGCGCCACAACAAACTGATACACACACACACAAAAACAAAAAACATTTAGGCATACGTAAAGGCAATTTAAAAATCTCCAGCTGCCTGGTGTATATTGATTTTGACTTGTGGGAATAACCTGGAATGTCTGGAAATACCCAAGTGAGCACAAAAAGAAAATGCAAACTCCACATATAAAGACCCAGGCAGAGATTTGAACCATGAATCTTCTTGGTGTAAGGCCACCAACTGGTGTGTTGTGCTGACTGAGTGCTATTTTGAATGCCTTTTAAACACGACTTTGTTCAGAAGTCTGCTGCACCCTGCTACACTCCAGAAAGAAATTGCATAAAAGATTTACATTTAAAAACAATATTCATTGTTGATTCTGTGGGGTGCGATGGACAAACAACTCCCATAGATTAAGGTGTTACCTCATAATTTGCTGGATTTAAAGTATCTCATGCATACATTTGAAGTTAAATACCACAGCCATACCCTCAGGGTTCTTTTGGAGTCCCCGCTTAGGTGTGTTTAGGCAGATGGGAGGCCTGGTCAGTATTTAGGATTGGGTTGTAAAGTTATGGCTGGACATGTGCAGTGTTTGAAGTAGATTATAAAAGAAATGTTAAGATGACAGGACTCATACAATTCTGAAAAGACATTAAATGTTTTGTTAACCACAAGTGTAACCAAATCACAGAAGAGCAATATCATTTAAAAGGTAACAAAAACACAAGTGTAGTTGAAAACATTTATACATAAAGCTTTCCATTTTAATTTAAGATATATTTTCAGCCTTAACAAGAGGAATTTCAATTTTATCTCCATATGCACCTTTTCACGTAACTGCAGTTCTATGGTAGGGTCTATTTCTGCTGATAATGTGTGTTTTCAAACTGCTGAGCAGACGCTTTCAAGTCAGCAGGGTCCTCCAATTAGGCAGTTCTTCAGAGCGATGTTTGAATGTGGAGATTATTGGGAGGAACTGTACAGGCTATTTGTTAAAGCCTGCGTTTTGATAATGGGGACTTTTGCAGATAAGAGCAGTTCTGAGACTCAACAATATACTGGAATACCAAGACTTGAACATTTAGTTTTATTTTATTTTTGTTTCTCTGGGATGTATGCTAAGTTTTTGTGGGTTGTTTACATTTTTAGATTTTCAGAAAAGTGTCTTGTGCTTTATAACTGTCATTTTAATATTGCAGTACATATTCACAAGTCATGCACAGTTTGCATCTACAATGTATGCGATGTATGTGTGGGAGACAGTGTGCACCTGTATTCTCCTTTGTGAGTGCTCATCTAGATCTGAAAGTGTTCTCCCTCTACCGGATTGTTCTAGCGTGATGCCATCATTCCACGTGAATGCCTGATCGGTCAACGAGTTTCACTGCGGGCACCGTGACATCTCGCTCCCCAGGAGGGCTTTTAACATCCGTTGTGTTTGTGTGTATCTGCGCGTCGGTGTTATTTTGGTGTGCTTCCCTAACTATGGATATCACGGATATTACGGCCCTAATTTATGCCACACAGTCTCTGGGAAACAGTTCTACAGTTTATGTAGCACATGTCATGCTTTTCTAGTCTTTGTTTTATGAGAACACATATTTGAATTGGAATTTTTACTCTATTTTGGGCTATTTTGTTTAGATATACCCTCTTTTTAGTGGTATCCTATTAAAAATATAAAATATCAAATAATATCATCAAATTACAAACAAGACTTGTCAAAATGCATATTCATATATTTTTGCACCAGCATAATTTCACACTGGAAAGTGTGCCTCACTGATCTGATGGTGAGATTTTTGATTATTAATTTTTTTTACCTCCCTTCTCAACCTCCCTTCAGTGCAGCTTTGTTTATCACAGTTCGTGCTCTTTTAAGCTTTTTATTTTTTGCTCAAACAGTAGGCATAAGGAAGCTATTTTGTCATAACTGTTTTTTTAAAATTATTATTACTAAGACAGAAACACATCTGGCTAAACTGTATGTAATTACTATTGGAAAAAATAGACATCTCAGTTGATTGAGTTCCTTCAGGCGTTTTAGGATTTAATTAAAGTGTTGATTAGACATGGAGGTACAGCATACACACGTTTCCATAAACTGACCTGTTCCCCCAAAGCTAAACCTTCCCTATATAGTATTTAGTAATCAAATAATATCTTCTCCAGTATGTCCCCTTCAGTTCTAGCGTCTGCTCCCTGAAAGACTGGTTCACGTAACCCTGATTAGCCATAATAGTGAAGCATGAAGCGGTCCAACAAGGTCAGAATTCCTCGATGATTTCTGTTGCTCTGACGTCCATCAGCCAGTGACTTGACGGACATCTTTCTAGTCCACCATGTTTGTTCATCCGGGATGAGAAATGCAGTTACTAATTTAGTCCTAAGAGATTATTTCTATAACATAATTAATTAAATGGTAAATGGCCTGTACTTGTATAGCGCTTTATTTAGTCCATGAGGACCCCAAAGCGCTTCACACTATATTCAGTCATTCACACACGTGATGGTGAGCTACATTGTAGCCACAGTTTCCCTGGGGCACACTGACAGAAGCGAGGCTGCTGGACCATGGCACCACCGACCACCACCAGTAGGCAGAAGGGTGAAGTGTCTTGCCCAAGGACACAACAACTGAGACAGACCGAGCGGGAACTCCTCACTCCTGAGCCACAGTCGCCGCTAAATTAATTTCTGTATCGGTCATGTTGTCTTATCTTTCTCATTTTGAAGAGTCACTAAGGTGTATAGGTTGAATTGTTTCACGGGATATTTCTAATCCACTAAAACAGCAAGTCATGGATTTGTAATTTAAAGTATCTTAACAACCAGATCAAGTGAAGTGTCCATCTAAATTTGAATAAACCTGCTTCAGTTTCTTTTATTTTTAAATCACTGTTTGTGGTGCCATGAATTATGTCACAAAGGATTTTGGTGAAAACAATTTAACACTGCCAGAAGTGGATGTCTGTAAAACACTGGATTTTTATTCTCTAAAGAGGTCAAATTACTAACACAAAACTGCATGCTATTCATTGATTCTCAGTTATTTCTTTGTCAATATGTCTAACTAGCTTGTTGTTTATATGGCTTTTGGTTGTTTTAAAGCCCTGTCTTTTGCAAGATTTAGTTGTAAATGAAAAAGTTTTGTATTTATTCATGGCCCTTAAAATTAAAGTTAATAAATAAACTGCTGCCTGAAGGTCACATACTATTGTCTGGGACTGGTTCAGAAAATTTTTATAATCCTTGGATAAAGTTGTAAACACAAACAAGGGAAATTAAAGGTCTGAATAAATATATAGCACCTTTCCACTACATATTTAAAGCGCTTTATGCTACAGCCACATTCACCCAGTCACACTCAGAAACATATATTTATACACTGATTGGTCGGCAACTTGGGGTTAAGTGCCTTGGACTGGGGCACATCGACTTGTGACAGGAGGAAGCTGGAATCAAAACGACATCCTTTTCATTGCAAGATGACTACTCTACCAATGAGCCACAGTTATCTGCATCAATAGTCTTCACTGATATATGATTTCATCCACCCTTTGGTAGCAGTATAACATAGTGTTCTGGCATACTGGCCTTGCAGAAACAGGCTATTCTCATTACTGCTTCCTTCTTGTACCAACAAAGAATAACAGACTGATGTGACAACAAAGGGCGTAAAAATAACAAGATTTTTGTTTAAACCTGTCAAAATTGGATACTGGAATGACTATTTGAACATCTGAAGCAATTGATGTCCATCCATATATCCTAACGCAGTGAAAGAGGCTTTAATTAATTTGTTTTTTTATTTTTTTACAACTCCTTACCGTGAATTAAAATAAATATAGAAGGGGCTGTATGTTAGGGTGCCCCTGAAGTGTTTTTGGTTCTGCTGTGTCTCTGGACACTGAAAACACACTCACAAACACACTTAAACGCACATTTAGACATGTAAATCAGGTATAATTGCAGTGTTTGAGCTGTAGGCTAATCTGGTTAGAACACACTCAGCTAATTGGCAAAAGATTTACTGACCTCACATGTTATTTGACCTCCAGCACTTATACATCATGTTTATAGAAAGAAAGAAAGAAAGAAAGAAAGAAAGAAAGAAAGAAAGAAAGAAAGAAAGAAAGAAAGAAAGAAAGAAAAGAAAGAAAGAAAGAAAGAAAGAAAGAAAGAAATGGAACGAGCTAGAATAGCAGATTTACTTCCACTCCAGCATCTGCTAATGAAATACTTTCCTTTCTCCCTCATGGGCCACAAGACTGATTTAACAGCCTCATTCACTGCTATAGATTTACCTGTTGTTTCTTCTGCCATAAAATGGGTTTTGGCTTCATTCAAGGGTGTACTGCTAGTTGAGGAGGTGCACCTCTGTGGGGGTGGAAGGCACACTGCGATCACATCCTCCAATGTGTCAAAAGTAATTAGGGTGATCGGAAAGCATACCCTATTATGCGCAGAGAGGTGTGTGCTGGTGTGTGCTGTGTGCCGTTAATTAGAATGATGAGTAGAGTCTAATAAGGCAGGCACAGACCATAAAATTCACCACTTGTCTGTTTTTGTTCTGTTAAGGCGTCTTTTCTTCATCCAACTGAAAATTTACAAGGCACATAGGAAGATTTAGGCTTCAATGATCCCCTCCCACCAAGTCTAGAAATTGCTGTAAAGTACTGTTAACTTTCAGTTTTTACCAACACAATAAAATATTTTTTCTTCATTAAGGAAAAGATGCAATCACAGATTTAAGAATAGATTTCTTGAAAGCCCAGTTAAGAAGTTGTAGTGCCTTTTTTTATTACATTGATTTGAAAAGATAATACAAGATGTCTGATATACTGAGGAAATAAAATGTTCTGTCAGTGTGTACATATTACGCTGCACTGGGTCATGATGTTCAAGCTGTGTGCAAGATCTAATAACAAGAAATGATAAATTATGTGGGCTTCCCAAGGGTTTTATGGGTAGACTGGTGCAATCAATTTTCAATAAGTACATTATGTACACAGTCTATAGTGAGTTTGCCTTAGAACATGCCTTTAAAGCTTTGTGGTGGTGGTCGGTTGCAAAAGCACAGCTTTATTCCGAAAATAAATATTGAATCACTGCTTTTTTACATGACTTATCTGGAACATTTAGGTGTATATAGGGTGTTTTCAAAAGTGCTATTGGTATAATGGTTTTCACATTTTGTAACATTACAACTAAAAGCCTCTATATATTTTATTGGGATAATTTGTGGTAAACCAACACAAAGTAGTGCATAAATATGACTCAATAATTTGTAGAACCACTTTTGATGTCCTTACCAGTTTTGCGTGTCAAGTGACTTATATTTCTGCCCATTCTTGATTGCAGAATAGGTCACGAAAGAATGGAGGACCTCTGTAAACAACAATTTCTAAGTCAGACACAGACTTTTAATCAGATTGCTTGGCTAAATAACATTCCATTGTAGTGTTATTCATCAAAGCATGTACTTTTTGAGTAATCTTCTTGTTGAAAAGCTTTGGGGAGACTGTGACAGGTTTCCTTCCAGTATTGCCCTGTATTTAGCTACAGCCATCTTGCTATCGACTCTGATCAGATTCCCTAGCACTGCAAAAGAAAAACCTCCCCAGAGCATGATTCTTCCTCGACCAAGGCTTCAGGGTTGGGATTTCATTTTTAGGGTGACGTTTCCTGTAGCTAGTGGCAAACTGCAAGCTGGAACTCTGTCTCTCTTTGTTCAACAATTGCTTTATACTTGTGACTCTTGCCAAGAAGTCAGATTTAGGAAGAGTTGAATTTATTGTTGTCCTTTTGCCACATTTTTGCTCTTTCCCTGGCAATCCCTGCAAGTTGTTTAAAGATACAATTGTTCACTTGGCTGTTGTCTTGATTGGGCTGTTAGTTCAGGTGGGTTGCCATGTCAACAAGCAGGCAGGGCGGTGAAGTGTCTTGCCTAAGGACACAACGACCGAGACGGTTGGTGTCTTCTGAAGGCATTTGGTTGCACAAAATTTTATATCTGGGTATCAGAGAAAGGGTACTGAAAACAATTGCACAGAACACCTTGGAGATTCCTATTTGTGCAAAAATGAAAACGGGACGATTTGGATTACAAATAAACGTTTTCAAAATGTTTGATATCATTTTTTTTCTCCTGTTTTATTCTTAAAAAGAAATCACAAATGGTGGAAAATATATTTTTTAACTTTTATTTCAATCATCCCTTCTCGGAGTTGACCTGAATTCAAAGTCCAAATAAATACATTCTGTAAAGCATGCTTGTAAAACAAGATGGTAGGCCTTGGGCACACTTACATCTCTTTAAACTATGGAAACACAAGAGCTGCATTACTGACTTTTTTAAAATTATTTTCTCGATTTTTTTTCTCTCCAAATATTAAGTATTCGTAAACATCTGAAATTTGATAAACCAATTAAATCGACATATTGCCCGGCCCTACTTCACAGTTACCCAGTACTTTGTGTTGGTTTATTGTATAAAATCACAAATAAATATCCAAATGTTTGTGGTGAAAATGTTCAAGAGGATGTTTGTAAAGCACTGTATATATATGAATATTTTTAAAGGCCAAAAATAATGAAAACAAATAATCAAACCGGCAAAAAAGGCTTCCTGTGGAAACTGTTTTTATATTCTGATAAACGACTATTTAAAATCCTTTCTGAAGCACTAAAGCTGCAATAGACAGTGTAGCCATTTTGTAGACTTTGATAGTTGACATTTCGTGGGGAAATTTTCATTATTTATAACAACACTTTGTCTGAAGAAAGAGTTTGGAAGAACTAGGTTACGTCACAAATTAGGTTAACTTGGTGGCTAAAAAGACAAGAACCAAAGTAGAGGACAAGTGAAAGATGGAAAGGCAGAGTGAGGAATTGGAAGAAGTTGGGGTCGGTGTGAGGAGGAGGAGAGCTGATAATGAAGAAAAAGGATGAATATATGAAAGACTGCAAGAGCAGTGCGTGTCGAGAATAAAGGAAGAGGGGGAGTTGTTTGCCTTAGGGTGCCTCGTGGTGTGATGTCGTTGAATCTTCACACCATGTTTTATTACAAAGAACTGTGTGTAAGGGTCTGGGTTATCAACTTGCCAGCTAACTTATGCTGGCTGGAGCATCTCAGCATGACTTCTTGCTGCATTGTGTCACTGGTAATTTTGCACACATTAGTTTAATCCAACCCCAAGATACACAGAAGAGGTGTGAAAACCACTCTTCCTTGAACTCATGGTTATAACAATGTGCATTAGTGGGTTTGCAAGCTTTATCTCGGAGCAGAATAACTGAGGAGTATTTCGCATATTCCACTCTGTTTAAAATGCATAAATGTGCTAGGCTAGTGGAAGGTAATTTGTGCATGATAGCAAATGCTGGCATATATATATATATATATATATATATATATATATATATATATATATATATATATATATATATATATATATATATATATATATATATATATATATGTTGATTTTTTTTTTGCCCTTTTTGCCAAACACCTATCATAACTCACTGCATGCTCAACACATCTGCATCTGCTGTTTATTTGTTTATTTATTTGTATTCCCGGATTTAGATTTTTAGATTTTCAGAAAAGTGTCTTGTGCTTTATAACTGTCATTTTAATATTGCTGTACATATTCACAAGTCATGCACAGTTTGCCTCTACAATGTATGCAATGTATGTGTGAGAGACAATGTGCACCTGTATTTGCCTTTGTGAGTGCTCATCTGGATCTGAAAGTGTTCCCCCTAGGGGAGTGGTTACTAACCCTCCTGGGGTCCAGGTTATAAAATATAATAGTTATGTAAAATACCACAATGACAATTACAAATATGACATTTTACAAACAAAATTCATACATTTCAGATAACATACAAAGGCCAGATGTAATTAACTTGTACATTTCCAACCTTCGATAAAATACCTAACAAATTCAGGTATATCCAAAGCTAAAATTAGATTTAATACTTTTTTTAAAGAATACATACCCTTTAGTTCTCTAATATTTTTAGATAATTTATTGCATTCATGAGATGCTTTGTAGACTGTAGACTGTAGGAAGTTTGTGTTAGCATGTTTTACCATTAATTTAGTATCACAAGCATATCTAGTACAATGGGCGTGTATCTGATCAAAGTAAGTGAACTCTTTGTAAAATGACTCTGGTTGACCTGTTAGAATATTTTTTTAAGGAATATGAGTAGGTTGTACTGCAACTCGAAATTTAATTTGAGGCCATGATAAAGTGCGGTGCATTTCAACAAAATTAGTATAACATGAACTTCATAGGACTAAGCCAGCAGCCTTGTTCTGGACAAGCTGCAGCTTTAATAAGTCTGACTCTGGAATATGATGCTTGCATGTAGCAGAGAGCGGCATATGTATACCGCACACATTAAGTAAATTACTGACAAATGAAAAGTATAACTCACAGAAATGTTCATCAATCAGGAAAACACTCTTTGCACAATTTTTTTGCGGCGGACACAATTTTGCGCACTTTATTTGGAATATTGATAAATCAGGCCCTTAAAGTGTTAAAAACTATTTATTGTTACTTCAAGAAAGGTAAAAAAGTATTTCCTTTCCTTGGTGTTGTACTTCTTGGTATTTCAACTGTCTTGGTATTTAAACGTTTGTGTTGTATTCTGACAGGGTATGATTATAACCAATGCTGTTGGCTCAGGAGCTGATATTAACTCATAAGTGGCACCCAGATGAGTTCAGTGCTGCTACACTTTGATTCATTTATCACACTTACTAGTAGGTTTTACTTACATGTGATTATTATATATCATAGTGTTACATCCTGTTGTAATGTAGAATGTGACCTCAAGTAGCTTATAATTGAAAACCTGTTCCTTTTTATTTTCTTTGCCTTACTTCTGCACTCTAAATGAACTTTGCTTAGTGCAATACCACAGATCAAAGACTTTTATTTGGAAGGAAATAAAAATAGAGTTGCTATTAATTAGATGCCGACATAATTATCTGTGCTTTGGTTGGAATGTTTAATTAATTCTCCAACTTCTCCAAATGTCAAAAAAATTGATACTTCTAATACAAGAGAACAGCAAGACAATAACAGCAAAATGCCAATTGTTCTGTTAGTTCTAAAGATTTGATTTGTTCTTGCAATTTTTTCTTTCTTTCTCCTTAAACGGAATAGTTTTTTTTAGGGAAAGTTGAGTTCCTAGTTTAAGTTATAACAGTTTCCGATTTTTAATGTGTGTCTAAATATATTCAAATTTCTTGGGAAGGAAGAAGCTACAGTCTTTCTTCTTACAGTCTCATCTGTTGTCTAGGTCAGCAGTTGTCCCTGATCAAGCTTAAAAGAAAGCTATTTGAATGGACATAAAGCTATGTCCATGTGAGAGCTCAAGATTTTTCGCTGCTTTCTACTAAACAGCTTTTTACAAAAAAACAAAATATCAGTTCTGACTTCAAGAGCATGTTAAAATGTTCATCTTAATGTTGTAGTGTACCTGCAAAAATGACGGGCAAGCCCTGGTTGAATAAAGAAGAAATAATTATTTGGTGTGTTTACTAATGAGAATGGGATGGATGGATGGATGGATGGATGGATGGATGGATGGGCGGACGGATGGAAATATATTTTCTTGCTCACACAGAGTGCAGAAACATCTAAATCCTTTTCCATACGTTTCTGGGCTGCACAGAAGCCCTCTACAAAAGTTAGAATATAGCCTGGATCGAATGGATTATGTTTGTTCTTATGGGGTCAAATTACTTCTACTTTTGCTTGTACTGTGTTACCCCAAGTCCTGTCCTAATTGTGGATTTTTATCTAACTTTCGTCACGGTGCTAACAGAATAGAGGAAAATGGATTGCAGACACTGTGCGAGGTTGGCTTTTATGAGTTTGAATGGCCGACACCACAAAGCAGTGCTGAAGCTGACGAACAATGAGCAGACTATTAATTAAACCCATACCTGTCCTCTTTCTGGTGTGCATTCTTTTCACCTTTTTCTCCCTGTCTGTCTCTCTTTTTGTCTGACAGAGACAGTGATGGATACAAGGACAGCGACAGCTGAGCTCGGCTGGATATCGTTCCCTGCCAATGGAGTAAGAACAATGTGCAAAAGCTGAGCTGTATGTGTGCATTGGTCTGTGTATGTGCAGCCACCCGTGGGGAAGCAGTTTGACTACACTATACAGAGGTCCATTAACGAGTCAGTCAAAATTTTAATTACAGTGCCAAGGTGACATCAATTAACCACTACTGATGCAAAAAGAAAATACATTCCAAAAGATCAGAACATTAGAGCAAATGAGTCTGTGATAAAACAGAATTAAATTAAATAAAAATTTTTTTTTTTTCCATGATCTGTTATAATCTGGTGAGTTCTTTAAAATACAGCCTTGCAACTAGCTGGTCACAATGGTCTGCTGTGTGAGTGTGTTTGAGGTGAGTCGCTCTAATTGTGATGAATGGTTGTCCCTGTGCAGCACAGAGAAGGTTAGAGCAGAGAAAAAGACAATGAGAAAGGGAGGAAAAGGATGGGGGAAAATTGGGAAGGAGTGATGGAGAAAGTTTAATTTGTGTCTCGTCTTAGTAAATCCATTAATCATCTTGCTGTCTTACTGGCTCTCCCTCTGCTTCCTCCCGTCTCATACCCCATTGCCCCATCTTCACCCAAACATTGCCTAGTGGGAGGAGGTGAGCGGCTATGATGAAAACCTTAACACCATCAGGACTTACCAGGTGTGCAATGTATTTGAGCCAAGCCAAAACAACTGGCTGCTCACTACATACATTGACCGACGGAATGCACAGCGCATCTATGTGGAGATCCGCTTCACAGTACGGGATTGTGCTTCCATACCAAGTGTTCTGGGCTCCTGCAAAGAGACGTTCAATCTTTACTACCTAGAAACTGACAGGACTGTGTCAGAGAGCATCAAAGGGGTGGAGTATTGGGCCAATGCCCCATTTTTAAAGGTAAGCTCAAAGAATCTCAACATTTTGAAAATATGAATTTTGAATGAAAAACGTTTGTTCTGAACATGTTATAGCTAAATACCGTAATTTTCGGACTATAACCCATTACTTTTTTGACACGCTTTGGACCCTGCTTCTTAAACGATGCGGCTAATTTATAGATTTTTTACTGGCTAAGGGGCTCCAGGGGGCACTATAGCAGGAAGTGCAAAAGTGTGACAGACGTGGGGAAAGATTATGCGCCGAAGAAGACACTACTGGTAGTTTTCATGCAGACACCCCTAATCATGGAAAGCACAAAATATGCAGCTTTGAACTTAAAGGCAATTGAACTGGTCGAGAAAGAAGGAAATAGAACTACCGTACATAAGCTTGACATCAATGAATCGATGGTAAGACCTTGAAGGAGGCAGCAGGAAGAACTGACCAAGTGTAAAAAGATGATAAAAACTTTCAGAGGACATAAGGGGCATTTCAACGATCGGAACTTCAACATAATTTAACTAGATCTTTTTCTGACCGGGTAATCTGTTGACCAGCTCCTCTCAGCCACCGTGTCTCCATACACAATCGGCCCTTTAAGGAATCATCTAAAGACATCCGCATATCTCTACAGTGAGCAACATCACTGATCAGCGCAGAAAAGCACCCACAGCAGCAGAAATAAAAAGAGATCCACATGGAAGAAGCAGGGCTAGTTGCTGTGTTTCTGTTTGCTGTTGTTGTAAACTGCTTCCCCTGCAACTCATCTTATGTTTCAAAGCTGGTTGTTTGGTGACATCTACTCTTTTCCCCCTGAATTACAACCAATCAGTGCGATGTAACCACAGCTCCTGCTGAGCAACTCGATCGGGCGATTCCGAGTACATAACCCCATTTAGGTACTCTATTGGTTCCTGAAATGGCCCTGAAAAAGGCCCTGAAAAAGGCCCTGTCGGCGCGCCCAACAAAGTCAAGACGCGCATATCGGGAAGGTCCGGTCAAATTAGCCTGAAGTTCTGATAGTAGAAACACGCCTATAAAGATACTGAAGAAGACGACTTCAGTGGCTTTAGAGAGTAAGATGAAGATGAAGATGAAGATATCGACCAATGACTTTTCTGGTAGGCTAAAGTATGTTTTATTTTCTAAGCAGACATGTTACTGTCATGTTGTGTTGGCACCCTACTGCTGATTTTCAGGCAGAGTTTGAAAAAAAGCACGTCTTCAATTAAAACCTAGAAAAGCACTCAGACCTCCGCCAGGGCCACTCATTCCCCCCCCCCCCCCCCATCCCCATGTTGTTATCTTGTTCTAACTTTGGGTACTTTTGCAAAAAAAAAAAAAGTCTGTTAATGAGACGCATGGCTATGCTCTTCCAGCGGAGAGTGGAGATTCGGGGCTGCTGCGTGAGGGGAGCCACTTGTGAGCTCTCTGACACGGGAGAGGGGTGGAGGTTAGCATTGCTGGTCGGTGGGTGGATAAACGCTTCAAGTCAATTCAACCCCAAAATGTATTCAGTTGTTGATGGTCCGATTGCTGACGTTTCCTGAAAATGTAAACAAATTCCATCCATAACTTATGTTATGTTGCTAACAAACAAACAGACAAACTGGCTTTGAGACATCGCCTGAAAGTTGCTGAAAAAAAAGTCTTCAGTGTACTGTCTTTCTGTGTAAATATCTCATGTTACAACATGAAAACGTGCGGCTTATATTCAGGTGCGCCTTATACCTGTGCAAAATGTATTTTCTTTTAAAATTTAGCTGGTGCGCCACCAGGTGCTCTCAATAGTCCGCAAGTTACGGTACTTTAAAAGTATATTGTACCATTCATGTCACAAAAGTTAAATACACCATTCAGGCATAACATGATGACCACCTGTCTAATGGTGCTTTGGTCCCCCTCTATCTAGCAAAACCAGCCTAACTTGTCAAGGTGAGGCAAGGCAAGGCAACATTATTTGTATTGCACAGTTTCAACATATATTCTTCAGGTAATAGAAGACTGACCTTGTTATTGCTTTTATGTGACCCTGGAGGTCCAGGTCCATTACTACAGAAGGTACACTACGGACTCTGCTAGATCCCTAACAGTTTGTTGCAGTAGCTGACATCAAGATGTTAGCAGCAGATCTTTCAAATCCTGTAAGGTGCAAGGAGGGGCCTCCATCGATTGAAATAGTTTGTTTAGCACTTTCTACAGATTCTTTAGTGGGTTGACATCCTAGAAATTTGGAGACCAAGTCAATAGTTCAAATCCATATGCTCCTCTAATCATCCCTTAGCAATTTTTGCTTTATTGTAAAGACTGTTTTTCTATCAAAGAGGCCATGGCTATTATGGAGTATCGATTCCCGACTGACTTGTCAGGAGCTATGCATTTACATGTGCTAAAAATTGTGATGCACTGTATTCCAGCATCTTTCTGTCTGAACTATCATTAATTTCTTCAGTTGTTTGAGCTAGAGTAAATTGTTTAACCACATGAGTTAGCCTTCCCTCCAGACGTGGATCAGTGAGCCTTGGCTATATGACCTTTTTTTTGGCTCAGCCTTGGGTCATTTCTTATAAGATACTGTCCAATGAAAATAGGGTATAAACACCTCAAGTAAATTTGCCCTTTCACAGACAAAACTATTACAAAGTGCTGTACAGAAAACCAAAATGTAATTATTAAAATTATATGCTGATAAAAAGAGTAGAATAAAACAGAAAATGGAAATAAACATTAAACAGGAAATCTGTTTAAACAAAAAACCTTCTAACATCTTTTTAAGAGTCCACAGTGTCAACCAGTGTTGGTAATAACAGCGTTTAAAAGAACGGCATTAGGTAACGGTGTTCTTTTAACAGTAAGGGGGTAATCTAACTAATTACTGTTTCCGTCATTACAATTGAATGCTCGACTTGGGAGTTGGACAAAAACAAGCAAGAGCCTGTTTGATTGTTGTATGTATTTCAGGAGGAGCTTTAATCTTGGTCTCAGTCTTTTTGGTGAAGGTAATTCGCTGGAAAGCCAGTCACTAATGAGATAAACAGTGGGCTAGGGTCCACAGCCTATCAAATACAGTAAACAACATACTGCATAATATCATCTACATAAAAGTGATAAAACGTACAGTTTTGTTGATGGTTAGATTCAGTCAACAACACATTATAAACCCACTCAACTCTAATCCATTCAAATCCTTATGGTTTTCAATTTTCCTGCTTGTAACACGTTAAAGACAAAATTTTCACTTGCTGCCTAATACGTCCCACTCAGTAACAGAGGTGGGACTCTTTATTCACTTCAAGATTTGATTACGATGCAGAGGGCTACAATGGGATTATAAATTGATTACTGACAAACAAACAGCTGACCTTATTTACAAGTTAATGAGTGAAAGATCTTACACTTCACCTATACCTAACACTAAATCATTCTCAGTGAAACATTGTTTCTCTGCCACATTCTAATAAAGCCCTTTCAAATTTTGACCCATGTGACCCAGATTTACTGTCCTCTTATCAAACAGTGCACAGTTAAGGTGACATAAGATCTTAAGGCAATAACTGTCATCACAAGTTAGAGCTATCTAGTGTGCTTGTGGTTTTAACTGTTAATTTTATTGGTGTTGTAGAGTGTTGGGTTTGCTAATTTTAAAGAAAACCCCATAGAGCAAAACCACTGACTCCAAACTCTTGATTGTCACAGATGATCTGCATCTAAACTGACGTTAAGATGAATCTAGTTTTGACGTTTGTGTATCATGCAAGAATCGTCCGTGGCTCCATCTTGATGCATCAAAAAATAGAATTTTCCCAACCCACAAACACATGCAATGGGTACATTTGCATGTGCAAAATGTCTTTAATCTCATCATAGTTCGGATTAGAATTCTACTGTGTACATGTATCCAACTATGACAAGCGTTTACATCCGTCACACGTTTGATCGGAAAAAATCATTTTGACATGCGCAGAACTATCCAACATACCGGAAACTGCCATAGAAGAAGAAGTAGCAGACTTATGTTGTAAACAAACATGGCTGCGTGCATTTAAAATGGAGCAGTATGATGTTCTTCAGAGCATGCTTTTATTTTTTCTGGTCATGGTTTTACATCTACAAGCCTTTATTGTTGTGTACACAGTCAAATTCTAATACGAATCCCTTTATTTATTTTTTTGCCATTGTAAGGTACGTGACGCAACAGACAATGCACAGTAAATCCACATTCGGAAGAAGTGTTTACATGCACAGTCATCAGAATAACAATCTGCATAACCCAGCCGTCTCAATCGGAAGAAAATTTTGATCTGAATGAGTGTGATCGGGTCAGAGTATTCCGAATGGCGTGTTTACATGAGGCATTGTTATTCCGATCAGGCTTTTAATCCAATTACTTGTGTCCAGATAAACATGGCCAATGATGCAAAAATAACTAGTTTTATTTACATCACCTGTTAGTAGTTGTTATCCCATGCCTGATCAGTGTATATTGCCAGAGCTGATGTGCAAGCAATCAATCAATACTTTTGTAAAATCAAAGGGATTCATTATCAATCACCTCTTCAACCACCCTCTTTGGCTTTACTCTCAGTTAACCATCTACTTCTTCTAGGTGGACACCATTGCAGCAGATGAGAGTTTCTCCCAGGTGGATTTTGGGGGTAGGCTAATGAAGGTGAACACAGAGGTCAGAGGTTTCGGGCCACTCTCCAAGGGCAAAGGCTTTCACCTGGCTTTCCAAGATCTGGGTGCTTGCATGTCCCTTTTGGCAGTTAGAGTATTCTACAAGAAATGTCCAAGCATCGTACAGAACTTTGCTTTTTTCCCTGAGGTATGCAATAAAATCACTAACTATATTTCAGGTTTTTACCTTTGCTGTTTGATAGAGACAGAATTTTAAAAATATGTTTTTTTCATCCAGACACTGACAGGAGCAGAGTCCACATCTTTGGTTATCTCCCGAGGAAACTGCATTCCAAATGCTGAAGAGGTAGATGTGCCCATAAAGCTCTACTGTAACGGAGATGGAGAGTGGATGGTACCTATTGGCAGCTGCAGCTGCAAGGCGGGCTATGAACCAGATAATGGCAACGTGTGTCGAGGTAAGTCTTTGATTTAGAAAAGTTGCTTTGCTCAAGAAAAATGTTTTTAAGAAAAGAAAATGTTAACTTTATTTTACAGTAATATTAATTCAAGTGTGTTCTGAAGATGCTGGCTTAGTAAAAGCTTGCACGCTTCACACACAATTTAACAAGGCAGAGTGGGAGCAAATCAATATTGTGCAAACATGTTTCCAATATTCTGTCATGGTAATGGCAGCAATCAGCATCTGAAAGCAGCAAGAGATGACAGATCATGCAAATGGGCTTTAACTACTCAAAGTATTGTATTATAATCATTCATAAATCATCAACCTTATAAACAAACATATATCAGTATCTTGACTTGGTTTACAAAATATTATAACTGCCTCATCAGATTACATACTTTTGCTCATTGTATTTAATTAAATTTTTCACAGTTCAGCAGGACAAACTATTGCTTTTTGGCAGTCGCAGCTGAATGATTACCCGCACATACATTGAAACAGCACAGTATCATATATTTTTGCCCAAAGGGGCAGGACGCGATGCACCATATGTTCATATCTGCTGAGCCACCCTCGGATAAACGTGGCACCAAAATAACTCCTTTTCCCTCAATGTTCCAAATATCTTCACCTCTTTTTCCTCCTTTTTATATCTGGCCTCCTTCCCCATTTCCTCTCAGAAATAGTACTCATCATTTCTTATTCTCCCCAGAGAGTCTCATCCATTTTGTCTATGTGTGTGTGTGTGTGTGTGTGTGTGTGTGTGTGTGTGTGTGTGTGTGTGTGTGTGTGTGTGTGGGTCTGTGTCTGTGCACGTGTGTGCGTGCATGTTGGGGGGGGGGAACTGTGATGTATGTACATGTGGTGAAATAAGTGAGATCTCTTCATCCCATATTAATTACTTCATATTAATTACTCCAAGAAAGAAAGAAAGAAAGAAAGAAAGAAAGAAAGAAAGAAAGAAAGAAAGAAAGAAAGAAAGAAAGAACAAACAGACTGATGAATAGTATCATGTCTGCTGCTTCTTTAACACATTAAATACATAAAAACATTGACTGTAATGCTTGTCAGGCTGCTGGTGTCAGTTTGCGTTTTGCATTGGCAACATTTCTCATCGTGCGATATTTGAGTGTTTGTATGAGGTAAACCAGTCATGATTAAACCTTTTACTGTGAGGCTGCTCAATCCGTTGTAAAGCATTTGCTGTGTTTTAGTAAAAAAAAAAGAAAAAAAAATACAAAACCCTGTGGTTAGAATTTAGCTTAGTAAGTTGGTAAAGTTAGTATAAAACAACTGTATTCATGCTCACCAGTGATCACATTGATCTCACTCACCTGCATTGCCTCATCATCCCCATGTGTAGCACCTGCTCTATCACCCATTTGAGGTCCTGTTTCCTTTTCTTTGTTTAGTGCTGAATTCTTTTGTTTCCATGCCTGTTTGTCAGTTCCATGTCCTGCTACATGTTCGTCATTTTGTCAATGCCATTGTTCCTGGGGTGTTGTAAGTTTCATGTTCTTATTAAATCCTCAAAATGCACAGTTTAAGCAGCTTTCTGTGCCTTGTCTCTGCCTTGACTCCACTTTACATTAGAACTAGTTGAGAAGCGAATAAACCAGGAAACAAAGGGTCAGAAGGCTAGTCTGTAAAATATTTTTGCTTGCTGACAACAATACTCTAAGACACAAGACAAAACAAACAAAAATAAAAACATCTAAGTCATAAGACGAAAAAAATAGAAAGATGATTGACCTACATATAACCCACACTACTCTGGAGCAAAAAATATTTGCTACCATGAATACCTGTATTGGATAAATGATGAACTTGTAGATCTTTTGACTAATAGAATCAGCATGTTTTCCAGCTCAATCTCTCATTGCTGAGAATTCCCAGGAATTTTGTAGTTGATACAGGTATCAACTACAAAATTCCTGGGAATTCTAAATAAAATATGTTGAGTAATCCCAGGGGATTACTCAACATATTTTATTTTAATTTAGGTTATATCTTTATTATCAGACTTTTTTTCCCACTACAAATAAAAACATTTGATACACTGATAATTTATTCGTTTGAACCATGTAACGTAGGCAGTTAGACCAGAATTGGCATTTTCCATCAACATATCAAAGTTTGAGTGTGACACAACTAATGTTGTGTCATCTGCAAACATAATTGGTGAAAGCAAGTTTTAAACATTAAATGTGTCTTTTATATAAACAAGGAACAACAGGGGACCTAGAATGTAATCCTGCACAAACCCCACACAGTCCTTTAACTGAAAGACATTTTGGAAACATAATTCAATAGTCATTTGTAATATTTCTAAAACCCTATTTGTTTAATTTCCCTAAAAGGATTTTGTGATTTACAGTGTCAAAAGCTATAGTAAAGTCTAAAACATACTACTAGTAAATACATTATTTTCTAGAGAAGTTGTAACTTTGTGGATCAGATTGAGTAAGGCCATGTAAGTGGAATGATTTTTACGAAAACCATATTAGTAGTCATTAAGAACTGCATTGTTTTCTAGATTAATAACTTTTTGTAGACTATTTTTCATGAAAAAAATAGAAAGATGTTTGACGTACATGTAACCCAAACTACTGGGGAGCAAAATATATTTGTTACCATGATTACCTGAATTGGTTAAATGATGTCTGCCAGGATTCTTCCAAAAGACAACACTGTTGGCGCACATAGTCTAAAAGCAAGAGCATATGGTTGTTTCAGCCAGTGCTACCAACCATGCTGTGCTTTTTTGTAAAAGTAGGCTATCCAAATCAAAAGATCTGCCAAATTCCAGGCTGAATATCAAGTGATTCCAATATAGGATTAGATTCCACTGTCAAGCTCAATAACAGCACTTTTATAAGTCGTTGAAGGATTTTCTAATGTTCTCACTGTTAATATAGTGTAAACTGACACTCAGAAGTCATATTTCATTTGAGCTGATTGTCTTTCATTTGAGTACTCAAACTAAAAACAGCCTTAACTGACATGTATATCTCTGTGATGCTGTATCAGCATACACCTGCTTGATGCTCTTGTCTCTGAAAAAGTGATTTACGGTGTCGAGGGACAGTGTTTGTCTTGTCTGTCTTCCCCAAGCTGGCATGTTTTTGGTTTGCTCCGTTTGCCAGTCAGCTGTTAACAACTTGGCATGAAGCTGGACTCACTACTGGAACAGATGGTCATCTTTTTGTGAGGGTTTGAGCATGTCAAGGCACAAAATTGGTGTTTATTTTGCACCAAATCGGCATATTGTGCAAACCATACGCCGCAACTGGCCCATGATCAAAGTCATGATCAAAGTCATGTGTGTGCATATTTAAATGTGTGTTCTTGTGTTTATTCTTGAAAAAACAAACTAGTGTGTGTGCATGAATATTTTGAACCCCATTAACAAAGCAAGAATATAGCACAGTTTAGGCATGCATATGTCATGTGTGTGCATACACAGCTTGCAGAGTTTGAGTTAAACAGAAGTAATGGCTTTTTCTAACTCTTAACTCTTTTCCCCCTGTATCTCTAACTTTACTTCACCAAGTTTTCTAAAAACATGTTTTTAAATCCTTCTCAAATCTACCAGAATGGTTCAGCTTATCATAAGTTTTATAGTGACTCTGGTAGATGGACTGAATTTACATAGCGCTATTACACCGACATTCACATCACAAACACCTTGTAATTAGATAGTAAAGGATGGGTTTGATTCCAGCATTCTTCTGCCACATGTAGATGTGCTCCTGGGCAAGGCACTGAAGAGCAAGCTGCTTACCGATTTGCATATGAAAGTCCTTTACGTGGTTGGTATGACTGGAATTGCACCATATACATTTAGACATTAACATTAATCAAAAGTATGGTTAATTATCAATTGATATCAAGTGTTGCAATGTTTCTAGAATTTGTAGCTGACTAATTTGCAGCCCCAGCTCCTTGGTTAGGTTGGTTTTAAATAAACTGAAGATTTAGAAAGTTGTAGGCAAACTAATCCAATTTAGATTTTCTGACATTGAAGGATTACTGTATGTTATGCATTTTCGGTATTCTAGAAAAATCTGTTCACAACCTCATTTAACCTGCACTCACATGCTTTGCATTTGGAGTTTCACTTGTTTGACATGTCTCCACCCTTGGACACACACACAGATACCTGTACAGAGAGGTATCAAGAGCTAAATAATAGAGGGAACAAGACTTGTTGCCATGGTGACACACCTCACGTGTATGAGCACAGTTGTCAAATAAATGACCTTGACAAGCCAGATGTCTATCTGCCTTTTCAGGAAGAAAGACATACGAAATTACAGTTTGCGACAGACTATAGGGAACATAGGAAACGTGGACACTTTGTTTGGATGAGACCAGAATTTAACACTTTAGCCAACATATGACAGAAAACACTATAAATCACTCTGAACACATAATTAATGAAACACCAATGACAAGCAACAGCACTATGCTTTAAAAATGTTTTTTCTTAAGCATGGTTAGGAAAGCTGGTCAGAGTTTGAGATGGACTGAGCTTAACACAGGGCTGTACTTCAAGAAAACCTATTGAAGCCTGCAAAAAGACATTAGACTGGTATGAAGGTTCACCCTCCAACTGTACAACAACCTTGAACGTACATCAACAGCAAAAACAAAAAGGTTTTAGATCCAAACATTTGGACATGTTCAGTCAAATTTCAACCAAAGTCCAATTAAGAATCTGTGACTTAAAAACTGAGGATCATAGATGCTCTCCATCCCATCTGACTAAACATAAGCTAGTTTTCAAAAAAGAATGGGCCAAAATTGCAGTGTTTATATGTACAAAACTGGTAAAGACACATCCCAAAAGATTAGCAGCTGTATTTGCAGTAAAAGGTGGTTGAGCAATGTATTCACTCGGGAGGGAAGGAAGGGGTTGGAGATAAATTAGTACCAAGCTATAAGAAAATTACTGTATTTTATCAAGGAACAGAAAATAACAATGTTGGTAGGATATGAATTTTAAAGGGGACATATTATACAAATGTGACGTTTTTCATCCTTTGATGTTGCCATTTGGGTGTGTGTTGCCTCTATAAACATTCCAAACATGAATTAAAACCATCCATCCATCTTTTTTTCTTTTTTGTGCAACTTTTTGCTGTCAGAAATCTTGTCCTTCTACAAGCAGAAAAAAGAGCATTATTGTGATGTCACAATAAGCGGAGTTTGCATATAACCACCCCTTACCTGTTCTCGCCCCTCACCTATCAAGCCCCATCCACCAAATTCAATTTCATGCCATTCTCATGTGTGGCAAACCCGCAGCCTAAAAACAAGATGGGTGGGCGTGGTCTACAACCATGCATTTGCATATAAGTGGCATAGCCCTCTACATAGCTCATTCTGAAAGGGACTGAAATTCTCAAGAATTGAGCTGGTGAGAATGCTTTAAGTGAGAGTGATTTTGTGTGAAGAACTTCATGTTTTGTACAGACCATAGTCCTACTATAGGTTGTTTAAAAAGTCCCCTTTAATCTTTAATTGTCCCCTTTTAATAAAAAATAAATAAAACTACATATAGCCTATTAGGCAGCATGTAGGACCACCATTTTTTAAAGCATATTTAAACTTGCATCATTTTATGCCCATACTGAAGCATGTTCGCACTCTGAAACCGTACTGCAAGTGCAGTTAGTACATCAATGAGTTGAAAAAGTGATTTTTTTTTATTAGTTGTAATCTATAATGTCCCACATTGCTAAAATACATTGTGTGTTTAGTTCATGGAACTGGAAAATAGATGATACAAGAGAAAAACCAGCCGACATCCACATGGCTACCAGTAGCATCCAACCAGCCCAAACTCCTTATTTTGTATAAAACACAAGTCGGTGGAATCACCAATGATGAGAAGGATTTTCCCAACAGCTGCCCGTGCTTTATTCAAGTACAGCTGGGAGACTAGGCTGTGTGGGCAAAGTATTTTTTAAACATTTCCAAACATTAACACTGACTGTTTTCAAGCGGTTATGTTGTTTTCTACTCTGGCTATGCCTGCTATTACTATTGTATTTGTTTTTAAAAATCCAACCAAATCTCCAGTCAGTTCTATACTTTCAACTTTTTTAAGATACAGAACATAACAAAATCTAAATAATTTCAGGAACTGAAAGGAATGAATCCAGGAAAAAAAGTTATTTGTTTAATGCTGGTCAAAGTATTAAAACAGCTTAGTACAGAACAAAAACTGGGATAATGTTTTTGAGCATATCGCCCAGCTCCAGACTAAATATGTCGTACTTCTTCCACTTGACAGTTATGCTTTACTTTTTTATTGCAAATAATCCCAGTAAAAGGAATTGTATTTAGTGGCTGTAATGCAAAGAAATGTGAAAAAGTTTAAGCAGTATAAATGCTTATGTAAGACATTGTATTATTTAAACACCAACATTGTGATTTCATAAAGCTCTGTGGCTCAGTGCAACATACTATGGTGAAAAATCAGAGCCTTGGGAATACTATTATTCACCCCTTAAAAACTACTAAAAACCAAAGACTCAGGAAAACCAAGAATTGACAATACAAGTTGTTCCGAGGAGGCACACTATGATAGCATCAGGAGCAGAACATAAAAACGGCTGATAATTGAGTTTATTTTCACATTTATTCTGTTTTTCTTGTTTGTTTATTATTTTATTTTTTCTCTTGACTATTGCTTTCCCAGGATCTTGTTTCCTCAGCCCTATGTATTTTTAAGCATGTGTAATACTCTGAAGATCTTCCATCTATCATATAAGATCCATCAATTCGACCTATAATCATGCCTTATTAAGGCAATAAGGAATTGATCTTACAGCATTTAAAGTTTCATGACAATAAACTTTAGCTACAGAGAAGAAAGATAATCATAGTGACAAGAAGGATATCCATTGAAGAATGAAAGCCATAAAAAGCCCTTTTTTGCATGATTCGAAACCTTTTGGCTCATATGCAAACGCGTGTGTGTTGTACTTGCTAGATGGTTCAGTAACAAAGCAAAGCATTTTAAACACAACAGTGTGGTGGAGGGCATCATGCTGTCGGGGGCGCTTTTCTTCAGCAGGGAATAGAAGGCAGATAGAATTGAAATATGGCCTGAGCTAAGGGTAATTCTGAAAGAAAACCTGTTAGAAACTACAGAAGACTTTACAGTTGGGCATAAATTGACCAACAGTAAAATGACCCAACATATGATTGCTAGATCTACAATAGAAAGCTTTAGAGTAAAGTCCAGATGTAATAGTAGTTCTAATTTACCTATGTTAATTTGTGGGAAGAGCTGAAAAGTGGTGCTTTTCATCCCATCTATCTGAGGTTGTGCTAATTTTCAAATAGCAGGCAAGAGTTTTAATCTGTAGAATTGCAACACTGTTAGAGACCTACAAAAATAGTTGCAGCTGTACTAGCTGTAAAGGTTGATTGTGCAAAGCATAAACTCAGGGGCTGGACACAAATACACGTTTTTAACTTTTTGATTTATAAAACAAAATGAAAACAAAGTATATTTTACTTCACTTCAAAATGCTCTACTTTGTGTCAGCATATCATATAAAATCCTATTAATAGCAAACATAGTTTGTGTGAATACTTTTGCAGGGCACTGTAGGCACAAACATTTAAGTATTTTCTAACATGTCTGTCACTGTAAGCAGCTATGTTTTTTACAAATCTAGTTAAAGTTGGAGGATCATATCCTCTTGGTAAATGACCATGTTTTAGTTTCACAGCAACACATTGAGGTTGAGTTTTCAATTCAATATGCATGCACAAGATTAAAATTGTAACAAAATTTTTGCCAGTTCATCTGAAGAAACAGGATTATGCATGCTTTAAACGTATTTTTGTTGTGAAATGTGTGAACTTTGTGCTGCTAAAAAGGATGCTTCTACTTCATATATTTTCTTTCTGATCCATGTGACACAAGGTTCCTCTGTGAAGACTTTCCCATACCCTGCCACTTATAGAGGGCTGTAGGGATTTGATCATTTTAAATGTTTACTTCTTTTTACATGCCATTTGAACCCATGCATTCAAGAGTTTTCCATAATTTATTTTCTACACATTTATTTTCCCCTTATTATTTTCTGTTTCACAGAAAGGTTTATTCCTTCTGGGTTTTCTCCTCATGGTTTGTCTCATTCCTAGTGGACTGCAGGGTATGTAATGAAACATGTATGCAGGCTGAATAAGAAATAAATATTCTTGGTTCAGCTCAAGTCTCTGAGTAAATCAGTAAGGTTCCGGCCAATAGATCAAATCTCATGAGGCATCCATGTAGAAATAAATCTCAAAATAGGGGAGAACTTAATAATGTTTGTATCTAAATTCTCTCAGCAATGCACATTTGTAGTTGTATTAAGAGCAGGTATATATCCAAGTTTTTAGGTAGTCAAAAGTGGTTATTATTAGGTAGTCAAAAGTGGTTATTATTTATAATTGGATAAATGCCTTTGATTCTTGTTCGCGGCATACAGAGGGGAAGCTTTGTGTTGCTAACAGCTAAATGATGCAGCAGTTTCAGACTCTGCTGACCCATGCCTTGAACACAGCAGCAAATGTAGCTCATTGGTGTTCTGTCTGTGACTGCAATGATTGTAAAAGGTTTTCCGGCCCTTTATGTTAGAACTACAGCAACTAGCATGCTTTGGAAAATTTATATTTTTTTCAGCCTGCTATAGTACCATTGCTTACTGTGGAGGAATTGTAATGTGTTGAAATGTCAGAAATGAACCAATTAAATGATTATAATAATGTGTCATGGTTTAGAAACAGACTTGTTGTAATGGATTGTGTTTGTCCAGCTGAGGCTCTTTTCACAGCATAAAATAGAGAAACAATGTGATGCTAGATTTGAACAAATGTTTGACCGAAGTGTATTGAAATGTGTCATATGTTGTCTTTATAATGCCTTCTTGCGTTGTAGAAGTGAAGTCTGATAGATAAAGATAGATTTTATAACAATCTTCTTATTTTTTAAATGTAGACTGAATATACTGAGACCGAGAGTCTCAGAAATTAGTGAAGTAGAGGCCCAACTTCTTTATGCCCACTATCAATTTTCTCAGTTAAAAATCAAACTACTGTTTTTTATTGGTTTTTCCTCATCTGTTTCTATTTGTCAACAAAAAACTTTAAATGTCAGCTGAATGAATTAATGACTTAAAGGAAACCGTAGACTCTGTAAAAAATAACCCAAATTCAATTGTTTGAACCTTATTTATACTGTGTATCCTATGCGGGGGGGCTGCTGCCTATCTCCAGCAGTCATTGGGTGAGAGGCGGGGTACACCCTGGACAAGTTGCCAGTCCATCGCAGAATAACAGAGACACACAGGACAAACAACCATGCACGCACACACACACACACACTCATACCAAAGGGCAACTTAGAAAGACCAGTTAACCTAACAGTCATGTTTTTGGTGGGAGGAAGCCAATGTACCCGGAGTGAACCCACAAATCCACTGGGAGAACATGCAGACTCCATGCAGAAAGACCCCAGGTTGGGATTTAAACCCAGGACCTTGTTGCTGCAAGGCAGTGCTACCAACTGCACCATTGTGCAGCCGTTTTTTGTTGGAATCCTAAAAACAATTTAGAAACAGATGTTTGTTGTTGTTGTTTTCAAATACTGGTTGAGCAATGTTTGTTCCAGAGGCCTGAGTTATTGGGGAAGTGGAGCTTTTTTGATATTGTTATTTTTCAATGTATCTGTGTGGACATGTTACCTGGAATTTGTTAGTTAACATGACATGGAGGCCTATATCATACAAGTTATACATACTATCATATTATGTGTTAGAACCCACAACACTGGACCCGTTCTTACAAGGTTTCACACATCTGGTTCTCTTTGTCCTGACCTGATTGTAAATTGAAAAAGGTCATGATGTTTAGAAAATGGGTAATGATGAAAAAAAAAATACGGTGGATTCACCTATTCGCAGATTTTTCTGTGGAACGTATCTCCAAATTATTTGCTTAAATCCGCCAGTTCTCTCATTTTTTTCTTTGTACATATCTGAAATATTCAAAAGAAAATTCTGCTTGAGAAGCTGAACTATCTAGCTGCAATGCTACTTGACATGCTACTGGCTGGCATTTGCAAAGCAGCCAATCCAGGATTATTTTACTTGGCGGTGATTGGCTGTACACCCAAAAACAGAAATAAGGGAGACTTTAGATACCAGCTTCTACGGTAGTGCTGAGATGGTTTTTAGTTAATCAGCAACTCACCCCTCTACCAGACTCTTACTCAATCCACCCCTGCCAGAGTCTTACTCCATCCAGGATGTAATTTGTCAATAATCTTTTTACCGCTATGTTAGATCTTAAAACAAAGATGACCAAAAGTCCTGTAATGTGAAAAATAACCAATGTGACATTAAAAATAATAGAATTTGGCTGTTTTTCTTGTATGATCACTGGTCCAAGTTATCTTTTGTTTTGTAATCTCTTCACAGCTTGTCCTCAGGGCACCTTTAAGTCATCCCAGGGGGCAGGATTATGTCAGCAGTGTCCGCTCAACAGTCGCTCAACCATCGAAGCCGCCACCCTCTGTGGTTGTCGGAATGGATATTACCGTGGAGACATGGACAAACCAGAGGACATGTGTACTAGTGAGTCAACACATATAATTACACTCTCAGCACACCTTTCAGTAAAGCCTCAAGATCACTGGGCTAGGCTTACCATCCCAGTAGGTGACATATTAGAGTATATCACAAACTGACAACACTGACAGTCGAATATTTTATAATTAAATGAAAATCCAGCATCTACCTTGATTTATCATTCTGCCTGGAAATTTATGCAACTCAGTCCGAGAGCCAAAACACACACACAGACACACACACATTCCTGCTGGGGGCTTTTGGGAGTAGTAAGTAATAATGTCGCCACACTGCTCAGGCTCTCCATTTCGGTTGAGTATGTGTTTATTGTGTTGAAGAGTCTATGCTGCAAGACGAAGCAGTGAGTTTGAGTAACGCACCCCCTCGGTTCCTCAGAGATATAGTGTAAGTAGGTTAAAACATGAATCATTTTGGACTCATACTCTGAAACTGTGTGTGTACTTTGTGTGCAGCTGTTCAAAGTATGTAATCACTCATGGGTTTTTGTGCAGTTCCCAGTGACCTGAATACATCTTCATATTTAGAGGGATTAAAAACAGCTCTGGTTTAGTCATACTTAGGATCTATTATCTTTATATAGATTGAAAGTCCTCAAAAATATAAAACAAGTCCTCAAACTGATGTTTTTGTGAACCATTAAATGTGTGGTTCACACATTTTTTGAGATATTGGAATCTACAGTTATAGGGCACTTTATTCAGTACACATTGCTAGCAGCAGGCTGAACCTTATTTTGCCATTTTGCTTGTGACATAGGTTCAACAAGGTGAAACGTACCTCAGAGAATTTGGTCCATATCAACATGACAGCCTCATGTTGTTGCTGGAGATTTGTCAGTTGCACATTCTTTATGTGAATCTCCCATTCTTTTTTTGATGTGTCCTCTCTGGCAGTGTGGCACTCAGAATTTGTGTCTGAGTACCAAATAGAACCCCAACAGATCTATTTTCACAAGTGGAGCATTACAGCTTTTGCTACAGTACTCCACTGTATTTATTAGAAATTGATGTTTTTTTCTGATATTATGTACAAAGAGATGGAAAATAAAAGGGAAAAAAGAAAGAAGATGAAGAGAGGTAGAAAAAAAGGTTAAGTGGGAAAGGGATAGTTGAAGATACAACAGAGGAAGGGGACTAAAGAAAGTACAAGATAACATCATAGTCTTCTTCTACACCAGCACGACAGCAGCGAGAGGGGAAAAAACAATAATAATACAGACCTAACAATGTAAACTGTGAACCACACAGCCATAACCCACAAATAAATGTATAAAAATAACAAAAGCGTCAATGAAAAGCTCAAGGTACTGATTATTACAGGATCTAGTTGTGGTAACTTCAGCCAAAGAATGCATCTGTAAACACCTGAATCCCTACACCTGTCTGTGTGTGTGTGTGTGTATGAGCATGCTTGTGCATATAAGGTTTCTCCATACAAGTGTTCAATAGCTGGTGTGAGGAGCTATCGATCCGCCTCCCACAAATCGATGCAGATACGAAGGAGGTCACAGCCATGGACATCCAAAGGACCCCCAGAGCACAGGAGCCCCAGGTGGACCAACGCAAGGTTCACCGCACCCCCCAAGAGAGGAGCAGAGGAGATCCACGGGGGAACATCCGGCAGCTACAATGTGGGCTCTGCCGGCAGCCAGCTACGCCAGGGCAGATCCAGCCATGTACCCAGAGACCCGAAGGCGCCCCGCACCCCAGCAAGGACCCGACGAGGGAACCCCGCCATTGCCAATGAATCTCCCATTCAACTACATCCCAAATGTGCTCTATTGCTGAGGTCCTCAACCCCCGGACTGGTACCAGTCCGCAGGACCCCGCACAGAAAATATAGAATGAACTTACAGTATTTCAGTCTTATTTATCATCCAAGTCTAAACAATGTTTTATTGTTTAGAAAAATGACCGGATTCTTTGCCTTACATCTGCCTATAACTCAACCTTGAGGCATGTCAAGACGCTTGCCTCTGTCATGTGATAACTCACCGCTAAAAACAAACCCACAAGCTAGCAAAATGTTTAAAAAATAGAGGTCTCTGAAAGGTATCTTTTTTAAAAGGAACAGGTCTAGTGAAGAGACAGAAGAGCCTATGACTTCCAAGAATAGGAAAGCTACAGACAGTACCAGGAGTCATACTTTATATATGGAGTTATCGCGACAGGCAATTTCCACGCACCAATCCCACTATATTTTGTGGCAACCTGCTTTCGAATGAGGCAATGAAACCTTTAAAACTGCCAAATATGGACTGTCTCATTACAGAGAAACAGCCACATGGCTTCCATTGTTTCAACGTGTGGTAAGTTGTATTTTTCATGGACATTATATTTGTTTTTGCGGTAAATCTTATTTTAAAGGCATGTTTGAACATTACCATAGCAACCAGAGAGCATTAGGGTCCAGAAAGAATGTTGCTGATATTATGTTGTTGGCGCAATGTTACGGGGACTCTACTAATAAAGTTACAAGCGCACATTGGCTTTACATTTATTATAATAGTATTTTTTTAAAACCAGTCTTTTATGCTGGTTGTATCTTTTTG
Source organism: Valencia hispanica (assembly GCA_963556495.2). Classification (NCBI taxonomy): domain Eukaryota; kingdom Metazoa; phylum Chordata; class Actinopteri; order Cyprinodontiformes; family Valenciidae; genus Valencia; species Valencia hispanica. The sequence goes on along the minus strand of OY747705.1, from coordinate 50,275,071 downwards.
TTTTGTTGCATTTATCAGCCCACCTTAAAGGCCAATCCGTGAAAATATAGTCCCATTTTAAACCTGTCCGTTGCAAGAACAAGGTGGGGACCATTGAGATCTGGTGATTGGGGAGGCCAGTGGTACACTGTGGTTTCAAGGGATGGACAAGGGTCAGCAAGTATGTTGTGGCATTTAAACAAGGTCACCAAACACTTAAAGTGCTGAAAGTATGCCAAACTGTTACAGCACCAACACCACTAGAATGATTGATACAAAACAGGATGGATAAATGCTTCCATTTTTTTCTAATCCTCTGTTGCATAATGCAGTTAATATCAGTTTATTTACATAGCGCCAATTAACAACACGTCATCTCAAGGCACTTTACAAGAAAAGTAATTTAAATTCAATCATACATACATTCCAAACAGTTAAAAATTTTAAGGAAACCCAGCAGATAGTAACAAGTCATTGTCTTGTATAACACTCCTCTTCGATGAACATGTAGCAAGTGTAAAGGAAAAATTTCCCTTTACCAGGAAGAAACCTCCAGGAAGTGTATTGCACTCACTTGAATAAAAAAAAATTAAAAAAAACTGTTTGGGGGCCAGGTAAGGAACTGTTTAGTGCCATGAGTATCATTTAAAGAATAACTAAACCCAAAAACTTTTTTTTGCTTCTGAACTGTATAAATGGGTCTTTACCAATGCAATCTTTCAGTTTCTGGGGATTTTTTTACATTTTGGTGTAAACTTGTTTAATTCTACACTTTTTGGTTTAAAAACGTCTTAGTCCTGCCCCCTTAGGGTTGAACTGTGGCTACTGCATTTGAATTTTGTGATTGGTGGAGAGCGGTACATCACTACGTCACAGGCATTGACTGCATCACAGCAGCCATGGTCTCATAGACACGCTGTGGGTTTGGGTATAAAACTATCAGACATACCGCCCCGTGGCGAGTTTGGAGTTGGATTGCGTTTTTCAGGTTACCATTATTATCACATTAGCACTTAGTTAGCATAGCTAACATACTGTTTTGAACGTTAGCCTATGTTAGCATTACCACTCAGAGACCGGACTCCTCCTGTCTCTCTCTCCCTCAGCTGCAGCTGCAGCGCCAGCCTCGGCAGCGCTGACTCAGCGCCCCGAGCCAGCGGCTCGAATTGATACGGCTCGCGGCCGCTGGGCTCCATAAAGCCTCCCTCTACCCCTCTATCTCTGGTCACGACGGAGGAGATCCGCTGGCTCAGGGCGCCGAGCCAGCACCGCCTGAGGCCGCCGCTGCTGAGGCCGCCGCTGCTGAGGCCGCCGCTGCTGAGGCCGCCGCTGCTGAGGCCGCCGCTGCTGAGGCCGCCGCTGCTGAGGCCGCCGCTGCTGAGGCCGCCGCTGCTGAGGCACTGGGAGACAGGAGGAGTCCGGTCTCTGAGTGGTGATGCTAACATAGGCTAACGTTCAAAACAGATGAACGTCGATCAGATCGATCAGTTGCAAAACTGCCAACGTCGCTTTGGTCACTGTCCATGTTTATGTGTCAGGTTAAGCGAGTGGTCATTGTCCTTCTGACCACACCCCCACGTTTCCTCCTCCGCTTTTCCTCCCCACTTGGCCACACCCCTCCATTCTTCCTGGCACCGCCACTTTGCAGAATTTTTCAAATGTTGTCTGGGGCGGGGTTATGATTTTTCGTGGGGTTCAGTTACACTTTAACTATTCTCGTGTTCTGGTATAAACAAAATAATATGGGGAAAGGTATAGATGTGAATAATAATTTTGCTATTTTGGAGCCATTTTCTTTCTAAGGTAGAGCTACAACTCAGCTGTGAAGTTAGAAGCAAGGGTGACCAGTGGCGGCTGGTGGTTATATTTGTAGAGCGCTTCAGATTAGATTTCCGTTTGAAAAGATTTTACAGTTTTCTTGTGATGGTTGGGCACTTGCGGTGTAAATTTCACAAAATGTGATACAATAGTTTGTATTTGTGTTTATTAGATAGCTATTTTAACATCTTTATTTTGTATTTTGTGTTTGCTAAACACAGGGGAAGGCTTAGCCCTATTAGGCCACCCTCATCAGCCGTCCCTCCCACTAATCAAGTTAATGAGCTGGGTTTTCTTTTTTTAGGTAAGCTAATGTATCCTAGCCAGCATAGTGAGCGGTCATCTGGTTTCTTCACACACTGATTTAAACAATAAAAACAGAGTTTTTTTGGGTAAAAAATTATCTTCTTAATTCAGGAAATAAGAGCTTAAAATTTTTTTTTCAAGTGAATGCCATACGCTTTTTAGTTTAGCCCCTTTATGCTAATTATTCTCCTTTCCTTAAGCCTGCCACAGCTGGTCCCAATCATCTCACACCCGCATCCAATTCTCCACTCCTTCCTCAGTTTTTAAGCTAATTGGTTCTTATTGTTCTTTATTGGATTCTTCTGTCCAATCATCTGTCTGATTTTCATGTCCTGTAGGTTTTCCTTTTATTTTAGTTAATAAACTCTATTCTGCCATAGTTAACAGCTTGACACTTTGGTTGTAATGATTTTAGCTATTCCCATAATGCTACAATTTTTTTTTATTGAATCAAACAGGAGAGGTGCTTTAAAAAGACATAAGCATTTTGTCACTGAAATTACATTAAAATACAGTACATACGGAACCTCAAAATGTTTTAAATCTTTATTTGACACATGTTCTGAAGGTGGGTCAGGGGTTTATTACAGCAGAAAAGGTACAGAAAAATCCTAACCTCAACACTTAGAGCACACTTCTAAAATAATGGTGATAGCGAGAAAAAATAATCATTTGCCAGTGAGAGTGTATCAGGTGTCAAGCTTCTCATCTCGCACAGCTCTTTGAATTACTTAAGCGCTTTGAATTCAAGGGCAAAAAAAACAACAACAAAAAAACCAGGTTATTAAGAAGAGGGCAAACTACAAAAACGGTAGGATTATACTTAAATGTAGAGGAGGGATTCAGAGTCAGATATGAATCAGGTCAGTGGAGTGGAAGAGTGAATGCACAGTTTGTAGATTGTTGTTTGACAAAAAATCCCTACGTTAACATGCCTCACAGGTTGCAGAGTTGATTGTGTGCATTGTCCCTCGTGAGATAAGTGCGTATAATTTAAATTTTGTGTGCAGTGACAGCGTAAAAAGAAGGAAAAAAAAGAGATGGTGTGTCTTTCTCTTAGAGGTTTTCAGTTTTGCAGCAGTGTGGCTAGAAAGTAAACCTTTGTTTTCATGGTAACTTTTCATGTTAAAATGGTTTGAAGTGGTTAAATGAAAAATTGTTTGTACATGAACAATTATTCTCAACATGTTGCATGTAACATTTACAGTATGTATAGCTGTAAATGCACTGTATGCACTGCTTAGATTTTTTTTTATATCTCCTGCTGGTTGCACTTTGATTTTGCAGCGCATCTGTCCTTGGGTGTCTGTTTAAGAATTACATACAAAGACATATTCTACAGGGTCATCTCATTTTATGACTCTTTGATTCAAAATATGCCAAGGCTTAACATCCATTTCATCCCAACTGCTCTTGTTTCATCTGTATCACAGACTGTGTGATGTGTTTGCACTGTCAAGGAGAAGTGAGCCCGCTGGGCCTAACCTTGTGAAAACTGGTTGTGCTTTGAAGAAGTACTTTGACACTGAGTGAAGTCTGAGACTGAGGAACTGATAAAAGACAATGACTGATAGGGCATTTTACTAATGTCAAAGAATGTGCTGACTTAAAACTCTATTTAAGTTTGAATCACACAAAATGGTAATATCATTTTAGGGGTCACTGTGAAGAAAACAATTGCTCAACAATCACATCACTGAAGATATAAGGATTTACTGTTTTTTTTAATTACTTTTATTTCATCACACAAAGGGTCCTCATTTGGAATGATCAAAAGTCCAAATTAGATTTATTAATAAGGTCAAAGGCCCTGAACCACTAGTAATGAGCTAATTCCTTTTATTTACTTGGCTCATAAAAGGCACAATAAAAGTCTCCACCTGCTTGTTTGTGACCCTAACGGTGGGTTCACACCAAAGCGTCAAAAACGCGCCGCACCGCAAAGTTTGACGCTTGAACATACGTAAAATACTATAAAAACAGTGGTGCTTAGTATCTTGCTTCGGACTATCGCAGCTCGCACCAGTGAAAAAGGGGGCGTGTGTGTTTAATCTGCAGGGGTTGCTCGGACAAGTCGGCATTTCCTGGTTCGACACAGTTATGTATAACACGTCACTATGTCATGAGTCAGTCATTTTTCAGGAGAGTGCGGTGCAGCTGCTCAGAGTGCACGATCAGGGGTATTACTGAAAAAATGCGTGAATTAAGCCTAAAACCACTCTGGCAGGGTTTTTTTAATAAGAAAATTGCATTACAACATGGTTGAAAGCTCCAAAAAGTTGATTTTGCATGATATAGGATCTTTAAGGACTACGGGGGTTAAAGCAGCTGTGTTCGGGCCTCTACCATGTCTGTTAAGCCTCAACTGAGTCTTCCCTAAAATATTGTGTGGACTTAGTCTGGATTCACTTACGTTTGTCCTGATACTGACAATCTCTGACATACAGTAGATACCCAAAATATTTAAGTCAGGACTCATCAAATTTATTGTCTTTGTTATAAACATCCACTTTTGAACTTCACGCTTACATATTCTGTATAACAAGCTGTCTGACTAGTCTGAAATGTAAAAAAAAATAATTTTCAATTACTGAATAATAATACAATATTCACACTTTTTTTCCCATTTTCTTTTGATTGAAACATACTGTAAACTATCCACACCCTGCTCTGTTTGTACTGTCACATGCCTGCTTTCTGTTTGACAAACTCGAAATTATGTTTTATAATTGGGTATTTTGTATCAAAGCACATCTTTTGGAATGCAATATAGAGTTTTTGTCAATTTTTAAAGCAATTTCAATGCTTTAATTTTCTGTTAGTGCAGCACAATTAATAATCATATCATCTCTATATCAGTGTATGCAATATTAATATTGCAAAATACTGTACGGAATGCAATAACCATTTTGCATGCTGGATATTCAACCCGTTAAACTGAGTGTTACTGCAGTAGATGTCCACGCCTGACAGGGTTTAGTGTCCAACATGCAAACGCTCGGTGACTGTTGAAAACACAATTTAAAACATAGTGGAGTTAGGAAAATATGGATTTGTTGGTTAATTATTCCAATGTTTCTGTCATGGTCTTGAGATTTGGTGTTTCAAGTTTGTAGTTTTTCCTTCCACTTTGTTTTCTTCCCCTTTTCACCCCAGGGTGCCCTCTTGTTTTGTTCCTCCTGTTTGTGTCTCAAGTTAGTAGTTTTCCTTATTCAGTTTAATTATTATATTTATGTATTTCTGGCACTTCCTGGTTTCTGTATTTCTTCTGGCTCTTAGATGTTTTCACCTCTGTCTATGTCCACCTTCCCATTTGTGTTTCTTAGTTTACCTCTTTATTTAATTCCTCCTTCTGTTCTCCAGTGTTTTCTTAAGTTTCCCTTAGAGTTCTTCTTAGTCTTATCTTTAGATAGTTTCTAGTTTCTTAAGAGTTTTCTGTTTTCCTTGCCTTTCTCGTTTCCCTGCCACTCTGCTCCTACCCAGTTTCACTCATTGGCCTCACCTCCATCTGCTTTCACTAATTGGTCTCCTGCTCCTTCTCTGTTAACATCCTCACTCTCCCCTCAGTATATATTAGGTTCTCACTCAGTAACAACTCGCTGGTTCGTTGTCATCCTCTGCCTGGTTCCTGTTCCTCCCTGTGCTCTTCCCTGTGCTCTTCCCTGTGCTCTTCCCTGTGCTCTTCCCTGTGCTCTTCCCTGTGCACTTCCCTGTGCACTTCCCTGTGCTCTTCCTTGTGCTCTTCCCTGTGCTCTTCCCTGTGCTCTTCCCTGTGCTCTTCCCTGTGCTCTTCCCTGTGCTCCATTTTGATCCTCCCTAGTTCATGTAAGTTCCTTTGTTCCTTGTTTTGTTATTAAATCATCCTTATTTGTACTTTGCTGCAAATTCTACCCTAAAACATGACATGATATCCCAGGATATTATTACACGCAGCCCTACTTCTCTGCATTTTTGCCATGATGAAAGTGAAAATTAGCTCCTAGCCAGTGGTTGCTTGAAATTAATATTTTCCATATTTGACCGTTTTTTTTAAACAGTGGCAGAAAGATCTAAAGGCCATCGGTAATTTTGACAGATTAGTATTCACACTTCTGCCACTTGTTGCAAATGCCCAGACATTTTCAACTGCACGGAGTACAGGTAACTAAATCAATCAAAAAAAGATTGCCATGAGAACATCTGAGCATCATCTCAGACCTGGATACCGTACCTAATGTATGTCACTATCCAAAAGCTGACAGCGTGCTGAAGAGTTGCGGAGGCATGGATCACATCTGTGACTGCATCAGACACAGACTGGGGGTGACAGATCACTACAGCCTACTACTGATGTAAAAAGAGTGCACACAGGAGGATTTCCTCCCACTTAAGCAATCAGAAAAGGCCTCCTTCGGAGAGTCTTGTCGATTTCTGATCACAACTTTTGAACATGTTATCATTTAAAAAATTCAAGGGTAAAAATTGAGTGACTGAATTTTATTTACCTGTCATTCAAAATGACCGACAAACAAAAAAATATAGAGCGACCTCCACTTCTAAACACTACAAATCCTGGTTTAAGAGACTGTCCTTTTCCTCTTTGGTTCTAAACAAGAGAGTATTTGTTTAAATAAGAAAAACTGTGTTGCTGAATTCTTTGACCCCGATTCCCATTTCCTCAGTTTGCTGGTCAATCCATGATGGTTCAGAACACAAGTCCTCTTTTTCCTTCAGAGAAGGCAGAACAAGGCTTAATTTACCCCCAAGTAGAGATTTAAAGTGGCAATTCCGTGATAATTATTTTGTATCACAGGATTTAACAGCAAATTTACCATTTTGGTTAAGTTGGAGTTTCTATCAGTTTCAGTTTAAAGCTTTGACTTTCTGTTAGCCATTTAATCCAATTCTCATTTCTCAGAAAAACATTTTTTTTTTATGTTTCCTCTGTGAGTCTTCTTTCCTCCTTTTTATTAGGAGCATGGGTGTGACAGAGGGGAACCTGCAGATATTTTTTCAATACCTATCTTTTAACGATGCGATCAATACCAGTACCTAAACGATACTTTTCTCGTTACCTATAATTTTAAGTCTAATTTTAAGTGAAAACCAAAAATGCTTGAATGTTTTATTATTAAGCTAAGAAAAAACACAGCAAAGTTTGAGTGCAAACAGTAAACTATATTTTAAAATACATCTTTATTTTTAGTGCAAAAATTAAACATCTAAAATAATTGTACAAAAAATAAAAAGGTATTTACCTTTTAGTGCAAAAGTGAACAGTATGAAGATGAAGTTCAAACTGTTACCGTATCTATTCTTTGGTGCAAGATAGCTCTATTGCTTTACTTTCACAAAATGCGGTCAGACATTTGCTTTGTAGCATTTTCTTTTTCCGCGAACTCGAGTTATACTAGCCAAGCAAGTGGAGAAATGTTGTAAATAAGAGGTGGGGATGTGTGTGACAGAATCCCCAGTCATGTGACCCACAGCAGCGGAAGGAACGGAGCTGGGCTGCTAAATAACTGGGACATTTTATTGAAAAAGTACCAAAATGTAACACTTAAAAATATATGTACATTTTCTTCCGGAATTGGTACCTACCCAGTGTTTTCGGTCGGTACTAAAGAGGTACTAAGTTTGGGTACCCAGGCCTACTGCAGGTTTTATTTTAAGAGATAAAATGATAACAGTGTTAACTTTATAAACTGTCTCCAGCATGTTACATTAGTGATTATGCGAATATTGTAAACTGCATTCTCCATGTGTACTGTTTCTCAAAGATTTCCAAAATGCTGCCAACTTTTTCAAATCTACAATGTTCTTAATTTGATAGCGCTTAGGTACGGTCAGTTCGAAAAGTTGATAAACATTAGATAATGGATTTTTGTTACAACAATTTCTAATTTATTCCCTTTCACTATAGACTTCAAGACACCTTTATGCCTTGTTATTGTTTTGTGAAAGGACTGATGTGGCAAGGGGGGTGGAGTATTATAGCAAAGCTCTAATGAGTAAAGGGAGATTGGAGATGTATTGAAGCTGGGCAGGAAAGCAGAATGGCAGGGAAGAAATAAACAGAACAGAACAGAGAAGAAAAGTAAAGGTTTAAGCATAACACAGAAGAAAAGTCCAAATAGAAAATAATCCTAAATACATAAAGAAAATGAAGTAGAAAACTAACACAGAGGTAACTAAGAATAATAAGATCTAAGTAAGCAAATGAGAAATATAGAAGCACAAGAGAAACTCAAGGTTCAAACATCAATGAATATAACAGGAGGGGAGGAAAAAAGAACAGAAGGGAGAGAAGAAAAACACTAAGGTATAACACTAAGTAAAAAGAATTTCAAATCACATGACAGTCATAAATGCAAACAACGATAATAAGGCTTAAAAGAGGTAATACAGAGGATTAAACTAGGTCTTGTTACGTGCAGACATGCTGCACTTCTCCTCAGTCCTCAGGTGTCCCTTGTCAGAGCTGATTTAGTGATTGGCTCAGCTCTCAATTTTCATTGGCTGTTTCATACTTTCTGGATGGGTTGCACCTGGGAGACCTCCTTATAACAGCAGCTCACTGAACTCATAAGGGGGTGCTCTCCTCACTGAAGGATGTCTCTGCCATTCTTTTGACTGTGGAACTGGATGCTGTTTCAGGTATGTGGTGGGAGGTATGTGGACTAGTTAATCTGGGGTACCCTATACATTCTTGCCCTTAGGCTTACTTTGTTATCTCACTAGGTGTAGCGGTTTGTGCCACCCACTGTATCTGTTTTGGTAACCCTTTTGTAGATCAGTTAGTTAGGCTTTGTTATTTGATTTGATCATTTATAGTTAGTGAATAGTTGGGGTTGGTTTTGTTATGTTTATTTCATTTGTTTGGCACAACCATCTGTCCCTTCCTCCCCCACAGGTAAGGGAGCTGATATCCTTTTTCCACACCAGTCAATAAAACATAATTTCAATCATTTTACATCTTGTTGTCTTCATTCTCTGGTTGTTGGTATGTTACTACCCCCCCCCCCTCGGGGTTGTAACAAGTGGGGGCTCGTCCGGGATTATTAAATATTTCCCAGTGCCACTGACAACCGAGGAATAGACGCAAGATATCGGTGTTGTTTGTGATTGTGATAATGTCCTTTGATTTGCAGACGTTCCTGGACAACCCTAAGGTGGACACACTTGAATTTTGCCGCAAGGCTGACTTGTTATGCATCGCAGCACGTTTTGATGTCTCTGTGTCCAAGAGTATTACAAAGGGTGAAATTAAGTCAATCCTGGTGGAATATTTGGTGGAACTGCAGGTGTTTGGGGATCCTGGTTCTTCTGCTTCGGCTTCTGCCATTAGTATTCCTGCCAATAAAAATGCTGCCCCTGTTGAGATGAAACCTGTGACGGCCCTGTCTACTTCTTCATCTGGGGATGAGACAGAGTGTGGGGCTCCTGTTGTGACTCCACGTCGCATTAAACATTCGTCCTCAGAGTCCTAGCAAGGATGCCAGGCTTCGGGTTCGCCTTGCACAGTTGCAGATGAAAGGGAGCGTAGTGCAGAAAAAGAGCTCCGACTGCAGATTTGCAAGATGGAAATAAAGGCAGATAAAGAGGTCAGACTGAAACAGATGTGGAGGCCATGCAACTCTCTTTGAGAAAGGCTCCAGAAGTGGCCGCTCCTGTAGCTACTTCCAGGGTCTGAGTTTCAGAAATTTGATTTGAGCAGAAATCTTGCATTGGTGCCCACATTTCGTGAGACAGAGGTTGACTCTTATTTTAATGCATTTGAGCGGATTGCAATGGCGTTTGAGTGGCCTAAGGATATGTGGTCCATATTGCTCCAGTGTAAGTGATGGCCGACGAGTTATATTGACCCATAGAAATGTGTTCATATCACACTCTGATAGACCATCTGTACCACGGTTTCTGAGGACAGAAAATCAGTCTTTTCCTTCAGAGAAGTCTAAGGACCCCTCAACTGCTCCTCATGAGGCACGTGCCTGTTTCTATTGCCACAGGGAAGGCCATGTAATTGCAGATTGTCTTGCTTTAAAACACAGTTTTCCTCTGCTCAGCCTAAAGGAATGGGTTTGGTTAAAACTTCACCTCGGTTAGACACCAGACTTATTCAGAGTCCAGATCCCTGCTTTAAACCTTTTATGTCACAAGGTTTTGTATCAGAAACAGGGGATCTAGAATGCCAACAACCAGTGACTATACTGAGAGATGCAGGGTGTTCACAATCCATAATTCGGGGAGGTATTCTTCCCTTGTCAGAGAGGACTTCTTGTAACGCCAGTCTGATTGTTCAGGGTATTGGAATGACACATGTTTTAGCTCCTTTGCATCTTCTTCATGTGCGTTCTTCTCTTGTTAGTGGACTGTTCAAGGTTGCTGTCCTTCCTTCCTTGCCAATTAGGGGTGTTGATTTCATCCTAGGGAATGACATTGCAGGTGGAAAGATTGTACCTGTTCCTGAAGTGTTGGACAGCCCAGTTTTGGAGTCAGGAAATGATCTTTAGCATTTTCCTGAAATGTTCCCTGCTTGTGCAGTCACAAGGGCTCAAGCAAAGAAATATGGTTCTGATTTGTCAATCATTTAGTCCCATGGAACGTGCTCCCAGAAAGAGCAGGGTTATCAGCCTAGCCTAAAGTTCCATGTGACCTTGCAAAGTCTTTTTGTCCAGCTTCAATGGACATTTCCTTACCTGCATCACGAGAAGAGTTTATATCTGCCCAAGGACAAGATGAGTCCATCTCCAAGCGTCGCACCTCTGTTCTTCCTCAGGCAGAGGCTAAGGAGAAAAAGATGGCCTATATTTTTATAGAAGGTTTGTTGATGCGTTGTTGGTCTAATGGAAATCCAGAAGAGGACTGTTCTGTGGTTCATGAAGTGGTGGTGCCAAAAGACTTCCGGTCCCAGGTACTCATGTTGGCTCATGATCATCCTTGGTCAGGACACATGGGGGTCACAAAAATGTACAATAGAGTTCTGAGACATTTCTTTTGGCCTGGACTTAAGTCTGATGTAGCTAAGTACTGTCGCACTTGCCACATCTGTCAAGTAGCAGGCAAATCAAATGATTCCCCCTGCGCTGCTCTGTCCTATTCCTGTGTGTACTGAACCATTTGAAAAAGTGGTTATTGATTGTGTAGGACCACTCCCGAAAGCCAAATCTGGTAATCAGTTTATACTTACTGTGATGTGTACGTCTACAAGGTTTCCTGAGGCTGTTCCTTTGAGGAAGATTACAGCTTCGGTTATAACTAAGGCTTTAGTGAAGTTTTTTTCAGTGTTCGGGATACCAAAGATTATCCAGACAGACCAAGGGACTAACTTTAAATCCTCAGTCTTCGCTCAGGTACTGAAGAAACTTGGTGTTCAGCATGTCACCTCTAGTCCATATCATCCAGAAAGTCAGGGCGCATTAGAGAGATTTCATCAGACATTGAAGTCTATGATGCGTAAACCTTGTCATGCTTCAACCAGAGATTGGGATGAAGGTCTCCCGTTCCTCATGTTCGCTGCTCGGGAGGCAGTACAGGAGTCGCTGGGTTTCAGTCCACCCCAGTTGGTCTTTGGACACGATGTTAGAGGACCATTAAAAGTCCTCAAAGACGTTGGTGGACTCTGAGAAGCCGGTCAGAAATCTTCCAAAACTACGGGAGCGGCTTTAAAAGGCTTGCTGCCTAGCCCGAGATGCTCTAACTACCTCTCAGGTGAAGATGAAGCAACGTTATGACAAGAAGGCAGTTGCAAGGTCATTTCAACCAGGTGACCAAGTCTTGCTCTTTTTGCCTATCATTGGTTCTGCGATGGCCACTAAGTTCTCTTGTCCATATAAGGTCGACAGACAAGTTACCGAGACAAACTATGTCATTCATACTCCTGATCGAAGAAAAATGACTAGAGTGTGTCATGTGAATGTAATGAAACGGTACTGTCCCAGGGAATGCAATGACATGACAGCTGCTGCTTCTCCTGTGGTGCCATTGCTAACAGTAGCCACTCAGGATGCTGAGGATGTGCTGGGTTTGTGTGTAGAACCCTCCCCCCCAAGTAGTTCGGCTCAAAAACACTGAGATCCTGTCAAATCTATCTCATCTCCTCCATCTTCCTGTAGGTCAGAAAGAAGACATTCAGATGCTTCTCTCTGCGTTCCCAGAATTATTTAGTGACGTTCCGTCACAGACTACTGTTGTGTCCCATGACATCTGTTTGACTAGTACACAGCCTATTAAGCAGAGCGCACTTATCGTGTCACCAACCAAGCGAGAGATGATGAGACAGGAGGCGGAATATCTCCTCCTTGACAATTCCAAGTGAGAGTCCTTGGAGTTCGCCTTGCTTGTTGGAAATGAAGCCAGATGGCAATCCACGGTTTTGCACTGATTTTCGGAAAGTGAATGCTGTGACTGTACCAGATGCATATCCATTACCACTGATGGATGATTGCATTGATGACATAGGTCCTGCAACCTACGTCACCAAGCTTGATATGCTGAAAGGTTATTGGCAGGTTCTGTTAACCGCGAAGGCTTCAGAGATCTCAGCCATTGTGACACCTGACCATTTCCTACAGTACAGTGATGCCATTTGGGATGTGTAATGCTCCTGCAACTTTCCAAAGACTCATAAACAAAGTCCTTGGTGGTGTTTCGAACTGCAGAGCTTACCTAGACGATATCGTCGTGTACTCCGACACCTGGACCAACCATGTGGACACTCTGAAAGAAGTGTTTGCTCGTTTGTCCTCTGCATCCTTGACCCTTAACCTTGCCAAGTGCGAATTTGGTAAGAGCACCATTCTCTACCTTGGTCAACAGGTGGGCAGTGGACAGGTGTGTCCAGCTGATGCCAAAGTCTCAGCTATTGCTGCATTCACTGTCCCTACAGGTAGAAAAGAGCTGAAACGGTTTCTGGGAATGGTTGGATTTTATCGCCGGTTCTGTAAGAACTCCTCCTCAGTTGCCTCCCCTTTGTCGGCTTTAACTAGACCATTGAAGCCATTTGTATGGACTAATGAATGCCAACAGTCTTTTGATGTATTGAAAGCCATGCTTTGTTGTTCCCCTGTTTTGTCAGCCCCAGTATTTTCATCTCCATTTAAATTGGAGATAGACTTTAGTGCTGACGGGGCTGGAGCTATTTTATTACAGGAGGATGACTCTGGAATAGACTGTCCTGTGTGCTACTTCTCCAGGAAATTCACTGTTCACCAAAGGACCTACTCGACCATTGAAAAAGAGGCACTCGCCTTAGTGCTTGCTTTACAACACTTTGAGGTCTATGTGGGATCGAGTGTTGCCCCTGTTAAGATATTCACAGATCATAACCCTCTGGTGTTCCTTAGGAGGATGTTTAACCACAACCAGTGCCTCATGAGGTGGGCTTTGCTAGTAGAGAGGTCTAACCTGGAGATCCTTTACAAGAAGGGTTCTGCGAATGTTATTGCGGATGCCTTGTCGCGTTCTGTGTAGTATGGGAGTTGTGTCCAAACAGGGTTTGGACTTGTAAGGGTGGAACTGGATGCTGTTTCAGGTATGTGGTGGGAGGTATGTGGACTAGTTAATCTGGGGTACCCTATACATTCTTGCCCTTAGGATTACTTTTTTTTATCTCACTAGGTGTCGCGGTTTGTGCCACCCACTGTATCTGTTTTGGTAACCCTTTTGTAGATCAGTTAGTTAGACTTTGTTATTTGATTTGATCATTTATAGTTAGTGAATAGTTAGGGTTGGTTTTGTTATGTTTATTTCATTTGTTTGGCACAACCATCTGTCCCTTCCTCCCCCACAGGTAAGGCAGCTGATATCCTTTTTCCACACCAGCCAATAAAACATAATTTCAATCATTTTACATCTTGTTTTCAACAGGTAACAGGTCTGAATAAATATAGGATGAAAACCCACACACGAATCTCAAAGTAAAAAACACCTAAGGATCCTAACAAAAAGCAGATATTTCACAGATAAGATGACAGTTGATAGAGAATCCAACTCTACACACGTGTTTTTATTCTTCAGTGACTTACATTTTCCTTTCAATTACTGTTTTCAGGCGTTCCTTCTGCTCCACGCAATGTGGTCTCAGTGGTGAATCAGACGTCGGTGATCCTGGAGTGGCACTCACCACGCGACACCGGGCACCGTGACGACCTGTCATATAACGTTGTGTGCAGGCGTTGCCACAGCAGCGAGCGGCGGGCATGCCAGCCATGTGATGACAGTGTGGTTTATGCCCCAAGCAAGGAGGCGTTGAAGGGAACAAGGGTGGAGATCAGCAAGCTCCGTGCACACACATCGTACACCTTTGACGTTCAGGTTTGTGCCTGCAGATGTGTTATGTTGGATTTGCAAGGATATGCAAGTCTAGGGTGATTCTTGATGTGGAGTACAAAGAAGCAAGCATAAAGTCCCTCTTATGTTCTGTATTATATTCCTTAAATGTTATTTGTTTGTGAAAAAGCTCCATCCTGACATGATAAGCCTCTTTAAAAACAGCCTTGTTCCAGTCATCTTTTGTTTTAAATGCAAATTGTTTTTCACTAAAATGCTCAAAGACACTGACGCTACATAGATACTTGCTGACCTGCAGGCTTTTATGCAAAATCGGCAATTATATCTCTCAGCTCACAAGGTCACTGTAATGTCTGTAAAGCCAGTACAGTGGTAAACCTTCAATCATCTGCCATCTGGCTCCTTTACTGCACAATTTTAGAGCTATATTTTTAGGTCACCTGCATTTAAATTGTGACATCCAAGGACCTCCTGAGTAAAATAGGCTTTTGGCTATATGCACATAGTTGTTTGAATATGCTTTATGTGATGTTCGTTTTAAAGCTATGTGGAATTACAATTTCAACAGCTGACATAGTGGGTTGCGTGCAAACTACTGTATTCTAATAACACTGAATAAAAATGTTCTAACTTCACCCTCATAGCACTATGAAAACTACAGTAAATAAGTCAGTCTTAATTCAAATTTCAGTTTTATCTTAATGTTGCATTTATCAGCGTTTTGGGAGGAGGGGTTATAGTCTAACCAGCAGCTTCAGTAGTCAAGGAAAGGCAAAAAATTAAATTAAATTAGCAGAGCCTCAAGTAAATTATCATAAATTAAAACCTTAATTTGCCCTGACTAAAGCATTCGTTTCACTGTCAGAATGATTAACTGCACACTTGGCAAACAATACGTGGCAACTGGTCTTGTCTTTGAAACACACTTGGTGAGCATGTTTTTGTCTCAGAGATGAGACATAATATCTAAAAACAACTCACTTTTGTAACAACAATTTTAGCAGTCTTTTCTCTCAGTCCTAAAAAACAGCTTGATTGTTTTTGATACTAGACAGAGACGTCAGTCAAAGGATTTTGCCTTGCTTCATTTTTCTTTTTCACTGCATTATCTGCGTGTTTTAGCTCGATTAGGAGTAGGCCAGTTTGGTTTGACTTCAGCTGGACTGGGGGTATACATGCATTTCAAAGGTCCAAATTTAACCTGACGAAGGCGATAATTAAGTTTTTCTCTAACTGCTTGGAAACCCACTGTCTTTCTCTTTCATGTCTCTGTCCGTCTGTCTGTCTGTTTGTATTTTACCTCTATGTGAGCTGGAGGCCAAGAAAAAAAAGCATTATGCTGAGCGGAGTTACTGCCCTAGCATGTTCAATTCTTTAACATACCAGGCTAGCTTTCATTTCACCTCTACCTTGGATCTCGCTACAAGCTAAAACAGCATTTCAGATAAATAAAATGATGAGAAGCGTATCCTTAATAAAGGCCTTTGTAACATTAACCTTCTGAAATATTAACCTATAAATGAGAATTTTAAACAAGTAACTGTTTTCTGTGTTGTCTGTGGAATAGCTGACGATTTGTTTTTATATTGTGCAGGCAGTCAACGGAGTTTCCAATAAGAGCCCTTACCCTGCCCAACAGCTGTCAATTAACATTACAACCAATCAGGCAGGTGAGTTAGAACTGGATAAAGTAAAGCTGTTGTGCGTGTGTGTTTGTAAGCATCGGTGTGTGTAGGCATACCCCGGGGCACAGTGGATTATATGCGGGAGGGATGGCTGGAGAGATAAAGGAAATTGAGCTACAGCCTTTTAATTCATAAAACATGTTACAGGGTTGTCATATCTTCCCTCCCCCTGTTCTTCCCCCCTTCAGTTCTTTCTGCACATTCACAGCTTTAATCCTCTCTCAACTCTTCTCTTCTGCTTCTTTCTCTCTGTTCCTCTTTTCAGCGTTATCTCCCCTTTCCCTGCCCTCCTTCTCCCATTCAGCCTGCTGCTGTGTAATTCTTGGAGAACATAACATAACCGAGTTATTGCTCCATCAAAACCTTATGGAGATAGACAGAAGTAATACTTCCACTTCTACTTAAATTTAGATTTGAAAGCTACTTTCCTCTGATGGAAAAATATAATTGAACTCATCCACTCCAACAGAGGCTCACTTGTAATAGAAACCTGATCCACTGCCACCCTGACACTTTCCAAGAGCATTTTTAGCTTATGTCAGATGCAACCCCCTCATACTCCTGAAATTTGTAGTCTTCTATAAATAGACTATAAATTTATAGTCTTCTTAGTTACTTCATGTCTTCTCTTAACAAAGAAATATAGCAGAAATGTGATGAAAGACTGTCTTATAATACATTCCTAGAAGCAAAATCCTGAAATCTATTACAGCCAAATGTCTACAGATCCTAAGATTATAGCTAAAAATGTGTGAAAAATATGATTCTTATTCCCCCATCATTGAGAAGAGCAGCAGTTTGCTCAAAGAGCGAAAATGTTTCTACTTCAGTGAATGTGAAAGAAAATATTTCAGGCAATTTATCAATACATTACACAGTATTTGCATATTTATAATGTCAAAGCATCCCCGTGAATCTTAAATCTTAAAATCCCTAACCGGTTGTGTGTTGCATTTGTCTGTGTGTATGTGAATGTTTGCTATATACTAGCTCCCTCAGAGGTTCCCATAATGCACCAAGTGAGCTCAACGAGCCGCAGCTTCTCTCTGTCATGGCCACCACCCGAGCAGCCCAACGGGATCATCCTCGACTATGAGATCAGATACTACGACAAGGTAGACTGGAATGATAAATGTCTCTGTGTGGTTGTGCGTTTTAGTTTTGGTGTTATGTTCTCAGGCAGTAGTTTGCTGGGAATCGATAAAATCAATGTCAAGCGCCTTCATTTCGTCTAGTTACTGAGCACTAGAAACTGTTTTATTTTGCAAACACCTTCGCTCACTGAGATCTGAATGGAAGTGAGAACCATGTTCTGCTCATTACAGGATACCTGAAAATCTATGAGGAGAAAATTTTAGAGTAATTGTGAACTGCAACTGTTGTTGCTCTATTTTCAACAGAGTGAGATTATCATGTGTGATTATCTCCTCAGCATTTGTAGCTCTCTTTACAACAACACAGAAAAGGTTGATCCTTTAAAACGGCCGGTTATTTAAAGGTATGTTTTCATGAAGCTGCAGTGAAACATAACTTGTTATCCTCTTGCCATCACTATCAAGTCATCACATAAGTATGTCAAAAACACATAAGAAATGAAAATAAAATACACAGTATACAAAATACATATTACGGGAATTTACAGCATAACAGGAAGGCTATAAATCCAACTAGCATCCAGCTGTGACACACAAACATAAGATACTAAAACATTTACCTCTTTGACTGTTCGTCATGAAAAGAGGCCCTCAAAAGATTGCTCTGGTTCAGTTTTTTTTATCTTTAGGCATTGTTTAACTTTACTTTAATAACAACAAAATAGAGCTGCATTTCTCTGTGTTTACAGTCTGGGCAATTCTTTGCGGGATCTTGTGGCATTTATAATTCACGTGTGATTTCAGCTCCAACTTCACATGAAATTTCAGTATTAAGCCTTTTAACACTTTTTTACCAGAGGAACTTCTGTAATTATATGCCAAAATAAAATCTAAATCCATTTAACCAAAATTTATAAAGGGTGAGAAACAAATATTTATCTATTCACATAACTTAATAAATACACTAACACCCTGTAAATGGTTCAACAGCAACACTTACAACGTGAATATTTTTGGGACTTTGGTTGCTATTTCCATCACCTTTCATCAGGTAATTGACATAGAAGTTGTGTAATAAAAATGTACTGATGGTTTTGTTGGATGTGGACTATATCTTATGATTGTCTTTTATCATTTATCACATAAACTCTACTTTTATTTGGTCAAATTCCTAATAACGTTTCTCATCGTTACATATTTCCATTTTTTTTTTTTTTTTTGATACCAGGAAGGAAAATCTGAAAGATGGAAATGTCCAAGTTGAGACTTTGGGCTGTTGGTGTTCCTCCCTATCGAACTCCTTATTTTGTTAGAACACATCAGTTGACAACATCTTAACACAACACAGTTCAAATATATGTTATTTCTTCCATGTACAAACTTACTAATAGAATGCGTTAAGCTTCAGGTTGATAGCTCTGGTCATATGTGCTGTACCTTTGAACTGACAGATGGAGTCGGTCCCTAAATGTTAATGGTATAGACATCTGAAATAAACCTTCTGTTTACATTTTGTTTAAAGAAAGGGAAGAGGGACACGCATATCAAAGACAGATAGTTTAAGTCAAGGGGCATGTCATGATTCAGTCCTGTTAGTGCACCATTTAACAACAGGAAGGGGTGCTTTCAGTTCTAGCTTATTGTGATCTTTCATGGTGTGAACTGCCAAAATTCCCAAATGTTAGCTTTAGCTAGATTTGTTCTCAGTTTTGTTTTAATGGCTGCTACACTATTGTAAAAGGTTTCGATGTGTGACTGTTCTGGCTAATGTATTTTTCAAAATATATTTTTAAGTAATTTCTATCACACTATAAAATAAATACACTAAATGGAGTATACATTCATGGTTACCATGATGCAGTTGAACTATGGCATTATTATCCTGGAAGGAAGTGCTATGCTCTTTGAAATCCCCCTCCTGAACACTGGGTGTCTCTGTGACACATATTGGCGAAAGAAAAAGCATAAAGTACATTCCTTTCAGCTTCTCAGTGCATGGCGTGCATAACCCTCATAGCAGCTTTTCCATTAACTGCATTTAAAGCTTTAGTGTTATTTTTTTGATATGCCATTTCAAACTTTTACAGTAAAACCTCTTGTGCAAAAATCAGCCTTCTGTTTACGTTTTTAGTAGGGATGCATGATATATCAGCATTAACATCGGTATCAGCTGGTGTTGTTCATTTTTAGCATAAAATAAGTAAACCAAAAAAAAAGTTAAAATGTACCTATACTAATAACCGATACTTATGTTCATATTAATGCTGTTTTTGGAGGAGTGGAGGGGCATGGTATTGTAGGCACGATTACTCTATCGGAACTTCATGGTAATTTTACCGGACCTTCATGTTGTGCACGTGTCTCCACTTCACTGGGCCGACAGGGCGGTTTTCAGGGCCATTTCAGGAACCAGCCAAATACTGGTCTTGGAGTATGTAGTCGAAAATGACCCGAGAGAGTCTCCCGGTGGGAGCTGTGGTTAAGTCTTACTGGTTGGCGGCATCTGCTCATTTTCTTCTTAGTTACAACCAAACAACCAGTTTGTAAAATTGGAAGAGATGCTGGTAAAGTACATAGCAAACAGAAACGCAGCAACAATCCCTGCTTCTTCCATTCAATCGCTTATATTGCTGCTGCTGTGGGTGCATTTTGGTGCTGATAAGTGATGCTACTCACTGCCAAAATGTTTGATATGCTAAAGTCTTAGCGAATTCCTTAAAGGGCCAATTTTTAACTGCTAAGAGGACCTGGTGGACTGATTCACCCCTTTAGAAAAAGCTTCGGCTAACTGACCCTGAAGTTCTGATAGCTGAAGTGCGCCTAGTGAGGCAGCGCATGGTTGGGGGTGTCTAAATAACATTCCAGTTACATGTCTTATAAGCCTTATCTAAGTAAAAATTAATCAACTAAATGAAACAATTACAGTGTTACCCACAATTGACGACAGCAACGTATAAAAATAGTGAAACTTATTAAAGATTACTGAGTGGTTATAAATGTTTGACATCTTAAAAGATTTGAAATATTTGTTTAAAAATATAAAGAGGCTGCAACACCATCTGTCTTGCAATACCAAACTTGGAAAAGGTTAATTAAAAAGAAAACCTTCAGAACACTGACCACAAAGTCTCTTTCTTCAAGCTTGACAAGGTTGCTAATTACATGAATTGATTTTTTACTTCAAGTCAATCAAAGTAAGTGTATTTGATTAGCTGTAAATTGATTTATAATAGAATCAAGCACAAAATTGTTTTTGGCCCTGGCAGAACAATGTGGGCCATCGGATAGCAAACTTATTAGAGTCCCATTTAAAACATTTTCTGTAATGAAACAAATAGATAATAGACAATAGATAAAAAAGCTCACATGTTTGTTTTGGATGTGTCCCATGTCACAGATGTCTTACTGTTAAGGCATCTTTTTGAAATATCCCTATTTATTACAACATCACTTAAAATAATGATTACTTAATTGTGTTTATTGGGATTTTATAATAATTTTCTTCCCTTTTTAGATTCTCCTTCCTGTGACTTAACATGCCTACTGCTCCAACTGTTCATCAAAATAACTACCACTGTGTTTGGCGGCTGACACACTTGGCATGATAATTAATTAAGGACAGCTGCTGGCAGAAAGCTGTCAACATGTTTGTGATTTGTATAACTGTTGCATTTTCTTTCTCACTGGTGGTAGATGTCAAATCACGTAAATGCATCATTTTTGACAGAATCATCTTGTAATTAGTGAAGATGGATTTTTTTTTTTTGTTAAGTCAAATGTGTATTTGATGGATTCTGTAGCCACAGACATGGTCTTATTGAGATGGAAAGGTTCCTTTCAACAGTAAAAAATTAGCATACACTATCTTAACTATTGGCTACGGTTAACTGTAGATCAGTAGAAATGTGAAATTCTAAGACATTGTGGGGAAAACATTTTGGATTTTTTAGCGATGATATTTCAGAAGCTATATAGTAGTAATAAGATTTAGATTAACTACTACTTTGACATGCAAACTGTTAAAATGATCATGCAAATTTAGTGCTAAGCTATATGGCCTTAAAACAAGCTCACATTTCAGTTATTTATTACAATACTTAAATATTTTGTGATTCACAATGTTGATAAACAACTACATAGACTGCGCCTCTCCTTCAAACAGCAAGATTGAGGATAAAATAAAAAAACCTACAGCCTTTTTATATTATTCAATAGCAAAGTGACTTTGATCTAGTCAAAGCAAAGGTTAAAATCTGGTTTGGCTGCTGTTTTTAAGAACAATAGCTTTGCATAGTGGTTTTCTTTTTCTTTTTGGAAAAAACAAGCAGTAACTGAATTGTTTCAGGAACACAAATCCCTCCAATCACCTGACCATAGGGGTGGTAAATACAGACAACTGACCAAAACAAAATATTATTAACCTCCAAACACAAAAACCTAAATTTGCTGATGCAATGTAACAGCAAATGTATGAGCTGAACATTGAAACCTCAGGCTGATCTTCAGTGACCAGGGATCAGAGGAGCAGTCTGGTAAATCCTTTCCAAATTGCGTTAAAGGAAATTATTGAAGTCATTATTGAAGACAAGGAAATATATACAGCATTTACTTATTAAGGAGTAAAATATAGAAACTTCATTTAAACGGTCAGTTGTCAAAGTGGGTTTGAAATGCCCTCCTGTCACATACAAAGTAACACATGGTCGGCACAAAAGGTCTCTCTCCCTTTCTCTCTGTCTCTCTGTATATGGAGTTAAATCAGGGCCATAATGTTTGTGTATTTGAAAGAAATATTTGAAACTGAAAATATATAAGCTGGGTTAGCTGAAAACGAAAGTCAAGTTTTTGTTGTGGACTTTGAAAAACAAAAAAGTTGTTCAAAATAAAATGAAATGGTCTTGAATGTTTATATTAACTGAAATTTCAATGGTATTTTTATTTTGTAATTTTCTGAAAAAACTTTCATTCAAAAGCTATTTTTTTGCAAGTTTAAGAATTTTTTTTTCTTCAGTTTCAGATTTATTTTTTTTTCAGATCTTTCTAATTAAGGTCAAAGTTTTTTCAGGTTTCAGATTTTTCTTCCAACTTCAGATCTTTTTTTCTACACTTTCAGATTCCTGTTTATCAGTTTCAAACTTTTGGCCCTGATTTGACGTGGTGGGCGGGGCTTCAGAGAGGGGCGTGGAATCATGAGTGGCAGCAGAAGCAGGAGGGTGAAGACGTTGTCGCTACCCGATCGGTACCGGAAGCACGATCCGTACCATGAGCCAATCTGCGCATGTACGCAAGGAACTACTTCTGGAGAGTGGGGGCTTAGTTCTTGAGACGGTACAAGGTGGATGGATTTGCGCTCTGTAAATTAAACATTTTACTTCAACTGTGACTTTTTTCATATAGAACCAGAAACTATCATTCATCTGTTTTACTGCTGCACATATAGCAAAAACCTCTGGAGTCATTTAGACGAGCTATTATTTATAGGAAAGCCGGTCATGTGATTGGCCTTTTCTTTATTATGTTATTAATCCTTTTCGTATAATGGTTAAGCAAGATTGCCTATCTAGTTCTGTTTTATTTGTAAAGTGTAAATGGCCTTGATCTGTAAATATGAATTAACAAATTATAAAAAACAAAAGAAATCTACCCGGAAGTAGTTCCTTGAGCAAATGGGCTCATGGTACGGATCGTGCTTCCTGAACAGATCGTGCAGTGACAGACGTTCCCTCATGTTGCCTTCATGAAATGTGGGAATGAACATAATCTATCAAACACCTCCTGCACTGTATTTATTCAATTCAATTTAGTTTATTTATATAGCGCCAATTCACAACAGATGTCATCTCAAGGCACTTAACAAGAAGTCATTTCAATACATTTATACAAACATTCCAATCAGTTAAAAAGTTTCCTATTTAAGGAATCCCAGCAGATTGCGTCAGTCATTGGCGTGAGGTTGGGCCCCGTTGATGCAGACTTTCCAACCACAGCAATCCTTCAGCAATCCCTCATACTGAGCAAGCATGTAGCGACGGTGGAGAGGAAAAACTCCCCTTTAACAGGAAGAAACCTCCAACAGAATCAGGCTCAGTAGGAGCGGCCATCTGCCACGACCGTCTGGGGGTTTGAGAAGACAGAGCAGAGACACAGAAGATCCGATATAAGAGTACTCTCTGTTACAGAAAGTAAAATGTTGATAACAGGACACAGTGGATGTTCAGCCACTGGGAGCATCATCCCAGTCGATGCCCCCCGTCCAACAGGGCATTGCAGCCAAGCAGGATACCAGACCAGGTATATCTTCTATGGAGAGAAAAACACTGAGAGAACACAAAGTTAACAGTCGAAATAGCAGAATGTACTGTAATACAACTGGAGAGTAGTAGGAGAAAAGGAAGTAGCAGAGTGAAGAAAATTGGTAAGTCTGTCCTCCAGCAGTCTAAGCCTATAGCAGCATAACTACAGAGATAGCTCAGGATGACCTTAGCCACTCTAATTATAAGCTTTATAAAAAAGGAAAGTTTTAAGCCTGGCCTTAAAAGTAAACAGAGTGTCTGCCTCACGGACTAAAACTGGGAGCTGGTTCCACAGGAGAGGAGCCTGATAACTAAAAGATCTGCCTCCCATTCTACTTTTAGAAATCCTAGGAACTACAAGTAAACCTGCAGTCTGAGAGCAAAGTGCTCTGTTGGGAACATATGGAACAATTAGATCTCTGATGTATGATGGAGCTTGATTATTAAGGGCTTTGTATGTAAGAAGGATTTTAAATTCTATTCTGGATTTAACAGGGAGCCAATGAAGGGAAGCTAAAGCAGGAGAAATCTGATCTCTCTTTTTAATATTCATCAGAACTCTTGCTGCAGTATTTTGGATCAACTGAAGGCTTTTAATGGCATTTTGTGGACTACCTGATAGTAAAGAATTACAGTAGTCCAGCCTTGAGGTAACAAATGCATGGACTAGTTTCTCAGCATCACTCCTGGACAGGATGTTTCTCATTTTAGCAATATTCCGGAGTTGAAAGAAGGAAATCCTAGAAACCTGTTTAATATGGGATTTAAATGTCAAGTCTTGGTCAAAAATAACGCTGAGGTTCTTTACGTTATTACTGGGGGCCAATTTAATGCCATCCAGATGAAGTGATTGACTAATCAGTTTCTCTTATTACATGATTGGTAGAGAGTGCATCAAGCGTAACCACTAAAGCTCAGTTATTAAAGCTGTTTCAGTCAGTACTGTGTACAAATTATGCTGTGAGAGTGATCAATTATGAGCAGTTTTCCCAACCACTAAATCAGAAATGGACATTTCCCATGTCACCGTGCGTCAGGAGCGCGCACTGCAACCAGAGAGGCGGATCCGACCGTCTTCACAGCATGATGACAGATAGTCATGTCAAAGTTGTTAATATAGTAACCTTACAGTAAATCGATTAATAAATATCAACCTGGTCTTGTGTTTTTTATATTACACTGTTTATATGCCCCATGGGACAGATATTAATCAATCATCTTGTGTTTTAGGTTGTTCATTCATCACATCATACACTACTGTCTTGTAATTTTTTGTCAGTGGTTGGGAAAACTGCTCATAATTGATCACTCTTACAGCATAATTTGTACACAGTAGGCTACTGACTGAAACAGCTTTTTCTTTTTTTTTTCTTTTTTCTTTTTTTTTTTTAAACAGCTTTAATAACTGAGCTTTAGTGGTTACTCTTGATACATGATAGAGGGAAAGTCTTCACCCTCCTGCTTCTGCTGCCACTCCTGACTCCACGCCCCTCTCTTTGTAGCCCCGCCCACCACGCCACATCAGGGCCAAAAGCTCGAAACTGAAAAACAGACACATGTCATACACTACTGTCTTGTAATTTTTTGTCAGTGGTTGGGAAAACTGCTCATAATTGATCACTCTTACAGCATGGCTTGTACACAGTAGGCTACTGACTGAAACAGCTTTTTTTTTTTTTTTTTTTTTTGAAAAACAGCTTTAATAACTGAGCTTTAGTGGTTACTCTTGATACATAATAGAGGGAAAATCTTCACCCTCCTGCTTCTGCTGCCACTCCTGATTCCACGCCCCTCTCTCTGTAGCCCCGCCCACCACGCCACATCAGGGCCAAAAGCTCGAAACTGAAAAACAGGAATCTGAAAGTGTAGAAAAAGGATCTGAAGTTGGAAGAAAAATCTGAAACCGTAAGAAACTTTTTTGACCTTAATTAGAAAGATCTGAATCTGAAAAAAGAAAATCTGAAACTGAAGAAAAAAATGTTTCTTAAACTTGCAAAAAATATAATACTGAACATTTTGAATGAAAGTTTATTCAGAAAATTACAAAATAAAAATACCATTGAAATTTCAATTTCAATTACTATAAACATTCAAGACCATTGCATTTTATTCTGAACTCAATTTTCAGTTTTTCAAAGTTCACAATAAAAACGTGACTTTCGTTTTAAGCTTACATAATTTATTTTCAGTTTCAAGTATTTCTTTCAAATACACAAACATTATGGCCCTGATTTATATCTATCTATCTATCTATCTATCTATCTATCTATCTATCTATCTATCTATCTATCTATCTATCTATCTATCTATCTATCTATCTATCTATCTATCTATCTATCTATCTATCTATCTATCTATCTATCTATCTATCTATCTATCTATCTATCTATCTATCTATCTATCTATCTATCTATCTATCTATCTATCTATCTATCTATCTATCTATCTATCTATCTATCTATCTATCTATCTATCTATCTATCTATCTATCTATCTATCTATCTATCTATCTATCTATCTATCTTAGTTTTTTTAATCGCATTAATCAAATTTTTTATCGTTCATTTTACTGTTCCTGTATGTAAGTTGCCTTTAAATAAAATGTAGTGGACATCAATTGGCTGTCTGTAGGCCTGCTTATCATGAGCTGACGCTACCGTTGTAGTGGGGAGGGCAAGATGAGTGAGCGGGAGCAGTGAGTTGCGGACAACGTTGCCAATTTAGCGTCTATGTCGCTATATTTAGCGGGTTTTTGGACCCGTCCAGCAATTCTTTTTCAAAAAATTGACTAGCGAGAAATCTAGTGACTTTTTCTGAGGTTATTGGAGAGTTTTGGTTTTAGCATGTATCCTTGGTACTCTCACTGAGCAGCGGTGCAGCCGTGGGCTCGTCTCCCCAATCGGAGCGTTCACAGCAAGCAGGCAAGTCCACCTGTCCCCAGGTCCATCTGGAATCCGAGCAGATATTTACCCCACTAAGTCCAGAATGCTACGAATCGCACATGGTTGAAGTCGAACTTGCAGTCAGACAGCACTGGGACCAGATATATATATATATATATATATATATATATATATATATATATATATATATATATATATATATATATATATATATATAAGAATACTCGGTAACCAAAACTGTGTTTGAAAGGTTTGACTTGGTGAAGGCAAAGCTGCCTAGGGAATCACAACAAAGATAAATGGAAATAGGGTGCAACCCAAAATTTTCAAAAGACCAAATGCAGTTATAAGCATTATCCTCAATTTTCTTTTCATAGTTTATTAAAATACTTAAACGCATGTAGAAACAGACAGGTATGTTTTGATTTAGAGTACATTGGTATAAAGGGATTGGTTTACAGGTATGAAATGAAGTAAGGAAGGAACAAAAAAGCAGCTTGTGAGCACGAAGTATAGGAAGGAGTGTGAATAAATCTGAACCCTTCATGTCACGTGGCAAACATTCTGAGCCCTCAAGAGTTTTCCAACAAGGCCAGGGAAGATTGATTGACGGATCGGTTTTGGATCGTTAGGATAAACTTTAAAGTTCCATCAAATTCAGCAGATGGCTAAAGACTGTCATGCAGATGTATTCTTAATAACTTTGATATTGTCAATTTGGAGATGACACATTGAACAAAGCTTCATCAAATGACAATAACTGATGCATGGCTCCCGCCAGGGTTAGTCCTGTGCCTTAGATTTGGAACCACATGTTTCAGACTCATCCAAACTAACAGGAGGAAACACAAGTGGAAACATTGATAATCGCTCACACAGATTTTATTTGTAATAGTCTTTTTTTACCATTTATCTTAAATATGCCCAGCGGCTAAAACAAACATTTTGTTGTAAACAACACCAAAGTGGTCTATCATTTTTAGTATAATTTTTCTTTCGCTTTTTGTTTCACATTTCAAATTGTGTAGTGTGACCCGGTTTGTGGACAGCGCCGACTAATATTGGCCTTTTGTTTGCCGAGTGAGATTGTCTCCAAGATTAATTTCCTCAACTCAGCATGTACATGTGGGCTTCATATCTCTCTGTGGACTCCAGTACGTGCCAACAGTCACCAGAGACCTCTGGTATCACGCTGATTTTTTTTATCAGTGAAGGAATGAATATTTTCTTACCAGAGACCCGAACACACAAAATGAAACCTTGCCTTACTGGAATAAGATTTCATAAAGGTGAAGATGCTGAAAATGTTTCTTTCACTTTCTTTTTTTAAAACCTCAATGCTATTGTCAGAAGCAGAACAAAATATTTACATGCACTTTCTTCAAAACTCGAAACTTTAACTTTAAGTTTTGTACAGTAGAGGCAAAATATCTAGATTCTATGTCCATCCTGCCTGAGGTTTAGTCGAGTTAGTCCAGATGTAACCGCGCCAACAGTTCCACCCACAACACAGAGGCGAATTGCTAATGAGCTACTGCCGCTCTTCTGAAGCAATGTCCTGGAAAGCGGCACAGGTTTTGTGATTTTGGCTAAAAAACTGTAAATCATAATTTAAAGACCAGTGAGAACACTTTAAAATAGCTCAAAAGACGATCGGAGTGGGTCTTTAATTAATCAAGAACCCCGTCAACCTGTCCCTCTGTTAATGTCACTCCAACCATTCTGCCTGCTGCGGTGAGTGAATGTTCATCTTCGCAGACAGGGACTCTACACTGGAGCATACTATGAGATTGATGAATACTATTTGTGGGTTATTGTCGCAATGATTGATCAGCCCCTTCCTGAACTTCATAGGAGTGGTGTGTATGTGCAAACCATGTTGTGCCCCTATGTTGCAAAAAAAATGTGGCAGCTTGGCTTGGCTGATTAAATGAATGGAAAGGCAATGTTAGTGCATATATTTTTGTTCCACAAGGCAAATGCATGTATCAAAAACCAAGGCTGGTATCTTTAAAATTGTAAATTCATGCGTTATCTCATGCAGTGTATGGCGTCAAATATATCCAGACACTTTATGAACTGAGTGAAATTCTCTCTAAGACAATTCTTGCAAAATAGACATCTTGTGTACTGCAAAAGAAATTTTAATTCGATTTCCTCTCCATCTTTTTATTGTGTAACACTTGGAAATTTATCTGTCTTCATCTTGAGATGAGTCACTTACAGTTAGACAACCGAAGCGTCAATATCTGAATGCAGATCAAAACTGGTGTGACTCTACATTTTAAGGCTGCTCAAGTAATCACCTGCTCGCCCTACTTATAATGGAGAAATGCAGGCTATTATGGAACAACAAGCTGACAAACTGGTGTGAAGAAAGAATGTCCGACCTGGGGCGCTGTTAATTCAGGGGTAAAACTTGTAGGGCCAGATTGCTTTACATGAAAGGCTGCTGCTGCTGTACTGTCAGGTATAAAATTGCCTAAATTGAAGAAAATGGGATCTCTTACTAAGTCTTTTTAATTTGCTGAATGTGAAGCTGTGTGCATGAAAGGTAAGTTACTAGAGGAGCTATCACCTAAAGCTAAGAGTGTTCTAGTCTCTTCTGAAGCTGAGCCCAGGAGCTGGAAAAACACTTCACTGCAGATAGATGAAAAACAAAGAGAAAAGCACCCACAAGGAATTGTGTAAGATACACAGAACTTGAGCCTCCTCACACCCACACTTTTTTACTCCTCATATACCTGTCTTAGCAGAAGAAGAGATATACCGGTTTACAAAATAAGGTCTTTTTTTTCTTTTTAGTTGCTGTTGCTGATATACAGGATCCCCCCCCCCCCG
This sequence comes from Valencia hispanica, assembly GCA_963556495.2. Classification (NCBI taxonomy): domain Eukaryota; kingdom Metazoa; phylum Chordata; class Actinopteri; order Cyprinodontiformes; family Valenciidae; genus Valencia; species Valencia hispanica. The sequence goes on along the minus strand of OY747705.1, from coordinate 50,245,882 downwards.
GTCTGTCTTGTCACTAAGTTTAATGTCTTTAACTGGCTAACAAAGGTCTGAACTACAAACAGTAGCAAACTTTTCCAATTTGGACTCTTTTCGGCTCACTTTTATCATTTCTGTTTTGTAAATACGTTCAGCCACACTTAAAGTCTGAGTTCATTGCAGTTTTCACTGTACAGTTTTATATTTTACGACGGATAGAATGAAATCGAATAGAATAGATATAAGTGAAGTTCTGAAACTTCCATGCATCAGCAGCAGATTGACAGAGAAATTGAAACACTAATACACATAAAACATAAGCAATAATAATGGTAGTAATGTTACATTTACAAGGTAATAAACTGTAGGTAGGTAGGTAGGTAGGTAGGTAGGTAGGTAGGTAGGTAGGTAGGTAGGTAGGTAGGTAGGTAGGTAGGTAGGTAGGTAGGTAGGTAGGTAGGTCGGTACATACAGTCAGGTCCATAAATATTGGGACATCGACACAATTCTAACATTTTTGGCTCTATACACCACTACAATGGATTTGAGATGAAACAAACACGATGTGCTTGTGTCAGCTTTAATTTGAGGGTATTTACATCCAAATCAGGTGAACGGTGTAGGAATTACAACAGTTTGCATATGTGCCCCGCCCTTGTTAAGGGACCAAAAGTAATGGGACAGAATAATAATGGTAAATCAAACTTTCACTCTTTAATACTTGGTTGCAAATCCTTTGCAGTCAATTACAGCCTGAAGTCTGGAATGTATAGACATCACCAGATGCTGGGTTTCATCCCTGGTGATGCCCTGTCGGGCCTCTACTGCAACTGTCTTCAGTTCCTGCTTGTTCTTGGGGCGTTTTCCCTTCACTTTTTCCCTTCAGTCTTCAGCAAGTGAAATGCATGCTCAATCGAGTTCAGGTCAGGTTATTGACTTGGCCATTGCATAATATTCCATTTCTTTGCCTTAAAAAATCATTTGGTTGCTTTTGCAGTATGCTTTGGGTCATTGTCCATCTGCGCTGTAAAGCGCCCTCCAATGAGCTTTGAAGCATTTGGCTGAATATGAGCAGATCATATTGCCCGAAACACTTCAGAATTGATCCTGCTGCTTTTTTCAGCAGTCACATCATTAATAAATACAAGAAAACCAGTTCTATTGGCAGCCATACATGCCCACGCCATGACACTACCACCACCATGTTTCACTGATGAGGTGGTATGCCTAGGATCATGATTTCCTTTTCCTTCTCCATACAGTTCTCTTCCCAGATTACAAATGCAAATAACACATTTGAAATGAACTCTGGACCTTTTATCTGCACATTGTAATTGGGATAATGAGGGAATATCACACACCTGGCCATGTAACAGCTGAGAAGCCAATTGTCCCATTACTTTTGGTCCCTTAACAAGTGGGAGGCACATATGTAAACTGTTGTAATTCCTACACCATTCACCTGATTTGGATGTAAATACCCTCAAATTAAAGCTGACAGTGTGCAGTTATAGCACATCGTGTTTGTTTCATTTCAAATCCAATTAGGTGATGTATAGACCCAAAAATGTTAGAATTGTGCCGATGTCCCAATATTTATGCACCTGACTCTAAGTAGGTAGGTGTTATCAGTCATAACAAATATTAATATCGGATATTGATATCGGCCCATATTTTGGGGCACATCCATGTAATTAACATTGGTCAAGCGAAAGAAAAATATCCTCATCAATTTCTACTTTTATACAAAAATCATTTGTCTTCCCAGACTCAGTTAACCAGTATTTTAGTGACAATTATGCTGACATTTAGAGGAAAATCGCCCATATTATCCAGAAGAACCTGATTTTCTCCTCCCTTTTTTGAGTGATTTTGAAAAAAATATAGTATGCAAGAGGCTCGACTATTTTATGTTTAATGAGTCAGATAAAGGGTAACGCTGCATCAACAACATCCAAATTCAATTCAATTCAGTTTCAATTCAGTTTATTTATATAGCGCCAATTCACAACAGATGTCATCTCAAGGCACTTAACAAGAAGTCATTTCAATACATTTATACAAACATTCCAATCAGTTAAAAAGTTTCCTATTTAAGGAATCCCAGCAGATTGCGTCAGTCATTGGCCAAACAGTTTCTAAACGTATTAATGTAGAAACTTTATGAAGACACTCATATGTTATAACTGTTTCCTGCCTGATACAATGATACATTCTGGCAGTGTTAAATAGGGTCTTGTTTTTTTAACCATTAGAAATCCAAATCCATACTACAAGGTAGGGCTGGGCGATAAATCAATTTTATCGATTAATTCGAATTTGCTGTTTAAGAAGATTTATTTTTGGGAAAATCGAGATTTACCCCCCACCCCCGCTCTCTTGGGCTTCCGTAGTTTGGAGCAAGGTCAGCCAGTCAGTCTCTCACAGGGCATAGACGTCAAAATGGCAACTAGCAAAGAGAAGCTTGTTCCCAAATAAGGGACAATTTCTTACGTTATATGGAACTGGTTCGGTTTTGCGACTTCAGACTTGGAGCAACAAACAGCACGCTGCAAAATCTGTTTAACGGCTGTTTCTACCAAAGGTGGGAGTACGACAAATTTGTTTCAACACCTGAAACAGAGTCACTCCGTCGAGTAGGAGAAGTGGTGCTCTCTACGAGATGCTCAAGCAAGCAGCAGCTCACAAAACACCGCCAAAAGACAAGCCACCATAGGGGAATCATTTTCACACTGTGTCTCTTATGATAAGACGGGTGTCCAGTGGAAAGCAATCACAATTTATATTGCCAAAGATATGGTACCTGTTTATACAGTGGAAAAGCATGGCTTTATTTACCTACTGAAAACTTTGGCACCAGGTATGCACTACCAACTTTGCACACAACTTTGAATTCAGGTAGACTCCCAAAGGAGATATTAAAATAAGAGTTTAAAAAAACTGATTCTGTCATTTGTTATTTCTGTTTAAGAAAGTAAAGGGAGAAAAAGCAATCTATTAAAATCGGATTTTATGTGAAAATATCAGAGATTTTTCTAGGCCATATCGCCCAGCCCTACTACAAAGAGACATATTTCTCATTTTCTTTGTCAGTTTCTTTGCCTGATTTCTTTCTGCCGAAGGTCATTTTTAGGTTTTGTGATGACCATGAAGCCGATATGATGCAAAAATGTGCCACCATTTTAGTGGGGCGCTCTTCTTTGTGAATGACACAGTAAGAGGGAACAAACAGGCTTGAAATGATGTGTAAACCTTTGAGCTAATACTGCATGCAGCACAATCTTAGTGGATCAGATCTCTTTATTGAATTCTTAAGAATGAGAACCATTTGTTAGTTTTGTGGAAGAAAATAAAACAGAGCAAGTGTTTCAGACAATTGAATTTATTTAGGAATTCAAAAGTGTGCACTTAAAAGCTCAACCAAAGTTGTGTTGAATTGGTTAGAACTGCCAGGCTTTACCTAAATAGTGGAACACTAGTTATCTTTGAAAGCATATAATTGGATCCTCTCTGACAGCAAATAATAAAAATTCTTTATTTCACTTGTTTTTGCAACCATCTGTCAGGTTTTTTGTCATTTTAGAGATAAACATAAGCTGTAGTAATCCTAGACACTAAACGACACATTTTAATGATCTCATTGCAGTTTCCACAGCATACAGAAATGCTAATAATTACCCTTTGAACCTGTTCTCATTTTCCATGCATATGTATTAAGCCTCTATTGCTCTTTTGCCCTTAAATAAAATCCAATAAATTAGTAAACAGATACCATTTGTGTGTAATATAATCACAGTATAAAGGTCTCAGAGGGTTCTTAGAGAACATTATTCAAAAGAAAAGTGAAGAGGGAGTAGGTCATAACATTTTATACTAATATACCAAAGGTTTGAGCATATTACGGAGCAGTGCTTGATTCAAATGAATTGTAGTTTGATTAGAAGACCTAGTTGTACTCCACAAATCTGATGTTCTTTATGGAGTGGCAAGATTTATGAGTTGCTCAAAGAAAGCTTTCAGAACTCAATTTAACAGGTTGTCACAAAGCCTGCAAGGAACACAGAAAACATAGCTGTATGCTCCGATGTTTCAGAAATTCAACTTTGTGGCCAACATGCAAAGCACTTTGTTTGGTGGAAAATTTAACACCCAAAGCACAGCATCTCCAGTATGAGACATGGTAGTGGCTGTATCATGGTGAGGGATTATTTTGCTTCAGAAGGACAGGGAAGGTTCTCAGAGTTGATGCAAACATGGATGAAGTTACAGTAAATACGATAATTGCAGATCCTGGATGTGCTGTGAAAAACCTTAAATTAAGCAGGATTTGAAATATTTAACATTTTATTTTAGGGACACACTTTGAGTAGTGACCGAAAGAACGAAATTGCGGTTACAAGCCGCTGAATAGAGTTTCCTCTGCAGGGTGTCTGGGCTCTCCCTTAGAGATAGGGTGAGAAGCTTGGTCATCCGAGCTTCTTCACATCGACAGGAGCCAGTTGAGGTGGCTTGATCATCTGGTTAGGATGCCTCCTGGACGCCTTCCTGGTGAGGTGTTCCGGACACGTCCCGCCGGTAGGAGACCCAGAGGAAGACCCAGGACATGCTGGAAGGACTGTTTCTCGGCTGGTCTGGGAGCACCTTGGGATCCCCTCGGAGGAGCTGGCCCAAGTGACTGGGAGAAGGAAGTCTGGGTCCCTCTGCTTAAGCTCCTGCCCTGCGACCCGACCCAGAAAAGCGGAAGAGGATGGATGGATGGATGGACTATCCAATCTAACTGAACTTCAGCTATTATTGAAAAAACATAGGGACCAATATCAGTCCGGAGATGTGTGTAGTTGTCATAAACTTACCCTAATAGACTTGGAATCACAGTGAAAGATGGTTCTTCAAAATATTGATTCAAGGGCAGTGAATACATATACAAACCTAACTGTTCAGAATTTATTTTCAGAAAATTTTGAACTTAATACTTCGTGTCCACCTGTCACATGAAACCCAGGTAAATTAAACCAATGTGGCATATTTTGTAAGTTTTAGGATGATTAAAACTTAAGCAAGGAACTGTACCTTCCTATAGGTCAATCTAGGAAAATATAAGAGAACAGCAGACAAAAAATGATAACATGATGTGCTTTTACCACTCAGAGGACAATTACAATGAGCCAAGGACAGTGTGAGCGTGAAAATTATTATAGTTACAGTCTCATACTAACAGTCGAACCTCGTATATTGTGCCCTTAGTCGGCCTTATTTGCTGCTAGTTTTCCATTAATAAAATCTCATATTGAAGTCAATTAGGATTCTGCATTTCCCACTGTGAAGCAGTCAACCACATAAAGACTAATTTTAGCTCATAGCTTTAAGTGAAGATGTCCTATGGGAGCAGTTTGATAAGCCTGTTGAGAGAGGACAGGCCTTTCCTTACCAGACAGCTGTGCTACACCCTTTTTCTCTGGCAGTTTTGTAATTTTTTTTACCTACCTCATCTCCTCCAGCTCCTCACTCCATCCTCCCTCGCTCCCACTCTATAGATAATGAGTTTTAATGTAGTAAATTTGATATGGTGGAGAAAGTCAAAATTTCCCCCCAATACTTATCTCTTTCTACCAGCCGTTCCCAGATGGGCTGCCCCCTAACCTCTTCACTCCAGTAAGGATGGAGCCAAGCATTCCTCACCACACACACACAACTCTAGAATCTAAACTCCAACACTGACACAATATCTTTCTTCTGTAGTTACTTCCAAAACTTACCTACAACTACCTAGCTTTTTTGTAAAACTCTACCATCATCCAAAATCTACCTCTTAATTGTCATCTAACATTGTTGACATAAATTTGCAATTACATTTTGTATACACAACATTAAAGACATTATATGAACATAAATTGAGTCTATAACCATAAGGACAAGGAATAAAGTAAGAGGTTTGATCCCATAATGATTAGTATCTTCATACAAGAGAATGGGTTAATGACTGACATGTGGAAAATGGGTTTTTGCTATGAATATTTATGATAGAAAACTCAATCATCTTTAACCCCATGTCTTCTTCTGATAACCCGCCCTCTTTCTCCCCAATCTACCGGCAATTTCCACCCACTCTTCTCCCTCCTGGGCTGTGTTCCTCATCACCACCACCATCTCTTTTCCTCTCCACTTTGCTCCGCCGTCAACCTCCCCACCCCGCTGTCCTTCATTCTCTTGGCACGATTCCCTGCCTATACCTTCATGCCACCGCCACAGCGGACCTTTCTTTCTGCCTCCCGCTCTTAGATTTAGCCTCTGTAAAACCTTGTTATCTGAAAGAAAATTACAGAAAATAGGAAGTCTAAAATGAGAAGAAGGGGGCACAGATAGAGGTAAAAGGTGATAGCCTTGGATTTATGACATACAAAAGATAATATGGGGACGGTTGGAACGGGAGAAGTCCACATGCTCATCTTTCTCTGTGGGAAAAAGCTAATTAACTGCAATAAGCCCTTATTTTATTTGGATAGGATGGAAAAATGAGTGACTCAAAGGAGCAAGGAGGAAGAAAAATGATCACCAGGGAAGGGTTTTGTTGGAGAAATAATTGACAAAAATTTTAACTGTCCTTAAGCTGAAAGAAAGTGAAAATGAATTATGAACAGGACAAAGATGTTGATGTCATATCATAAAGGATTATGTTAATGAGAACCAATGAGAAGTATAAAAAATGGAGAAAAGCAAGTTGACGGACAAAAAGAAAAGAAAGCTGAAACTTGTGGATGTGAAACACAAAAGTCAGCAAACACTCCGTCCGTCCGTCCGTCCGTCCATCCAATTTCTACACCTGGTTGTCTTTGCAAGGTCACAGAGGTGGATGCAGAATGGCTGGTCTAAATCTAAATGTCCAAAATATATTTTATAATTCTTGCATCCTGATTTTATTCTATATGGGTGGAAAATACAGCAGAAATGAGTCAACCAAGATGCCACAGCATTCTTTGCAGATTTTCTTTCAGACCATCATACAGACAAGAAACCAAAATAACAGTGCAGTCTTTCATTTGCATCATTGAAGATCTTGTCAGTTAATATGCTTAAACAGGATCAGGACTTTATTAAAGAGGAACATTGCAATGTTTCACTCCCTTATGGCCAAAATGATGTGCAGTAAGTTTGGGCTTTGGCCCCTTTCTCCAAGAAAACTTCAAATCTTGGTTTTTGGCAGTTATTCAGTATCACAGTGTGTTTCTGACTGTGAAGTAGCAGATTAAAGTGCAAAAAAAAAAAACCCTCTCTGTGACTTTATTGTAATACTATACCTGGTTTCCACTGAGCGCACAGCATGGGTCGATGCTGTTAATTGTCTGTTCCGGTTGTAGAAGCGACCCATACTACCGACCCGTACTGCACCATTGCTGGATCTCCTTTAGTTGTAGGTCAATGGGTCAATAGTACAGTAAGATTAGAATGAAGCTCCTGGCTTCACACTACACAGTCCATTGATTGTGGGGACCGAAAACCTTCACTGATTGTGACAGGCATGAGGCATACTAGTGTGTCATGTTTGTCATTACACTACCTTGACACAATGTTAGTCATTTGGGTTTAACTCAGTGAGGGTCAACTGGTAGAGGAAACGCTCTCCTGATACGGCAGACCATGAAATAGCGTACCGAACTGCACCAACTGGTGCTGTACCGCTCAGAGAAACCAAAGCATTAATGTTAACAGTGACAGCAACTACAAATGTCTACATGTAGATTACTTTACAGTCAGTAGTTGCATAAATTTTTTGAATTGTAATGACAAAAGTATTTATTTATTTGAATGACAGCAACTGTTTAGGGAATTTAACTGAGTAAAAAAAAGAGGAAAATACCCATGGTAAACTAGACGATGATCATCAGTATGATAGCTGATAAGTGGCGCCTTGATGTGCATTTGTATGTACATTTATAATGTCTTTCAGACAAAACATGATACTTGAAAAATAACTAGTTAAAGTTGGAGCTATCAAAATACTGTATTTCAAAATATGTGGTTAACCATGAATATGTTGGTTTAGATTCTCAATCACCCAGGACATAGTAGTCTTGAGAGTTAAAAGTGAAGGCAGCTGGACTTGTTTTGTTATCTTGAAGACGTTTCACCTCTTATCCAAAAGGCTTCTTCAGTTCTGAAATTTAGGTTGTTAGTACCAGCTTATAAGAGCTGATCAGGAGTGTAATTGTTCCTGAATAGATATTTTAAGTCTGATAACCATGAACTTAAATTAATTCATTTCAACCTGGTTGAGCTGGATTTAGAATTAGTTTTTGAGAAGAATGAAGTGATAACACCGCTGAATGTTCACAGAGTGCTGTATCAACCATCCAGCCATTCATTTTATATACCCGCTTATCTGTGAAAGGTTGTGGGGGACTGGGTCCTATCTCCAGGGGTCATTAGCCGAGACCATCACATGTATCCAAGCATATTAATTGGAAAGTTGGATGGAAGGAAAAGTATGTCAGAAAAATATGCAAGAAAAGGGAGCAATGGCATAACGGCAGCAATGAGAGGACTGTGAATCAAATGCAATTCAAGTGTTTGGAGGTCATTCAGAGAGTGTGAACTAGAGCTGGAGTCAGTTCTTCAACACTGACATACCCAGGGTATGGGCTGCAAATGTTGCATTCCTTGATTTAAGCCACTCTTAAACCAGAAACATCAGTAGTAAAAAGATGGATTTTTCCTCCAAAGTGTTCTTTTCAGAGAAAAATAAATGTTGCATTTTATTTTAAAATCCAGGTTCAATAGACTGGAGAAACAGTAAAAAAGCACAGGATGTAGGTTGCTTGAGCCTCAGTGTGAAGTTTCCACAACTCCCCTGTGCTGACAACCTTTTTGGAGATTCGTATTTCATTTTCCTGCAGGTCCTTTTCCAGCACTGCCAAAAGTACCAGTAATTGGTTTAAATGAATCATGGTATCACTGTGCTTGATTGGGCAAAAAAACAGTCTGAGCTGAACCCCACTGAAAATCTATGCAATATTCTCAAGAAGAAGATGAGTGACGCTAGAAGCAAGAGTGCAGACAAGCTGAAGGCCACTATTAAAGCAACCTGGGCTTCCTGAACACATCAACGGTGCCACAGGCTGATCACCTCCATGCCACGCTGTGTTGATGCTATGACTAATGCAAAAATATTAACTATATTTACTGTACAGTTAATGGACATAATTTTCAGCATATTTTAACATAAAAAAACATTTTTGTTGGTCTGATATATTATTTAACATTTCTAAGAAGCTGAATTTTGGGTCTGTGTTGGCTGTTAGCCATTCTCATAAAAATGAACAGAAACATACTCTTGAAATATATATCACTCTGTGTATAAGTTGTGTTAACTAAAGTGAATCACCATGGCGAATTTCCATTTTAAATGATAATTGAATTTATTGTGATGCACCTGTATTTCCTGACAGTTGCCGCAGCACAGTCTGGTGTTTGCGCTGAATAAATGTATCCTGTTCTGCCTCTTTTGCAGTTCCAGTCATCATTGCTGAACAGTTCAGTGGTCCAGAGCGATACGCCTAACGTGGTCCTTGAAGGCCTGAGGCCTGGCTCTGGCTATGTGGTCCAGGTGAGGGCCCGGACTGTGGCAGGCTACGGATCCTACAGCAAAGAGATGCTTTTCCAAACCCTCACTGATGGTAAGAGCGTGGGTGGCTGGCTGGAGTGTGTGGAGATATATGAGTGGAGGTTTTCTGTTGGTGAGGAAAGGTGTTCTGAGCGAAGGAAAAGGTTGTTATAAAGTGCAAACCTGACTGTGAGGCAATTCAGTCTGTCCGCATATCGTGTGCTGTCATGTAAAATGAGTCTTGTAAATTAAATCTTTTGGAGTTATGGGAAATTTTAGGTGTATAAGTGCATAATTACTTTAAAATAGGCACAGCTGTATGCATGTGAAAAAGACCTATATATATATATATGTGTGTATGTATGTATGTATGTATGGGTGTGTGTATATATGTATGTGTGTATATGTATGTATGTATGTATGTGTGTGTGTGTGTGTGTTTCCTGAATTATGGATGTGTTTGTGTATCCCTCTGCAGATGAGTACAAGTCAGAGCTTGGACAGCAGCTCTACCTGACTGCAAGTTCTTTAGTAGGTGGAGTGTGTATTGTCTCTTTGGTAGCTCTTGCTATCGTTTGTACCAGGTAATACACAGCAGACACATGAGTACACACATTCAGTCTCTTACAGACAAACAGTAAAATCTCAGATCCTTTTGTGGTGGTTGTAACGTGTTTTTTCTGAATTGCTAAAACACCAAACTCCATTCTCTAAACCAAATTCTCAGTGGCTCAAGCTTATTCTTTTTAATCAAACACTGTTTTGCACACAGCTGTCATCTTTTACACACAGCAACTCAGAATTCAACGCACATGTATCTGGTGATGTGATTAGACCTATTGGGCAGGATAAAAGTCTGTTCAGAGTACACAGGGGGCCACATGTGCATCTACAATGCATAGACTCATACAGAGAGGCAGAGGAGGAAGAGTCCATGTGAGTGGTGGGGACGAAGACAACCAATAACAGTCATTACTGATTAAATTTGGGCAACTATGGTTCACTATTGTGAATCTGTGAAATGATATTTGTTCATTTTGATTTTATTTTGTTTTTTTGTTTTTTATTATCTATATTCAATTCAATTTCAATTTAGTTTATTTATAAATGGTAAATGGCCTGCATTTGTATAGCGCTTTTTCAGTCAGAGGACCAAAAAGCGTTCTACACTACATTCAGTCATTCACCCATTCATGCACACATTCACACACTTATATTGTGCCCGTTCACAACACATGTCATCTCAAAGCACTTTACAAGAAAAGTCATTTCAATTGAATCATACATACATTCCAATTAATCATTAAAGGGGGGGTATTTTGCAAAATTGACTTTCTGACGCTTAATATCCAGAGAACCTGTCTTTCCCTCGTTAAAAACATGCCTGAAGTGTTGCTCTGACCCATTCACTCATGTTAGAGTAATCTTTGGGTCTCTGCTGGTAGTTCTCGGGGTTGCTGAAATGCCTGCTCCCACCTATCCCCGCCTTTTCCATCCATCTCCTCCTCCAACCTTACGTACTCAGCCGAGAGCCTCGCCCCTGCAGAGCTCTCCTACCCCTCTCCACTACTCCCCACCCTGCCCCACCTCACACAACTCTGGCTGAGTCCCAGGTGCAGTAATTATAACACACCAGCTGCAGCTGCGCGTCTTTTGTGGGATTTTTCTTCCGACTCCGTGCATTCTGCGATGATGCACAGTATGTGACGAACTGCAGGGGGAGTGTTAGAAAGAGTAGGAGGGTCTTAGAGAGGCACAGGCGAAAATCAAGGCGTCCAATACGGAAGTAAATCTCTTTAAGGTGGATTTGGATATATGACAGACTTTTAAAAGACTTAAGGTGACAGTTTTATTGGAGTGTGCTATAGAAGGGTAATATGTGCTTGGAAGAGGCATAATACCCCCCTTTAAATTAATTCTAATCATTTTAAAAGTTTTCTATCTAACGAAACCCAGGAGATTACATCAAGTCATTCAGCACTTCACCTCACTGTTACCGTTGTAATTTCTTGTTAAATGCACTTAAAATGTTTCCTGTTAACTACATGGTCTGGAGGCTGTGTCTTCAATTATTTGATGTAGTGTCTAACGAATGTTCTGTGGTGAATAACACATTGTATGGTTTTGAACACATGATGACTGATTTTGAGGTGATAGTTCAATTTTGAGAAAAAAAACGTCTGGGGTTTTTTGAATGTTGTTAGGAGTTTTGGATTTGTCTTTAAGGTTGTAAGAAAATGGGTGAAGGTTTTTTATGTGTTTTAGCAATTCAGAGAAACTGTAAATAAATAACAGGGATTTTAAGAAATTATCTACTAAACGAGGGGAATCTGGTCACAAAGTCAAAACCATTCATTTGGACCAAATTTTTTACCTTTAGCAATTTGTTTTGACTTATTCACCATGAAAGACATCATCTGCTTTCTCAAGAGATCCTGACATAATCTGTCTGCATTCATATTACATGTTCATTTCATTTCACTGAACATCCTTTTTGAATACTAGAATATGGATTGCAGATCAGGTGTTTTATTCAAAGGTTTGAAAGTGAAGAATAGTCTTGTGCTTAAAGTGATATTCTAAATGATTATGGTGCAACCCTAAATGTGTAATAGTAACTATAGCAACTGCCAGTCAATGACTCGATGCAATCTTCTGGGATTCCTTAAATAGAAAATGAACTAAAACTTTAAACTTATTGAAATATTTGTATGATTGTATTGAAATGACTTTTCTTGTAAAGTGCCTTGAGATGGCATTTGTTGTGAATCGGTGCTATATAAATTAACTGAGTTGAATTTAATTTAATCTTTGAGTATAAAAATGAACAACTCATAGGATGTTCCATATAGATAAAAAACATTCTCAAGCAAACAAAACAAAGGCACCACAACTGGAGATAAAAGGGAGAACAGAAAGGTTTAGTCGGTGGGAGTTGTCTTTCAGCTTTTCCCCAAGCTAACTTTTTTATGGCTTGATGCTTTGTTTTGTTGGCCACCGTATAGGCAGTATAAAAAAGGCTTTACTCTGTCACACTCTGTTTGTGTTTGAAATATTCCTATTTAGTGCAAAATTAAAGGTTAATTTTACTGTTTTTTAATTTCTGTTATATTTGTTCAAAATGTAAAATATTTAATTTAGGTAAAAAATTAATATATGTCATTTAACTCTAAATAAAGATTCTTGGAAATATGATATGAGCATAGGCATCATTGATGCCAGGGACATGTCCTCAGCAATATTTATGATTGATGGTTTTGTCCCCACCACTTGATGTGGAATTTCTTACCAGCGCAGATCTAACATCCACTTGTTCTCCCAGCACAATTTCCACATAATCAGTGTCTGAACGGACTGTTATTTAAATCACCCCATTCCACTTTCTTATACTGTACAGTCATGTTTTCCTTCAGTGCAGATGCTTAAGCATTCTTCGCACTGAATATGTCAAGGTTTTAAAAGATTAGTAGTCTGCTGCATACACATTTAGGGCAGAGTCCTGCAGTGTCGCGGGTACCCGTGTCAAGATGGAAAAATACATACATTTAATTTCATTGGTCTTTTGGAAGTTTATTTATTGCTGGTGGGTTGCTGGTGAACAAATATTTATGTAATATTTTTGTTTGTTTAAGACTCCCAAAGAGAATCCTATAAGCATTCATCCGTTTCACATTTCATTGCAATATGCACTGCATTGTATAAACAGGAGTTTTAAATGGTATCTTTATTCAGTCAATAAAAGTTGAAAGCCATAGGCTTACATGTTTTGTTTTTCAAACAGCACTTAAAACCATCATTAGGCTGTTAGCTTGCAAAAATAATTCAAATCCACATAGTGGCACAATGGACAATTTTGGCTATGTATACTCGGCCCAGAAAAATATGCACAACAACAAAACGTGTTCCCTTTTGCAACCCTTGTTGTTCTGTGCAGAGAAACTTCAAATGTAACTTACTGTACAGTTCAGAGTCCTGCAACAGGGTGGGTAGCCGCGGGTGACCCGCATAATGTTGTTTCACAGGTGGAAAAATACCTAAATTAAATTTAACAAGTTCGGAAGGAAGTGTCTTTAATGTGAGCGGGTTGGGAGTGAGAAAATATAATTGTTTTAATGTTTTGTTTAAGACTCCCAAAGAGGATCGTGTTGATTTATTGTGTTGGTGGAAAAAGCATGCAAGAATATTTTCCAATAGTGCGCTGATGGCAGAATATTCTGGCTATCTTGGCATCCAGCGCTGCCAAAGAGAGACTTTTCTGGGGCTGGATTTGCGATTCAGGAACGGCGAACACAGTTAAAGCCAGTGGCTATGGACAATATTTTGTTTCTGTACAGTGATCTCTGCATCAAATAAATTTCAAATAAAATAAAAGACAAATAATTCATTGCTAGGCTATATGAATAATTAATAATAATTGTCCCCAGCAATTTTCAAAACAAACTGAACCCCTTGGATGTGAGATTTATTAAATCTTTATTTTGTTTATGAAAACACTCAAAGAACCTTCCAAAGGGTGTACTGTCTTTTTGTTTTACTTTCATATTCTATGCAAGCTAAGAATGTGTGCCACTCCTCCAGATGTTTAAGCCACTGAGGTCTGAGCCAATGTTTTCTTTCTGTCCATGACCAGGTGTATGCCGTCGCTAAATTTCTCCTAGGAGACCTGTTCTCATGGGATATATTATTTTCTAGGTTGTCCCATTTCAGCTAACTTTCAGGGTTCTCTAACAAAACTCACCTGGTTAGGTTTAACAGAGCCTTTCAACTGAATTTCTTCACCCTATATCCATCTTCTTCAGATTTCATCAGCCACTGATAGTTTTTTGGATGCTTAGCCACAGATTATAGCTGGTGATCTCATCTGGCCAGCGAGCAATTAAGGATTCAGCTCACATAAATGTTGTTTAAGGTTTGCTCTCACTGATTGTTGTTTCTGTTGTTCTGCAGGAATCAGTAGCCTAATAGCTAAATCAATTTCACATCAGAGCTCAAGATTTATGTTCTTCTCCACCGCTCCATTTACTTGTGTCAATTGTTATATACCTATAAAAATGGTTTTCCTTGCCAGCATCTGAATCTCTAGCTCCCTGTTTGCAATAATGTCCTGTGTTAAATTACAAAGATTTGCCCTCAAGTATTGCATCAAATTGCAAACTTGAAATGCACAGTTTATTTGGTACAGGAAGTAGTAAGCTTTTGTTGTTTGCAGTTGCATATCACTAAATAAGAATATTTTTTTCAACAATATCATCGTGCATCCATCCATCCTTCCATCGTCTATTATTTTAAGCTTTTGCCTATCTCCAACGGTCACTGGGGGAGAGTGAGGGGGGTAGGTCCTCTGTGTCCCTGGTTGCAAGTCAACAACCATGGATGCGCTCATTCATTCTGAGAAGTCATTAACCTAACATGCATGTTTTTAGACTGTAGAGTGAGCACCTGGAGAAAACCTGGAGAACATGCAAATCTCATGCAGAAAAATCCCTGACTGGGATTCAAAGGGATTCCTTTTTACTGCTACAATGCTATCAAATGTGCCGCAGTGTTAAAACCTGCACCACCGTGCAGCCCTGATTGAAAATATGAAGCTCAAATATTCAATTCCTTGACAAAGTGATATAGTCAAGCTTTTATTGCTGAAAATTGTGAGAATAATGGCTTACAGCTAGTAAAAAGCTAACATTTAATTTCTTAGAAAATATTACATAGGACCTATAGAAAAATGACATTTAATACCACAATATTATTTTATGGCTATAGTTATAGCCTACACAATCATAAGGAAAACTACTGCAGACTGGGTAAGTTATCCAAAACCATTGCAAAAGAAGCTGATTGTTTGTAGATTGATACTGCATATCCAAGCATTTTATTGGAATGTTGAGTGAAGGGAAAACATGTGGTCAAAAAGGTGCACTGGCAACAGTGAAAACAACTGGCTTGACTGGATTGTGAAGCATGTTCAAGAGTAAAAACAAGAACCAAATGGAGAGAACTACACTTGAATCAGATACAAGGTCTGAAGCCTCTTAAGTGGACTAATGGAGAATAGAAATAACCATTATTGTCCTTCAGTGGGAAAATGCAGGTTTGCTAGCAGCAAAGTAACAGGAAAGTTGAACCATGTAGGTTTACACAAAAATAAAAATAGAACCGAGAATAACATACTGTACCGGAAATTTACAGCATAAGGAAACACTGTGCAGTTATGAAAAAAACATACTAAGCATACTCCAATTCAAAGAAATGATGGGCAGCTGGGTAGGGAAATTAAAAATAACATGTATAAAATGTGCATGCATATTTGTGCATAAACACCAACAACAGACTATTTTCAAGAAGTGACAATAAAATGTGCAAACGACCGAGATGTGCAAGCAACAGCACCAATGTAAACCCCTTTATTGAGTTTGGGTTGGTTGGGAGCAGTAGTGGTTATAGAATATACAGTAAAAGCTACTGGATAGAAGGACCTACGATAACGCTCCTTAGTACACCTAGGATGCAGCCGTCTGCCACTGAAGATCCCCAGTTCTGCAACAGCTTCATGCATGGGGTGGGAGACATTGTCCTACAGTAATGTAATCTTCCACCACCTGCACTGAGTCAAGGGGATATCCTACGAGAGATCTGGCCTTTCTGACGAGTCTATCGTCAGTGTTGTTTAGGGTTGTATGTAATATAAAAATGTAAGATTTCATGTGGAAGTTAAGGTACTTGAGCCTTAAAGAAGAGTGTAGAGGTGCAGTGATGGTTTATAGTCTACCATTAAGTCCAAAGTATGTGCAGTGGTATACCAGAATATCTCAAACCTCTTCATGCTTCTCTGATTTGAAAAGCTATAAGGAGATGTTGGTTTCGCTTTCGAGCAAGGTTTTGCATCTGCTCATACTCTCAAACAAATCAGTACCTGGTTGAATGCCCTTGGTGTCACTGTGCTTGATTGGCCATCAAACTGGTCTGATCTGAGCCCCAATAGAGAATCTATGGAGTATTGTCAAGAAGAAGATGGGAGACGCTGCCACTCTAATCCAATAATACATGCAAAAGGAGCACAGGACAAGCACCTGACACACATACTGTAAAGTACATGGAGTATTCTCTGATTGGTCTTCTGTGAGATGGTTATTTTCTCAGAAGCTGAATTTTGGGTTTTCATTGGCTGTAAGTCATAATAGTCAAGATGAAGGAAAATTAAACTAAGTATATAATGCATGAGTTCACCTTTTTGATTTATATTAGTGAAATAATTGTACCTTTTGTTGGTGCAATTATTTATTGAGCTGGACCTTTATTACGTACCTTGTGAAGATCCAGTAACATATGAAGGTACTGCGGGGTGCTTTTGGTGTTGTTCCGTTCGCAGACGAAAGCAGGAATACGAGGGCTAATGACACAGAGCAGTAACAATCATTCAAACCTAACTGGTACCAGAGAGACTGTTGCTGCAGCAGCTTTTTTTTCTCTTTTTTTTTTACAGTATAACTATTTTACCTCAACCCAGTTTAAGAGAAAATTGTCAATTTGCATTTTACTCTTGCAACATTTAAAGCTGCTCTGTAAAATTTATGTGTTCGTGCAATTTCTTCCCCTGAAGCTCCGTCTATGTTTTTTCCTCTGACTGTAGAAGGAGACATTTGAAAGAGAGTGTGTATGGTGACAAGCTGCAGCAGTACAACACAGGAGGAGGTACAGACACAATCAATATTTTATTGTTTTAAAGGTAATTAATAATACCAGTATTGTTTGTTTTAAGTTTATTTCTGAACTTTCTTTACAGAAGTTACTCTGAGGCCAGACATGTTCAGTTGTCCAACCCCCACTGTGACTTTTCCTTCCCTGTCTGAGGGTCGCAGTTCACCGGGGGTCAAGATCTATATTGACCCTTTTACCTACGAAGACCCCAATGAGGCTGTGCGGGAATTTGCCAAAGAAATTGACCCCTCTTGTGTCAAAATAGAGGAAGTCATCGGATCAGGTAGAGATTTTCATAGACTTATTCCTTTTGAACTATTGGTTAATTCAATTTTCTCTTTTGTTTCTATATTATATATATTTTTTATATTAAAATGCATATTTGGATAGAAGGAAATTAAAATTAAATCTCCGGCTACCTTAAGAATTTCAGTTTAGAATAAAAGATTTCAAAATGTAAAGAAAGTGTATGCTTTGGTTTAAGTTTTGAGTCCAACTCTCTAAAACCCGATAAAACAACTCATTGAGATTAGTCAATTCCTTCAACTGTGCCATGTTTCTGTGTCGATGAGAATGATCTGGAATCACTCATTGCCAATTTGTTATTTTGCTTCATTATTTTTTTTCCTTTTAAGTCTGCATGTTTTATTCATGCTGAAAGCTTTCACAGGAATAAATTAAAATGGTCTTCTTGCATTTTCTTTTGAGCTCTGTGCTCTCGCTGTAAGAAGGCTGTGTGATGTTTAGCAAAAGAAAAATGACGGTCGCAAAACTTCACCAGAAGTCATTGTTTCGAAGTTATGGATTTAACTTTTCAATGGAGTAGAGGGAGAAATTCATGTAAAATGTATCAAGCAACATCTTGGGCAGAGACCCTCATCAGCCAAACATATTCTGATGTTTTGGGTCCTTCCTATCTTGTGATGTATCATTGTTTTAAACGTTCATTATAAGAGGTCCTGATTTGACTGTTTCTAGTTTTAATCTGAGTGTACTGGTTTCATTGTACATTGTGGATATCCTGTAGTTTTTTTTACATCCCTTTTAGGTCAATTGATGTCTGAATGTGATCAGTCAAACATCAAAAAAACTCTCCTGGTTTAAGATCATGCTGGAGGTTTCCTTTTGATTTTGGGACTAATCATCTCTTCTAAGCACACATATTTCAAGAAATAGATAAGGAAAGTGTATTGCTTTTTTATGCTTGTGGATAGACAACAACAACAGGACTAGTAGTGAGTGATATAAACAGTATATGATAGAAATTATATAAATTTAGCCAACGGTAGAGATCTTGACTATACCACGATTGCACTTGTTGACGTCAAGCTGTGCCTACATACTTTGTATCAGGAACACAAGAAGGATAAATACTGATGTTCAGTGTTCATATTCACACTACATAATGAAAGTTTAAAATTTGTTGTTTTCTATTTAACGGAAAATAAGCCTGTTGAACTTGAAGCATTTTTAATTAAAATATGTGCAGCCTTATTTTTGTGCAATATTGAATTTATAAATAACTAACCAGGAAAGCATAAAGACATTTTATTTCTCTTTTTACATTTTGCACTTCAGTTTGAACAACTTTAAACTTTGTGTTTTCATAACATTTAGCTTTTATTTTATATAAAGTGCCCCTGGCATGAAATTTGTATTTTTTGGTAATATTTAATAGTTTCCCCAGCCTGCCGCGTAAGGGGTTAAAACTACTGATTAGTGTTTCCTTTGTCCCCGGGTATGTCTGCCTACATAGCGAAATTAGCACTCAGAAACGGGCTGTTTTGCAGTTCGGCATATGACCACACGTTTCGGCATATGTCGTCACTGAGTTCCAGCCAATTACCCCCTCTCCGAACTACACCCTCCAAGTCCCTCCCCCCGCGGCGCGTCTTACAACCTAAACAACGAGAGCTACGGTAAAAGGCAAACAACAAAATGACAGAATGGAGTCCAGACCGCATCGACACTGTCCTCCCCTCTTCCGAGCCACTGAAAAGCTTGTGGATGGACTCCTGAGGCGCGTGGTCGTTTGTGGCAAACATTTCTCAGACGAATGTTTTATTAACTTGGGACAATACAACAGTGGATTCGCAGATCGTCTTAAACATTTACCAGGATCAATACCAACCCTTCGTGAACCAGCAAATATCCCTATACAAGTAAGTATATTTCCGCAATAATGTCCTTCAGCTGTTTTATGCCAGTGTTTCCCACACACATGACGAATATGTGCCGGTGCGCCCAAGGGGCAAACTCCGCCGCTCAGAATTGAGGCCAACCCGGAAGTAACAAAAATTGTAGTACACCCCTCATCCACTCGGGGCTGGCTCCAGAAAGGAGCAAGTTCCCATTGACTCCCATGTTAAAAAGGCCAACTTCACAGCAGAAATAAACATGTTTACAGCCTGGTTCAAAAAACCATTTTAGGTTTAATAGGTCAGGTTTATCGTCATGACAACTCTGAGGGGGGTGAATTTTTTTCTAACTAATCAGTTTAGACGTAATTTAATCTTGAAATTATGAATAATTAGGGGTGTGTCCTTTTGATTGACAGGTCTAGGATGAGCCGTCAGCGCTAAGGCTGGTGGCTAACGGTGGCTAGCAGCTTGCCACCATAGACTGCTTACCCCCCCTGCTTGCTCCGGGGAAGGCCTTCAGCCTGGGACTCAGTTAAGACTTTGGCCATTTACTTTCTCTGAACTTGAGCATCAGTTGTATCCACAAACTTTATTCGTGTTTAGATATAAATCGTGCACTTATTGGACAAAGACGGCTCGCTGTGGTACTGATTGCACTAACAGACTGTCCAAGAAGTCTCTGCTACATTCTTTTCGGTAAGTAAAATAATATTTCTGTACGATATTTTGTAGATGAAGCTCCTGCTATCTGAGCTCCTAACAAGGTAGCTAGTTAATCACGCTGGGAAACTACAAACTGAACAGGTTAAGATGTTGTGCATTTAATATAAGGCTGCTTGGTCGAACATGGGTTGAAATGATCACATTTCTTATTTACTTTACATGTTGATATATTCAAACTTCACATAGTTTTAGTAAAAGCTATGGACAAACGGGGCTTCATGATATTATTTGACAAAATTATTGAGTTGTGCTCATTTCACCATCAAAATAACGTATTGATCGCTTCGCGGTCAAGACACACACACACACATATATAGGAATATATATATATATATATATATATATATATATATATATATATATATATATATATATATATATATATATTGTCGGCCAAGCAGCCTTATCTTAGAGGCACATTTGTTTATCAGAGATTTTTTACTTTTTTAAAATTAATAAGAGTCGTCAGTTAAGGCATTAACCATTTCTGATATGCTGTCATATGGGATTCACCTTCATTGTAGTACTTTTATACATACACCCATAAGTGTTATGTCTGTGTGCTCATTTGTTTACAGCACGTTTGTCTTGTTGTGGAGAGTTGGTTTCCAACTAAGATGGGCAATGTTGAAATTTAAAGTTTTTAATATACTTTTTTTTTTCCTTACAGATTATATCAATCGCCTAAAACTACAGGAAGATCATAAGGAGAAGTACTTAACAATAAATGTGCATCAACTTCTTTCATATCCTTAGGTGCTGTCCGTTTTCTGTTTTTGATTAAATTAACAATAAATGAATGAAGTTTCTGTTTTTCTTTCACACAGATATTGTTTCCATTTCAGGAAAAAAAATCATAGTTTTGTAGCCGCATAAGAAGTATGATTTTGCTTTGTAAGATTGCAGACGCCAAGGTTTATTTTAAAATTGAGATGTTGAAGGAATTTATCAAATTCAAAAATGCAGTTGGCTGATTAATTACTTGGTTGACTTCTTATTTCTTCCCTTGTTATATACTGTTGAAAGAATTTTCAGTCATTATAGAGAATAAAACATTTATTTTTTTAAACACAAGATTCTATAAAAGAAAGGGACACAGATAAAAAATCAAAGGGGGCCAGAAAGCAAAAGAGACTTATGTACAGTAAAATGGGGGGGCAGAGTTGTCAACAGTGTTATGGCAACAGATGTAATTGTTAAAATAAAAAAACGACACCAACAACACATTAGACAACAATCAGGGCTATAGTTACACTTTTTGCTTTAACATCAATTGTTCAAAAGGACTGTCATGTCTAATGTGAGGATGCGTAAAGATGGCAGCATTTAAACTAGGAATAAAAGAAGCCATAACACTGACAAACCTGCTGGCCTTTTCTATTTTTGCTGGGTTTACACCTGCCCTCTATCAACGCCTTTGGGTGATGGAGGAGAAGATGATGGACATCTGAGGGTGGAGAAGGTTAAGCTGGTGCAGGTCCTCCATGTTCACCAACTGGACACTGCTGACCATCCCCATGTCATCTCCACCACAGCTGATGATGAGGACATCTAGAGCTGCTCTTCCTCCTTTCCACCTCAGCCCCCCCAGCCAAACCAGGAGATACGGACGTCTGGGAGGCCGAGGTTTCCTCCGATGGTTTCTTCAGCTCTCTCAGAACTATGTCAGACATAGCTGTCTCCAATGATACAAATGGCTATGGAGAAAAAAACTAGCATAATGAATGGAAGTTGCACAGGTGTGGCCTATCGGTTGAAAGTATAATACTATTAAAATTCTACATGAAGTGATGGAGACAGGTACTTACATTTTCTGCTTTGTTTGACTGTTGTGGAGGACAGGCATGCAGCCATTGTGACCTGGTAAACAAAATCTATAAAAAGAAACACAAGTGTCTTACTAAAAGTGCAACTTATCCCTTCCCAGACCTCAATAAATGATTAGTAAAATTTATACATTGCAGAATTGACAAGGATCAAAATTATTCATTTTAGCTGTTGCTAATCTACAATAGCTGTGGGAACAGTTTTTTAACTGGGAGATCCTACATGGTAGTACAATCACTAACAATTAGGGTAAATACAAACAAATATTAATATAAATATGTGAACTATCCTAACTACCTTAGCTTGATCATGTATCTGATGCATAGACTAAATAGATCTCATACACTATTAATAACTAAGTTAAAAATATTATTGAAAACTTGCATTAAGTTAATGATCATTTCATTTGAATAAATTATTTCAATTTAAATGTTAACTTACCGATTTAATATTGTATTTACAGCCTAGATGGAAGAGGGTAGCAGAGTTGCTCTACCCGCGGCTTTCAGGCTAAAGGCGCCAACTAACCTCAGTTAGCTTCCGTTAGCTTCAGTTAGCTCCAGGATTAGCTCCTGGCTACATGGGCTCAGAGTGTCAATCGTTACCCCCCGACCGCTACCGCCCCACCCCCACCTCCCCCGCCCTCACAGCGCCACTCTCAGCGCCCAACGGCCCAAACGTCGCGGGGAATTTCATGCCAGGGGCACTTTAAAATATTATTAATGTTAAGAATTTTTGTGTGGCACTTTTTCGAAAAAAAGAATTGAATATTTTTTACATGCATTTTGCACAATAAATATTATTTAAATGGCGTATGCTTTTTTGAAGTTTTTGTTGCTGCAATGTATCTGGCATTTGAGAATGTTCATACACAAACACATCATTTTGACATATATAAAGAGAAAAAGATAATATATCACAATAAATATCGTTACCCCACATGTTTTCGATTATATCGCAATATAGATTTGAGGCTATATCGCCCAGCCCTAAACAGAAGATTACTATTAAAAATTATAATAGCGTTATCTAAATCTTAAAAGGCATTAAAAGTTTACTTTATTGTTAGGGAATATACGGAAGTCCTTTCATTTTGTTTTGCAATCTGATTTTTTGTTGTTGTTTTGAGTATTGTGTGCAGAGCTGTCAATATTATCACATTTTTCAAATGTGTTGAAAGTAGGCAAAATACGGTGTATTTTTCCGAGCTCATATTGTTTAAGTAACAGCGCAAAAATGCTTTTGGTTAAATAACATAATTTTGTAAATAATTACAAATTCTCTAAGAAAACTACTAAATTTAATATCTGCTCAAGCATCAAAATCAAGTTAACTATTTACTGTATGAGTTTCATAGTTAACATTGTTGTAAATGTAATAAAACTGTATTAATTACTATTATTAAATAATAGAGTATTTCAGCAGCTGTAAGAGCAGTTGTTTATATGAGTATCAGACACTTCTAACAAGATTTATTTAGTCTTAGATTTGAAAGATATCGTCAGCCTTTAGAGTTCTCAACAATAATGCCATGCTAGTTCTAGTAGTCCTTCTCGATTAAAATTTTTGAGCAAGTGGTATTTTGTAGTTAAATTTTGTTTAGTGATTCTAAATATTTAAAAGATCAGCATTATAAAGTCTCATGTGACAGGGATTGGAAACATAGTGTGAGTTTTGGCATGTGAAACAATACTCTTCTGATATCTCTTGGCTACAATCTGTAACCTCGTTGAGATTTTGTTACCTTTTTTTAAATATGATAATATTTTTCTTTTATCACAACTCAGATGGGTTTCAGAAATGTTTTTCTTTCAGATGATGGTCTATTCATTACTCATAACTTATGTAACACAGGACCAAAAACCAATCACACCCAAAGAGCCTACTGAGCCCTGGGTGTTAAAGGTCATGAACCAGGTCCAGACCCTCACCACTGCAAGTATGTGCTTTGGCCTTTGGTCTGTTGAGCCACTTTGAAGGGCTTTTGGTAATCCCTCCCATTTGGTGCTTTATTATTCTCAGGGAAGGGTTTCTCATTCCAGCCAGAGGTGATGGAGGAGGAATAAAAATGAAAGGGAGGGAGGGAGGGAAAACACAAGGATGAGTGAAATGAGATGTGGTCAGACTTTGAGTCCTTCAAGTGCTCCATAATTCACTGTTCAGGTTGTTTCACTCTTGATTTCTTTCTCTGTTTTACTTTGATACGTTATCTGATCTTCATAGCTCTTTGTGATTTCAGCCCTCTGGAGTTTTAGTTTGTTTTTGTACAGAGAAATTCTAAACAATGAACCATGGAAGGAAAAACAGAAAAACAGATTGAAAAGTGAAGATAAAAGATGAAGAAAGAGCCCCAAGGAGATAATAAAAATATCCCACCTGACTCTCTTATTTCCTTCCTTTGAGATAACACTTTCTCTTTCCATTACTATCACTCAGTCTGTAGGATATGTCCTTCACAAAAAGCACTTTGTTTGACTGGAGAAAAGTCTTCAAACACATTATATTTATAATAGGACAGACTAAGACATCTCATCTAACGGTCTTTTGCTAACAAAGTGTGGATTGAACGTAGATTTATAGAGCATCCTCTTTGATTCCCACCCCATCTTCTTTCCATTCTCCTTCCTACGGTGCTTGTTCTGGTTTACAGCACTGACACAAGATAGTTTTTAATGAGCAATGATATGTGGAGCACATATCAGTGTGAGACTCAACGGCACGGCCCTGTCATCCAATTCCCATCTCTCATCCATTATTCACGCGTCGATTTTTATCTGTGGAGCAAGGACTTTTATTTTGAAGTTAATTCAATTCTCATGTACCCTATCATCATATCGGTGCATTTATTTTGACAAAAGATGTCTGTGTCTCTGCAGAAGGGAAATGTTCCGGTTATTGAGGTCACAGCTAGTTTTTGTAGCAGAAAAGTATACCAGGTTACAAATAACAAAAGTCAGCATTAGTTCAGGTTCTTGCAATGGATTGCTTCTTGGCACTGATTTGATCCATTTGTGGGTATCAGCTGCAAGAATGGGACTCAATTTTAAGAAAAAATATATAATTGTTTGATACTTTTAGAAAATGTAGATCAGGTAATCAAAATGCTTTGATTCCACATTTATTTATTTTTTATTTGCCAGACTGTGTTTAGATAAAACACTTCTAAAGAAATTTCTAAAGGAAAATATTTCCACCAATTCAAACAACAATATTTGTTGTCAGTCACACTTATATCTAAGACTGTCATCTAAGGCCAGCATATAGTACTGTGTAAAAGTATTTCCCCCTTTTAAAGAGGTCCTAGAATTCAAAACCCCATTTTCCTTGTTGTTGTTGAATGTAGGCAGTTTGAAGTGTCAAAGGTACCATACCAAAAAGTCTGTGCCGTTTCCGACCTGCTTTCCTATGCATATTCATAATTTTGTAGTTGCCGCAGAGAAACCAGCCAGTATAGGCAGTGCTCTGATAATGTGTCCTGGGACATAGACACACCCCCTTTAAATGTACATGTCCCCGCCCTTTTCAATATCGGCAGTATGCAACTCTTGGTTATAGAACTTTTAACCTTATCGTCATATAGCCATTGGGGTAAACCGGCCAATCAGCACATCTCATTTAATATTCATGATTGGGCGGGGAAAACCAGTCTTTGAATTGCAGGGCTTTATTTCTGGCTTGTATTTGGCCATTTATCAGGGCTCCTGGGCCATTTTCAGCCCCAATAAAGTTTCATATGCTATATAGAGGCTCAAACAACAGCTTCCAGTTGTCAAAAAATGTTTTTCTAGAACCCCTTTAGAGATTTCTATTGCTTTGCTTTTATTCAAACTTAAGTATTTAAGAACAATCTAGTATATTTTTTATAATATTAAAGAAATATTTTTATGGTACCACTTTACAATAAGGCTCCCTTTAAAAATGACTAGTAGATAGGTTATTAATTCATCTGTAAACACTTAAATAATTAATAAGTGTTTATCATGGATTAATTATGGGTTAGAAAGAGACAAAGCGGGTTGGTTTCTTGGCAAATTGTGAGCTAATCTATATATTTCATCTAAAGTTGCTAAATTAAACATTTCAGTCTAAATTACTACTTTGTAAGCAAAATGAATATTTTGCTCTATTTATTGTACTTCATCACTCCAACATAAATATACACTCATCAAACAGAGCCCTATTGTAAATTGTGCAGCTACCTATTACAAGGTAGTGACTTAGTTTAAAATTTTTAATTTAGCACCTTTTGATAAAATATTTAGGTGAACAGATTTGGTTCACTATTTAGAAAGAAACTAATCAGTTTCGTCACCTTTTTTGCTTTTAATTTATGCATGATAATTACTCTTTAATGATTTATAAAGTGTTTACAAATTAATTAACAACATATCTAGAAACTATTTATTAGCCATTTATAAGGGGAGTCTTATCATAAAGTGGTACCGTATTTACTATAAAACAATAATAACCAGAAAAAGTATCAAGCTAATTGTTTCAAAAAGAAACCTTTCAGGGCTGTAACTGTCCACAAAAATGACAGTTTGGTACATACTTCAGTTTTAACGACTCAGTATATATACCCTTACCTAGCCCAAAGGAGAAGAGCATTGCCTCTCATTTGAGCCTTTAGAGATTTTCATTGCCATCATGTTTTGTTCATACGTGGGAGTCAGATTTAGCTAGCCGCGATTTCTCCTGGTAAAAGTCTCTAACTCTCTACACATTGGACCTTTTAACTATTATCTTTTTGAAACTTATAAATAAAATACTCAGTAATAACAGAGATCCCTACTCAACAAATGAATGTAGCAGGATGTTGCACAAAAGATTTAAACCTATGAACTATGTGATTCAGCGCGGTCTCTTTATCCATTAAGCTTTGTTCAATCAAGAGATTATGAGATGTGTTTAACACAGCTATGTGTCTGAGCAACAATAATGGCACAATCCCTTTTTTATCTTATTCACACATCGAAACGCAGCCTTTTCTAACCCCAGAGAGCAGCAATAGATGAGATTCATTTGTTTGTTGCACTTTTAGGCCACAAAAAAAACTATATTGCCCTTCAGGCTCTGTCTGCTCTGCTGGAGCTGCTCAGGGTCCATCCGAATGAAGAGAGTGTAAAGCATTAGAGCATTAAAACAATTAAACACCTCAACTCAGCTGCTGCAAAAAAACAGTATACTTGTTCTTCTCCATCCTCATTTGTGGTTAATAATAAGTTCTAAACTAAAAATGTGGGTAGTTAATAGATTTTTTTCTTTAATGTGGGCAGCCTTCTGGAACCTCATGTAGATCTTTGTACTTTTCCTCATTTGTATTTTGTCGTCTAATATTTGCTCTAATATTCATTTTTAAGGTGAGTTTGGAGAGGTGTACAAAGGTCGCTTGAAACCTGTTGGGAAAAAAGAAATCCCCGTGGCGATCAAGACCCTAAAGGTGGGCTACTCTGAGCGTCAGAGGAGAGACTTCTTGGCCGAGGCGTCAATCATGGGCCAGTTTGACCAGCCAAACATCATCAGACTGGAGGGCGTGGTCACTAAAAGCAGACCAACGATGATCATCACAGAGTTCATGGAGAACGGCGCGCTGGACTCATTTCTGAGGGTAAGGGACACGCTGCCAGAAACATGAACTGGCTACAGACTAACACATGGGTCCTCAATGCTTTTAGCCTATGTCAGTTTTATGTAGACGCACTTAACAAATAAATATGCATCAATATAGGGTATTTATGCACACCCTGTATAGTTAACACAAAGTGCCAGTTGAAGAAAGGACTGTGAGCTTCAAAAATGACAAGCAAGAAGAGACAGAAACAGCCTTCTGTTGTTCCCTTTTCAGCTTTTTCTCTTTTCCTTCCTGTACTCTTTCTCCCTCATCCTAACAGCCTGTCCATGTCTTTGATCCTGGCCTCCTTTTGAGGTGCTGCTAAAAACAGAAAGAGAAAACTCTTTGATGCCCAGTTCTCACAGCGTGACCCCATTTGACACAGAAGCCATAAGATGACTCGCACACATACATGCGCACAATTATCGATTCTGCCGGTTTTGCTGTCCTGGCGTGACCATCCTAAAGGGAAGGGACCTGGAGCATCGATGCAGCTTGCTTGCGTGTTGTTTGGACATAGAATTAGTTTTTTCCCTGCGGTGGATTATGCCAAGGGAGCATCAAAAGCACAGTTTGCTGCACAAAGTGAATTAAAAGACAGACACAGCAGACTGCAACTTGTGTCAGTCAGGGGTGTCACTAAGGTCTAAAAGAAACAGAGGCAGTGATTCAGAGAGGCAAGAAACTGAAGTACCAAAAAGGCAAAAATATTTAATTAAAAGTATATTTAAAAGTCAGCAAGTGCATCATATCCTACAGTACAAACTGAATACTGTAAACATGTTGCACAAATAGACTGAGATTTATCTGTATTAATCGGTTAATGGAAGGATTATAAACATGGCTATGAATGTCTGTGAAGATGTCAGGGTGTCTCACAGGGACGTGCGTGTGCCGTCAGCCCACTTCATCTAGAGGCAAAGATTGTTATCAAACGTCCTCTTTATAAAGGACATGATCATAAACCAGTCTCATGCACAGAAAAACAAACAAAATGTGTTTGTGTTTATTGAACATCCATTAATTCTGGGATATTTTCTCTAATTAATTCACTCTCCTAGAACGCTTTATTGCCTTTCTGGAATATTTTTGTCACTTAAAAATATTTTTTTCTAATTACAGCCACAAACTGAAATATGTATTTGATGTATATTAGTTCCCAACTTTTGTTCTGGACATTTACTATGCCTTTCTTACACATGAATGTGGTTTGAAACCATTCCAGTATAACCGCAGCTGTACGCTTACGGTTTTTTGCAGCCTCAAACAGGTTTTCTTCCAGCATTACACTGTATTTAGCTTGATACATCTTCTTTGAGAGCTTTGCTCTTCCTGCTGAAGAACGACATCTCCACTCTATGATATTGCTTCCATTATGTCTCACTATGGACGTGGTGTGCTCAGGGTAATATAATGTGATATTTTTATACATTGGCTTTGCATATAGGCCAACTTTTGCCCCAAAGCACCTTCTTCAAACATAGTTGCTATATCCTCTACATGGCTTGTGGCAAACTTTAAGTGGAACTTCTAATTGCTTTCTTTCAACAACGACTTTATTTTTGCTGCTTTTTTAATAAAGGATAAATATGTTGTGTGCACAACTAATAGTTGGTGTGTCAAAAGGTTATACCACCTCAGCTATGGTCCTCTGCAACTCTTGCTGATTGTTAACTGCTTTTCTGATTAAGGGTCCCCCTGTCCTCTGCAGCAAGTTAAGTGGGCTTATATTGGTAGGTTTGCAGTTACTACACTCTTTTAATTTAAAACCATGGATTAAGTGGTGCTGCGTGAGAAGTTCAAAGCCCTGGATACCTTTGTCCTTTGTCTTTATGATGCTGATTGTTCATTAATATTCTCTAACAAACCTCTGAAGCCTTCACCTGAACAACTGCACTTATAGTGAATCTCAAAAAATTAGAATATCGTGCAAAAGTTAATCTATTTCAATAATTCAACTTAAAAGGTGAAAGTAATATATGATATAGACTCATTACATGCAAAGCAAGATATTTCAAGCCTTTGTTTATTATAATTTTGATGACTATGGCTTACAGCTTATGAAAACCCCAAATTCAAACTCTCAGAAAATTAGAATAATACATGAAATCAATAAAACAAGGATTTTAAATAGAGAAATGTCAATCTTCAAAATATTATAATCATGCATATGTACTCAGTACTTGGTTTTTGGCCACGTTTGCATCAATTACTGCCTCAGTGCGACATGGCATGGATGCTATCAGCCTGTGGCAATACGGAGGTCTTCTAGAAGACCAGGATGCTTCAAAAGCAGCCTTCAGCTCTTCTGGATTGTTCGATCTCATCTTTCTCTTGGCCATGCCCCATAGATTCTCTATGTGGTTCAGGTCAGGCGAGTTTGCTAGCCAATCAAGCACAGTAATCCCATAGTCATTGAACCAGGTTTTGGTGCTTTTGGCAGTGTGGCCAGGTACCAAGTCCTGCTGGAAAATGAAGTCAGCATCTCCATAAAGCTCATCTGCCGAAGGAAGCATGAAGTGCTCCAAAATGTCCTTGCAGATGGCTGTGTTGACTCTGGACTTTGTAGGAGTTTGGGATTAATTAGCTGATTAAAGTTGGACACTTTGAGACTGAAATGTTAAACCTTTTTGCAATATTTACATTTTCTGAGATTTTGAATCATAAGCTTTAAGCTATGATCATCAAAATTATAACAAATAAAGCTTTAAATATCTCGTTTTGCATGTAATGGGTTGGTTTCACCTTTTACAATGAATTACCGAAATAAATCAACTTTTGCACGATATTCTAATTTTTCGAGTTTCACCTGTATACTAAACATATAGTTTAGTTGACTTCTAAAGGTGGCTAGTTGCAGTGGGTTTTATTTAGGTGTATCAGAGTAAAGGGGGCAGGATACAACTCCTCGCCACATTTTTCAGATTTTTATTTGTAAAAATATTCCAAAACCCTGTATCATTTTCTGTTTTTCACTTCACAATTATGCATTACTTTGTGTTGGCCTATTAGATTAATTCCCAATAATTATAGATTCAAATTTGTGGTTGTAATTTAATTAAATGAAGAAATACTTTCTAAAACCCAAAGGGAAACAAAATAATGTGGCAAAAGCTAAAAAGTTCAAGGGGTAAAAATATGTTTGCATATTTTTTTAATTTCTGAAATGGTCAAACTTCGAGCCCCATCAGTGAATCTGCAGAGGTATGATGTTTTATGGAGGAATAGTCCTTGGAAGCTTCCTTTTAGAACCATTTGGCTTAACTTTTAGGCTGTCTTTGCAGCTCATTTTACCTGTCATACTTCAAATCTTACTAGGCAGTTGCTGATTATGAAAACATACATTTACTGCAACATTTTGCTTTTGATTATTTATTTTCTTTCAGGCTATGCTCGATTTATGTTGGTGATGACTTACATCTTGTTAGCTGATTAAAACATTTGCACAAGCGCATC
This sequence comes from Valencia hispanica, assembly GCA_963556495.2. Lineage (NCBI taxonomy): Eukaryota > Metazoa > Chordata > Actinopteri > Cyprinodontiformes > Valenciidae > Valencia > Valencia hispanica. The sequence continues at coordinate 50,214,855 of OY747705.1, read as the reverse complement.
ATACGTAATTCAAGATATTAGAAATTGTGGCTGAACATTTTTCATTTTTCCTAAAACATTTTGTGTAACATTTTCCTTAAAGTTACAACAGAGTATTAGGGCCATTGCAAATCAAAGAAAAAAAATGGTGGCCACGGAAGAGTAGATTTAAACACATAAAAATCACATATTCACATATTTACAAAAACAACCAATTCAATCTTCTCTGATGAAGATTTGTAAATGTTCTAGAAAAAAGATAATTTCCCATGATTAAAAGCATGAATGATACAATATTGAACAACAAAATCAAATGACCTAAAAATAAATAAAAAACAGCCCTGTATTAAAATAATAAAACAATCATACAATCAGTCAATATGAGAATTAAATAAAAAGTTAAATAACCAACCAAACATGGTGCTGAATGTTGTTAAAGAGGGGGGACATCTCAAAAGGAACCCTTGTGCCATGGTATCAGTGCCTAACACTACATTTTATGTTTTTTGTTTTTTTTTGTTCTGCTAAGATTGATAGTTTTTCTGTAACCAAACAATTATGGGATGTGGACTTTAAAATACTGTTGTGTTTTTCTGTCTTCAAAGGTTTCTATAAATAAATGCTAAATATATGATAAGAATTATTTTGGAAAATAATAATCCGTTCATGTCTTACTGTGTTTTAGCAAAATGACGGGCAGTTCCCAGTAATCCAGCTGGTCGGCATGCTGCGAGGCATCGCATCTGGAATGAGGTGCAAACACACAAACATACATTTCCACAACTAATCCATTTTATTGCAAAGATAAACAGGAAACCAATTCGGATCCTTCAGTGATTGATTTCCTAATGCAGAACAGCACACACTTAAACTCCTCTACCTGCTGTAATGTAAGCCCAGGTATTTACAAGGAGAGCAGCAACTAGGTGGGTTGGCAGCTTGAAATCTTACATCCTATTCTGCAGTAAAACACAGATCCTATCTGTGTTTTACTGCAGGCTGTGATGGCTCGCAAACACTTGCGCATACAGAAATATTAAATCTCATTCTGATTTTATCGAAGCTAGCTGGCAGGGATAGCTCACACATGAGCACAGAAACACACAAACACACACACACTCCAAATTCCATTAGTGTACCAAAGCTTACAACTGATAACACACATTCAGTCAATAAATCCTGTTGATGTTACAGGTACCTGGCGGAAATGAGCTATGTTCACCGGGACTTAGCGGCGCGGAACATTTTGGTGAACAGTAACCTGGTGTGTAAGGTATCCGACTTTGGCTTATCACGTTATTTGGAGGAGGATACCTCTGACCCCACCTACACCAGCTCACTGGTAAGGGGGGAAAACACTCTGCTACATAATAACAGCTTCTTTCTATGATTTTGTGACACTTTGTGTAATTTCCTTTGACAGGAAACTAGCCTGTAGTTATAATCCATCCTTTAGTCTTGGATGTCAGTCAGCAGCCTAAAGAGAGAGAAGCTTTTCTTTGACCAGTACTTATTAGAAAAGAAAATGCATGCAGATATGTTGGTTCGTATTTGTCTGCGTTGGTGTGTTTTAACAAACGTCTGCTTTTCTTTACTTTATTACTTGTTAAAATAGGACAACTGCATGCAATTTGGCCTTCAAGTACCATAAATAAGCCGTTTCCTTGTTATTTCTGTAACACTTGCATGTCTTGCAAGTGCAGTACAAATTATGCTGATACCCTTCCTATGACCTTTTTTATACTTTCTTCTACCTAAGCTGAATTCCTTAGTATGACAAATTCCCTCAATGTAGCCTTTCTTTTTTCTGTTGTCATCCTTTATCTCTGCCTTTTGTCTCAGTTTTCTTCTTTTCCTCTCTCCCTTCAGGGGGGTAAAATCCCAGTGCGGTGGACGGCTCCAGAGGCGATCGCCTACAGGAAATTCACTTCTGCTTCAGATGTCTGGAGTTACGGGATCGTCACCTGGGAGGTGATGTCGTACGGAGAGAGACCTTACTGGGACATGAGCAACCAAGATGTAAGTGAGCACCTGGTTACATGTCAGAGAGCGAGTCAGTCTGTTGTTGTGATGTCTGCGACTCTTTGGTGTTTCGAGGCTGCGCTTGTTTGCTTTTCCTTGCTGTCTCTCCCAGCAGGGAGTTGGCACGTCTAAGGAAAACACGCGGAAAATGAGGACATCAATTCAGGTGTCACATGTGTTTTTCTTTCCTGAGCATTAAGTCCAAAGGTATCAGGATTGTGCTTTCTAGCAGATGTTTACTTCGGGCAATATTTTATTGTAGTGACAGCTTTATTCCAATTTCCTTTACAGTATGATCAATTTGCTGCAGCATTTCTATACTTTATGTTTTTTTTTTAGATTTGCATCACATTGATGCTATTAAGTGCTCTGAGATTACATTGGTCCTGCTGTGATTTAGGCCTAAAATAATCACCAGGTTTATAAAAGAGGACATTCCCATTTCTCTGCTGTTTTTGTGTCAAATATAATTTAGAAGAAAATACTTTCCCCTTCCTTTCCCTGAGTTTTCCATTTTACTGTTCGAAGTAAGAGAATCAGGCTCAGAACAAGAGGTTCCAAAAGATTGGCTCACAGACAGTTTCATTTTTGGGGATTCTATTCTGAGGATATTATGTTATACTGAGATTATAGCTTGTTTTGGCACTAAAGCCTTCTTCAAATCCCAAATCTGGCTTTATGTAACTTTATGCAGTCTGTAAGGGTTTCACACATAGTAGCCTGAGATGTATATACATCGTCATTTTCAAGAAATTTGAATATGCATTCTGATGACTCGCTTTCAGATCAGAAGTACCTTTTTAAACTAACAACCTGTAAGCAGGTATTAAACATGCTTTTCATTAAACCTACCTTTTTGTATTAAACATAGCTTTTTTTGAGGTGTGACGTAATATTTTAATCTTGAATGTTGTTTGTGTTTGTGTGTGTGTGTAATTAATCTTTGTGTTTCACTTAGTGAATTAAGTTACTGAGATTAATGAATTTTTCAGATATAGTTACGTTTCTTGAATGACTTTGTATTTACTGTATCCTAGCAGTGGGATGCGATTAAATATAATCTATTTACCTAGAGGCTTTGTAACTGATTAATTGTGCTTAATCCCATTTGATCAAATGCCAAAATATGGCACAGTAAGCAAAGATCCAGATGCAATTTCTCCCTTTGTCACTCTTCACAGTCACTAGGTTTTATTGTTAATGTGATTTTTACATCCTCTAGGATAAATGTACAGTAATGTTCTTAATTCCTCACCTCTCAGTCTATGGCTGGGGGGGGCAATAAAGAAAAGTGAGAAAAACTTTATTTATGAAAAGCATGTTGCCATAGCAAGTCAGTGCATGTATTTGCACATTAAAATTGGGCTGACAGTAAGCAAGCTAAAACCCTAACCAGGATGGGAACCTTCATCCAAGCACACATGTTGAGTAAGAAAATCGAATTATTGAAAGAAGTGTGTTCGACTCCGCGACGCTAGATGGTGACATGCTTCTTCTTCGTTTTCATATTCCCACCATTGTTGTTATTCTGGATTCCACTGTCTTGTCATTTCTGAAAGGGAGAGTGCCCAGTCCAGTCATAACTCGACTAAGCTGGGATGTCGTTTACATGTCATTTTTTTAAACCGCATTATCTGGGTGTCTTAGCTCGATTAGGAGTACGCCAGTTCAGTTCGACTTCAGCCGGACTAAGGTGTATACATGCCTTTCGGAGGTAGGACTTTTGGGATGAACCCAAGAGCTTTGTCTTGGGAAGATACCAAACACTGGCTGAATATCCCTGGCATTTTATTTTTGTCATCTCTACCTCTGCCAGTATTTCTTTCAGTTAACATTGTATTTTGACAGATCTTTATTTTTCAAATTTTTTTTTGGACACCACAACATTTAAACCCAACCACCTAGGCTGAATATCCATGTTTTATGGAGTGTGCTAACAAATCCATTAATAAAATCAAACAACCCAAGTGTGAATGTTTGATAAAAGGAACCAGAGACTTCTGCTTTAGCGTCTCCCCAAATATATAGAGAGATGAGCTCACTTTGAAACTTTTTATAAGATTTCAACCTGCAAAGCTTTATTTGTCTGTGTATATGTCCTGCCAACCATGAGCTTTACTATCAAAAGCCATAAAACCAGTTAAAGTGAGGGGCTTTTGCTTTTCAAGTAATCAGAATGACCGTCTCAAAGTCTCATTCCTAACATATTACTTTTTATTCAACCAGTATTTAATTGCAGCAGTCAGTGATGCATCAACAACTGGCCTTGTTGCAGTGCCTTCCTGGGAAATGTGTTAAAAGTATTTTAAACAAAAACATTTAATGTGGTCTCATCAGTTTTCTGTTTATTGTACTGTGCTAAAGTTTTCAATAATTTCTTTGTATTTTGCTTGCAAATAGTCATACTTTTAATAAACAATGCTCTGCAAAGTAATCTATGTTGAACTTTTTTCCCTTTTTTTTTTTACAATTTCTCATGTAATAACCACAAACTTCAAAATGATGCGTTTTGTTTTTGTCTTGAGTTAGATCAACGCAAAGTCGTGCATGATTATGAACTGGAAGGAAAATTATACATGGTTTTCATAACCTCGGACAAATACAGATCTGAAATCTGTGGCAATTATCTGTATTCTGGGCCTCTTGCTATTTGGCTTCATGCAAAACTGAAACAAGTATAGCACAACCTAAAACCTACCAAGAAATGACTGTTCACTTTAACTAAAACACCTGGCCAAGAGCCACATAGTAACTCTGGAGGAGCAACAGAGATCTTCACTTCAGGTGGGAAAATCAGTTGACAGAACAACTATTGTTGAAAGAACACCTTAATAGTTCCCTTCTACCATTTGCTACAAGCATTGTAGCAAGTAGGAACAAAGATTTCAGTCCTTAGATATACAAAATTGAAAGACATAGGCTACCATACAAGAGTTGCAGCTGCAACTGTAGTGAAAGTGGATTCTAAGAAGTATTGACTCAGGGGGCTTGAATGCTACCACACCCTATTCAGATGCGTATTGTAATTTTTTGGGGTTTATTTTTCAAACCATGTATTATTTTCCTTTCACTTCACAATTAAGGACTACTTTGTATTTTTCGTGTATCACAAAGCCAGCTAATATACATAGAGGTTTCTAGTTCTTCTGTCAGAAAACATAAACATGTTCAAAAACATTTAAGGGAGTATATTTATAGCTACACTCATTTACATGTTTTAGGCTTTCCAAAAGTCTCACAATTTTATTTGGACATCAGCAACTTTTCAGCATTTACTTTTCTGTCCAGTGTCTCACTTTTCTGAAATCAATTTTTCCTTAGCTTGTTAAGCCCCTGAACCCAATTTCTCAAGGCTCTTTGTTATTATATAAAATAACATAAAAAAACACATTTATTTTGTTGTTTTTCAGTTACCTTTCTAAAATAATACCGTGGTAACACACTTTCCCACAGAAAGAACAGTATTTTAGCACAAGCAAGGGGATGTCCAAAGGGACATTAGTTGAAACTTCAATGAACAATGGATTGGGCATCATTACCTGAAATATGATATATCTCTTAGGTCCTGTTCCAAATCTTTGTCACTGTACAATAGGCTACCATAGTAAAGTTAAGAACTGGACTGAAAATGATTGATATAGCAGACGATTTCTAAGGACTTTAAATGAACTTCAGGGACCCTCAAGAAGCACTTATGTATGGCTAGTTAAGATGATGTTTGCACAGTTAAAGTTAAAGCTATACACCAGTAGTCTTTCAGGTAGAGTTTATCCGTGTCAACATCCTCTAACGTCTCGTCTGCACGGGACACTTAGAGTTAAAAAACATTCTTACATACGCTCAACTCATCACTCCTCAGTTACCTTTCTCCTTCCTTGGTACTTTTTCTCCTCAATCTCTTAACTCCTCCCTGCTTTTTCTTTTTTCCTCCTCCCTTTGCGCCTTCACCGCTCTTCCCCAAACTACAGCTTCTCTAGAGCCGTAATGACCAAAATTCAGTATAATGACAGAGACGGATTTATAATGGAACAGTCTGTATATAATGATGGGGAAGAGAGAGTGTTTCCAGTACAGCTAACGAGGGTCTGTGGGGGCATTAACTATGCATGGAGCTGACACCCTGAGCTCACGCTTATCACACATGCAGACTTGCTTTCAGCCGAACCACACACACACACACGCACACACACACACGTGTTTTCAAAGAACACAGAGCGGGGAAATTGTCAGCAGAGCCACTGCAGGTGCAGTGTTCGACATGAATTAATCATGAAAGAGACCTGTGATGTTTTACTACACTTGCTACTATTTTGATTGGCATGGGTGCTTAGGGTGAATTTATGCATTACAAAGCATAAGAAGCGTGCCAGGGTCAAGTAGAGTTCACCTTGGAAGCAGACTGTCGTTCAAGTGCCAGCTTTTTATAGCTCACAGACACTCTTGCTTACTTGTTACGTTTAATTTGCAGAAAGCCAAGAAAGTAAATAGACACTTTGGCTTTCTTCTTATGGTTTTATGGATAAATGGTTGCAGAAGAGTAAGCGCCGGATTTCAAAGTGGGTTTATATTGGAAGTGGTCGGCTCCCGGTCACAGGTGTGACCAAAGGAGTTAAACGGTTTACAGGGTCAATCAAAGCAAGGGAGCGTCAGGGAAGTCTGTGGTGGAAAAAGCTGACAAGCAAAAGTCTAAAAACTGCAGAGGTCATGAACTGAGATTGACAGGGAACAAGGTAAGTGACTGGAGTAGTTTGGCAGGATGACAGAATGAAAAAAGGAAACAATGAAAAAGTGACATCAATAAGGAAAAGCAACTTTATTTGTACAGTTTCAACAACATGGCAAATCAAGGTGCTTTATATCATTAGGGGATAAAATAAAAATAAATGCAGCAATAAACGCATAAAACACAACAATAGAGACATGTGGCACATTAAAACATGACATTCAAAGCTATTATTATTCACTTACTCACTTACTCAAAGACAGCCCTAAGCAGATGATAAATTATTGGTAGACCCGAGGAGAAACATGGAGCACCGGAAATGCTTGGAATACGTAAAAACCATCTGGAGCAAGGCAGAAATGTCAAAAATAATTCATAGAAAGATAAATGTTTTTATTTTGTAGTAATGCAGGCATTTATCGGGCTTATTGTTGTGGAGAATGTGCTGAAATACAGTTGTCCTGATTTACTGATCTAACTCATCTATAAGATATGTATTATGACCAAAAAATAAAATAAAATAAATGACCCTTATAATTATTTTTGGGTCAATATTTTAATGTCATTATTTGTCATAATTACTCATGGACTTTGGAAACACTGAATTTATTATTACACTTGCACTATATTTTTCTAAGTTCTATCTTTTACAACATAGTAAAAGTGGCGACTGTGGCTCAGGAGTGAGGAGTTCGTCTTGTAACCGGAGGGTTGTCGGTTTGAGCCCCCACTCTGTCCTTCGGCAAGACACTTCACCCTTCTGCCTACCGGTGGTGGTAAGATGGCCCGGTGACGCCAGTGTTCGCCAGCCTTATTCTGTCAGTGATTCCCAGGGCATCTGTGGCTACAATGTAGCTTACCATCACTTGTGCGTGAATGACTGAATGTAGTGTGAAGCGCTTTGTGTTCCTCAAGGACTAAATAAAGCGCTATACAAGTACAGGCCATTTACCATAGTAGGCTATGTTGTTTTTACCACCTAATTTTGACAATTCAGTAGCAAAATATCTCATATTTATTATCAATTAGAAACCGAAATTAAATATTTTATTACAACAGAATATTTACTATTTTGTGAACTTAAGTGCTTAAAAATCGTACCTGTCGGTAATGAAAAATCAGCTTGTCTCCACAAAAGCTTCGGCAGCTAGATCCTCCCTAACATGGGGTTATCTGGGTTTTAGAAAGTTATCAAAACCTTCTAACATCACTTCACCTAAAGCATGTGCTCCTTTGTTATTTATTTCTAGACCTGGAGCAAACCCAGAGCTTTCTGGAAGGGCTGTTGATCCATTTTGACCTGAAAACAAACCAGAATCAGTCAGAAGAGGCTAATTCTATCTAAAACTGACCTTAGGTCCATAGGTCTAATCCATGACGCATTGTTTGAAATAAATAATTGCATGTACTATACATAAAACTTGAACTGCATAACCTTTATCTTAACAGTAAACTCGATTTTGTATGTCTTATTGGCTTTCTGTGCACCTTTTAGTTATTTAATTTCTGCATTTCTTTAGTTTTCTTTTCTTTTTTTGCTAAAACAGATTTTAGGAATTTGTCTTTAGGAATTTATATGCTAGTTTGGAAGCTGTGCCATCTGACAGAGTTATGTTAGTACTTGTGGCACTTCATAGCATCTGTTATATCTATGAAGCTGCTGCTCTGGCCAAAAAAGCAAAAGTAAAGTCTGAAAATACTTCTATAAATATTTATAAGTAAGCCACAGCATCAATTTGAATGATAAAACTTTGATTACCCTGGCATTATAATGAGTTGTTCAATATGATTTGCATGCATGTAAATTAAGAGCTTAGTATTACTGCTCATTAACAAAAAAGTGATCCACTATGGCTCTAAATGCAGACTTTCTTTAGAGAAATCACAGATTGTTGCCCCACTGACTATTGTCAGACACGTTTGTTATGAAGTCAAGCTGCCCATAACAGTTTTTTACAAGTTTACAGTTCACTAAATATAAAGGGTTTTTGTGCTCTAAAAGCTATTATTTTATCAGTACTCTTATAAATAAACATTTTATCAATCAAACTTTAAACAAAATGCTGGTTTGTCTGGAGGCAAGCTTTGCAATTATGTTGTTCACATTAATCTGTCTGTCATGTAGTAAAGTAGCAGTTTTCTGAATAGACAAGACAGATGGTAGTAATTGGTGTTTGATTAAAACTGCCAGAAATATGTTATCTGACATCTGTACAAGTAGTTAACTCATAAGATGTTGTGTTTTAACACATTATATCACATTTGAGTTGAATTATTTAAACATTATATCCATAATTATATCCACATTATATCCTGTGCTGAGCAGCTCTGTGGGATCTAGCAGTACCTCTTCAACCTTAGCCTAACTCAGGAGAAGGTCCCAGTGTTGTGGAAGACATCCTGCCTTGTTCCAGTACCAAAGAGAACTCACCCATCAGTCATCAATGACTATAGACCTGTTGCCCTGACATCTCACATCATGAAGGTCCTGGAGAGACCCCTGTTGGCACCCCTGAGTAAGCAAACAAAAACGTATCACGACCCACTGCAGTTTGCTTATTGCTGTGGAGTTGGAGTTGAAGATGCCATCATCCACCTGCTTCAACCAACCCACTGTCATCTGGACAAAGCAGGCAGCACTGTGAGGATCATGTTCTTTGATTTCTCCAGTGCATTTAACACAATTCAACCTAATTTACTTTGTCAGAAACTCCTGAAGACACAGGTGGAGCCCTCAACAATCGCCTGGATCAATGACTACCTGACAAACAGACCACAATTTGTGAGACTGAAGAATTGTGTGTCAAACCAGGTGGTCAGCAGCACAGGAGCACAACAGGGAACCGTACTCTCACCATTCCTTTTCACTCTGTATACCTCAGACTTCCAGTACAAATCAGAGACCTGTCATCTGCAGAAATACTCAGACGACTCTGCAATTGTCGAGTGTATCAGAGATGGACAAGAAAGCTGAATACAGAGAGCTGGTGGACCGCTTTGTGACATGGTGTGGAAACAATCGTCTTACTTTGAATGTAAACAAAACAAAGGAGATTATTGTAGATTTCAGAAGAAACGGGGATAAGTCAAACACTGTTTCCATCATGGGAGAAGAAGTGGAGGTGGTTGAGGAGTATAAATACCTCGGAGTTCACCTTGACAACAGACTGGACTGGAGACTGAACAGTGAAGCCGTCTACAAGAAGGGACAGAGCAGACTGTACTTCTTTTTTTTTTGTATTTTCTTTAACTCTTTATTCTTAATTTCTGACTTTTTTGGTAACCTTTGTCTTTAATATTCTACAGGTTATCAATGCATACATGTCGTTAGTGGTGAAAAAATACAATCAGCAGGGTCCATCATAGGCTGCCTTTATTGTTTCCGTCGCGATGACCTCTCTGTGGAAAGGTCAAAGTCAACGATTAAAGGTTGGCATGATATTTGCGTAATGTATATATTTGCCCAAATCAATGTTTTCAATGATACTATTGACTGTTTCCTTCATACCCTTAAAAATGATGTTAAAATTGAAATGCATATTGTGATTTGTTACAGTATGCAAATGCATACATGATTTCTACATAAAATTAAATACATACTGCACTTTCCACAGTTGTTTTCCCTGCTCTCACTTTTTTTTTTTTTTCATAGTGTTACTTCCTCATTGTGTCTGGAATTAGAAAGTGTAGCCCTAGTGTAGCTACACTGACACCTTTTTTTTTTGTCCTGTTTGGCTGTGTGGAGCTCAGAATTTGTGTCCAAGTACCAAGTAGAAGCCCAACAATTTTACTTTCACAAGCGGAGCAGTGCAGCTTTTGCTATAGTACTCCACTTGATATATGTGTGAAAAATCTTTATTATGAATTGCTGAGGGTTTTATTTCCTGATGTTATGGACCCGGAGACGGAAAATTAAGGGGAAGAAAGAAAGAAGATGGAGAGGTAGGAAACAAAAAGTTATGAGAGAGGGTGAGTTGAAAATACAAGAGAGGAAAGGGAACAAAGAAAAAACAGGAAAACATTGAAGTCTGCCTCCATACCCACAGGACGGCAGAGAGAGGGGAAAAACAAAACAAAAAAGGAAAAAGGAACATCGACAAAACAAACCAAACATTGTGAACTAAGAACTAAACAACCATATCACACAAAAATGGATATAAAAATACAACAACAATGTCACAGAAAAACTCATGGTACCGATTAATCAAGCTCTAGTAATGATAACCTCACCCCAAGAATATATCTGTAAAAACCAGAGACCCCACATCTATGTGCGTGTGTGAGCATGCTGGTGCAGATAAGGTTTCTCCATAAGAGTGTTCGATAGCTGGTGTGAGCAGGCATCAATCCGTCTCCCAAGAATCGATGCAGACATGAAGGAGATCGGAGCCAAGACGTCCAAAGGACCCCCAGAGCCCCAGGCGGCCTCGGGCAGGGCCAACCGCATCCCCCAAGAAAGGAGCAAAGGAGAACCCCAGGGGAACGTCCAGTGGCTAGTATGCAGGGGCCCGGGGGGCAGCAGTGACGAGCTCACGGGCCCCACCGGCAACCAGCCGCACCAGGGCGGGCCGGTGGGAGAGCCGGGGCCCATTGGCGCCCCACCCCCCAGCAGGGACCCGACAAGGGACCGGCCGACGAGGGGCCCCCGGCAGGTGGAGGTGCTTGCCTCAGAACGGGTGCATTTCTGTGATGGTGTGCTTGTTGGCATAGCAGAGGTGGATTTTTGTGGCTTGCCCATAACAATATTGTCAAAGCACTCGTCCAAGTAGCTTTCCAGGCTGTCCAAGGTTTCCTCGTCCATTTTGTTTTATGGAGAAATACTAAATAATGGTTATTATTATCAAACGTTTGCTATATTTGGCTCGAATGTTATGGTTTGTTTTTACCAGAGTTTGTTTGTTTTACCAGTTTACCGCCAAATTACTTAGGCACAGCTCTCGCGAGATCTCAGCAGCAGCTCATCTCCTCTTGTGACTGTACTTCTTGAGGAAGCTTAGGTCCTTCAAGGTTTGCAGCAAGATGCTGCAGATATTCTACAATTCTGTTGTGGAGAGTGTAATCTCTTCAGCCGTCATCTGTTGGGGTAGCAGCATCAGAGCCAGGGATTTAAGAAGGCTAAACAACCTGATAAAGAAGGCTGGTTCTGTTCTTGGGACAACTGTGGAACATCTGGAGATGATAATGCCAAAAGGATTCTTCATAAAATAAAATAAATTATGGACAACCCTGAGCATCCTCTTCATGAGACTGTCAAACAACAACAGAGCGTCTTCAGTCGGAGGCTTCTTCGGTTTCGCTGCAATACAGACCGCTACAGGAAATCCTTCCTGCCCACAGCCATCATCATCTACAACAACTCCTTCAAGAATTAATTATATGAGCTACAACAACACTTAATTTCCTTCTGGGATCAATAAAGTATTTTTGAATTTGAATTGAATTTGAATAACTTTAATTGTTTTGTGGATCATTTCATTTTCCTGGCACATAGTGCAGAATGGTTTCAGATGGTGATTGCAGAACCTAATTTATACTTTGATCTTTTTAATGTAACAAAGCAAGTTTAAGATTAGGAGTCCCGGAATTTTAATCAAAATATTTTACAACCAGACCTGTTGCTAAATGTCTCTGTAAAAGAACATTTGATACATTACAATCTTCTCATAAGACTCTTAAAAGATCTTCAAACTCCCACCTCTGTTATTTATATTGTAGTTTAAACACAAAAAGACCAAGCAGACAAAAAATCGCCAATTCTGCCTAGAATGTATTACTTTATCACCCATGTTGTCACTTCTTATACTAATGAATTTTCTCAATCTGCATGGTCCTTTGAGTAATAGCATCCCACCTGTAGGTGGTGCACAGATTTATTTACTCACCCACTCACCTTCAACTCGCGTGGCGTAGTATTCCTTCCAGGATGCACTGATCGCCCCACCAAGCTTTTTTTGCCCTTCCGCATTTGTAACATTTGATGAACAAATGTCTGTAACATTTCTGAAATTTCTATTTCTCTACTTCTTAATCTATTTTGATCTTAAGCTGAGCAGCATGAATTGTTTGTATTCTCTGAGCACATTAGCGCAGAAAAAGGAAGTTAATTACTCCTTTTATATGACTGCCTCCATTTACCGTTTACAGAAAACCTACGTTGTAAAGTTGTTCACTTAAATTTTTACCGCCCTTAAATACAGTATTTAGTTGCAGAGATTGGTATATTTGAGCATATGTTCAGTCGTTCAGACTAAAAGAAATGATCACTGAAACTTTAAAGGAATATTAAGCTCACAAGCAGCAGTTTTTCTCTGCGATCCTCTTGAGCTTTCATGACAGCACCATTCTGCTTGTCTCTTTGCTCCTCAGAAGGACAATATGTTGTACAGTTTGTAGGGTGAAATCAGTAAGTTAGTCCAGAGATTATATAAATGTAGCTGAGAGGAGGTACGGACTGATAGAAGGAGGCGTATCTCCAACCTGAATCTCATTGCACTGAAGTATGATTTTATTTTTGTCCACCTTTCAGATTTTAGCCTATCAAGAATGACGTTTTATGACCCGTGAACCAGTTATGCATAGCTTTATTCATTGCCACCTGCAAATGTGACAAAGTAACAGATGAATAGAAAATAATAATAAAAATTTGGAACAGGTACTTTATCACTATATCAGATCTTTAATATTAAAAACTTCCACATTTGTTCCTCAGGTACAGACTTCAGGGATAAACATTCATTGTATATATCACATTGAAGCAAACCAAGGTTGCATTTTTGCACAGGTTTTTATGTTTGGTGTAATTCCTCCATGATTATCTTTGGATTTTGACTTTTTATTGGTGGTTTGTGTAAACTGCAGTCAGATTATTATGATATACTCCGTGCTACAGTATTAATACATAGTTATCTACAAGGATATTTTATTACCTCCGCCAAGGAGATTATGGCTTTGCCGGGGTTTGTTTGTTTGTTTGTTCGTTAGTTTGTCTATCTGTTAGCAACACAACTCAAAAAGCTGTAGACGGATTTTCAGTAAATGTCTGCAGTGGGACCAGGAACCAGTGATTAGTTTTTTGGGGATGAGCCAGATCAACGTCTTGGGTGGTTGGGGTACTGAGCTAGTTGGTTATCATTTATATTCGACCCCTGGTCTTCATGTGGGTTAGGGACCAGTACCACCTATGAATACCTGAAATCCACAAATACTTGAGACCTCGTCTAAAAACACACATAACTGTCTTTTTTAACCGTTCAAACACCTTATTGTGCATTGCTACGCAAACTGGAAACCGTCTTAGCACTACCGCAAGTTAACATCTACGGTCTTCCTTATCTCCGCTCTTGGGGATGTGGCCAATGAAAATGAATGCTCCTGGATTTCACCCCTCCCTTAATATATTATATTATATTTTAGATATGCTCTATAAAAAAAACAAAAATAGGCAAATGTTCTGCAGATTATTTGGAGTTAAGTTCCACAGAAAAATCCCAACTGGGTTAATCTAAAAATACTGAATTGGTGGGGGTCCACTGTAATGAGTAGGAATCAAGGCTGCAACATTAATTTATTCAAATAGTGTTATTCTTTAAAAATAAACACTGTAACTTCTTTCTTGGGCAATATTAAAATCAAGGGATACCGATCATATATACCTTTGAACATATTCAAACCTTTGTTCAAGCTTTATTAAATAAATGTGCCTTCTCCCTGCTTCTTCACTCTGCTGTATTCCAGGTAATAAATGCTATAGAGCAGGACTTCAGGCTGCCAGCTCCCATGGACTGTCCAGTAGTGCTGCACCAATTGATGCTGGATTGCTGGCAGAAAGACAGAAACACAAGGCCAAAGTTCTCTGATATCGTCAGCATGTTGGACAAAATGATCCGCAACCCTGCATCTCTCAAAGCCGGCACGAGCAACATGGCTCCTGGGTGAACAGAGATATTAACTCATTTCCATACCCAAACACAGTCTGTTTGTGTGATAGTGTTGAGATTCTAATCACCCCTTTTTCCTTATATCTGCTCCCTGCAGTCCTTCACATCATCCTTTGTTAGACCGGGGAGCTCCTGATCTGAGCAGGGTGAGCTCAGTGGAGGACTGGCTGGCTGCTCTAAAGATGACCCAGTATAGAGACTCCTTCATTGGATCGGGGTTCACATCTCTGCCACTGGTCACGCAAATCACAGCTGAGTATGTCTGACCTAGCTGTTTTCATTTCTCTTCAGTCATTCTCTTCGCCCGCATCTCACACTGCTCATGCACCCCAATCTGTATCATGTCGTTACTGAGTTACACTTTTTTTTACTGTCACAATGGCTTGGTACCTTGCTTTTGATTACATGTACTTTTAAATATTTTTAATGAGTGAAATAGTTGCAATATGTGCCTCATTGCAGCTTCACAGCTCCTGTTGTCTAATGTCAGTAAGTGATACTATTACTTCCTGCAGATACCTTTAAAGAAGACACCAGCGTCTGACTTACAGCTGGTCCCCTTATACTGCACTGAATGCCCTCTGAACCTAAAATATTCAGAACGGCTCGAATACAGAGAGGAAGTTTACCCAAAGGAACTAATTATATATATGCTAAAACGTACAAGTGTGAAGAAGGCATAACTGCATAACTGTGCAGGTATATGGGCCATTGAACTCTGTTTCACATTTCATGCAGAATGAACAACTTCCTCAGAGAAACAGGAACGGGCGACCCGCCTGAACTCAGATTTCTTGGGTTTTTAATTTGTTCTCTTTGCATCATAAATTCATCATGGCATGTATATTTAATTAGATTTTAAAATTGCTGCTCATGTTACAGATTTTATAGGTAAAATAAAGCAGTGGGTATGACAAAATACAGGTCTGGGGGAGTAAAAATAGCGTTTTGGACCATTTTGTCTGCTTCCGTATCAATGATTTTTTTTTTTTGAAATGGTCCAATGTGGACAGGTATTTTTGAAACCAACAACCCTTTTTCGAAAGCAACGTTCCAGTGTAGACCTCTCCAGTGCAAGCATGGATTGCGATGAATTATTATTTATAGATCAACCCTACAAAAAACAGCACCTTTAGCATGATACACGTGTTTCCTTGCCTTCACAGGGATCTGGAGAGGATTGGAGTGTCTCTTGCAGGACACCAGAAGAAAATACTGACCAGCGTACAGTCAATGAGGCACCACACTGATGACCAGTCCCCCACTGAATCTGTGTAGCCATACATGAAGAAACACTTTGATATATTTGACCGTTGTTCAGTCTGTGAGGGAACATACTGCGCTTCTCACAAGTTTACTTATTCTGAAGATCTGCTATTTCTTTTTCCACAATCATTGAACACATTTTAAAGACTCCAAGATTGATCTTGCAATTAGTGGACATGTTTCCTATGGCATTTAGCTTCTAAAGTTGGAGTACCCCTTGGGATTTTTTTGTACAGGTGTTATATGTTACACGGACTGAAAACAGCAATGGGCAACACTGTGGAAAATTGAAAACTAATGTCTGACCTTAAGCGTATCTCCAGAAAGGAAAGAAGAAAAAAATAACAAACACCCAACTTATTCTTGCAGGATATCCTTGACTTCAACCCCCCTAGCTCCACAAGCCATTTTCAACAACCTAAATCATTTAAGGAAGACAGGGTGTTTTTTTGCTTTTTTTGTGTATTTGTGGATGAATCAAAGTAACACAGTACTGTAAAAAGAAACTGGCTGCGGAGACATTTTGTGTGTTGTGTGAATGGACAAACTGGACCAAAAGCCTGTCAGAAAATGTTCCTGGATACAAGACAGACTGCAGGCCTTCTTGTTTCCAGTATGTTGTGTTGTGAGAATTTATTTTATTGTGTTTGTGAAAACTATAACCATTTGAATCTGGACAAGAGCCAACTGTTTAAATGGGTCCTTTTTGAATCAGTCTTCACATTGAAGAGCTTGTAAATATTATTTTTGGAATTTCTTCCTTCTTTGTTCGGTTACTTAAAATTTTGCTGTTTTGTAATGTTACTGGAATATTTGTGACTTAATAGTAATTTTACTTTCCATTTTATTCATCACTAGTGCAATCTTTAAAGTGATGTTGACTGTAGATAACAAATGTTTCGGAGTGCTCAGACAGATGGCCCACATGAAGTACATGATTCACAAAGAACTTATAATGGATTTTTGGGGGTTATATCGATAAGCCCCCAGAGTGAAGGTAAATGTGAAAGTATATTTGGAGAAAGATTAGGGGTGTAATGGTACACAAAACCCATGTTTGTATGTTTTCGGTATGTTTTAAAATCAAACATACCAATGTACATATGACTTTTTAAAACTTTGATCTGCATTTTCCCCTGAATTCCTTCTTTTGATTTTTATTATGATTATTGATTTAATTATTATTTTATTGTATTATGTTCTATAACTTAAAAAAGTTGAAAGCATAGAACTGACTGGAGACTGGATTGGATTTTTTAAAATAAATAAAATGGTACTAGCAGACGTAGCCAGAGTAGAAAGCAATCTAGCCACTTGAAAACAGTCAGTTTTAATGTTTAGAAAGGTTTAAATAATACTTTACATATATTTGAGAATAAAACAAGCTGAAATCACATTGGGGTTGTTTTGATACTTCAACAGCCTAGTTTCCCAGCTGTAATTGAATGCATCATGGGCGGCTGTTGGCAAAATCCTATCTCATAAACAGGAATTCCATAGACTTTGATACAAAATAAACGATTTGGGCTGATTGGATGCTACTGGTAGCCATGCGGACGTCAGCTTGTTTTTCTCTAGTATCAGTGATGTTTACATTCAGCTTGACATTGTTTCAGGTTAGTAGTTCAGTTTAGTGCGCAGCGAGTTATGTACCTTATTACTGTTTAAAGAGGCATTCGCTGACAAAGCTCTGGTTCGGTCCATCTCTCTTTTTCTACAGTAGCTGTATGAGAAACCATTAATGTTCTAAAATAGACTTTAGCTGGTAGATATTTCTGTTTTGTTTTGGTGTCGTTTTTTAAAGTTGTGCTGCAGAATGTTGCACTGCGTTCTGAGTTTCGCACATAAACAATTTTCCTGTGTTCAGGTAGAAAACAGCTGCATTCGGTACATGTGCATACTGAGCCGACAGGGCCGTGCCGAAAAATCTAAATAGGAATACATGTACCGTTACACTCCTAATAATGACATATATAAAGGCACATCTCAATAAATTAGAATATTATCAAAAAAGTTGCTTTATTTTTAGTTGTTCAGTTTGAAATGTGAAATTAATATAATATATAGATGCATTAAAAACAGAGTAATTTTTTGGGATGTTTTCTGTAGATTTTGATGGTTATGGATAAAAACCCAAAATTTTGTTTCTCAGAAAATTAAACTACTGATGTAAAACCTCAAGCAACATGGCATGGAGGTAACACTGTGGCTCTATGACATGTCAAAGAAGCCCATGTTGCTTTAATAATAGCCTTTAGCTTATCTGTCTTATGTTTTTTGTTTTGTTTTGTATCTTTCATTTTCCTCTTGACTATGCTGTATAGATTTTCAGGTCAGGTGAGTTTGCCTGTCAATCTTGCACAGTGATACATGCAGATTAAATTAGGTTTTAGCAGTGTGGACAAGTGCTATTTTAAGCAGGAAAGTGAAATCCGTGTCCCCATACAGCTTGTCAGCACAGGTAAACAACAAAAAGTTCCTGCTAGATGTTGTGCTGACTTGATAAAACACTGGACCGCAAGTGACATGGCTCTCCAAATCATTGTTCACTGGACCACAATTAAGATGGATTCTGTGCCTCTCCCCAAAGATACTGGGAGCTTATTTTACAATTTAAATGAAAAAATTATTTTATTTGAAAACAGGACAGTTCAGAAACAATTCAGACATTTTCTCCTTAGCCCAGGAATGGCTTAACACAAGGAATACCATGCTAGGTTCCCCTAAATCCTGGATGTATTTATTTGTGGGGGCTTTTGAAGCTCTTGGACCAGTTGGACTCCTTTGTGAATCTGCCCCAGATTCTTAAATGGCTCTATCCCTGTTGCTTGTGCACGTGCTTTTAGCACACTTTTTCCTTCTACTCAACTTTCCATTTTTATTCTTGGATACAGCCCTTTGTAAACAGCCAACTTCTTTAGCAATTATTTTTTCTTGCCTATGCTAGTGGAGCGACAATGAAATGCTGGACAACTGTCATGGGGCAGTTTTCGTTATGATTTCATAGTCGGAGCATGGCCGTAACATTACATATCTGTATTAAAAATCCTTTTTTTAATTGGTTTTACAGAATATTTACATTTTCTGAGAAACTGAATATTAGGTTTTACAACTGTAGGTTTTAATTATTCAAATTAGCTGACAATGCTGGAAACATATCACTCTGTATGAAATGAATATTTTTAATATATAATTTATCACTTTTTGATTAAGGTACTGACTTAGTGTTTGGGTGTTTATTTAATGTTTTAATTCATTATGTGCCTGTATAGACTCAAGCATTGATTTCCCAGCTACAAAGTAAATCAATTACCTGCTATATGCTGAGATATAAAGGAAGAAAGCAGCTTAAGAGACTGTGTGAAATGAGACAATAACAGCTACCATCCGCAATATCTCAGAAGAGGTATTGTCTTCCAGTGTTCATGTGTTTCGGCTGCAAATCCTAAAGCTGAAAGCGAGTCAAGTGTTAATACAGTGCATGAACCAACTAGAAATCCAGTGTTCATGTTCTGTCCATAACAAATCTCATTTCTGTCTAAAGTGTATGGCTGCCATCCAGATGGCAATCATCCTCCTGCAGCAGGCAGTCTGGCTAGACTTCCTGTATTTTTTTTTTTCATTTACAGGCTGTTGGGCATGTCATTGTTATCAGCGTCTGGTATGATTCCTTCTGTTCCACATTGACATCTCTGATTAAAACTGTTGGAGCAGTTTGCAGATCAAAAAGGGTCAAGTGAGCTATCCTTGTTCACGTTCACTGACAGCAACCTTTTTAACATCTGCAAAATTGATTTGTTGCAGTGAAAAATCTACAGGGGGAAAAACAGTCCATTCTTTGTGGCAACTGGTATATTTGCTGATTATTTGTCCAGTTTCAGTGCTTAATGAGATGTTGAATTCGCTTGTGAATGAGGCATGATCTTATGGTGGTCACTCTGGTGAAGAAGTTCTTTTATCTCAGCACTGAGCGGATAAATAGAGGTGAAACAACAGCAGTCTCCTCCCTCTGCCTTCAACCCAAACCTCTGGTCATGAGTTTGCACTTCGCATCCCAAGGATTACCCCTCAGTAGCTCTGATTGGATGTTAAGATTTTATTTATCATCGGGCCGCGAGCCCCAATTCACAATGACAGAAAGTGACAATGTTTAACTGTTTGGTTTCAACACTACAAACTCTCTGTGTTTGTCTCACAGCACTGCTCCCCACTGCTGGGACGCCCCAAAGTATTTTTATTTATGAACATTGTAGCATTAGAATGTCTGCTGCTGTTTCAGAACCTCCAAAAATGTTTCAGTTTCCACTTTTTTTGTTTCACTCAAACTCTGTCCTCACGGCGCGACCGCAATTGCGTTTGTTGCTTGGCAACGGCAGCTTATTGAACATTTTATCAGGAAGTATTGAGATCAACTGGGAGCACATCAGCGGTTCAGAGGAATAATTTGTTGTAAATAGATGCCTCTTGAAAAAAACAGGCTCAGCAATAGCTCGGGGGTTTAATAAAGAATGAGACAACTACTGTGCCTAAAAGCTCATATTGAATGATGCCAAAAAATGTCAAGCACAAGAAATGAAAGCTTTCAAAATGGGCACCATATAACATATATGTGTTACTAGGCACTTTGAATTTACTTTTTGTGTTATTTTCACTCTCCTTGTGACAGGCTAGGCTTGTGCTTTACAGGAAATTTGACTGGTTAGCATGTTAGTGTGAATTAAAGAAGATGAATGAAACAAAGATCATGTGTATACGTTTGACTATGAAAGAGTCAGTGCCCTCCACAAATATTTGCATTCTGACAAACATGTATGAAGAAACTTTAAGATAAGTTCCGGTTTTGATTGCAGCAGTTTAATATCAACCTGATTATTTCCTTCAAAAATCCGACCTTTATTTTAAGATTATAAAGTAGAGAAAAGTCTCAGATTTAGACATTTTTTTAAATAAAACAATTGGTGTCAAAGTTATTGTCATGCCTAACAATTTGTATAACATACTTTAAATGTAAATCAGTCCTTTGGATGTATCACTGTGTCTAGGAACCTTTTAGTGATCTCAGATTTCTGGCTTGAGATGATGATGCTCTTTTAGCCATTCTTAAAAATAGGAAAGACTAGAAAAGATATACAGTAATTCAAGTAATCCAAACCTCCCACATAGAAAACTGCAGCAAAGCTTACTGAGGTAAGACTGAGCTTTTAGGCAACAAACACTCCAGTCAGGTCTTGCCTTCAAAAGACACAATCGGCCCTCTTCCATGGGTATTTCAGTCTGCAAACCTGAAAACCTGCTGAGTGAGCTTAAGAGAAGATTAGTATCGTGGAAAATCTCTGTATCCTCTAACCTTGTCAAATATTACAGTTAAATGTAAAAAAATATATATATATATAATCACATTTCCTAACATAGGATTTTCTTTCTCCACTGAATAAAAATACCCAAAATATAGGTTGTATTTTTTTATTTTTTCAGAGTGAGATTATGCTACTGCAAAACAAGAGAAACAGTTTTTAGGACTTTGTACATGCTTACCAGAGGTACACGTAACCTGGAGGCCACTGAACCCAAATTGGGGTCTTTTTTTCAGCAACCCATGTTCTATAAAAAAGATTGAACTAAACTGAAGTGCTGCAAGAGTTCATTTATTGCAAAGCAGGCTTGTTCCTGAGATGTTTTTTTAAAGATAAATCCACCCAAATACTGATGTCTGTAAAAAAAATAAATTAGTTTTGATGTTTGTATATAAACATGACTTAAAACCATGCCGAGCTGAAACACACTCTAATTATAGCTGCTGCTCAATGTCTGGGTACCTGCTGTGTTATACTCTATACATTGGATCACTTTTTTCCCTTATTTTCTCTAAGTCTTTAGAGAAAATAGAAAGAGAAAACTTTTTTGTCTTAATTGAAAAAAAAATCAAAGACATATAACAAACTAGTATAAAAGTGCTGCAAATCCTTTGATAGTATTAAGAGTTTTGAATCTCAGAGTAATAAAGTAATTACAAGAATACCTTAGTTTATGCATCAAGGCAAATCTATCCTTAACGTTTTTCAGATGTTCATCAATCTCAAAATGTGTATCATTTGATATACTGACCACCAATCAGATACATTTAATACAGCAGATCCAACCGGATGCATTGAGTGTCTAAAATCAGGGACTGATAAGTAAAGGTATTCCTAAAATCCTTGCATGCGTGGAGTTTTATGACAGCTGGAGAGATGAGTCAGCATAACAGTTGATGAGTTGTTAGTTTTCAAACACCAATAAAAATATAACTTTATATTAGGCATTAAAGGTTCCATTTTCTTTGTCATTCACCACTGAGCCCTTGATCCTTGAGCATCTAAGTCTGAGTTTAGTTTTCCTCTTGTCCTCTTAATGTTTACAAATGATAAGGTATAGTTAAACTTCAGTAGTAAATAAATTCACGCACTAGATTACAAAGTTTAGGTGAACTCTATTTTTAACCTGCGAACGTTTGGGTTTTTGTTCAAAGCTAGCCTAAAAAAGTTATTTTTCATACCTCTTAACCACGTTCTAACATAGTATAGCTATGAATATTTTGTGGAGATTAAAAATAAGCATAAGTGGTTCTGTTGCGTTTGTCTAAAAACCTCAGCCAATAACATGGCTCGGTCTGAAACCTGAAACCAATGATTGGACCATCCGGTTGTCTGTCTCACCTGACAAGCGCATTTCCGCATTTCCGTGGCTCCTCCACTCATTACGCTCTCCCGTATTTTGCAACAGAACACCACTGGTGTGAGAGGTTCTCTGCTCAATAATGTCAGAGAAGGAGACACAGCCGGCTGCTACCACTTCAACTTTAGGACAAACTACAAGAGTCCCAAAAAGTAAAACACCATTTGAAGTCGCAAAAAACAAAAGACTGGTGACCAAACTGCGACTGGTGTTTTGCGTTCTCTGGTCTACTGTGGCAATGCGCGTTCACAAATCAGGGTTGTAGCCGAGGGTTGATAGCTGATGGGAGAGGTTAGAGTTCTTTGACTGTGTTTATGTTTTAAGCTAGCTTGTTCTGCAGATCCAGTATAGCAGCTTTAGGACTCAAATCCTCAATCGAACTGTGACCAAAGCAAAGGGATTTGGAGCTCTATTCGTACCGCCAGACATGTTGATGTGACGAATCAAAAATAGGGCTTTCTAAAGAGATTGGGATAGATGCTTCCATTGTATATGTACCAGTAAAGCAATATTGTCACTCTTGACTGGTTTTGACCCTTTAACTATAGAAGAAAATTACCTAAACTGATTCAAAGGAGTCTTGAGTTGAATTGCCACTAAATTCACACTGTTTACAACCCATCTTTATCAACCCAACGTGGGGGGTTTCGCTGAATAACTGTATCACCTAATCTGCATAGTTGGCTATATACATAGGATTGTATTGGACACAGAAGACAATAATAAAGTCCTAAACTGACAAAAGTGACCCTAAACAGACACTTTGGAAGACTTGGATTTTTTTGTATTACGTGTATTTTTATTTTTGTTTTTTTTGCTTGGTTTTTCTTTTCTTTTATTATGTTTGGTGTTGATTTAACCTTAGGGGCCCAAGGGAACACCGGGTGCTCTTTGAGAAAAATAGAAATGGCAATGACTTACCAAAACTCCTTTGTATCACCAGAAAAAGATGTTGTACTTTTTGCCAGTTGCATTTTGTTTTTTAATGAAACCAGAGGGGTTCAAAATTGCGCTAAACATAGTGACAAAGTTGCCACAACATGAAAAAATCCGAAACCATCCTCTAAAAAGCACTTTACAAAGCAAAGGAGATTACGCATTCATAATTCTGGTCACTCTTTGCTAATCAGATCAGTTAAAGTTTCCTTCTAATAGAATCAAAGACGGTTTCATTCTGTCACTTGGCGAGTATTTTTTAAATTGTAAACCAATTTCCTAACACTTTGAGGCTCTGAATTCCCAGATGGCTCCTTGTAAAAAAAACCATCTGCTGCATCACTTTAGTTCAGTATTACAAAGCTGTATGTTTGACTCAACTGCTGCTGCGTGAGACACACTTTGCATATGAGATGAGCTGGAGGAGAATATTAAAGACAAAACACATGAGCAACACTGTGAGACAGTAAACTCGCTTGTTGGTACTTTGTCGATGCTACTTTTGCCGAACGTAGAGTGTGAACGTAGAGTGCACATGATGAACTACTTCTGAGTATAATAGTAGAGTAATAAACGCTTTGCATATTGACTGGTTCGAGTATGCACAGGCAATTCGATGCTTTAATTTCCCAGCAGTGCTCCCTCCCTTTGCTGTTTCATTGCTGTGCTCTGTGGCATGTTACTGCCACCTGGAATAATGTTGAAGCGTTGGCAGGAATGTAAATCATTTCGCTCATATGTGCGTTTGTGTTTGTGGGGGGAAAAATTGAGAAACGTCTCGTAAAAATGTGCAAAGACATGAATTTAGAGCACATCTATTGTTTTAAGATGTAAGCAAAAGATGAGATTCTTTACTGGTGATATAGGATGCAACTATATAACAGGACTGCATATGCAACTATGGAGCTTTTTACTGAACTTGCTACATCTTTAAGTATGGACAGGAACTAAGAATTTACTATGGATATCTTTGCATGACCACAGCTCCTCTCCTTTGTAAAATGTCAACATTTTATGTGACTGCAATTCATCCTTGCAAACTGGGATTACTGTCAGCGGAGAATATAATGAAAAACGTTTGTCTCGGTTCCTCTCTGAATGGCAGCTGCAGACAAAAAGCCCTCCCTGTGTGATTCAGATGGACTAACAGCTAAACCTGATATTTTCTTCAGATATTTTAGGTAGAAAACCCAACTCAGACCAGCAGCTAAAATACAAAGAATAGGCTACAGAACTACAGTCTGTTCTAAATACTTATGGGTGGATTTATCTTTTAATTCGAAGTATTTTTAGAGCTTATTAGGCTGTGTTCAGACTGTTGATTTAGCTACTTAAGTGAGGCTAGAACCGAAAGCAGGTTAGATATAATGTGAGGGAAAAAGGGAATAGAAGGGACAAGGATGAGAAGAGATGGAAAGAGGTGGGAGGGATGGAGAAGAGAGAGTCAAGGCCCAAGTTGTGTTTGAATAAGAATGAGGCTGGGTGTGGAGAGATTACTCTTTCTTTTTTTTGTCTTTCTGTCTGTGCTTTCCCATCTACCTTCTTCCCCTAATGCCCACAGTCTCTCGGAATAGCTTCCTCTGCTTCCAGTTCACATCTCCACTGTCTGCCTTGAACAGTTTGAAGGAAAAGCAGTCGTTCGAATTTTAGATGCATCTTCAAAAAATAAAAAAATCTTCTCCAAAGGAAAAAAAAAGCATTTTGAACTCATATCTCCTGAGGTACACTGGCACATATCTTTTTTTCTTCTTTTTTTTTTTATCAGAAATCCCTGCAGGATTTTGTTTCTTTTTTTGTTTTTAAGAGTGTTTATGTCAAAACAGAAAAAGGAAAAGTCTCAACCTGCTTTTGCTCCTTGTGTGTATCATTTGTATGTCCGTTAGATTAAACTGTCTCATGCTGTTCATGGACTGCACTGCACAAATACAGTAATTTTATTGATTTTGGGATGGGGGTTTTTTCCCCTAAAAGGAAGCATTTTTTTTTCTCACTCTCAATTTTGACCCTAAGAATTTATTTGTTTTACCAAATAATTTTAAAGAAAAATATATATTTTTTTAAAACATGAAATCTGATTTATGCACCTCTCAATAAGGTCAGTACCTATTTTGATCTATTCACATTTGAGCCATCTTCAAGAACTAAGGTTTCAACACAATCTTTTTCTTTTTTCTGTTGTCTAATTGAATTGCCAGCATGCCTATTCATCCAATAAATATATATACACATTCATTATACCTAATTAGTACCTTGTGGCACAATCTCAATAAGATCAAAATAATATTTTTTAGTACAGCTTCATGAAGAGCATTCATCTCACTAAAGTCTCATAAAACATGTCAAAAAAACTAATACCTTTGATATGATGAGCTTTTTTCTAAACTGTGAACACAATAGTCTGTTTTACAAAGCATCGAATTTCTTTGCAGCTGAAAGATTAAAATGGTTTTTTTTGTAAATTTAAGTTAAATCTAATCTGTCTTCTTGTACACGATTTCATCTAGACACTTTAGGTTCTATTTCTAGATTTTCTCATGTGGATATATTTTTGTTCTACTTGCTTGCCATATTTCTTTCTTATGTATGTAATGTACGATTTCTCTTGGGGGAGGAGAAATCCCAGCTAATTACAGGCTGTAATTTGCCTTTCTATGTTTACCTACACTTTTGCTGTTCTATGTGTTAACTGCTCATCTTCTCTGAGCATCCCCACTCTAATGTATTATAATTCTGTAATATAATGGGAGTGTGCGCACACGTGCATTTTTGTTTCCATGTGTGGCTGTAATATAAAATGTGTGGGTGTGTTGTTGTTTGGTGTACAGTGAAACGTTTGTACATTGTGTGTGTGAGTTTGTAGCTGTGGACTTTCTGACTCTTACATTTACAATGAACTGATTGTCAATAAAGAGGACAAATGGAACTGTTTCAGGTTTACTAATATTTAAAGTGCTAAGGATATGATTGGGGTGAGAGTTTTACACAGTCTTGAAAATGTACAAATAAAGTTTAAATAATGTAGAGATAATGAGGTTTCCAGATGTTACTAAATCTTCTTCATGATTCAAATAGTAATTTACATTATTCAGGAAATGATGATGCTTTTTGCATAAATCTTTCATAAAACAGACACCCTGATGTCAGCTTCTGGTTCATCTGCATCAAGTTGTATCATATTTAGCTACTCTTTTGGTTGCCTCAGATGACATACATTTTGAATATTTTTTAGAGCTTTCCATGGTGTTTGAAACATTCATCGTCTTAGAAAAGTAGTAAATCGATTAAAATTTTTTTTCACATTTATTATAAAACAAACACCAACCTCAATACTTTGTCTTTATATCACAGTACTTCATATTTGTAAGATGGGAGGAAATTAATACATCATTTGAAATTGCTCTACTGTACATATTCAAATCTGTAAAGTCTAGCATGCTTTCAGCCCCTGTGACTCAACACCTTGTACAGTCACTCTTTGCTGCATTTACAGCTCTATTTCTTTTTGGGTATGTCTCTAATTAAATCCAATTCCGTTCATTTATATACTGTTGCAACAATTCACAGCACATGTCATCTCAAGGCACTTTACAAGAAAAGTTATTTCAATACAATGATCCATACATTCAAATAATCCTTCAGTTCCTTATTCCAATAAGTTTAAAAGTTTTCTATCTTAGGAAACCCAGCAGATTGCATCGAATAATTGATTTGCAGTCTTCACTCCTTCTAGACGAACATTTAAAGACAGTCGCCTGCATTGTGTCGTTGACCTCACAGCAGTCCCTCATACTGAGCATGCATGTAGCAACAGTGAAGAGGAAAAACTCCCCTTTAACTGGAAGAAACCTCCATCAGAACCTGGCTCAGTACGAGCAGCCATCTGCCACGTTCAGTACTGGGGGGGATCGACCCAGTCAATGCCCCCCTCTAAGAAGGCAACACAGCTGAGCAGAATGCCACACCAGGAGTAGCTTCTATGGACAGAAAAACACTGTGAGAAAACACAAAGTTAACAGCTGAAATGGCAGCAAATAATGCAATTGGAGAGTAGTAGAAAGGTAGCAGAGTGAAGAAGAGTGGTCAGTCTATCCAGCATGAGATCCAACCAGCTTTTCACATAGCTTAAACTCAATTAATGGATAATGTCTGTGAGCATAAATTTTCAAGTATTGCCAAAAATTTTGTTTTGGGG
This sequence comes from Valencia hispanica, assembly GCA_963556495.2. NCBI lineage: Eukaryota > Metazoa > Chordata > Actinopteri > Cyprinodontiformes > Valenciidae > Valencia > Valencia hispanica. Next base: position 50,187,086 of record OY747705.1, on the reverse strand, counting down.
CCATTCTGTGGCAGCAAACGGCATCTACATAACGATGCTGCCAACACCTTAATTCACAGTTGGGATGCTGTCCGTTCCACTTTTCTTTTTCAAATGTAACCATGCTCAATATAGCCAAGGACTTTCATTATAATTTCATCAGACCACAGAACTGTTTATAAAAAGATTTTGGTCCATGGGCTAATCTCTCCTGATCTCTCTCCTTATTTTCTTTTTTCAGCTCTCTATTGCTTTTTTCTTATTTACTTTATTTACCCAACCTCTGGAGTTACTGTATTAGACCAGATTGTGGGACAACAAAATGCCATTTTGCTCAGCTTAGGACTTTGACAAATTGCTCCAGTGAATGGATGCTATGGAAATGAAGATTCGCCGTCTCAAAGTGGATGTGGAAGTAAACACTGGATATGGAAATGAGACGTCTTTACTGATGATTGCTATCAGTGAGAAAGAACTTGGCAGCACTATTTTAATTGACCTTCAGTGCAACTCGAAAATTAGCTCTCAGCCAAAACAAGGCTAGATTTTGACAACCAATAGTGTTAGTTACCTTAACTTTACAGACTATACTCAGCTTTACATTACAATGTCACCAGGTGACTTTGAACCCATCCAATAAAAAAAGTGAATGCATAAAGCAAATCTAATGAATTGTTGTGCTATAATTTTCTTCAGCTGAACAGAAACAAAAACAAAGTAATTATTTTTGGACCCAAAGAGGAACAATAAAGACTCAGCACACAGCTTCAGTTAATACAGCTAAAACTACTGATCAGACTCAAAATCTAGTTGTAGTAATGGACTCAGACCTGAACCTCCAGGGTCACATAAAGGGAATAGCAAGGTCAGCGTTCTATCACCTGAAGAACGTTTCTAGTTCCAGGATTAAGAGACTGATGTCACAACAGGACCTTGAAAAACTCATCCATGCGTGTATCTTTAGTTGGAATGATTAATGCAACAGTGTCCTCATGGGTCTGCCTAAAAGGTCAGTCAGACAGCTGCGGCTGATCCACAACTCTAGGCTCCTCAGTAGAACCAGGAAAGTAGAGCACATCACCCCAGTTCTAAAGTCCTTACACTTTCTCTCTGTAGCTCAGAGAATAGATTTCAAAATACTTTTACTAGTCTATAAATCATTAGCACCAAAGTATGTTGAAAATCTGTTGGCACTATATCATCGCCCCAGACCACTCAGGTCTTCCAACTCTCATCGACTAATTATCCCTGGAATTAGAAACAGGCATGGAGAAAGAGCTTTCAGTTTCTGTGCTCCCCTTATCTGGAACAAACTTCAAGACCACTGCAAAGCTGCTGAAACACCAAGTTAATTTTAAATCAAGGTGCCAACAAGAGCTGCTTTTGTGTAAGTGATTAATAATAGTTTGATTGTCATATGTTTTAATGTGTCATATGTTTTGTGCCTCTAATGTTAAATTCAATTCAGTTTATTTATATAGCGCCGATTAACAACAGATGTCATCTCAAGGCACTTCACCAGAAAAGTAATTTCAATACAACTATAAAAAAACATTTCAATCAGTTTAAAGTTTTAGTTTGTTTTCTATTTAAGAAATCCCAGCAGACTGCATCAAGTCATTGAATGGCAGTTGTGCCCCATTGATGCAGACTCCAACCACAGCAATCCCTCATACTGAGCAAGCATGTAGCGACAGTGGAGAGGAAAAACTCCTCTTTAATAGGAAGGAATTTCCAGCAGAACATGGCTCGGTACTGGCGCGGCCGGTTGCCGGCGGGGCCCGTGGGCTCGTCACTGCTGCCCCCCGGGCCCCTGCATAGTGGCCACTGGATGTTCCCCTGGGGTTCTCCTTTGCTCCACTCTTGGGGGATGCGGTCGGCCCCGCCCGGGTCCGCCTGGGGCTCTGGGGGTCCTTTGGACGTCTTTGCTCCGATCTCCTTCATGTCTGCATTGATTCCTGGGAGACGGATTGATGCCTGCTCACACCAGCTACCGAACACTCTTATGGAGAAACCTTATATGCACCAGCATGCTCACACACACACATAGATGTGGGATCTCTGGTGTTTAAGGATATATTCTTGCGCTGAGGTTATCATTACTAGAGCTTGATTAATCGATACCATGGGTTTTTCAGTGACATTGTTGTTGTATTTTTATATCTATTTTTGTGTGATGTGGTTGTGTAATTCTTAGTTCACAATGTTTGGTTTGTTTTGTCGATGTTCCTTTTTCGTGTTTTGTTTTGTTTTTCCCCCTCTCTCTGCCGTCCTGTGGGTATGGAGGCAGACTTCAATGTCTTCCTGTGTTTTCTTTGTTCCCCTTCCTCTCTTGTATTTTCAACTCACCCTCTCTCTTGACTTTTTGTTTCCTACCTCTCTTCTTCATCTTCTTTCTTTCTTCTCCTTAATTTTCCGTCTCCGTGTCCATAACATCAGGAAATAAAAAACCCAACAATCCATAATAAAGATTTTTCACACATATATCAAGTGGAGTACTGTAGCAAAAGCTGTAGTGCTCCGCTTGTGAAAGTAAATCTGTTGGGCTTCTACTTGGTACTCAGACACCAATTCTGAGCTCCACACTGACAAACAGGACACGTTTACAAAAAAAAAAAAAAGAACATGGCTCGGTACGAACGATCATCAAACACGACGGTCTGAGGACTTGAGAAGAAGGAGCAGAGAAACAGAAAGAACAAAAATAACTGCTGTAAGAGTACTTCTTATGTATTAAAGAAAGTAAAAAGTTGATAACAGGACACGGAGGATGTTCAGTTACTGTGGACATCATCCCAGTCGATGCCCCCTGTCCAACAGAGCATTGCAGCTAAACAGGATACCAGACCAGGTGTAGCTTCTGTGGAGAGGAAAAACACTTAGAGAAAACAAAGTTAACAATTGAAAAACAGCAAAAAAATACAACTGGAGAGTTGTAGAAGAGAAAAGTAGCAGAGTAAAGCAGCAGAGTGAAGAAAAGTGGTCAGTCTTTCCTCCAACAGCCTAAAGCAGCATAACTACAAAGATAGCCCAGGATGACCTAAGTCACTCTAACTATAAGCTTTACCTAAAAGGAAAGTTTTACGCCTGGCCTTAAAAGTAGACAGGGTGTCTGCCTCACGGACTAAAACTGGGAGCTGGTTCCACAGGAGATGAGCCTGATAACTAAAAGATCTGCCTAGGAACCACAAGTAAACCTGGAATCTGAGAGTGAAGTGCTCTGTTGAGAACTTATGAAACAATTAGATCTCTTATGTATGATGGAACTTGATTTTTTTAGGCTTTGTATGTAAGAAGGAGGATCTTAAATTCTATTGTGGTTTCACAACAGCCTAATGCGGTGTTCTATCCTTTTATTGCTGGTTTATTGTTGATTTGTTGCTGCTTTTATTTTATCCCCTAGTGATGTAAAGCACCTTGAATTACCTTGTTAAAAGTGTACTATACAAATAAAGTTGCCTTGCCTTGTGTGCATTTGCAAACTGTATCCTGTGATTTTATGTTGCTTTCGGAGTGGATTCTTTGTCTCTGAGTGGCATCTCACCCGTTGTAAGTAAATTGATCATTTCACTGTGGACAATGACACTACACCAGTTTCAGTCAGCATCATTGTGAAGCGTTTTTGCTTTTGTTCTGCAGTTGATACACATTTGGCACCAAAATACACTCATCTTTGAAACACAGGGCCTATCTACGTCCTCCACAGTATGGTGAATGGACATTTCCATGCTGCTTATGGTTGCACCTTAAGGTGTGCTTCCAATTTATGTTGTAAATTTTTAGAGGCTCACAGCAATTACATCATCATCTGGGTTTCCTAAAATTGCTGAAAGACATGATGACCTAATCTGTGTGTATGCAAATTTTGGACTTTGAAGAAAGTGGTAAAATGTATTTCAGTTTGATAACATCTAATCCTTTTCACCTTAATTCCCTAGCCACTGCTTTTCTATGGTTGTGTTTAGATTTGTGAGGTTTTCCTCAACGAGAAAGAAATGGACTTTGGAATTACTGTTGTGATTTGTGTGAGAACATAAGGACAATGAAGAAAAAAATGAAACATCACATCTGGATATCTTTACAGGAGGACCTAGATTTCTCTCCATATTCTTTGTCCAATATTTCCTACCACAGGCAACAATAAACGGAAAATTTCACCTTATCTGGTGTGCATTATATATCTCAGTAGACTACAGACGACAGCTGTGCCCTGGAAAGTAATAAGAAAGGTAATAAAACTTCTTAATGACTTCCTCTTTTATGCAGCAGAGTAAATTAATCATTTATGGGAGAGAGAGTAAGTTTAAAAAAAGGTTTTGACTTTAATTCTTCATTTATAAATGTCAGTTTGTGAAAAGGATTTTGAACGGTTCAGGTCATAGAATAAGTGGCATTTAACACCACTGAGCTAAAAAATAATAATCACACAAACTGAAAAAAACCACAGGGAGAAGGATATGAATCACATTTAAAACCTAAATTCTCCCAATAAAAGAAACCACTTACCTGCCAGCCTGTGGAGTCTGCTGCAATGCAATATTCAGAGCAGTGAGAGCTTCATCAGTTCACATGAAACTGATTAACAGCACAGGAACTATTGCAAATCGCTAATAGCTGCCATGAATGCACACAAGGAGTTTAACTGACACAAACCTATTAAATGCAGCTAAGTGATAATGAATGGAATTTGATTACAATGAAATGTGGCCTGTGGGTGAAATGCAGTGACTAAATTCTCAATGACATAAGGTTACCTTAAAATTGAAGTTGACTTCCAATTAACTGTAAACCCAGTACCACAAAGTAGACTAAAACTCAACAAAACACATCTGTGAATTTCTTAGACAGAAGAGGTATGATCCAATGAAACTCCCTCTGTAGAACATGTCAAAGATCCAGCTCATGTCATTGGAACAAAGTTATTCACCACAGCTATCAACTTGTCATATTACTTGCTACAGTACATCCCAGTAGAGTTAACCAGAAACTTCTGAAGGTAGGAGCTCTTTGCTTAGCAGATGAAGTCTGAGAGAAGGAAGTTCCCTATGACGTCCAGTTACTGCTGACCACACAAAGTTCTGCCAGTAAGTTAATCAACAATCCAGCACACAAGGGAAGCCTCTACCAGCATTGCTGAACAATCATCTTCATGACATCAAGGTATACTCCAGAGATTAGTGCAAAAACTGTATTTAACAAAGGGGTATGGTCGCAAGCTCTCTTGATCCTTAAACATTTAGAGAGAAAAAAATCAATAGTGAAAAGCAAAAACAAATGAAAGACAGAGTACTGACAATAAAAAAGCAGGAGGAAATTACTCAAAGCTCACATAAATTTTCCTACTGGAACATATTCTGAACTATACTTTGCCCGATTCCAGTGTGTTTTAACACACAGGCCTCATTGCTAAAACTTTCTTCAGCTTCCTAAACTCAGTGCACACAGGACTTCCCTTTAGGTAATCCGTATTCCTCATACATTCCAAAAACAAGCATGTTTGGCTAATTTGTAACTCTAAAATGCCCTCAGAGATAAAAGTGTGATAATAGTTGTCTGTTGTATATGGGCCCTTTTATGGACCGGTGAAGTGTCCAGTTTATATCTCACCTCAATCCCAACAACTGCTGGAAACTGCAGAAGCCTTTTTTTCCAAGGCAATGTGTGCTAATTGTAAGAGTTTATTGAATTGGAGTAATATTGAAGTCTGGCTCATATTTGTGTACATTTTTTAGAACTCTCAGGAACACATTTCCATGTTTAATAAAACAAATAGATATACACAGAAGCAAACCAAGAGGAATTATAAAATCCGCCACAGTGGGCGATAACATAAACCAGAAACCAGAAGTTTACATACACCAAATAAAGAGACGCATGCACCTTTTTTACTAACTGTCTGCAGTCAAATTGGACCAAACCTCTCTTGTTTTAGATCAGTTAGAATTACAACAAAATATTTCTATTTGCTAAATGCCATAATAATGAGAGAAAGATTTCCTCAGTAATTGGCAGCATTACCTTTGAACTGTATGATGTTGACCAAACATGTTCCTCCACGTTCCTCAGAACTAGTGTAACTGAGTGAAGGTTGTAGGCTGCCTCACTCACACACCCCTATTTAGATCTGCCCACAAATTCTCTATATGATTGAGATCAGGGCTTTCTGATGGCCACGCTCGAACATTGACTTTGTTGTCTTTAAGCTACCTTGTAACTACTTTGGCTGTATGCTTAGAGTCATTGTGCATTTTGAAAACCCCTTGTACGGAGCCCTTAAAGGGACATGGGCAAAAAAAAAAAGGAAAAAAAGTTGGTTTCTCGTTCCCACATGTTACTTTCTCATGCTCACCACTTAGTAACTCATGCGCACCACTTACTAACTCGTGCTCACCAGATACTTTCTAATGCTCGCCAGTTACTACTAAGTGAAGCACACAAGAAAGTAACTGGTGAGCACAAGAAAGCAGATTTTTATTTTATTTTGCCCATGTCCCCTTAGAGGCTCGGTACCTTTGCACCCGAGCTTTCACCTTCCGGCTGATGCCTTTAGAAGTTGCTTCAATAATTCCACATAATGTTTCCTCATGATGCCATCTATTCTATGATGGTTGGACATTCACATCATGTCTATACTTGCATATAATTGTTTGAACTGATGCACATGGCACCTTCAAGGATCTGGAAATTTTTTCCAAAGGATGAAGCAGTGTGTTCCAAGTGTGGGCCTAAAATACATCCTTGGATGACCTTGTTATTGCCTTTATGTGAAACTGGAGGTTCAGGTCTGAGTCCATTACTACTCCTATATTTCTGGCCTGATCAGTAGTTTTTAGCTGTATTAACTGAAGCTGTGTGCTAACTGTTGATCGTTCCTCTTTAGGTCCAAAAGTAATTACTTCTGTTTTGTTTCTGTTCAGCTGGAGAAAGTTATGGCGCATTCATCCATTGATTTGCTCAATGCATTTACTTAGGGTTTGGATGAGTTCAAAGTCACCTGGTGACCTCATAATGTAGAGCTGAGTATCATCTGCATAATTATGGTAGCTAATCTTATTGGTTGGTATAATCTGGGTTAGGGAAGCATGTAGATATTAAAAAAGAGGAGCCCCAGGATGGAGCCCCAGGATGGAGCCCCAGGATGGAGCCCTGGGGCACCCCACATGTGATTTCCGTTCGTTCTGATGAAAAGTTTCCTATTGAAACAAAGAAGTCCCTGTTCTTTAGGTAAGACTCAAAACAGCCAAGTACTGTACCAGAGTCAGACCCAACTCTCCAGTCGTTCCAATAGTATATCATGATCAACAGAGTCATATGCTGCACTGAGGTCCAACAGAACCAGCACTATGGTTCTACCCCAGTGCTGGTTCTGTTGGACCAGCGTCTATTACAATGACTGTTGAGGAGCTTTTTTTTATCATATTTGTAAGTGAAAAGCTCTTTTGAGTATTGAAAGAGGCGGAAGTTGTTCAAGTGAAGAGTTTTGGTGAAAATGTAAATACAATGTTGTTAACCACAGACATGACAGAAAAGGTGGCAGGACCTCCCCAGAAAAAGCGCTATGCCCCCTGTTTCACTGGTGGTGAATTGATTTGCAAGACTCCCCAGGCAAAAGAGAAGTGTGAAAGGAAAATGTCTCAATCAGTACGTGTACTTGTCAGTGCAAACTTGCTGACAGAGAAGTATAAACTAGGTGGGTGGATCTGTCAACAGGACAACTGTTAGTCATGCTCACCACAAACCACGTCTATATGGAAATAAGGTTGTTGAAATGTTGAAACAGATTCTGAAGTATTCCTCTCTGCAGTTTGCCACAAGCGATGTTGGAGGGATAGCAAGCGTGGGAAACTGTGATCTGGTAAAATGAGACAAAATTGAATTTTCTGGCCTCCAAGCAAATTACAATGTGTGGGGGAAATCTAACACCCTGAAAACTCCATGCTCATGGTAAAACATGGTGGTGGCAGCATCATGCTGTAGGGATTCTCTTTTTGAGCAGGGACCAGGAAACTCCTTAGGGTTAATGGGAAGATGACTGGAGCTAAATGAAGGGCAATCTCAAAAGAGAGTGCAAAGGACTTAAGCTGGAGCAAAGTTCACCTTCCAGCCGGACAACAACCCTAAAATAACAGTTAGAGCTATACTGGAATGTTTAGATCAAAACATGTTCATATTCACACACATACGAAAAACATGTTTTGTGACAAATGTGAAAAAGTTAATGGGTGATAATACTTTTATTGACATGTGCCAGATTTGTTATACACAGACTGATGTTTTCTGCTTTTAGCTATTGAAAACATGACATTTAAGATTAGAATATTAATAATATATCAGATCAGATCAATAGAACAACATTTTAATACAGAAATGTAGGCTTAATGAAACATATGTTTTTACCTGCTTAAAGGTTATTTCAAAAGGTACTTTCAATTTGAATGCATATTCTGAGTTATGGAATATGACTGTAAATATTTGCCATGCTGAAACATCATCTAGGCAAGTCAAAGCAATTTTATTTGTATAGCACACTTTCAACAACAAGGTGATTCAAGATGATTCATCTAACAATAATGCACATCTTCATCGGTTTCTATAAAACGGTTCAAGGGCTGATGAAGCTTTAAAAGAGGATTTTTGATAGTATAAAAAGAAATACGGTATTCCACGTGAAAAATAATTTAAATGGTCCCTGAGCCTTAGAAGTAACAAAATGTAAAATGACAAAAAGCTCTTTTCATCTGAAATAGCAAGATGATTTTTGCCTTTGTTAAACTGTAATTTAAGAAATTCTGAGAATTTTACAACCTTCAAAAAGCACTATATCTTTTCATGATTTCTATCCTACAACATTCCCACTATAGTGCTGTAAAACTTAACAAGGGCTGTCTAAGGACTTAAGCTTAAAAACACAATTCTCTCATCTTTTTTTATTATTGTGCAGAAATAAATGTGTTTTAATCATGTTTTCAGAGATCACCTCAAAACTGAGATTAAGTTTTCACATATATTTACACTCAGCCTTTGTTCACACTGTTTTAGGGGCACATGATGTTCCCTCTACAGCGGTCTAAGTTCAACCTGGTGTTTTTATCCTGAGAGGATAATTATTCTGCTGTTTATTATGAAAGAGAACACCCAATTATACATTTAGCAAGTGACTCATTTTGCTTGCTTTTAACACTTCTGATAAATAGCAATTCACAGAGGCTGCTTTTAATATATGCGTAATTGAAACCTTTCCTTCCTTTATGCCAAATAGAGCCCAGTTAGAGTTTACCTCTAAAGTGTCAACTTCTCTGTAGGTAAAACTCCAGATCTCTGAGGTAGGACCCTGCCTGTTTCTCATTACCTTTAGAGTTTAGAGAAACAAGCCAGATGAGGTAACTGGATCTCATTCCTTATGGATGATGCCGTAAGTGCTGCCTCAGCCCATCATCTCAAGGGTTAATGGCTTTTAGCAGTGACAAGAAGATATCTGTCCATGCGTGTCAGAGTGAGCACACAACCAGACATGGCAACATGACTTCATCAGGACAGAGAGAGTAAGCAACACAAGAAGGTTGACAGAGAAACAAGAAAAATAAAGAAAAAGTGAGATGGAGCAACATAAGGGGTCCTGTTTGGGAATAAATGTTGCCCACAATGAGTCATCTTCACACAATGTCTCCACAAACACATCAGACTTTTCTTTCTTGCCCTAGCAACTCCTATAATTGACTCCTTTTGGGGCACAGGTTCCAGTAGTGTGAGCAGGGGTGGACTGGCCATCTGGCATACCGGGCATCATCCCGGTGGGCCGTTGACCCAATGTGGGCCGGTCGGCTGTTTTTTTTTTTTTTTTTGTTTTCCTCTCTCTAAATTCCCTCCAATTGGGACAGCCAATTGGCTACAGAGGGCTAACAATGTGTTGCCAGCATAGACACATATTATTTGTCTATGTTTGTCATCATGGGCTGACAGCCTATGAGAGCCATGACAGTGCTGTCAATCACAACACAAACCAGGATGGGCGGGACCTCATGACATGGGCGGTGGTGAGTGGTGGGACAGGATGCTGCTGCTGAGCTGAAAATGGAGAAGGGTAAGAAACGCTCCGGTGGCGCTGAAAAAGTACGGCTCAAAAAGCTGAAATCTCTGGAGGTGGAAGCTGCAAAATGTTTAAGGTTGGCAGACCTATTTGGTGCCAGGCTCACCACCCCAGCAGCAGGTGCTGCTGCGCGAGGAGACGCGCAAGTGGAGACATGCATGGTAAGTAACATTAGCGTGGGATCGGCACGGCTACATTTGGAGACATGGCCAAAATAAACTGTAAAACGGTTTTACATTGACTGCGATGTGACCTGAATAACTGAATACTTGTGACAACATATTACCCAGAGTTGAAGGGTTGACTGTTGGTAGTTGCGTTTGATTTAGTTAAATATGCCAAATTGTGAGAGCTACTAACGGCAACGGTCTCTGGTTGCCATAGCAACAGTTAACATTAAGGGGAGACACTACAGGTGAATAGGGAAAAAAGTTACCTTCAAGATACCTTCATGAAACTTAATCCTAGTATTAAAACAAACATCTTTTGTATTAGAAGTGTTGATATACATTTTGTTTAGATATGCAAATGAGGTGTAATCTGGTTAAAAATGCGCTAATTTGCATATATCTTTAAACGTATCATCTCAAAATTGGTGAGACAGATTTTATTTTTCTTTAATTTTCTAATCATATATGTTATATGATTAGAAAAAAACTTCAAAAACTTTTTACAGAGGGAAATAGGTTTATTTCATTTCATTACTTAAAAAACCATGTAAGTAGCTCCAAAAAATGTATTTTCGCCCTGCTTTTTTATGCAAAATAGCACATAGGCCAATATATATTTTTTAGAACGATGTATTGACAAATCGTTCTGTATTTTTTTTTCCAGCTAGCATAGATGGTGTATATAGGTATAACTGATTTCAAAATTATTCGTTTTGAATGTTGGAACAAACTCATTTGAGAAAAACGCAATTAAAGATTTGCATTAGATAATTCAATGCAATGTGAAGTACAAATGACCCTCAAATCCCTCGTTTCGTGTTTGTGATTGGTCATTAATTTAAACAGGCAAACCATTTTTGGACATTTTTCTTTTCAGTTTTTTCTTTTTTGGGGGCTTGTTCTCTTGCTGCCTCCACTTCACTTTTTGGCTACTACTGAGACGTCTCTGATTTGAGTATGTTATGTGTCTTATACTGTTTTATGAATTCATACTTGATTTATGCCACCCCTAGTCATGACCTAACTTCTGTTGTTCTGTTGACACTATAATCAATAAATACTGAGTGATTGATTGCCATAGCTGTCAGTTTTAGTCCTTGAGTTCACAGTTTTGTGCTTTATTTGTTAACTGCTATCAAGGAATATGACTCTCATTTGTACTGTATGCTTGAGAGGAGATGCTGCGAGATTTGTGGACTTTTATGTAGTGTTGGCTGATAACGTAGTGGGCTGGTCTGGACAGAAAATGCCAGGGCTGAATTTTTGTCCCAGTCCACCCCTGGGTGTGAGGCATTTTATGCCTCAGAAGATGAGACAGGTTTCTTTTCTTTATTTCTTCCTTGGATTCTCTTTCATCCTCTGTCTTTCTCTCACAGAAGTATCTGCAGAAAGTGATGAAGAGTGCTTTTTTTTATTAAAGAATGAATGCCGATCTATTATTGAACAGCAGTCAGCAGGAGCTGTCGCGATCTAGTTGGATGCTAAAATAAATATGCCACAGCACCGGAGAGATTTGCTGAGATCCTGAACTAAGCCCTTTCAGGCTCATAGGTTTCAGAGCTCTTGGTTTAAAAAAACCTGTGTCGTAAAAAGCTTAAAAATTACATGCTCCTTTTGTTGTGCACTAGCATTTCAAATCAGGGGAATAAAGCCTTTCATGTTTTTAGATACACACTCTTGACAGATGGCTGAAAGGAAAATCACTGTAATCACTTCTGAGTTTTTAAATCATTTTTATGTCTTTTGGCCTCCTTTTTTTTTTCTTTTTTTTTATCCCACGATTTTTTCCCATTATTTATCACCCAGTGCTCCTTAGTTCAGGTCCTGGGGTTCCACTCTCCCTCTGTGCCGGCCCCAGGAGGGGCCCTTCGCTGAAACCCGAGCCTCCTTCGTGCTTGGGGAGTGGGCAGGCCCTTCTTTTCACCTGACGGGGTGGGGTTTCTCCGGCTGGACATAGCACGTGGAAGGATCATGTTATTCCAGCCAGATCCTCCCCAACCCCGCGGGCGCCCCGGCCGGCCAAGAGGAGGCAGTATACAGCCCCGGGACTAATGCATGTTTTTGTGGGAGTAGCTCACATTAGCTGCTCAAGGGAACACGGGGAGAACATGCAAACTCCACACAGAAAGGCCCTTTCGCCAACCCCACCCAGGGTGTGGGTGTCGGTGATGTGGGGGAACAAACACACCCTCAGCACCCACAGCGTCCCCGGTGGTAATCAAACCCGGGACCTTCTAGCTGTGAGGTGAGCCAGGCTACCAGCTGCGCCACCGTGCCCCCCCGTCTTTTGGCCTCCTTGATAAATCATTCTTCAGACTCTGCATGTTGTTCTACCAGCTAAAGTCTGAAGAAAGTACACCCTCTTTAGTTGTAGGGATTCGTGTAATGGAAAATAACGTTATGATCGTAAGGGAATAGGACACACGCTCTGGATAAGTCATCGTGTATTAAGAAAATTATTAATTAGGACAATTCATTTACTCTCCAAGAAGCCACCCTTCCTGCACCATGGCAGCTTGAACTCTGGTGCAAACTATGTTGTTCATTAGAAGGAATATATCAAGCATTAAATCATTCGACTTCACGAGGATGATGGTTAGTTGTTTTGGGGCATTACATAGCTTTTACACTGACATCAAATTGCTTCCTGTTACTAAAAACACAACTATCCTGTTATGTTGCTTTTGGCTGCATGTGTACCAGAGGTCGCCAGATCTTTGTGTTGTTTTGACTGACAGGGTCAAAAAAATCTGGTCATAATCTATTTTTACCCATCAATTTTTCAAATAATAACATGTAAAAATGTTTTATTATATTTAAATATTCAATCCAAACAAGCTGAAAAAAGAAATACACATAAACAATTAAATCGAACAATTGCACCTAAAATGTGATCAAATAAAATATTTCAAGTTAGAATGCAGCCGAGGTTTTTGTCATGAGGTTTTGGATTTGGTGCCACGCCAGATGACTTCTCATGGGGTTTTAGATGTTTTAGATGTTGTTGTCAGAGCACGTCTGTAACCAGCGGCATCGGTCACAGTCGCGCACCAAAGCCTTCGTAACTCGCGCTGTCAGCTCCTGGTTTGGGAGATGTATTGAGGACAGTGTTCGGGACTGAGATAACGCTCAGATACTCTCATTGGAGTCTTTTTGATTTTCGATTGATTTAGTTACCTGAACTTCATGCGTTAAGTTGAAATTGTCAATGCGTCTGCATTACGTGGGGCATGAATTGTAATCTGTAAAAAAGACGGACGGCCTTTTGCTTTTTCCATCACCATTCTAAAAAACAGGTCAAATATGGAAACTATTTGGTTAAAGCAACCCCTGGTGAGTACAGTCGATAGGAAAATATGCTTTTAGACTTTAATGTTACCTGTTTAACTGCATTGTGTGAGAATTTGACATTGGTCGGTTGTGGTCAGCGGATGTGTAGGTACAGGCAGCCTCATATCTCCTTGCTGTTGCATGTTCCAAGACCTGCCATTGTTTGGAACGTAATTTGAACAGGAAAGCCTCTGGAAACTAAACCAAACAGCAATCTTTTGAGGCACATTTTTCTTTTATGTGTGCTATCTTTAAACTGTTCTGTTTGCTGTACCCTCTAATAAATTACTTTCTAAAGTGTCTCAGTGCCAGGCATTGAAAAACCATCAGCAATGATTTTTATGTTTCAATAAAACACTTTCTTTTTACTTTATCCTATAACTGGACTTGCCATATATTTCTCGACTCTCCAGCAAACACACCAGCTTCTCATTAACCAATTCCTTTTTTATCAACATTTCCTGGTCTCACTTTAGGAGTTCTCCCCTAATTCTGTCTCACTGCTTTGAGATAAAAGCAAGATTTTAACAGCTTTCTGACTGGCATTGATATCTATCTTCCCTTACAGAAAAACCACATGTGAATCACATGTGAACCACATGTGGTTATGGAACGTTTTTCCTGTGCTTCAATGTAAGCACATTTAATGCACACACAGAAATCCTCAGTGGAGAAGGCACAGAAAAAAAAACATGTAAAGGAGGTAGAGAAAATGTAGGTAAAACAACAGAGCTGTAAATTTAAGATCAAATGGACATTTGGCCAAAGCAGGAAAAAACAGCTTGCTTAAAAAAGTTTTTATGGTTTTCCTGCCTATTTGAAGTTTAAAACAGGGCAGTTCCCTAAATCATTCTTGACCTCATCATGTCACATGTGATTCACATTTTAGTTACATGTGATTCACATGCGGTGTTGACATGTGAATCACATTTGATTGACGGGTGATTCACATGTGAATCACCCGTCAATCACATGTGGTTTACATGTGAATCACACGTGGAAACTGTGACCACATGTGAAATTCATGTGGTTTTTCTGTAAGGGTTTGGTTGTGTTATGATTGCTATAAACTGCTTTTATCTCAATTTAGAACCGACTCTTTCAATCACACCAATTCTGCGTACTGAGTGTACCCTTGAGTGGTTGTAGGACATAGCTGGATACTGTTTCATAGTACTGGGTTTTTATGAATACACATGGAAGGGTTGTTTAAGAGCCATGAGTCAAACTAATCTGAAAGATTGAGAGACAAAAATATGTGGATGCTGTAGCTTTAATCCTATTTGGAACCTGAAGTTTTTATTTAAGAAGTTATGTGAATATGTTTTGATCTGACAGCTCAGTGAAATCTTTCTGCGGCTTAATACCTTTCTCAATTTAACCCGAGATAAAGATTTCCTTTTCAGAAACACAAACATCACACTCCCCAACTGCTAATGAGTAAGTAATCTTTTTTCTGTTCTTCACAAGACCTTGTGTTTAGTAGTTTCTCAGACTGACAGTCTAAATTAATTTAAATCTCTTGATTAGTTTACTTTCACTTTTTAACAATGAATGATATTTTAAAAAAACACATCAAATGTTTTCATGTAAAAGTGCAATTGGACAGTGATACTAGGTGTTGTGATAACTGGATGGATTTCTCTGCTTTGATTTTTAAAGACAAATCTAAAGTTTTTAAACATAGAGTAAATTTAGAGAACATTTTGTTAATAAATGCAATGGTCTACTTACCTCATACGAAGCTGGAAGACCTGGTGGTGCACATGTGCTTTATTGAATCAGAATGACTCTGGCAAAAACGTAGAACGGTCGCTTTAATAAAATGTGAAACTGAGTTTGTATGACCTTTAATCTTTTGGATTATTTTTGTGCATGTGCATGCACAGCGTAGCGTAGATGTGTGTGCTAGTTTGCCACATGAAATTGTAACAGCCCTTCTAGCTTTGCTGAAGACAGACATTTAATGCTGTAAATTATCACAAAGATTTTGACCTTTAATTATTGCACTCCCTCAATTTGATTTCCAATGACTTGTCGTGTTAGTCACTCTTAAAGATCCTTGATGGTTTTAAAGTAACGATCACTGTTTTTCTGTGCAATCAACTCAGCTATGCAGCCTTGCAAAGCTCCATCAACCCTATTGCTCTCCTCAAACTCATACTAGCAAGGGTTAATCAATCACTCTTTTAGTGCCATTTTAAATGTAAGCACATTTAATGTACAAACAGAAATCCTCAGTGGAGAAGGCACAGAAAAAAAAACATGTAAAGGAGGTAGAGAAAATGTAGGTAAAACAACAGAGCTGTAAATTTAAGGTCAAATGGACCTTTGGCCAAAGCAGGAAAAAACAGCTTGCTTAAAAACGTTTTTATGGTTTTCCTGCCTATTTGAAGTTTAAAACAGGGCAGTGGCACGTTCCCTAAATCATTCTTGACCTCATCATGTCACAGCAGCACCATCAAAGCACCAAGTCGGCTGATTTATAACAAGAGCTGCAGCAGGAACAACTCAGGATGTATCTTTGTGAGAAATGTTGATATTGATGCTGAAGAAATTCAATTGACTAAATCTTTTCCAACATTTTTTTAAATAAAATCTTACAACACTAAGACCTGTGCAGCCTTGATTTGCAGAAAAAAAAATTTGATTACAAGAAAGGATCAAAGGCAACTTTAATGCTGAGCTTAATCTGAATTCATGTCTTCCCTCCTGTCTAAAATAAACGACTTTTATTAAATGTTCAAGTCTCGCCTATTGGCAAGTGCAACTTTCTTATTAAAACTGAAAGAAAAGGATTACAATAATTTAATATGTATGCTATGTTTTGGGGTCAGAGTTCAAAATATCATCTGTGCATATATTGATGCATCTATTTTTCTATTTTACCTTTCAGTTCCACTCCCCATTTAACCTCCTGCTTTACCTTCCTCTCCCCCACCATGTTTTCTTCATCCCATTGTTTATTTTCTGCCCTGAAGCCTCTGAGGACTAAATTTAGCTCGCAATTCTTCTGGAGGGATCAGCGGTTGCGTTGCTTTCAGCGGATGCCCTCTGTGTTTGTAGGAAGCCGCTCAGTCTAATCTCATTTTTTATGGTGTGAGTCCCCTGTTAGAATATTTTTAAAGTTTGCCCACAAAGAAAGCAAAGTTGTACAAGGGTACAAAGTGTAGGATGAACTGGAGACATTTTCAAATAGGTTATTCACAAACAAATGTGTATATATATAAAAAAAAAAGGTGTCATTATCTGATGTGGGAACACTGTCCAATATCAGCCTCAGACATAGTTGTTGGTAATAAATATATGTTCTCTCCATTTATTTAGCCAGTGTTTGCATTGTCCCCCATATTAATGCAAACCCATCATAAGACTGTACTGCAACTTTGCCACTGCAATTATGTCTGATCAAGCAAAGGCCAACAGTTAAACGCACACATGACAAATGTGAAGAGGAAAAGATATAGACATAATCTTTCTTTTCAGACATTTAGCTGCCTTTTTCTTGGTCAAACCTGGAAGGCTTCTACATTGTACCTCTTTGTTAGAGAACCCTATTACCTTTAATGATGGCTTGCATTTATATAGCGCTTTTTGAGACCCTCAAAGCACTTTACTCTCATTTTGGTCAGTATGTTTGTTATGGATTGCAGAAAGTAGCTATTATTTTCATTTGCCAATAAAACAAATTTAGGTTTCAGATGAAAGCTCTGAACCTAAAGAATTTCAGTAACTTTTATTAAAAACATTGAAAAAACGTCTGGAGCAGAACATAAATGAGTTTGGATAAGAGTAAATGCTGTGCAGCTTGTTGTAAATGACCCTATTGGCTCACACATATAGCCTACTAAAAAATACATGATGGCTTTATTATTTTTTCGTGAAAAGCCTTAGACTCCTTCATGCTCCTCATTTTGTATACTAGCCCCTGAGAGTTCCCGGAGTGTTTGGAATAGGGAGAGAAGATCTACAGATAGGTGTCGTGGTTTGTTATTCTGCTGGCAGAGTAGCAAGGTGCCATGAGGGAGAACGGCAGCAGAACCAGGATATTCATGAGGCCACTATGTACCTGTGTGACCAGGTCAACAAAGAATTTGAACCATGCCTGTTTTTGTTTTCTCATTCCAGGCTCAACGAATCATTGTACAGAGTCTGCAGCACTTCAAATAAGTTATTGGAGCACTTTTCATGCTACGGATGCTATGAGTATTCAGTTTAGCCACTGGTCTAGCTTCAGCTATAAGGATCTTTCTGCAACAAGAATTGCATGCCAAAAAAATAACTGAGCTATGCTCAGGTGCCTTAGACATAGACATCCACCACATAGAGCTGAGCTCCCAGCAGAACTGGTTTACCAGCTGGGATAGGGCGCTACACTTCCAAATTGTGCACAGGCTCAGCTGTTCTGTCTGTTGTGACATTTACTGGGAGATCTTTTCCAAATTTGCCATGATCAAGCCACATTTAACCTGTCATGAAGACTATAAGGTGGTTTTTATCAACTGTTAAACAAAAGCCCAGCCAATTTTAAGATGATGGATGTTCAGTAATGCTTTTGCTTTTCTCTAGTTTCCATGTGTAAAGGTGGGGAAATGATTACGTCTTTTTAAGTCTTGCTGCTGTAGAAGTGGAAAAGTGATTTTAAAGAATCATAGGGAGGCAGGGTCTTTTGTAGGCCCTGTATGATTTCAAATGGCTCTTTTGTCCTTTTACTTGCCATTAAATTAGATGTATTTTTCAGAAGGAAGGTATACATTTATTTGATTAAGACGACACTGTCTGTTAAATGCACTGCTAATAAACCAAATTTTATTCAATGTTAAAAAAAAAATCTAGATATAATATAATGGGCGGTAATGATTTAGACAAAATGGGGCCCAGTTTCGCTGAACTGAACATGTGAAGACTTGAACAGTTTTCTTCCACTTTAGAATAGAATAGAATAGAATAGAACATTCCATTATTGTACCACAGAGGGGAAAGTCAGGTGTAACATCAGCTAACAGTAGTTGAAGCTTTTAGATTCACACAACAAAAATATAATACAGAATCAAGAATAATATATGTACAGTAAGGACAAAACTAAAGTACTATGCAGTTATTAGAAATAAAAATACCATACTCAGATTTGAGGAATGGGCAACTGACCAGAATAGTTACATTTTTATACAGAATGAGCATGTGTATTTTTGCATTTAAAAAACAACATATTATTTACAAGAAGTGAAACAAAAAAACAGTGCAAACAAAGATTTGCAAATAACAGTGGCAGTGAACTGAGAAGAACAGTGGAAATTACAGCAGAGATGTAAACATTCATTGAGTTTGCTGGGAGCAGTGATGGTTTTAGAGTCTAACAGCTGCTGGGAGAAAGGACCTACAATAAAGTTCTTTCGTGCAGCTAGGATGCAGCAGTCTCTCGCTGAAAGAGCTCTCAAGCAGCAACCGCTTCATTCATGGGGTGGGAGACACTGTTTATTGTTTAGGCCAACACCCAGGTACTTATAAGAGTCCCCAATCAATGTACACTCCTTGGATGTTGACTGGTGTCAGTGTGGTCTGAGATTGTAAAATGATCGTCACAATATCATTAGATCATTCATTTGTTTTTGGTTTCTTAGTTTACTCTTGTGTTCTGTTCTTTGTGCATTTGAATTTATTTATTTTAGGTCTGTGTTAGTCCTTTTCCCTTGGTTTATAATTCCCTTTGGGTCTTAGTTTAGCCCCCCTTTGTGTTAATTGGTCTTTCTCCTTCATTGTCCCTGCTTCCATTCAGCCACAGCTGTTCCACATTGCCCGTGATTGTAATTTTCACTCCTGCCTCAGTATTTAAGCACTTGTTTTTTGTGTTTTTCTGTTGTTTTTCGCTCCATGCTAGATTCTTCAATTACACTGCCTTCTTGGCTGTGATATTGCCTGTCATGATTGTGTCCCACATAAATATTTTAAGCATGATCATTTCATTACAATTCACTGGTATCTTGAAATGTAACACTCAAGGTATTGGGACAGCGACAGTGGCAGATTAGATAAGATCACACTTATTTCTGCATCCAGCTTGTCATCACCAAAAAGTAACAACAGCAGCAAAAAGGGGACAAGATAAAAGGTGATATAACAAAACGGCCCTAGTCAATTTCTTGTCTTTTTGAGAAAATGACATTATGTTACACACATAAAATACAAAACAAATATCAGCTAATGTTTTCTATTTGTCAATTCCAGGATCTGGTTTTTGTCTTCACTTCACAATGTAATAGTTAAATTAACTGAAAATGTCCTGAAAGCAAAATCCCAACAATGTGACTATAAACGCATCATGTCACCATAACCTGGAGTAACACAAGTGGGAAGCGCGAGGCATAGAGTTAGCTTGCACTTGCGCTTCGGACTGAACCTACGTGTTGATTTGATGATGCGACCATGAGAGAGGGAGAGAGGAAGTATCAAAATTCTGCATCACCATGGCAACAAGAGACTGCAGAAAAATCAGCCTCTTTTTTAAATCTCTTTTTAAATCATCTCTGAAAAGAATGGAATGGCTTTGTGACAACAACTGTGAGTGTGTGAAGATGTTAGTATGTGTGTTTGGTGATTGGGAGGGCCAGAGAATGAATCTCTGCCGAGTTTCAGCCCATGTCTCCTTGTGTACTATTCTCCCCCAACTCTTCCTTTCTCTCTCGTTCTCTCTTTCACACACACACACACACACACACACACACACACACACACACACACACACACACACACGCGCACACACACGCACACACACACACACACACACACACACACACGCACACACGCACACACACAAGCTTTACTTTTTCTCTTTGTTGGTGTATAGATTTTCTTTTGGCATTGGCCTTGTCTTGTCTCTGCACGATGCCACATGTTAGAATAGCAATCAACTGGTCTCATTTGGCCCCTGTCTCCTTGGAAATGTTAAAATACCTTTCCTATCAAGAGCTTTCTGAAGGTTTGCCTGCTTTGTTCACTGCGATATCTCAGCACATAGTTGATTTATTTCACCTTAGTTGTCAGAAAGTGAAAATTTAAGAGAAACAAATACTGAAATATGTAGGAAACCTTTTAGCTGTTGCATTGCTTTCCCTGCTCATCCCTTTAAATTATAATCAGTTTTAAATTACTGATTAATTTTCTGCTTAGCACTACAATAATAATAACAATGGCATGCATTTATATACCGCTTTTCAACACCCTCAAAGCATTTTACAACTCCATTATTCATTCACTCTCACATTCACACACTACACTAAACACAAGTAATATAAAATATGTTACAGTTTAGTCATCTATATAACTCAGTCTCAATTCTATTAATTTTCATTTTGTACATGTAGAGCCTTATTTCATCACTTTCACTAAGTTTCACTAAAATATCTGCCACTCTCACCCTTCCCCGATCAGGTTTGTTTCTTTCTCCGCTTTACAGCTTCTGTTTCATGTAGCTTTTTTATCTCAATCTTATGCAGGGGCCAGGGGTGTGCAGCTGCTCCACAGTCCCAAGTCTTGTTAATATTTCACATAGTTAGAAGCCAAGGCAGATCCCTGTTTTTTTCCACCCAAAAGGGAAAGGCCGTCTCCTCATTTAACCTCCAGCACTCAATCTCCATACTAACCAGAGCTGGAAGAAACTCAACTAGAAACACGCTGATTGCTCCCCATGGTTCAAGTTTCCTCCCAGCTTTCTTTTAAAAAACAACAAAAATACAAAACAGGCTTTACTAAATGACAAAACATCAAAACTTGGTGACAGAATTGTTTTAATCCTATCAAAAAAGCAAGGGTCAAACATAAATAAAGTGGATAAAATAAATGCTGGGTTTATGAGGTTTACAAAGCTCTAAATTTAAATGTACTTAAACGTTAATAGAATAGAATAGAATAGAATAGAATAGAATAGAATAGAATAGAATAGAATAGAATAGAATAGAAATTGGCTGAACAGTAGCGCAGTTGGTAGCACTGTTGCCTTGCAGCAAGAAGGTCCTGGGTTCGGCCTGGGGTCTTTCTGCATGGAGTTTGCATGTTCTCCCTTTGCATGCGTGGGTTCTCTCCGGGTACTCCGGCTTCCTCCCACAGTCCAAAAACATGACTGTCAGGTGAATTGGTTTCTCTAAATTGCCCTTAGGTATGAGTGTGTGCATGTATGGTTGCTTGTCCTGTATGTCTCTGTGTTGCCCTCCGATGGACTGGCAACCTGTCCAGGGTTTACCCCGCCTCTCGCCCCTTGACCGCTGGGTATAGGCACCATTCCCCCCGCAACCCTGCATAGGATGGACAGGTATAGAAAATGGATGGTTGGAGAATAGAATAGAATAGAAATATCCATTACTGGATCAAGGCAGCAAGTCAAGGCAAGTAGGAGCATGCATATTCAGAAAAAAAGTAAAAGAAAAGAAGAATGAAGGACTGTGAGGTAGGGGGAAATACATAAGAAAAACATATACTATATACTTCTTAAATATAGCGTTTTCAGATCAAAAGAAAAGTCCGAATGAATATGGTATTTTAAACAGAAATTTACAAAATATGTATGTATATATGTACATTAAAACAACAATCTCACAGCAGCTGGGAGAAAGGACGCATAACACTCCTTTGTGCACCTAGGATCACAGGTGTTAGAGTTGTGGGTTTATTTTCCAGCTGAACCAATCAGATTTGCATACATCAACATATGAACTGATCACTTTGTTCCAAAACACTACTGCCACAGCTGACTTTATAAAACTATGGTAGCCAACATATTTTCTTTAGTGCACTTGGCATCAGACAAATATATAAGGATTTCATTTTTTTAAAATGTATTCACTCCCAGATTAATCAAGCCATTTAACTGATTTCCACACAGATTTCCTGTCAGTATAAGCCTTAAACATCGTAAGACAAATTTAGCTGGGTTCCTGTTTTAAGTATCTATGTCTTTAGCCTCACTTTTGTCCCTTATCAGTGATTGTCTACCGTCAAAGGAAAAACTGAAACTCCTTCAAGTGCTTTGAAGTTACAGTTTACATTTTAGTTGATCATTTAGCTGTGAGCTGTCACACAAATCTGAGACCTAAAGTTCCAGGTAAAAATTGTCTTATTGTAATCATACAGTTTAACTTGACAGCCAAGGTCTTGTCAGTGTTCAATTCAGTTTATTTATATAGCACAGATTCACAGATGTCTGAGAATCAACTTTATCACATGCAGGAGATGGTAGGCAACAATAAAGAGGACAATAGTGGAAGAACCCAGAGGGGTTTCATTAAAATGTTTCTAAAGCCTCAGGCATAGAATTTAAATCAGAGTTCAGAGAAATTATTTCATGCACAAATTATTATGAGAGTGGTTATTTTTATTTCTACACCCTTGCAGAAAAAAAGTTTCATTCTGTGGGTACAAAATATGTTTGAATGTCATGAAAACAAGTTCTCCATCTTAACAAATTAAATGCATTATTGCACTACTGTGACCCTCCCTCAATATATCATTCTCAATGTCTTTTTGACCAAATAATATGATTTTGATGCTTGTTAAAGGGGTAGTGAACTGGTTTTGATGAAAATCTATTACAGCGAAAGAGATTTAGCGGAACATTTTCATAAGGTTGCCACCATGGGGCAGTGTAACGGGAAGAAGCTATTACTATGGCAGCTCAATGGCTTTCCGCTTAAAAGTAAGCAATGAAAACTACAGCCAGAACTGATTTTTTAGAGGCACATTGGGAGCAATAAGGAGGATGCTAATGCTGTGGTCTGGACACATTAGGGGGGGTGTGAGTCATAAAAACAAGGAAGATTGAGCTGAGTGTGCAGCCGAATGAGCAGCTGTCTGCTGGTGACCCAGATTGGTGTTATTTGTAGTAATTGTGGCTATTATTTAAGAGTACATGAACATTTTGTAGATCTTTTGCAGATAAATTCTGTGGTATCTTTATGTTTATTATCAGTCAATTTTTTTCATTTGATTTTCATTATAATTTTATTGATCATACTGGCAACCTGTCCAGACCTGCCCCCCCGCAACCCTGCATACAATGGACGGGTGTAGAAAATGGATGGATGGATGGATCATTACCAATATATTGTAATTTAAACAAATGTATGGAGTCAGCTGGAAGAGTGGTGGTATACTTGCTCCTAAGCTAAAATCCAGCAAAAAATACTGTTTAAAATGCTCTGAAAATGGGTTTTTGACAAACTTATCTTTGTACTCATCGAAAATGTAGACATGTGAAAGAATAGCTGGGAGAAGAGCTATACGTACCACAAACTTGATTACTGAATTCTGTTAGTGAACACTAACAGTATTGGTTTTTCACACTTTAATAACGCCCTTGGAAAAACCTCCTGCCACATTTTGTGTTTTGTATCCAATCAGAAACAATGACACCTAAGAAGACATACATTGAGACGATAGATAGACGAGGGTTTCCTAAATACAAACTGTCTGTAATATCGTAGAATAACATAGGTTTGCTCAGCAAAAGAAGCATTGAATCTTCTTACTGTGTATTGATTACTTTTGACAAAACATTTGTCTGAAAATTTATATTGTTACAGTACTAGATTAACAAATTAATATGTTGACTATTTATGATATGAATAAGTGTGGAAGTCCAATAAAAATGTATTTCTTCCATTGTATTCGAGGCTAATATGTTTTCAGTTCATATTTCTGAATTGAAGGTACAAATTGAATTAAGTCCACTACAAGATAGCATCTCCACAGACATCACTAATATGAATGTAAGTACCATACTTGGTACGCATTCTCATCAGTTTTTGTATCTAGAATAACCTACATTTGCTTTCAGATATAACATGTACTTTTCATCTGCTGTATTAATATCCTACATCAGAAGGTGTAATTCAAATACAAGAAATAATAACAGCACATATGTAATAGCACAGTTTCCAATCAGCTTTTTTTTTTTTTTCGTGTCCTGTTTGGCAGTGTGGAGCTCAGAATTGGTGTCTGAGTACCAAGTAGAAGCCCAACAGATTTACTTTCACAAGCGGAGCAGTACAGCTTTTGCTATAGTACTCCACTTGATATATGTGTGAAAAATCTTTATTATGAATTGTTGGGGTTTTTATTTCCTGATGTTATGGACACGGAGACGGAAAATTAAGGAGAAAGAAGAAGGAAAATGAAGAAGAGAGGTAGGAAACAAAAAGCCAAGAGAGAGGGTGAGTTGAAAATACAAGAGAGGAAGGGGAACAAAGAAAACACAGGAAGACATTGAAGTCTGCCTCCATACCCACAGGACTGTAGAGAGAGGGGGAAAAACAAAACAAAACACGAAAAAGGAACATCGACAAAACAAACCAAACATTGTGAACTAAGAATTACACAACCACATCACACAAAAATAGATATAAAAATACAACAACAATGTCACAGAAAAACTCATGGTACCGATTAATCAAGCTCTAATAATGATAACCTCAGCCCAAGAATATTTCCTTAAACACCAGAGACCCCACATCTATGTGTGTGTGTTAGCATGCTGGTGCATATAAGGTTTCTCCATAAGAGTGTTCGATAGTTGGTGTGAGCAGGCATCAATCCGTCCAAAGGACCCCCAGAGCCCCAGGCGGACCCGGCGGGGCCGACCGCATCCCCCAAAAGTGGAGCAAAGGAGAACCCCAAGGGAACATCCAGCGGCCACTATGCAGGGGCCCGGGGGGCAGCAGTGACGAGCCCACGGGCCCCGCCGGCAACCGGCCGTGCCGGGGCAGGCCGGTCAATGGACCGGGGGAGCCGGGGCCCAGGGGCACCCCACCCCCCAGCAGGGACCCGACAAGGGACCGGCCAACGAGGGGCCCCTGGCACTGCAGGGGCCACGGCCGGCCGCCGACCGCCAAGCACCGCCTCCACCCTAGGCCAATCCCCACTGCCAAAATCCCAGCGCCCCACCGATAGCCGCAGAGGACGGACAGCATCCCCAGGCCGGGCTCAGCCAGCACCTGGACACCAAGTTGTACCAGCTCCCGGGTCCCGATCCCGCGCAACGCAGGGCGCCGAGACCAGGCATCCAACGAGGGCCAGGGCCGGTCCAACCCGCCAATGAACCGGCCACGCACGGTGCGCACAGAACAGGTGATCAAACGAGCAGTGACGCCGGATCCGCATCCCGCCGAGCCACCGAGCAGGTACCACCCAACAATCCCAAACCTGGCACCTCTAAAAGAGGTGCCCCAACCAACCAAAGGAAGATATCGGCCCAGCGCATCGGCCGACCGACACACCGGCCCCCCCAGGCCCGGCCAGGCACGCACCAGGTCCGAACCGGATTGACCACCGATGCACCAGCAGGCAGGGGCCCCCGTCACCGGCGGGGAGTGACGGAGGGGAAATAGGCCCCCCATTAAGTGTAAGGCCTGAGGTGCGCCAGGCGAGGGGGCAGACCAAGATCCAACCTGACAGGTAGACAAAGACATACAGACACAGTCATACGTTCCCTCCCTCTTAAACCCATACATTCTCACTGACTCACCAAGACACCCAAAAAAATGACGCTGTACCCTCACTCACACACCCCATACACACTTTATGCTCCCAGGTCCAGGTACCGATGCCCCAGTAGAGCCACCAGCCCCCGGACCCGGGAGATGGACCCCCTACCTTCTAGGACGGAGAAAAGCAGACCGCCAAGGGCCCCACAGTGGCAAAGCAGCCCGACAGCCCAGGACCCCGACCAGACCGCCTGTTCCTCCTCCGGACCCCAACCCCTGATGGCCCGTAGCAAACAGGGGTGTCAAAAGACCCCTAGCTTCCATCCTCCCGCTCGAGTATGGTGTTGATGCTTGTTGTTATAATGTGCATTTAAAACAGAGGGGTGGGATGTGGGGAAGGCAGCCACACATCCCCCAACCCCCACCCCGAGCCCTCAGTGTCTATATGTGGTTTAACAGTGGGCACCGGCACCAGAGGTGAAACTGATTGAACCGCTCCCCCTCTGGATGCCGAAAAGTGTGCCCACCCCAAAGTCCCTACATATGTGTCGCGTGCGAATGTTATAAGTGGGAGTGTCTAAGTTGTATATTAAAATTGGGACCCAGGACACCACGGGATAGCGAGGAGGGAAGCCCCTCCTCACACCCTAGTGATGTGCCCATGCCCCAAGACCCTATATGAGTGGTAAAGTGATGGAGCGGGTGGACAGAGGTGTCCAGGGATGGGGAGGGAAGGACTGGGAGACAAAATGTCTTCCCAGGGAGCCAGCTCCTCCACTGACCCCAATAGGCACCGCTGTTCACTGGGATCCACCAGGGGAGGGAGGCCATATCACGTTCGACCCGGGGCCCACGGCCACAGCACCACAAAGCCCCACGGACCCCAAGGCAGTCCCCCCAGCCCCATCCCAGAAGGGGAACTAAACCCACCCTGACATTCGCTCTACTCTCAAGACACTAGACACCCAGGTTGAGTTCGCACCCAACCCACGCCCCCCCCCCCCCCCCCCACAACGGTCCCTTCCACCCGCAAGTCCAACCGAACCCGGCCAAATGCCCAACCCCAGCGCCCCGCACAAAGACCAAGACCAAGACCCAGGAGCCAAGTCCAGCGCAAGAAAGGACTGATCCGGCCCAGAAACGCCACCCAGCCGCCGCGACCAGCAGCCAGGCACCCCAACCAGCAAACAAGGCGAGACGCCATACAGGGACTGGCGATGACAATCGGCCCAGAGAAAAAGAGAGAGGCGGCTGCA
Source organism: Valencia hispanica (assembly GCA_963556495.2). NCBI lineage: Eukaryota > Metazoa > Chordata > Actinopteri > Cyprinodontiformes > Valenciidae > Valencia > Valencia hispanica. Next base: position 50,159,794 of record OY747705.1, on the reverse strand, counting down.
CATGCCGGCCGCTGGCCGGCCCCGACCCCCACAGCCAACAGAGACCCCACGCCGGCCGACCCCCAGCCAGGACCACAGCTAGGGGGCGCGGCGCCCCCGAGCCCCGAATCCCCAGGCTCACCCCAGACCCTACCCAGGCGCAGCACGGCCATCCAATCAGCTTTTTATGCCTTTTGATGTCCCCTTCTGACCATGCCATATCCACAATACCCACAGCTTAAAAGGATCAAATCATATTTAATCGCCTTGGCCAAACACACATTTGGTAGTAGTGGTCCTAAAAGCTTCCATCACTGCAGCAGAATAAATCCTTAGGTTCATGTTGAAGAAAAATCACATTCCAGAACACTTTTTGTTTCATTACTTCAGTTTCAGGTGTGACGATCTGACCAATGCTCCCTGGAGCTGTTTCAAGCCTAATCTCACATCCATTTAACATTTGATCCCGTAGAACCAGAGTTGAATATAAACATACTAACAGTAGTTACCATGAAAACATTGTGAGAAATACACACAGGAAAGGAAAATAGGAATGTTTTCAACGGCAGATTATTTTGGATTGTGGGTTGTTGGATTATTCTGATAGTTATCCTGATAGTTATCCTGATAATCTTCTACAAAATGATAGAGATTCACTTCCAAATGATAACATAACATTCAGAAAATTGAGTCAAAAATTGGGGGATTTTGTTTTTAGGTCGGAATATATTGATTTCAATTTCATCTAGCTATTTAAGAGACTTTTCCTTTGTTATCACTGCAGAATTAACATACACACACCCATGGAACAGTGTCATGCTCATTGATTCCAGATTAATACAGAGTAGCTGTGAACACACACTGCAGAAATAATCAGCTGTCACCAGGAATATGGCAGAAGTATATGTGGGTTTTAGGAGGATTTATGGGAGTCATTTAAGGAGAGGTTTACAGTTGTGGGAGCTGGAAAGGAAATGTGTGTCTGATGAAAAATAATCTGTCAATCTGTCTGCCCTGGGTAGAATATCAAACCCAAGAATCTGACAGTAGAAAATAAATATTATGTGAAATGTAAAGTACACCAGTGGTGAGACACTCTGCTCGGTGGGTCCTCATTATCCAACTCCCTCCTTTCTTTCTTTTGTCTCACTTTCTCTGGTCTGACCCTTTTTCCTTCATCTCCATGGCCTCTCAGTCTGTCTCTGTCTCCTCTAGTCAATCTCTTTCTGTGTCTAGCTCGGCTTTGAAGTGTTACTCAGCTTCAGGCTCATCACAGTTTTGATAGCAAAGAAGGAGTGAAGTAAGGATGAGAAAGTGCGAAGAAAAAAAATCTATAAGTGTTTTTTTTTGTTTCCAATTCCATGAGGTTTTCGGTGAAATTAATGCATCACATGGGAGAATTGAGGTCTAACTTTTAGGGAAAATGCAAAACACTGTTTGAGAGATTACGCTGTAATTTCACTATTATAAACAATTTTGATTATCGACATGCTAAAATTTTGTTTATCATAAAAACTAAATCAATTATGAGATTTGAATTAACAGATTCTCAGTTGTTAATGTTCTCTGCTTTTAAAGAAATCTCCAGGTCAGCAGTGTTCCAGTTTGCATTGTTGTTTTCTTTTGTGGCAGTATTTTTCTTTTTCAGATCAAGCCTCACAAACGATAGAGGAAACCAATATAATTTAAGTTTAAAAAAATTGTAGTCAACAGCAATTTTCACGCCCATCCGTGCAAATAGGGACTCAGAAATGGTCAAGTAGTAGTTTTTTTTAAAGGGTTAGAACATTCCCAAACTGTCCGCGCTTATTTATCCAAAACATTTTGCCTGATATTTATTATGGTCATGTTTACGTGTTTATGTGTCGTGGACTTGACTACAGGCAGGAGAAAGGAAGGCTCAAGGACAGCAAAGTTTTAATGAAGCTTACAGAAAATAGAGCCTAATGCAAAAACGTGTAAATACAAACTTATGTGATCAAACTGAAGGTAAAAGTAAACACCCAGTGAACAACTGGTATCAATTGACAACAGGAACCAAGGCGTTTAGGTAAATGGGAAAGGGATTACCAAAACATGAAAACGGGTGAGATGTATAAACAGAGTGGAAGCACCTGAGAGGGACCTATCATAGTGGAGCATCTGAAGTAAACTAACTGTAAAACTGGCTAAATAAACACACTGTGAAACATACAAAGTAAAGAAAAAAAATTATTCAACAATTAGATAACATAAATATTAGCAATAATAAAAAAAATCAGATCAAAGAGCTAACAATCAAAATAAACTTAAAATTGCAAAAAGCTAAAATAAAATCAAAGTTCTGAAATTACCTCAAAAAATGTAACCACAACATCAAAGAGCTTTACCTCATGACAGACAATGTTTAGCTTGTTAAAACACCTATACATCCTTGATCTTCTGTTTATCAGTCCAGGAGGGAAACTATGACAACCTTCTCCCCTGCAACACTCTCCAACTCATTCTGGGAGAAGAACCTAAGCCGAGAACTGAGATAAATTTGAATGATAGATGCAGGAGAACTGAATGAAAACACAGAGGATCTAACTAACTGAAAGCTAAGCAAGATGGTCAACATAAGAGTCTAAACTAGGAACAGCACACGAAAAAGTATGAAGACACTCAGCACAAAGCATTGATCTAACATGGAGGAAAAAAAAGTGTGGAGAGAAAAAATCCTGGATCACGTATTTGGGAAGCTTCGCGAATGAAGAAATAGCAATTTTTCTGGGTTTCTGTAAAATATTGGGTTGTCGTTTTACATATATATGTTTATATATATGTTATATATATATATATATATATATATATATATATATATATATATATATCAGAGATGTCTGGACAGGAATGAGAAAGATCACAGGCTTTAAGTACAGGAAGGATTGGATAGATTAAAGTCTGGACAGAGCCAATGAACTGAACATATTCTTCAACAGGTTCAGTTCAATAACTAGCTCAGCATCTTCCTCTCCTGTTCCCAGCCAAACAGACATCCCACTCTCCTCTGAACAACAGCTTTCCTGTTACACCTCGGATGTTTTATCCTTCACCTCAGCCATGGACTCTTCTGATTCCACAAGTTTGACTTCAACCAAATCAGGAAATGCTGCTACCCCATTTGCCTCCCCCTCCCACTTGTCTGTCTCCAAAAGTCAGGTGAAGAGGCAGCTGGAGAAACTGAACCGGAACAAGGCTGCAGGTCCAGATGGTGTCAGCCCCAGAGTCCTGAAAGCCTGTGCTGAGCAGCTCTGTGGGATTCTGCAGCACCTCTTCAACCTTAGCCTAACTCAGGAGAAGGTCCCAGTGTTGTGGAAGACATCCTGCCTTGTTCCAGTACCAAAGAGAACTCACCCATCAGTCATCAATGACTATAGACCTGTTGCCCTGACATCCCACATCATGAAGGTCCTAGAGAGACTCCTGTTGGCACCCCTGAGTAAGCAAACAAGAACGTATCAGGACCCACTGCAGTTTGCTTATCGCTGAGGAGTTGGAGTTGAAGATGCTATCATCCACTTGCTTCAACCAATCCACTGTCATCTGGACAAAGCAGGCAGCACTGTGAGGATCATGTTCTTTGATTTCTCCAGTGCATTTAACACAATTCAGGTTGATTTGCTTTGTCAGAAACTCCTGAAGACACAGGTGGAGCCCTCAACAATCGCCTGAATCAATGACTATCTGACCAACAGACCACAATTTGTGAGACTGAAAAATTGTGTGTCAAACCAGGTGGTCAGCAGCACAGGAGCACCACAGGGGACCGTACTCACAACATTCCTTTTCACTCTGTACACCTCAGACTTCCAGTACAAATCAGAGAGCTGTCATCCGCAGAAATACTCAGATGACTCTGCAATTGTCAGGTGTATCAGAGATGGACAAGAAGCTGAATACAGAGAGCTGGTGGACCGCTTTGTGACATGGTGTGGAAACAATCATCTTACCTTGAATGTGAACAAAACAAAGGAGATGATTGTAGATTTCAGAAGAAACAGGGATAAGTCAAACGCTGTATCCATCATGGGAGAAGAAGTGGAGGTGGTTAAGGAGTATAAATACCTCGGAGTTCACCTTGACAACAGACTGGACTGGATACTGAACAGTGAAACCGTCTACAAAAAGGGACAGAGCAGACTGTACTTCTTGAGGAAGCTTAGGTCATTCACGGTTTGCAGCAAGATGCTGCAGATCTTCTACAAGTCTGTTGTGGAGAGTGTAATCTCTTCAGCCGTCATCTGTTGGGGTAGCAGCATCAGAGCCAGGGACTTAAAAAGGCTAAACAACCTGGGAAAGAAGGCTGGTTCTTTTCTTGGGACAACTGTGGAACATCTGGAGATGATGATGCAAAGAAGGATTCTTCACAAAATCAAAGAAATTATGGACAACCCTGAGCATCCTCTTCATGAGAAAGTCATACAACAACAGAGCGTCTTCAGTCGGAGGCTTCTTCAGTTCAGCTGCAATACAGACCGCTACAGGATATCCTTCTTGCCCAAAGCCATCATCATCTACAACAACTCCTTAAAGAATTAATTATATGAGCTATACCAACACTTAATTTCCCTCTGGGATCGATAAAGTATTTTTGAATTTGAAGTTGAAGAGATATATATATATATATATATATATATATATATATATATATATATATATATATATATTCTTAATTAGGTTGATCAGGTTCTAGTTAGAAAAAAATAAAGGGATTTGCTCATCACTACTATACCTTTGACCTTATCTAGAGATCAAACTTTGAAGTTTGAGAATCCCTGCCCTGAAGTAAGCTTCCCAGGGAGACTCAAAAATGATCATTGGACACACTCTCGGGTTGCATTTCTTTAATGTAACACAAAAATTATTTTTTTTTATATTATATTATTCACTTCTATTTGACCAAGAAAATACATTTTTTTGCAATAGTTTTCTGAACAAGACACACAACCCTTCTTGACCTGATAAGATCTAAACAGCTTTTTAAAAGCCTTTTATATATTTAGAAATCACTTGTGCATTTATATTAAACTAGACGTGGGGCGTCTTTTAATTGGAGGATTGCCTGTTCGAGCCCCTGCTCCGTCTTTTTTCAGTCGATGTGTCTTTGGGCAAGAAACTTCATCCATTATTATTCAATATATGAGTCTTGAGAGCAGCGCGTTGAGTGTGGATCTGTTCGTAAAGCTTCTCTTCAGTGGACTCTCTTTCTTGGACTAATGAGACGACTTAAAAATGAGCGGAATGATCAGTACAGAAGTCCTGCTGCTGGAGGCTGGGTGTTGTCCATGGTGCTGAACAGCATCCACAGCAGTAATAGAGCAGCACTTTAATGCTTTCATTCAGGTGCGGCTCTCACAAAGTGCTTTTAAACACGTTCTGCAAGGCTTTAGCTGATGTAATTGATCGTGTCATCTCGCGCCTCTCGAGGTGAATCCCATCCCACTCTTCAGCACATGAGCCCTGTGCCCGCCAACCTGACAGGCAGTCATGCCACACATGGAGTTAATTCAGATACCTGCTCCTGAACAAGATGAAAGATTGTGTTTGTTCCAGCGACTTGAACCGATCCCCTTGATACTGTAAGCTTGCTGCACTGCAGCTTCTTTTTTTTGCTGGTGTTTTCTGCACTCCTCCGCTCACCTTCAACTACCAAAAAGTGTAACTTTTAAAAAGAAAAAAAAACTGTTCTGAAATACTCTCCATCACCCAAAAAAGGAAAATCACAGAGGTGCAGAGGCTTGTATCTGTCTGCACCATACTTTACCCTTGTATGTGTGTGTGTTTCCTTAGATACATGCTAAGTAACAGAGACGAAATAATAAAAATTACCTCTGTACTCATACAGAGATAAGAACAACAAAAAATAAATACATCTGTTGGGACTCAAGAATCTCTTCTTGTGTGTAGCACACACATGAATGCACACGTGCGGAAGAAGTTGATAAATACACTAATTCTCATGCATTCGTTCTGCATATTGGATTCAAACTGTTCTTCATTTTATTTCTGGCTGATTGAGAGTGGGTTTGGCTGCAATATAACTGCTACTGTGGAAATTAGGGGGACATCTGTGTGTTGCCTGTGAAGCCTGATATGCTGCTGTAGGAGAGACAGTTTTGGTTCAGGAAATAAGTGCTGCTGCAGTCATGCCAGTTCACTGAGTCGAGGGATCACAAAATAAATAAATCTGAACTTGCAGGCTGTTAAGAATAGTATGTTAATATAAACCTCCATTTTGCGCTTTCTAATTTAATTGGTGGGACTTTCATTACATCACCAGCTCTCCCACCTGTGCTTTTGAAACGGCAAGCAAAATAATCCCAACTGCAATGAAAAGATAAGAATTCACTCCACGGTGGGGATAATCTCCTGATAATGTGTTGTGCAGAAGTGAGGTGTGCAGCGCAGGTAGCTGGTGGTAGTCATTTAAAAGTCCCATTACCAGTCGCACAGACAGCCTCGCCGCTGTGGGATTTACAGAAGTATTGGTCCTCTGAGAGGCTGGAGTTACCAACACCGGTGCAACAAGGATTGCTCTTCCAAGAGAGAGTCACTTATGAGATTAGGGAGCAGAAATAGATCAGGAGCAGTGGTTTGGGTTGTATTTTTATTTGCAGTTTGTTTTCCTTCCTCTGTCTCTCTCTCTCTCTCTCTCTCTCTCTCTCTCTCTCTTTCTCTTTCTCTCTGCTGATCTGCTGAAGTCAAAATTAGTTGCTGTAATGCAGGGCGGGTAGAAAATATAACTCAGTTACACTTGGTTGGATGCCTGTATTTTTTCCTGGGATGCTGTTTTCATTCCCCTCAAATCTTTTTCACATTTTGCCACAAACCTGTTAGTATTTCATTATAATTATTTGTAATAATCAACATAGAGTCGTGCATAATTGTAAAGTGGAAGCAAGACGATACATAATTTTGAAACCTTTTCCTAAAACAGACCCTGTAAACCAGGGGCTGCAACTCCAGTCCTCGAGGGCCGGTGTCCTGCAACTTTTAGATGTGTCTCTGCTTTAGCACACCGGAGTCAAATAATCAGTTCATTTCCAGAACTCTGGAAAACCTGACTGCACACTGAGGAGTTAAATCAGCCATTCTTTTCCAGTGTGCTGGAACAGGGACACCTATCAAATCAAATCAAATCAAACTTTATTTATAAAGCGCTTTTCATACAAGAAGTTGCATCACAAAGTGCTTTACAGATTAAAATGACCCCACATAAAACCACCTTAGCTTCCCTCCCCCACAGATTTAAAAGCATAGTCACAGTTATACCCCCCTCCCCCCAACCCGTCTCCCATGCACACACAGAGTTAAAAGAAAAAGTAAAAAAGGACATTGGGCCGAGTGTAGATGAACCATGCAAGGAAACGCCATCAGAGGAGCCATCTGCCCCGGCAGCGGTAGACTAACAGCAGCAGCCGAGGCACAGACACAGGGCACCCTGTGGAGGCAAGGCCAAGACCCCCACCTCCACCCAAGCTCCACCTGGAGAGCACCCAGGGAGCCACAGCCGACCACCGCTCCCGGGGCAGAGGGCTCCCACAGAGGAAACACTGGAACGGGGATTAAGATAAATTAAAGTATAAAAAGAAACAGTAAATTAATGTGCTAAGATTAAATAGTTAAACTGATAAAAATATAATCATATAAAACATGCAGAGCAATTAAACAAACAGTAATAAATAATAATCAGTTAAAAGCTAAGCTAAAAAGGTGAGTCTTGAGCCTGCTCTTAAAAATATGAACGTTCTCTCTATAAAAGTTACCCAATAAGTTCTATTGCATCAAGTCTAAAAGACACTAAATTGGTCACTCATTGTGACTAACACAAATGATAAAACAAATAAGATCAAGGAATATTAAGTTTAAATTATATGATTACTTCTTGTAGCAACAATAGGATTGGAACAAAAGCAAATTAAAACAAATAAAATCAAAATTATAGCAAAACGTAATAAGTTTCAGCGCTCCTAGATATTTAAAGCATGATGAAAAAGGTGTGTTTTAAGTCTACTTTTCAAAAAGTATCATCCGTGCAAAATGTTTTTTGGGGGTGACAAATAAACAGAAGAGCTGTAAGTGACAAAGCATTGATGCAGCAGTGTGCCTGACCATAAAAAAGAAGGTTTAGGCAAAGAGGGCCCAGTTCAGCACATAGAACTAATACTTAAAGGAATCTAGATTGGCTCCCCTTATCCCGATGCTGCAAGTGGCATGATCTTAAATGAGCGCCAGCGCATCAATTGTGCAGCGTTATGCAGGAGTATCACTGCAGTATTCATATTTGTACTTCACACGATTAATGTATCAACAAGTGGAATTGATGTATAACCTGAAGACATACAAATGAACACATTCAATTCAATTTCAATTCAGTTTATTTATATAGCGCCAATTTACAACAGATGTCATCTCAAGGCACTTAACAAGAAGTCATTTCAATACATTTATACAAACATTCCAATCAGTTAAAAAGTTTCCTATTTAAGGAATCCCAGAAGATTGCGTCAGTCATTGGCGTGAGGTTGGGCAGACTTTCCAACCACAGCAATCCTTCAGCAATCCCTCATACTGAGCAAGCATGTAGCGACGGTGGAGAGGAAAAACTCCCCTTTAACAGGAAGAAACCTCCAACAGAACCAGGCTCAGTAGGAGCGGCCATCTGCCACGACCGTCTGGGGGTTTGAGAAGACAGCGCAGAGACACAGAAGGAACAGAAGATCCGATATAAGAGTACCCTCCATGTTACAGAAAGTAAAAAGTTAATAACAGGACACAGTGGATGTTCAGCCACTGGGAGCACCATCCCAGTCGATGCCCCCCGTCCAACAGGGCATTCCAGCCAACCAGGATACCAGACCAGGTATATCTTCTATGGAGAGAAAAACACTGAGAGAACACAAAGTTAACAGTCGAAATAGCAGAATGTACTGTAATACAACTGGAGAGTAGTGGTAGAAAAGGAAGTAGCAGAGTGAAGAAAATTGGTAAGTCTGTCCACCAGCAGTCTAAGCCTATAGCAGCATTACTACAGAGCTAGTTCAGGATGACCTAAGCCACTCTAACTATAAGCTTTATCAAAAAGGAAAGTTTTAAGCCTGGCCTTAAAAGTAAACAGAGTGTCTGCCTCACGGACTAAAACTGGGAGCTGGTTCCACAGGAGAGGAGCCTGATAACTAAAAGATCTGCCTCCCATTCTACTTTTAGAAATCCTAGGAACTGCAAGTAAACCTGCAGTCTGAGAGCGAAGTGCTCTGTTGGGAACATATAAAAGAATTAGATCTCTGATGTATGATGGAGCTTAAGAGCTTTGTATGTAAGAAGAAGGATCTTAAATTCTATTCTGGATTTAAAAGGGAGCCAATGAAGGGAAGCTAAAGAAGGAGAAATGTGATCTCTCTTTTAAATATTCATCAGAACTCTTGCTGCCGCATTTTGGATCAACTGAAGGCTTTTAAAGGCATTTTGAGGACTACCTGATAGTAAAGAATTACAGTAGTCCAGCCTTGAGGTAACAAATGCATGGACTAGTTTCTCAGCATCACTCCTGGACAGGATGTTTCTAATTTTAGCAATATTCCAGAGGTGAAAGAAGGAAATCCTAGAAACCTGTTTAATATGGGATTTAAATGTAAAGTCTTGGTCAAAAATAACGTTATTTTTGATATAGTTACGTTATTACTGGGGGCAAATTTAATGCCATCCAGATGAAGTGATTGACTAATCAGTTTCTTTTTTAGAACTTCTGGTCCAAAGACAGCAAATTCTGTCTTGTCAGAATTTAAAAGCAAAAAGTTTTGATTCATACATGTTTTTATGTCTTCCAGACATGACTGTAATCTACCTAACTGACTGGGTTCATCAGGATTTATGGATAAATATAGTTGTGTATCATCGACATAGCTGTGGAAATGTGTCCCATGCTGTCTAATGATTCTACCAATTGGAAGCATATATATGGTGAAAATAATTGGTCCAAGCACAGAACCCTGTGGAACTCCACAAGTAACCCTTGAGAGTGAAGAAGATTAATCATTTAGATGAACAAACTGGAATTTGTCAGACAAATATGATTTAAACCAGCCTAGTGCTGTTCCTTTGATCCCTGCAACATGTTCAAGCCTTTCTAAGAGAATATTATGATCGACTGTGTCAAAAGCAGCACTGAGATCTAACAAAACCAGAACAGACACAAGTCCATTATTTGAGGCCATGAGAATATCATTAGTAACCTTCACCAGTGCTGTTTCAGAGCTATGATGAGCTCTAAAACCTGACTGATACTCTTCAAACAGCTCGTTACTGTTTAGATGCTCACAGACTTGATTAGCAACAATTTTCTCAAGGATTTTGGATAAGAAAGGAAGGTTAGATATAGGTCTGTAATTCACTAAGTCATCTTGATCAAGGGAAGGTTTCTTGAGTAAAGCTTTAATTACAGCTATTTTAAATTATTGTGGTACGTATCCGTTTACTAAGGATAGATTAATCATATCCAAAATGGGACCAGGAACCAAATGGAACACTTCCTTAAATAATTTGGTTGGGATTGGGTCCAACATACAAGTTGAAGGTTTAGATGAGGCTAATATTTTTGATAATTCCGAAAGCTTGACTTAATCAAAACAGCCTAAGTACAAATGAGGTTCTACAGTTCTTTCCGATGTTGCCTCATTTACTGAGGAAGAAGTAATCATGTTTGGGAGGATGCCAATGATTTTATTTTTAATAGAATTAATTTTATTTATGAAGAATCCCATAAAATCATCACTGCTAAGAGCTGGGGAAATAGTTGGCTCAACAGAGCTATGACTCTGTGTAAGTTTGGCAACTGTACTAAAAAGAAACCTAGGATTGTTTTTATTCGCCTCTATTAATGATGAAAAATATGCTGTTCTAGCTTGTCGAAGGGTCTTTTTACACAGCAGTAAACTGTTATTCCAGGTTAAATAGGAATCATCTAGATGTGTAGAGCGCCATTTTCTCTCCAACTTCCTAGTATTCTGCTTTAAAGTATGCAACTCTGTGTTAAACCAAGGAGTCAGCCTCCTATGGCTAGCCACTTTCTTTTTTAAGGGGGCTACACTATCTAATGCCAAACGCAATGAGGACGTAACGCTGTGAACCAGACCATCAATTTCTGAAGGGTTAGAGATAGAATTGCTGCCATCCACTGTGTTACTCTGAGATACTGAGGAAAGTAAGAATGGAACAGATTCTTTAAAATTTGTTACAGCATTGTCTGATAATGCTCTACTATAATGAAATTTTCTTTCAGATTTAAGATGGTCAGTTAAAGTAAATTCAAAAGTTATTAAGAAGTGGTCAGACAGGACCGGGTTATGTGGGTGGACTGTTATTTCCTCAAACTCAATACCGTATGTCAGTACAAGGTCCAAAGTGTGTTTACCCGAGTGGGTCGATCCCTGTACTTTTTGAGTAAAGCCAATTGAGTCAAAAATAGCACTAAAGGCTGCATTTAGGCTATCACTTTCAGTATCCACATGAACATTGAAGTCCCCCAATGTAATGACCCTATCAGTATTTAATTCTAAATCAGATAAAAAATGTGAGATCTGATCCAAGAATTGAGAATAAGGGCCTGGTGGACGATACAAAACCACAAACAAAAATGGTCTTAATGTTTTGCAACTTGGATGAGGAAAATTAAGGGTTAGATGTTCAAAAGAACTGTAGCTATTAATTGGTCTGGGACTAATTAGTAAATCAGAACGAAAAATGGTTGCAACTCCTCCTCCTCGCCCAGTATTTCTAGGAATGTGAAAATTTAAATGACTGGAAGGAGTTGACTCATTTATACTGACATAATCCTCCTGCTGCAACCAGGTTTCTGTGAGACAAGGCAAATCAATGTGATTATCACAAATCAAGTCATTTACTAAAAAAGTCTTTGAGGAGAGAGATCTTATGTTTAATCAACCACATTTAATAGATTTATTTTTCTGTTCAGTCAAAGTCGTATTTAGCTTTATGAGATTTACATAATTTGCTTTTGTTGGCTTAATTTTTAATCCATTGAATTTTGGCCGTGGGCAAGACACAGTTTCTATAGGGTAATGGGTGGGTAACAGTACAGAAGCAGCAGAGAGGTGGGTTAAACTACGACTCTGCTTCCTGGTCTGGACCTTGGGTTGTCAGTGTTTTGGAGGACTAATAATTTGCCCATATTCCTAGAAAGAAGAGCTGCTCCATCCAAAGTGGGATGGATGCCGTCTCTCCGGATCAGACCAGGTTTTTCCCAAAAAGTTCGCCAGTTATCAATGTAGCCCACATCGTTTGCAGGACACCACCTAGACAACCATTGATGGAATGACAGCATGCGGCTAAACGTGTCATCACTGGTCCAATCAGGCAGGGGACCAGAAAAGATTACTGAGTCTGACATTGTTTTAGCAAACTTACACACCGAAGCAACACTAATTTTAGTGACCTCCGATTGGCGTAACGGGGTGTCATTACCGCCAGCGTGAATAACAATCTTACTGTATTTACGCTTATCTTTAGCCAGCAGTTTCAGGTAGGATTTGATGTCGCCCATTCTGGCCCCTGGCAAACATTTGACTATGGTCAATGGTGTCTCTAATGCCACATTTCTGACTATGGAGCTGCCAATTACCAGGGTTGGCGGGTGTGTCGCTGAGCGGGGAAAATCTGTTAGAAACGCGGACCGGTTGGTGGAACTATACTTCCTACGTACAGTCACCCAGCCGGCCTGGGGTCCCGGCTGCGCGGGCTTTTCCGGAGGACAGTTAGGGGGTTCTATCCTTGTTGGCTCCGCGCTGGCTAATGGGCTTCGGCTATCTGGTGGTTTTTCAACAGCGCAGAGCCGTGCTTCTAATTCCAATACCCTCGCCTCCAAAGCTACAAAAATATTACATTTATTACAGTTACCATTATCACTAAAGGAGGCAGGGAAGTAACTAAACATCTGACAGAGAGAGCAAGAGAGAAGAGAAGAGTTAGAGACAGGAGAGAGAAGAGTAGCCATAGCCGCAATGAAGCTAAGCTAACTGAGCTAGCGAGACCTTACCATCCCAAGAAAAACTGTGTGAAACACAAGCAGTTCCCAAAACATAAAGTACACCACCACAAAACGTGTGTTTTAGTGTGTTAAAATAACTTAGAGAGGCCTCAGCACAGAGAAAACAAGTCAATTCAAGAGAGTCTGAACAACAGGAAATGACGCAATACGACTTATCCCGTCACAGAGTATATTGTGATATAATTCTTAAATGCAACACATTTTCATTCAGATTATTATTTTAACTGTCAGTTCAGAGACGGGGGTGGAGGCTAATTGTTGATTGTGTGTTCATGTGTGTGCAAAGCTATACAAGTCTGAAATTGTGGCTTAAATTCACAATTCTGCCATTTCACCCGCTGCACTGCCAGTGTCCTCCATGTTCAAAATGTACATAAGCAAGGTCCTTAGTGTGCTTAAAGTTGCACAGGTATCTCCCCCACATTTTTTTTTATTTAGCCCAAACTTGCCGTGGATAGTGACTTAAGCAATTTTCAGATCCCTTTTTTGCGTAAGCTTTATAAAAGAGACCCCTGTGCTGGAGTTGAGCAGCCGTGAATGGAATGAAGTCATGGTGTTTTGAGCAGCCGCCCAATCTCTGTTTTCTTTTGGTAATCCCTGAGCCATATAGGATACATTTGCTTGTCTGTGAAAGCATTGTGCTGTCTGTAAAGCCAGCTTTTAAGAAGACGGCTACAACACCTCTGATTGATGGTACCAGAGCTTATTCTATACCACCTCCATGATTACGGCTACACTTTTTAGTGCACTGATTTTCTCTCTTTTTTTAAGTGTCCTGCTGACAACCACAACCCTATGTCATTTTCAATCTATTCTTTTATTTTCGGGAAATCATCTGCCTTGCTGAAGTCAGCTAGTCAAAGTGGATAGAAAAGTGGATAGATCCTCGTCTAAAAAAGATGTGAGATTTGCAGGTCATTTCATAATCATGCAGCAAAGGCTGGCAGGAAATCAAAAGTACACATTTTTTTCTCTCCTGACATTGTTGACAAGAAACCCTCTTTCTTTTCAACTAAAAAAATCGTAAGTTTGAAATGACTGAAATATCTAAATAGTTTTTTCAATGATCATTTCAAAGTAAAATTCTGGTTTTCTGCGATACAAAGTTGACCACACCTTCCAAATTTGTAGGTTTTTGCCTTTTGTTTATCTAAAACAAAATATGGACATATAGAATAATCTCTTTCAGAGGCTTAATTATAACGAATGTTCTGATAGGTTAGGATTGTCAATGAGTATTAACAGGAAGAAACCTCGAGGCAAGCTGGCCCAGTGTGAACGGCCATTTGCTATGACCAACTGGGGGTTTGAAAAGACAGAGCAAACACTTGGAAAAAGAAACAGAAGCCCTGATCCAGAAGTACTTTCTATGTTACAGAAAGTCAATGATAGTAGGAGCTCCTTTAAGTGGTTTCATATAGGTGAGAAACACAGCTTAACAGAAAAGCTCAGTTAGTTTTTTAAGTCTGCAAGCCTTGATAACTCGTTACTGCATCTTTTTGGTGTGTTTTGTTTTTTTAAGTTTAGGTAAAATGTTACAAGCACACAGTCTGAGTATTTCTGCATACATGGATCGAAGTGTGCAACATGGATATGTTGTGCCACAGATAGGTAGGATTTGGCTATGAATAATAACTATTAATCGCTTAGGGCAATTATTAATAAGATCAATAATTTTATGTCAAAATTACCAAGTTTGGGACAACCCCTTGGAATCCAGGAATATTAATAGCCAAATTGTTCAGTCTCGGTTTATGTTGATGACTACCTGCCTGATAAGGCTGAGATGATTAAACAATAGATGAAGGAATAAGTTATTGGTATTCTTTGAACAGCAAGTTACTACACATGTAGATGAAATAACAACGGTTTTCCAAAATACAAGAGATTTTTAGAAAAATAATTCAACTTTCAGTTAAAATGCTTTAATCAAAAAACTCACTAAGTTAGTAACACACAACTAAACCACTAAGAAAAATAATAATAATATTAAAACTAACACCCAAAAGTAAACAGTAAAAGTGAGAAATATGCAAAGAAGTAGAAGCAATAACCAAGAAATTGATAGTTATGTCCCAGTTCAGTATGAATATGTTTGCTTAAAGACCAAAGCTTGTATTGAAGAGCTTTGGGAATGAAACTAAATTAGTTTCAAACTAATTGTGGTTAGTTTAAAACTAAATAGCACCTTCTGATTTATTTTTAAACCACCAATTCATAATGCGAAGCAGAAGTGGAAAAAAAAACATTATTTGGAAGAAGTAATGTTTCATTAAACCATTTGCTGAATTAGAAATCAATATCCTTTGGAGAATTGATTCAATTTTATGTATCGGTCATCCCAGTGAATGATCTAATTTAGTATTTTGACATACCAAGAAGGCGGTTTCAAAAACATCTTAAAAGATTAGTTTTGGTGTTTAAACTATCTGGGGGTTTTTTGGGTTTTTTTTTAACGTGTCCTGTGTCCTGGAGCTCAGAATTGGTGTCTGCGTACCAAGTAGAAGCCCAACATATTTACTTTCACAAGCGGAGCACTACAGCTTTTGTTATAGTACGCCACTATATATATATTTGAGAAAAATCTTTATTATGAATTGCTGGGGGTGGTATTTCCTGATGTTATGGACACGGAGATGGAAAATTAAGGGGAAGAAAGAAAGAAGATGAAGAAGAGAGGTAGGAAACAAAAAGTCAAGAGAGAGGGTGAGTTCAAGGGAGGAGAGGAAAGGGAACAAAGAAAACACAGGAAAACATCGAAGTCTGCCTCCATACCCACAGGACGGCAGAGAGAGAGAGAAAAAAAAAAAAGGAACATCGACAAAACAAAACAAACATTGTGAACTCAGAACTACACAACCACATCACACAAAAATGGATATAAAAATACAACAACAATGTCACAGAAAAACTCACGGTACCGATTAATCAAGATTTAATAATGATAACCTCAGCCAAAGAATATATCTGTAAACACCGCAGACCCCACACCTATGTGTGTGTGTTAGCATGCTGGTGCATATAAGGTTTCTCTATAAGACTGTTCGATAGCTGGTGTGAGCAGGCATCAATCCGTCTCCCAGGAATCGATGCAGACATGAAGGAGATCGGAGCAAAGACGTCCAAAGGACCCCCAGAGCCCCAGGCGGACCCGGGCGGGGCCGACCGCATCTAAACTATCTGTTTAAAAGCCGATCTTTATTTTGAATACCATTAATGGCAGTCTTTATTGTTCATGAACCCGAGCATTCAAAGCCCATGTGATTCGCTCGAGCATGTAGCCAACAGCTAACTCACGTGGAGCTGCTTAATGCCGCTCTGGTTCATTTATTAACCAAACAAACAAACAAAGAAAAGAAAGAAAGACTCCTGTCGGATTGAGTAACTCAGGTTGCAGGATATAAAACAACTTTCCATTGGAAACCTCGGAAATCACAGTTTAAACCTCCAGGCTGAACGGCCTATTTGAACCCAAACAATAAATGAAATCTTACACAAGGTGACGAATAACAGTGAAAATAAACAACCCGTAAATCTTGTTTATCCTAAACTAATCATGCCTCTGCCCAGACAGACCTTATTGAACGCTTAAAGTTCTCCAGGTTGCCCCATTGATGATTGGGAAAGCTCAAACAACGTTAGATGGCAGGCTAACAATAGCTGCGGTCAGTTAGCAGTGGGAGGCCTTATGGCTGTTGGAGCGCAGGTAGCACCCTTTAGCTGGAACTTCGGGTCGTCCTCTCCGGCTTGGCTAAATAGCGATCAGCTCCAACCTTCCTTCACTGACAGTACCTTTTTCCGCAGCTTTCCAACACCAACATTCATCCCACATAGTCTTTGTCGCGGTGGTTGGAATTGGCTTCCGTCTGGATGTGTTAAGCAGCTCTGCAGCATGCAAGCTTCTGCAGGGCTCAGGGCAGAACAGTGAGGTTTGTCTCATCTGGGGGTTGCGATTCACCTGATCGATCAGCAGTCTTTGTCTTCCTTGGGGTAAGTTTCTCCCAGAAACTTGCATCCTTTCCCCTCGCCAGCGAAGGAAGGATTTCCTGGGGTCTCTCCTAGCACAAGCCTGGCCCAAAGCCTAAGCGGAAGAAAACGTGATCTGGCGGACAGAGCCCTTATAAAAGCTCTGGTTCTCTTCTTCTCCTGTTGGAGCTAGAATGTGGATTAACGCCACCCAATGGCTGTGTGTGTCCTAACAGATATAGCAAAAGAAAAGGATCCACTGAGCTAGAATTCAGTGAAGATAAAGTTGTTAAATCATTATCCTACATGATTGATGTTTTCCTTCTCCAACTATAATTTTATCCCTGTAGCCTTTCAAATCAATATGGCTGAGACCAGGGAGCTTTCTATGGTTTTAATCAGTTTTCACGCTGTTCTTCACAAAACATTCCTCATGAAACAAAATGACACTGACAGGAGCCTAAAGAAGCATCGGATTTTGAATTGCTGCCAGGAGCCAGTTGATTTAGGGAAATTCATAGATACAATTTTATTTGGTTTGGCTTCTCACAAACTCGGTATTCATGTTTGTTTGTTTTTTAAACTTTGGTCACACAGCTCCATGGGAAATCACACATGATTAAATGACTGTTGATTCTGTTTATTTTGGCATAAATGCAGCAGGGCTATATTCAGGAATCTAATAACATTTTTCACATGAGTGAAAAACAAACAAGTGCACACAGGGAGAGGTGTGAGCTTGTGTGAATATTAGGAAAAGCCTCAAGCAATCAATAAAACAAATTAGCTGGGCAAATGAAGCAAAAAATTAGTAAGCCAAGGAAAGAAAAAAAAATTCCATCAATTTCTTTTGACCTTGTATTTCTCTTCATCAGCCTTAATCAGTGCATTAGTCAGCATTTTATGTTCTATTAAGGGGTTTTAAAGCCTTGTTAGAGGACCCACTGTAGAGAGTGTTTGGGTGTGTTTGGAGAAGCAGAGCACAGACTGTGCTCTGAGTCAGCAGACAGGAGTGGAACTGAATGTTAAAATGACTAAATGCTAAATGCCAGCTCAGTAATAAGAAACTGTCTGAAGCTGTCAGCAGCCGCCTGGACCAAACGCTCCAGTTTGATTAAGACTCCTATCGTCTGTGTCCCACAAACAGAAAGCAGACGGCACCCTTAAAAAGGTCATGTTTTCAGGCAGAGAGAAACATTTGTTCATTTACCCAGTGACATATCTACATTTCACAAAGTTGTTTGTGTTTAACAAGTTTGTGGAAACTATGCTGTGTTTGAGTCTGTCTGCGTGTGTGTGTGTGTATGAATAATTTTTTGGGAGACTGCTCTGACATAAAACGGAATATTTCTGTTAATTATTCTGCAGTTCTTTGAAGTGGAAGGCTTTCATCAACTTATTTTGAGCTGATTTCATATTCCAAGACTAAAATCCCAGCAATGAGTAAGGTGACAAGTTGTAAATGTTTGTTGTTGTTGTTGTTGTTTGTTTATTTGTTTGGTGTTCTGCTTCCTGTGCAGTTTCTAAGTTAGCTGTAGTCTTCTTTGAAATCATGGCCCAGATGTGAGGTAAATTATTTTAGAGAAGTTTGGCAAGGAAATAATCAAAGGGAAAAATGTCTCTGCATATAATTAAACATAGTTTCTATTAATATGTTTTCATGCTTTTTGTGCTTTGATACAGCTTAGATAAGCGATTAAATAAATGAGTTCCTTGTACATACAAAATGCAATTTTCCTGAACTGTGAAATTAAATCAAAAGAAATTACATTATTTAGCTAGTGTGCAGCATATTAATAGCAATTTTTCAAATAAAAGATTAAGAAAATACAACAACTTAGCTATTACTTAATGTATCATTGTTTAAGTACATGTCTTCTTCTTTAACATCCTACAATCAGCAAACCACAAACTTTTTGATAAGATTACAGCGGAAAGGTTTTTGGTCCATATTATGGTGCTTTAAACTGATTTATGTGACTGTTTTCAGTGTGCAGTAGTTTTTGTTGACATTTGACCATGAGTAAGAATAAACCACTTTGAAATCATTATCATGTGGTTGTTTTAAAAAGCGGATCGCACTTAGCCTGTCCCTTTCTAGTTATAGAATCAAGGAAAAAGGTTGTAAGCTTTTTCAAATATTTCATAAATACTGTAGTGAATCTGACACACTTCTTTCAGATTCACTACTGTGTTAGCAGTACAGATATTAAGGGATTATATCAGTTAGTTTTTATGCTGATTTTTAACAAAGAATTTAGCAACCAAACCAATTATTTCCCCATGACAAGTGGCCTGTCTTCGGTCTTTATCACCTCATGTTAAAAACCATCAAGTTAGTACCTTAATTGGTTCTTTATAATGTTGTCCAATAAGATGCAGTAAGCCTTTATGTTAAGACTTACAGAAACAGCTTCTATGGATTTTATTTTTCTAATTAATGCAAGAACATAACTACTGCAACATTGATGAGACTCCACTTTAACGTGGACGTTCTTGATCATGGAGTTGAACAGTCAGTTTCATAAACCTATAAAAAAAAATGGTAATCAGAATATTTTGGTCCACTCTTTTCATATTTTCATGCTGTCTATGTTTGTTTTTTAAATAAATTGTGGTTTTAGTACCTTTAGAGGATGTTTTCAAATTAATAGTTAAAATTTGCAGTATTTTTGCTGCCAACTCCTGCAGCCTCTTTCTCCTTAGCAGTGCTCTCTGTAGCCTTCGTTTAAGCTTCATTAAGGCAGAAACCTGCTGTTGGATGCAGGTGGCAGTCCGCCAAGAGGTTGCCTCTTCTATAAATGAATCTGCACATGGAATATGCTGATTGTATGAGTCATGCACAGCACAGCACAATGTGTTTTGCTGCATATTTATTTTAACATTCACTAACACATGAAAACACTCGCAGGCCTGGTACTGTTTCAGCCTAGCAATAGAAGAGGATGGTGGAACTGAACTAAGTTCCATATTTTAACCTTATCATAATGGGTCATCTTATGCATTACTGTAGTTTTTTACATTTTATTTGATCACACAGAATTGATGGCTCAATTTGATCATTATCATCCTTCAGCAAGAAGTTGCATAGTTAGACTACTTTGAAAAGGTGTTCCTACTTCAAATTTACCACATTTACCACATTGTCTTATTAAATTTCACACGTAATTGTGTTTGATGAGGATTTTATTTGATAAACCAGAACAAAATAGAGCATAACTATGAAGTAGAAGGAAAGTAATACACGACACTTCCATGTCTTTCAACAAATACAATTTGTAAAGGTGGGTCCCCTTTACTCTGATACCACAAAATAAAATCCTGTCCAAACCACTGCCTTCAGAAGTCACCTATTAAATACAATAAACAGAAAATACATAAATACAATATAAACATGAATATCCTAAGCCAGGTTTTCACAGAAGCAGTGCTGTAATCAAGTCACTATCTCTCGAGTTTAAGTCACACTTGAGTCCTTAGTGTTCAAGTCTAAATGCAAGTCCAAGTCCAGTCCAAAACAAGCCACTTCGTCTAACAGGCCGAGTCCAAGTCCCAAAAATAATCTTCCTGTCCAAGTTAAGTCATCATCACCTGAGAGCGAAAATAAGAGAGCAGGGTGTAGATTTTAAGACTAATATAATGGCAGTAATACATGGTTTCTTATATTTTTTAAGTACTCAATACTCCTAGGCTACCACCTAGCTACCGGTGTAGCATGTGCAAAATAATTAAAACATGCCATCCATCCATCCATCCATCCATCCATCCATTTTCTTCCGCTTATCTGGGGTCGGGTCGCGGGGGCAGCAGCTTAAGCAACTCCCCAGCCACTTGGGCCAGCTCCTCGGGAGGAATCCCAAGGTGCTCCTAGGCCAGCCGAGAAACATAGTCCCTCCAGCGTGTCCTGGGTCTTCCCCTGGGCCTCCTCCAAGTGGGACATGCCCGAAACCCCTCACCAGGGAGGCGTCCAGGAGGCATCCTGACCAGATGCCCGAGCCACCTCAACTGACTCCTCTCGATGTGGAGGAGCAGCGGCTCTACTCTGAGCCCCCTCCGAATGACTGAGCTTCTCACCCTATCTTTAAGGGAGAGCCCAGACACTCTACGCAGGAAACTCATTTCAGCCGCTTGTATCCGTGATCTCGTTCTTTCGGTCACCACCCAGAGTTCGTGACCATAGATGAGGGTAGGAACGTAGATCGACCGGTAAATCGAGAGCTTCGCCTTTCTGCTCAGCTCTCTGTTCACCACGTACAACGCCCGCATGACTGCAGACTCCCTACCAATCCGTCTATCAATCTCCCGCTCCATTTTTCCCTCATTCGTGAACAAGACCCCCAGATACTTAAACTCCTCCACTTGGGGAAGGACCCCATCCCCGACCCGGAGGAGGCACCCCACCCTTTTCCGGCTCAAGACCATGGCCTCAGATTTGGAGGTGCTGATTCCCAGCCCAGCCGCTTCACACTCGGCTGCGAACCGCTCCAGCGAAAGCTGTAGATCACGTTCTGATGAAGCCAAAAGGACCACGTCATCCACAAAAAGCAGAGACCTGATCCTGAGGCCACCGAAACGTATCTCCTCAACACCTTGGCTGCACCTAGAAATCCTGTCCATAAATGTTATAAACAGGATCAGTGACAAAGGGCAACCTTGGCGGAGTCCAACTCTCACTGGAAACAAGGCCGACTTACTGCCGGCAATGCGAACCAAACTCTGGCACCGGTCGTGCAGGGACCTAACAGCCCGTATCAAGGGGCCCAGTACCCCATACTCCCGGAGCACCCCCCACAGGGCCCCCCGAGGGACACGGTCGAACGCCTTCTCCAAGTCACAAAACACATGTAGACCGGTTGGGCCCTCCAGGACCCTGCTCAGGGTGTAGAGCTGGTCCAGTGTTCCACAGCCAGGATAAAAAAAAATAAAACATGCTTAAAATAAAATTTAAAGCAATAAATAATCGGCATATCACTTGTACTATTACTAAGGTTTTGTGAAGTTGACCTAATATAACAAGTTAACAATAGCATCAGCTACATGCTAATACCAACATTGATCATTTATCATGCCATAGTCCAAGTTCAAGTCCTAACGCTGCAAGTCAGAGTCCAAGTACAAGTCATGAGTGGACTGCTCGATTCAAGTCACAACTGCCTTGAACGTGATTCGAGTCAGGACTCCGAGTCCAGGACTCGAGTACTCTATCCCTGCGCAGAAGAGAGCTGTCGTTGTAAAATCTCTTGAAAGATGCTCTAATCAAATGATACCAAAACTAAATGTTTTCGCCTTGTGCAAAAATATTTGTTTAGAGGAAAAATGGCACTGCCTATTACTCTGAATACATTGGAATACCTACAGTGGAAAAAAGAGGTAGAAGCAATATGTTGTGGGTAGGGTTTACTTCTGCAATGAGCGTTGGGACAATAGATGAAGCAACATCCAAAGCAATCTTGAAAGAAAAAGTGTTGGAGGCTGCATAAGACTTGAAACTGGGGGTTCACCTTCCAGCAGAACACCAACACAAAATGTACACCCGGGGCAAAAGTTTAAGGTTTAGATAAAAGGATATTCATGGGTTAGAATGGCCCAGTAAAAGTTCAACCTACATCCTATTGAGAATTGACAATTGACTCAGGAGGGACTGACTCACATCCTATTGAGAATAAAATTCTGAAAACCATAAACCATTTTCCTTCCACTTTAAAATACATAGCACTACTTTTTGTTATTCAGCTATTACATAAAAAGTTTGTGGTTTCTACCTCAAAAAAAAAAAGAAAACCATGAAAAAGTTTTAAGGGAAGCGAATGCTTTTGAAAGCCACATAATGTGGTACAGTGTTTGTCGTTTAATCATAAACTTTGTCAAATTTTCCTGATGTATGTCAATCAGTTTTTACTGGGAATTAAATAAACTGTGGTATTTTTACAATATTAGCCACATTCTTGGAGTTATCAGGTAATTTTCTATAGGGGACATCCCAATAGCCCTCAAAATGTGGCTTTATTTTCTTAAGGCATTTTTTAAATAAACTGGTAAACATATAGCTATTGAAGGCAGTTTGTTTCCCTCTGTTGCAATGCTTCTCCATCTTTTACAAATATTTTTTCACTCATCTAGTTTATGGTTGTTCTGACTGTTTAACACAGGGTTCACAGAAAGTTTAGCTGACAATGTTTTGTGTGTTTACAGAAGCAACTTGCAAATTGAAACATCACAGTTGGAATTCATTTTCTACCTTATATCAGACTTTTAATCAGATGCCCAATTACATTTCAGCCTGTGTAAGAGAGGATTGCACAAATCATAGAGCTGTAATTCCTAAATCCTGCCTGCGTTCCAGATATGAATACCTTCATAATACAGCTAAGATTCTAAATTTCTATTTTGACTACAATGTGTTGGGTAAAGGCATTGACACCTAAACAAATAGGGGAGTGAGAAACAAACTAATCAGAAGATGCCCAAAAGAATGTACATTGAGGTATTTCTGAACGTCAAATATCTGTGTATAAAACTGTGTTTTATTTTCTGTCCAACAAAGCCACTGGCTTTGTGCAGCCAGCTTGGCATTTTTATTAAAGCCTTTTTTTTTTCATTTTGTCATCCTCAGCCACAAACTTAAATATATTTTATCAAGATATTATAGGTGCATAAATGCAGAGAGGAAGGTTGAAAAACATGTTATTATATTAAATATTATGTTAGATTATTATTTTTATCCCGGTGAGTCAATACAACTGTTCTCTGCAAATACAGATGCAAGTCTTTTGGTTTATATCTGAGCTTATATCGGCGCTTAAACTACAATTTAGTTTAAGCTCCCTTCAACTCTGACCCGTTTGTCTTGTTCCATATCTTTCATAAAGGCCAAATTTGTGGAGTGCAATTAGTCAACAAATGACCAGCCTTAGCTGTGGATCTCTGCAGCTCCTCCAGTGTTACCACAGGCCTCTTGGATACTTCACTGATTAATGTGGTCCTTGCCTGGGCTATCATTTTAGATGAACACCAATTTCACAGAACCTCTGTTCTTATACTGAGAATAAATTGCACACAGGCAAGGGTTTGTTTGTATAGCACAGTTTCTGCAACAGGGTATGTCAAAGGGCTTTATGAGGAAAAAAAATAACAGAGATAAGGAAACATGAAAAAAAACATCAAATACCTCAAATGAACAATTATCAAAAAGGGAGGGCCTATTTACCAATTAGATGACTGGTGAAAGGTGGTTGTGCTTGGTTTTATTAAGGGCTATCAGATTGAAATTGGGTTAAAGCTACACATGCCACACCTGCCAGGATTTTCTTGGAAAAAAGGTTTTAAAAAGATGGTACCAAGCCGCACAGAAAGAATGAATAACGTACAGTATGTTCGTTTCATTTATTATCTGAGTATAAACAATGTTTTTTTTTGAAAAATTACTGGATTCTCTACGTCAAATCCAGCTATTTCTCACTCTTGACGCATGTCAAAATCCTTGCCTCGGTCACTTGATATGTCACTGCTAAAAACAAACCCACAAGCTAGCAAATAATTAAAAACAAACGTTTCTGAAAAGTATCTTTGCAAAATAAAAAGTTCCAGTGAAGAGAAAGACGAAGAGCTTACTACTTCTAAGAAAAAAATATCAATTTCAGATAATATCAGGAGTGCAACTTAATATATGGATTTATCGCAGAGGGCAATTTTCACACTACAAGCCCCTGCTCTGTATAATATGTGTTAACCGGGGCAATCTAATAAGGGAATGAAGCCTTTATAAACTTCCCTAGATGGGACAGTCTCGTTGCAGAGAAACAGCCACTGTGCTACTAGTGACTCAGCGTTATGGTAAGTTGTATTTCAATTCAATTCAAAAACACTTTATTGATCCCAGAGAGAAGCAAGTGTTGTTGTAGCTCATATAATTAATTCTTTAAGGAGTTGTTGTAGATAGTGATGGCTGTGGGCAGGAAGGATTTCCTGTAGCGGTCTGTATTGCAGCGACACTGAAGAAGCCTCCCACTGCAGACGCTCTGTTGTTGTATGACAGTCTCATGAAGAGGATGCTCAGGGTTGTCCATAATTTTTCTGATTTTATGACGAATCCTTCTTTGCAGCATCATCTCCAGTGGTTCCACAGTAGTGCCAAGAACAGAACCAGCCTTCTTTATCAGGTTGTTGTTGTTGTATTTTTAATGCACTTTATATTTTTAAGTGGTAATACTTATTTCCAAGGCATGTTTAAATGTTACAATAGCAACCAGACAGCATTAGGGGGCAGAGAAGGTATCACTTATGTTATGATGTTGGCACTAATGAAGTTATGAGCACACATTGGATAATCTACATTTATTATCATATTTAAAAATAACCCAGTTTTTTGTGCCACTCGTATCTTTTAATTTTGTTGCATTTATCCCCCCATCCGTGTGAATATTGTCTGATATTAAACCTGTCCGTGGTGAAAGAAAGTTTTGGGACCACTGTTGTACACTACATTTGGATATGAACTGGTTGTGTCACGGTGGCATTGTGGTGAGGACACAAAAGCAGTGAGGTGGGAGTGTTGAAGTCAAAGTGAATGTTTATTGAATACACTTACAAAATGAGAAATAGGCAGGTGAGAAACTGGACAGCACCTACCTGCAATGAACCAAGCAACAGAGACAGAAGCACAGGAAAAATGACTGCGAAGGAAAATAGGTGACAGATAAACGACAGATCTGAAGAATAGGTAATGCAACAGACTGGCTTTTATCTGCCAGGAAGGTGACTGAATGATATGACAAGGTGAGACTAATTAGGAGAAAGCAGAGCAGATTGGTGAAGGACTAAGCTGAGGAGCATAGAAACTAAACTAGACACAAAAGGCTCTTGGTAGACCACGAGTTAAAGACTAACACAAAGTCTAAAAAATATAGACAGTGAAAAGAACACATGAAAACCAAGAATCTCAACACATAGGAGTAAACCAGTATGGAACACTATTAGTCACAAACATCAAAAACCCAAAAATGATTCAAATACAAAACAGAGTGACGACCTAAAACACAATGCCGCCCAGAAGACAGTGGAGATTGATGTGTAAAATGGCCTGTACTTGTTTAGCGCTTTATTTAGTCTGTGAGGACCCCAAAGCGCTTCACACTACATTCAGTCATTCACCCATTCACACACACGTTCACACACTTTAAGAAGCACACAGCACCACTCCCCTCCATCATCCTGACTGACACCCCCATCACCACTGTGGACTCATTCCGCTTCCTGGGCACCACCATCACCCAGGACCTCAAGTGAGAGCCCACCATCAACTCCGTCTTAAAGAAGGCCCAGCAGAGGATGTACTTCCTGAGACAGCTTAAGAAACTCAACCTGCCGGCACGGACCATGATGCCTTCCTACACTGCAATCATTGAATCCATCCTCACCTCCTCTATCACCGTGTGGTATGCTGGAGCTACCATCAGAGACAAGCAGAGACTGCAGCATGTTGTGCGCTCTTCAGAGAAGATGACTGGCTTGCAGACTCCCAACTCCACAAGATCTGTACACCTCCAGGACACTTGAGTGTGCAGATCGGATCACAACTGACCCTTCTCCACCTGGACACAGACTTTCTGACCTGCTCCCCTCGGGCAGTTCTGGTCCGAATGGACATGGGAACAGTTTCTTCCCCTCTGCTGCTGGACTCATGAACAATAACCCTAAGACTGTTCCCACCCCCTGCTCTGTTTCAGTCACATGACCCTGTGTTGTGTTTTTGCACCTGTCTGATTTTGCACTGATCATAACCTGCACTCATGTATTAGTCTGTTTACCCCATTTCATTTTAGTGTTTTATTTATTGTGTGCTTAGGAGTGTTTATCTTATGTTTGCACAAAGTACCGCAGGAAATCCCTAATTTTGTAAATCTGTTCACACATATGGCAATAAAACCTTTCTGATTCTCTGACAGTGTCTGTCTGTTTGTCCCGTTGACCTGTGTTTTGTTTTGCAGGAAGTAGGTGAGGTTTGCCTTTAAAAGCCTGGCTGAACCACACAGTAGGGGCTGTCCTGGCTCAGGCTTAGCAGGCAGTCCACGGGTTCGTTTGGTTGAATTGGTTGGACCTTTTGGTTTGATTGGATTTTCAGTTTTGATTGGTTTGGTTAGTTTCTTTTGATTCCCCTAGTTTTTTGTTGGTTGTTTTCTCTTTTATGTTAATAAAATATACAAAACTGTGTTTGGCTTAAATATATGTCTCCTTTTATGTCATGACCGCACGAGCCGGGTTGTGACAATTCAGAAAGAACAGTGGAAAGACACATGTTTGATGACCGGTAGTATGAGAAAGTGCCTGTCAAACTATAAAAAGAAAATTTAACAAAATTAAATCTATCTTTCTGATTTTTTTCATTCCGTATTGTACTTTTTGTGAGTGTTGTGTACTGAATGGGTTGTGTGTTAGACATATTTGTTGGTTGCACTTTTGGACCTGATATTTGGTTCTACTTGTTTGCAAAGGACCGTCTGAGTGCTATAGACCCCTCATGGTCCAAACACAGGCATTTTCTGTTAAGCATTGGGAACTCCAAATGGATAGCAACCTCCTTCTCAGGGCTTGAGTCCTCTGAGGCCATGTTGCAATAAGATATATTCTAAATAAATGATTGAGCACCTTACTCATTATGCTCTCCACAACAGAGTTATATTTTATTCAGCTTGATGGTACGTTTCAAGAGTTACTGCATTCTTCTATTCTGTTTGATAGCAGGGCTATCATCAACAGGGCAATCATTGCTTCTCCATGTTTAATTCCGTTGTTTTGTTTCACGTGGCCAGAAAACAGACATGATCTTGTGTGTATCATTGGAGAGTCTGATTAAGCAGACAACACACTCCCACTACCAGACTCTTTTTAACAAAGCCCACTTTGATTTCACAGACAACACATGGTCGGTAATGATGTTCTCAGTGGAGCACCCCCTCCAGAGTGATTGCAGGCCATGTTTGTTGGTGTTGTTTGGATGCATCAATCTCACGGCTGAATAGAGTGGACTCCTGCTGCTGCTGCTGCTGCTCAGCATTCAAATGATCTTCCAGTCAATTAGTCATTAAGTTGAGAAGAAAGCGCACATGCAGGATGTCTTTTGTTTGTTTCAACACAGAATGACCTAAATTCAGTGAGAAAGTGAAATGGCCAAAAACCAAACAGTCGCCACAGCAGACGGAGAGGGATAAAACTTCCCTGCTGCTTCGTAACAGTGGTGGAGTTTACTTTTCACTTTAGAGCAAGCTATTTTGGGAGTGCTTCCTTTTTTTCCTTTCTTCTTTTTTAAGCTGCCGGGAGAATGAACACAAACACACCCTCTCACATATGTACACATCCCCTCACTGCCTGACAAGAGCAGAAAGCCCTCATTAAGATCAAAGACTTGCTTCTCTTAATTACTCTGTCGCTGAAGCCCTATCCTGCCCTCACATACACACACAAAGGAGAAAACTCATTAAGATGGGGTTATTTTTAAATGCAGGATCACTGTTTCTTCAGAGAGTTTCTCTGTCGTGCTTGAGTTCAAGATTAGGATTAGCATATGACCGCTGCCCTGACTGGCTATTTTATTAGTTACACTTTTTTATTACTGCCTGACATTCCACAGCTAACTGAACTCTGAATTATACTGATGCCGCAGTGCGGTTCTACTCCACCCCCCCCAGCATTCAAAACTGCTCTCTAGATCTGACATCAAGTAAGTGTGAAAACCCTTTGAAAAACATTTTCTCAGACGGATTCTGTCTGTTAGTTGCCATGGCAAGAAACCAAACATGTACATGTGCTTCATAAAAAGACACATAACCTTTATTGTCTTATGTTAAGTTAGAATAAACTCTTCCTGTTTTGAGTCAGTCAGGATTAGCAAACATATTTGTTCTTGTTAAATGCTTTAATATTGTAAGAAAGAAATGTTTTTGCAGAAATTTACATACATACCTTACTAGTTAGTAGGAGTCCCTTTAAACAGTATGACATCTTAAATATCCTTCCACAAACCTCTCTGAACACTTTGCTGGATTTTGGCCCATTCCTCCAGAAGGAACTGGTGTGACAAGTGTACAAGTTTGCAAGGCCATCTTGCTTCCAAAACCTTTTTCAGCTCTGCTCGAAAATTTTATAGGGGACTCAGATCAGGACTTGATGAGATGGCTACTTTGTTGTCCTAAAGCATCTTTGTAACACAAAGCTGTGGGCTCTGGACCATTGTCATTTTGGAAGACTCATGTATGCCCAAAGTTTTACTTCCTGGCTGATGTCAAGAGATGTTGCACCAATACTTCCACAAAATGTTCTTTCCTCAGGAATATTTTGTGATGTGATTCAGTCCCTCCTGCAACAAATCACTCACACAATATGGTGCTGTCATGCATATACTTAGTTGGTATGTTTTTTTTTTTTTCAGGCTTGCAAGCTTCCCTCTTTTTCCTCCAAATTTAAATGTGGTCAGTATGATCAAACACTTCAATTGCCGTTTCCCTATGTCAAATAAGGTCATTGTCCCTGTGTGTGTTAGTCCATAGTTCCAGCTGTACACTGCATGAAAGGTAATATTTCATAAGCTTTTTTGGGTGAGAAAATGAAATATTTTAATAGCATTCAAAGTCTATAAAATAAGATCATCTTTTATTGCACATATACACTCTCATCCCAAAGTCTTTACAAAAAAATCTGACCCTTATTGAAATGCATACCCCCCCACACACAGACACACAATCACAAATGCTACTGGAAAACTTAAAAGAATCCCCCTTTATAAATGTAACTGACCAAATTCTCAAGGAACTCCTAATTAGCAATCTTTGACTTTCTGTTTCCCTGGCATATGAATATTGCATGAAACCAACCCCAACTATCCCAACGATACCTTGGCACCACACATACTGAGGAGAATATTGAAAGAGTTTTAAAATACTGAATATCACTCATCAACTACAGCAAAGAGTGGAATCTTAGGGTCACCAAGTCTCCATAACAACAATTAGACCATAGCTGTATCTCAATTCAGCGGATTCATTCTTTGAAGGACGTGAACTTGCCGATGCTTGAATGACACGTCCTTCGAAGACCCTACAGGCTGGATTGGGTTGTGGTGAAATGAGACGGTCTAGCCTACCACTCATTGTGAGTGGCTGTAAGCTCTAAAGTTCTTATACTTGCTCCCTGTGTCTTAGGGAATAGTATTTAAAAAATACATTTGCAGAGGTACAAATCACTGAATAGCATAACACCAAAATACATTAAAGATCTGTTGTCGTTGTGTGAACATTCCAGATGACTCAAGTCTTCTGGTTCAAGTCTACTCTGCACGCACAAAGTCAGAACCAAACATAGGGAAGCAGCATTCTGTTTTTATGCTTCTCCAATCAGTAGCAAACTTCAAGAAAACTGCAAAAATTCTGAAACAATGAGTTCCTTTAAAGCAAAGCTAAAACCCCATTTTTTTAGAGCTGTCCTTGCTTAATATTAACTGGAACATCATTAATTTTAGTCTGTATTCCAACTTTTCATTACTTTCCTTTATTATGCCACTGCAATAGATAATATTCTTTTTCATTTTAGCTTGATCCTTTATGTTTTCATCATGTAAAGGACTTCGAATTGCCTTCTTGGAGAAAAGCGCTATACAAATAAACTTGCCTTGCTTTTCTATGTATAGTTCATCACATTTGATCCCAATAAATGAAATGAAATGTATGTTCTAAAATGACAAAATGTGAATAAAGTTCCATAAAAAGGAAAAGGACACCAGACATGGTAAAATGAGCAACATTATCGTTGATGATAGGAGTTCACTTTTTTTTCATTACTGTGAGAGTAAAATTCTTCCTGACCGCTTCCCATCATTATAATAATGTTCCTGTAACCATGGTTATCTTGTTTTTCCATACACTTAGAAAATATATCTGAACCAAAGCATTTAAGTGCCCTACAAAAACACTCCAACACCTACCATTAATTACTGAGTAATGACTGCAGTATCATCATTCTCATCACTCATGAATAAAAAGATGCTGAAGATGCTGAAAATCCTAGTGAATGCAAAAACAGAAAATTTTTCCATTGATGTTTATGAGAAATATCTTGATGCATTCTCCATAAGTGGTAATGCAGTTTAATTGCATGTTCCCACAAAATAAAAAAATAAAACTTTGTGGTTTGTTTTTCAAATATTGCAGTGTCTACTGTTGTTTGGTGTCTGCACTTCATTGCTTTGCTTTTCAAGGGGAAACGAGAACCTCACATGTGGTTTCATTATGATGTCGCCCATCTAATCCACTTTGTGCCTTTTGCAACATGTGATTATCAGGATTTGTGCTACTTTCTGCTCTGCTTGAGCTGGTTTGATGATTACGCTCTGATATATCTCATTAACACAGTAATATTCAGAAATAGTTCTGATGATGGTTTTAATGGGTGTAATAAAACGAATCAAACCTCAGGTAAAACGCTTTCCATATAAAGTCCAACATTGTATTATGAGTAGCTTCATCAAATTAGTTTAGTCAAGTTAGTTAATGTTAAAATGCTTTAGATAAGATATTCCGATATCTGATTGTCATGAGAGCTGAAGTACTGTTAGAATTATGATTTTCAGGTTTACTTGTCTCTAAAAAGAGAAATAACATAACAAAAAATGCTGTCCAGAAAATGTTTGACAGTGCAACATTTTCTTGCAGATTACATCTCTGCATCTCCAGAGAATATGCAGTTTTCGTCCTTTTGGAACCTCAAAAGACAAGCACGTGAATGTATGAGTCTTTGTGCAATTGTGACAACACGAAGCAGTTTATGATTTTTCTATATATGTTTTCTGTTTTCTCCATGGCTGCCGTGGCTCACTTACTAAATAGTTTTAAGTTCCTTTTTTCTGTACGTGTGTGCATGAGTGTGAATCTCAAGTTTTTATATGAAACACAATCATGAAGCGCTATTGGCGGGGGGAATCGTGATAGATCAAGTCTTCCTCACATTAGTAGTGAGACTCCAGTCAAGTCAATGCTCATCCCGGATGACTTCTACCAGACAAGTGTGCAGTTTATAGCCTGTTTTGTTTCTATTAAGCCCCTAAAGAATGTGTGAATCTGTTTACGCCGTATCAAAAACACTCCCAGAGTGCCAAACTGACAATGTGCATGTCCTTTGTACTTGCCAGAAAAGACCTATCTTCCTCATTTCACAATCTGCTGCTGGCAGTGTGTCTCTGGGTGTTTGTGTGTGTGCCCGCCCATATTTGCGAATTTGTATGTGTGTGGCATGTTGATGGCACACCTGCCACTTCAAAGCTCAAGCCAGATGTAGAGGCAGAGGGACTTGCACCCCAGTAGGAGGTACCCACACAGTTCAGTATTGTATTATTACATTTATGCATATCTATTCATGCAGAAACACAATGACTGCAGCGTTTTTGCAATGCTGTAAAGCTCCATGTCTTCACCTGTGGTCCTCTTTTGATGGGCCAGCTTGCAGAGGTCATTTTATAACACCCTCCCCCCAACAATACTGTACTTCTAAGATAAAACATACAAAGTTCAAATAGTGTAATGATTATTTTGTTCTGAAATATGTTGTATTTATTTTACTTTAAAAAAAGTTAATTTTTAATCACTGATTTTTTTCCATATGAACATAAATAGGTACATTATTCTGTCTTTCTCCAAGTTAGGACTGCACAATTAATGTGGCTATAAAGTGAAGAAGGAACTGAATTGGAGTTCTTCATGTTTCCGGACTAAACTGGAGAGTAATTCACACCTGGGGTGTGTGTATGAAATGTAGTTTAATCCTTGCTTTTAAAAATTAATGGCTTGGTGTGTCTGTATGTGCGTGTGAGTGCGTATGCATGCGTGTGTGGTGTGTGTGTGTGCGTGCATGTGCGTGTGTGTGTTAATCTACTAACAGTCAATCCCAGTGTTGGATTTCCCTGTTAAAACAACACATTACCCCCAGGTCACCCGTTGTAAAACAGGGCAGTGGCAGCATCATGATGTGGGGATTTCTTCAACAGAGGCTGAGAGTTGACTGGAGAAGGGTTGGAGCTAAATAGAAGGGTAATCCTGGAAGAGAATTTGTTAGAAGCTGCAAAATGCTAGAAACTGTGAAAAATAAAATTTGTGAAAATGATCAAATAACATTATTATGTTTGCCACATGCTCAATATAATTTTTTTTTTTTGCAGCTAGCTCAGGAATCTCAAATATACACATTTAATGCTCGGCTCGGAAACAGTATATACAGCATGTATACCTTAATGTGAATATGTAAAAAATCTGGAGAGTTCCTATGTAGGGTTTTGAATTTTGATACAAACTGCTGTGCACATGCTTATAGCGATCCCATTCTGGCTAGAACAACAGAGTTTCAATATTCCTTTCATGCATTAGAATGCTGTCAGGCTTTTGTCCATTCAAGTGAGGAAAATCAGACAGGGAGAAAAGTGGAGGAAGTAGAATGACATGTAGCACATACACACACACACACACACACACTCACACACACACGCGCACACGCATGCACACATATGCAGGCACACATTTTTCTTGTTTCAGTCATTCTTTAGCTGGCATTTCCTGGGGTTGCTGTCTCTGCAGGAGCTTTTCACACATCCTCCCTCTCAGCCTGTGAGCAACACCAATCTGATGGGCAGAGAAGGATGAAAAGGGAGCACAATCAGCCAGATAGTTGGTCAGAGGCAGCCAAGCAAAGAGTGGTAGTCAGAGAAGGAGACAGACTGTGTGGGAGTTGATCCGCCACCTGAATTTCTATTTTACCCAAACCAGACTTTTTGATGCAAACATCCAGCAAGGATCAATTCAGCTGACATGAATGTAAGGTGAAAAAGGCATGTATCCTTTAATGTTCCTGACAGGATAGACATTTTTGTTCTTCTTCAAAATCAGATAAGATCTTGTCTAACTTGTCAGTTTCCTCGAGTCAGAGTTAAGCAAGAAAACTTTTACCTTTACAGAGCAGTTGAACCTTTAATCCCTCAGTAGCGATGATGGCAAATGAATGGGGGAAACGCTGCTTCTTTGCATCACTACATTGAGTTAAAACCACTGATCTTTTTAACAAGTGGAATGCATTAATAAGTGACAGCTCTGCACAATATCTCCCATTTACAATTACCTAAAATATTAAACTTATTGTAAAGTAATAGATTAAAGTATTTATATCAATAATAAAGCAGGAACAAACTCAGAATAAAACTGTACCTCAACTTAGTTTACGTTCGCTGTTTCAAAGGACCCCCTCTTTTGTACCTTGAAATATATCACATTAATTAATGACAAATTCTATAGAATCTGTAAAAGCTCGTCAGTAAGACATGTAAATGTAACAACTGCTACCCCATGACCCGATTCCAGATTAAGCAGAAGAGGATGGATGGACGGGCAGAAGGACTGACGGAGTACTTCCAGATTAAAATTCACTTCTTTACATCATCATCAGTCATGTATGTGAGGATACATGGTTTCTTATAGACCAACTGCAATATATTGTTTCTTCCTCACTGAGGATCATATTTGGATCTGTATTAACAGGTAAGCATAACAAGCAAGCATGAGTTTTCTGCTACTCCACTGGAAGATGAATTTATTTTAAGGCTTGACTAGGCTTCACCAATGAAGGGGGAGGGTGCTACAACCATATTGAGAAAAAAAATCTTGAGAAGTGCAGGAAGGTTTGTATGTAATTTGATAAAAGTTAAAAATATTTCTCACTCTAATTTATGTTACGTGTTGTGTTCGGTGGTTTTTGTTTTTTAGTGCTAAGGTAAAAACTGCCTCGAGGCAGCAACAGCTTTTAAAGGCTGTAGCCGAAGCTTTGGAAGAAATCATCCAGGAGAGTATGAGTCTCGCAGCCGAGGCAGATGAGAAAAAAAAAAAAGATAAGAAGGCCTCAGTGTTCTTAAAGCATGAACTGACAAGCGGACATTTATTGAAGAGAATAACTCATAAACTGTTGCGTAGGATGGCAGTCTACAGGTGAGTGGAATAAGCAATCAATTGCAGAGAAGGCAAGCCTGGGTAGAGATACAGACAGGTTAGGAGGAAACTAAGAGGAAACGAGAAGAAGGGACCAAAACACAGCTTGTATTGAAAAACGCTACTGGTACTAACCAACATGGACCCTGACAGACATTATCCTACTCACACCAAGCGGGATACAGATCAAAAGCCTAAAAATCAAAAGCCTCTAACTACTGTGGTATTTTTCATTTGGTCAGCTGTTTAGTGGGCCACAACATCAGGAGATTTAAGATAATTGGTTTTGGATATATAGGTTGTGCCTATATTCACCAAGAATGCCCCTCAAAACACAGTAAAGGGATTGGCTTTCTTATACAAGAAAATATGGTAACAATAGGCCCATTTCCACTACCTGAACTTCTGGATAACTTTACTAGACCTTTACGGTATGCACGTGTCTCCATTTCACTGGGCCAGTATGAATGGACAACTTTCCAGGTCATTTCAGGAACCAAACGAGTACCTGCCTTGGTGTACTCTAAAATGGTCCAGTGGAGTCCCTGGGCAGGACTGATTGGTTGTAACTCAAAGGGAACTTATATCAGCAGACGTTTCCAAACAACTGGTATTTATAACATTGAAAGAGTTGCTGGCAAAGCTGTTTATAACAATATAGCAAACTGAAACACGACAGTCATCCTTGCTTCTTCCATTGTCGATCTCCTCAAATCAAATCAAACCAACTCAAATCAATCTTTATTTAATAAAGCACTTTTCATGGCATTGACAGGACAAAGCACCAACCAAGATTTAAAAAAAATACACATCACACAAAACTAAAACCTAATAAGTTAAAAACACACACAGTCATATGCACAATCAGAGAACCCACACCCCATCCCCTCAACATAGCCCTTCCCGCAAGTAATATACTGTAAACATGGTCTCCACCCTTTGTTGTCTCTAAATTTTAAACAAAAAAAACAAAAAAAAAACACGTACATACATATAAATCTGGCTCGACACTGCTATGAGGAAACACTATCTTGGAGATCCGCCCATACCAGGAGCCAGCCCACCCTCACCCACAGCGGCTGCTTCCACAGAGACCACCTCAGTCAAGGAAAGGCCAAGGCCCACACCACAGCCATAGGGCTGCACTGTGAAGCCACAGGTAACCCAGACTAGGTCGATCTGATTTGCACATTCAAATGAGTATCCCACTTCACTTTTAATAACTGCACAATACTTTGGTTTTTCGATTTTGTCCTTGATGTAAATATATTATTCTTAACTCTGTTTTTATGCTTTTTTTGTGTGAATCTAAATGGTTCTGTTACCTGTAACTTTGCTGCTGTTACAGCTGAATATCCCCCTTGTGGGACACTAAAATATTATTCTATTCTACTCTATTCTATTCTATTCTATTCTATTCTATTCTATTCTGTTCTAGTCAAAATCTTGTTTGAGAAATTCACTTGTGGGTTAAACATATAGTATTCTAGATTGCATAGCTTTGGAATTATGGGGCAGTGGAACACAAATGCAATCTGTGCAAATTCTCAGAATATCTTACATACTGGAATGTTAACTTACCCTTCCAACTGTTGAACATGTGAGTTTGATGTGTTAAGCTGGCTTCAGTTGCTTTGACACATCTTGCTGTTAGTGTGTCTTTCATTCATGAAACAAAACTTGTCAATCTAATTTCCCAAGAATAGAGGATGGATGGATGAATGGATGGATGGATGGATGGATGGCAAGAAAATCAGTTTGGCTACAATGACTCACAAAACTGCAGCTTTTAAGATTGTAAGAAGCTGTAACAAGCTGAATTAGTAATGACAACAGTCAAAAAAAAAAAAAAGCAAACACTTTAAACACAGTCTCCAACACAGACATCTTCAACTGAAAAAAAATCAAATATTTGATTAACATTAAAGAGTTTGAAAAAAAAGATGTAAAGTGATTTTCAAAGACTGCGCTGAGACTGTGGTGGTAGCAGGAAGATTAAAAGATTACTTTGGAGGAAGTGAGAGGAGAAGATAATTGAAATGGCTTGCTGCCAAGCACATACCAACTCTATGGGATATAAAGCAGACTGATGAGGAACAATGCAGGCAAGCAGATCACTGGTTTGTTGGGAGGATAGACAGAGATACAGGAGCTCTTCTTAACAACTGGAGGAACTGTTGGGCAGATTTAGACTGAAAATTATTTAGTACAATGACAATCTTAGAAACTCCAGAGGCTTAAGCACAGATGAGGGAGCAGTTTCAAAATAAAGGGATCAAAAACACAAAAGTTAAAAGATGAATACTCATCATGAACCTCAACATGATGGTAAGGATGCGAATGCACGAAGACAAAATTATACCCTGCACAGAATTCTTCAGCCAAGGTCTGATCTCTGTATCTTAAGGTAAAAATTAGATTAACTTCAGCATCATCAGCCACCTGTGGTGTGCAGCAGTAATTTCATACAGTACTAACAACCACACAGATCACAGCTCAGATACTAATAAGGCTTTCAACAATGGCTTCCTTCTTGCAGCTCTTCCAGAAAGGCCAAAAGAGTTTTCCTGTCAATGTATTTTGCCACTTGAGTTGTAAATCTCTGCATCTTATTATTTTGGCTTATTATTTTTGGGGGGAGGGCAGTTTGTATTTAACCCCTTTGTCTTTTTAAGTCCTGTTGGCAGTGTGTTACATACTTCCGGGCAGTGGCGGATCTAGAAAAATATTTATGGGGTGGCAAGAAAGGGGCAAGAATTTTTCAGGGGTGGCACCATATGCCAGAATATTACATATATATATACTGGTTTTATTGATCAGTCAAACACATGCTTCACCTCTTCACTCCCCAGTATTTACATATATGATAGATACATACATGTATTTCTTTTGCTTCAGGTTATTTAAGCACATTAAAGCTGCATTGTGCAATATTTTTGTTAAAATATATATATATATATTTGTATCTATAGTCAGTTTTTCCATCTCCTGACGATACAACTGAATCAAGTGCTGTAGTTTGCTGTAGTTTGATTCTACCGCGGTTGCATGTAAAGGCAGCAATTCCATTTATTTTGAGGTGGTACAGGGTGCGCGTGTGGGCTTGAGAGAGCGCGTAATGTGACGTAATGATGCACGTACGTACCCATGTACACGGTCTAAGGTAGCTTAGATAAGTATAGCTAGTAAGTCAAAGAAGAAAAGAATTTCATCCAGCATTACAAAATGAGCAAAAATGGCTTCTGACCGTCGCAGAGCTCGGAATAATGAGCACACGCCTGAAAGTCATGGGAGTGCGCATTTTGCTGATTGCAGTTTGTCTAACGGCCACATGGTGCACTCTCTGCAGCACTTTCAGCAAACTAGCAGCTTTAAAGGTTCACCAAAGAGAATATAATGCAAAGATTTTCATGAGCTTCAAGCTCCTAATGTCCAATTTTACCCCCTTAACATTCCTGAAATTTCCGCCCTACATTTTTGTTTTTTACGCATTCCCAAGATTAACTTAAAGCTGTTCTTGAACCATTTTGAGTAGAGACATGGCTGGGATCTTTTTGAAAAGCAAACACTCTAAAATTTATCCCAGAACTATGTTAATATCTCTGAGTGCTATTGTTACCAAGCAATATGAATTTTAATACACTGAAAAATATAGTTTTTTATGTCTGATTATTTATTTTATATAAATACATGCTGTAAAAATGGCTTTAAAAATAGGTTGGGACCTAAAACACACTGTGGGTCTAAAGCCTAAAGTATTACCTTCATCCACACCAAATTCGACAGCAATAAACCAAAAAATGAGTATTCTGCACACATTTTTTATAATTACAGGTCAAAGGTGGTCAAAAGTGTGCCATGTGCGCCATCTCCTGGGTAAATGCCGTAGTCCTC
Source organism: Valencia hispanica (assembly GCA_963556495.2). Taxonomy (NCBI): domain Eukaryota; kingdom Metazoa; phylum Chordata; class Actinopteri; order Cyprinodontiformes; family Valenciidae; genus Valencia; species Valencia hispanica. Next base: position 50,120,863 of record OY747705.1, on the reverse strand, counting down.
ACTGAACTAAAAATCTAGTCAGAATCATAACTGCATCTTACCATATAAAGCTCCACGGCTTCCTTCAATCTTGTATTTTGATTTATAAAGGGTGTTTGGACACGGGGCTGAAACAGTATGTTACTGGTACGCACTGTGTGTGATCTCTTAATGAATAAGACATTTTACACATGTCAAATACTATGGCAGCGACCAAGTCCGCCCGGTCAAGTTATATATCTGCGTTTACAGCATTACATTGACTATTCGATGCATCAATCATCAGAGTTCTGGACCGCGATTGGTTCGAGTTACTTACCATAACGTGAGTTTTCATCCATGCGCCATTGGTTGGAGATCGTAAGGAATAAACCGGATGACATTTTTTTTTTCTTCTGGGCATGCTCAGTGACCTTTGTAGGCGGAAGTGGAAGCAAAGGAATCGGAAACAAACCCGTAAAGACTACAAAAATGGCCATAGACATTTCGGAAGCGCATTTTCACTGTTTATTTTACTTTTTTTTAATTGGTTTTACTGTTGTCCTGGACTAATAACTTTATTGGAGGACTTTACTCGGACCCTTATTGATGTAAAAAGACCATTTTTGTTCAAAATGGATCGGTATTGTCACGTTTATTGGACTACAAAATGGTGAGTTCCATATTTTTATACCTCCATCAGGAGAGCATTTTTGTTGGCAAAAGTGCTCACTGTGTCTACAGTTATGATTGTATCCTTGATCGCCAGCCATAATTGGAATGACAAGACTCTTAGCTTTCCAATGATATAAAATATGTATAGGTTCAATGGGCTGGGCCCGCTGGGCCCGCCCTCGGGCCCTCGGAATGTTAACGGGTTGCTGCTAGGGTGGCAGCAGGGGTGGCAAGGCTTTCTTTTAGGGTGGCAACTGCCACCCTATGCCACCCCAGTAGATCCGCCCCTGCTTCCCGGTCAAATCTCTTTTTTTTGAGACCCTTTCTATGTACATGTTAATTTTATATATCAGTTAAAAGCTGAGAGTCTTTCAGGGGCGGGCTGGCCAGATGACAGTTCGGGAGTTTTCCTGAACGTCATGTCTGTTCTAGATCGTTGGCCAGAACGTTTGCTTTTGTACTCCAAAAGCAGCAGCGGTTTAGCCACTGTCATGATCCTGCTGTGTGTCTGCTTGTGTATGTGAGTAAACATCTTCCTTTATAGAAGATCTTTGTAAGGGCTACTGGTACTGCACCTGCAGCTGATTAGTACCCCCTGCTGATGCGCTTGATTCTGCTGTCAACTATTTTAATACTGTTTGCTAGCTGCTACCAGACGTCAGTAGCTCTCTTCTGCTTTGAAAGGAAGCCCGCCTAACCTCACAGGGCTTTCTAATATAGGTCGTCTTGCCGCCAGAACGTTTTTCATGAAAAAAAACAAAAACAAATTTGTATACCAGACCCAACCGAGGTAAAGAAACTTCCAAGCTCCCGGGATTAATTTCAACACCATCCTATCCCTGCGTTGGATTCAAATGATGTATGGCAATCAATGATACAATCATAACTGTAGACACAGTACACGCTTTTGTCAAAAGACAAAAGTCATAAATGACAACTTACAGTTTGAAGCCACATTTCAAAACCCAGAACAGAGCCATCTAGTAAGTGAGTAAAATTGTATTTATATAGCACCTTTTAATAAATAATCACAAAGTGCTTTACAATTTAAAACAATTTCAAGCATCGACAAATAAATATCACTGAAATGTATAAAAACTAAGTAGGTGTTGTGTGGTGTAGTGGTTAGAGCAGGCGCCCCGTGTGCAGAGGATTTTGGTCCTCGATGCGCCCGGTTCAAGTCCCATCCTGGACGACCTTTGCCGCATGTTTTCCCCCACCCCTCTCTCTGTCCACTGCCAATAAAGGCCACTCAGGCCCAAAAACCTTTTTTTTTTTTTTTACTAAGTAAAAGCACTTTTAAAAAGATGGGTCTTGACCTGTTTCTTGAAGGACAACTCAGAACCTGCAGTCCTCAGACTAAGAGGAAGTGTGTTCCCGACGGAGGGAGGGGGCCCTTACTGAAAAGGCCCTATCACCTTGGGTTTTTAGGCGGGGGGGTTTCACAACCAGCAGATGCTGATCACCAGATCTTAGGGACCTGGTTGGGATATAAGGCTGTAAAAGCTCACAAATGTAAGCAGGTGCTAGATTGTGTAACGCCTTCTATGTTAAAACCAAAATTTTGAAAAGCACTCTATACTGGATAGGGAGCCAGTGCAGCTGAGAATGTAATGGGGTAACATATGAAAACTTGGAAAATCTTGTTAAAAGCTCTGATGCAGCGTTCTGGATAGTCTGGAGGCGGCTAATACATTTTACACTTAGAAAGGTAAAAAGTGAGTTGCAATAATCAAGACATGAAGAAATAAAAGCATGAATTATAATTTCTAGCTCAGTTTGCAACACAATGTGGCTCAACTTGGCAATATTTCTTAAAATAATAAAAACAAGAACGGACCAGCGAAGCAACATGTGCGTCCAAATTAAAATCAGGGTTAAGAGTTACCCCGAGATTCCGCACAGATGACTTCACATATTGGGGAAGAGGGCCATCTCCAACAAAAATAGTCTTTTTACATCCACAACGGTCCAGTTTATGTCCTCATTTAAATAGTCAATCCACAACAAGTCCTATGTCCAAAATCCAACATCATCTGCCGCTTAAAACCTTGACAGTCTTATGACTTTCATAAATAGCTGTCATGACATGTTAACGCCTCAAATTCCAGAGACAGAGATGATATGAGATGATATTTCACAATAGAATATCTTGGATGACACCATCAATTAATAATAATGGCTTGCATTTATATAGCGCTTTCAAGACTCTCAAAGCACTTTACAACTCCATTATTCATTCACTTACTGGTGGAAGCAAGCTATGATTATAGCCACAGCTGCCCTGGGGAACACTGACAGAAGTGAGGCTGCCATATTGTGCCATCGGCCCTTCTGGCCAACACCAGTTGGGAAGGTAGGTGAAGTGTCTTGCCCAAGGACACAATGACATGTAGCAGGTGGAAGCTGGAATCAAACCCAAAATTTCTGGGTTGCAGGCTGACAACTCTACCACTGAGCTACAGCCGCCCTTATAGGCAAGCACTGATAATCCATCTAATTTTCTTTTGTCAGAATTTAGAGCCAGCAATATGATCCGCACCTGGTGTGATCGATGAAACTTCCTCCCTCTCTCTCTGCTCATTGGTCATAATCTGCATCCATGAAGCCTCCTTTTAAACTCCTCTGGGATTTAGGGTCATATTTCATGTATTATTTAAGCATTTTGGATACCAATCAGCTGCATCTGGTTGTAAAAAAACAGAAACCTTGTTCCCACAGTTATGCATCACAGTGTGCAAGCTTGAGCTCCGTGCAGCTAATGGGCTGAGTATACCTTATGTTGGTTATTTTGAAACTAATGTGGAAGTGTTAGGCAAAGTGATATTGAAGCAAGTTGAGCTGGTTGTTAAAGACCCCCCACAGCATTCTTCTCAGCCTAAAGTACCAGGTGTGTTGGGCATGAATGTCATTACAGAATGCTACAATGAGCTCTTTAAACAACATGGAGCTGATTTGTCTGAACTGCAAGATATTAGTCAGGCTGGGTCTCCATGGCACATGCCCTTCCAACATCATCAGAAAGCATCAGTACAGACAAATTGCCCTAAAATGGGTATGTTTCGAGTAATGGGTCGCAACCCAGTCTGTGTGCCAGTAGGCACTGTAAAAGTTGTTGCTGCTACATGCCCTTGACAGTTGTCAGGGGGACTACACACATCCCCATTGTTAATGTGAGGTGGAACTTTAGGCCCTACTTGCACTGTTAGCCTTCCAGAAGATGTCACAGAGGTGGGTGGAGCCCTGCAGGCTACAGTCTCTGCACAGGTCAGCTCTTAAACCCTATCCAGATTTTATATCTACGGTTAATTTATCAGCTTTGAACGACATGGAACAGCAGAGGGTTTGATCCTTGCTGAGAAAGTATAAGGGTGTGTTTCCTGCTCATGATGGCGACCTGGGTCACACAGATCTAATGGAACATGAAATCTCTCTGTTGGATAATGTACCAGTTCGGCCGAGGTTCAGGAGGATTCCTCCTTCAGAGTACGAAGCCATAAAGGTGCACATTCGGCACCTCTTTGATAGCTGGGTGATCCATGAGAGCAGCAGCCCCTATTATCATTGTGAAGAAGAAAGATGGGAGCATCCGCCTGTATGTTGACTACAGGCAGCTCAACAGTAAGACCCGCTGTGATGCCTTTCCTCTACCAAGAATCGAGAAATCTCTGGATGCCTTGTCAGGAGCTGAGTTGTTTTCCATCCTTGACTTAGCAAGTGGCTATAATCAAGTGCATGTGTCTGAACCGGACAATATGAAAACTGCCTTCTGTAGGCCCTTTGGGTTGTTTGAATTCAATAGAATGCCACTTGGACTGTGTAATGCCCCTAGCACATTTCAATGTCTAATGGACTGAATGTTTGGGGCTCAAGAATGTCAGTCTCTGTTATCATATCTGGATGATGTTGTGGTTTTTCTCTTTCTCTGTTGATGAACACTTGCATCATTTGGAAACTGTGCTGGATCGCTTGAAACTAACAGGTTTGAGGGACTAAAAGTGAGACTCGACAAATGTGCTTTCTTCAGGAAATAGGTAAAATACCCAGGCTATGGTATCTCCAGTGATGGTGTGTCCACAGACTCGGATAAAATATCTGCGGTAAAGAACTGGCCTCATTTAACTACTGTCTCAGAGCTGAGATCTTTCCTGGGATTTGCCAGCTGCTACAGTTCTATTTGTAGAATGCTTTGCAAAGTTGGCTGCACCACTCCACCAGCTAGTAGCCGACATGCAGAAGATGCAGGGTCGGTGGCGGCAACAGACGTTGGGGAAGAACTGAAGTGCTGAATCCCCTTTTTTGTTGAAAGTGTGCTATACAAATAAATAAATAAATAAATAAATAAAATTGCCTTTAATCCAGCAGTTGTGTTCATTATTCAATTTTTGGGGTATAAAGGAAATGTTGAAATGCTTTACTATTTCCAAATTATGATCAAAACCATCTCGTGCTACATGCGCTAAAATTGTTAAGTTCTGCGTTATGTTCCAGTGTAGCAAAAATTTAAAAAGGGCCACAATATCGTTTTATAATTTCTTCCATAGATGATGCAGCTAATTTCTAGGTCTATCTGAAAATATCCTGGGAGGGGGGCTACAGTAGATTGTTTAGCTCTATGTCAGCTTCCAGTTTACGAGTTATATACTAAAAAACTTACTTACTTTTATTATTACATTGAAATGAAAATACTACTTAATTTCTCAGAATATTATTTCAGATTGTTGTTTAATTTTTGTCCAGTGGGATATGACTTAAAAAGTGAACTATTATTGCTACTAGTAAATTTTCTAAATCAGAGGAGTAATTATTATTATTAATTAATTTCCAGAAACGTTAAACAAATTTTTGTACTTGTGAAAACCTATCTGAAGTGTGTTATTTAACCAACTGGAGAATGCACGCTTTAAATATGTTAAAATCAAAAGTGTTCTCTGTTTTGGAGATCAAAATATGGTCACCCTAGTTTAAGTGGTACTAACATTTTTACAAGGCACTGTACATGTGTTTCCATAATTGTGGCACACAAACATTCAACCAATGCAAAAGCATGTGCACACACTCAGACTTGTGAACCAATATGCTTGAGGTATCTTGAAGTTTTCATGTGCCAAGCATCTGGGGTGACTTATGCTTTTGAGCACTGAGATCAAAGAACCCTGCATGGGTGTAGAAATAAGCTAAAGGGCTAGGGTAGTTGAAGCTGTCATGAGCTTGATACCCACTTGGTTAGGCAAGGCCATGTGCTGACTCAATAACTTCTCCCTGACCCCTCTCTGTTTTGCTCACACACATAAAAATGTAAAAAACATGCAAATGCTGAGAAGATTCAACAAACACACAACACACGAGCAAACAGCAGCTTAGCTTTCAGTCATCACAGTTGTGCAAACACATTTGAATAAAAATATACGCACTCACAGAAACAAGTGAACGTTATGACATTTTCCAAACAGGTTTACTATTATAGTGAAATAATCGGTTTTTTCATTAGCACAAGTGGTGCTGACCTCCAGCTGGAAAACAGGTAGCAGGTGACTAGCTGTGATACATTTTACAGTTGGTCAAGGAGGTAAAATAAAGAGTGGGCAATGCATCATGGCAGTCAACGTTTGAAATACCACACAGGGCACTTCAATCACATTCAGTGATTGAGCCTCTCTCTCATACTGCGGGTCATCATTCCAGCTCTAGATTTCTACATTACAGCCTGAGATAGCACTCTTCCTGAAAGTCAAATTGAATCCATGTGCCCTCAGTGTCCGAAAAAATGTTGGGCTGAATCATGTTTCAAGATTTGTGTAATTCCCTGATTTTCTGTAATCCTAGGTTTATCTGCAAAAAGCTTAGGGATGTTCATGAGCGTGTTCATGACCAGGCGAGATGTGGCTGAATACAGTTAGTTACACAGTGTTGTCTGGGAGACATGAGTCCAAAGTGAGTCTCCTGATGCTTTACTTTAACGACTAGTTTCATGCTGTTATAAGTTTGGTTTTTTTACATTTAAAACACAGGTATAATGCTATTGTTATTTTTAAGCAGATGATAAAACCACGCTATTTTCTGTGAAAGATAAAAAAATAGCAGATATTTTTTTATCTTTCACAGAAAATAGCGTGGTTTTATCATCTGCTGGTTTTGTTTTGATCAGGGGTCACGAGATGTCAAATTTTAAGAGCCAACTGCCATAAATGGGAATCAGAGCCACAGTCAATGAAAGAATATGCAACAGAAAATATGGAATTAAATTATTCATGTATGAGATTAATGGATCCCTTGGGATTTTGTGTTTTTGTTTTCTTTTGTGCTTTCGTCATTTCCTTGTTTATTTCTAGTCAATAGGTCTTGCCATATTCGGTTCACTTCTCTGTTCATCTTTGGTACAAAGGTGTTACCATACTTGTTCAGTGTTTGTTTATCAATTCTTAGTTTATTGTTGTGTTTAGTTCCTTGGACATTTGACTATTTCTCTTAGATTATTGTCAGATCTTTTCCCCTTGGTTTGCCAAGCCTCCCTTGTGGTAATAATTAGTATCTCTCCCTCAGTTGCATTGCTTTCCTCCTTCCACAGCTGTTCCGCATTGCCTCTGATTAGTTTATCTGGTTCTTTTGTCATTTTTCATCCTTACCTCAATATTTAAGCTCCTGGTACTTCATTGTTTTTTTGTTGGTTTCCTCCCTTCTATTGCCTGCTTTTCTGTCCATGCTCCTTGTCTTGTTTATCTTGTGCGAGATCTGTAAGTTGTGTTTTTTTTATTAAATCCTTTAAAAGGTATTTTTCAAGTGGCTGTCTGGGCCTTGTCCCTGCTTCATCTGCACACCTTATGACATAAATATGAACATTTAATTATCCAGTAAATGTATGAGCTACAACATGCAAACCTACAGGTATTATTTACACTTACATTTGGACATCAAAGAGATTATGAGATATTTAATTTTTTGGTTCTAAAATGGTTAGTCTCAGTTTTTCCAAAGCAGTTGATGGTTGTTTTTTATACTTTTATTCCACTTTATCGTGATTTTCATAACAAGGTAAAAAAAACGGAATAACTTAATCTGTAGATAAAACCCATTTGTCACTGAGGAAGAACTTCAGATAAACGTAAGAGTGCTTAAAAAGTGATACTCTGACTTATACATTCAGGTGTTTTTATTGTCAGTGTGATCAGAAAATAATCTATGACTAAATACTTTGAAACCATTGGGTACAGCTGCAAAATACCACACCACATTCTACCCTCGTCAGCTAAGTGCAGAAATATAAAGTTACATCAACTGAGAAGCTGATACCTCAGAAAATGCAACCTTAGCTCAGGTGGCTGATGATGGGGCCTGGATTTGGTGTGAATCCATGGACCAGAACATTGTAGCTGGGCGCTGATGGTGTATCACTCTGTGCTCTTTAGGTACCTTGAATTTTGTGTAAATACCACACATTTCACTGTCCATTGGCTTGACTCTTATGACTGCATTTGCTAATAACAGCTGCTTCCTGCAGGCCCCAGAGCAAAGGTCTTCTCAGATTGGTTTCATAGACATAACAATTCACTAAGTGCCCTTTAGTGGCCTCCTAAGTCTTGTGTGGGATGTGACAGAACAGGAAATTTGCGGCATGACTGTTCAGCTGACAAATTTGCAGTAATCATATCAGTTCATGTGAACATGCCACATAGTCCTAGAAAAAATGTTAACAAGAACCTGTGGAGCTCATAACACAAAATATATACATCAATTCAATACAATTCAATTCGGTTTATTAGCATAGCACCACATTACAGCAAACAATATTTCTTTAGAGAGCGAACACATTCAGTTTGTATACAGAAATATATAGTCAATTCAGTCCAAATATTTAGACAAAATCAATTACATCCATAATATCCAGTTTGATCCTAGTTATGCAGCAATTCAGCTAAATTCTGTTTATTATGTAATTCAGTTGATAAAGTGAAATTAATATATAGATTCATTACAGACAGAGTAATAAACTTCTAGCCTTTATTTTGGTGACAATTATAGTTTACAATGAATGAAAACCCTGAATTTAGTTTCTCAGAAATTAGGAGTAATCCATTAAATCAAACAGACTTTTTATACATAAATGTGGGCAAACTGAAAATTATGTAAACTGCCACACCTTAATCTGGGCTCTTTTTTTTCATGAATTGCTGCATCAATGTGAATGTGGAGTGGCATGGAGGCCAGTAGTTTTGTTGTTGTTGTTGTTTATGTTAGTTGTTGTTTATGTTATCATGCAAATATATTATTAAAATTATTATTCGGTAAATTATTCATTCTCTTAGTACCTATATAATTGTTCAAGTTAGAGGGAAGTTATAAAGTTGTTTAGAGAATAAATAGATTGTTATACCATTTTTTAGACTGATTTTTTCAATATTTGAAACTGAAAAGAAATTAATGTTTTGTTTAATGACACTGAGTTTTGATGGATGAATATAATTAAGTAGCCATCTCAATAGCTACATTATGATTTACTGTTTTGAGTCTTTATGATTTCCCGTAATTGTAAATCATTAAACGCTTTCTTCTTTTTTGAATTCTTGCTTTAAAATATGCTGACGTACAATCATTTAAACATTTTGTAGGGAATTTGGGACACAAGTAAGCAGGATGAGACTAAAGAAATTACAATGTAAGTGTTGAGTAATTTTTGTAACTTTATTTTTACTTAATGTGTTTACTGCAGAACAAAACGTGAAATTGAACTCAAGTACAAGTACAAAACTTACTTTCGGTCAAAGCAAAATGATTGGGCTTTTTGCCATGAAAAATGCACCTGTGGGAGCTGTATAACAGGAGCGCAGACTAGTTCCAGTGAAATGTAAAAGGATAGAAACAAAGTCCAACTCTATACACAAAATGAGTCAGAAACAGCTTCCAGAGGGAAATGTGTAAACCAATTACGAGGAACTAGATCCCTTTTCTTCTTTCCATTCTAATGTCATCACTTCTTAAAGCAGACTGCAATTACTAAGATTAAAAAAACATATGAAAGAAAAACAGAGATGACAAAAAAAAAGAAAAGACAAATACTAATGAAAGCATACAAGATAAAGATGAAGAAAAAGATTCAGCACGGATAAAAGCTTACTGAGCTTCTGCAATTTTTTTCTAATTATCCTCCTAAATCTCTTTGAGATGGACAAGGAAATTATAATGTAAAATTAGAACCAAAAACATGTTTTTATTGTAAATGTGCGGTTCGGAGAGGAAAAACAGTTTTTTCCATCTTTTTTAGCAGAATAAATATGAGAAGGTGCTCCTAAAAAACAGACGCCTAGACTGCGTCTGTTTTTTAGGAGCACCTTGCATTCAGTCAAACAACGAAACCACTAATTTCACTTCTCAGAAAGTTTTTGGTTTCTTCATATTTTTTTTCCTTCTTGGAAGTCAGACGAAGTCAGGTGATCAAATAATTTTTATGCAGGATTTCTGAAGAGGAACCAGCATCAAGTCACTGTTCCTGATCATGATAGCATATATCTGAAATTTGCTGAAGAATAAAGGTATTTCACAGTGGAGCACGGAACAAGTGACAGGCCGGCCAAAAGTTATAGGGGATATTGTGTCTTAATGGTTATTAGACTGACATAGCTGGCAAAATACAGCTTTGAAAAATAGTTAGTTACTGGACTGTAAGAGGGGATTAACGAAATCAAGTTAAATATTTAAAGATCTTCAAAAAGTAAATGAATATTTCCAAAGATTACTAGATATTCTAGTTTATTGAAAGAAAATTACACAGAAAGACAGAAGGAGGTCAACCTTACAGAGAAACTGAAATAATTTCCCTAATATATTAAGTTTCATTAAACCAAGAAGTTTGTTGTAAAAATAAAAAATAAATAAAACAATGTTAAGAAAGTATACATTTGGAACAAAGTAATTAACCTGTATCTACATAACTGTAAAGAAAGTGTAAGTTTGAGGTGGAAAAAAAACTATCTGAAGACTACGGTTTGCATTTGTATTAACAGGCCTCAGATATTTACTGCATTATAAAGACCAAGGAACACAGCATAGGTCAGATATCATGTCTCATCTTTAAACAACTCATGGTAAAATGGTTAAACCCTCTAAAATAAAAACTGGAAAGCAAATGATTAAAAGCTAAAATGATAACGTAAGCTTTGCCTTTATTCAGAATCAGCTGTAAATGTAATATTTTTAATCTGATCTCTGATTCATTGGAGCCAATTGTTTCTTCAATTCAGTTTATTTATATAGCGCCGATTCACAACAGATGTCATCTCAAGGCCCTTAACAAGAAAGTAATTTCAATACAAACATTCCAATCAGTTCAAAGTTTTAGCTAGTTTTCTATTTAAGGAATCCCAACAGATTGTATCGGTTCATTGACTGGCAGTTGCGCCCCGCTGATCAACCCCAGCAATCTCTAAGCAATCCCTCACACTGAGCAAGCATGTAGCGACAGTAGAGAGAAAAAAATTATCCTTTAACAGGAAGAAACCTCAAACAGAACCAGGCTCAGTACGAGCTGCCTTCTGCCACGACCGTCTGGGGTTTTGAGAAGACAGAGCCGAAACACAGAACAGAAGAACTGATCTGATTTCACATTTTCAAAAACTGGGCATAAAAGCTCATAAACTGTTATATTTAATTCAGAAAAAAACTGATGATCCATTATGTTCATGTTGGGAAAAAAAAGTTTAACAGCAGCTTTTTTGCATGAGCTCCATCTCCATGCTTAATTTTGTTAAATTGTGAAAGATTCCATGTGTCAACATAACACTTCAATGTAGCAACCTTTAACAGTATATTTGACTCCATCAGAAAGGAAGTGATTCTATCATCATTTCTGTTCTATTTTCCTCTTTTCTCTTCTCTTGCTGTCTCCGATTCCACCCCAGGCGCATCTTGGTACAAAGTGAACAGCAGCGGCCCCCTCGTATCTGTGCCTGGGCATCACTGCAGCGTGGCATCTCAGCTCAGCGAGCAGAAGGGGGAGATTATTCAGTGCTCACATCAAAGGAGGTTTGTCTAACTTGGGTCTGGCGTTGTGCTGGTGGAGCAGGCCCTTGGTGCAGCCTCTTCGTTCTTATCTCTCCCCCACAGACTCTCCCTGCTTTCTGCTGCAGCACAGCTGGCTCCCGGTAACACTGACGCATGAATTTGTGGTTCTGTAACAGTTAAACGTGCACACAAACACCAGTTCCCTTTACCCTTGTAAGAAAACGCACAAAGACGCTCAACACTGAGGCAGCTCTTTTTTTTTTTTGCTTCCTACATTAGTAGAATTTGTTCTGCTGAGCGAGTATCTCTGTCTCCCTTCTCCAGCCTCCGCTGAGAGGTGAACCTGGTTCGGTGAATATTTGAAATGGATTAAGGAAAATGGATTATCCCGGGACAAATGCATATAAAAAGAACTCTCTACGTGTGAATTTGAGGTTTAGTGTATATTGTGCGCATTAAAAGCCTAAATTCATTGGGGTCAAGTAAACAACAGTTAAATCTGGCTGAGTCCAATGTTATTTCATTTTAAATAACTAATTTCAGTGTTTCTCTAGATTTCATTTATCACATAACAGGATTCCTCTCCTTTACCAACTTTATCCAGTTCACACTCTGCACAGAAAACAGCCACCGTTCAAGCACACCCTCTCAATTTAGGGCAATTTGGAAGGTCAATTTAGAATGTGAAAACCCACACATCACCTCACTGAAAGCAAGATCAAAATGAGAAACCTTGTTTGCTTTGAGAAAGTTGTGCTATTTTTGTTCTTGTTGAGTACTGTATATTGCTTTTTTTAAACCCACAAACATAAATGGTAAAACAGTAATAAGAGCAAAAAACAACGTTTTATGCTGGTTTAACAGCTTAAAAGTCAACATTCACCCAACAATAATTTATTTCAGCTGTTTTTAATGTTTTCTACTTGAATGTCTGGGGGTCATCTATAACGCCCCCAACCCCACTCCCATCCATCCATTATCTGTACCGGTCCATCCTCTGCAGGGTTGCGGGGGGCTGGTGCCTATCTCCAGCATTTATCGGGCAAGAGGCTGAGGTACAAGCCAGTCCATTACAGGGTGACACAGAGACACACATGAAAAAAAACCATGCACGCACACACTCATACCTAAGGGGAACTTAGAGAAACCAATTAACCTAACAGTCATGTTTTTGGACAGTGGGAGGAAGCCAGAGTACCCATAGGGAACCCATGCATGCACAGGGAGAACATCCAAACTCTATGCAGAAAGACCCCAGGCCGGGATTCGAACCCAGAACCCTCTTGCTGCAAGGCAAGAGTGCCAATGTTTCCAATGTTTTCAATCTCCTTAAAAATGTCTACAAAAGTGACATTTTTGAATTTTCTTCAAATAACAGATATTTGTGGTTGAAAAAACAGGGAATGTAAAAAATTAGTTTATATAAACATCTATTTATGTCTAAATATGATTAAATGTTGTAATAGAATAAATGAAAATACATCAAATGGGCTAACTGAAAAAGATGTTATGGGTGTTTTTATAGCAGATTTAGAGGTTGGATAATCTCCTTGCCATAACCCTAATTTTTAGCTCCCTCTGCAGAAGCTCTGTCATATTAAATTCAGGACTCCTCTTGGGCCTTTTCCGAAACGTTACTACTACTTCCAGTTCTAAGAAACTTGCTGGTCAAATTAAACACAGTGGACCTCCACCTATTCGTGGATTTTTCCGTGAAACTCAATTCCAAATAATTTGCAGAAAATCAGCCTACTGGCGGATTGTTTCTAAAATATTCAAAAGAAAATGGCATGGAGCCTGGGAAGCTGAAATATCTAGCCGGAATCCTACTTGACATGCACTTGGCTGCGGTTTGGAAAGCAGCCAATCCAGCAGAGCCTTTCATTTCCTATGGTGCTGATTGGCTGTTACCATAAGTGGAAAGATAAGGAATTCTTGAGCCTCTGTGCTAGTGCTAAAAGGGTTTCCACTTTGTGTTTTAATGCATAGTAATGCATAGTTGCTGTTTGAACAATTAAAATAGGCAGCTACAAGTGATTTCAGAGTGAGTCTCAAATTTTTCTGAATTTTAGCTGTCCGTGGTCCCTAACCCTTGCAAATACCGGGTCTCCACTGTATTTATTTGTATATATTTAGCAGCTTGCTGGATGCAGAAAAATCTATGGATGTAAAATGTTTTTTGTAACTGGCTGCTGGAAACATACTAATGTAATATTGTTGGCCAATTTTAACCTTACTAGTCATACTTATACAACCAAGCTTTGCTAAGTCCACTTTTTGTGTTTCACAGTGTTTCTTAACGGTTTTTACTTTATTCTGCACAGCTGCAGCAGAACCCCTGTATATAGGAACATTTCTGAGGTCTCCTATCAGTAACAAAATAAATATTGACAGTTGTATGTGGAGAAGACCAAAGCAAACTGGAATGGCCAGTTTTGATTTTCAGGTACCGACTGTACATCCTTTTGGATCATCCACCTCAACTGCCAATAGTGATTTCCAAACAATGTAGCCTATACTATCATCATCATTCCAGCCAACACCTTTAAGAAAATATGTAGCAACTAGTAGTGGTGTACTTGTTTAAATGTACATAATTAATTTCAATATAAAGAACAAGTTTGGAGTAATCAAGACAATGCTTAGAACAGAAGAGTCAATTCACTTTGTGCACAACTCAAAAATTAATTCCTGGTGTCTCTTTATGGACAAAGTGCTTCATGTATGATACATGGGATTTCTATCTACTGCTCACATGACTGAGGCAATATGAGCAGAATTAAAGTACAGAAAAAAATGTTTCAGAATATTATTCAGAATCTCTCAATAGTTCTTCAAGCATAGCATAGAGTTTACAAAAGACAAATCAATCAAATCTGTGTGTTCACTATGCGAAATGGGGAAAACCCTGCACTGGAACGCTGGTTTCCTTTTTATCTGGTTATATTTCATTACAGTTACACCTCCAGTGATTTGCTTTAAGATGTTTAAATATAGAGATTAAAAATAATATAGTACAGATCAAGGAGGACTAATTAAAAATATGCATCATTAGACATAGACAATAAAGCAGCCAGAGTTTAGAGAAAAACCTTGAAAAACCTTTAAAAAGAGAGAATGCCTGACCAAATCTAATGAAGTGAGGAAGACTTAAGACTTTTTCACACCCTTTATAAAGAGCTTGCAGGTAGATAGCTTAATTCTAAAATGCAGGCATACAATTCAACTTGAATCTACTACACTCAACAAAAATATAAACGCAACACCTTTGTTTCTGCTCCCATTTTTCATGAGATGGACTTAAAGATCTAAAATTCATTCCAGATACACAATATTACCATTTCTCTCAAACATTGTTCACAAATCAGTCTAAATGTGTGATAGTGAGCACTTCTGCTTTGCTGAGATAATCCATCCCACCTCACAGGTGTGCCACATCAAGATGCTGATCTGACATCATGATTGGTGCACAGGTGTAATTATACTGCCCACAATAAAAGGCCACCCTGGAATGTGCATTTTTTTTGCTTTATTCGGGGTCTGGGGACTCAGAACCGGTCAGTATCTGGTGTGACCACCATTTGCCTCATGCAGTGCAACACATCTTCTTCGCATAGAGTTTATCAGATTGTCAATTGTGGCCTGTGGAATGTTGGTCAACTCCTCTTCAATGGCTGTGCGAAGTTGTTGGATATTAGTGGGAACTGGTACACGCTGTCGTATACGCTGGTCAAGCACATCCCAAACATGCTCAATGGGTGACATGTCCGGTGAGTATGCTGGCCATGCAAGAACTGGGACATTTTCAGCTTCCAAGAGTTGTGTACAGATCCTTGCAACATGGGGCCGTGCATTATCTTGCTGAAACATGAGGTGATGTTCTTGGATGTATGGCACAACAATGGGCCTCAGGATCTCATCACGGTATCTCTGTGCATTCAAAATGCCATCAATAAAATGGACCTGTGTTCTTCGTCCATAACAGATGCCTGCCCATACCATAACCCCACCACCACTCGATCCACAACATTGACATCAGCAAAGCGCTCACCCACACGACGCCATACATGCTGTCTGCCATCTGCCCTGAACAATGTAAACCGAGATTTATCCGTGAAGAGAACACCTCTCCCAAGTGCCAGACGCCATCGAATGTGAGCATTTGCCCACTCAAGTCTGTTACGGCGACGAGCTGGAGTCAGGTCAAGACCCCGATGAGGATGACGAGCATGCAGTTGAGCTTCCCTGAGACGGTTTCTGACAGTTTGTGCAGAAATTGTTTGGTTATGCAAACCAATTGTTTCAGCAGCTGTCTGAGTGGCTGGTCTCAGACGATCTTGGAGGTGAACCTGCTGGATGTGGAGGTCCTGGGCTGGTGTGGTTACACGTGGTCTGCGGTTGTGAGGCCGGTTGGATGTACTGCCATATTCTCTGAAACGCCTTTGGAGACGGCTTATGGTGGAGAAATGAACATCCAATGCACGAGCAACAGATCTGGTTGACATTCTTGCTGTCAGCATGCCAATTGCACGCTCCCTCAATGCTTGTGGCATCTGTGGCATTTTGCTGTGAGACAAAACTGCACATTCCAGGGTGGCCTTTTATTGTGGGCAGTATAAGGTACACCTGTGCACTAATCATGATGTCAGATCAGCATCTTGATGTGGCACACCTGTGAGGTGGGATGGATTATCTCAGCAAAGCAGAAGTGCTCACAATCACACATTTAGACTGATTTGTGAACACTGTTTGAGAGAAATGGTAATATTGTGTATCTGGAATGAATTTTAGATCTTTAAGTCCATCTCTTGAAAAATGGGAGCAGAAACAAAGGTGTTAAGTTTATATTTTTGTTGACTGTATTTGTAACTTGGACTGGAGCTGAACAGACAGACTTCACGTCTGAAGCTCCCATCCCTGTGTTGCTGTGTCCATAAATGCCTACCACAAATCTGTCTTTAATTACCCTGTTCCACCATCTAGTCCTGCCTTTAATCACTCTCCTCATCAGTTTTTTGTTGTTTTGATTTTTGGCAAAAAGAGGTTTTCTCCCATCCAGGAGTTGATGTCTCCAAAAAAAAGTCTTCCTTATACAGTTTACCCTTTTTGTTCTTATCACATTCTAACAATACTCTGATCCTCATGAATGAACAAATGACCCTATTAACCCCCCAAACCTAAATCATCGAACACGTTGCAGTATTGTGAATGCAATCCCAGCCGATCTGCTTACTGGTTGAAAACACAACACATGCTTAAGATGCGGGTGCTGCTGCAAACCGGTCTTGTTTTCTACAGATTGCATGCACAGCAAAATTTCTCTCACCTATGTGAAGATGTGCATTTTGAATTGCTGCACTACTGAAGAGTGAAGCACAATTTTTCATAGCTAGAAGTCAAAGAGATAGCTAAATGTGAATGGGTTAAACATCCTTCTTGAAGCTAATAGATTTTTAATCAAATTGCTGCACTTTCTCTGATTTTGCCTCAACACTGTGATGAATCAAATGTGTGTGTGGGAGAGGATGACGAAGGGAGAGACTGTGTTTGTGTTTGCCAGTCTGCTCTGAGTCTGAGCTGCTGTTACAGACATTAACCGATCTGTCAAAAATGGTGGAAATAAATCGGACTGGTTCGAAAGTGTGAACCCCACCCGCAGCAGACAGCCAAGCCTGGTTTTCCATTTCTATCTAAGAAAAAAAACAAAGAACTTGTCTGATGATGAAACAGTATTTACATTTTTCTATGAATATTTACCATATTGCAGCAACTTTAGTCAATTTAAATGTTTTTTTATACCTTTGTTTGTTTTAGGAAACTCAAGCTAATTCAGAGTGATAAGACAAGACATCAGCAAGACCCAAATAGAGATTCATTTTAGTCACAGGATGTTGGTCAATGTTTAAAACTCAGTTCTGCAGGCTGGAACAACAGACCTCCGCACACTACTGCAAGTGCGCAGTGACTCCTACTGGTGCAATGATAGCGGTGTACTGTAGACACAAAAATGAGAACAATTCAAATCCTCTGACTATCAGCGTGAGTGATTGTTTTTTTTCCCCTAATGTCTAAACAGCTCATTCTGAAAGGGACTGAAATTGTCAAGAATTGAGCTGGTGAGATTGCTTTGTGTAATAGTGATTTTGAACTTTATTAACATATTTTGTACAGACCATAGCCTATTATAACTTGTTTATAAAGAGTCATAATATGGCCCCTTTAAAATGTACATAAGAAAATCCGGGGCTGCACAGTAGAGCAGTTGGTTTCACTGTTGCCTTGCAGCAAGAAGATCCTGGGTCTGAATGGCAGGCTGGGGTCTTTCTGCATAGAGTTTGCTTGTTCTTCCTGTGCATGCGTGGGTTCCCTCTTGATACTCTGGCTTCTTCCTGGCTTCTTCCCACAGTCCAAAAACATGTGACTAAAATGAATCTCTATTTGGGTCTTGCTGATGTCTTGTCTTATCACTCTGAATTAGCTTACAAAGGTAACAAACAAAGGTATAAAAAAAAACATTTAAATTGACTAAAGTTGCTGCAATATGGTAAATATTCATAGAAAAATTTAAATACTGTTTCATCATCAGACAAGCTCTTTGTTTTTTTCTTCAGAAATTCAAGATAGAAATGAAAAACCAGGCTTGGCTGTCTGCTGCGGATGGATGGATGATAAAATGTATTAACCTGATAAATGATTTGGATTTACTCCTCTAGATCCCATTTTTAAATGATGAAGTATTTGTGGTTAGACGCATTTCTGGAAAGATGAGATCGATTTTTACTATCCACATTTGGATCTTAGTGTTGCCAGAACTGCATAATCAAGAAATCCCTTCATCCTGTCTAACATGAAGTAGGTGAACCGGAATTCAACAACCGAGTCAAGAACAGATAAGAAACAACTTACAACGTGTCATTCCAAAAATATGGGATGTTGGCGAAGTGAGAGCTGCTATCCACATATGGAGACAACTAAATAGTGGTGAAACATCCCAGGGAGGGCAGGTGTACTCACCCACTCAATAACTCACCCACGAGGTTAAAAAAGAGATTCAGGCTTCCCTTGCCTCAATAAGAGAGAGCAAGAAACAAACTCAAAGGCCCATCTCAGATTTACCCAAAGAACCCTCTTGATTCCATGATCATACCAACAGTCAGACATGGTGGTGGTACTGTGGGGGTCTGAGGCTGCAGTGTTGCCTGGGTGACTTGCTTTAATTGATTGAACTGTGAATTTTGCTCACTCCCAGGAAATTCTGAAAGAGAATGTTCGGTCATCCATGACCTTAAGCATACCTGAAAATGTACCTCCGAATGGCTTAGAATAAAACTCTAAAGGTTTTGGATTGGCCAAAATAGTCAGCTCTTTGATGTATTTGAGATGCTGTGGTATGATCTTAAAGAGAAATTTCAAGCTGTAAACCCTCCAATGTATCTAAATTATCACTTTAAAAAAGAGAGTGAAGAGGGATCAAATTTTCTCTCCAGCAGTGTAAATGGAACCAACTTTAGAGGACAAGGCTATTTTTTTTTTACATAGGGATATGTTTTTCTGAAATGTTTTTTCATCTAACATGTAAAAACAGACTTTTGCATTATGGAAAAACCTGTTTGAAGATCTGAACTGTATAACAGTGACAAAAAAAGGAACAGAAAAACAGGACAAACACATTTTTACAGCTCTGCAATTGCAAAGAGAGCTATCAGAGAGAGTTTTGACGTTTACTTCATCCGTGAACCAGGGGTTAAAAGTACCACTTACATATTCATTCACAAATATCAGCCCCTCTGTTCTCAAACAGACTCTGTCCTTGGCTTCCTTTCCGATTCCTGTTTTTGATTCCAAAAGTCACTTTCTGCTTTGAAGGCAAACATAGAAGAACAAACTTCACCTCATAACCGTCTGTTAGTTTTCTGTCTATGCTTCTGCAGCCATGGACATCTGCACATTTTTGCTGCTAATATCGCTCATATCTCTTCACACTTTTCATGTGAATGGGGAGGATTTTGTGCTGATGCCCATCGAACTCGCTCCAGTTCCCTGTAACGACAAAGCTGTAGAGAAGCTTTCTCGCCTGGCTGTCACTTACATCAACGAGGATCGCAGCGAGGGCTACAAGTTTGCCCTCAACCGCATCGCCAATGTCTACCTGCATGCTCAGGTCAGCAAAAAACATCAATAGCTACTGGGAAAATCTGCAGCTATAAACAAAAAGGAATATGCCAATTTTTTTCTTAAACCTTACAAAAACATTGATCTTTCCAATGGACCTTTACAGTGCTTTCACTGCTCAGGGCTTAATAAAAGTCACAATATATAAATAATAAAAAATATATAGTAAAAAATATTGGCTGTTTACACTTTGCTGTAATTGGTTGCCACTGGGGAATGTAACTTTTAATATCTGTTTAAATAAAATTGAAGTACATAGTTTTATGTTATAAAATGAGAAGTCATTCCTTTAAACCCTCATTAAAGACGGCCTTTAGGATTGGTGTAACTGTTAGTAAAGTCCAGGTCATTTCAGAGCAAATCTGCCCTGAAAGCACAGCATATAGTTTTATGAACTATATGCTGTGCTGCTTAATTCTACAACCTAACTCTGAGATTGATCACATTTTAACAGATATAAGTTAACCTTCTAACCTACAAGCAAACATTTATTTTCAGGGTTGCGGCTAAAATCAATATTGTACAATGTATGGCATACGACAGCTCATAAAACCATTAGCTGTGGCATGATGTTGTTACTGTGCTAAGAAAAAGACAGTGGCTTATTTAATCTGTGACTTGGATTTTTTGCATTGTGAATAACAGGGACCAGCAGGCAATGTGTACTACCTGGACCTGGATGTCCTGGAGACCAAATGTCACACAGGCAGTCCAAAGCCGTGGAAGCGTTGCGACGTCAGACCCTTCATGGAAACAGTAGGACACACACGAACACAGTGTACAGATACAAATGTTTGCATTTGTGCTACACATCCCAATTTTTTGGACTTCTTGTTTTCCTGTTTCATGGATGGAGTTTTGTTGTTCATATCATTATTGCTTTAATTATAAACTACACAGTTTACACATCATCCTTAATTACAGAGTGAAAAACCTACCAAACTGAACTTAAAACTGACAGCGAAAGCCGAAAAAAGTCTTAATACAGAATCTCCATTGAACTTAGATCCGGATTTTGACTAGGCCATTCCAATTCAGCATAGTTTAGCCTTGGTTTCATGTTTGGAGTTGATATCCTACTGAAAGGCAAACCTTTGCTCTATTACAGCACTTTCTTATATTTTGCTCCATCCATTTTACCATCTACTCTGAAAGGTTCCTTGTTCTGGCTTGAGAAAGGTTTTCCACTCAGTGCTCTCACCACTATGTGTTATTGTGGAGTTAGTTGTCCACAACAAATAGCAGTTTGCATGTAGACCAAAAAGCATAATTTTGGTCTCATTTGATTAGCCCATCTTCTTCCACATGTTTACTGTCTCCCCATCATGGCTAACGGCAAAGTTTAAATGAGACTTCTCAGCCTTTCTTCCAACAACTGTTTCTTCTTTCCACTCTTCCTTAAATGTATAATTTGTGTTATGCAGTAGATGCCCTGCATGAGCTTTGCATCTCTGCAGTTTCTCCAGAGGAACTGCTGGTCATGTCTTTGTACATTTGCAGTTGTGCCATACTCTTTCATTTTTAAGATGATGGCTTGGACAGGGCTATGTGAGATGTTTAAATAGTTTTTATCAACATTATCCAGCTTTAAACTTCTGCACAATGTTGTGTTTAAACTGGCCTATTTACTGTTCTTCGTTATGCTGTTTGTTTGTCACCCTATCCTATTTCTAATACTTTACTGCACTGCACTGCTTTCTGTTGATCTGTTACATAAAATTCCTATAAATACATTGAAAGTCTGGGGTTGTAAAGTGACATAGTATAAATATTTATGGGTGTGGAAGCTTCTGCAGGGCAGTGTAAATTAAAGAGTTTCGCAACGTGGCATCTTACTTTGAAAGGCCTTTATGAAATGTGCTGTCTTGCAGGAAGAAAATCAACGTTAAATTATCTTTAACCATTGTAGCAATCGATTGAGAGAGTTACTGTAGAGACTGTGGTTTTCTTAGAAACACTTTAAATGAATCTGATGGTTTTGCTTTCACAATGTAAGACATAGATGCCCAGTAGGTTATCCTACCCTAACTCCCAAAAGGGCAACTTGCATGACCAAAAGTTCTTTGCTGAAACAAGCTCTTTGTGATAGATTACGAAATAAAGCAAACACTTTGCTTAATATGGAGTGACATGCTGCTGTATGGTACAGTTTCTTCTGAAGACATCTAAGTCACATAAATAGTTTACCCTTATTTAAATTTCATATTTAACATGGCTGAGATGATCTACATAAAGGTCACATCATCATAACACTAATATGCAGTGTGTTGCCTTTTACCTGTGTAGTTTCAATTGAGCATTAATATTACAGGAGTAAGAAGTCAAACTGGACCTTACAATGATTTTAAGCAGCCTTCATCACTAAAATATCCGTACTCACCCTGTTCAAGAATAGTTTTTCTTCATTAGTTTTGCTTTGAGAGCATTCTAGGTTAGTCGAGGTTCACGCTTCTTTTTTGTTGAACATTCCATAGATTTGTGGCTGTGAGTGGGCCAACAAAAGATTGTATCTTTCTGATTCTTTTCAGCAAATCTCGGGTAACTGCAACACCACCATTCTGAACACACCAGAGGGCTACTCCTACCTCTACAGCTATGACTGCGCTCTTGTGCCAGGTAAAGCTTTCTATTATTAAATGCTATGTGCATAATACCAAAACATGCCCACAAGTATAAACTTAAAAAATACATAACTCTGGATGGTATTAAATTGGCCTCCAGTACTAACGTAAAGAATTAAAGATTTTTGTAATGTAGCATCTTACTTTGAAAGGCCTTTATAAAAGTTGCTGTCTTACTGGAAAAAAATTAAACGTTAAATTCTCTTTAACCATTGTAGCAATCGATAGAGGGAGTTTCCGTAGTGAATCTGGTTTTCTTAAAAACACTTCAAATCAATCTGTTGTCTTTGCTTTCACAATGTATGACACAGGCGCCTGGATTATTTTTGACCAAGATTTGACATTCAAATTACATATTAAACAGGTTTCTAGGATTCCCTTCTTTCACTTCCAGAATATTGCTCAAATAAAAACATCCTGTCAAGGAGTGATGCTGAGAAACTAGTCCATGCATTTACCTCAAGGCTGGACTACTGTAATTATTTACTATTAGGAAGTCCACAAAATGTAATTAAAAGCCTTCAATTGATCCAAAATGTGGCAGCAAGAGTTCTGATAATTATGAAAAAGAGAGATCTCATTTATGCTCCCTGTTAAATCCAGAATATAATTTAACATCCTCCTTTTTACATATAAAGCCCATAATAATCAGCTCCATCATACTTCAGAGATCTGATTGTTCCATATGTTCCTAACAGAGCACTTCGCTCTCAGACTGCAGGTTTACTTGTGGTTCCTAGGATTTCTAAAAGTAGAATGGGAGGCAGATCTTTTAGTTATCAGGCTCCTTTCCTGTGGAACAAGCTACCAGTTTTAGTCCGTGAGGCAGACACTCTGTTTACTTTTAAGGCCAGGCTTAAAACTTTCCTTTTTGATAAAGCTTATAGTTAGAGTGGCTTAGGTCATCCTGAGCTATCTCTGTAGTTATGCTGCTATACGCTTAGACTGCTGGAGGACAGACTGACCACTTTTCTTCACTCTGCTACTTTTCTCTTCTACTACTCTCCAGTTGTATTATTTACTGTTATTTCGACTGTTAACTTTGTGTTTTCTCAGTGTTTTTATCTCCGTAGAAGCTAAACCTTGTCTGTTATCCTGCTCAGCTACAATGCCTTGGTGGACGGGGGGCATTGGCTGGGTTGATGCTCCCAGTAACTGAACATCCCTGTGTCCTGTTTTCAACATTTTACTTTTTTCAATATAGAAAGTACTCTTATATCAGATCTTCTGTTCCTTCTGTGTCTCTGCTCTGTCTTCTCAAACCCCCAGACGGTCGTGGCAGACTGCCGCTCGTACTGAGCCTGGTTCTCCTAGAGGTTTCTTCCTGTTAAATGGGAATTTTTCCTCTCCACTGTTGCTACATGCTTTCTCAGTGTGAGGGATTGCTGTGGTTGGAGTCTGCATAAATTGGGCACAACTGCCAGTCAATGACTCGATGCAATCTGCTGGGATTCCTTAAATAGAAAACTAACAAAAACTTTAAACTGATTGGAATGTTTGTATGATTGTACTGAAATGACTTTTCCTGTAAAGTGCCTTGAGATGACATATGTTGTGAATCAGTGCTATATAAAAAAACGGAATTGAATTGAACAGCTTGGTTGCATTTACGAAATGTAGTATATACAGTGTGTCACTAAAGCCACAGCTGATGCTAAAATAAAAACTGTAATGCTCACTAGAAACTAAAGCAAATTTTCTACTACAATTAAGATAATAGTAAACATAAAGCTTTTTTGAATTTTGGGTTAAAAAACTAAATTTCACAAAAATGTTATTCTTACTCTTTCACATGTAACTTTTAAGAAGAATATCAACTTACAGAACTTGTAAAATAATTTTCTTACTGTGGCAAATCAATTACTTCCAAAACAACAGATTTAAAGTTTATTTCAATCATTGTCCTTCTTTTAACTTTATTTTCACAAATTCTCTGAATTCCTTTTATTTTGTTGTAATTTCTCTGGCCCTGTAAACTTTGTATTAAGTTGTATTCATTTTGAGTGGTTTAACCCATGTCTTTGTATTCTCATAAATCAACAAACCCTAATATTAAGTGTACAAGATGTGCATGAGATTACTCAGGCAAGCTCTTGTTGCTGCAGATCCACCACAGAAGCTGCAACAGACTTGTCCAACCTGTCCAGTCTTGCTCACCGTGGACAGCCCGGAGGCCATGAACGCTGCTGGGATCACTCTGGAGTCCTATAAGAGGCAGTCCACTCTGGGTGCCGGACTCGGAGTGAAAAAGGTCACCCGAGCTGCAACTCAGGTACAGCAGTGGTCAATCCTGGCCAGGAAGCAAGGCTCTGCTGCTGAATTCATTGCTCAAAAATGTATTAGATGTTCCATTTATGGGGAAACTACACTGAAGATTAATCTCTGAGTGTGTATGGCCAGACATTACAGGGCACATTTTAGCTTCTTTGGGCCAGATGAAACCCATTACCACTCAGCAGTAACTTTAATGCAATGGTAGCACAAAGCTTCAAAGGATCAATGAAGATTTTTATACCTTTCTGCCTGGTCCAGCTTTTATTCGGGGAGCAAATATGGAACAAAATGGTTTTTTTGTAGACTAAATCTTTGTATATTGCCTCTCATAGTAAATGACAGTGCAGCTGTGCGACGAAAACTAAAGGGGTATAGTCAATTATGGTCATTTCAGGACATTACACATAAAAATACAATGTCTCTCCTGCTGCCAGTGCTTGTGAATGTATTTGTGCAGTTTGTCACATCATTTTATTACACAGAATGTGCCAACAAAAGCCATCTTTGTGGAGTACACGGTCCAGCAGTGTCCAGAGGGATTTACAGAGAGAGGGACGTGCCAGCGACTGACTCTCAAATCAGACACACAGGTACTTCAGCAGGGATTAACCTGTTACAAACGCATAAGGGTCGCTCCATTAATAACATCTCAGATTAATGTAGAACATTTTTATGTTCATTTGCTGTTGCCTGTTTTTCTTTTTACATTCCTTAGAGATGTTGCTGTTGGAAAAGATTAAATTAAATGTTTAATACTACAGTGAGTCTGTTATACAACTTAGGGATGTGTTATTGTGTGTGATGTCTGTACATATAAACAAAGGTCAAATATTTTAGTATGTAAACTTACACTAAAAATGTGGAAAATTCTAACCATTATTTTGAGTACATTTAGAGATTAAAAAATGTTTCAGACAAAATCACTGTATCACCTTTAGATGCACACTTACTATGACAATTATTATTAAACTATTACAGCTAAATCATTTTTAAATTTAAAGCTCAGTTTGTATTTTTCTAATTGATCAGAATTCCTAGGAACTTTTGATTAGTAAACCAAAACTTACTGTTTCCCTGGGTATAAATATGACACAGAGACCAATTTCTTACACCCACTCAAAAATGGAATGACAAGAGAACATGCTATTCAAGTAATGCAGATTCAACACAATAGTTTCCTGTCTAAACCTGCCCATATCTAATGTCACAACAATAATTTAAAGGTAAAACAAACTGTTAAAATTTTACCATGTAAGTGAGAAAGACAGATAGGGGTAAAGAAAAATATCCAAACTCCTTTTTAGAGAGATGTGTCAGTTCTCTCAGAGTGAGAATATTAGGTGTGCAAACAAATGTGCAAGGTGCTGTGTTATTCATTACAAGTTATACAACCTCAGTCTACAATAAAGAAAAACTATTACATAAGAGAACTGACACACAACAAAGTGACACTCAACAAAGATTGAATACTTCATGACCATTACTGTCCTCTATGAATAGATCAAACAAAATTGTCACAGAGTGTACATAATGCCCCAAAACCCTCCTGACAGTCTGAAGGTAATTAATGTTGTTGCTAAAGCCTCAGATTGCATCTTATTTGTTGTCACCTGAGCAGCTCCTGAATGTGTTATTTTTTAATATCTCTATTTTTAAACTTCACAGCATTTAAAAGCTTTAGAGAAGGATTATTTTACTTCAGAACTTGGACAGGAATTTGATTTATGCTGACACGGCAACTAAATATTTGAACAATTGCTATAAACATAAAGTGTCTCTTTTCATCCTCCCTCAGACAACCGGTTTCTGTACAGGATCTGTGTATGGAGACTTGAGCAACCACCCTGATGTTCAGGTGTCCTGTGAGATGTTTAAAATACAGGTACAATAACAAAAAAAATGAATGTATTTTATTATTGTATTTTACACCACATCATAGGAGTAATTTCCTTCCAAAACATCACAAATCCGTAATCAGTATGTTTGAAATAAAGAGGAAAACATAAAAGAGCAAAGTCTGCTTATATTTTTCAGCAAAAAATGTTCACTGATAACAGTAAAATAGTTTTAAAAAAGATTGTCCCAGTTTAATTACATCTTGTCTTCTAAACAAAACTGGAAATAGAAAACATTATGTCTCTATTGGCCATTAAAGATATAAAAGGGCAGTAGCCATTCTTAAAGGCAATTGGTCTGCAGTTTACTTGCTGTGCAGGTTACAGAATCAGAGGCTAAAGTCTACCTCATTCAGTTGATTTATTTAGTTGAGCATATATGAATATATATATATATATATATATATATATATATATATATATATATATATATATATATATATATATATATATGTATGTGTGTGCGTGTGTGTATATATGTGTGTATATATATGTGTGTGTATATATATATATATGTGTGTATATATATATATGTGTGTATATATATATAATGTGTGTGTATATATAAATATATGTGTGTGTAAATAAATATATGTGTGCATGTATATATATATGTGTGTATATACATATATGTGTGTATATATATATATATATATATATGTGTGTATATATATATATATATGTGTGTATATATATATGTATATGTGTATATGTATATGTATATGTGTATATGTATATGTGTATATGTATATGTATATATATGTATATATATATATGTATGTATATGTATATATATGTATGTATATATATATATGTATATATATATGTATGTATATATATATATATATATATATATATATATATATATATATATATATATATATATATATATATATATATATATATATATATGTATGTGTGTATATATATATATATATGTATGTATATATATATGTATGTATATATATATATATCTATGTATATGTATATATGTATGTATATGTATGTATATGTATATGTATATATATATGTATGTATGTATGTATGTATGTATGTATGTATGTATGTATGTATGTATGTGTTATTTACAGAGCTGAAGTTCACAGTTTTCTTTCTATATTTATTTACTTACTGTTCCTTGCATTACTTTATGTGACTGTTTGGTGGACCCAGTATTGCATGAGGCCGTCTTTGCTGCATGTTGAAATATTGAAATAGGCTGGTGATATGATGATTGCTGTGGGATGTTATCTGTTTCTCTGCAGAATGTGGACATGGTCCAACCAGTAAAACCACAGGTTCATGACCTCCCCTTGGACCCTGTGATCCCAACCTTTCCACCTCTGCCTGATGACCCAGTGATTGACCTGCAGCCCATTCCCTCTGACCCTCCGACTCCCACTGATACTCAGCCATCTCTGTTTGACCCCAAAGTACCCTCTCTTCCTACAGAACCCCCAGTTGTGGTTTACCCCTCCATCCCTCTCACCTCTTCTTCCAGTGAGTCCGACGAGAGCATAGGAAACCAACAACAGCACACTGCAAATTCAGGGACTCCGGATTCATCCTCTGAGGAAATTGGAGCCCCAGTGGCTCGCCGTCCACCATATAACTTCCGCTACCAAAGACGTAACCGCGAGAAGCGGCAGAGCTTGACGGAGACCTCTCCCTCATACCACCCAGTATTCTTGTCTGATTTCCCCAGCGGGTCATCTCCTTTTCGATCCTGTCCTGGTCCGGCTCGATATGCCACAGTATAAACAGTCCCTCCCTGCTCAGAAATCCATTTACTCATGTATGATTTACCCACTGAGAGCTGGAACCGATAAACTGCTCCAATCCCTGTCACTGGAGGCTTGTAATAATTTGTGCTAATGAGAGGAAGGCATTTTTTTTCTCTGTGGCCTTGGAGCGACCTCTGAGCCGCTTCTGTACTGTTGCTCCCAAAGCAGCTCCAACATGAATTTAAAAATGGCTACACATGTTTTAAAAAGTTAAAATAAATCTTCAGTAAACTAATTGAAAATGATAAAGAAGTTTGAATATATTTTCTCTTTCTTATTGTTTTCATCTAAAAATATTGTTGTAAACTTGAACATTTCAACTGGTCAGTTATCCTGTCTTTATTCCTAACATTTCAGGGACAAATTAAAATTTAAACTGGAAAACTAACATTTTGCAAAAATGTGAATTCTTGCTTTTGAAAATGACAACCAAAACGTCTATCCATCCAATATCTGTACCCGTCCATCCTATGCAGGGTTGCTGGTGCCTATCTCCAGCAGTCACGGGGCGAGAGGCAGGATACACTCTGGACAGGTCGCCAGTCCATCGCAGGGCAACACAGAGACAAACAAGTATGCACAAACTCACACCTAAGGGCAATTTAGAGAGGCCAATGACAAACAGTCATGTTTTTGAGCTGTGGGAGGAAGCTGGAGTACCCGGAGAGAACCCACGCATGCACATGGAGAACATGCCAACTGCAGAAACACCCCAGGCTGGGATTTCTTGCTGCACGGCAACAGTGCTACCAACTGTGCCACTGTGCAGCCCACTACAAAATCATATATATTGTAATTTATTACTTATATATCAGAGTAAATACTGCCTTTCATTTGAGTACCATTACTCAGTGGAAAACCAATTTAGCATTAATTGTTTTAAATGGTAAATGGCATGTACTTGTATAGCGCTTTATCTAGTCCTAGGGACCCCAAAGTGTTTCACACTAAATTCAGTCATTCACACACTGATGATGGTAAGCTACATTATAGCCAGCTGCCCTGCACTGACAGAAGCGTGGGTGCCGAACACTGGCGCCACCGGGACCTCTGACCACCATCAGCAGGCAAGGCGGGTGAAGTGTCTTGCCTAAGGACACAACGACTGAGACGGACAGAGCAGGGGTTCAAACCAGCAACCCTCCAATTACAGGACGAGCTCTTTATTTCCTGAGCCACTGTCACCCCAGTGCTACAGTTTTTAGCACATCTACCAAACACTATAAGATTAATCTAACTGAAACATTTTTAAAATGTATATCAAGTAATTTCACTGATCTCTGACTAGGGAGATTTGTTTAGTCATGTGGTGTAAATACAACATGACACACCGTACCTATTTAGCTGACCCAATCTTCAGAATGGGAAAGAAAACTTGCCAATATATACAGTTGGAAAAATAACTTGAAAATAAATAACTTGACCAGGGATTGAAGTTTATCTTCTCACCATGAGCAGTGCGGGGGGTTATAAAGTATCAAGAAGAACCACTAAGTGAAATGTATAGTATATGGTGACTGGTTGTTAGGGAGGAAAAACCCTATATCCTGTCCTGCAATTCCAAACATCCATATAAGGCACTTAACCCCAAGTTGCCTACTGATCTGCGTATTGGTGTATGAATGTGTGTGCATCTGTGGGTGTGAATGGGTGAATGTGGATTCAGTGTAAAGTGCTTTGAGTGGTCAGCATGACTAGAAAATTGCTATATACACTACTGTTCAAAAGTTTGGGGTCACATTGAAATGTCCTTATTTTTGAAGGAAAAGCACTGTACTTTTCAATGAAGATAACTTTAAACTAGTCTTAACTTTAAAGAAATACACTATACATTGCTAATGTGGTAAATGACTATTCTAGCTGCAAATGTCTGGTTTTTGGTGCAATATCTACATAGGTGTATAGAGAACCATTTCCAGCAACTATCACTCCAGTGTTCTAATGGTACAATGTGTTTGCTCATTGGCTCAGAAGGCTAATTGATGATTAGAAAACCCTTGTGCAATCATGTTCACACATCTGAAAACAGTTTAGCTTGGTACAGAAGCTACAAAACTGACCTTCCTTTGAGCAGATTGAGTTTCTGGAGCATCACATTTGTGGGGTCAATTAAACGCTCAAAATGGCCAGAAAAAGAGAACTTTCATCTGAAATTCGACAGTCTATTCTTGTTCTTAGAAATGAAGGCTATTCCATGCGAGAAATTGCTAAGAAATTGAAGATTTCCTACAACGGTGTGTACTACTCCCTTCAGAGGACAGCACAAACAGGCTCTAACCAGAGTAGAAAAAGAAGTGGGAGGCCGCGTTGCACAACTGAGCAAGAAGATAAGTACATTAGAGTCTCTAGTTTGAGAAACAGACGCCTCACAGGTCCCCAACTGGCATCTTCATTAAATAGTACCCGCAAACACCAGTGTCAATATCTACAGTGAAGAGGCGGCTGCGGGATTCTGGGCTTCAGGGCAGAGTGGCAAAGAAAAAGCCATATCTGAGACTGGCCAATAAAAGAAAAAGATTAAGATCGGCAAAAGAACACAGACATTGGACAGAGGAAGACTGGAAAAAAGTGTTGTGGACGGATGAATCCAAGTTTGAGGTGTTTGGATCACAAAGAAGAACGTTTGTGAGACGCAGAACAACTGAAAAGATGCTGGAAGAATGCCTGACGCCATCTGTTAAGCATGGTGGAGGTAATGTGATGGTCTGGGGTTGCTTTGGTGCTGGTAAGGTGGGAGATTTGTACAGGGTAAAAGGGATTCTGAATAAGGAAGGCTATCACTCCATTTTGCAACGCCATGCCATACCCAGTGGACAGCGCTTGATTGGAGCCAAGTTCATCCTACAACAGGACAATGACCCAAAACACACCTCCAAATTGTGCAAGAACTATTTAGAGAAGAAGCAGGCAGCTGGTATTCTATCGGTAATGGAGTGGCCAGCGCAGTCACCAGATTTGAACCCCATTGAGCTGTTGTGGGAGCAGCTTGACCGTATGGTACGCAAGAAGTGCCCATCCAACCAATCCAAATTGTGGGAGCTGCTTCTAGAAGCGTGCGGTGCAATTTCTCCAGATTACCTCAACAAATTAACAGCTGGAATGCCAAAGGACTGCAATGCTGTAATTGCTGCAAATGGAGGATTCTTTGACGAAAGCAAAGTTTGATGTAAAAAAAAAATCTTATTTCAAATACAAATCATTATTTCTAACCTTGTCAATGTCTTGACTCTATTTTCTATTCTTTTCACAACGTATGGTGGTGAATAAGTGTGACTTTTCATGGAAAACACAAAATTGTTTGGGTGACCCCAAACTTTTGAACGGTAGTGTATGTTCAGTCAATCCATTTAACTTCACATAGAAAAGAACTGAATTAGATTTTTATAATAGCCTTTCAACAGCAAACAGTCAAAGTGGATCTGGCTGGGATCAAAAGATGAATTTGTTAAAAGCTCCTTGTGCGCATTGTTAAGTATGGCAGAAGATGTGTGATGCTGTGGGCCTGCTTCTCTTTTATAGGCCCTCAGGACCTTGTCTTGAGGACATGCCATCCCTCTTTGAAAGCCTAGAGAAAATGTTTCTTTTTGGTTTTATGGACCTTTTTCCAGTTGATTCAACTGTTTGTTTCACCAGGATTGGTCTATAGCCAGATCATTGACAGTGATGCTGCTTTTAGACTGGGATTTTTCAAAAAACAAACAAAGATTGTAGCTGACCTGTTATTAATATTTTTTATTGTTGCTGGGGTACATTTATCTAATTAAATCTGAATCTTAGTGATGGTTGTGAGATGCTAAACCCTAAGCTGGACAAAAAAAGGAAGTAAATAAAAGAAAAAAAAATTAATAAATGAAAAAAATAAATAAATAAATAAAAAGAAATAAAACAGTACCCTTCTTTAATTATGAAGCATATTTTACAGGAAAGCAGGTTCAACCTCCTGTGATTTACATATACAACATATTTTCAATATCCAAATTCAGCTGCTTATATGTTTCCTCGAGCTACCATGACTACATTTTAGGCAAGGCAAGACAATTTTATTTGTATAGCACACTTTCAACAACAAGGTAATTCAAGGTGCTTTACATGATTAAGTGGTAAGATAAAAATAGCAGTAAAACACAGACAAAGCATTTAAAGTAAAAACAGCAATAAAGCAAGAAGCACACACAGATTCATCAAAGCATTACAAAGTATATAATGTAAAAAACAGCAGTAAAACAAGAAGAATACACAAAACATGATGCAACAAAACATTACTCAAAGGCAGCTCTGAACAGCTACGTTTTTAGTTGTGATTTAAAAGAACTCAGTGTTTCAGAAGCTTTGCAGTTTTCTGCAAAATATGAACAAAATATATTTTAGTTTGCTTGACTGCCATCGTAGTTGTTCGTTAGTTTTGATATTTTTGTGAAAACAAGACAATCATATTTAGAATGAACCAAGTGTCTATTCCGTTTTTTTTGTTTGTTTTTTTTTATTTATTTTTTTATCAACTATCCTTTTACCACAGTAAAACCAGTTTCAGGATCTGGGACCCTGTTACCCTTTGCAACAAAAGAAAGTCTGCTAACAAACTGTAAATTTGGTCATGTTTTGATCTTTGCTTTTTGGTAATTGGCCTTTTTATTCCACAGCCACTGTTTCTCGTAGCAATGATGTTGAATAATAATAAAAACTTGTTTTTAGTACCTGAAAAAGTCATGTATGAAAACAACAAAGGCAGTAGATGGTAAAGGGGCAAAATAACTAAAACCATTTGCAGAGGCTAATAAAACAAATAGGCTAATAGTGAAATTAACATAACACATGATTTATTTCGTTACTGTCTCAAACATTGAAGAAAAATGCTTAACGGGTTTAAGCACCATATCTACGACATTTTTTGGTCGCCTGGTCGAAATGCCAACGCCTGGGTACCGAAAGTGGCCCACAGGTTGGGAGTTTGGAAAGTGGCAAACGGAACCAGAAATGATGTGACCAAACTTTGAACAGCAGATGGCGGTAGTGAGCGGTAAAATCTAGCTACTACCAGAGCGTGTAGTTTCCAGTAAATCATTTCTGCGTCGTTGCAAAGAGAGATGAATCAGTGGAAGTTTACTCGTGTCACTCCTCCTCGTTAACGTCACTTTCAGATCATAAACGTATGGTCGCTGGATGAGCAATTACAGAACTTCCCACTGCTCGTGAAGGCAGCAGCCATCGTATCCTAATTGAAGTCAGATTGTAACGTTGAGGAGGGGCTTCTAACTTCTGTTTCCCGAGACATTGTAGCCTTCTTCCTCCCAGATGGACGAGTGAGTAGTCAGGGCACTGTAAACTTCTAGAAAATCAAAAATAACTTGTTGGTAATGGTTCTAACTGGAGTTATCTGTTTTTTAAAAGCTGGAGGCATTCCTGTGGGATCTTCGCAGACCTCCCTTTTAAGTAGGTGAAACTTTTTTAGGGTCTTGTGGCTCGGATACTGTTATTGTTTGTTTATTTTGCTCTCCGTGAAACTTTTGAGTGTTCTTAGGACGTTTGCCAACAGGCGAAATGTATCTTCACGTCTCAGGGAACAGCAACATGTCGTGGCTTGTTTATATATTTAAAAAAAAGAATCATTCCCAGCTTTCCAGGACAATATTTCCCATGCAGTCACCCCCATGAAGTCGGTGATTAATAACTCTGAATGGGGTAAAACCGCTTTTTTTTTTAGGTTTCTCTCATTCTTGTACAAACCATACAAAAAAACAAAAACATTTTAAACAGAGCAGCGTCATTTTTTAGAGTAAGTTAATTTGGTTTAACTAGAGAGCCTTTTACTGTTAGTATAGTTTCGAAGCAACATTTTCCACTCGGATTTTCTTCACTTTCTTCCCCCTCTCTTTAAAGTTGGGCTGGTTTTAAAGTCACTAATGATGGCTTCTCGTCACTTTCTTCAAAAATAAAAAAAAAGGTAAATGGTCAGGACCCTAAACGGAACAATTTAATTGAAGAGGGCCTTGTTGGGCGTATTCACACTGAAATAGTTATGGTGTAGAATGCCACATTAGGCCTTTTATTAAGCAAACTGTGTGACTTAATGAAGTTTGGATGTCTAACAAAGGACTAATCTTGGATAGGTCTTTTAATTTTGCTGTTTTTTATTTATTGAAGATTTCTTGTGATATGAGAAAATAGTAGCAATAATATTAGTAGCTAAACAGTGTTTTTAAAGAAGTAATTCACTGTACCCTACAAAAGTATTCACACCCCTTGAACTTTTTCCCATGCTTTTGTGTTCAAACTATTATTTTTCATGTGTTTTATTGGGTTACACCAACACAAAAAAGTGCGTATTTGTTACGTGGAAGGAAAAGTATACATGATTTTCAGTTGTGTATTTTCATCTACAAATCTGTCAAGTCTTATACTTCAATTGCTTACGCAAGGCTTTTGGACTGTTTCTGTCAGCGTTCTACTTTGGAACTCAATTGGGTTGGATAGAGAGCATCAGCAACCATAAACATATGGGCGGAGTTAGACTCTGGTAGGGGGGTGAGTTGCTCTTTAAAGCGGACATATCATGCCTTGAAAAATTTCCTTTTTTATATTTAAACTATGCAGTTGTGGTCCTTACACTGTGGAACTACAATGCTTGGGTCTGAATTAGGGATGCAAATTATCGAGTGATTCATTAATCGATGGTTGTTTCATCTTATCGATCGATTAATTGATAAGCGGCAATTTTTCGTAGAAGCTGAATTTCCCTCTGAATAGGTTCCATCTACTGTATACGTAACATAAAATGCTATCTTCTATATGATATAAAGAAAAAAATGGAAATTATATTCCTTTTTTTTTTATTTTATTTTTTTTATTATATTCCTTAATCAAAGATTTATTCTGAGCTCACTTGAGGGTAGGGAATAACATTTGGTAGCATATAAAACACATTCTGAATAGGAAATATCAAAATATTAGACGGGCTACTTAAAATGAAAATTATCCCTTCTTATCTGCGACATTGAAAACGTAAATATCAGCAGTAATAAATATACATTCCTGAATAGAAAAATAGAATATAGGCTACTTTAACATAGTGCACTGTCTCTTTGAAGAATGATAAAATGAATAAAATCTGAAAAGTAAATAAATAAACGGGCATAAAACGCGTATGCTCGCGTCACAGTCGCATGACGCTTTGGTGCAAATTCGGTGTTATAGCCCTGTTCTGAGGTGTGTCTGGGAGCAACCCGTTTTGGTGCTGCCTCTTTAAAGGCAAATGAGGCACTTGAAACTCCGCCCCCCCTACAGGTCACAGAGGTGTAGCTCGGGTCAACTCGGCCATTTTTGTAGTTTGACAGCAGAGATACGATTATCCAGCGCCGCAAAAACTCAACCAGGTACTTCGAAGAGATCAGAACCTGTAAAGAAGGAAAAAAAAAAAAAAAAAACTGTAAAGAAGGGTGGAGATTATTACATCCAACAACTGAACTGTTATGCTTATCAGCTGGAACTTTCGCCATCCTTGAGCTTGGACCCTAGACTTTGATACAAACTTGCAGCTAGTAAGAAAAATGGCAGATTCAGGGAATTGTTTGGCCAGAATTCACTTACCTTATTTGGCTGTGTTGCTGCAAAGACTGTGACGTAATAGGCAAAAAAACGTAATAGGCGATAGGAAAATCTGAACAGACTGAAAAATTGGACCAAAATATAAACTAAAGATATCTTTTCAGCATCTAAAGAGACTAATTTCAACTTTTCTCCACTCCTAGAGTCTCCAAATACACAGCAAAAGGCATTTAATTTAGTGGATTTTACATATGTCCCCTTTTAGAAAAGCATTCCCATATCATGATGTTGCCACCACACCACCACCGTGTTTCACAGTGGGTAGGTTATGTCCAGGGTGACTGTTAACTACCCCAACATAGTATTGCATAAATTATATTGAAGGTTATGGTTGTAGCATGACATAGAAGTGAAAAAGTTCTTGGGGTGTGAATACTTTCACAATATTAAAAAGTACAACCCTGGCAGTTTGCCGTTGAAGGCTTACCTTTATGTGTGCCCACCAGTCTGGAAAAAAAATTGCAGTTTCACTTAAGCAAATTTCATAGTGTTTGATAAAGAATTTCTGTTTTCATTTTGAAAAAAAAACATGTTTCATGTTAAGATGCCTCAATACACTAAGACTTTGGAGTTCTGCTCCTATTGAAAGTCTAGAAGAGCTTTGCATTCATTCTGAAAGCTGAAGTAAAACTAAAGTTATTTACTTTACCTGTGTAGTATTACTTTGTGGTTGGGTACAAAACCAGGATGCAACTACAAAAACCCATTTTAAATGTGAAGTGAGTTCTTGAATGAATCCATCCTTACTTCTAAAGACATACATTCTCAGAGCTCGGGCTTTTAAAATGCTTTGCAGGGTTAAAACTTTTTCTAAACATGCTGTAGAATATGTTGACATTTATCTTGGCTTCATCATTAGTCATTAAAATGATTACATGGGAATTATTTTCTGCTCTGTAGTTTTAACCTCTACAGCATAGTTACCAGAGAGGGTTGCTATCAAAAAAGAAAACCATACAGTCAGCTCTCTGGATAAAAAGACTTCAGCTGGTAGGTGAGGTCAGAGGATAAGCAGAGTCATTGAACAGGGAGGCGTAGCAGTGCAAACAGCATATCTCAGTGCAGTGGTATGTGCAGTGTTTTGATACGGTCCGTGAAATTTGACATGCATTGGTCCTTCCTCTAATGTCTCAACGGCAGAGAGCGGATTAGAAGGTGACGGATTTTGTTGTTGTTGCAATATTAGTCTTAGTCTTTCAGGTGAGCATTATTTTATTTTGCAGCATACACAAGCAATCCTATTTCATTTGTTCGTGTCTCACTTATTTGGAGTTCTAAGAAACATTTTGATTATTTCCACAAGCAACAACTGGAGGAGAGGTGGCTTGAAAGAATGTTAACAATGTGCTCATTTCAGTGCATTTTCAGCATTTACCTCAACCTTTTTGGTTGCTTCCTTTAATTATTCTGCATAGTGTGAGCTTTTGCAACCACAAACATTTGACATAAGTGTCAGGATGTTTTTTTTTCCCTCTCCTTCTCACAATCTCTGGTTTTAAGATATATGTGACAGAGATAGTGTGACAGCAGAATCCACAGATAGCAGTGTTCAGTGTTTCCTGGTGAGTGTCACCTATGGGGTGTGTGCTGATTTGTCTGTCGGATTGTTGGAGGGGGGAGGCTTGTTTTCCTTTCGTATTAGTGGTTGATAGGAATTCCTAATGTGGCTCTGGCTGTGTTGTCCTTGGCTGGGTCAGGACTGCTCGTTTGACTGTAATGTATTGCTTCATTTCTCTGCAACATTTACAGGACAGGGAATTTTTACAACATGTTCGTCAGAGGTAGGATTTATGCTCTATTCCTAAATGATGCAATAAGCCTCCGTGCTATATATATATATATATATATATATATATATATATACACACACACACACAGAAGGCACGGAGGCTTTTTATTGAAAAACTTTAAGTCAAGGAAAACTTATCCTGAAATGTATAGTATATTAAAAGAAATTTAAATGTGCAGAATTGAGTAAATACACTTTATTTAATTAAAAGTCTAAGTATCATTTTCAATTTGCAGATTAACTGAGGCACAGTATAACATGTATGTGTTTAATCCAAAACTAGGGGCAAGTTTTAGGAATATCTATGTTTGTATAATATTTAGATTCTATCTAATTTCGTTCAGTTCAAATGTTTGTAGTTGTGTGCTAAATAAAAATTAGAAGTGTGACTGTTTTTTAAGCTGATTTGTATCTGTAAGATGACCCCTCATTGGCCACCTGATGAGTAATTTTGAGTAGACTACAGGAGGTCTTTACTGGCTTCATTGTCAATATTTCATGAGGTGCAGCACCTGATTGCAGTATATGTTAACTATGTTTAACACTACAATCTGTATGCGACTGATATTGAAATGTAGCCTATGTTTTCTCCTAGTGGCTAGGAATGTTACTTTTTAAATAGTAAAGTATCTAAATGCCTTTTAATAATTAATACCTAATGGAAGTTTATTTAAGTGTGGTACTTCGAGGGGAAAAATACATATGGATTATTTGCACACAGAAATACAATATATATTTGAAGTGTTTATTTGTGTTAATTTGGATTATTATTTCTAATAGAGATGTGTTTTGGTAAGAATCTGGTGTATCACGATACAGGAGAGACGATACGGTATTGCGATACTATGAGTAAGACTACATATTGTGATTTTTAAAACTGAATTTAACAGTAGAAAAACTGTCACAACATTCTAAACACTCCAACCTGTTTCATACTTTAACGCATCCAGTTTTATTACTAGATCTAGTTGATCCACTTGAACGAAGATGATGAAAACAGCCACCAATTAGCGGTCATACTTTTAATTGCAAACCTAATGGATGCCTAATGTCTAATAAATAACTTAAATGCACTTTTGTTCTCAGAATATTGGAATAGACACAGTGGTGTCATCAAATAGTGGGGCGGGCCCCCTGAGGTGGCCGGGGGGGGCATGAGAGGCTGGAGGACTTTTGTCTTTATTCATGCTTAAACGATAACCAAGCCTCCAGTCACCAGGTGGCAGCAGTGCTCAAACTAATCCACAGGTTGCCTGTTCAACCCAGCAGAAGTAGTCTACACAGACACACCGGTATACAGACTGACTGAGTAGCAGGGCTCTATGAAGTTCGCAATGTGGGAGAAGTGCATGGAATCGCAGAATTTAACAAACAAAATGGAATACACAATAAAACGCTGTTCTTAAAGTGTTTTGGCGGCTGCAACTCTTGTCAGTTGCTACCTGATTAGGCGAGGGTTGGGTCTGTCCTCCTCTCCACACAGACAGAATAAATGGGCCAGCCATGGCGAGAAACTCACTGAAACACTGTCTTCCAAATAATAAAAAGTTGAAGCGTAGCGCAGGGGTCAGGGCAAGCAATGTTTGGGAATCAGGAGAACAATCCTTCTATAAGTTCTGTCAGCTCACGGGCTGCAAGGTCTGCAGCAACATGAGAGCTAAACACAAAGCACTGACATGCCATGTAGTTCATTGGAATCTGGGAGATTATGAGACATGTTTTAAGGCCGAGTTCAACTAAAGCATTTTTAAAGAGATTTTCTTTAATATAAAATGTGAAAAACATGAGTGTGTTGTAGATGTTTTAATTCTTTTAAAATGATAGGGAAATGCTTAATGTGAAAATATTTGATTAACAGTAAATGTGGGTGTCTTTGGCTATTGATTTCTTTATTTTCATTCACTAATTATACACTTTTTTTGGTTAATAAATATGGTCAGACTCGGAAAAATCTAAATTGAAAAAGTGGAATTTTGGAAAAAATACAACAGAATTGGGAAAATAATGAAGGGGATTAAATACTAATGATAAATAATATACTTTTAAAAAGGAATAAGCTGATGAAGCTGACAAGTAACCAATTCAAAAGTTTTGAATGTTACCGTTTAGTCTAAAAAAGCACATCCCAGTGAATCATTTCTGCCTTTTCTCTGCTGATAATCACAGACTGAGCTGCCTTGATTAAATGTTAACATTTGAGTTAATAAACTGAACTTAGAAATAGTGTTAAGACTTAAAACTATAAAATGAGCTGCAGCAACTTAGAGTTGAAGTTGTTGCAGCTCATTTTATTAATCTGTTTCGATAATCAGGAGACTGTATCCACAAGGCTTGTGCCAGTGGTTTGTACAGATAAATAATTAAATATTATCAGCTTCTGAATAGTATTTCAATTCGGGGGGGGACTTGAAGAAATGTAAGTTCCCTGGGGTGGTGGTGGATGACAGAAAATAATTGAGAACCTCTGGATTACACAATCATAGGGAGGACAGCTGGCTTATGATGACACAACTAGAGAAAATATTATTGTTAAAGAAGCTGGCAGCTTGGAGTGCTTCATGTTGGTATACTAATGTAAAATCTAGCAGAGGGCAAAAAAGTGGTAGAAGAAGGTGCAGAAGCAAGAAAAATACCAGTATCCACTGTTTTTGTTTTCTTTTGTTTGGGTATTTTCGAGCATTTCATGCGTTCCTCTGCTGTCAAGCTTTATGGAGATGCTGATTTAATTTCCAGTGGGACTTGACACCTGCAGACATTGACAAAAGTACCAATAATTGGTTTCATTACCATGGTTTCACTGTGTTTGATTGGCCTGCAAACTCACCTGACCCAAACCCCAATAGACTACAGGTTTTGTCAAGAGAAAGATGACACACCAGACACAACAATGCAGACAAGCTGAAGGCTGCTATTAAAGCAACCTGGGCTTCCATTACACTTTGATACTGCCACAGGCTGATGGTCTCCGTCTCACGCCACATTGATGCAGGAATTCCTGCAAAATGATTTACAACCAGGTCTTCAGAGATGATTTTTGGGTTTCCAGTAGCTGTAAGCTACAATCAACAAAACGCTTGAAAGGTACCCCTATGTTTGCATGTTTGTGATTTTTATTATTTTTACTGTTTATGAAAGAAATTAACCTGCATGACTATTTCAATTTATTGAGCTACAAATACAGATTATCTAGAATGCGCACCATAGTTTATGTAGATTTAAGAAGATGGTCTTTGTGTGCCGAAAAACCCATTGCATCACCCTGTAGTCATTTAAACCAATGCTTACAAGCCCCATCAAGTCAGTGAACCATCACCTCATTTATCTTCTGGAGGAATTCCATTCGCTGTGGCTGGTTGCAAGTAACTGAATGTTCCTGCAAGCCAGTGATGCAATATGATAACCAGGTGTTTGCTGGGCTATATACAACTCTGCGTTTTCTGTGCAGTCTTCATGAAACATAATGACTATATTTGATATTTATTTATTTTTTTATATACTAGCCCACAGGCAAGGAATACAGCATATAAACAGTTGTACTAAAACAAGCCATTTGCTTTTAAATAATTATGTAATTTTCATTATAGCAGGATATATTAATTCCATCTCATTAGATTTCTGCACTAGTTATAGAATGAATTATCTGGCATAAAGTCAACTGAAGTGCTGTTTTAGTGTCACATGGCTTGTGCCAGATCATTTGGGTAAACTACTAGTGAGGCAACATATTGTTGCTCGCCCCAGCGGGCGTGTTAGTCCAGACTTCTTAATTAGTTCAGACAGGTGGATTTCACTGGATTGTCAGCAGTTGAGTTGCTGGAAGCTTTGAGGTGGTAATTGTTGTTTGGGGTGGACATTTATCTCAACATTCGTATAGTTATTGTACATGAGTAATGGCACCTACACTGTGAAACACGTTGCCTTTTCAGTTTCGTTCTATGGATTCCGAGGAGCTTTTCAGGAAACAGCTTAAGACTCATCTTTTCAAACTGGCTTATTAATAGCTCATGTACTGTTTTATTGTTTTTATCCTCTATTTGTACAGCACTTTGTGATGTCTGTCTCGAAAGGTGCTATATAAATAAAATAGTATTACTTTTGTGTACATCAAGTATCAGCCTAAAAGGTCGCCTCAAAACCATACAGTTGAATGTAAATGATGATACAGGGAAACATTTAAGGTCAACAGTGAAATAGCACAGAGCCTGCTACATATTTCAGGTTGTATTGAGCAAAGAGCCTCAGGTTTTTCTCAGGCCAATCAACAGGGTAATAATTACTAGTCAAATCTGGACTAATTAGAAGTGACACATGCCTTCAGGTGATCTATAGATTTTTTTTAAATGGCTAATAGCTGAAGAAACTCACACTACTCGGCTAAGCATGGCAGCAAAGCCTGTTGCTCTCACTTTAAATCATTTCAGCCTCGTAACGACATAAGGTTAATCTATGTTCACCCGAGCCAGAGGTCTACGACTCTGGCACTGGGCTGTTGAGGTCGATTCGAACGCTGAGCGGATTAAGTCCTTTTGTCTTGCTGTGACAACCGCTTGGCAGTGTGCTCGCAGAGAAGGCTGCAGATCCAAGGAGGATTTATTTATTTTTTCCCCTCCCATTATTTTCTTAAGAAATTAGCACCCTGCGGTGCTATATTTTGTCCGTATGCGTTATGTGTATGTTCAAAAAGGAAAAGAAAGTGAAGGTTGTTATGAAGAAAGAGCAACATTTGCTCCACAAGGTTATCGAGAAGCTTGAAATGTCTGTCGTGTCAACCTGCCTGGAGTGTATCAGCATGGGAAGAGGAACCGGGTATGTGAGTCTGTGTTCATTTTCTTATCATTAGACCTTTGCAGTTATTTAAAGAGCAAAGGGAAATGTGTCTTATTGGGGAAGATCTGTTTGTAAGATTTAGCTGTAAACACAGGGATCAATATAAACAATTTAAGTATTGTAATCTAGACACTGAAACATTTGGTCAAATGCAAATATTGAACTTCTGCATCTTGGTCTTGATTTCTAAGAGGAACCGATCTTAAATTGACTAATTAATTTCCTTAAACATAACGATTAATATAGGATGCAGATTCATAGTGGGAGGAAAAGCAATCAATCTTGGAGCCCAAAGCTATGTTAAATTGCCTTATAAAGTTCTTCTCAGAAGTGAGGTCCTCACTTTTTTCCCCTCTGGTAAAAATGTGTGTTAATCCAACATGCATGTTAAATAGCTACAGTTCAAAAGTTAGCAATTGTATTTACTCTCTATTTAGGAGTAAAAAAAGGACTATAAAATTAAGGTTCTTAACCTGCTATTACAAAATTTTAATTCAAATATCGTAAAATAGGTTTTGTGTAAAATTGTGCTACTGAACTTCTCCTGATTCCGAATCATCTCTCTTTGCTCTGCAAGAGAGTGAATTCTGCACTCGTGCATGACTGGATTTGCTTTACGATGTTATGAAGTAATCCCCTGGACTTAATCACCTTTTCAGTTTTGCATCACCCTGTCGCTGCTAGCGTGTTCACGCCTTCTAAGTAGTATGTGTTTTTTTTTGTTTGTTTGTTTTTGTGTCATCTTGGTCAAAATAGGATGCGAGACTCACTTCCTGCTGGAGTAAAACAAACTTGGGTTAGAGCCGCTTGGCGATGTTTACGTGTCTTTGTGAGGATTTTGAGAGCGTTACAACAATGCCAGATGTGGTCAGAGTGCTTTGTAGGTTTGTGGTTAAGGTTATAGTAAATGCGTTTCAGGTTAAGTGAGTATACATGTAATCGCCTACAACAGATTGGGTATCAGGGAGGCCTGTCTGAATTCGGTTCATATCTAAAGTGGAAAAAACAAAAGCATCAAGACTGTTAGGCTATTTAAAGTTGCAAAGCCC
Source organism: Valencia hispanica (assembly GCA_963556495.2). Taxonomy (NCBI): domain Eukaryota; kingdom Metazoa; phylum Chordata; class Actinopteri; order Cyprinodontiformes; family Valenciidae; genus Valencia; species Valencia hispanica. The sequence continues at coordinate 50,077,222 of OY747705.1, read as the reverse complement.
TAATTATCTTTAAGACCCAAGTAATAAAGCCTAATATTTTTTGATGTTGTTTTGTTCCTTTTTTTTAAAGTGAATTAAAAGCTTACAAACAGTGACTTGTTAGTGTTTCCTCTGCCATCCAAAGACCTGCAATAATTACGTTAATCAATCCGAATCAAAGCTCGATGTGTCGGCCGGACAAGTTGAAACTTTACGTTCACAAAGCAATGAAGCCGATGCGTCGGTTTAGTTCACACACAAGCAGGGCAGACGGGCTTTCTTACTGGACTTTGCGGGTTCATATGCTTTCTACCTTTATAAAATGATGTCTTTATCTGCTTTGATACTTTTTGTTTGTGATATTTGATCCTGTCCCAAACTTGCTGCCTTTCGATGGTAACATGAGGAGGATTGGGAAAGTTTCACTCATGTGCTTTCCGGCAGCATCAGTTCTTCGGGTCAATCAGGATTAAGGTTAACAAACCTTAGATATAGCGTATGATCACTGCAATGCACTTAATAAAAAAATATGCTATGTCTACTGAACCATCTTGCTTATCTAAGCCCAAAATTATTCACACCCCTGGCAGAATTCCATCCATCCATCCATCCATCCAACCATCCATTTTCTTCCACTTATCTGGGGTCGGGTCACGGGGGCAGCAGCTTAAAGGAGTCATGACCTGTAATTTTCACTTTTCCATGAGAAGAAATGTATGTTATGATTGCCTAAGCCGATATTTAAAAGTGAAGCGTTTGTTTACCCCTGGGTTCGTCAACCAGCCCACGTGCACTCAAATATGTGGTTTTAATTTCTGGCCGACTTGACGTCAAGTCGGCGCAGGATATACCATATATAGACATCACAGACCTACCTATGCTGCAGGAAGCCCGCCCTCCCCCTCGCTCCTCTCCCCCTCGCTCCTCTCCCCCTCATATTCAGTCGAGCGTCGCCATTACTGAATTCTAGTGATGGGAATTCCAGCTCTTTTTGGAGAGCCAGTTCTTTTGGCTTGACTAACCATAAAGAGCTGCCTCTTTCGGCTCCTCAGATTTTCTGTTGCTTAAAGTGTATTTATTACCAAAATTAATGCAAAACGATGTGTACCAAATGTACCAAAACAAGCGGGGGGGAATTAAAAAATTAAAAAAACGGCTCTCAATGACGAGCCGACTCCAATCGTTCACTTCAAAGAGTTAGCTCTTAGAGCCGGTTCGTTCGCGACCGACACATCACCGATTCGAAGTACGAACTCCACCGTGAAAGATGCAGAAAGTTTCTTCACGCAATGATGCATGAAGAAGACATATTCGTGTCAGCCTTTTATTTTAATCAGCTAAAACCATTTCTGCCAGAAACGTAGAGCACATGTGAGTTGCTCTGCTGTTGACTGCCAGAATCAACATGGAAATATTTTTTCAATTTTTTACGCCGGAATACTTTATGAATTTGGGACAATATCAGGCGAAGTTGGCATCGAAGCTCCGTTTGGAAAAAGGGGCAATTCCAACAATCAGAGACTTGCCTGCAATTGAAACGGTAAGACTGTTTTTATTGCTCTGCTGTGTGTAACAAGCAGCAGCTAACTGCTAATGTGGCTATTGTATGCTAGCGGGAGTAGTATATATGGGTTAGATATGCTGAAGCGTTACCTGCGGTGTCAACCCCCCTCCTTCCTGCCACCAATCAACGCGCCCCTCATTAGCATTATTACAATGACCATCCACGACAGCCAAAGTATCGCATCAGATCTCGCGAGACAATAATGCCTTCAGAAATAAGGGTCAGAGGAGCTCTGTGTTTGTTTTTTTCAACTTTTCTTTTTTAGAAGGGCCTGAAAGACTATAATAGAGCGTGGGTATCCAAGATAATACTAGGTTATGACTCCTTTAAGCAAAGAGACCAAGACTTCCCTCTCCCCAGCCACTTGATCCAGCTCCTCGGGAGGAATCACAAGGTTTTCCCAGGCCAGCCGAGAAACATAGTCCCTCCAGCGTGTCCTGGGTCTTCCCCTGGGCCTCCTCCCGGTGGGACGTGCTCAAAACACCTCACCAGGGAGACGTCCAGGAGGCATCCTGACCAGATGCCCGAGCCACCTCAACTAACTCCTCTCGATGTGGAGAAGCAGCGGCTCTACTCTGAGCCCCATCCGGATGACTGAGCTTCTCACCCTATCTCTGAGGGAGAGCCCAGACACTCTACGGAGGAAACTCAGTTCAACGGCTTGTATCCGTGATCTCGTTCTTTCGGTCACCACCCAGAATTCGTGACCATAGATGAGGGTAGGAACGTGGATCAACCGGTAAATCGAGAGCTTCGCCTTTTGCATGACTGCAGACGCCCTACCAATCCGTCTATTGATCTCCCACTCTATTTTTCCCTCATTCGTGAACAAGACCCCCAGATACTTAAACTCCACTTCTTGGGGAATGACCTCATCCCCGACCCGGAGAAGGCACCTCACCCTTTTCCGGCTCAAGACCATGGCCTCGGATTTGGAGGTGCTGATTCTCATCCCAGCCGCTTCACACTCTGCTGCGAACCGCTCCAGCGAAAGCTGTAGATCACGTTCCGATGAAGCCAACAGGACCACGTCATCTGCAAAAAACCAGAGACCCGATCCTGAGGCCACCAAAACGGATCCCCTCAACACCTTGGCTGCGCCTAGAAATCCCGTCCATAAAAGGATCGGTGACAAAGGGCAACCTTTGTCAACTCTCAGTAGAAACAACCCCGACTTACTGCCGGCAATGCGAACCAAACTCTGACACCAGTGGTACAGGGACCTAACAGCCCGTATCAAGGGGCCCGGTACCCCATACTCCCGGAGCACCTCCCACAGGGCCCCCCGAGGGACACGGTCGAACGCCTTCTCCAAGTCAACAAAACGCATGTTGACCGGTTGGGTGAACTCCCACGCACCCTCCAGGACCCTGCAGAGGTTATAGAGCTGGTCCAGTGTTCCACGGCCAGGACGCATTGTTCCTCCTGGATCCGAGGTTCGACTATCCGTCGGACCCTCCTCTCCAGAACCCCTGAATAGACCTTACCAGGGAGGCTCAGAAGTGTGATCCCCGTGTAGTTGGAACACACTCTGTAGACCCCTTTTTAAACAGGGGGACCACCACCCCGGTCTGCCAATCCAAGGGAACTGCCCCGATGTCCACGCAATATTGCAGAGCCGCGTTAACCAACACAGCCCCACAACATCCAGAGCCCTGAGGAACTCCGGTCGAATCTCATCCGCCCCCGGAGCCTTGCCACCGAGGAGCTTTTTAATGACCTCGGTGACCTCGGCACCAGAGATTGGAGAGCCCGACCCAAAGTCCCCAAAACTCTGCTTCCAGATCGGAAGGCGTGCCGGTAGGATTGAGGAGGTCTTCGAAGTATTCCATCCACCGACCCAAAACGTCCCGCGTCGAGGTCAGCAACACACCATCCCCACTATAAACAGTGTTGGTGGCAGACCGCTTCCCCCCCCCCCCGAGACACCAGATGGTTGACCAGAATCGCTTCGAAGCCGTACGGCTTCCTGGCAGACTTACGGTAGAGAAAATAATTATTTGACACAGCGCCAATTCTTTGACTTTCCCCACCTACAAAAGTCTGTAAATTTCATCGTTTGTGTACCTTAACTGTAAGTGATGGAATGGAAATAAAATCACATTGTATGATACTTTGTTTTTTAAACAATAAACTTTAATTTTATAAGTATTTGATACAGCTTAATATTTGGTACAGAAACCTTTTGTTGACAATTGCACTGATCAGACAATTCCTCTAGTTCTGGACCAGGTTTGCAGACGCTGCATTGGGGATTTTGGCCCACTCCTCCATTCAGGTCTTCTACAGACTGTCAGATTTCGGGACAATAAAGTTTCAGCTCCCTCCAAAGATTTTCTTGTGGGTTTAGGTCTGAAGACTGGCTAGGCCACTCCAGGACCGTGAAATGCTTCTTGCGGAGCAACTCTTAGTAGCCCAGGCTGGGTGTTTTGGGTCATTGACATGCTGATTATAGATAATTATTTATATTTAAGTTTCACTTGCCATTTTGCTCTGTAGAAATAAAATAAAGAATAAACCAGAGAACACGTAGACAGATGCTAGTTTTCAACCAGATGTAAGTGGATATGACCCTGTGAAACTATCCATCTTATCCACATCTCTATATTAGCAAGGAGTCGAACATAAAAAAAAAAACATCTAACTGGGTAAATGTGAACCTAAAACTACTGATTACGGCTATATTATTAGAGAATCCTGTTTATAGGATAAATTTCCTTTTAGAACTCTTTACTTTTCTGTTATTAAATGCCATTGGGTTGCATAGTTCCATGTCATGGGGATCTCCAGTTTTATATCTGTTTGATGCTGGGCGATATGGGGCGAAAAAAAGTATCACAATATTTTTTATATCAGTCAATATGTATATATATCACGATATAATACTTTCCCTGGTTATTTTTATTTAAAGATTTATTTTTAAATGTTAAACAGGTCAATTGAACATTATGCAACTGTTTTTAAACTTGCTTTTATTCCAGTCATCTCTTCTTCAATCTGAATTCAAATTCCAAAAAAATACAAACTGTAAAGCATGTTTGTAAAACCAGATGGAAGGCCTTGGGAGATCACTTTGAAATGTAGAGGTGCATTGGTGAATTTTATTAATTCATTTTTTCCTTTATTCCAAAAATTCAACTTTCATGAATAGAAACATTTTATTAATCGACATATTGCCCAGCACTAGTTTGACGCCTATAAAAAGAGCCAGAGCGGCTTCTAAAATAACACTCCTCTCACTGGACTTATCTGAATTTACTTTGTGTTTATGGTCAAATGCAAGGTACATAGTTTCATTCTGATGTAACTGTGGTATTTTTACAGCTTGGTGGTCATGACAGGAAATGTTTGATGCAATTTTGGGTTTAAAGCTTGTGTGTTTGTGTTTACATTTTGTGAAGAATCATTCAAAATGCTTTTTTTTTTGCTGTTTCATTATTTGAACTAACCATGAATAATTTTAGGAAATATTGTCACAGTGTATTTGCAAACTCAGTCAGTTATAGATGAGGTAGCTAATTCTGGAGTCGTCTTGATCAGTTCATGGTCAGTTCTCAGATTTCTTGTTTTTTTGTTTGTTTTTGTAGGATGGAGTCATCTTGCCTGGATCTGGCTCTTGAGGGTGAGCGACTCTGTAAGGCGGGTAACTATCGTGCTGGTGTGTCCTTTTTCGAATCTGCAATACAAGTGGGAACAGAGGATCTCCAAATTCTCAGCGCCATCTATAGCCAGCTGGGAAACGCTTACTTTCACCTTCAAGAATATAATAAAGCCCTTGAGTATCATCGACATGACCTCACTTTAACCAGGTAAAAGCTTTTACAATGTGACTTTTTTAGCACGATTTTCAGTCTTTTTTTTTTTAAGTTTCATGTTTTGATTTGCTAAATGCTGTAATTTTGAATGCCATTTAGGGATTGTATGTTCTGACATATTCCCTAAAAAACATTTTGAATGTTGTGTAATTTACTTTTGTCTGTTTTCATTTTCCTTTTTTTAATTGTAATCCCAGAACAATTGCAGATGAACTTGGAGAAGCTAAAGCCAGTGGGAATCTTGGAAACACATTAAAGGTTTTAGGACGATATAATGAAGCTGTGGTTTGTTGCCAAAGGCATTTGGATATCACGAGAGCTGTGTTTGATAAGGTGGGTTACATTTTCGTAGTTTTAAAAAGCAATGTGTGTTACTAGATTTAAAGTAAAATAACAAACAAAAAAAGTGTTGGGAATGTTTGTTTTTCAGTGGACCAACATTCAGAGTGTGTCCAGTCAGCATGCAAACACGAAAATCTGATCTGTGTATTTTAAGTATATAATTACAGCCAGTCTCTGTGGTTCCTGTTAAAATCTGCTGTTTGTGGTGTAGGTTGGGCAAGCTCGAGCTCTGTATAATTTCGGAAACGTTTACCACGCCAAGGGAAAGAGCATCTGCTGGAGTGGGACAGAGCCAGGAGAGTTTCCAGAGGAGGCTAGAATCGCCCTCAGGAAAGCTTCACAGTACTATGAGTGAGCTGGTATTTCTTTATGTTGTGTATTGTTGCACCATGAAAACCCTGTAAAGGCTCTGATGGTATGGTTGTCAAAAACAAATGCTAAGAAACCTCTTGGTTTAAACTATGATGTAGTAGTGGGCAATATAAAAAGTATAATGTAGAAATGATATAAATTTAGCCAAAGGTAGAGACTCTAACTAGACCGGCCTTCCATGGCTTGCGGTTTTCTATTCAACGTAAAAGAAACCTGTTGAACTTCAAGCCCTACTAGGATGTGCTTGGTATTTATTTTTCTTAAACCCTTTCACTGAGCGTTACCAAAAGCTTTACATTTTATGCAATAACTACGGTGTTTCTTTATTATATTCTTCTAAATAAGGTTGCTGAATTACTGCTATTCTTCAATTATGTAGTGAACTATTCAGACTTCATGGTATCTCATACACAAAATGCGTGTTGGTCTGTCACAGTGCAGTTTTATGGACTGCTGCTTTTCAAACAACACATAGCCAGTAAAAACTATGCTATCTATTGAGTCCATGTAGTTGACTTTGATTCTATAAGGAGGGGAAAAACGGGCTTTGTTGTTGTTCCAGTTAAAAGTAATACATTTCCAAATAAAACCATAAAAATCGTTAAATTACTTATCAACAATTAACTGCACTAATCAAATAAACAAACGAAACCTTCCTTTCCCCTGTTTTCTGACCAACATCCCAGAGAAAATGGCTAATTGAAAAACAAAGAGAAAATTGAAAGCTAGGTTGTTAATTTAGGATTTGTCTTGATAGATACTGTATGTGCAAAACACACTTGCTTTTACCAATGTGTTTGGATGTGGAAGAGTAAGGGGCGTGCAAAAAGAACAAAAAACTTATTGAAACGAGGCAGTTGGTATTATATACCTCACTTTGTTAAACCAACCACCAGACAAAAACTCTAATTGGAAAGGTGACCTCAATGCTCTGGTATCCTGCTTGGCTGCAATGCCCTGTTGGACGGGGGGCATCGACTGGGATGATCCTCCCAGTAACTGAACATCCACTGTGTCCTGTTATCAACTTTTTATTTTCTGTAACATAGAAAGTTCTCTTATATCAGATCTTCTGTTCCTTCTGTGTCTCTGCTCTGTCTTCTCAAACCCCCAGACGGTCGTGGCAGATGGCCGCTCCTACTGAGCCTGGTTCTGTTGGAGGTTTCTTCCTGTTAAAGGGGAGTTTTTCCTCTCCACCGTCGCTACATGCTTGCTCAGTATGAGGGATTGCTGTTTGGGGCGATAAAAGCATGGGGGGCTTGTGTATGCTCCTTTGTCCAAAGTGCGGAATGATAAAAAAAGTTTGAGAAACACTGCTTTATTATAAAAGACACAACGATCTTTAAAGTGTAACTGAACCCCCTGAAAAATCATAACCCCGCCCTCAGACAAGATTGAAAAAATTCTACAAAGTGGGCGGTGCCAGGAAGAACGGAGGGGTATGGCCAAGTGTGGAGGATGAGCGGAGGGGGGAACGTGTGGGTGTGTTCAGGAGGACAGTGACAGCTAGCTTAATCTGACACTGAAACATGGACAGTGACCAAAGCGACGTTGGCAGTTTTGTGACTGATCGATCTGATCAACATTCATCTGTTTTGAACGTTAGACTGTTAGCATTACCACTCAGAGAGCGGACTCCTCCTGTCTGCCTCATCAGCACTGGGCTCGGGCGGCGCTGGCTCGGCGCCCTGAACCAGCGGATCTCCTCCGTCGTCACCGGAGATGGAGGAGTAGAGGGAGGCTTTATGGAGCTCAGCGGCCGTGAGCCGTATCAATTCGAGCCGCTGGCTCGGGGCGCTGAGTCAGCGCTGTCCGAGGCTGGCGCTGCTGCTGAGGGAGAGGGAGACAGGAGGAGACCAGTCTCTGAGTGGTAATGCTAATATAGGCTAACGTTCAAAACAGTATATTAGCTATGCTAACTAAGTGCTAATGTGATAATAATGGTAACCTGAAAAACGCAATCCAACTCCAAACTCGCCTCGGGGGTGGAATGTCTGATAGTTTTATACCCAAACCCAAAAGGGCGTGTCTGTGAGACCATGACTGCTGTGACATAGTCAATGCCCGTGACGTAAAGATGTACTGCTCTCCACCAATCACAAAATTCAAATGCAGTAGCCACAGTTCAACCCTAAGAGGGCAGCACTAAGACATTTTTAGACCAAAAAGTGTAGAATTAAACAAGTTTACACCAAAATGTAAAAAAATCCCCAGAAACTGAAAGCCTGAATTGGTCAAGACCCCTTTATACAGTTTAGAAGCAAAAAAAAGTTGTTTTGGGGTTTAGTTACTCTTTAAAGTAATGTGGCAGTTGCAAGATATATGCTGATACCTTTTTTTGTTATTTACATTTAAAGTCTTTGTTGCTTGTTTTTATTTATTTTCTTGAAAATATAGAGCAAATCTGTCCCTGGTGAAGGAGTTGGGTGATCATGCAGCTCAAGGTCGTACCTATGGGAATCTTGGGAACACCTACTATCTCCTGGGTGACTTTGAAAGTGCTGTAGCTGCACACGAAAAGGTAGGTATTAACCCACTGTTGAGTGAAATTAGGGCTGGGCGACTTAGAAAGAGCATATCGATAAAGGGAATAGTCATATTGATCGATATCGATAATTATCGCTAAATATCACAAAACGTAAGAAATATATTTTAAGCGCCTCCCCGGTCATTTTGTTATTCTTCAATGAACTAACTTTAACTAAGAATTAAATTCATTCATTTTTCAAACACCTCTTTTTATCATGAATAAGTTTGTAAGACACAGAAACAGAGACCTGAGTAACATCAGTAAATACAAAGAAAAGTCATATTATTAACCATTATACATTTTAATTAATTGAAATTAAAGGCTTATCTTGATGCATTTTAATCTTTTAAACATTTTATGACACGTTATAATATTAATGGCTGAAACCTTTGGTTCAGTTTGTCAATAAAGCTTAGGCTATGTGCACATGTAGCCGGGGTTTTTTTAAACTAATATTTTCACCACCTCGTTTTAAAAAAAAATCTCCGTCCACACCGAACCGCATAAGTGTGTTGTTTAGCACATTCATAGACATGCCAAACCTGTAGGGGGCAGTAGTTCCCCCAAATCCTATCCACTCAGAGTAACTTTCTTTGTTCTAACCTCTAACTTCTACATGAGCTTGTAAAAAGCTAACAAGCAAAAAGCACTTGGACAATCAATGATGTCATGTCTCTGAGGGAATAAATGCTGTTTCTGAGTGTAAACACAGATAGCACAAGTGATGTCGGAGCATTTGTGTCCCGGAAAGTGACGTTGCGGAGCTGAAAACTCCGGTTGTTTCTGTCCACACGCAAACACTTAAAACAGAGAAAACGCATATCTCCACTTTGGCCGGAGTTTTTAGAAATAATCGTTTTCTGTGATAAAAACGGGGTTTTTGTGTAAAGGAGAGGCCAAACCGCAGGGAAATATCTGCGTCTTTCCTTCGTGTAAACGGGGCCTTATTCTAATTCATTTCAGCCGGCTGGCCTATCCAACCCTGTTGTGTTTTTTTTAAAGCGTTTTTCGCTTCTGAGGGCCGGGGGCAGAACCGAAGGGGAAATTTTAAAAGCCACAAGTGCTGTTAGCAGCGCGACCTGAGTAAGTTTCCTGTCTCTCTCTGTAACGGATTCGCAGCGAGCCGGGAGAGGGGAGTCCTGCTAAGACAACTGATCGTAGTATTTTATTTGGTTTATTATTGCTAAGTTTAGTGTTTTAATGCGTCGAGGATCGCCTCAAAACGGGATGCAACCTTTACCTGAGTCACTGAGACATTTTTCCGGAACAACTTCCTCCGATGCTCCCTTGCTGTGAGATCTGACCAACGTGAAGTTACGGCGATGGTTTGCTTAGGGAGTTTCAAAAAATTATTTCTCTGCTCAAATCATTTCATTCTTTTTGTGGTTTGAAAGGAGAGAGGAGTGGCTGACAGAGCTACCTGTCAGTGGTAATGATTTGTTTGTAGTAAATAATAATTGTTGTATTAAGCTACCTGATAGGCTATAATGAAAAAATGAGGGAAAACTTTTTTTTTTCTATCAAACTTTTTTATCGACCCCTTTTTTTTCTATCGCACCACACCTCTCGATTGATATATATTGCTATCGAATTATCGCCCAGCCCTAAGTGAAATGCATTCCTCAATCTGGTTATGTTTTATTCACAAGAAAACTTCCTATTAACCATAAGAAGCTAGTTTAAGTGTGACCTCAGAACAGTAATTTACATCCTAATGTGTGTTCTGTTATCCAGCGGCTTCTCATTGCCAAAGAGTTCGGTGACAGGTCTGCAGAGCGGAGGGCTCACTGCAACCTCGGGAACGCATACATATTCCTTGGCAAGTTTGACATGGCAGCAAGTCACTACAAGTGAGTAAAAGTTAGGCTTAGTGTCAGTTTCGCGGGGGGGGGGTTGTCATTCATGTGCCATTGTTTACAGAAAATCACAAAAAATGTACTTCATTTCTGTAATTCAGAAAGGGAAATAGATTAATATACTGAGGGATAAATTTCAACAATTTATTTCTGTTCCATTTCATGCTTGCGTCATTTTGATGACTATGGCTTTTGGCGAACGAAAACCCTAAATCTAGTTTCTCAGAGAAAGCAAATATGTCTTTATTATTAATAATATTATTACCTTTAAAAAACAAATAAAATCAGAAACAAAGATTTTTCGTAAATGTTGGCCTTTAGAAAAGCCTACCAATCTACTGTACAGTATATGCACTCAGTATTTGGTCAGAGCTCCTTTCACATATGTTGGAGGCATCAATGTGACATGGCATGAAGGCTATCAGCCTGTGGCACTGCTGAGCTGTTCAGGGAGCACAGGTTGCTTTGATAGCAGCATCCAGCTTGTCTACACTGTTGCTTCTAATGTCTAATCTTCCTCTTGACAATACTCCATAGATTTTACTGTGGGGTTCCGATTAAATTAGGTTTTGCTATCTAATGAAGTACAGTGATATCATAGTCATTAAAAACAGTTACTTGTCCTTGTGAGAGTGTGGGCAGATGCCAAGTCCTGCTGGGAAATGAAATCGGCAGAGGGAAGAGGTGGATACTTTTTCACTGGTCCTCAAGCAACTTAAACTCTGTGCTTTTCCGCTCTTCATCCAGTCTCAATAAAATGCTAAATTAACTTAATTCTGAAAAAACGGACATCAAACCACTGAGTAATAATGCAGTGTTTTTTCTACTTTGCATGTCTAAGATGTCTCTGGGTCAGGAGTAGCTTAAGGGAAGGCTTGCGACGGCTGTAGCGTATGATCGATCGATCTATCTATCCATCTATCCATCCATCTGCCCCATCTATCCATCTGCCCCATCTATCTATCTAATCTATCTGCCCCATCTATCTATCTAATCTATCTGCCCCATCTATCTATCTAATCTATCTATCTGCCCCATCTTAGACATGCTAAGTAGAAAAAACACTGCATTGATTAGTGTGTGTGGTGTCTTTTGAACAATATTCTCAGTCCCAACCTTGTAAAGCTTTCACTGAATCTCTTTAACACTTTTTTTTAAACTATGATTTTTACCAGATTTGTCTGCATAGCTTTCTACCACACTTTTTCCTTGCATCGAACTTTCCATTTACATGCTTAGCTTTAGAACTTTATGAACAGCCAGCTTCTCCAGCAATGATTTTTAAAGCCGACCCTCCTATTGTAGACAATTGTCAAGTCAATAGTAGTTTTGTGTGGCCCCCAATCACATTTCAAGAATAGTACATTTGCTAACCCTCCAGCAAATAGAGCTGATGGAGGTGGACACTTTTTATACTTTTTTTTTTTTATATGACAACCTTCTCACTGATAAATTATCTTTTTTTAATGTTTAATACAAGAAAAATATGTTTTTTATTAGTCATGTTTTTTGCTTTCATTTCAATTTCATAGTAAGTAGGACTACAATCAGTGTGTTTTACTCAAAAGCAGAGTTGGGCACACCCATTCATTAAACTTTGCTAAAAACAGAAAGTGTTTATAGAGAGAGTTCTTTTTTTTTTTTTTTTTTTTTGCTGGAATAGACTAAAAAATATTTTTCTAGACAAACAAAATGAAAAACATTTGACTCAGAAAGTTGGGAAACTGCACACCTTTTTTTATTAAGACAGACACCTGAGACCCTTTTTCAGACTTATAATTGGTTCTTTTTTTTCTTTACTGAAATCAGACTACTTTGTTTCATTAAATTGTTGCACGTTTAATTTATTGCTGAGCAGGTAAATAGTAAATTGATGACGAGTGATGTTTGGGCCATGGTACAAAAAGTTTTAATACCACAGGCGTATAAAGAGGGAAAAAAAAGTTTTTGTGGGTCTCATTCTAATGTCCTGAGAAACTAAATTTTAAATTTTTAAATAAAACTTAATGCTGTGATTGATTAGTGTTACAGCTTTTTATGAATAGTAAATTAATGTTAAAAATATTTAAAAGAATCAACTGTTTTTATAAACGCTACAACACAAGAGGAGATGTTGAATGAAATTCAAAGATATATGTATAATGAGTAAGTGAAAGTCGTTTATTAGAAACTGATACGGTTTGAAGTGGAGGATGAGATAATAAACATTGGATATGGCTTTAGTTTTCACATGAAATAAATTATGCATTTAATTTCACAATTTCTTCTTTATTGTTGCTGATTTTCTTTTTCTCCTGAGACAGAAGTTCTTGGAAAATGTTAACAAAGGGATAATAAATGTAAAAAAAAAGCTGACAACTCTCCTGCTCCTGCACCCGCTCCAGTCCTTCTTTGACCTTGTTCCTCCCTGTCTCTTTGGCACTCAGGAAAACTCTACAGTTGGCCAGACTGTTAAAGGACAAAGCAGTGGAGGCTCAGGCATGCTACAGTCTGGGCAACACCTACACACTTCTGCAAGACTACGAGAGAGCCATAGATTATCACCTCAAACATCTGGTCATCGCTCAGGACCTAAATGACCGGTACGACAACAGCTCCATGTGTTGCTCGCTTTCCTCTGACTTTGTTTGAAACCTACCAACCAAGGTGGTCTAAACTGAGAAGAATTTTGTGGTGTTGCAATGAACACCTAGAAGACTAAAGTGGAATGGGCTTTTAAAGCCTTTAATGTCAGAATTGCACAAACATACAGTCTATATTTGAAACATTTCTTTAGGTACAACATTGCTAGGTTTCTTAAAGAAGATAAGATTAGTCAAACCTACAGATGAACCTTATCCTGCTGTATTTTTGTAAAACTCATTATTAATTTCTAACACTGGAGTAAAGATGCATAAGGGAAATAAATGGACTTTTAAACGTATTGAAAAAGATTTCCTAAATGCAACTACAACAAAGCAAAACCTGAGAATTGTGTTTGCTCTGTAAAATCTATGCACATATTTTAGATTGTTTTTATGATTAGGACTTGTTCTTGCACAACGTCAGTTATAGTTGTTAAGCCGGTTTTCCTCTGTATCTCCCTGCAGAGTGGGTGAAGGAAGAGCGTACTGGAGCTTAGGAAATGCCCACACCGCCCTGGGGAATCATGAGCGCGCTATGTTCTTTGCTGAGAAACATCTGGAAATTGCCAAAGAGGTGTGTGTTTTTACTTTCCATTTCATAGTTGTACTCAAATATTTATGTAGCAACAACCCCATCTAGTGGTTATAAAGTAAACTGCACGAAAAAACTGAACAGCAGCAGCTTATTTCAACCAGTTGTCTTTGTTCAATTTTTAACGGTGCAGACTGGAGATAAGAGTAGCGAAGTGACCGCCAGGATGAACTTATCCGACTTGCGGCTCGTTGTTAACCTGAAGTTAAACTCCAACTTGAATCACATGTTCAGCAACACCAACAGCTCTGGTGTGGCAGAAAACGTTCAGGGTTACATCAACCTGCCAGGTAATTAATGCTTCTCAGAGTATTGTGCTTTAACATTCAAATGCTTTCAGCTTCATTTTCTAGTAGGGAATCTGCCAGAAATTTGATTTCTGAAAGCTTTTATTTTTGATGTGATGTATTACAGGAAATCCTTCCTGCCCACAGCCATCATTATCTACAACAACTCCTTAAAGAATTGATTATATGAGCTATACCAACACTTAATTTCCCTCTGGGATCAATAAAGTATTTTTGAATTGAATTGAATTGAATTGAATTTCTTATCCGCTTGTAAAAAGGGAGTCAAACATTTTTAAAATTTACTAGGTTCAGTTTTCTTTTTGTTTTAGAATGCAAGTCATCTTTGAGGAGTAAAGGGAGTGCAGAAAACCTGGAACATAGTCAGAGTCCTGATAAAACTGAAAAAGTAGAGTCGCATCAGGTATGCATAAGATCCCTTACTAGATTACTTGATGACAGTGATTGGACTAAGCGATCTGTCTTGAAGAATATGTGGTTAAAAGACACCTTTGTGTACCCAGGACTGGGAGGAGCATCTGTTTCCTGGCTCATCAAAAAACATGATAAAGGCATCTACCAAACTTTTTCTCTTCCACCGACTGAAGAGCAAGAAGCAAAAGAACAGCAAATCTAAAGAGCACTTGGAAAACTCCAGTGAGCACGCAGTCTCTGATCAAGATTCACTCGTGTCTTCTAAGGTACTTCTCAGTTGCAAAAATCGATTATGACCCATAGTTTTTAGTTTTAGAATCCATTGCTAATTTGCAGTAATTGACTTAAAAAGAGAAATGTGACTAATTCACATTTCTTCACATTTTCAAGATAATCCGCTTCATGTTGGGTCAGAACAATGGAAGGAAGTAATGTGACAGCGTAGGAAGATCCTTTCTGACTCACATTTCTGTTTGTGCAAAACAACAATTGATTTGAATTAAATCCCAAATGCCACAATTACTGGGACGTAACAACACCATCTGTAATAAACAGAACTGAAACATTTTTTTATTATAAATCTATTTTTGTGGGGGGGGGGGGTTCTTACGATTGTTACTAAACCTGTTTATTTTTGTCCTAACACCATAGTCGACGCCACACGATACCATAGGGGAGGACAGCTTTTTCGACCTCCTCTCCCGTTTCCAGGGGAACAGAATGGACGACCAAAGGTGTACACTGGAAGGCCAGAGCCTACCCTCCGTCCAACCCTCCCCTTCCTCTACCCTACCTGTAGCTGAGGAGAAATGTGAGTGTGCCCTGTGTTTCCATTACCATATGTAAGGACATTTATATTGTGAATGATCAGACACATGCCAAAGAAATCTGGTTCAGGATCATTTTTCTTTTTTCCCTCATTGAATGTAAAAGATGCATTTGAAATATTACCTACCTTAGAGAAGGCATTGCAACACCGGCACATATGGTATGAATGTAAACAGTTTAGCGCTGTGCTTGTTTATTCCTGTGTATTGTTTGTCAGACATCATAAAGTAATACTCCACCCAAAGTCATTCTGCTTTCATCTTTGAGTGAGTCTGCATTATTTGACTCTGTATAAATGAATCTTAACTCATTGCTGTATTTTGGGTGAAATATTAAGTTAGAAAATTATTGTAGTCAAAGAGAAGTTGAACATAAGTTCTCCTACTTTCCCCTCTTAATTACAAAGTGTTGTCTGAGCAATTAATAGGCAATGAGTGTTTACTTACCTTCGATAGTTTAATGTTTTTAGGTATTTCAAAGCACGAAACTCCATCACAGGATCCTGGTCATTTCCTGGAGCTGCTGGCCAACTCCCAGGCCCGTCGTCTGGACGACCAGCGAGTCAGCCTAAACCAGTTTCCTGGCTTGCGTCTCAGCAGCTGCAACCAGCCTCATACACCCTCCACCTCCAACATAGACCAATCCCAGTCTCAAGGTAATAGAAGTGGGCTTAATCCATAGTAGGGAGACTTTCTGGTGACATTGTTCACATTAAGATAACTGTTGATTTTGTCTTTACAGCACTAATCTCCAATGCAGATACTCCTCGCGCACCCACCCTCTACAACCATCTCGAGAACGACGCTGAAGGGCCAGAGGGAGATGAAGTCTTTTTCGACATGTTAGTGAAGTGTCAGGTAAGGTAGAAACCCAATTCTCTAAGAAACAACAGGCGTTATATTGATTCAATGACATGTCACTTCTGTCTCTGGAAGGTCTCCTTTTTTATATCAAATGAAACATAAAATTAACAAATATGACGTAGGTTTTCTAGCCACAAACTAATTGTTTTTACTGTTTATAGATTAGGTATCTCACAAATGTTATATGAAATTAAATACTAATATTAATAATGTAAGGGAGTAATAAAAAAATGACTTGAAAACTTAGTGGGTTGCTTTTTTGCGTACAGTGGGGCAAAAAAGTATTTGGTAGCAACGGATTGAGTAAGTTGTCCCACTCCAAGTTGTTCAAAACTCCTATCCATCAGTGAGAGCCTTGAAAATGAAACGTGGCTGGATCTTCCAGCATGACAATGATCCCAAACACACCGCCCGGGCAAAGGAGGAGTGGCTACTTAAAAAGCATTTCAAGGTTCTGGAGTGGCCCATCCAGTATCCAGACTTCAATCCAATATAGAATCTGTAGAGGGAGTTTAAAGTCCATGTTGCCCAGCGACGGCCCCAAAACATCACAGCTCTAGAGAAGATCTGCTTGGAAGAATGGGCCAAAATACCAGCTACAGTGTGTGCCAACCTGGTGAAGACCTTCAGGAAACGTTTGTAATGTTACCTTGGTTGGCAATGATAGAGGTCAAAGTATTGAGGTGAACGTTTGCTATTGACCAAATACTTATTTTCTGCACCATTATACCATAAATTCTTTAAAAAACATACAATGTGATTTCCTGGATTATTATTATTATTGTTTTTTATTTTACATTCTGTCTCACAGTTGAAGTGTACCTGTGTTGAAAATTATAGACCTCATCTTTTTGAGTGGGACAATTTGCACAATCGTTGGCTCCCAAATACTTATTGCCCCACTGTATCTCCTGATACATTAGTACATCTGCAGGAATCTAGGCATTTTGGAATGTTGTGTAGATAATTAAAATTTAAATAAAATCTTCTATGAGGTTTGAGTTGTTGGCCATTATGAAAGCTTAATGTTGATCCTTGAGCCTTTGGAAAACCTGCTTTTTTATGGTTTTGGGATCATTATCATGTTAGGTGGTTCAAACTTTGACAGTATTTGAATTTTAGTTTATTTATGGTGGGGTTGAAGAATTTAGATTTAATACCGGTTTCATTTTTTTCTCCACTCTCTTAGTGCAATACACCATACTTGACCGTTGTTAAAGTGTTACGTTTGTAATCCTCAACTTGAGTCCTCTTAAATTATTTTTTTTTGTCATTATGGCCGAATAGCTAATTTCTTGTCTAATCTGACCATAAAACGTCTATTCTGAATAGAACTGTCTTATCTATGGTGGTCAGCTGCAAACCTTTGACATGCATTAATATGTTGAATGTTCATTTTTTTTGTTTTTTGGCCTTCTGGAGCTGTGGTTTGGGGATAATTCTTAAACAATCTACTGAATTTCCTTTTATCTTGGGTGACCACTGGAGTCATATGATTGACATTTGTGCATAGTTTAGACCATAAATGCTCATTTTGTAATTTATTATTTCAAATTTTATTGTTTTATGGGCCCTAAAGAAGAAAAAAGAAATCTGCACAGTTGGTAGCTCTGTTGCCTTGCAGCAAGAAGGTCCTGGGTTCAAACCCCAGCCTTTCTGCATGGAGTTTGTATGTTCTCCCTGTGCATGCGTGAGCTCCCTCCAGGTACTCCTGCTTCCTCCCACAGTCCAAAAACAAGACCGTTGGGTTATTTGGTGTCTCTAAATTGCACTTAGGTACAAGTGTGTGTGTAGGTGTGTGTGTGTGTGTACATGTATAGCTATACTTGTGTGGACCAGTTAGGTTTAGAGGTATGGTGTGAATTAGGTTTAGGTTAGGGTTAGGCATGTATCACTTATGGTTAGGGAAAGTGTCTGGGTTAGGCATAGTAAAATCATTGGAAGTCAATACAATGTCAACACAAGTATAGCAAGACGTGTGTGTATGTGTGTGTCCATGGTTGTTTGTCGTCTGTTGCCCTGTGTTGGACTGGTGACCTGTCCAGGGTGTACCCCGCCTCTCGCCAGATGAATGCTAGAGATAAGCACCAGCCCCCCCGCAACCCTGCAGAGGGTATAAATAAAGGATGGATGGGGCCCTAAAGAATTTCCAAAAATATGAATATCTAGAATATTAAAATATTTTCTCAATTCATGATTAATTTTAAGTTTTCAATGTTTGCCAGAAACATTAACTTTGATATTTTCAAAATGTTTTGTTCATTTATTTAGTCCCATGGTCATCTAAAAATCCCTGTATTTTTAAAACTGAACATTGCTTAATTTTTTTTGCTTAATTAGTTTTCTTATGTTGTCCTTTATTTTTTTTAAGCCCAACTATTGTCTTTTAGCTAAAACAGTGATGTTAACTCCACAGGGCTCCAGACTGAATGATCAGCGGTGCGCTGCTCCATCTTCTGCAACTAAGGGCCCAACTGTTCCAAATGAGGAATTTTTCAGTCTCATCCTGCGTTCCCAGTCCAACCGGATGGAAGAGCAGCGGGTCCAAGCTCCCGCTGGAGTCACTCCGACAAAACCAGGCTGACTGCATGCAGAGACTCAGTCTTTTCTATTGTTCTGATAACATTCCTAAAAGTTGATGTGGACTACATAAATCTCATGAAGGAATCAGAATTTCAGAAATGGCTAAAGGAGAACTGTAAACGGAGTTCTTGAAGAATTTCAACCTTTGTTTGTCCTTGCAATAGAGGGCCTTCATTTTCAGTCACAAGTGCAGTTCTTCCCAGTGATGTCTGCTCACTTTGGAGGATAACATCAAAACGATTCATTATGGAATATTGCTACGTTACAGATTTTTTTTAAATTACATATAGAATATTTTGTGAGCCTTTAGTTTCATATGATGGCAAATTGAAAAAGAGCATGGCCCACCTTGCACATTTTACAGTTTTATTTGAGGTGGCTGCCCTCAGATCGGCCTAACAGCGACTTCTCCCGCTGGGCTCAAACTGCTCGTCTTAACTAGAGAAAAATAGAGGCCAAAATGCTGCGATGCTGCTGGGCAGTGGAGCCAGTTACATACCAGTTTGTGTCTATTACTTTTTCCCCCTAATTTCACTGTTAAAGGTTGTAACTGTTCATTTTATCACTATAAAATTTAATCTTTGTATGCATTGTAACAACTTTACAGAAGATTAACCAGTGTGTTGTAGGGAAAATGGATTTTATACTAAATCTTTCTCCTGACAATGGAGGAATAAAATCTTACACATTTTACATTTCAGAATCTTTGATTCATTTTTGTGTACAACAGTGTGTTTCTCCAAAGTTACATACTTTGTACAAACATTTACATTTTTTATCTATAATATCGTTACATTTAGGTTTATTTACAAGATGATTTCAGGTCCAGTACATCATGTTTGACCCCAGACCAGAGTTTATTATTTTCCAGGTCTGTCTTTAACCCTCACCTTTATGTTCCTTAACTTGATAAAAGTTGGATATGCAAGTTTGTATACATTGATTTAATCCACTTGCAGGAGTTCCAGCAGTGTAAAGTGCTCGGTAATTGTATTCCCTAAGCCTCTGATGTCAGCCTATCTTGATCGTTGTTGCATCTGAAATGAAGGAAAAATGGCGCCGCTTAATGTTTTGTAAGAGCTGTTTATGAGTGACTACATTTAAAGAAGTGCAATGATATCTATCATGGTGACTGTATACAGCTACAATCAAAAATATCCCAACCCCCATTCCTCAAGACACTCTAGGGATGTAGAAAGATGACTATGATGAAACCTCGCTGAACAACATTTGATACATATTTTAGTGGTTTTTCTTTTTGCCAATGGAAGTTGTCAAAACATCCACAGATTTACAGTAAATCCAATGACTAACAAGGCCCCCTCTAGGATGCTTTGGTTGATTTCGGGTGTGCTTTAATGGCCAAGGTTTAAATCCATTATTCCAGGTTCATGATCAACACTGCCCTGTGGTGTGGAAAAGTAGCCCCACATCATGAAATACCCACCTCCATGCTAGTCTAGGAGGTTGATGTTCTTCTACTCAGTATTTCCAATCCGTTCCAGTTTGGTTCATTAGTTCTCTTTGCCAAAACTCTGCAGGTGATATTCCTTGTGGCCAGAATTGTGTTTGAGTTGGATTATAAAGTTCTTGTTTATTACTGCATGTCATGAAGTCTCCACTGAAGCCTTTATACCAGCCTTTATCAGGTCATCCTGTTCATCTCTAGTTTCACATTCTTTACTAAAGGGCTAAAATATCTGATACAATTATGAGCTTTCTTCCCAGGCAGGCAGGTTTTCCGCTCCTTGTATTTGCTCCCAATGATTGTTTGTTTGTGGAAATTCCTTTGTCTTTATCATGACTGCAATTCACCTTCATAAATCAATCAGAGCTGAAGCAAATTAAGGGTCATTGTAGAGTTCCCAAAGGCTTAATTATATTTCAGTTCTCTTTAGGCCTTAAAACAGCCATGGTGTTGAACAAAAGCAATGTTCCTACAGAGTCTGGAAAAGTATGGAATTTAAGTATGGAAATAGTTTGAGTATGTAAAAAGTAAATCCAGATTTTATACTCCATCCTATTTGTTTAAACGTCTGCCCACAGTCTACCTGCCATTAATTCATCATCAACCTTTTGAAGTTATACAAAATGGGATGAGAGGACTGAGCTCTAGAAAATTGAGTCTAGGATAGTTTGGATTTTTTGAAAATGGAAAGAACCCCTAAATTATGAATATTTAGATTGAAACTGAATATGAAAATACATATTAAAAGAACAAATGTTTATCTGATCCTACCTGTTAATGCAGCAGCTGAAGAGGCAGCTCTTGCTCTTTTCAAGTCTGTAAACTCCTGAATTTGGCAGATCTTTACATACTGAGAGAAATTTCTGCAGGTCTGATATTTGGACTCCATTCTCCTGCTGCTTCTAAATAAGGGCAATCAAAAGGGGGGGGAAACTTCAGTGTCAGAATAGCTGTTATGGTTTAAAGACGCGAAGAAAGGATAAAATCAGATAGCTATGCAACAACTTCTAATAAATAGTGGGGAGAGTTACAAATTGTGCATTTCTAGCTGTCCTTACCTTAACTGTGTAGTATGTGTCTGTGATTATTGTGATGAAGAGACTGAGGATCATGTAGATAAACAGCGACACAAAGGTATAGAGGTAGACCCTGGTGAAAATCCACACCAGGCTGCTCTTCTGCTTCATGTCTTTAAAGGTGGGGAACATGTCGTCTCCGTTGATCAATGAGAACAAACACTCTGACACGGTGTTTAAGCTCCGGAACTTAAAAATCAGTTTTTCAGGTCAGAATGAAAGACTTTGAAATATGTTAAGTTTCTGTTTTAAAGGAATCCAAATGTATAAAACTGTGTTGTTACCTTTTCATGATATGGGCCAATCACGATCCAGCCACAAAAACAGTAGCTTATGTATATAATTCCAGCACAGCAGATGAAACGAATAACATTTGGAAAAGCTGCCCGGAGTGTCAAAATGAGAATCTATAGTAAAAAAAAAAAAAAAAAGAATAATTTAGGAAAGATAAGTTTTAAGGTTAACTTTTTTTTTAAACAGTTACAGCAAATCTTACCAAATACATTTTAATATTCATAGGATAAAGATTGTTGACTACTGTAATCCGGTTACGGTTGGTATAGTCTAAATATATTTTACTGTGAGAAAAGTTCCTCTTCAAGAAGACATTTTTATATATGCTGGTAGAAGCAGCATAGTTTTGTTCTAGGGGAGGTTAAACTGACTTCTACCAGTAGTTCAGATTCAGAACAAACCATAGATTTTAAAAAGAGTAAGCACTCCTAAGTATAGCAGATTTGGGAGAGAAAAATATGAGTGAAACCTCTCTAAACATCTCTGGTGTGGATCTTATTTCATTTATCGTAACAAAAAGAAAATAAACATTGACACATGACAATATGTTGCACTGCAATTCTTTCCTTTAATAACTGGAATGTATTCTTCTGCAGTGACTGTTTGCACATGTTCTTAACTTTTCTAAAGAACTTCACCATGGCTCAAGATTGAGGTGAAATGTTTTTTTTTTATTCTGCAGCTGATGTTCAGATCAAAAACTGCCCGTTTAAACACCTGTTCTGCTAGTGTGGAGCTTGGTCAACTTAATAAAAGAACGTTAATGCATGAGTAGTTGCAGGGGCTGCAGAACATGTATAAAATGGGTCGGAGCCCATCAGTTGCGAAAATATGACAACTTTTTACATTTCTGTTTAAATTCCCTGGTGCATTCAAATTAAATCAAACACTAGATTATTTATGTCAAAATAACACAAATGAATGATTTTTTTTAAATGATCAAATTTCATCAAAGTTGTAGTCAGAACTTCTCTGGCAATTTTACAAATTTTACCTTTTTTTTTTCTGTAAACTGATCAAATCTGACCAAAACTTCAGTTTTATACTGGTCACTTTTGAAAGTGGTCCAATGTAATAAACTGAAACACAACCTCATGTCGAAGCACAATAAAAAAACCAAGGATAACTGGACAGTTTTTTTTTTTTTTTCATCCTTAGTAGCTATTCCAGGTTGGTGGTTTAGTAAACTGTCACTGACCAGGCCAACAAACTTAAAAGGAACAAAATAAGACTAAATAGAATTAGCTGGATCAATTTCCTTCTCTCTTTTTTTTTTTTTCTCTCAAAATTTGAAATGGTCACGAAGACTTTATGGCCAAGTCTAAAGACTTATTGCAAACTTGGTGATATCACAAATATTAATATGGAAGTAAATTGAGCCTACATCTTCTTGGAGTTCAAACAAACGGGACTATATGTGCACCCACTGTGAGCTGGAGTCTTCTTGGAGACTGTTAGGTTAATTGCTTACTCTAAAATTGCCCATTAGGTGTGAGTGTGTGTATGCACGGTTGTTTGTCTTGTGTGTTTGTGTTGCCCATGTGGGTCGATTGGTGACCCACTCGGGGTGTACCCCACCCCTCGCCCAATGACCATTGAAGGTAGCCACAAGCCTCCCATGACCCTGCTCATAAAAGTGGGTATAGACAATGGAAGGATTAGGTTTAGTTTCAACTGCCACACTTACATTATACTTCTTGAAGTAGCCCATGTAGCGGATGACACCGATCCAAACAAACATGGTGCCTGTGCCCAGGAAGATGCTACACACATCGTAGCTTGTAAGGACCTGTAAGAAAGATTGAATAGATAACCTGACATACCTCAATATAAAGAAAGCTCTGATTGGTCTGATTCTAAAGAACTCCTCATTACCTTCGACTCAATCTCTATCTTGAGAATGGAGCCTATGATGGTCAGTGTGTCGCTGACGATTATCAGGATGTACCAGCCGCTCACGAACTCAAACTTGTCTGACCATGGCACATTTTTACCAGAGTGCGTTTTGCAATGGTGGACGTACTCCTGTTTACAACATAAAATGTTTTTTTTGGGGGGGGTTTCAACACGCTCTGAGAAAACCGGCAGTAGAATTCACTAGGAGGCAACTTTTCAATTCATTGTTACAAAGACAAATCCACATGAGTCAAAAAAAGAAAGCACTAAGAAGTCTGTTAAGCTTAATAAATATTAGGCCACTCCCTGCTGATTACATTAAAACCAGACAGCTCATGTGTGACTTAAAGTAATCCTATTAACCTTTGAGAGTTCTAAGTTAAACAAGCCTGAACAAAGTCAGAAGTCTGTGTTATCATGGTAGTAATGTTTGACATTCTCTAGATCATTGGGGCAACTGAGGTTGAATTTAGAGTTTCATCTGTTAACATCTGCCAGAAGCACCACCCATTCACTGAATCTTGCCCTGATTTCCTTTACATACATCTTTTCAGTAACACACTGAATTATACTGACTAACAATCTTTTTAAAAGCTCTTGATTAGCATAAAAAAAGAAGTAAATATCAAATAACTACTCCCGACTGTCCAATAATCTAAACTGTGCTAAATTAGTAATCTGCTGGATTTAAGCAATTTAAAGCTTTTTTTTTCAACCAACTTGTGATTTATTGTTGCTGAGAATACTACATTTTTGTCATACTTTGTTTTTAATTTAGTAAACATCAGATGATGATTAGGAATGACTGAATACTAAAGAAAGGGCAGGAATCTGGTCTAATCTTTTATTTTTGCTTGATTCAAAACTTCCTGTTTTGTGAAACCTGTAGCACATTTCTTCTTGTTTAAGATCAATACATTGTTTGTAAGGGACTAAAACAAAGTTTACAAAAGTTATTTTGATTGTATTATGGATAGAAAATTAACAATGGCCAATCCTTAGAGAAATCCCTGACTTGTTATTGGCCAGTAATCGCCTGATCGGTGCATCTCTACTAAATATATTCAGCTATGAATGAGCAGGATCTGAATTGAAATAGCTTCTGCACATTTATGCCTGCGAAAGCATTTTCCATTAACGTGAAAACAAATAAAAAGCTCTTTTTTTTCTGAATTAACAGGTTAATTTTTGCAAAAAAATGTTTTAAAGATGTTTTTTTCTGAAATTAATGAGATAATGATGACAAAAAATAAATGTTATACTTCTGCAGTGTTTTTATGAGATGATCTATACCTGTAGGCATTATTTACTGGCTAAGTAAGACAAACTCAAACATGGCCCATTTCCGTCCATCCATCCATTATCTATACCACTTAACCTTGAAGGTTCACAGGGGGTCTGGTGCCTATCTCCAGCGGTCATTTGGCGAAAGGCGGGGTGCACCCTGGACAGGTCCTGTTTGTTGAGTTTAATTTACTTTTTTCTTTGTTTTGGGATTGAGAAACTGGGAAATACTCCTCGCACTGAACAATATAGATGGGATTATAATTAGTTGGTTGACTTTGCGCAGACACCTGAGGAGTTTGCACCTGTTGAGGTGTAAAGCCGCATCGAATTTTCTGCCCCTGTTTTTTCTGCACCAAGCTTATCTTGTTAATTCAGAAAAAACAAGCTTTTTATAATTTTTTTCAACTGAATGCAATACGTTTCTGAATATGCCATTACATGGTCCAATTAAAGGTTTTTTACTCACAAACATCAGCAGAATTCCTTTTATCACTGAGCGTGTGCAGAGTGCAAAGGAGGCGATGCAGGTTATCACGATGAGGCAGTCGAACATCACAGTCAGGTATGTCTTTCTTGCAGCTGAAGGAATGAATTGGAAAACAAAGCATCCGTTTCGGTCTCAGGCTATAGGACTGTTACATGGACGAGTGTGTGCTCAGACCAGTTTGGTGAACATACAGGCTCCAGTTACTTTCCAGTCTTTGCATTCATTGATGTCCACATCTGTTTCCAGGTCGACTTTCATTCTGCCACTGTGAGCCTGATTGTTGAAAGTAATCTGTGAAGTCAACAGACGTTTCTCAGCTTATTATTATTTTTCAAAAAACAAAAACCGCAATCTTTAATTAAACCTAAGAAAGAAAAATAGTCTTTCCTAACTCAATCTGGGTATTATATTAAAGCTTAATGACGTCAGTTTTGAGTATTTCCAATGCCAGCTACTTCTTTTTACTGAGGTAAAAAAAAAGACAAGTTAGATGACGTACAATGACAGTGAAGTCATAGCAGTCAGGAAGCTCTCGATATCTGACGGTTTGCAAATTGATGGCCTTGACAACAAATGTGATCTTCACAGAGAGCAGCCTGGTTGGGGAAAACAGGAAGATGAACTCGCGGAACAAAAAAACTACATATAACAAGTGAGTTACGAGATATTTCTTGAACTTAAAAGGCACATGAACATTTCTCACCAACCTTTTAAAATGCAGTTCAAAGTTCGGAAGCATGTCACGTTCTGATAGGGGAATGACTGGATAGACTTCAAGGCATTCTGTTACGGAGAGGGAACAAACGCATGATTATTCATAAGGGTTCTTTGTTGTTGCTATTTTCTACATTGTAGAACAACTGTAAGACGCATTCATCTAAAACACTAGGTCCAGCATGCTAATAAGTTAACTTTGTTTTTCTTTCTCTCTGTGCTCATACTCTTCCTGGGTGTAGCTTTAATAGATAAGGAGGCCAGGTTGTACTGGCTTTTTTTTTCTTCCTCGTCTACAATCCTGTAGTTCCTGGATATAAGTTTTCTTGGCAAGTTATGACGGTCTGATTTACAGAGCCACCACTCAAACTGTTGAAGGTAAAACAGAATAGATGTCCTCTTTTGAAGTATTGCTCACATGAGCTCTTTTTAAGACTTCCTCACACTTATAAGGAAACTCCTATGATGCAATTATAATCAGTAGGAAGGGTAATTCCTCAGTTTCTTTTCCTGAGATTTGTGGTACTTAACTTGTGATGACTGATTTTTAGCATTTTTGGGGTTCCGTTTAGTTAAAATAGTTCAGTGAGAGAAACTTAGATAAGTTACTCCAGTGTCTGAAAAAGGCCATTTACTATGTATAACCACAGCTGATCTCAAGAAAAGAAAGTCTACTTATTTATTGCTTTTTGAGGTTAAATATAGTTTCAGTGCAATGACTAGTCAAGTATTTATTCTTTTTTGTGAAGTGCATTTTATTCTAATCTTCAAACCTAAAAGCTCCTGACAAAGCAAGACTGTGAAGCAGCAACTGTCTGCTTAATAAGGAACCGCTAAAAATGACGCAAAACCTCATTCCTTTTTTTTTGGATTAGTTGTCACTAGTAACAATGTCTGTTCACAACACCACCCTCGTGTTTAAGATGACTCATGAAGAAATTCTTTGTTTTACATGGAATGAAAACCCTAATATTTTCTGGTGGAAAGCAGGTCTATCATCACTAAAAAGTTAATTCAATTACACTACCAAAAAGTAAATGCAAATATAGATTAATTAGTGACATATTTCAAGCATTTCTGTTATTTTTGATGATTACAGCTCACAACTAATGAAATACCTAAAATTCTGTTTTTTAATATGAGAAGAAGGCACATTTAATCAGAAGTAAATTGCATCATCCTTATTGGCCAGGTTTGTGCATGCAAGCAAAGAATCTCACTTCAGTTTCACACACTCTCAGCGTACAGATAGTTAAGTATAAATATAAAAACTTAAGGAGACATATAGTTTAATAAAGTATAATTAAAAGAAGTGTATTTAAATACAGAAATGTCTGCCTGTTAAATATACAGTGGCTTGCAAAAGTATTTGGCCCCCTTGAACTTTTCCACATTTTGTCACATTACAGCCACAAACATGAATCAGTTTTATTGGAATTCCACGTGAAAGACCAAAACAAAGTGGTGTACACGTGAGAAGTGGAACAAAAATCATACATGATTCCAAACATTTTTTTACAAATAAATAACTGAAAAGTGGGGTGTGCGTAATTATTCAGCCCCCTTTGGTCTGAGTGCAGTCAGTTGCCCATAGACATTGTCTGATGAGTGCTAATGACTAAATAGAGTGTACCTGTGTGTAATCTAATGTCAGTACAAATACAGCTGCCCTGTGACGGCCTCAGAGGTTGTCTAAGAGAATGTTGGGAGCAACAACACCATGAAGTCCAAAGAACACACCAGACAGGTCAGGGATAAAGTTATTGAGAAATTTAAAGCAGGCTTAGGCTACAAAAAGATTTCCCAAGCCTTGAACATCCCATGGAGCACTGTTCAAGCGATCATTCAGAAATGGAAGGAGTATGGCACAACTGTAAACCTACCAAGACAAGGCCGTCCACCTAAACTCACAGACCGAACAAGGAGAGCGCTGATCAGAAATGCAGCCAAGAGGCCCATGGTGACTCTGGACGAGCTGCAGAGATCTACAGCTCAGGTGGGGGAATCTGTCCATAGGACAAATATTAGTGGTGCACTGCACAAAGTTGGCCTTTATGGAAGAGTGGCAAGAAGAAAGCCATTATTAAAGGAAAACCAT
This sequence comes from Valencia hispanica, assembly GCA_963556495.2. NCBI lineage: Eukaryota > Metazoa > Chordata > Actinopteri > Cyprinodontiformes > Valenciidae > Valencia > Valencia hispanica. Next base: position 50,049,232 of record OY747705.1, on the reverse strand, counting down.
GAGAAGTCTCGTTTGCAGTTTGCCACAAGCCATGTGGGGGACACAGCAAACATGTGGAAGAAGGTGCTCTGGTCAGATGAGACCGAAATGGAACTTTTTAGCCAAAATGCAAAACGCTATGTGGGGCGGAAAACTAACACTGCACATTACTCTGAACACACCATCCCCACTGTCATATATGGTGGTGGTAGCATCATGCTCTGGGGGTGCTTCTCTTCAGCAGGGACAGGGAAGCTGGTCAGAGTTGATGGGAAGATGGATGGAGCCAAATACAGGGCAACCTTGGAAGAAAACCTCTTAGAGTCTGCAAAAGACTTGAGACTGGGGCGGAGGTTCATCTTCCAGCAGGACAACGACCCTAAACATAAAGCCAGGGCAACAATGGAATGGTTTAAAACAAAACATATCCATGTGTTAGAATGGCCCAGTCAAAGTCCAGATCTAAATCCAATCGAGAATATGTGGCAAGATCTGAAAACTGCTGTTCACAAACACTGTCCATCTAATCTGACTGAGCTGGAGCTGTTTTGCAAAGAAGAATGGGCAAGAAGTTCAGTCTGTAGATGTGCAAAGCTGGTAGAGACATACCCTAAAAGACTGGCAGCTGTAATTGCAGCAAAAGGTGGTTCTGCAAAGTATTGACTCAGGGGGCTGAATAATTACGCACACCCCACTTTTCAGTTATATATTTGTAAAAAATGTTTGGAATCATGTATGATTTTCGTTCCACTTCTCACGTGTACGCCACTTTGTATTGGTCTTTCACGTGGAATTCCAATAAAATGGATACATGTTTGTGGCTGTAATGTGACAAAATGTGGAAAAGTTCAAGGGGGCCGAATACTTTTGCTAGCCACTGTATGGGCTTGTACTGTATAGTTTATGCAATCAATACCTGGGCCTCTTGCATGAAATTCTGGATCAATGAAATGTTGCATGGATGCAATCAACCTGTGGCACTGTTAATGTTTTAAGGAAGCCCAGGTGGCTTGAATATCAGTTCCTAGCTTGTTTGCGTTGTTGGCTGTAGTGTCTCCCCTCATCATCTTGACAATACTCCAAAAATAATGTTTTGGGTTTCATTCAGGGCAATTTGCTGACCAATCAAGCTAATTGATGCCATGTTCATTAAAGCAGGTCCTGGTATTCCTGGCAGTGTGACAAAGTGTGAAGATCTGCTCTAAAAATTAAACCAGTATCTCCTTAAAGCTAGTCAGGGTAGCGAGGCATCTAAAGATAGCTCAATATACTGTGTGATTGCTTTTGAAGCAATGCTATCAGTCACTAATCTCTAGAAGGTGCTTTGCTGAACAACTCACACAAGGCTGTGATTATCTCTGTTGCTTGTGCACCTTTTTCTACCACACTTTTTCCTCCACTCAACATAAAAGTTATGATTTTGCATGTAGAACTCTGAACAGCCATCTTTTAAGTTGATTGAAAATTGGAAAATAAGCTACTATTTTGGGTTCATATATTTATACATCCAACCCCAGAGGGGTCAGTGAAGTGAAGTGTCACCATTAATGGATATCACGGCACATCACTGCTTGCAGCCATTGCATATGTTAAATTTAATTGGCATCAACAATCGTTGATTGCAGCAATGAAAATGCTTACCGGTATCCACATGAGCATCAATTTCAAAGGTTTCAGTTCCCGGGTAGATGCTACCGTTCCTGTAGGAATCCTGACACAGTAGCAGTGGCGTATAGGAAGTGCCATTTTTCTCATATGCATGATTCCCAACAGTGTTGTTTTGCAGAAGTCCATACTGTAAATGGACAATTGGAAACAATTGAAATCTGTTTGACAACAGTTGAGAGGATAATAAAGACACGAGCATCATTGATGAGCAGTTCCATAGACTATGTGAACGACTCTGACAGAACATTATAATCATCATAAATGAAAAACTGAAGGGAGATGAACAAAGTCCAATCCCATGATGACATACAATCTGCAGGCTTTCACATTATATAAGACTCTATAGTGGTAAAATTCTATGAATAATTAACAGTGGCAAAAAAGCAAAAAAATCAGTAATCCCACATGAACCGTTTTCCAAACAATAAATATCTCTCACCTGAGCAATGATGTATTCAATGTGATCATAAACATCAGCTTGTTTGTAAACTGCATAAGTGTCCATGCCTCCATCAACGTAATCTTTCAGGAAAAGGTGCCGGAAAGTCATCAGATTCTCTTCCTTGAAAGTAACAACCATCTGGTTGCTCAGTCCAAAAGATACCAGCTGCAATTACCAAAAAGTTTTTCAGATGAGGTTTGCGACAAGAAATACTGAAGTGCAATTCCGATTGCATCCGAGACAGCTACAAACCTGCATGGTAATTATAGCTATTTTGACAATCTGCAGCATGAGTTTCCAAGGTTTTCGTCCCCGTGCGTAGTATTTCTCACACGGATTCATGAAGTAGTACTTGATCTTCCTTCTGAGGCATTCGACTCTCTCCTCCATGCTCTGACGCTGGTGGTCTTCCCACGAAATGGGATGGTTTGTGTCATGCACGTCACAAGATTCGCTGGACTCTTCCATGTCTAAAATTACTCTGATTTATTCCAAGCAAAGGTGGTATACTGCCATACCTAAAATTGTTAAACAAAAAGCAAATTAACTTTATAATTATAGCTGACTATAATAAAAAATTGTAAGGCAAACTGTCAGCCCATGTAAGAAACGAGGGAACCAAAAGATACGTATGTTTTAGAGCTGCACAATATATTGAATCAGAATTGTCACCACAATTTTAACAAGTAAAACATAGAAGTCACAAAGAACTCCTTAGATGAATTATTCAGAAGACAAAATATTTTAAGTTCCATTCGTTAAAACTCTGTTTGCAAATAGCAAATTTGGCCAGTTAGATGGAATTTCAATGTCTTTTATGCCCACAACATATTTAGATTTTAGTGAACTAGATAGTAAAGCTCAGAGGCAGAAGTGGGGTAATGGGGAATGACGAAAAATTAAAAAGAATTGATATTACCAGTATTCATCAATAACATCCGAATTTCATGTTTCCCCAACATTGAGCAGCCTTAACTGTAATAGTCTTTTATTCAGACCCCATCCATTTTGTACCCCTTGAACCTTTTCACATTCAGACATGATTCAACCACATAATTCAACAGATTATATTAGGATTTTATGTGAGAGACCAACACAAAATAGTTTATTCTAATTGTGACGTGGAACAGAATGAAAACAGAATGAAAAGTGCAATTTGCTCTCACTTAAGAGCACTGTTCAAACCGTCAATTGAGAATGGAAAGAGGATTACATAACCGTGGCCGTTCACCTAAATTGAGCAGCCAGGCAAGTACAAAATTTATCGGAGAAGCAGCCTAGAGGTTACTTGTTTACTCTGGAGGAGCTGCAGAGATCCAAAGCTGAAGTGGGTGAAGCTGTAAACAGTTGCAGTTCTGGAAGTCACTGTTGCTGTTTGTAACAAGCCATGTAGTACACACAGCAAACATGTGGATGAAGGTTCTCTGATCAGATGTAACCAAAACGGATGTTTTTGGCCAACAAGTAAAATGCTGTGTGGCACAACGCTGCACATCACCCCCACAGATAAACATAGGAGACACAAACATAGTAGTGGCAGTATCATGCAATGGGAATTCTTTTTTTTTTTCCTTTTAGCAGGGACAGGGAAGGAGGCCATAAATAATGGAAATATGGAAAGCTTCTGAGGCTGAAAAAATTGTAAAACTGGAGTGAAGTTTCATCTTCTATCAAAGCAGTCACACCAAAATCATATTCATGTTTTAAAATGAGCGACTCCAGATCTAAATCAAACTAAGAATTTATTTCAAGCCTTGGGAATTTAATGCATCTACAAAATATGCAAAGTATGTTCCAATTAGGTTAATTCTCATTGTAATTAAGGGAATTTATTTAGAGGCATCAGAATAAAGGGAGCAAAAACACATGCACGTCATGCATCATTTTCCTGATTGGAATCATTTTCCTTTCACCTCTAAATTGTACAATAATTTAGGTTGCGATTAAAACAATAACAATAAAATACAGAAATTCGTAGTTGTATCGTAACAAAATGTGAAAAAGTTCAAGGGATTTAAACACTTTGGCAAGGCGCTTGAACCAGGCAATAAATTCGCTTATTACAAGAAGATCGATAGAGTTTAAAAACAAAACGTAGCATTATAACAACCCCGGGTTCTAGGTTAACTCTGATACTCTCAGAAAAAACGAAAGAGTAACTATTCACTGAACGTCAGAGTGTAGAAGGACAGGAAACCAGGCCGCATCTAGGCTGAACATACATAATTCATGGCTGTTTACGATCAGAGACATGGACAGATTCCACCGCTGAGACTGAGATTATTTTTCTCGTGTGAAAAAATAAGCGTCCAAGAAGAGAGGGTGAATGTAATAGACCAAAACATGAGCAATAAATATCTTACTTACCAAAGTTCTGCAACTAGTCAATCAATTACCGAAGCACCCGCAGCAGTTTACACGAACCGTGACTAACCTTTGTTTCAATAAAAATGATAGATATATTACGGACATATCTGGTTTAGCGCGAGACTCATGACTGAACTGATTACAGTCGACTAAACTTCCGAGATAATTCAAGCTGCCCAGGTAAATTTATAAGATGGGTTCGACGTCACCGCAAAGCTGGGATCTGATTGGCTTGTACTTCTCCTGGTCAATCAGTTTCCCCGCCTTCTTTTGTAACCCTTGGCAACCAAACAGTCCGACTAACGAGCTGTTGAGTTGAAAGATTGACGAGTTCTACATATGGTTTAAACTGCCGGTAAGATTTATTTGTTTTTATAAAGTCTATGTATTTTCATCACTGTAGCATCAGCAACTGAATCTAGTTTATTTAAGGTAAGCTAGTAATGATAGTTAGCTTTTAGGAGCACAAACTAAAACCTGAATTGTTACAAAACAGCACAGTGGTGAGCAAAACAGCTTAATACTTCATGGCGTTACCTTCTGCTATTTACAAGATACACACTGTTTTGTTTGTTAGCAAATGGTTGTTACTAAAATGGAGTGAATTATTTAATACCTGCAACGTCAAAGTCATTTAATCATTTGGTTGGTGCAAGCTGGGCCTTTACAGAGGAGTGGGGGCAGACGGAAGGGATTCTGGTGAACTCTTTCTGACTACTGTATTAATTTTACTCTATTAGTTCTGATCAGTGAACCAAATTGTATTTATTTATTGTTTAATTGTTGCTCAAGGACAAAAGATGCCCTTAATGCTTCAAGGTATGGCATCGTTGCCTTATATTGTCAACCCTAGGGAAGTATTTATTTTAAGACACTGCAATTTTCTAACAAATAAACATTAAAGTGACCCTGAAGTACTTTATTACTACATTTATTTAATTGACCATGCAAATCTTACGAAGCATTGCAATTCAGGTATGTTCCACCAGATGTCAGCACATGCACTGATAATGTTTATAATTGCCACTGGCTGAGGTCACTGTAGGTTCCAGTCACAACTAGACAGTGATTTTACAAAATGGTTGACAGAAACTGCCTCTCTTGGATAGATGCCGCTCCATCCTCCTTGAATGTGTTGACCCAAAAAACAAAGATGGCTCCTAAGGCGCGGAAGAGGTCAAAAAGTGCAGGCAGTAAAGGGAAAGGTGAGGGTCTGATTATACGACAATATTGAATTCCTGCTTAAAGACTGCTATTATATATGTTGTTATAAGCTACTTTTTTATTGTATTTAAATGTTTACATGCAGGCATTTTCATTCTTTTAAGATGTCTAATGGAGAGTTTAATTCCCCTTTTAGGCAGAAGGAGTCAGTCTTCTACATCACGTGGAAGTACAGGTAAGAGAACCTGGGTTAGGTTGTAATTTTTGCAGCAAAAACAAACTGTTTTATGTTTTAGTATTTATATTGTTCTTTTTTTTTTTATTAAACAATTAGTCCTGTTTGTTAAACTAAGGTCTCTGGTCACAAATAACCGCTTGTTTTTTCTTTAGGCTTTCAAAACACCCTGAACAGAAAAGAATCTTGAATGCCTTAAAAACTGTTTTTTTTTTCTTTTCAAGAACTTTAAGCTGACATGGTATTTCGTTTTACTTGCAACGCAGGACTCTTAGGATTTTTACACTCTTTAATGCAAAGGATTTATAGCTGAACTTTGGATTTAATCTTGAAAACATGCTTTTGATTAAATAAATCATTAGCTGTTTGCATTGTTATGCTATAGGTAATTTTGTCATTTTCCTTAAAATCAGCGTTTACCAAATTCCATTCCTTTTTCCTCAGGAGTTTAAGTCATGAACATATCTATATAGATTTTTTTAGGACTTTCACACATTCCTCAGGGGCTTAGCCAAGCTTTAACTTTACCCTTCCACTTAACCTAAACCCGAGTCTTACCCAAAAAGTCAGTGGTTAATCTTATGTGCTAGCCTTTTAGTTGTGAAATGAAAAAAATAGCTCCTTAGATCATCTGTAATATAGGCCTGTTTACACAATTTTGTTTTGCTTACCCCAAGCAATGTACCTTGTAGAAGTAACCGTACCCCTTAAACTTTATCATATTTTGCCACATTGCAGCCAGAAACCTAATTATATTATCTGGATTTTATGTGATAGACTATCAAAAAATTGTGCTTAATTGTAAAGAGTGAGGAATGTACCATGGCATGGATACAAATCTGAAAAATATGGTGTTTATTTGTATTCAGCTCCTTTTATTTATGATACATGTTATTAAAATCCAGTGAAGTCCGTCAGGAGCTGTTCAGGTACTCTTCAGGAGCTGAAGAGATGTCAGCTCATGTGGGAGAATCTGTTGACACGGCAACCATTTGTTGTGCACTCTACAGGTCTGGCCTTAATGGAAGAGTGGCAAAAAGAACGAGAACAATAAGAAATTAGGAAGAAAATAAGGCTACAAAAGACTTGAGACCCTAAACATACAACCAGAACTACAGAGGAGGGGTTTAGATCAAAGAATAGTCTTGTATTAGAATCCCCTTTTGACTACGGATCTTCATCCAATCTAAGTAATCTTGAGCTATTTTCCAAAGAAAATGGTGCAAAAATGTCTGGCACAAGATGTGAAAACCTGGTGGAGACGTATACCAAAAAAAACTCATAACTGAATTGCAGTGACAAGTTCTGCAGATCATTGAATGAGTGGGAAGAAATATACGTAAACCCCACAGTTGTCTTTTTCCTATCACTTCACAATTACAGTATGAACTACCTTGTGTACGTTTCTCACATAAAATCCCAATAATACAGTTAGCAGTTGTAATATGACAAAATTAAACAAAATGTAATTTATATGAATACTTTTACGACATGCTGTGGGTCGTTTAAAGCCATTAGAAACGTAGAACACAACTCAGGGTTAAACTAATCAGAAACACAAAAAGAGATTGATGTAAATACATAGGTTTTTTTTAGGAGTGTGCTGTCAAGTCTATGGGGAATTAAGCAAGAAGAAAGAGGCCTGACAAGTTTGAATGAGTTTCGGCAGCAGACAACAAATCCAATTTAATTGCATTCTTTGGGGATAAGGGGGTGTACAGTGTGTACATCATATTCTTTTTTCTTTTTTTTTTTTTGCTCCTAAACAAACATTCCCTGTGAACACAAATACCATGGCTGACACATATCTGTGTGAAATGAAGGGTGTAAGTTTCCACTACAATGATTTGGCATGAAGCCTAAGTGGTGTGAGTGGAAAAGGCAGACACGCCCATGGGAAGTGGTTACTCAGCTTTACGTCCTCTCAGCAACCTCGTGGAAAGACTTTGAAGAGGGAGACCACAAGGAGAAGGAAAACTGTTATTATGCAGAGTCCTGTTTACTTTTGTGTTGCCTGGACCGAGCCACGGCTGAGATATGGAGGAGTACGCAGAGATTGCTAGAGCATTGAAGAACAAGACAATCAACCACAACAACATAAAAAAAGGGTGCAGTAGTCATTCAGCAGTATTTTAATATAAGTGACGGTATTGTTAAAAGCGATAGTATTCAACAACAATGGCACTGGACATTGTAGGTCAGCTAATTAAAATGATTGCTTGCTACCCTATCATGTTTGAGGAAGGTCCACCCTGTGAGGGAGGGCAGGTGGGTATTTGACATGAAACATAAGGAAAACAATTATCCATTCTGTATTTGAAACCATGATAATGGTGGTTTTCTTTTCCTTTTTATCTCCATCTTTTATTTCATTCTTTTCAATAGTTTCTTATTTTTAATCTATGATTTATCTGTCTTGTTGCTCTGACTTAGTAAGGTCCACAAGACAACTAAACTAACAGGCTGTGACACAAAGTCAGTAGGTGAGTGATCTCTCACACATCGCTCGGCCATAATCTACGTTGCCTTGGTTCGGACAGTCTGAGTTTATGGAACTGAATCTTGTTTGTGTGATATGCAAAGTTGACTGTCATCACATCACTTAATAGTTGAAAATCGAGTCCTATTTTTCCAAGAGAGAGTAGAATGCCGTCTCTCCAGTGCATCACGCCGATTTCTGCAGAGGAAAGACCTCGGCATGTCAAACCCGCGAAAGCGAAGAGGACAGAGCTTATTCATTTGAATATTGTTTAACGTATTTTTGGAATTGGAAAGTTAGGAAATCATTCCATCCATCCATCCATCCATCACTATCCAAAGCTGGTGACCATAGATGATGGTTGAATGTAGATCGATCAGTTAAATCAAGAGCATTCGCCTTTAGGTTAGGAAATCTCGTTCACTTTCTCCAAACTCGGATAAGTGTGTAGGCTACACTCACACACTCCTTTACACTGTTTCCACAGAATACAGTAGGCCCATTTGTAATGCCAATTTGTTTTAAGGTGAAAAAAACACAAGTCAACACCTTTAGGTGGATCCGTTTTACATTCCTTTTCTCCATCAACTAAAATCATTTCTCTTACTTGGATTATTTTCCTTTGTATCAGAGGTTTCTCAATAATAATAACCCTTCAAGTTAGGAAGATTAAAAAAATGGTTCTGAATTTAATCCTCAAGGTCACCCTGATGATATCTTCCCCCTGGTCCTGACATCTGCCACCCAGGAGCTCTTTGGTTGTATTACCGATGAAGACGTCACGGAGAAGAGCCCTTACAAGCTGCTCAAAAAAGATGACATCGTACAGGACATGAAGACAAGAGCTGCAGTGTCTGATTTCAGCCCAGTAAAACAAATTGTGCTTGTAAGTTTCATCCAGACAAATACACTAAGATTCTACAATAATACATGGATCCTAAAACAAGGAGCTGGTTATAGCTCACTCTCTCTCTCTTTGTCTGATTAAAATTAAAGACATGGTATATGATATCTGCACTTTTAGCACATTACTCTTATTAGACATTAGAGCCTCTTTAGGGGCCGAAACAGTCTCATCAGTCATGAATACATTGTTCATGTTTTTCCAAACCAGATCAATTTAGATCCTACTCCTAAATTTCTTTGATGTCTTGGTGTTTGTCAGCAGATGTTTGTATCATGTAAAATGTATTTGAAAATAAAATGAGCGGCGTAAATTTGGTGTGATTCTTCTCAACAGGATTACCCAGAGGAAGAGATGTTGTTGGTGTTTGATACAGACTTCACGTATGGTCAGAGCTTCTACTTGGTTCTGACACCAGAAGCCAGGGACAGAATGCTTAAAGTGAGCATGCAGCTTTTCTTGTGTTTGTTGTTTTCACAGAACATGTTCAAACACGTGTATTTTTGCCATTTTATGACCAACCCCCCCTCACCAACACATTATAACACTCCAGCGTTTTCTCCTTTAATTTCTTTGTCTTTTCAAATCTGCTACACAATAAGGGTTAATGGTGTTTATAAAGAGTTTATGTTCACCTCTATAACCCAATCTTTTTCTGTCTGGGTTCTGCAGGCCCTAGAGACTGAAGCATCAGATGTGTTTGAGGCTGGAGTCAACAAACCCCCCAAACCAAAGCATTGGATTTCTCTTGGCAGCGAGAAGGAAATAGAGGAGGAATTACTCAAGGAGACGAGAGAAAAGGTATTCGCAAAAGTGAAGAATGCTTATGCATAGTAAAATTAAATCAAAATTATTTCTCCTTAATAAATTTGCTGCCACTGTTCTATCGATTTTGCCTCCTTGTCCTCATCAGCTGAAACTCGCATTAAGAGTGGACCGAACATTTCGATTGCCAGTCTGCTTTTCAGACCGCAACAGCGCAGATGCAAAGGATAGCCACTTGGAGTGTACTTCCTACCAGGACAGTAGATTCAATATCAAGAAACTGCAGAGCGATTGTGGAGTGCAGGCTGTTCCCAAGCTGCAGAGCAGCAGTAGTCAGACACTAAGGTATCATGAGGAATCTTTGCACATAAAATAGATTTCATCTCAAAGGTTCTGGCAGTCTGATAAAAGATACTTCTCATAAAAATATTAAACGGAATGAAAGGAGTCTGACCTGAAACACATGTGGAACAGACAAGATATATGGGTCTTATTAGCTTTCTTTTGTGCACTTGTGTTCACTTTGCAGGTTAGTTCCACAGACCACCTTCACACAGTATGAGCCAAGAGAGTTCAGCATTGAGGAAACAGGAAGCATTCTACAAGATGAGAGCCTAAAGAAGTTTTGTGCCTCACAGATTCCAAGGTAAAGATAAACTGCTTAGACTGGGGATTTATTTTTTCCTATCAAATCCGTAGAGTAAATGATTGTATTCTTTTGATCTGTATTTCAACAAGGAAAATAACCAGTAGTCAATCTCAACCAACTAGATTTGAGAGAGAAAAAATAGTCAAACTCATACTTATTCAGTGACATTGCCTAAGATTGTCATGAACTGGCCATTATGAGCATTAGCACAATCAGTTATTGTATTGCTTTTTGTTCTTAGGATCTTCCATGCTCTGCAGCAAGAAGAGATTATGAATGTGTTTATCGATGACTGGAAAGCTCTGGGGACTGGGCTTGAAGCTGGTGACTGGTCAGGACAGGTGTCTGATAGTCTGGTGCTTCATCAGGCCTTCACAGATCAGAAATACTCCAAGGACAAGAAAATCAGTTGCCTTAACTGGCACCCTACAATACCTGGTAAAGTGCAGCATTTTAAAGTAATTGAGCTCTCTATTAATAACTTTGTTTTTCAGTCAAAAAGAACAGAAAAGTGATGTAATGCAAGAGTTTGTTTGGTGCAAATATGCACTTTAATTACGTCCTACATGCAAAATGATGACCCTTAGGAGTTCATGTATTTTTTGTTTAGATTGTTGCGAACAAAATTGATTTATTGTTTTTATGATGCAGGTGCGATTGCTGTGGCCTTGACAAAGAAAAAGCAGGATCAGTCAGAGGAGTCGGCTTTTTTAGTCTCGAGTCCTGCTCTCATCGTCTTCTACAGCTTCTCTGATCCCTCTAATCCCCAGGTGTGACAAGCAAACGAGAAAACCCTCCGACACCGATGTAAAGAAATCTCTTCCACATCTCTTGGAGAGAAGCTTGAAGAAATTGCACTTTGTCATTCAGGACCATTGTTTGCTGTTGGAAAATTTGAGAGCTCCTATTGATTTGACCACAGGCTCCCAAGCAATAAATCTGAGCTGCTAAAGTAACATAATACCAATTCTGCACTATGTAAATCTACTCTGGAGCATATGTCTTCCATTCCTTCACTGGCTAAAGCAGGGGCTTGTGAGACTTTATACACATATCTGATGAAATGCACTTGATGCTAATGGATTGTTGTATTGTAAGACGAACCTTGCATTAATGGACAATATGGAAGACTGGGGTGAATAAAAAACTGCCATGATGGCTGAATACACCTTGTAAAAGTATTCCTACCCTTTCATCATTGTTCTCTGCAATTAGAGCCACATGCTTCTACCCACTTTCCACATCAAGACACGAAAACCTTTGCATTTTATTCTCTGGAAAATAGCTCAAGCTCAGTAAGATCGCATGGAGATTGTTTATAAACAATTATTTTCAAACCTTGCCACAGGTTCCCGATTTGATTTCAGTCTGGACTTTGACTAGGCCATTCTAATACATGAGCTTGCTTTGATTTAAATCGTTCTATTGACTGTGAGTCTCAGAACATTTGCAGCCTCCCTGCAGTGTTCCTTTCGGGATTCCTGTAATTAGCTTCATCAATCTTCCCATCTACTCTGACCACATTCCCTGTTCTTGCTGAAGCAAAATGATGCTGCCACCACCACCGTGTTTCACTGTGGGGATGATGTAGTTCTTTCACCCACTCAACATTTTGCCTATAGGCCAAAAGGTCTAATTGTTATCTCACCTGACCAGTCAACCAGAAGGTTTGCTTTGTCCCTTACCTGGGTTGTGGCACATTGCATACAGGACTTATTTTGTCTTTCTTTAAACAAATGATTATTTTCAGGGGACCCATTTCATAAAGGCAATAATTGTGGAGTTCATGACTAAAACTTGTCCTGTCAACTTATTCTCCCATCTGAGCTTTTGATCTCTACCGCTCCTACAGAGCTACCATGGACATATAGTGAAGTACACTGAACTTTTAGATCGTAATGTGTGTGAATGCTTTTGCAAAGCACTGTAGATACGTTCCTGTGAAATGCAGTGTTTATATTTTATATGTAATACATTTTCTGGGTTTTTCTTTGTTTTTGTTTCTTTACAGTTTATACTTGAATGCCCAGATGACGTTCTTGCATTCGACTTCTCCCCCTCCAATCCAAATATTATTGCTGGCGGCTGTGTAAATGGCCAGGTGCTCCCCTTTTTTTTTACTGTACAAACCTTCCTGTCTTTTATACCCTTCAAAGTTCACAATTATTTCTTTCTAAACATGGATCTGCTATGTAGCTCACTATAAAATACTAATCTCTTTCAGATTTTAAGTTCATCACTCATATTTAGGTGTTCTGTCCCAGGCTCAGGTGTTGCCCTCTACTGACTGATTTTGTATGTTATTTTGGATGTAATCATGTTTCAGGTTTTGTTATGGGACATCTCTGCTCATGCCACCTACTTACAGGCAGCACACCCTGGCAGTAAAAAGGCTTCAACAAATCCTGACACCTTTGTAAGTACACATTCAGTGTTTATATGAACTGTAAAAATACAAAACTGGATTCAATCAGATTAAACTCTTCTGTCACCAAAATCGTTTCCATTTGCCAAATGACAAAATATTTCAATACATTTTTAGGCTTTTTTTTTCCCCTTTCTTCAAATTTGGAATATTTACTTACATTTTCTTAGTATTTTGTAGAACTGCCTTTAAACTGTATGGCTTGGAGCAGACATCGTGGGTAACCATCCACAAGCTTCACACCACAGTTTGGTGGTATTTTGTGCGACTGAGTCAGTTTTGAAGCCTGCCTTTCTCATACACATTGTTTGAGCTCTACAAACTTCAGTGGGATTATACCCGTTTCACTAGCAGCAAAACACCCACACAACATGGTGGGCTCAGTTGTAATTTAGTTTAATCAGACCAATGGGATGTATGTTCAAAAATTAAGGTGTTGGTCACTGAGTGCATTTTCAAACTTTAATCTGCCTTTTTTGTTACTTTTAAAGTGATGGCTTCTTCATTACTGAGTAGCCTTCCGGATCCTGTCAGGACAGGACTTGTGTTATAATGACATTCTTTCCAGCTTCAACCAGGTTAATACATAGATTTCTGAGAATGAGAGAATGCTCAACAAAAACAACTCTTTGGTCAACTCTATGGTGAATTTTGCTTGTAAAGCTTCTTCAGCAGTGCGATACCCTCATGAAGGGAGTCCAGGTTTCCATTTTCATGCCACCGTGCGTTTGCTGATCGGGAGCTGGTCGTGAGGTGTTAATCACTGCTCGCTAGCCATAGCTATTGTTGCACGAGTGGAAAACCTGCTCAAAATTAGGCAAATTTGCATAGCTCTAGTGTTCAACCTAACAGTCGAACAGAAGAAGCAAAATTGAAGTTTTACTCAACAAAATTAAGAGAACCTCCAATATTCGCTGAGACATTTAGAGAACATTACACAGATTCAGAGCCTTAAGGCTAACTGCACTTTATGCTGTCTTTAAATAGACATATACAGTAGGTCCCCACATTTGCTTTGTGTGTTTTATGATCACTACAGTGGAACAGCTGTCCCTATCCATCCCTCTCCTCACTGCTTTATTCTCCTTTACTCCTACCCTATCAGCCCTCTTCCTTTCTTTATTTCCTTGTTTGCTGTTAATTCTTTAGAGTCAACACAGCACAGTTCACATATGCCAGCTGTTACACAACTCCTCATCTACCACTATAGTTTGTTCCCTTATGCAAGATAACATTCTGGCAAATCAGATCACTTTTCCCTCTGCTGTTTGCAGAGTAAACAATAGCAGTTGTACTGGTTGAAAAGACTTCATTTGGATGTTAGGATGTAAAGATATCTGTTGCTGACCTTCTAGATTAATCACTTCTGTTTAACATGTTTCTGATTGTCTAATCTCAGACAAAGAAAATCTAAATGATCAGATATTATCTTTATCGTGAAGGTAACATGTGTAATGTTTGTTTTTCCCTGCACACATATCAGTAACACTGCAAAAAAAGTGGACTTTGCTTTCAAATATTTCAACGGATTGGAATTCATTGGACTTTTGTGTATTTTGGTATCCCGCTGGAGCATTTTGAATGGCTTTTGTGCTGAATACAATCTGTCTGATTTGATTGATTTGTCAGATTTTACTGTACAGTGGCTTTTTGTGTTTGCTGTCTCTCCAGGACCTCAACGACAACAAAGAGAATAAGACTCCTGTTGTGCGTTTCTGTGCAGTGTCAGCCTTAGAGAGCAGCCACAAAGCCCCAATTACTGATGTGCAGTGGCTGCCGCAAACATTTGAGGTACACAAAAGTTGAAGGATCGAAGGCAATTAAAAAAACAAACATTCTAAACTAAACAGAGCAAGGTTACTAATAAAAAAATGTCCTCTGTTGGCACCTATCCATCTCCTCTGTATGGACAGTGATAATAAATATTTTTATCTCCTGAATTCATCAAGATGAATGAAAAATGTAGGCATCAAAGTTTCCTCAAGGGAAACATTAACATCCTACATTGCCGCCTTCCAAACGTGTTTATACCACTTGAAATCTTTCCACATTTCCATAAACCTCTGTTCCTTTTTTGAGGAATTAGTATTTTAGACAAACATAAAGCATAATTGTAAAGGGGGAGAAAAAGGAACCTTGTTTTTTGTAATTCTTTTACAAATTAAATTCAGTTTATTTTGGTTTTTATTGTATTCAGCCCCCATGAATCAGTTATTTCTAGCACCAAATTTATCTGAACAGTTCTGTAAACAAAATAATTAAATGGCTCAAAGAACTTTTTTTTTTTTTACTTGGCACTGATGCAGACTTGTCTTGATTTTTTTAACTTTCTCTCTGATAAGGTGACCGGGATGGGCTTACCAGTGGAAAACAAAATGAAAGTCTCTGTTCAGATTGTCACCTGCTCTCCTGACTGGTAGGCATTAGGCAGAAGTCCATCTAGAAATCCAACAATTTAATAAACATTGTACATTTTTGGTAAAAAAAAGGAAAAAAGTTTTTAAAGATAGATGTAAAGAAACCCAAGGCACCAACTCGGTCAACACTCAGTGTGTGTTTAAATTTAAACTTCTGATTTTAAGTATTTGTAAGTTACCTTATTTGTAAGGTTTTGAACTCTTTGCCTTATTTTTCTCTATAGCACTCTTCGTTTCTGGGATGTGAGACTTCCAAGTCTGTTTAGCCATACACCTTTGGACAGGAAGCACACTGTAGACCAGAAGACCCCGATGACAACCTGCACTGTCCCTGAAACTTTCAAACATCTTGACAGGACATGGAAACCATTGTTCAGGGTACTTTGGCATTTGGGATTTATTGATAGAAGTAGAACCAAATTGGATTTTAATATACCTTCTGTTCCACATTTAATAAGAATATAAAAAAAGGATAGAAAGATGCAGAGTCAAGAATCTTTTGTCCTGTGTCATTTCTCAGGTTTTACTGCCAAAGATTGATACCAAAGGAGAATACGTTCCTTTGAAGTTCAGCTTTGAACATTACACCTGTAGTACAGGTAAGACAACAGGGGAGAGATTTTATTTTCATTGAGTTTAATACTTTGTGCAATAGAAATGTAGAAATTGTAATTATTTAGCAAAGATTTTGTTCAATTTTGCTTTAAAAGGCTAAATTCAGCGATTTCCAGGGTGGTGCTGTCTTCCTCTATCTGTCTTTCTTCCTTGAGTTTCCCACCACTCTAATAAGAGTCTTTCTTCTGAAATAAGCTCTTTTATGGTAGCAATCACTGTCAGCCCTTTGTAATATCTTGCTCAGAATTCTTGAGGAAGATTGATTGTGTCTCGCCTGGTCAAGAAGAGGCCTGTCTTTGTCTAGCTGAAGGTCTGGCTCCATAAATGCAGCTTTGGTAGCCAGCTAGTTGGGGAGTTAAATTGCTCTGAGTTCATCTTTTTCACTAGCCCCAGGCACTCACTAATTACAATTTTAATGAATCCCAGTATGATGAATATTTTGGTTCAACTTAAGCAGTTTGCCTATCTTATTGACGAGGTATGTCTTTGTTTTCTCCATCTGACTACGATAATTATCCTTTTGCTGTACACCACTGCCAACTGCATTTTGTAGCACAGCAGACAAAGTCCACATGATTTTACACTGCAAATTATTGTCAGCAGGCTTCACGAGGACTATGTAACAGTTAAACAGTTGTGTCCTTGGGCAGTAATGAATCAATTTCTGCCTGTGCAACACAGTCTTACACCTTTCTCCACACAATTTAAATAGAGGTAATGAATTCAAAAAATGTGGGATAGAAATGCACAGAGAAATTATCTGCTGAGCAGAATAACCAGATTTTCTGACCTGACCTGACAAAAATATGATGTTTTCTGGATACTAAGTTTTTACTCAGTTACTGAGTAAAAAAAAAAAGTTACTCACAGTTAGTCATTTTTACTATAATTATGTTGAATTAAATGAATTCAGATGAAGCTGAGAGATGTAAAAAGCTAGTTAAAAGGAAACTAGATGCTGCATTTAAATACATTTGTTTTTTATTTGTTCATGAATTCCTGTAGATTGGGGTGTAATGTGTTGTTTTTTTTTAGATATTTTGGCCTACTTCAAGATGTTAGATAGGGTCTGTTTAAAAGATAGCTTGATTCAAAAGGTCTGACAAGCCTGCGTGGCTAGTGTTAACTTGTTACAGCAATATTTCAAGGTTATGTGAATTAATTGATTAATTGGATATTAGTATCTAGGGAAAATTACATGATTAAGAATCATTAGATGTCAGTGGGGAGGCCTTCCACGTAGTCTCTAGCTGCAATGAGGAGTGTTTTGGTTGACCTTGCAATGAAGACATAACATTGGGAATCTGAAGGCAGAAGCTGCTTACAGAGAGGGCAGACATGGTCTGGAGTGCGAGGGAATTCAAGCTTTGGCCCAGATGGGCTCATGTACAAGACTGGCCATAAGAAAATATTAGAAAATGCCAATCCAGCATCTTCCTTATTTAAAGGAAGAAGATATTTTATTTCCATGACAAACTGAACCAAAAAATGTGAGCTATCACATATAATTAATTAATTTATATTGGGTGGACGGGGGTTACTTTTTTCACATAGGGCCTGGTTGGACAACTTTTTCCCTTAATGAATAAAAACATTTAAAAACTGTGTTTTATATTTAATTGGGCTATATTTGCCTACTATTTAAATCACTTTGATCATCTAAAACTACTTAGGTTGGCAACAAGGAAAAACCGTATGAATTTGTAAGAAAACAAAAGCTATTTCACAGCTGCTGTACATCTGTAAGGTTTCTAGAGGTGATGGGAAAGGATTCTACCAACTCTGGTTATATTTTGCCCTCACCTGTTTCCTTTGCTTTTAGAACCCTCATTCCCAGCTTTTTTCCTCATGCCTCTCATCCTTTTTACCAACCCACTCAGTTGATACTGTATACCCTCCTTATCTTCCTCCCTTTTGTCCTCCTACCATGTCCTTAATGGTGAGAGTGCAAAGCAGACAGCATCAATCCCATCTTTGTTATTTCCCTACATAAACCACTGATGCAAACTGCTCCTCTCTTTTTCTGTTTTCCTAAAGAGCCGTGCTGTCTCTCTTTGTTGGGAGAATGATAATTTACACTTTAACCTTGTTTTCCCACTCAGAAAAAGATGCAGAAAATAAGTGGACAGAGATCCTTCCTGACTACAGCCAACTCAGAATACCCTCGGCTGAAAAACCGAAGACGATGAAAGATGTCAATACCAAATTTTTTGTTGGGACAGAGGTAAAACATTCAAATGTGGAATCAAATCCACAACCCTTGTCTGTATTTCTTTTATATTTTTTCCCCCAAAATTCCCTTCTGTTCACTTTTCTGTGTTTTGTAAAATTACTGTACACACTTTTTGGCCAGATAATGACAGAACATTGGCTATGAATGTTTCAGAGAATATCAGTTAGGTGTAGGTTTATTCTGTGATTAGTTTTCCATAATTTGTGGTATTTTCACTGCCAGAATGGGGAGATTGTTTACACTGACTGGAAACTGGAAAGCGACGAGTCTGGGCGGCCGCACAGTGAGTGGTGTCATATTCCTAGATTGTTTAAAAGGGGGTTAAACAATATATTATTTACTGTCTGCAAGCACTTTGATATCAGACCATGACATTAATAACAATATGCTGAACTATTAAACGTATTGTTTTCCATTTTATAACAATAAATCTGATAACTACATCCCTGGTAAATCACTCTTGTACTTTGGCAGTAATGCAAAATGTAATTACCCTCAGGAAATGTATAGAATTGCTGAGATTTAACTTGTCATCATAATTTATTGTGACTGAGACTGGAAATCATGGTCAGCATTCTGCCAAGTAAAACATGCCTTTTCTCATAATGTGCTGCTGCGCTCCCAGGTGCCAAACCCCTCCTGTGTTTCAACACCCATCATTGGCTGGTGAACACAATGCAGCGGTCTCCATTCTTCAAAGACATTATTTTGACAACAGGAGGATGGAACTTTGCCATTTGGAAAGAGGGAGTCATGGTAACTACACTAAAAACAAGTGCACTGGTCATAAATTATGTGCCCAGTACATACATACACCACACAGGGTTAAGTAGTATGGCCTGCAATATTTAACACTGGAGGAAATTTAAATTTCATATACAGTTCCTCGTTTCTATGCTCCTCTTATCTGGAACAAACTTCCAAATGACTGCAAAGCTGGTGAAAAACTGAGTTCCTTTAAATCAAAGCTAAAAGTTCATCTGTTTAGAGCTGCCTTTGATTAACAGATTGAAAATAACTGGAATATCATAACGGTTGTATGTTTTAATGTTCTTTATGTCTTCAATGTTGTTTTATTGTTGCTTTTATTCTTTCCCCTAATCACCTAAAACAGCTTGAGTTGGCTTGTTGCTGAAAGTGCGATATACAAATAAATTTGCCTTGCATAGCAAAAGTATTCATGCCCCTTGAAATTTTACACGATTTGTCACGTCACCTTGAAACGTGACTATGCGTGAAAAGTAAACAAAGTGTAAAACATTTTGTATGATGTCAAATATCTGGTACTTAACTTCAAAATCATTTAACATACAGTATGTTGCATATTTACAGTAATCTTCCTAACATTTTTACCCATTTTACTCTAAAGCTTTTAGGCAAGTAAACATCATTTAAAGGAGTCATAACCTAGTATTACCTTGGATACCCATGCTCTATTACAGTCTTTCAGGCCCTTCTAAAAAAGAAAAGTTGAAAAAAAGTGAACAAAATGAACACAGAGCTCCTCTGACCCTTATTTCTGAAGGCATTATTGTCTCGCGAGATCTGATGCGATACTTTGGCAGTCGTGGACGGTCATTGTAATAATGCAAATGAGGGGTGCGTTGATTGGTGGCAGGAAGGAGGGGGTTGACACCACAGGTAACGCTTCTGCATATCTAACCCATATCTACTACTCCCGCTAGCATACAATAGCCACATTAGCAGTTAGCTGCTGTTTGTTACACACAGCAGAGCAATAAAAACACAGCTTTATCGTTTCAATTGCAGGCAAGTCTCTGATTGTTGGAATTGCCCCTTTTTCCAAACGGAGCTTCGATGCCAACTTCGCCTGATATTGTCCCAAATTCGTAAAGGATCCCGGCTTAAAAAAAAATAGAAAAAACATTTCCATGGTGATTCTGGCAGTCAACAAAAGAGCAACTCACGTGTGCACTACGTTTCTGCATCTTTCATGGTGGAGTTCGTACTTCGAATCGGTGATGTGTCGGTCGCAAACAAACCGGCTCTAAGAGCTAACTCTTTGAAGTGAACGATGGGAGCCGTCTCGTCATTTGGAGCCGTTTTTTTATTTTTCACCCCCCGCTTGTTTTGGTACATTTGGTACACATCGTTTTGCATTAATTTTGGTGATAAATACACTTTAAGCAACAGAAAATCTGTGGAGCCAATTGGGAGCCGAAAGAGCCGGATCTTTATGGTGAGCCAAGCCTAAAGAACTGGCTCTCCAAAAAGAGCTGGAAATCCCATCACTAGAATTCAGTAATGGCGGCGCTTGACTGAATATCAGGGGGAGAGGGGCAAGGGGGAGGGCGGGCTTCCTGCAGCATAGGTCTGTGATGTCTATATATGGTATATCCTGCGCCGACTTGACGTCAAGTCGGCCAGAAATTAAAATCATGTATTTGAGTGCCCATGGGCTGGTTGACGAACCCAGGGGTAAACAAACGCTTTACTTTCAAATATCGGCTTCCCGGCCAGTGTATAATCGTTAGGCAATTATAACATACATTTTTTCTCGTGGAAAAGTCAAAATTACAGGTCATGACTCCTTTAAGCAATTAAAAGATGTTTTTTTTATAGTTTTTGGAACATATAGATAACCGACCAGGTTACCAAAAAACTAACTTTAGATTTGCTCTGAAAATGTGTAAAGTTTGTGCTGCAACCCTCCAACGTGCACTCATTTATTTATTTTCCTGAAAACGGCTGCCTGCAGGACGGCCCATTGGTTGTGTCACAATACTTTGAGCAGGAGTGCACTGTGGGATGCTGGTCACTGACCCGACCAGCTGTTCTCTTCATTGGGAAAGAAGATGGCAGTGTTGAGGTGTGGGACCTGCTAAAAAACACCAGCGAACCTCTACAGCTCCATGCTCACATCAGCAACACCAAGATTACCTGCATGAAACCCTGGACTGTCTCTGGTGAGAAAACACATGTGCTTTCTATTATGAGTGTTTGTCTTTTTTATTCCTATATTGGTCAACTGAACAACTGTAAAAAATTAGTAGATAAAAGCTAATTTGTGTTTTACTCAACCACCATTCACAACAACACGCCCAAGCCTCTCCCTGTGTTGAGATCTACTTTTGCAAGTTTGTTATTTCAAAGGTATTTTTGTTGCTACTGTACAATGTTTTTTGTCAAACTGAACCTCTGCATGTATTGTTTATTTTCTCAAACTTTGGCTCCATGTTAGGTAAGTTAGCAGGCTAATTTAGATTGTTCTGTGCCTCCAGCCAAGCAGCACTTCCTGGCTGTTGCAGATGATCTTGGTGTTCTCCGTATTTTTGAAATACCAAAGACCCTCTATCTTCCATCCAGGCATGAGGTGAGTCAGCAAAGCCAGAGTGGTTTCTTTTTTTAAATAAATAATAGGTCTGAGAAGCCTTGCTTATGGCATGTTCTAATTTTGGCATTGCAACCATACAATAAATATAACCATAGTGTACATACACACCTTGCAAAAATATTTATTTCTCTTAGACTTTTCCACAGTTTTTACTTTTGCAAACACAAAATTTCATGCATTTTATTGTTTTTTTTGTAATAGACAAATGCAAACCAAATCACATAATTTTGAAGTTGAAGTTAATTCATATATGATAAACGCAAATCTTAAAAGGGCAGCAAGCACACATACTCAGCCCCATTTACTCTGGCCTTTATGGAAAAGTTTCAAGAAGAAACTCATTGCTGAAAGAAAGAAATAACAACTCCCATTTGAGGTTTGCTACAGGTCATTTTGGAGACACAGCAAAAATGTCAAATAAGACTCTGGTTAGATGAGACCTGAATTAAATTTTTTTATCTCACATTGAAAAAACCTGTGGAAAAAAACAAAAAAAAACACTGACCCTGCAAATGACACTTTTTTCATCCTTCCGTGTTGTCATTTGGGTCTCTGCTGCCTCTAAAAATACTCCAAAAATGAATTAAAAACCATCCATCCAGTTATTTTTGCTAATTTTTGCTTTCAGAAATGTTGTGCTTCTACAAGCCGTTATTGTGACGTCACAATAAGCCGAATTTACAAATAACCCCCCTTTATCTGTCAAACTACCAATTCAAATTCCATGCCATTTGTCAAGTTGTGAGTAGACTGAGAACTCAAATACATACAGAATGCAGTAAAAATGATGATAAATTAAAGACCGTCACGAGCAGAGAACGACACACTATACCAGAAATTACACAAGGAACCGGTGAGGAGGTAAGGACACAGGTGAACATATGTACACACGGGTGATTACGCAACAAAAAAAAACTACCCAGTCTTGGTAGGTGGAGGGGCCTCGGAAGGAGGGCCACAGACATCAGATGGCTGGCCGTGGGAACCTGGGAAAGAGAGTTCGGGTGGCCGGCCGTGGGGCTGGAGGAACCCACAGAGGCGAAGAACACCTGGAGGCCGGCAGTAGAGGCGTTTGGAGAGAGTAGGCTGGCGGTGGAGCAGCTGGATCTCTGAAGGCTGGAGATCGTCACGATGGGGCTTCTGCAACAAGAGCCCTGGGTGAAGCTCCGGAGCAGGAGGACGAAACAGCAGCAGCTGCGGCTGGCACGGCGGCAGCAAGTTGCAGGCTCTGGAGGTTGACAGCAGCGAGGTGCAGGCTTTAGGGCCACAGGAAGACAGGGAGGGGCCAACCCTGGGCCCACAGGAAGACATGGAGGGGCCATTTCTGGTACTGCAGAGCAGCAGGGTACAGGCTCTCGCTCTGGTGCTAGAGAGCAGCGGGGTGTGGCAGATTTAGTCTCTTGGGGGCTTTCCCGCACCGGGCCGCGCCGACCCTCGCAGAAGCTGTGCGAGGCTTTGGAAATCACAGGTCCGTTTAGGCTGGTTACTTCCTTCAAGTTGTGAGTAGATTGAAGACCCAAATGCAGACAGAATGCGTCAAAAATGATGATAAATTAAAGACCAGCACAACCAGAGAACAAGACGACACTATACCAGACATTAGACAAGAAAGTAGCTAGGAGGACACTGGTGAATACATATACACACACACGGGTAATCACGCAACAAGGAACAGCTGGGGATAATTAAAAGGAGAGACAGGACCAGGAAGACTTGCAGGAAAAAAACAGAATGAAAACAAATAACAGATCAAAACTCAACATCATGACACTATTATCATGTGTGGCAAAACCGCAGCCTAGTAACTAAATGGCTGGGCGTGGTTATGCACTAATATGCATAAAAGTGGCAGAGCCCTCTAAACAGCGCCCTCTAAAAGGGACTGAAATCATCAAGAATTGAGCTGGTAAGATCACATTACACGAGAATGATTTTGTGCAAAGAACTTCATTAACATGTTTTGTACAGACCATAGATCTATAATAACTTGTTTAAAAAAAGCATAATAAGTCCCCTTTAACACAGTGTCCCTTGCATGAAACATGGGTTTGGTAGTATCATGCCATGGGAATGCTTTTCTATACTAGAGATAGAAATGCAAGTTAGAACAGATGGGAAGATGGATGGAGCTAAACAGAGACCAATCCTGACAAAAAAAACCTTTAGATGCTGCAAAACATGTGTGTTGTGGGGGTTCACCATCCAGCTTGACAAAAATTCGGAACCTGCATTCAGAGTTACGAAGAGGGTTTCTTAAATCAAAGCTTATGCATTTATTAGAATGGCCCAGTTAAATTCCAGATTTAAATCCAACTCAGAATCTGTGCAAAGACTTGAAAATTGTTCACAGACGCTCTCCAATCAGTCTAAAAGGGCTTTAGCTTTCTTCGAAAGACGAATCAGCAGAAACTTCAGTCTCCTGATGTGCAAAGCTGGTAGCTGCATAAGCAATAAAGACCCGCTGCTGTAATTTGACATTTTTGTCCTTTTTCTTTCACTTCAGAATTATGTAGTATTTTGTGTTGATCCATAACATAAAATCCCAATAAAATGCATAGCAGTTTGTGGTCCCAACAGGAAAAAAGGGTATGAATTTGTAAATCACATAATTCACTAGTAACTATTTTGTTGAATTATTTGCAGAGTTTAAGCATGAAGAAATACTTTGACCTTGAGACAGAGAGTTTAAAGGACTATTTAAAGAGGGAAGAAGTCTGGACCAAACAGAAAAAGGAGGTGGAGGAACTCAAGAAAAAAATGGTAAGACATGTTTTCTGTACTGAACAGATGGTGTCATTTGTGCAGAAATCTGAACATATAAGGTATTCTGTAGGTACAGAAAGTACAGAAGAAAATGCCTGTTCAAGTGAACCTGCTAAAAAGTATACATTTTTCATTGTTTGAAAAACCAAATTGCACAGTTATCTCAGATCTGTAGCAGCGAGGACACTAGATTCCAGGCTGCACTCAAAGAACATTTTTGAGCAACATTTAAATGTATTTAAGTCAAACAAAACCTTTGTCAGTTCGTGTATACCTTGGAAAAATAGAGGCAGCAGCCTGGCCTTTGTGTGTCTGCATTTTTATCAGTGTCTCTTCTGTTTTTTTCCTGGCCTCATGTTTAATTCATTCTTCATGTTATTTGACACTAACCACAGAGGATAGTGTAGGTATTTTCAGGCAGTGTCTGGCAAACTCTTTGCTAACTGTATGCATTAAATCTATTAAGAGCTCTGTTTCCATCTCAGACTGGATAGCAGCTACAGTATTAAGGCATGTAAGGTTCAACTCAATACCAAAGGAGGGCTGCTGAGTTCACCTTCATACGCCATACGTTTTATACCACTGAAAATTAGAAGCCTGATTGGTGTTTGATTGAGGAGCACCTGTGAGCAGAAGCCCTGGTACATCAGTCAGTTAAGATCTGTTCCAAGCAAGCTGCTTTTGATTGATCTAGATTAGGTCCATGCCTTTTAAGCTGGTGCTGTGCAAAATCAAGCTGCAGCAGTAGTTGGAGTGTAACCTGGTATCTTCTGCAAATTGAAGGCCAAGTGTAACAGGGCAACATTGGCTTAAAAGGTGGGTGTTCGTCCTGTAACAAGAGGGTTGCCGGTTCGAAAACCTGCTTAGTCCGTCTTAGTTGTTGTGTTGTCATCTGCCTTGCCTCTGCTGCTGTTGGTCAGAGGGCTCGCTAGCACCAGTGTACGGCAGCCTCGCTTCTGTCAGTCTTCCCCAGGGCAGCTGTAGCTGCAATGTAGCTTACCATGACCAGTGTGTGAATGACTGAATGTAGTATAAAGCGCTTTGCTGTCCTCAGGACTAGATAAAGTGCTATACTGGCCATTTAACATAGAACAAGGGCTGTCAAAGACAAGAGTGAAGTGGGCCTCCAATGCAAACAACACCACAAGAAGACAATTTCCTCACCATTGGTAGTCTTTTACAGATTTGTAGTCAAGGTTTATAGGATAATGTGCTTTCTCCTCGGACAATCTGGAACAGACTGCACACACCCAATCTCCAATCTCTGGTCTCATAAGGCTGTCAGGAAGACAGGCATAATAAAACCTGAACATGTGGATAAATGTTATTTCCAGGTATGAAACAGTTAGATCATAGTGTTAAAGAGCAACTCACCCCCAAATCAACTTTTTTTTTGCTGATAATCTATAAATGAGTGTCTAATAGTGCTGTCTACATTTCTGGTAATTATTTTTGGTATTCTAATGCATCTTGGTAAAAATATAAGTTTTCTGCCTAAAACTGTCAGTGTGGCACCCTCTTCAGGTTAAAAGACAAAGGAGCTCACATTGCTCTCCACTTTTTTTTGTTTGCTTTCCTTTTACCTTTTCTTGTGTATTTTTATACCATTTGTCAAAGCAACTTTGTGATTTTTATCTTGAAAAGTGCTATATAAATAAAGTTTTACTTTCTAACTTACTTAGTTATTTCCACAATTTGGGAGTAGATGACATAGAATGACCTGACCTGAATATTTGTGGGATCAGCTTGGAAGTGCTGTTCGTAGCAGAGTGGCCCAAATTACCACATTGGCTGACTTGTGTTGAAGAATGAGATGCCATCCTACAGTGTGTCCAAGCCGGTGAACAGCATGAGGAGTGCCAAGCTAAGGCGCCTGTTTGTTAAATAAGCAACATTTTAAATTTTTAATACGTCTTGTTTCTTCAATATAATCAAATTCCATAACATATTCCCAAGAATCAATGTTACGCCAAGTAATAATCAACCAAACAGAAATTTCTTTACTTTTTGTGCCAGTTTTATACCTTCTTAAAACACTTTTTTGTCTGTTAAAATGTGAAGTCTTTGGTATACCGTGTTTTAAATTGCCCTATTCTTTACAGCTCATTGTCCTCAACTCAATTATAATTCTTCTTGTGTCTGCAGGAACCTGATAAACCAGTCACGCCCTCAAAGGAGAGTCTGCGTCTGGACATAAAGGAGTACAGTGATGATCAGATGCTAGAGGAGAATCTCCTAAAGAGCATAGACATGTGGGCCACTGCTGTAGAGACGTAGAGTGTTACCCACCTTCATGAACATTTACGCCAACTGCTTTATTTACAAAATAGAGTTATTGTTTGATTTTTGTCCACTTTTGATATTTTTTATATAGAGAATTCAACTCTTTCTCCGGAATGTCAAAGTTTGCATATTTATTGTTGTTTTCAAAATAGTTGTTCAAAATTAAAGTTATAACTTTTAGTGGCTCTGTTGGCTACATATAGAGTTTTGGTTTTTTTGGACGCTGAGTCCTCTGTTTTCTTAAAGAAAGAATGGATTTTTTGGCTGGTATTCTTTCTATGCTGTGAAGTTGAAAGGATTTTGCTGGTAATCTTTTACTTTTTGATAATTTGTTATGTTGCGTAACAATGGCAACAATGTTGTTTACAGTCGGGAAGAGCTGCAAGCAAAAGCTAAAATAATACCTCAACTGAAGCAACAAATCCCTGATGAGTTGAGAATGAGGAGGCGTGGATGCAGAACAGGAGCAAAAAGGAGAGAGAGAAGGAGGAAGTTCAAACCATGTCTTCCATCGATTATAATGGGCAATGTGAGATCACCAGCTAACAAGATGGATAAACTCCGAAGCCCTTACAAGGACTCAGCCAGAGTGTTGGGAATGCAGTAGTATGTGTTTCACTGAGACATGGCTGCAGGATCATATCCCTGACTCCAACATCTCTGCCAGAATTCATGATAGTACGAGCAGACAGAGATCTGAAGAGGAGCAGGAAAAGAAAGGGAGGTAGAGTAGCAGTGCTTGTCAACAACAGATGGTGTCTTCCAGGACATGTTACTGTGAAGTGTCGTCTCTGCAGACCAGATATTAAACTCTTGGCAGTAAGTTTGCGTCCATATTATTTACCAAGAGAGTTCACCATTGTTATTTTGGCAACCGTTTACATTCAACCTTTTTTGTCATAATTTCCATTGTCGCTAAGCTACAGACACAACACCCCAATGCATTTGTGGTAATATCTGGTGATTTCAATCATGCCTCACTCTCTTGTACTTCCAACATTTTCAACAGTTTGTCAGCTACTCTGCTAGAGAAAACAAGACGTTGGATTTGTTTTATGCCGATATAAAGCATTCATACATGTCCAAAGCAAGACCTCCTTTAGGACAATCGGATCAGAATCTTGTTTTTCACTGCTCAGAATTTAAACCCCTTTTTGAGAGGCAACCTGTGACAAAGAGAACTGTGAGAAAATGGTCACAGGAAGCCGGGGAAGCCCTGGAGGGTTGTTTTGAGGCCACAAGCTGGATGACTCTTTGCCAAGCACATGGAAAGGACATCAGTGCCATGATTGGGTTTGTGATTGACTGTGTGGACAAACATCATCCCCACCAGAACAGTGAGATGCTTCCCTAATAACAAACCCTG
Organism: Valencia hispanica; assembly: GCA_963556495.2. Taxonomy (NCBI): domain Eukaryota; kingdom Metazoa; phylum Chordata; class Actinopteri; order Cyprinodontiformes; family Valenciidae; genus Valencia; species Valencia hispanica. The sequence continues at coordinate 50,021,123 of OY747705.1, read as the reverse complement.
GATCACCAGTGACCTGAAGGAACTGCTTAACAAGAAAAAAGAGCCTTCAGGGACGGAGATAGGGAGTTATCAAGGAGTATACACATGCAACTTAAAATCAGTAATGCTCCAATTTGTTGTTTGCAGGCCGTTTATAAACAAGAAGAAGACGCACAAGGAGGAGAATTATCAAGGTTTTGATAACATCCTACTTTGGATTATGCTGTATTTCGGACATAAGACTTGTTGTGGACTTACTATTTTAAAGGAGGACATTACTCGATGGTTGTGGATGTAAAAAGACTGTTTTTGTTCGAAATGGGACTGTCCTGTGTTTGGAAATGTAGCTTTGGATGGTAAGTTGTCATTTATTTGCTTTTTGAGTGGTGTGACAAAAGTTTGTACTGGGTCTACAGTTATGATTGTATCATTGAGAGGCGTCACGTAGCATAGTGTTTAAGGCGGGCGCCACATGTTCAGAGGCCTGAGTCCTCGATGCAGCTGTCCGGGGGTTCGCTTCCACCCCGTGGACATTTGCCAATGTCGCTTCCCCACTTCTCACCCCCTTTCTATGTGCTGTCCTCTTTACAATAAAGGCCACTGTGGCCACCAAAACTTAAAACAATAAATAAATAAAATTATTTTATCATTGATTGGCATACATCACTTGAATCACAAGCAGGGATATGATGGTGTTGAAATTCAGCCCAGGAGCTTGAAAGTTTCTTTACCTTAGGTGGGTCGTGGATAAGAATTGAAAAAACAAAATTCCATTATTATCTCAAACTTTCTGTTGCCAAGGCGACTTGTATTTGGAAGCACTGTGGGGTTAGGCGGCCTTCCTTTCAAAGCAGAAGAGAGCTACTGACATCTGGTAGCAGCTAGCAAACAATATCAAAATAGTTGACAGCAGAATTAAGCGCAGCAGCGAGAAGTACTAATTAGCTGCAGATGCACCAGCAGTGCTTACAAAGATCTTCTATAAAGGAAGATGCCTTACTCACGTACACAAGCAGACACACAGCAGGATCATGACAGTCGCTCAATAGCGGCTATTTTAAATAACCCCACACACACACACACAAAAATGGCACGCGCCCCCCCAAGCTATATTGCCCTGGCGCTGGGTCTGGTGAGGATCATGTTCTTTAATTTCTCCAGTGCACTTAAAACAATTCCGCCTGAATTGAAGAAGTGGATTTGGTTGAGGAGTATAAATACCTCGGAGTTCACCTGGACAACAAACTGGACTGGAGACTGAACAGTGAATCCGTCTACAAGAAGGGACAGAGCAGACTGTACTTCTTGAGGAAGCTTAGGTCCTTCAAGGTTTGCAGCAAAATGCTGTATATCTTATACAACTCTGTGGTGGAGAGTATAATCTCTTCAGCCATCATCTGTTGAGGTAGCAGCATCAGAGCCAGAGACTTAACAAGGTTAAACAACCTAATGAAGAAGGCTGATTCTGTTCTTGGCACTACTGTGGAACCTCTGGAGATGATGATGCAAAGAAGGATTCTTCATAAAATCTAGAAAATTATGGACAACTCTGAGCATCATCTTCATGAGAATATCCTACAACAACAGAGTGTCTTCAGTTGGAGGCTTCTTCAGTTTTGTTGCAACACAGACCGCTACAAGAAATCCCTCCTGCCCACAGCAAGCAAGCTAGCAAAATGTATTTATATAACACCTTTCACAGACAGGGAGTCACAAAGTGCTTCACAAAATATAAAACAATAAAAGAAGATAAAAATAGATAAAAGTAAAATTTAAAAGAAGTACACAATAAAAGCATTTGAGAAATACATGATCATAAAACAACCCTGTGTCATACTATGATGGATAGGCTTGGGTAAATAAATAGGTCTTGAGATTCTTCTTAAAAACATCCACTGAGTCTAAAGAACGCAAATAGATAGGAAGCTCATTCCAGAACACAGCCATCAAGAGCTGCAACAACTCTTTGAAGAATTAAATAGTATGAGCTACAACAACACTCAATTTCCCTCTGGGATCAACAAAGTATTTTTGAATTGAAATTTAATTTGAATACAAACATTTAAGTAAAGCTTTTTTTCTTTTTTTAATAAATTACATTTTGATAATTGTTGCTTCTCTCACCAATTCCCTTTTAAATTCAGAATATAACTTGACATATAAATTTAACTTGGCTGGATTGCATTGTTACCGGGATTTAATTAGAATCTATAATTTAATTTAAATTTGTCTATATTATTAGATTGTGTAGAATTGTTTTGATTTAATATTTCTATGTGTGATTGGAGCTTGTAAAGTGCCTTGAGATGACATTTATTGTAAATTTGGTCCATATAAATGAACTACGGTGGCCGGGAAGTGCAAAACAAAATTAAAATAACCTGAAACACTTTTACATTTTTACCGAAACACATTTACAAGTTTACCGAAACACTTTTACAAATTTACCAAAACACATTTACAATCTTACCGAAACACATTTACAAGTTTACCGAAACACATTTACAAATTTACCAAAACACTTTTACAAATTTACCGAAACACATTTACAAGTTTACCAAAACACTTTTACAAATTTACCGAAACACATTTACAAGCTTACCGAAACACATTTACAAGTTTACCGAAACACATTTACAAGTTTACCGAAACTTATTTAGAATCTTACCGAAACAATCAGCTGAGAAGTCGTTCACATTTATTAATAATTTCAAAGTATTTGGAAGTGCTGATCATCTGTGACATGACTGTTGGACCTCAGTGCAGCATTTGACACTGTCGATCATGATATTTTATTGGAACGACTGGAGAGCTGGGTCAGACTCTCTGGTACACTACTTGGCTGGTTCGAGTCTTACCTAAAGAACAGGGACTTCTATGTTTCAATAGGAAACTTTTCATCAGAACGAACTGAAATCACATGTGGGGTGCCCCAGGGCTCCATCCTGGGGCCCCTCTTATTTAATATCTGCATGCTCCCACTAGGCAAGATTATAGCAACCAATAACATTAGCTACCATAACTACGCAGATGACACTCAGCTCTAAATCACAATGTCACCAGGTGACTCTGAACCCATTCAAACCCTAAATCAATGCATTGACCAAATAAATGGATGGATGTGCCATAACTTTCTCCAGCTGAATAGAAACAAAACTGAAGTGAACGATCAAGAGTCAGCACACAGCTTCAGTTAATACAGCTAGAAACTACTGATTAGGCACGAAACCTAGGTGTAGTAATGGACTCAGACCTGAACCTCCAAGGTCACATAAAGGCAATAACAAGGTCAGCCTTCTATCACCTGAAGAACATTTCTAGGATTAAACGACTGATGTCGCAACAGGACCTAGAAAAACTCATCCATGCGTTTATCTTTAGTCGGATTGATTACTGCAACAGCATCTTCACAGGTCTGCCTAAAAAGTCAATCAGACAGCTGCAGCTGATCCAGAACGCTGCTGCTCGCGTCCTCACTAGAACCAGGAAAGTAGAGCACATCACCCCAGTTCTAAAGTCCTTACACTGGCTCCCTGTAGCTCAGAGAATAGAGTTCAAAATACTCCTACTAGTTTATAAATCTTTGCATGGCTTAGCACCAAAATATGTTGAAGACCTGTTGTCACAGTACCAACCACCAAGACCACTCAGGTCCTCCAACTCTAGCCTACTAAACATCCCTAGACTCACAACTAAACATGAAAAAGCATCTTTCAGTTTCTATGCTCCCCTTATCTGGAACAGACTTCCTGACGAGTGTAGAGCTGCTGAAACTCTGAACTGCTTTAAATCGAGACTAAAAACCCATCTGTTTAGAATTGCCTTCGAGTAAATGCTTGATGTCATATGGATGAAATGTGTTCATGCTCTCTTGCTTTTTGATCTTTCTCTTGCTTTATTGTATATCATGTGTAATGTGTGTTTCTTTTACTTTTAATTTCCAATGTTATATTCCATGTTTTTTTTGTTTTTTTTAAATCACCAAATCATGTAAAGCACCTTGAATTACCCTGCTGTTGAACGTGTGCTATACAAATAAAATTGCCTTGGCTTGCCTCGTAAAGTATTTAAACGAAGGCCACTCATACAGTGTGATTGTTGAAATGATGGAACGGCTTCACAGTGTCCGCCTGTCTTTGCGGACCATGAAAACAAAATTAAATAATGCCGGATTCTACCGCAGAAAAAACTATTAATCTGAAGTAGATATCAGAAACGCCATCAGATCTCTTCCCCCTAAAACTTTAAAATAGATTCGGAAAAACGGGCAAAACATCTCTGCAGATTGAGCTGCTGGCAGGATCGATTCCATTACTGTTACCACTTTGGTCTTGTCCCGACCCTAACCTCATCCCTGCAGTATCACTTCCAGGTCATGTCTTTGTAAATGTGTTTTGTTAAACTTGTAAAAGTGTTTCGGTAAACTTGTAAATGGATTTCGGAAAAATGTAAAAGTGTTTCAGGTTAATGTAATTTTGTTTTGCACTTCCCGGCCACCGTAATAAACTGATAATCAACCATCAAAGAAAAAAGTAGATGTAGGCAACAATTTAGGTTCTATAAACTTCAGTACAAAGGGGGTCGATTTATAAAGAACCAAAAAAAGTGTTAATGCTTTCCAAAAATAACAAAATAGATTTTATATTATCAAAACATTACTGTAATCCACATTCTCCCCAAACGCATATTGAAACATAGTTACAGTATTTAGCTGAATCTCTCAAAAAAACATTATTTTTATTCTACATATTTAATCTCCCTCTCTTCCGACATTTGTCAAAAACCTTCTAATGTCAAATTCCCGGTACACGGTATGTAAAATCATAAAATATTATCATATAAAAACAAATCATAGGTTTAAAGTTTATCTTACCTGAATTATTTAATTGCTTTAACAGTTATAGAAAGAGTTTGACTGTTGTAATGCCAAAAAGGCTTTTTTTCTGTAGTTGCTGCAAAGGGTATAAACGTTTATCTCATATTTTGCTTAACATAATTTAAAACTTTGAGATTATTTCTCCCACTGTACCCCTCTTCTTGGAGATGCTTGTCATTTTCCATTATAAACAAATATGTTGCCTTCAAATCTAATTCTCCTAGGGGTATGAATCATTTTCAGCCCATCTATATTATATGTGTTTATCTAAGCTACAAGAGGCAGATGGCTTTTCACAGGAGCTATGCTTCAACCTTGCATTTCCAAACTTTTCCCAATGGTAAATGGTATTCCATACAGTGATCTACTTCTGTGATGTTGTACATTCCTAAGCTGTATGATGCATCGGGCCTTTTTTCTGTTTTCTGTCTCCATTAGTTTTGGTCTTTCATGATGATAATTAAAAAAAAGCAGAGCAGCAAATCTTTAGTCCCACACTGACAGCCGGTGTCCTGTCAGAAAAGAAATTGCACAGAAAGCGGGAGGGGGGGGGGGGTGTTTGCAGGTCAAATACTGCATAATGTAGGGGCAGCTGTCTATTGGCAAGTTTTCACACTGTGTTCACGATTGCTCTAAAGAAAAAGGAGAGCACAAGGGTTGACAGAATCAATGAACGACACAAGCACAGACTCTGGGGAAGCGGGGGTAGCAGAGAGGGAGAGGATAGGTGAAAAACAGCTCTGCAGAGAACCGGGCACTCCTTCACTCTGGCCATGACTCATTCCCGTGGACGGCCCTGTCACAGAGTGGACAGAGAGAGGAGGAGGGTGAAGAATGGGCTGATGTGAGGGTGCACAGAGACAGGCGTCCATATGGCCCCCTAGGCACCAACGAGGTCCCGGTGACAAAAGGGGCCTCTGCTCTCCAGTCGTCTCCTCTTCAAACCTCTCTGGGAAATCTGTTTCAGAGTGCCTCTCACTTTCTCTGTGGGCCAGCTCAGGAATGTGCTGCCTGCAATCCAACACTCACTGGTTAGTTATTGTTGTTATGGCTGATGCACAGAATCTTATGTAACGGCCTGAGCCTTTTTTGCAGCGAAAACCCTTGTGGAGAGACGTTAGAGAAGCTTTTGGGCTGAACGCCTCTTTAATGTTCGGGACAATGGACAGCAGCACAGCAATAAAACCCAGTGAATCCCACCGGCATGAGGGGGGCATTCATGATGTCAGATTTTCCTCAGTTGACTTCTTCATCTAAGTCCAAGAGATTTCCCAAACATAAAAAGAGATCTGTTACTAAAGGGGCTGTCAATACAGAATGGATTGCCTGGGGTTCAATTTTTATCGCCGTTTCTTGAAAGTTTCCAAGCAAAATCCTGGGAAACAAAGCAAGCAGGTGCTGTGTAGGAGGAGCTGTAAATCTGGCTTGGCGAATTAAGCCATTGCCTTAGTATTGTTCTGGTCGGCCTCTTAGCAGCTCCTGCTGGGCTGGGTGTAAGGTGGGGCTGGTTGTTGTTTTTTTTTTCTTTTCTTTTTTTGTGAAGGTCCACTTCCACAAATCTCCCAACATGGGGGCACCCTGAACAGTTAACACATGGTCATCCAAGCTGACACCCAGCTGCAGAGAGAAGGGAGAGAGAAACATATCAGATAGGACAAGGGGGTTGATGCATTACAAAAACCAAAAAATTATCTTACAAATTGAACATTAAAGAACTGTTTAATTCTGTTTTCTTTTTCTTTTTAAACATGTATTTTCCATTAAAAACCTAAATAAGATATTAAGAGACATTCCTTTTAGCAAGTCTTAGTTGCTATACTTATTTCATCAGGCTTTTGATATATTGCTGTAAAGCAGCAAGCCGTTTCTCCTTGGAGCCTCTGTGAGGTAGGTGGTAGGTTTCATTATTTGACCCTTGACCTCATAAGAGATCAGGTGGCCAGGACACTGCTGTGGAATGTTACCCCCTTGACTCCTTTTCATTTTCTAATTTCAAGCTCTCAGCAGTTTGTAGACTTCTCTATGGCAACATGTAACAGTTCTAAACATTGACACTTCATCGTTTTTACACATATAAGGATCCAGTCTTTATTTGGTCTTGATAAGTAGTTCTTCAAAATATTATTTTGGTTTTATCATTTCCTGTCAAGTTCTTATGAAAGTTAAAGCTTATTGAGTGTATTGTGTTGAAAAAATAAGAATATAAAGAAGATCAGGTTCTTGTTTATATCAGCAGATGAACAGTGGGGGAAAGTGTTTTTTTTTTAGGAAATAGAGGAAACAATCTGATGGAACTCACAGAACTGGAATGAGATGCATTATTGTTGATCTACTGTATCTACAGAATCTACATAACCCTTTTAAAAACTCCTGTGTTTTTGTGATGTAAAACATGAGACTATGACGAATCATTTCATGTGCTACAGCCCTCTTTTAGGTGACTCCAGCAGTTTTTGTTAAATTTCGTTCTAGACTCTGGTTAAGCTATTCAAAAACATTAATCTTTTTCGTTTGGAGACATTCTTTCTTTTTATTTTGATGTAAGCTTTTGACTCCTGGTGATGCCTTAGGGGCACAACCAAAATAAAATATTGGAGCTCCTGTATTAGGGGGTTTGCAAACAGCTGCCAACAGTATGTCAAGTAGCTCAAGTGGCCTGGGCTCCTTCTGCAAATATTTCAGTTTTCCAAGCAATTTGGAGTCACGTTCTACAGAAAGAAATTTCAGAACAATTTTTAAAGCTTAATCACCAAAAACAGGAACAGAAACTCTCTCTTTTGTAAAATATCTGTGTTGATGGGGACAGGGCCCCGAGTCCTGCATTAAAGTGTTTTTTTTAAAGAACAAACTGGCACATATCTTCAGGACCCTTTTAAATGTTTTAATTCTTAAATGATGTAATTGTTTTAGTACACTGAGATTCCTACTTATTCAACTATTTGCATTTTTCTTTTCAATATATGTACCTACTCCAACAGAGGCCACAGTAGCTGGTGTCCAGCATCAAGCAGATATCACAGCCAAAGTTTCTCTGTTGACAGCCTACGGGCGCTGCTGACAGCAGGAAGGCAACAGTACAAACTAAAATACCAGCTGTATCACTACACTTCCTCCACATAACTTTTTTTTTTATCATCTCTGCTCTTCATATCAGCTCAGTGTTTCAGAGGAAGAACTTTGACTAGAAGTGCGCCACCTGCAAGTTTATCAAACCCAAAACCAAATCCTCTCATTAAATCTGAGCACAGCTGCTGTCAAGGCCTCTTTTCTGTCTCACCTTTCACATTCTTCTTTCCTATCGAGCAGAGCAAACCTTCATCCTGTCCTCGAGCTCAAAGGGAGAATGCTCTTTTCTGGAGGGGTGGGAGGGTAAGAGGTGATGAGCAGCTTACCTTTAGGAGGGATTAGCCTTATTAAAATGAAATGGTCTAGTCCTGAGTGACAGAGCAATGGAGGTGAAGCGGGGAAGAGGCTGGAAGGACAGAGGAGAAGGCCCACGTTATGTGAGGCCTGGCCCCTGAAGATCTGAGGCACCGCTCCTGTGTTCTCCTTCCCTTCATCCTCCACTTTCACTTCTCTTTTTTTTCTCTCTTCATCTTCTTTTCATTTTTTCATCTGTTCTGTTCTCTCATCATCGCTGGGGTTCAGAACAGCCAGATCTGTCAGCGCTGCGTCAAGAGATCTGCCCCTAGGGCCTCAGATGAGCTGCCAAGTACAGGGGCAGGACCGCATGGGGGAACAAAAGACCCCCAATAAACACACCAGAAATCCTGGGACTTTGGTACAATGTGTTTAATAGCCCTACTATTGACGGGCAATGATGTAAAGAATGTGTACCCGGCTTCACCACATCTAATGTTCTCAGGGAAGAAGAAATGAATGTTAGCATGCACAGGCATCTCTGTGAAAGACGACAAACCAGGTAAAACAGATGTGCTTTAACTGGTTTATATGTTTATATAAGAACATATGAACATAATGGGATGTTATTTGTGTGTTTTTCCTTATATTAAGTGCAGATAATCCGGAGTGATCAAGGCAGGCTAGAGAAAGAGCAAGGGAACATTTTTCTGAAAAACTGTTGATAGTAGGGGTTTAACGGTCCATGTATTCAGATTTTTTGATTCGGTCCTATCAGATCGGTACACGCATGTACAACTGTTTTCTACCTGAAGACATTCAAAATGTTTATGTGTAACGTTCCACAGCACAACTGTAAAAACAAAACAGAAAAGAGCAGTTATCACTGAACTCTGCTATTTGGGAACGTCGGTGGTTTCTCATGCAGCTACAGTAGAAAAGGAAAGATGGGCTGAACCACAGCTTTGTCAGCAAAGGCATCTTTCAACAGCAATAAGATCCATACCAGGCACTGAACTGAATTACTCACCTGAAACAATGTCAAATTGAATGTAAACATCAAAAGCCAAGTGACGTCCAAATAGCTACCAGCAGCATCCAATCAGCCCAAACTCCTTATTTTGTATAAAATCCAAGTTGGTGAAATCCCCATTGATGAGAAGAAATGTTCCCAACAGCTGCCCATGCTGCATTCAAGTACAGCTGGGTGACTAGGTTGTTGAAATATCAAAACATGTTTAATTCTCAACTATGGGCAAAATATTATTTAAACATTTCAAAACATTAACAGTGACTGTTTTCAAGTGGCGATGTTGTTTTCTAATCTGGCTATGTCTGCTTGTGCTATTTTTTTTTTGTAAAAAAAATAAAAATAAAATTCAACCAAATCTCCAGCCAGTTCTATACTTTCAAATTTTTTAAGTTATAGTACATCCATCCATCCATCCATCCATCCATCCATCCATTTTCTGTACCCATCCATCCTATTCATCCAGGCTGGTGCCTGTCTTCACCTGTCACGGGGCGAGAGGCGGGGTACATCCTGGACAGGTCGCCAGTCAATCGCAGGTTGTGGAACATAATAAAATAAAATTAATTTCGGGAGCTGTGAGGAGGGAAAAAGGTTATTTAGGCAAGTTTCCACTCTCAGAACTTCAAGGTAATTCCACTGGACTTTCCTCTATCGGGTTAAATCTGTTGGTCTGCTCCTCTCAGCCGTCGTATCTCCATACAGCATTGGCCCTTTAAGGAATTTAAAGCTAAGACGCCCGTATATCACAACCATTTCAGCATTGAATAGTGTCACTTATCAGCGCCATAGGCACCAACAGCAGAAGAGAATGACAAGAGATCATCATGGAAGAAGCAGGGATGGTTGCTGCATTTCTGTTTGCTATGTTGTTATGAACTGCTTCGCCAGAAACTCTTCTTATTTTGCAGAGCCGGTTGTTTTGAGCCGGTTGTTTTGCGCCATCTACTCATTTCCCTCTGAGTTACAACCAATCAGTGTGAGTTAACCACAGCGACTCTACCGGGCTATTTCCGAGTACATACCCCTGTTGTGCTCTGTGGTACTCTGTTGGTTCCTGAAATGTCCCCAAAAACGGCCCTGTCGGCCCGGCCACTGTAGTGGAGACGCACATACCGTGAAGTTCCGGTAAAATTACCCTGAAGTCCCAATAGTGGAATCGTGCATTTTGTTTAATGCTGATCAAAGTAAGAAATCAACTTTTTTTTAAAAGTCATGCACATTTTTAATTATTTTTCTTGATTAAAGTGTACAGAACAGTGACTTTTAAACCCCAAATATGTATCGAGCCATGATTTTTGTGTTGATTGATTTGTCCATTTGACAATTTTGTTAGATTTAAAAGAGTGGAAACTTGAGCCTAATTTTTGGCCCACTGGTGAAATAAACTCTCCTATATAAAAAGAAAGTCAAGCCCTTAATAATTTTCCCTTAATGTTATATAGCATATTTTACAGTTTGAGAGATAAAACCTCAATGTGTGAAAATATATTTATTTTGTGTATTTAATGCAACTGTCTTATTTTTAATTTTATTTGTTTTAATCTTGTGTCTTATATAAGTTGCAATACAAGAGAGTATGTTAGTTGTGTTTGTGTAGATGAACAGGAATTGTTTATTATGTAATTGTAACCCTGTATGTACCCATCCTGTTAGACAGACGGATATTAGCCCTAGGGTACAATCCGGCATGTTTACAATGAAATGTCTCAAAAACACAAACAGATTATATCTTTATTTCGGCCAACAGTCACCATGATTAGCATTTAGTTGAACCTTAAGCTGCTGTCATACTGTTTCTTGTCTTGTCATGTACATTGGGATATCAAAACACACTCATGACATGGGTTTGGAAGCACATGTTGTGGAACATCAGCATCAAATTCTGTCACGCCTTTGAAGTATGTGGGGAACTTTTGATGCACCCTCACTTTGTCTAATATTTTAAACCCAAGGGAATAGGAATGTTTTTTGAACTGACAAAGTTTTGCAATGTTCTATCCTCATCGCTGCAAAAAGGTTTTTCCAGCTGGGATGCATATGTACTTGAATTCAATGTCAAAGTCACATTTTACTTTAAAAAATGTGGACAATTAGTGGTTATGGAAATATGTTTCAATAAAATATTTCAGGAAACCCACACTTATGTATCATATTTGCATTCCTCAGCCAAATAGGCCCATTGTGTCAGGAATTCTGGGACATGGAGATTGGTTTGTGAGGTATGGGCAGGTTACATAAGACATGTTTTTCATTTCAAATCACCTTGTTTTCTCTGACCCTAACAAGGTTTTAGATTCCCTTAAGACCAACCAGATATTTCATTTCCTATCCTATCGTGTGTTAAGTTTGAACAAATAGCCAAGTAGACCTGGTACTTAAAAAAAGTAAAACGAGGAACCAAGGACTTATCACAGAGCAAAAGCTATACTGTTTCCTGCAAGACTAAATCAGATCTCCAAACTATGTACACTATGTTCCAGACTGTCCTGTACTGTTGTAAATGCTTGTTTGTTGCTGGAAAAGCTGTCTGTAACATATGCGCGGGGGATTTTTATCTGAAGGTTATTTGAACTTAAGATTGATATCATTTTATGTTTACATCGCCAAAACAGTTTTCAGGTAATGTGTTTTTTTTATTTTTATAGGGCAACCAACAAATTGTCTTTTCAAATACAGTTTTAACTACAGTTACAATTTTACTCTAAAAAAGTTATTCCTATGAGTTATTGAAATACCTGTTGTCAGTTGTTAAAGACTCAGGGTTACAGTTCCTTTCACATATTTCCATGCCAGTTAAACATTTTCAACTCATAACCATATTGTGTATAATTATAGCGATATTATATGATAGACCAGAATTCTCCCCCCATAAAAACAATGGTACGATCCATATGAGCATGTACATCAGAAAGTGACATCCATCAAGTCTTTTGGACAACAGGACACCAAAGACAGGAAAGTGGCAACCTTCTTTTACTTTATTTTGGTCATTTAACTTGTGATATTGTGGTCGTCAAACTCAATGACTCAACACCGTCACATGAGAAAAACAGAGAAAACTATTACTTATGAAAAACTTTTTTTTTGTTTCAAGAATACATGCTAATTCTGAATCTCATGCATGCCATGTGCTCTCCCTCTGGTATACAGTATGTACAGGGGTGGCCATTTTGTGCAAAAATCTCAACCCCGTAACACTCAACCCCGTTACGTGTTTGATTGTAACGAGGTTGTGAGTTTGTGACGGGGTTGTGATTTTAAGACTCAGGTTGTTAAGTTATTCAATTATTTGAATGAATTATTAATATATATGGTAAACATTCTTTTACCACATGCATGCTGAATGTAATCCATGTTCCATGTTTGAGCTGTGAGTAAGATGGCACCAACCACAGCAGTAGAAAGAGGAAGTATCGGGCATGTCTTAAAAGTGATCCAGAAAGAAGGGACAAATACCTGCAGAGTGAACGTGAGAGATGGCGAAAGAATGTAGAGGAAGGGGGAAAAAAAGCAATTAAAGACCTGAGTGAAAGAGAACAGCGGCAGAAAAGAAAAATGTGGAGAGCAGCTTACAAAAGATGCAAGGAGAAGAAAGCAGCGCTCAAGAATTTATGCACTCCTCCACACAGTCCAGATCAGGGAGATCACCCAGAGCAGTCTCCGCAGCCAGGATCTTCAAGGTCAGGGCAGTTGTTAGAAAATGACCAAATTACACAATTTGATTTTAGAAAGAGGGAGGGGAAGAGGGGGGAAATGGCCTAATTTCCCAGACCCAAATCAACTTAATTTTTTTCTTTTGTAGGCAACGTCTGGCAGCACGGAAGAGGGACAGAAAAGAAAGAAACGAGCTCAAGAGGCAAATAGAAGAACTTAAGGAAAAAGTCGAAAAAGAAAGAAAAAACAAGGAAAAATACAAAAAAAGGTGCCAACGTTTAAGGAAACAATCTGACTCACCACAGTCAAAAGTAAATAAACTGACAGAAAATTGCCCTGTTAACCACCAAATCAAAAAGACATTGCTTTACCACCAATCACTAATTCAAGACATCTGTAATAAATACAGACAAGCCACCAAGGATAGGGAAAGACGGCTGATTGCGAAAGTTACAACAGGGAGGATTGTAAAAAAATACAGATTGCAAAAATTTGCCAGTTAGTCACTTGGCTTTTCAAATGAGCATTTCAAACTTTATGAGAGTCTTCATTTTGAAAGAAAGAAGACCAGCAGGATCACTGATGACTTCAAAAAAAGAGTGAAGGCATTCTATCTAAGGGATGATGTCAGTAGGATCACCACAGGAACCAAACAAACACTCACAAGGAACAAGGTCAAAATGCAGAAGAGGTTCCTGGTGGATACACTACAAAATATTCACAGAAGATTTTTAGCAGAAAATCCAGAACAAAACATATCACATTCCTTTTTCTGTCATCTTCGCCCTTTTTGGGTTGTCAATCCAACAATCTCTGAACGAGACACATGCATGTGTAAATTGCATGAAAATCTGAGCTTTGTGGCAGTGAAGCTCAGTCAGCTGAAAATGATTGAGACTGCCAATCTGGAATAGTTGGTAGAGATGGTGTGCTGCAACTCATCCAACAAAAGCTGTATGTATGGAGAGTGCGTCCACTGCAAGGACAAGAGTGTCCCTATCTCAAGTGCTTATAACAGCATTTCAAATGTTTCTTTTACCCAGTGGGTAACAGAAGAGAAGGAGATGGATAAAAAGAAAGAGGGAGAAAAGGCAACTGTCAAGGTGACGTTTAAAAAATCTGTGGAGGGCACACAAGAGGACCTCATGAAGCTCTTCCACAGCTACATTAAGCGATTTAAACAGCATCACTTTAACATTAAGCAGCAATATGCTTTCTGCCGTGAGCTGAAAAAGAACATGTCAGGGGAAGAGGCTTTGATACATGTTGACTTTTCAGAAAATTACAGCTGTAAATACAGCTCCCAAGTTCAGGCGGTCCACTTTGGGGCTTCACATCAGCAGGCCACCCTTCATACGGGTGTGTTGTATGTTGGCAGACACCCAGAGCCTGCGTGCTTCAGCACCATCTCCCCCAGTAGACGCAAAAGGGCCTTCAGCAATATGGCAACACCTACATCCTGTGCTGGATTACCTTCAGGCCCAACATCCACAAGTGTCTGTGCTGCACTTTTTCAGTCCTGGCCCCTGTACTCAGTACAAACAACAGCTCGTTACTGTTTAGATGCTCACAGACTTGATTAGCCACAATTTTCTCAAGGATTTTGGATAAGAAAGGAAGGTTAGATATAGGTCTAAAATGTTGAGAGCTATCACAAGCTTATTGATTTGGTGAAAATTCTTCAGTTAAACTACCCTTTTGTTGGAAAATGACACGAAAAATCCAACCTTATGAACTTGTATTGTTCGTAATTATCCTGATCTCTGAATCTATCACTTCGGAAATCCTTCAGATCTCTAAACTTTGAATAAGAAAAAAAGTTAGTTTGGGTATGATGTCATTAAATTGCTTCGAGTTGTTAGACTGTCTAAAATGTGAATTTACCTGAACCAGGTAAAAAAAAGTTTACTCAAAATTCATCTTTCCAAACAAAATTATAAAATTCTGAGATATCAAACAGAGAATGCTGTCCTTGTATACTTTAGACAATTATCATAAAGAGATCTTCTAAAATCAAATTCTTTATCATTTTAATGACTTTTTTTAAAGTCCCATCCCTATTAAACTACACATTTTATTCCCTTGGCCAACACCATGCACAGCAACGGAAAAGGAGAAAAAAAAAGACTCAAACAAAGACTGGGTGTTGTAAAGCTGGTCGGTTGATTTGCAATCCTGACTCAAAGGTCAGCAGAGATTAAAGGAGCGAATGAGGAGGAAGAGAAGAAGAGAGAAGGTATCTTTCACATGTAGGTGGCTGTCCAGGATGTTTACCTAAGACTCATATCTCTGCTTTCCCAAATTAGAAATGAGTGAAAGTTCAGCTCACTACATCAGACCCTCTGATATCAAGTGGGCGACCTTAACTATCCAAACACGTTCTGTGTTATTAAGTCTGCCTTTGTCTTCAGTGGGGATTTCACTCAGAGGGAAGCTTTGTAAGTCAAATTCATACAAAGTATATTTAGAAAAAGGAATCGTTTGCAGCCAACTCTTTTGCACATGTTTAAGGATTTTTTTAAAAAGGCTATGAATAAATATTTAAGCTGGATTGGCTCCTTCTCTGTTCAGCCCTCACAGAAGACCCAAAAATAACTTTAAAACTGACAAGAACATTATTCTTAGTGTGAAAGATTATATACACTTCGAGACCGCCAGTGGAATTTTTGGCTGTCTTCACATAAATTCCAGACAGGATGTGTTTCTGGAGAAAGGACATGTGGGAATTTAAAGAGGACTGTGGAGTGTAGACAGATATGTGTACATTCTGTATTCTAAAACTTTCTCATACCTGCGGTGATAAAAAACATGACAGGAACCCTATGAAGTGGCATCATACACGGCTGAAAACCATTTAGCGCTGAAAGGCCTCTGGCTGCTTTGACTTGTCATGCTATTTGCCAGAGATCTGTATTACCTCAGCGGGAGCCATGAAAGCAACATCGTCTAAGTTCCTTTTACATTCATTGGACATTTCTTTTAAATTATTTGCTATAATATTATATTTTTAATCTTGTCATTTGGGTTGTGCTGCTTCTAAGATTAATATTCAGGATAAAATAAGTTAATTTAGCTTGAGAGTTAAAATGCAGCCGCTTCTTGGGAATGTCCCTGAAGCCAAGAGTCATTCTGGGAGATTCCCACAGGCCAACATGGGCAATTTCCCAATGAATTTATCCACCGGCTGCTGAGGTTTGGGTGCAATGACTCCACAACTCAGCAAAGGATCTAAAAAAGAAAAATATATTTTTAAGTTTTGACAACCTTTTGTCATCAGGTTTGAAAAAAGTCTACTTTGCCTTACTAAGGCAAAAAGCTGGGAAACATAGATGTGTGTGTGTCTTTATTTAAAGTGATGTGAAGTAAATGTAAGAAAGGGAACTTAAGACTAAAAAAAATAAAAGCTTACACCTCTGTTTTTTTGTTTTGTTTCCATACTACTGTTTCACCCAGAACCACTGAGACTTTGTATGGAGCTGAGGCAGTAAAACCTAACTAGTCAACCCATATAACTCATAAAACTATTAAATATTATTTATTAAACATAAGATCTCTCTCCTCAAATACTTTGTTAGTAAATGACTTGATTTTTGATAATCAAATTAATTTGTTTTGCCTCACAGAAACTTGGCTGCAGCGGGAGGATTATGCCAGTATAAATGAGTCAACGCCATCAAATTATTTACATTTTCAAATTCCTAGAAGTATTGGGTGAGGAGGAGGAGTTGCAACCATTTTTCATTCTGATTTACTAATTAATCCCAGACCAATTATTAACTACAGTTCTTTTGAACATCTAACCCTTGGTCTTCCTCCTCCAAGTAGCAAAACATTAAGACCACTTTTGCTAGTGGTTTTGTATCGTCCACCAGGCCCTTACTCTCAATTCTTAGATCAGATCCCACATTTTTTTCTGATTTAGTTTTAAATACTGATAGGGTCATTTTAGTGGGGGATTTCAATATTCATGTGGACACTGAAAGTGATAGCCTAAATGCAGCCTTTCATGCTATCTTAGAATCAATTGGCTTTACTCAAAAATTACAGGGGCCCACCCACTTGGGTCAACACACTTTGGACCTTGTACTGACATAAGTCATTGAGTGTGAAGAAATAACAGTCCTCCCACATAACCCGGTTCTGTCTGACTATGTTTGGATAACTTCTGAATTTACTTTAATTAACCATGCTAAACCTGAAAGAACATTTGATTATAGTAGAGCTTTCTCAGACAAGGTTGTAACAAGTCTTAAAGAATTTGTTCCATTCTTACTTTCCTTAGTGTCTCAAGAGTATCACAGTGGATGGCAGCAATTCCATCTCTAACACTTCAGAAATTGATTGTCTGGTTCTTAGAGTTACTTCCTCGTTGCGTTTGGCATTATAATAATGGCTTGCATTTATATAGCTCTATTATTCATTCACTCTCACACACTGGTGGAAGCAAGCTATGATTATAGCCACAGCTGCCCTGGGGCAGACTGACAGAAATGCCAGAAATGCCATCGGCCCTTCTGGCCAACACCAGTAGGCAAGGTAGGTGAAGTGTCTTGCCCAAGGACACAACGACATTTAGCAGGTGGAAGCTGGAATTGAACCCACGATTTCTGGGTTGCAGGCTGACAACTCTACCACTGAGCTACAGCCACCCATTAGATAGTGCAGCACCCTTAAAAAGAAAAGTGGCTAGCCATAGGAAGTTGACCCCCTGGTTTAATGCAGAGCTCCATACTTTAAAGAGGAATACTAGGAAATTGGAGAGAAAATGGCGCTCTACACACCTAGAGGATTCCTATTTAACCTGGAAAAATAGTCCACTGCTGTATAAAAAGACCCTTCGACAAGCTAGAACAGCATGTTTCTCATCATTAATAGAGGCGAATAAGAACAATCCTAGATTTCTTTTTAGTACAGTTGCCAAACTTACACTGAGTCATAGCTTTGTTGAGCCAACTATTCCCCCAGCTCTTAGCAGTGATGATTTTATGGGATTCTTCATAAATAAAATTAATTTTATTGAAAATAAAATCATTGGCATCCTCCCAAACATGATTTCTTTTCTCTCAGTTAGTGAGGCAGCATCAGAGAGAACTGTAGAACCTAATTTGTGTTTGGACTGTTTTGATTCAGTCAAGCTTTCGGAATTATCAAAAATATCAGCCTCATCTAAACCTTCAACTTGTATGTTGGACCCAATCCCAACCAAATTATTTAAGAAAGTGTTCCCTTTGGTTACTGGGATCATTTTAGATATGATGAATCTATTTCTTTAGTAAATGAATACGTACCACAGGAATTTAAGGTTGCTGTAATTAAACCTTTACTTAAGAATCCTTCCTTCGATCAGGATGACTTAGTGAATTACGATCTATATCTAACCTTCCTTTCTTATCCAAAATCCTTGAGAAAATTGTTGCTAATAAAGTCTGTGAGCATCTAAACAGTAACGAGCTGTTTGAAGAGTTTCTGTCAGGTTTTAGAGCTCATCATAGCACTGAAACAGCACTGGTGAAGGTTACTAATGATATTCTCATGGCCTCAGATAATGGACTTGTGTCTGTCCTGGTTTTGTTAGATCTCAGTGCTGCTTTTGACACAGTCAATCATAATATTCTCTTGGAAAGGCTTGAACATGTTGCAGGGATCAAAGGAACAGCACTAGGTTGGTTTAAATCATATTTGTCTGATAGATTCCAGTTTGTTCATCTAATTTATAAATCTTCTTGATACTCAAGGGTTACTTGTTTAGTACCACAGGGTTCTGTGCTTAAAACCAATTCTTTTTAGTATATATATATATATATGCTTCCAATTGGTAAAATCATTAGACAGCATGGGATAAATTTCCACAGTTATGCCGATGATACACAACTATATGTATCCATAAATACTGCTGAATCCAGTCAGTTAGGTAGATTACAGGCATGTCTGGAAGACATAAAAACATGGATGATGCTAAACTTTCTTTCTCTTAAATTTTGACAAGACAGAGTTGCCATCTCTAAAAAAGAAACTGCTTAGTCAATAACTTTATCTGGATGGTATTAAATTGGCCCCCAGTAATAACGTAAAGAACCTCGGCGTTATTTTTGACCAAGACTTGACATTTAAATCCCATATTATACAGGTTTCTAGGATTTTTTTCTTTCACCCCCGGAATATTGCTAAAATTAGAAACATCCTGTCCAGGAGTGATGCTGAGAAACTAGTCCATGAATTTGTTACCTCAAGGCTGGACTACTGTAATTCTTTACTATGAGGTAGTCCAAAAAATGTAAATAAACCCCTTAAGTTGATCCAAAATGCGGCATCAAGAGTTCTGATAAATATTAAAAAGAGAGATCACATTTCTCCTGTTCTAGCTTCCCTTCATATGCTCCCTGTTAAATCCAGAATAGAATTTAAGATCCTCCTTCTTACATTTAAAGCCCTTAATAATCAAGCTCCATTATACATCAGGGATCTGATTGTTCCATATGTTCCTAACAGAGCACTTCGCTCTCAGACTGCAGATTTACTTGTAGTTCCTAGGATCTCTAAAAGTAGAATGGGAGGCAGATCTTTTAGTTATCAGGCTCCTCTCCTGTGGAACCAGCTCCCAGTTTTAGTCCGTGAGGCAGACACTCTGTTTACTTTTAAGGCCAGGCTTACAACTTTCCTTTTTGATAAAGCTTATAGTTATAGTGGCTTAGGTCATCCTGGGCTAGCTCTGTAGTTATGCTGCTATAGGTTTAGACTGCTGGAGGACAGACTGACCACTTTTCTTCACTCTGCTACTTTTTTCTTCTGCTGCTCTCCAGTTGTGTTATATGCTGTTATTTCAACTGTTAACTTTGATTTCTCTCAGTGTTTTTCTCTCCATAGAAGCTACACCTGGTCTGGTATCCTGCTTAGCTGCAATGCCGTTGTACAGTGGGCATCCCAGTAACTGTACATCCTCCGTGTCCTGTTATCAACTTCCCACTTTCTTTAATAAAGTACTCCTACATCAGTTCGTTTGTTCTTTCTGTGCCTCTGCTCTGTCTTCTCCAGCCCCCAGACGGATGTGGCAGATGGCCGCTCTTACCGAGCCTGGTTCTGCTGGATGTTTCTTCCTGTTAAAGGGGAGTTTTACCTCTCCACTGTCGCTACATGCTTGCTCAGTATGAGGGATTGCTGTGGTTGGAGTCTGCATGATCGGGGCGTAGCTGCCAGTCAATGACTCAATGCAATCTCCCGTGATTCCTTAGATAGAACACTTTTAAACTGATTGGAATGTTTATATGATTATATTGAAATACATTTTTTTTTGTAAAGTGCCTTGAGATGACATCTGTTGTGAATTGGCACTACATAAATAAACTGAATTGAATTGATTATACAATTCAGGTGCATCTTTATAGAGTAGAAAATTGAAAAGTTTCTTTCTTCCAGTAATTCAATTAAAAAGTAAAACTTATAGATACCTGCTTTAGTGATTATGGCATTACTGGGGTTTATTGGTCAACACAGTGGTATGACCTAAACCTTATAGAGAAAATAAGTATTATCAAAAAGATGAGAGATACCAGAACTAACAATGCAGATGAGCTGAAGGCGGCTATTAACCCAACCTGGTCTTCCTTAACAACTAAGATTACCTCATGTCACGATCCATAGGTGTATGTGTTTTGATTTTGTCTTGGTGTTTTATGCATTTTCTAGTTATTTATTTTCTTTAGATCTTGCCATATTCAGTTCATTTCTCCGTGTGCATTATTGCTAAAAAGGTGTTGCCATATATTTAGCGACAAAATTAACTGGTGTAAATATCTAAAATATAACACTCATTTTAAAAGGACAAAAAATATATCTCACAACCTTTTGTAATTATGGGAGATCTGTTTGATAAAGCAGAGAATAAATGCTCTAAGTTAAATAAATAATAAAGTTTAAAAGACAACAAGAGGAAAATAAAAAAGATAAAAGAATATTAATTGGAAGAAAAGACAATACAGAACAAGAATTTCATAATCATCCCAACAACCAATTTAAAAAACTCTAGATTGTTTTAACACAAAGTTCATTTTATAAACTTTATTCTTTATCACTTTGAACAGCTTTTTACTTTACAACCAGTGGGAACTAGCATTTTAATGATGGATACTTTAATTTAATCAGAATGTTTAGGAATTATAGAGTTATAAATATAAAACACTTACAAAACAAAATCCCCACCCTGAGAAGGGAAGCAACATAAAACATAAAAAATGCACACAAAAAATGCTGATTATCAATTTAAATTGGAAATCATTTAAACATGCCATTTTTCAATTAATTAAGGCATTGTTTCCATGTACATTTTAAATCTTGCTTTTATTTTTACTCATACTAAATAAATGTATTTTATTGAAAAAGCTGTTAACGTTTTGAGAGAGAAAAAAGCTAAATAAAAAGAGTTCAAAAACATTCAGTACCCAAACATGAATGTAAAATAATATATTTATTATGACCATATTTTCGGGATCAATACAAGCACTTATCTGTTCAGTTTAGTGATGCGTTCAGTGTGGCACTTTCTTCTCTAAAGGATAAAGAGGACAAGGCAGACATTAAGGTTATTATCTAAAACCTGATGCAACGGAAGTAAGCAAATATTTGCAGATGGAATTTGTAATAACAAATATAACAATAATGTGTAGCAACCACTAGTTCCATGCTGTATGCAATCAACCTTACACTTAAATCTCATATTAATCTGGGAGTCACTTTGGTGGCTTGAATGTTCACTGGACTTAAAGTATAATCTGCATATACTTAATAATAATTTTGGGACATGTATAGTAGTTTTGTCTTGGTTGGCCTGCTTCCTTAGAGATGAATCTTCGAGAAAATTTCAGTTGGCCTGGACCCAAATGTTTTGGACAAATAATTGTCCAAAACATTCAGGTCAATGTGTATAGGGTTTTAAAGAATACATTACCGACTGTCACAGTAAGCAGATTTACTTACATTTTTGATACTACTATTTAAGTTCTGTAACACAAAACCTTTTAAACATCTCTACTTCAGACCCACAAAAAATACAGTTTTAATTTCATGTTAAAATTATGACAAAATGTTGCGCTTAGCAACCATGTTATGTATATGCCACATTTTTTTTTATCATTTCTGAAGCTCATTTCAGCCCTCCCTCAATTGGTTTTTCCTGATGCACAGAAGGGTCAAGACCACAAATGCTTATATTTAAGGTATTGTATTAAGTTCAAGCTTTTAAATAGTAATAATAAAAATGGTCTTAAAATCTGAGATATGACCTTAAAATTCATCAAACTTTTGTAATGTGCCCGGAGGTAATCATTGCGTCTTAACGTAGTCACTTTTTTTGAAAATGCTATCAAAATGTATTAAAAATCTAGTGCATCTTATAGACCAAATCAAGATGCCTCTAGGTCCTTTGGAAGAAAATGCTATCCAATCATCAGTTTATCTAAGTAACAAGTGGTCAAACAAATAGGCATACATTATAAAATAGGTTTTTTTTACACATAAATATGAAATACAATGGCAGATCAGATAGAGGCTTGCTTATGTTGGTAAAGCTTTTGACCATGCAACGTTCAGTACCGTAAAAAAAAAAACACACACTAAAACTCATGAGCACAGCTTAGTCCACCAGACACAGATTAGCTCAAATATATACACAAAATAATAACAATACCAATAGCATTTTAACATATTTTACAGCTAAAGTTGTACCATTAGTCCAGCACATTAAGATGTGTACAGTTAGCTCAAAGGGAGATTTACATGACTGTTGTCAACACTACAAGATCAGAACTTTTTTAAATATGCCATTGAAATATAGGATGCAAAAATAATATACTCCAAATACATTTACATAATTATATACATATCCATATAGGTTAAATACTGATCACTCTGAATCCCTGGATTGCTGAAAATCTCCTTTGTTGCTTTAGGCAAAAAGGTAACAGATACTAACTGGATGAGGCCTCCTAAGTTTCACTACACAGAAATTATGTTAACATCATCTCTTTAACTATTTAGCTTATGGTCTGTTGTTGAATATAACATCAACCCCACATTCCCCTAATGTAGCTTGTTTTTAAAAAGCATAAAGGAAAAAGTTGTTCTTTTCCAAAGACAGGGTAGCTAGCTCATCTTAATGCTAAGCTAAAATAAGCGAACTTCCCTAGTGCTGCAACTTATATTCATTTACTTAATATAAACACTTTATGTTGCTGTAGAGGAGAATACAGACATCCAGACCACTTTTGGGCTATTTCAGTGAAGCGAAAAGAAGACATGTCAAAGAAAATGTAGTTGTTATTTTTAGAAAGCTACTTGTTGGCTATAGCTTTCATGCTAAGCTAAAATAAGCTAAGCATAGGTGAATTCTCTCATATTGCAATTTATATTTATGGAATATAAACATTATCTGTTGCTGTAGAGTAGAAGACAGACACCCAGGCTTTTGCCTATTTTAGTAAAGCATAAAGATTACATACTAAAGAAAACGTAATGTTTTCTTTACAATGCTAGGCTAGTTGGCTCTAACCTTTATGGTAAGCAAAAATAAGCTAAGCAACAATATCTTCTCTGCTATTTATTTTTAGTTACCAAAGAAGAATCTGTCAAAATTCCCATCTGACAAGAAACAAAGTAGCCTTAGTGAAAATAGTTGGTTGATTGACCTATAAAACCTTGCACATAAAAAAAAAAATCATGCTTATTTTTTATTTATCTTTAAGAGGAGTTTTCAGGTGGCCCATTTTCTCACTTTATTCAGATCACAGTCATATTAATTTTAACTCTAAAGTATAATCATCATATAGGCCTACCACTACCTGCCTAATAAGTGCATTATTGTTGTATATTTTTAAACCTTGACAGAAAAGCTCTCTGTTGCCTTAAAGAGGAAATCCACTTTACTAAAAGAAAATGACGTTTCTCCTAAAAACTTGGTTTGATTGAATCACCACTTTGCTTAAAAACAGACAGGAAAAGGCAGCAGCAGTGGAATAAATGTGAATTTCATTTTCTGTTAGATTATCTCCCAGGTCGTAAAAATACTTTTGCTCAGCGAAGCCTCAGTTTGGATCATTAAGCCACAGCTTATTGGGTCTTGAAATTAAAACTTGTCTGTTGCCAAAACTGTAGCTTTTTAGTGGAACCGATTATTTAAAATTTTTTATCAAAGTCTCAGGAGATAATGTATTTTCTTTCAGGTGCATTTTCCTCTCGACGCACCACCTTCACACAATTAAGGCACCTTTTAAACCCCTGAGGGGTCAATGGGTTCTTCTAATAAGAAGAAAAGCAACAATAACAACATGGAATACAGAACAGGAATAAATGCAAACAACATTTTGTAAGACACATGACAAACCGAAAAAACGACAACAAAAAAACTGTATGGAATGTCTGTGGTTAAGGTAGAAATTCTGGAAGTGCCCTGTTTCATTTCTTCGCGTCTCACCTTGTAACTTATTACAGCAGCACCACAAGTCACAGTATCCCTGTGGAAACACTGTGGCTGTTTGTGAAGCACCTTGCAGCAAAGTAGGTCCTCCTCAAACCTCATCTGTGTTCATGAGTCTACAAATGGATATGCGTGTGCCTGCATAGTAGTCAGTATCCGACGTTAAGCTTGTTCTTGTTGAGCTCTCGTTCCAAGTTTCCTATTAGA
Source organism: Valencia hispanica (assembly GCA_963556495.2). Lineage (NCBI taxonomy): Eukaryota > Metazoa > Chordata > Actinopteri > Cyprinodontiformes > Valenciidae > Valencia > Valencia hispanica. Next base: position 49,996,550 of record OY747705.1, on the reverse strand, counting down.
GTGTCAATGCTCTCCTGCAGGTCTCTTAGATTCACCCTGTTACTCAGAACAGGACTGATGTCCTGGATCTTCATGTAAGCCTGATAAGTGTGCTCTTTAGGCAGCCGAGCTGGCAGGATGTGGTTAAACATTTTCTCCTCTGCCTCCTCCTCTTCAAAAGCCTGCGTGTTGTTTGAGCTATCACTCTCGCTTTCTTTCTCCTCCTCTTCTTCTTCTTCCCCCGTTTCCTCCTTTTTCACCAACTCCTCTCTTTGAGATTCTTCCTCCACAACAGGATCAGACACGGGACTTGTGACCTTCTCCCCCTCATCTTCCTCTGCTGTGTCCTTTACCTGGACCTCTTCGCCCGCCTCTGTATCCTCAGAGGGCACATCGTCATAGTCTGCTTCTTCTTTGCTGGGAGGGAGTAGCAATTCAGAGGGGATGTAGTTTTCACCACAGCCGCTCCAGTCACCAGCATATCTGTTGCTGGGGCTGTCCAGACGTCCCGGTTTGGGCCGCAGGACACCTGCCATCTCTGCTTCACTGAGGTTTAGAAACTGTGGGCGCTCTTTTCTACGTCTCAGAGGAGGGGCTGACAGAAGGTCAAAGGAGGCCGGAGCCACAGAGGCTGCAGGGGGCCAAGTGGAGGACTGGTCATTTGGGTCCACGACTACAGAGAAAGAGATAAAAGACAGAATAGGTTAACTAGATTCCCATTAAGTAAAAAAATCAATGATAGTAAATGTCACATATTTCTTTACAGATCCAGAAGACAAGTAATTAAAGGTGCATCGCAATAATTTATTTCAGTAATCCAATTAATAAAGTGAAGTTCATATATTACATAGATTCCTCACACAAGGACTGATATATTTTAAGCTTTTATTTCTGGTAATTTTCATGATTATGGCTCAACTAATAAAAATCCAAAATTCAGTTTGTCAGAGAATTTGAATATTACAAAGGAAAATTAGAATAAAGGATTTTTTTTTTTATACAGAAGTGGAGTGTTATGTCCTATGTATAATAGCAAAGTATGTTCATGGCATCTGAGTGAAAAGTAAAGTGTGGTAGAAAACTGAACAAACAGGGATAACCTCTGTCATTTCGTAGAGGATTGTGAAGCAAAGCTCAACCCAAATGATGTGAACATCCTCTTAACTATTTAGCAAATAGTCTGTTGTTGATGAATATAACACCAGCCCCACTTTCATTTTAGCTTGTTTTAAAAAAAAAGAATAAAGAAAAAGCAGTTTTTTCCAAAGACGGCCTAGCTTGCGCGAGTCTTCATGCTAAGCTAAAATAAGCTAACTTCTTTAGTACGGCAACCTAAATTAATTAACCTAATATAAACATTATCTGTTGCTGTAGCGGAGACATGGAGACCCTTTTTGGCCTATTTTAGTGAAGCAAAAAGATGAAATCAAGAAAATGTAACTTTCTTTTACAAAGCAAGCCTATGTTTTCCACAGATGGGCTAGCTTGAGTCTTAATGCTAGGATAAAATAAGCTATCTTCTCTAGTACTGCAACTTTTATTCACGAGACGTGGACTATGGTTGGAGTCCGTGCTTCAAGATTCACCAAACACAACTGTTGTATTCCTTGTTTTCAGCCACTATTTAACCAGAGACAACAACAGAAGTGTCTTACCAGAGGGGTAAGGAATAAAATGACAGCATCTAGTCCAAAATCCTCTTTTTAGAAAAAATAACATTTTGGACTTAATTTGGAAATCAAGGTTTCAGAGTCTGAATGAAGAGTGAAAAGGCATAGAATGCACGCTGCTTTAGGTTCAGTGTTAAGTTTCCACTTCTTTCCACTGTTGACAAGCCTTTTGGAGATACTGATTTCATTTGGCAAAAGTACCAGAACCAAGCGGTTTAATGGCTGTAATACAACTGTGCTTGATTGGTCAGCTAACTTGCCTCGAAGATGAGAGACACATAACAAAAGAGTTGAAGGTCGCTATCACAGTAAAGCATCTGGGCTTCCTAAACAGCTCAGTAGACCAACAGGCTGATTTCCTCCATGCAATGCTGCAAGGATGCTCTAATTCATAACAATAGAGTCCCAACCAAGCATTGAGTGTTTGAACAATACAGTGCAAGAATATATATTTCAGTAGGCCAACAATTGTAGAATAAAACCCCTTTTTATAGCTTTTTTGTAATATTCAAATTTTCTGAGACACTGCATTTTGGGTTTTATTAGAGGTAAGCCATGCTCACTAAAATTTACAGGAAAAATCTAAGAAATTACACACTTTATCCAATGAATATTACATTTTATTACTAAAACAAACCATTTTTTAAAAATCCTAATATAATTTATTGAGATGCACCTGTATAAGATCCTGGAATTAATCTGCATTTATTTGATTAGGCATAGTTTTTTATAAAGCACTGTCAGTCAAGCAAACCTAAATTAAAATAGTGGTTTAGATTAGGATCTATCAGAATATCTTATTTTAGATTGATTGATAACATTGCTGATTGAAGACAATCATTACAAATCATAAGCAAATTTGAACAAGGAAATGTAGGTCCTAGCTTTTTTAGGGCTTGGCCCATTTAGGTGCTTCACATACAGTTGCTTGCAGTGCTGCTTTCCTTTTAGTTCAAAGTACTTAAGCTTGGGTTGCTCAATACATCAACAAAGGGAACTCTCTCCAGAAAGACAAAAACAAAATGTATTAAAAACTAACTCTTTTGATGTAATTTAAAAGATTAAATCATTTATTGTGTGATTTTGAATGATCTGCACATTATTAAAACGTTCAGGAGAAAAATTCCACTAATTAGGGAAAAAAAGTAATTTCTGTAAATCATGATTGCATTTGTGTTGAAAACATTTTATGGAGGAACTGCTTACTACTATTTATAGTTGTCGAAGCAGTAATATTATAAAGGGAAGGAACATGCCACCTCAGGCCATGTACAGACTTAGCCGGGTTTTGTTACATTGAATATCCTCACTACCTCATTCTAGAAGAAAAATCCATCTACACCTAACTGCACAAGTTCATTCTTCAGCACTTTTATAGCCATGCCCAACCTGTAGGGGGCAGTAGTATGGTGGTATTTTTGGTGCAAAAGTATTTTTGTCTTGTAACTGGGAAGTTGAAGTCACAGAGGAAAATTTTGTAGTAGTTTTGTAATTGTAAATTTTTTTTCCGTCTTTCACAAATACAAAACTTAAAAAGTCACACTTTAAAAAAATCTTACATTTACAGTTTTGCCCCAATTGATCCAAAACAAATCGTGCAAAACACATCCACATACCTGCATATAAAAAACAACAACCTGCGTATACTTTTTTGTCACTCACAGACACAAAGCTACTGTTACACCTTCACAAATTCTTCAGTGTAGCTAAGAGATGGGCATGAGATGTCAGAGCATTTTTGTCGCGGGCAGTGAAGTTGAGATTTTCGCAAATCTTCAATTTGGACGGAGGATTTTGAAAGAATTGTTTTTGATGTTGCAAGTATGCGTTTTCTTGTGGATGACAGGCCAAACCGTTAAAAAAAATATCTTCGTTTTGTGAGATGTGTGGACAAGGCCTCAGGCGCATACTGAAGTCACACCCCCACAACGCTGTGAATTTGTTTCCAACTGTACTGTTGACGCGCGTTGACTACAAGGAATTTAAAAGTTAAATAAAGAGATCAAATCAAATCAAACTTTATTTAAAAAGTGCTTTTCATACATGATGCCTCCGTTTGGTTATGGAGAAATCACATGACTGCACCATGAAAAGGAAGAGTGAGCAATCACACACAACCAGCATAGTCTGATTACCTGTCTGTCTTTATCCCTGTGTACCCATTTCTTACTGTGTTAGAAAGGAAAAAAACACATTTAGGGGTTAAGAGTCATGCTCGGAAGTTAGAAAACATCTCTGCTGAAGTCATAAAGAGATCACATATTTTGTTTGTTATTTGCAATGTGTATTTTCTTTTTTTCCCCAGTGGTCTCAGAACAGAAATGCTGATGAGGTATGAAACATATCAGCTTTGATTCAGTCATCACAACAGCATTTGCTTTGTTTATATGTTCAGCCGGTGCATACCTAACAACAGTCCCGAGGCTACTCACTTAAGACTCAATAATCACTTGAAGCATACAGACATTGTCCACCCTACTCAGAGACACTGGGTTATTCTATATCAGGCATGATTAACCAATGGCATGAAATAAATCATTAACTTTCAGGAGGATAAAAACAACTAAAGAAACTTTTGTTTGACTTTAGTTCATTCATGTGACCTGTTTTAGAAGATAGCACTTTTTTCTTTCTCAGAATCATATATGGAGTCTGATGGAACCAAGATTGGACTGAACTGATCTGAAGAGGGCTGTGTACATTTTTCACAATCTGACAGTTTATGTACTTTTGTAAATAAAAGTTGGCAAACATTGCCAGAAGCTGAAATATTTATATCCAAAACGACAGCTATAATAAAATGAAAAGGTGCTTAAACAAATTATAAGCCTCTGGATATGCAGCCTTATGCAACCACACTGTCACAGTATGTTTTTACCCCATAAAAAATCTATTTGTTTTTCAATTGAGTTATACAGTTTAGAGGTCACATGAAAGGTATCAAAAGTTCAAAATGACTGTTCTTGGTCTAAACTTCAGCTTACTAAAACCTGGGCGTGTAGAGTTAAAATATATATATATATATATATATATATATATATATATATATATATATATATATATATATATACATTGGGGCAAAAAAGTATTTGGCATCCACCGATTGTGCAAGTTGTCCCACTTAAATAAGAGCGGTCTATAATTTTCATCATAGGTACACTTCGACTTTGAGAGACAGAATGTAAATTTAAAAAATCCAGGATATCATATTGTATGATATTGAATGTATTTGTATATGATGCAGAAAATAAGTATTTATTAACAAACAATAAAGAATTCAGGTCCTAACAGACTTCTTCTTTAAGAAGCTCTTCTATCCTCCACTCGTTACTTGTATTATGGGCAGCTGTTTTAACTCGTTATCTGTATAAAGGACACCTGTCCACACCTTCAAATAGTTAGACATATGGACTATGCAGAGCGGTTAACGTAGTGGAAGATGTTGCCTTTTCTTCTGAATAATTCAACTAATAATAATTTGACTGCTTGGAGACAACTCTGAGTGTGTGCAGTGAGTTAAACTTTCATGCCAATGAGATCAAGTAATGTGTATGTATTAGGGAAAAATAAACTATGATCTATCAGAAAAAGTAGCTTAGTCCATCCACGCCGCAGCAAACAACACACTACAACACACTACAAACACAGTACAAATGCCAAAATACTGGATAGGAAAGTATAGTAGCAGCTAATTTTGGCCATGTTTTTGTGACAATCTTGGTTTCATACAGGCCAGGTACAAGCCTTAACAATTTTATCTCAGGGCTTTTCCTGAAAAAAATGTTACTTGGATGGCAACTTTATTTCTAAAAGAATTTATTTCATCATCTTACGAAGTCATTCACAATTTAAGGTAAACTAATTAACAGTGACTCTTCCTTTACTTTATTTTGAAGTGAAATTAGACAATTTACAAAAAAGGTCATTTTTCTCAAAATTGCAATTTCAATTATTTAGCAAAAAGTTCTTAGTTAAAATTGTTTCTTATTTTACCTAGTTAACCTAAACTTGAGCAGAAAATATACCTTCTTTTTAAGTTTAAAAACTACATTTGTAAAAATTGTCCAATGAACATTGACTTTAGATGTTGTGACCATAATTCCCCCAGAACTTCAGGATGTTGGAGCTCAAAAAGAGTGCTGATGTTAACGAAAGCACACCAGAATCACAATAGATGCTACCTTCTTGCTATTGCTGTTATTCTCACACAGAGTTAGAAAACTGGATTATGGCACACTCAACACATAGCTGTCCATCAGCTTTCTTGGCTCTCTCATGCTTTCTGTAAATGGCGCCAGTGTTTTCCCACCAGCAGCCATCGGATGCCATCGCCTTTGCCCCGAAACATGCGCAGCAGAGCACTGAGCGACACTGGTTTAGAGCTGGGTTGGTATGTGTCTGTGAGAGGCGTGAAGTGGCGGCTGAAAATATCCCGTAATGATTGTGAAATGTTAGGGTGAAGCTCTGGGGGCTGAAGGGTAAGGTTAAGTCTGGAATGTCTTTAATTACAGTCCAGGCGTCCTCCAGTCCGTGCTGGGGAAGAGGATGGAATGGAGGTGAGGGTGTAAACAAAGGCTTGAACCTGGAATGAAAGCTAAAAGTTATTACAGGCAGTAGCCAGGTTGCATCAGCTGCAGACAGAAGAGACCAGAAACTCTTCTGAGGAATTTATTTAGTCTAAAACTTTCAACCAACTCCTCTCATTGTTATCTGTATTTATGGGCGTAAAAAGAAAGAAAGACATTTTCTCTGAAATATATAAACTTTGTTCTGTGCTTCCATTTCCTTTTCCTCTTAAAAGTAAATGTTGACAAAAAAGAAAAAACGCCTTTATAGTCAAACGTTTTAGATTGTTGCGAGTCTTCTGATGCATGCCTGAGTCAGTTCTGATTAGAACCATAGGAGAAAATATGTCAATCTCAATTCACCACTTTTACTTTTACTACAATCAAATAAAGACAGACTTTGAAGCTGCTGTGCAGATTATTTGAGAAAGAGAGAAGCTGGAGACCTTATCACCACTACTTTTGAACCTGGGTGGACATTGTGTTTCGTATTGATGTGATGATCGGCATTATTAAAGTAATGTCATCACTCTTTTGAGTGCATTAGCAGCAGCCTTTTGCTCGCTTTTTTCTTTAACCCGTTTTTTTTTCTTTTTTTTCTTTTCAAAATTTTAGCCATGAAGATCAACATAACTTTCATTCGCTACACACCTATGAAACACAAACTTGTAAAAATGATTTCCTATGCAAATAAAGCTGTTTCCAAGTAGGAGTTGGGTGATGCAGTTATATTTAGGAGGTTCAGAAATAAAGGGGCAGTATGACACAGTGATGAATTCTTAAAAATTGTTTGTTTCATACAAGTAAAGTTTTCGTGATATGATCTAAGAGAGGCTTGTAGCAAGACTGCAGTGCAAGTTCTGTCGAATTCTAGAAAACCAATTTTAATAAATGACTTAGAATTCTTAGAATTCAAAAACTACAAAATTTTGTTTCAGTTAGGGGTGACATGATTGTTTATTGAATGTAAAAAAAAAAAATCACTAAACCTGCAGCTAGCACTATCATTGTGCTGCAGATAGATTTGCTCGTTTTATTAGCTTCTGTGACCATTGCAAACTTTTCCTTTACTGCAACTTTCATCATCACCGATTTTAAGTGCTTACTGAAATAAGCTTTTGGGTTCCTTCATATTTTACAATAGACATCTGCAGCTTGCAGAAACAACATTGGAGGCTAAGAGATGGGGCTGCACAGAGGAAAGCTGGTACTGAGGATCTTCGCTGGATGACGGATTTATCATAGAAAGGAGGGAATACCCCTCATAAATTGGGTTTCCTTTGGGCTTGGAGAATTTCATCTCAGCCATTGGCTGCATGCCAGTCTGTAACCTCAACGATCAAAGCAGCCCAGTCTCACACCAGTTCTTTGTAGAGCGGAATCACCAAGCTGGTGACAATTTGCAAAACTATTTCATAAAAATGAGCAGCGCAACTTGAATGTAAGTAAATCAACCATAATAAAAAAAGTAAAAGGGTGTGGCATTCACCTGGCCAGAGCTGCAGCAGGTAGTGCAGGACTTCAATGTGCTTTTTGAAGTGCAGGGCGCTCGCGAGCTCCTCTGAGTCGATGAAGACGCGGTTGGTGTGGCAGGACGCCTCCTGACGCTGGCTGAGCAGCACTGGGCCAAAACACACCGCCAGGTTCTGACATGTCATCTTGTTCATTTCCTGGTAGGACGCCACAAGCTTCAAGTGGTCCAGAAGCTTCCGCAAAGTCATCTAATGCAGACACACACATAAGTGTGGACAAATAAGACATGTTATTATGCTGATTAGTAGCTACAGTATTGCCACTGTCGGCAGCAGGGGAGTATCAGAGCAAAGCCTCTTCTTCATCAAGCTAATCTGTTGCAGGAACAGGACATAGTGGCTCTAAAAAGTGTACACCTCCTGATAAAATGACACACAGAAAATGATAAATAATTTCTATGGATTTTTCTCATTTAAAGAGACAAATATCCTGTATAATTTAAGAAAAAACTAAACAAGTCTGTAAGAGGGGACAAAGTAAAAAAGGTGCAATAACTGGGCTGCACAAATGTACTTCCTGTTACACTATCAGTTTGGACATCTTTGATTGAAGAAAACTGAACACTCACAACTCTTTGTAGTGAATCTGACTAACACTAATTATTCATTTGTATCTTTTAGCTGAAGCCACAGTTGAAGACAGGTTACAAAGAAAAAAGATATTGTTGTAGAAAGGTCAGGAGAAGGTATAAAGCAGTCAAGACAATCATAAATAGAGAAGAAAATTGGGAAACAGTGACATTACAAAAGCTGGCACTTTGGGGATGATTGGGGAGAACCCAATCAATGAAAAAGCAAAATGAAAGCTGAGCAGGGAGATTCAGGGACGTCACTAGAACTAATACTGTACTGGGGCACACCTGGGGCACAAAGAATTCATGAGAGCGCGCAAAGTGTGCAAGAAAAAAAACCCATTCAGCACTTATTTATCATAAAAAAACAAATAGTTCTTTAAACTATTCAATCATATCAGACTATGTTGTTGTCTATATCTTTGATTAACCACCTGAAATGTACTATGAACATGCATTTGACCTACTTGTGCACTTTACTCACGACTTCTAAACCGTTACTGATAAAAGCAAAAAGGAAAAGCAATGACTCTTTTTGAAAGATCTATTTCAGTAACCATCTGCAAATTGAACAATTACAAAGGTAAAAAAAATAATTATTAAATAAAGCACCCCTACATCTCTAGGTTATTTTATTTCCATAGTAGAAGAATAAATAAACGACTGTTGTGTGTCTTTTCAGGGAATCATTTTTTGGGAAGTAAACTGTAGCGTCTTGTTTTCATTTTTGCAAAGTGGTCAATCAATTGGCTGCACTTAGTCTGAAGCAACATGAAAATATTACTGTTTATTGCTTTACAAATATGTACATAGCTCAGAGTCTCCTATCTGCATTTTTTATTGTCTTCAGTTTTCACATGTGATTATAAGAATAGCAAAAGCTGCTCCGTTTACAAAGTTATCCCACCCTTCCTTGTGACAAAAAAGTCACCTGACCAAAAAGCATTCTGTAAGAAACTGACAGGTTTTTTGTTTTCCAAAATTGATATACTTATCTCCCAGGCAAGGGTTCTATAATCATCCTGGCAATACTGCAGTTCTTTGTAGCTTAAATAGCCTACTAAAGCCTTCATACTGACTTTTGGTGAAATTTGGAAATGTAGCCTACAATAATCTACACAGAGTCAGAGTAGGCTACTCTGACTCTGTGTAGATTATTATAGGCTACATTTGCAAATGCAGCAAACTTATTTAAGTTTGCCATTAAACCATTGATCAAATGACAGCCCTGGCTGTTACCAGGATAAATGTTAATGTTACCGTTAATGTGGACAATTATCATACCTCCCTCGTCCTCCTCATGTTATGATGTGAGGTTTTAGTTATTACATTTCCTTATTCAGTTCAACTTATTCCTTTAGTTACTACTTGGTGTTTTTGTTGTCACTTGTGTTTTTTCCTTCCACTATGTTTTTTCACCCTCAGGTGCTCTTATGTTTGGTTTCTCATGTCTGTGTTCATCCCTTATTTATTTTCTTAGGTTCCTATTGATACTTAGTCCCAGTTAGTTCTGTTAAATATTTAATTCCTTTTTCTAGTCCCTCTGTAAATAATTCTTCATTGTAGGTTTATTTCCTTAGTTCTATTTTCTTCGCTCTACTGCTCTCCAGTTTCTCTTAGGTTCCTAGTTAGTCCTTATTCCTCTGTAGTATATTCCTGTCTAATCCTTATGTTTTGCTCTTTGCCTTCCTTTGCTTCTCTAGCCATTCTGCCTTCCAGCTACTGATTGTTTTCACCTGCTCTCTCCCTCTCACCTGCAACTGCTTCTCCTAATTAGACCGTAGCCCTCTCCCTGCCACTTACACACCTCCTCAGTATACTTAAGCCTTCCTCAGACAGTCACTACTCGCTGGTTTGTTGTCAAACATCCCTGTCCTGTTTGCTGCATTTTTCTCATCCTCCTGAGTTTATGAAAGTTTGTTGTTCTGTTTAATAGATTTTTATTTCATTATTTGCTGCATTTGGGTCTTTTCAAACACTTAACATGACACTTCATCTCTCCTCACTGTTCCTCTGCCTCTGTTCAGGAAGAAGTTTTTGATGTCCATCTCTGGATAGTTTATCAGAAAGCTATGTTTAGTTTTACAGTAGGACAGCTTCACAAACAGTATAGGCTACTTTTACAGAGCTCTCTTTCACAGTATACGTATAAATCCATTATTAATTGTGTGTGTGTGTGTGTGTGTGTGGACTGGAGACTTTTACTTGGGCACGTGCCCCAGTGAATAAGGTCTAGCAACGCCCCCGGGGAGATTCCCAAAACAGGGTGTCCGCAGGGTCTTGGAAAGTATTACAAGTAAAAAAAAAAAAATTTTTTTAAATGATCTAAGGAAAATGAAGGCCCTTAAAAAGTCTTACATTGATTGTGTAAAGTCTTACATTTGGTTTGTACTGAAATGTTTGTAAAATAAGTTTGTCTCAGAAATAGAGGCACGTAAAGTAATAAAACAATTTTTCGTTCTTTTTATGCCAGCTGCTTGCATGGGTTTCTGTACCTCGTGACTTTACGTACTATCACTACAGATGGGCCGTTGTTGACGTGACGTATCCCTCCACTGATGCAGTACTACAGAAAATTGTGCAAATTTGCTAATTCTTGGCTAGAAGTTGAGGATTGTAAACAATGGCTAAAGCCTGTAACCAGAAACAACAGGGAGGCCTACTGTGCGTTTTGTAAAAACAAGATCAGTGTTGCCTCAATGGGCATCAACATGAATGAAGTTAGCCACATAACCGCCAGCATTAGCCGCCGTGAACATCCGCAGCGGTCAATCACCAGTATTTGTTCTAAAGCTGCTACTGTGATAGCGGGAGCACCTGTGAGTACACCACTCCCCAGTGTTACCACCTCCAGAGCAATGACTCGGTCCCTTTGTCCGCCGCATACAACCTCTGAGTGGAGCTAGCGGGCACACCGCCACTCCCATGAGGGAATAAATTGAACTTTCCAGGCTACGTTTCCTGATTCAGCTGTTGCAAAATAATATTATAATAAATAGTCTAATGTTAATAATTGTATGATTTATCAGTGCATTGCAATAAAATCTTGATTTTGTTTTAGAAGGTCTTAAAGTCTTGAAAATGTATTAAAATGTATTTCGTTATCCCTGCACGTACCCTGCGAAAGGTTGACAGCAGTAGCCTACTGTTCTACATGTGATGGCAATCTTCTACATTCTTCGTATGTCTGGACTAAGAAATGTAGTTGCATGACAAAAGCCTTTATTTTTTTGAATGAAATCAGAACTTTGTAGGAACTAGATCTTTTGGGCCACAATTTCTAAATGGTATATTTAGCACAAGACAAACAGAAGGAAACCCACAGTGAAACCTGGTGGTGGCAGCTTCATGCCATGGGGTTACTTTACTTCATAATGGAACTGGAGTTTCTGTAGATGTGGATAAAGTTTTGAACATTTCCAAAGACAAACTAAAGTTCAGAAGCAAATCAGGGAAGTCAAGATGTGGGATGCTAGCAGACTCCTTCAAAGCAGACTTAAAGACGAAAATTAGTTAAAAGTTGCCTAAACCCTGCTTTCCACCGAACGGATAAGCGGCGCGCAACATCTGAGGTTTTCAAAATAAAAGATGCGTGCAGATTTCTGACTGCTTAACTACAAACAAAACATCACTACCTGTAAGACACCAGGGTTGAAGTCAGTCGGTCTGTGGGTCTAATTTGTTGGTTTTTATCATGGACGACTAGAATTTAATCCTCGGAAGTGGAGAATCACCCAGTTTATGATACCAGTGATCATTTTTACAAAGACAACATGAAAAAAGAGAAGGCATGGACAGAAATATCTGCAGTTTTGGAAGTGGATAGTGAGTTTATGCTACTTACTAACATAGAATTCAATTTCCTCCCTGCATACTACCCTTTAAGTTATCCAATTGCAATTCTCCCATGATTCCGTGATCTCCCGGGACCAGCTGGGTGGAACGCTTTCGCAAGTGATATGCATCTAAAACGCACCTGGTGGGAAGGGACGTGCAGCTGAATTTGCGAGTAAAACGCATCTATTGCATTACGCGCCGCTTATGTCCGATGGAGAGCAGGGGAAAGAGTAAGTTTAAGGCCGTGCACACCTTTGTAATCAGGCTATAGCACGGTTTTGTTTGATTTTTTTGTTGGCAACAATGCCCACTACATTGACCTTTCTCTAGACCAGGGGTTCTCAACCTTTTGTAAGCTGGCCCCCCCCAAAGCTGGTTCATTGCAGTTGGGGCCCCAGTGCCAATTCTTGGCTCAATGTTTGATAAACATAGCCTCAAATCATTCTCGATTTGTGCACGATTGCAGTATTTTGTTTTGAGTGCAGTCATTTATGAGAATCCTGCCTCTCACAAATGTCGACGTGAAAAGAAAGGAGTATCTTCAAGGCGACGTCACAGAGTTGAGGATATTCCTGCATCAATGCTGCCCAGAATGACGAAAGAGGGGAGGAGCTAAACAGCTCCTTCAGTCTACTGTCACTCTTCAGCTCAATAAGCTGCTCCTGCATATCAACTGACATAGGGGGACCATATTTTGATTTCCAAAAAAGAGGACACCTGGCACAGTACTGAAACACTTTCAGGACTTGGCCAAGACTTTTGATTTTAACATATTTAAAGTGTGCATTCTCAATGTGGTTAGAAAAGATTAGTTAAATATCAAACTTCAAAAAGCCTTTCACGTAGAAAAATGATTTTATAATCTCTGGAAATGAATTATAATAGAAAAAGATACTCTTCTGAATTAAAAAAAGTTACCAGCAACAATATTAGTTTACTTTTTAAATCGCACTGGACAAAAACTGAAGAAAAATCTGAAATAATCTTCTGAGAAAACAAGTATTTTCTTTTCACTGTAATAAAAGTAAACAGCTGCAGACTCAAAAACAAAACAAAAAAGTGGTTACTCTGTTTAGTTTGCATCTTCATCCTCCACAGTCAGTTTATAGATCAACTCTCACTTTGCTCAGGCTTTTTATAGTTTTTGTGTCCATGTGATTTTTGGGATATTTGCCACTTTTGTCACACAGAAACACACATGCCAGCTATGTGAATGGTGCACTCCGCCACCCATTTGTTGTGACTTGACAATATATATTTTGTGGTTCGTGCATGAAGCTTGTGCTTTGACTTCTTGTAAACAGCAGTAACTCGGCGCTGCACAATTGCGTTGTGCAATGCAGGATAACCCGGTGCGGTGCAACTCGGCGAAGAGCAGCGCTGCGCACAGCTTGCGGTGGGTGGTGTCAATAAACGGATCAGAACCAGCTCGGGAGGACGTGACATGGGAGAGAGGTTGTCATACTGCATGCATCACACCAGTCAGTTTAAGTATGGTCCAATGAAAACAATAAAAACCCGGACATTTTCATCAGTCTATAAATCCTCCCGCGAATGCCCCGGACAGCACATGAACAGTGGGTATGTCCGGGGAAAAGAGGACGGTTGGTCACCCTAAATTGACAGCTTGTTTGCTGTGCACACAAACGGATCTCGAACCCACGCAAAAGAGCGATAATCCTCTTTATAGTACGTCGCAAATAGTTTTCTCATTGCTGACAGGCGCTCAGACGCTGATTGAAATAGAGAGGAGAAATCGTGTGACGTGCCTGCATCAGTGATAAAGTCTACAAGGCAGGGGTTCCCTCGACTGATGCGGTCATGCCAGAGGTCTATTTTTAGTGTGAAGGCGTGCACTTTGTCTCCAATGAGCAAAATATGAGCAAACTAGAACTTTTTATGACGGTAGTTTAATAATAAAAAAAAATTCTAATTTTCTTTTTCAGTTTTTTTCCTCCCATCCTGTAGCCTACTGGCGCACCCCCAGGGGCGTGTCCGTGCCCCCCCTGGGGGTGCGCGCCCCACCGGTTGAGAATCACTGCTCTAGACGGTAATATAACACCAGTTTAAGTTTAAATATTGACATTTGTTGCTTTAATAAAAAGAATCAAGATCTTTTCAAGTTTCATTCCAAGTAGATTAAATGACTCAGTTGTAAACATTGGATTTGCACCAAAGCGTTTATCAATTTTCTGTATATAGCTTCACAAGCTAATTTTATTGTTACCAAAAAAGTAATTGTGTTTCTTTAGAAGTGATGCATTAAACAGATTCGGTAGATATAAGTTCTTCCAAGAATGACATGTAGAGCTCTGCAAACTGCATAACAGCACTATTATCATAACACTGAAAACACACAGCAATCTTGGGTATTGTCATCATTCCACAACTGCCTAGCAGCTTAACCACACTGAACTCGCTCATAGCCTCATTTGTAAATGTATTTTCCAACATTAAGCTGTAGCACATAGCGGAGTGACAGGAGTATATTCTAACTTACCCCCTCCACCTCTGGCAGGATTTCCAGCAGGCTCACGGTATACTCAGAGTCTGCCTGATCGTTCTCGCACCCCGCAGCTCCCATCTTGAGGGGCCTGGTGGCCATAGTCTCCAGCACTGCCTCATACAGCTGCTTGGTGATTAAAGGGTAGGGAAGTTCACGCAGGTAGTCCTTTAGTACTCCTAACAAGGGACACAGAACAAATATAGTTGAGCATGAGAAACATGACTCACAATTTACTCTGGATAGACCAGGGGTGTCAAACTCATTTTTTCCCTGGGCCAAATTCAGATCTTGAGAGTCCTAAAAAGGGCTGGCTGTTGAAGAATCTATTGATAAAACTATCCATTAACAAACTTAAAATATCAATAAATAAGAAGAGATACTTTAATAGCAGTCTCAGCATTCGACGAGTACCTCTATATATTAAATAATATTGAACATTGTTTCACATTGATTTAATTTGGCACTATGCAAATAAAAACAGATTTTTTAGATTAATAAAATGAAATTTTTAGAACACAACTTATCTTTAAGTTTCTATTTATGTGGCCCTCATAATTATGGCAAACCTTGAGTTTGACACATGTGGGATAGGCGGTTGATCTGCGATACTCAGATACTCAGTGGGAAGTCAAGGTTCAGTACGTTTTGGCACACTTTACTCAAGAAGAATAAATATGTGCATATGCCGCTTTTTTACTTTCATTTGATTGTATTATGTTCAATAACTTCAAAAAGTCATAGTAAAGATGAGAAAGTAGAGAAAGTTTAGAACTGCATGGAGATTTGACTGGATTTTTTTATAAATAAAATAGTACAAGCAGATATAGCCAAAGTAGAAAAAATATATAACCACTTGAAAACAGTCAGTGTTGATGTTTAAATAATACTCTGTCTATATCTGAGGATAAAACATGCGTAATCACTTTGGAGTTAATATTTTGAAAGCCTAGTTTCCCAGCTGTACTTGAATGCACAGTTGTTGGGGAAAAACCTCTCATAAATGGGGATTCCGCCAACTTGCATTTTATACCAGTGTCTTTTTCTTACACTATTTTCTGCATTAATATCGTAAACTAATTCTCTATTCCAAATGGGTTATATTTCAATGTACATGCTACTAAATTTATCATGTTTATGCAAGAAAATATTGAAAATGTTATCTACACTAGGAAAAAAAATGTAACAGGAGTATTACACGGGTCTACTTTAAAAGCTCCTAACTTGGAAGATTTCGATGTGTTTTCTTAAAGTAATATACTCAAATCTATTAGCATCATTAACAAGCCTCATAGTGATGGTCATCAGAAGCGTTTAATAGCTCTCTAAAACCATTTGATTTATCCAGTTCATCTACAGTGGCTTGCAAAAGTATTCGGCCCCCTTGAACTTTTCCACATTTTGTCACATTATAGCCACAAACATGAATTAATTTTAATGGAATTCCACGTGCAAGACCAATACAAAGTGGAATGAAAATCATACATGATTCCAAACATTTTTTACAAATAAATAACTGAAAAGTGGGGTGTGTGTAATTATTCAGCCCCCTGAGTCAATACTTTGCAGAACCACCTTTTGCTGCAATTCCAGCTGCCAGTCTTTTAGGGTATGTCTCTACCAGCTTTGCACATCTAGAGACTGAAATTCTTGCCCATTCTTCTTTGCAAAACAGCTCCAGCTCAGTCAGATTAAATGGACAGTGTTTGTGAACAGCAGTTTTCAGATCTTGCCACAGATTCTCGATTGGATTTCGATCTGGACTTTGACTGGGCCATTCTAACACATGGATATGTTTTGTTTTAAACCATTCCATTGTTGCCCTGGCTTTATGTTTAGGGTCGTTGTCCTGCTGGAAGGTGAACCTCCGTCCCAGTCTCAAGTCTTTTGCAGACTCCAAGAGGTTTTCTTCCAAGGTTGCCCTGTATTTGGCTCCATCCATCTTCCCATCAACTCTGACCAGCTTCCCTGTCCCTGCTGAAGAGAAGCACTCCCAGAGCATGATGCTGCCACCACCATATTTGACAGTGGGGATGGTGTGTTCAGAGTGATGTGCAGTGTTAGTTTTCAGCCACACATAGCGTTTTGCATTTTGGCCAGAAAGTTAAATTTTGGTCTCATCTGACCAGAGCACCTTCTTCCACATGTTTGCTGTGTCCCCCACATGGCTTGTGGCAAACTGCAAACGGGACTTCTTATGGTTTTCTTTTAACAATGGCTTTCTTCTTGCCACTCTTCCATAAAGGCCAAGTTTGTGCAGTGCACCACTAATAGTTGTCCTATGGACAGATTGCCCCACCTGAGCTGTAGATCTCTGCAGCTCGTCCAGAGTCACCATGGGCCTCTTGGCTGCATTTCTGATCAGCGCTCTCCTTGTTCGGCCTGTGAGTTTAGGTGGACGGCCTTGTCTTGGTAGGTTTACAGTTGTGCCATACTCCTTCCATTTCTGAATGATCGCTTGAACAGTGCTCCGCGGGATGTTCAAGGCTTGGGAAATCTTTTTGTAGCCTAAGCCTGCTTTAAATTTCTCAATAACTTTATCCCTGACCTGTCTGGTGTGTTCTTTGGACTTCAATTCAATTCAGTTTATTTATATAGCACCAATTCACAACAGATGTCATCTCAAGGCACTTAACAAGAAGTCCTTTCAATACATTTATACAAACATTCCAATCAGTTAAAAAGTTTTCTATTTAAGGAATCCCAGAAGATTGCGTCAGTCATTGGCGTGAGGTTGGGCCCCGTTGATGCAGACTTTCCAACCACAGCAATCCTTCAGCAATTCCTCATACTGAGCAAGCATGTAGCGACGGTGGAGAGGAAAAACTCCCCTTTAACAGGAAGAAACCTCCAACAGAATCAGGCTCAGTAGGAGCGGCCATCTGCCACGACCGTCTGGGGGTTTGAGAAGACAGAGCAGAAACACAGAAGGAACAGAAGATCTGATATAAGAGAACTTTCTATGTTACAGAAAGTAAAAAGTTGATAACAGGACACAGTGGATGTTCAGTTACTGGGAGGATCATCCCAGTCGATGCCCCCCGTCCAACAGGGCATTGCAGCCAAGCAGGATACCAGACCAGGTATATCTTCTATGGAGAGAAAAACACTGAGAGAAAACAAAGTTAACAGTCGAAATAGCAGAATGTACTGTAATACAACTGGAGAGTCGTAGGAGAAAAGGAAGTAGCAGAGTGAAGAAAATTGGTAAGTCTGTCCTCCAGCAGTCTAAGCCTATAGCAGCATAACTACAGAGATAGCTCAGGATGACCTTAGCCACTCTAACTATAAGCTTTATCAAAAAGGAAAGTTTTAAGCCTGGCCTTAAAAGTAAACAGAGTGTCTGCCTCATAGACTAAAGCTGGGAGCTGGTTCCACAGGAGAGGAGCCTGATAACTAAAAGATCTGCCTCCCATTCTACTTTTAGAAATCCTAGGAACTACAAGTAAACCTGCGGTCTGAGAGCGAAGTGCTCTGTTGGGAACATATGGAACAATTAGATTTCTGATGTATGATGGAGCTTGATTATTAAGGGCTTTGTATGTAAGAAGAAGGATCTAAAATTCTATTCTGGATTTAATAGGGAGCCAATGAAGGGAAGCTAAAACAGTAGAAATGTGATCTCTCTTTTTAATATTCATCAGAACTCTTGATGCCGCATTTTGGATCAACTGAAGGCTTCATGGTGTTGTTGCTCCCAACATTCTCTTAGACAACCTCTGAGGCCGTCACAGGGCAGCTGTATTTGTACTGACATTAGATTACACACAGGTGCACTCTATTTAGTCATTAGCACTCATCAGGCAATGTCTATGGGCAACTGACTGCACTCAGACCAAAGGGGGCTGAATAATAACGCACACCCCACTTTTCAGTTATTCATTTGTAAAAAAAATTTGGAATCGTGTATAATTTTCATTCCACTTCTCTCGTGTACACCACTTTGTATTGGTCACATGGAATTCCAATAAAATAGATTCATATTTGTGGCTGTAATGTGACAAAATGCGGAAAAGTTCAAGGGGGCCGAATACTTTTGCAAGCCACTTTATAGCCTACTGAAATGCATGGGGAGCCTCATTTTATTCATAGGCTCTCTCTTTTTTTTGTTTGTAAAATATGAAATAAATAGCTCCATTGTTTCTGTTAGTGATCCTATGGTGACTGGCAGAATGCCTGCATGGTTGATCAGGGTGTGATGCACTGGCCCTAAGTGTTTAGGGAGACTGGAGAGGGTCTGGTTTAACACCTGTGACTTTGGACTCCTGCAGCTCAGACAAAAGCCACAGAACAACATGAAACCGACGCTGTCTGTCTCCACTAAGCTCTCATGTCTTTTCTTCAAAGGCAAAAGGGGAGAATGAAAAAAAAAAAAAAAAAAGGTTTTTGGCAGCCTGACAGGTCTTTGTGGTGAGCGTCTGCTCTCATTTTCCTCTACATGAAGCTGGATCGGTTTTCAGGGAAGGCTAGGGGCTGTGTAATTAGCATCATTGCTTCTACCTGTAAGTAACTCTAATCTTCAGCAAGATACAGCCACCTCCAAGAATCCAAAAATCAGTGAAACTTGTTTAATAAATGCAACTTATCTCTTGAATTCTAACTTCTAATTAAAAACCGTGAAATAACTAAAGTATTTTGTTTAGTCCAGTTAAGCCCAGAATTATTCATACTCTTGACGGCTTTAACTTTAAAATTATCTTTTAATTTCACCTGCATGTCTCTTCCGACTGAAGGTGACATTCATAATATGGAATAGCCCAGTCAGAGTCCTGACTTGAAACTGATAATCTGTGGAGAGACTAAAGATTAGGGTGATGGTAAAGAGCTGTACCAACCTCAAAGATTTGAAGCTCATCACCCCAGATAAATGTCAAACTAAAAGTGGAAACATGCAAAAAGCTGGTTTGTAATTAGAAAAGGAGTTTGACTGCTGTGATGCCTGACACGGTATTCTTTACTAAAATGTAAAAACAAGTTTTTTCCTAATTGATACTCTATTTTCACAACTTATCGGTTGAATGAAAATGATTTCAAATCTAAATCTACCTGGAGTGTAAATGATAAAGGGCTAACTGAACATGCTTTGGTGCGCAAAAAAAGGCACTGATTGGGAATTTAAAGTGTTATGTGTTTAAAGGTTAGAAAATAATGCTTTAAGAAACGCTTTCAATTTAAATTGTACAAAAAAACTTACATAACATAAGAAAGGCACAACAAAGAAAAAAATCACTTGCAAAGTAATTAACTAACGGGGTTAATCAATTTTAGATTGGTTAGAAAATTGGATACCAAAAAAAGAGCATCCCTGAGGGTCTCAACAAATTTGACTGTTAACATTTGTTTTGGAAAACTATTAAAGAACATAAAGCTCCATATTTTCACTACAATTTTCTAAAAGCAAAGAAAAACTCGGCATTATAAAAACTAATATTGCATATTTGTAGGTTTGGTATTTGGACTCTGATTTGAAAAACTGAACAAAACAAATTTTGAAAAACATAAGCTTCAGACACCCCTGAAAAACCCCACCATCAGCTTGACGCTCTGTGTAAAAAAACAAACAAAAAAAAAACTTCCCTCATTGAAACCTAGACAAAGTTGACTGAGAAAACCTGCCTCTTGAGGATGAATTTGGAAAACTTAAATCATATTTTTCTGTTTAAACAGTCGTCAGCCTTTACATGTGGATCCTTATGATAACCAGACAAATAACCTAACTGCATTAATTTCAAACATTAAGTAAAATACTTAATATACGTATCTATTAACCTTTTTCTGAGTTTGATGTTGATGCATAGACCTAGAGAAAAATAAAACTCCCACAAAAATTTGTGATAGTTTTCAAGTCCTTTGTTGCTGCCAGTGTATTGCATTTTCTTCACAGTTTAACACAAATAAAACAAGCAGAGGGATTATTAGTTTGGCCTTATACTCCGTAAACATGTAGTGCATTAAAAATAAAGCCATAGTAAGGATCATGAGTTGTAAGGACACCCATGTGTAAACCTTTTAGAAAAATGTTGCAGCCTTCTACATAACCATGAACAGCCCCTCTTCAACGACAATCAGAATCATTGCAGACTTTACATGAGCAGTCCCAACTTGTCTGTCTTGCATACAGTACAACCAGATCACAATGAGATGATTGTAACTGTAGCAACCACAATCTCTTCCTAGAAATTCCCAAAGCAGCGGCACAATCGCTTCACATAACCGGCGCTGATTACAGAGCTGGATTTAGGACCTTCTACTTCATCACCTCCGAATAGCTGGATCCACTCTGGTCCACCTGGAGTGAATAACATGTCTTGTGCCTTCTATTTATAGCGGTACGGTTTGATCTGGGTCCACGGACATGTTCTTAGGCACACCTTAACATGCTAATTGTTTAATCCATGTGAGCCACTGCTTTTCTTTTTAAAGGAGCCTGAGGCTTAAAGCCTTTAAAGGCTGTTTCTGACTGTCTTGTTGGTCCATCGTCTGTCAAATTTTATTTTTATTTTTTTAGAATTACAAATCTTAAATCTTCAAGAACAGCTTTAGCTTTAGGTGATACGATGAAAATAAAAATGTGCTATCTTACCTTTTAAGACGCATTCAAGGAATATGGACCTTTGTAAACCGAATTAGTCAGTGAAAAAAAGCTGTAAATTCAATTTGCTACAAAATCAAAGATTGACAGTGATTCCATATCCTACTTTTTAAAAAAACAAACAATTTAACAAAAATTTTATATGAAAAATTGACAGTACCACCTGTTAAAAAGATGGAGTGCAACCATGTGTTTAGGTGCCCACGCCTGCAGAGGAAAAGGAGCATGATGGCAAAGTAGCAGAATTTCCATAAATCCACTGGAGCAATAAACCCCTTGCTATATACAGTAGACCCCTATTATTTAGGGACCCCAACCGCCTACGAATAGCTAAAATCCATGAATACTTGAGAACCCCTCTAAAAACGCTTAGAACTACCTATTTTGATAGTATGAATCATTAAATGTGTATTTCATCTTACATTTTATTATGAATATTTTGGATATGCTTGACAAAGAAATCTAAGAATAGATCAATTTTCTGCAAATAATTTGGAGTTATGTTTAGGCATGGGCCGGTTACCGGTTTCAAGGAATACCGCGGTATGAAAAAGTCAAGGTTTCAAAACCATTAACATTTTCCATCATACCGTCCCTGCGGTATAAGCGTTTTTTTATTTATGTGACGTCTCATCAGGGAGAGACTATGAGAGATCTCTCATGAAGATGCAGCGTGAAGCGCGCTCCGCACACCTGCGTTTGTTGTGAGTGACAAGCGGCCAGCGCTGCAGGCTGTGTGATGACTGAACTTTTTCCACCGTCTCTAAGCGGATGTTTGGAATACTTCGGCTACCGTAAAAAGCCAGACGTTGACGGCTTGGAAGAAGAAGGTTGCCCGACGTGCAAAACGTGCTTGAGAACAGTGGCAGCCTGAGGAGGCAATACATCCAATGTGATTGCGCATGTTCAGGAGTACCACCTATCGTTGTATGCTAAATTCAAGGTAAAGTTAATGCTGTCTTGAAATGAATGAGCATATTAGCGTCTGACATTAGTGAAATGAGCTTGTTCCCTTGGCAGAAATGGTATCTACCTTTTCTTCATCTCTATCCATAGTAACTTTTTTTTAAACTGAGGCAGATAATCGTAACTAGCATGCTAACGATGATTTATCTTACCATGCTAGTTAGTCACCACATCTGCCTCACTAAAAAGTGTTTTTCCTTTAAAAAAAAAATACAGACATTCAAAATACACATTTTAGGGCTGTAATCATAATACCGTGATATTTTTGCCCACGGTTATCATACCGTCAGAATCTCATACCGGCCCATGCCTAGTTATGTTGCACAAAAAATTTGCAAATAGATGAATACTCGGATCCTCAACATTTCTTCTCTGCTTCTCAGTTGCACTCAACAGGTAGAACTTTTGGCTGACTTCTAAACTGCAAATCACACAGTTAAAAACCTGAATGTTGTATAGATCCTTGAGATCCCTAAATCTTCAAAACATGTACCATGCTCATGTATAAAATTTTTTTGCAACATCGCAAAAATAAAGCTATTCCTCTTTCTCACACTGCACTTATATATGAATGACCTACAGATTTACATATCTTAAATGATGCCCGAATATAGACACAGTGATTAATGTATTTCTATGACAAAGTAACAGACATTTAGAAAAAAATTCATATCCCAACCCAAAAACATTATTTTTAGATAAATGAACTAACGTTCATTACATTGGGACGTTTATTTTGCGAACATGACTGAACTGATCTGTACACAATGTACAGGACTGTAGACTAAAGGTATGGTTAAAGTGGACATGGTTTATTATTGAAAGTTTAACTCCAATCTTTAAAAAACATTTAAGAATCATCTTTTTATCCTGATGAGCTCAAATCTTCTATATATTTACCTTAAATCCACTAGAATTTTTAACTTGAAGTTCATGACTACTTTTTCAGAAGTCTTACTTCAAGTTAATGTTTGTATCTCAGAATTATTTTAATAAAGATTTGCACACATGAAACCTTCCTATGAAAACTTTTAAGTATAATTTGAGCTACCATTTCCATTTGTGTATAGTACTACATTACATATTAATCCTATTATAATGCCACTGGTGATGATTTTTCCATTAAGAAAAAAAACTGAGAATATTTTAAGTATGTTACAATTTCTGTATTTTTGTTGAAACTTGGAAAATTTCATCTCAATGCTGTTATTGCAGTCATAATAGATTGTGATAATTTGCCCTCCTCAGTGTTGAACACTGGGGGCACTAAAAGCAAGGGGCCGATAGAGCAATGTTAAAGTTGCTGCTAGGGAGAAGGTTTTTTAATGACTACCATTCAAGCACAAATAAAATGGAAACAAGTGTGTTTAATCCCATTCAGGATATTGTTTCTGTCATGTTATTGGGGTGACTTGCCAAATTTATAGGATTTAATAGCATATATATTTGAAGCTTTTCAAACATAATTGATGAAAAGAACATGGATCAAGGCAACTGAAACATTAATAGAAAAATATGTTTTAGACAGCGAAGACAAAAAGCCTGAAAGATCATTCTTATGATTTGCCACCTACTGAATGGCAAAGATGATTGAAGCCTAGTTTATATTTCTCCATTGGCAAGTTTGCACTCATCCTTACGTATTGACGGAGATGTTTTTCTTTTATACTTCCCCCTTTTTGCTTGTAGACCTTTTCTGGCTGGTCTGCCTAACATTGCAGTGACGTCTCTGGTTGACGACAGTTTATTTACTTTAGCTTGTAAACGCACATCCACTCAAGGAGCAATGGCCGACAGAGAGCAAGTTTTTTAATTGAGCTGGAAAGCTTTTTGCTAGAATTGAAGCTCAATGAATACCCTAAAATTGCAAGTAAACAAACAACCAGCGTTTTTTTGTTGTTGTTCTCTACACCTCATGGTGTTCAAAATCACCAAAAGACAATATTAGATAAACTGCCCTTGCAATATAAAGCATCTAGTGCCCAAAAGCTGCATTAAATACTAATTACATCGACTATAGAGCACCGTTCTGGTATAATGATCTTGGGCTGACCAATCACAGATGTGCAATCTCCACTGCATTCAATGGATAGTTAAAAAATTGGGCTCTACTTCGTCCATCCTTGCGTCGATGGATAATGGCGCTCCACCTCCGTTGACGAAGAAGAATAAACTAGGCTTAGCAACAAAGTTTTTCTTTTCCATCTCACAGTTCAAACTAGCTTTGTTGCTCTTTGGTTCTTCAGGCTTTTATATAGAGATGGGACCCAAGGTTCCCATAGATATTGATGATATAGGGTAGCCTGGCTTTCGCCAGACTAAGTTCAAAATTGAACTTAGTCTGGGGAGTCTGCCATGTAGGTTCTACTGCACAAGAGGCGTGACCAACGGGCATAGTTCAAATCACTTTGTACGCAATTGGATAGAGCATTCACCAATCAGACCATCGATCCAGGTGACGTACTTTGCCGAGCGACACGAAACTCCAGGCAGGAAACTTGTCAACAAATGTGGATAGTTTGTAGGATTGCGGTCTGCAGAAGCAGCAATAGCAGAGAATTTTTAAATCTTTTAAAACAGCAGCGACGGGCAGCGTCAACGGATAGCTGTGCTCTGGTGGCTGCCATGACCAATGTAAACAACAAGCTGCTTGCTGACTTTTCTGTTGCTTCTCTGACGTCATTGTTTTGAACCCACCAATAGCGTGCAAGGCGGATAAGCCCAGTTGTGATTGGTTCCAGAAAAACTGGATAGGCTGGAGCAGCAGTTTAATGTGTGGGTTTCCAGACTGATCTGCAGGGCAGAATCAAACTGCTGTCAGATTAGGCTGGCGAAAGCCAGGCTAGATATAGGGCTGAATGTCAGGTGAAGGAGCAGGGTAGATAAAGGTTACTACATTTAAAGTAAACCAGTACATGCACAGGTGGTAAACATTTTTGTAACTCATTGCATGTATTGAAAGATTTGAAAAACCTAAGCCCTGAAAAACCTTTTTAAGCAGCGTCTTTGTATTCATAATCATCACCATTGAAAATGTTTGAATGCTTATGAGTCTAAAAAGCTTACAGTATAATTTGAATTGCTGTAGAAATACTATTTAGGCAGCTGGTACTGTTTTAGTTTTTGGTCAACGATTTAGTAAGTTGACCTGGGAGAGACACCGTTTAAGGGTATGGGCTTGGACCCCTTTCAAAGCTACTTGAACTTCCAAACTTTACTTAAAACTCCTGTACATTATTTACAAATCAGACATAAAAACAGACTTCACCATGATGTATTTCTAAAGCAGCTGCTGACAATCAACCCATACCCAAATAAGCAGATATCATATCAGCCCTCCCTATCACAGGTAAACAAGCAAAAATATCAGCAGCAAGACAGCTGGAGCAGCTGGCAAAAATTGACTAAAATTTTCATTAAGTATCTCTGCAGTTACCTCCTGTGAACCAGCATATCCACTTCATTAAACTGATTCACTTCCATCAATGTTTAGTGTCATTACCTTAGTCATATGTGGTATGAATGAGCAACATTTGATAGCATCAATAAAAGCTACATTCATTCCCCTAAACGTCTCCGAGGACAAGCTGATTTCTAAACCAGATAACCGATGAATAAGCATCTTTCTGCTTCTCCGCTGAAAGCATTCATGGAAAATTTAGGCAGATGCTGATAATCGGACTGATTCATCAAAGGAAAACAGATGGGAAGCAGACAAAAATTCCATCTGTTCCATCCATACAACTCAATAAATGTAACCTTTTTTTTCATCTTTTAGGAAAGTAGGCAAAACAGACCTAATGAGGGTTACCACAAGGCTTGTTTTTCTTCCGTTTAAATGGAAACTCCTGCATGGCAGACCCTCTGACCTTCCATCTGCTCCAAGGTAGACTCAACATCGAGCAGCCTGACTGTTTCAGGCAAAGGCTGCTTCAGTAAACCTAAACAACCTGGCTTGTTTCCTCGCCTTGCATAAAATCTCTGAAACCATCTCACATACACTTTCCTGTTTCTGCAATGTTGGGGGGGGGGGGGTGAAAAGGCCCTGCAAGAGTGCGTACGTGTGTGTGCGCACAGGTACTCGGTTAAAGTGAGCAGAGCACAGCCGTTCAGGTAAATCATTATCGTGAGTCAGTGGTGTGTTTACTTTAGTGTCTTAGACGCTGCTGGAGCCTGAACATGCACACACGCACACACACACACACACACTCACAACACCTCGATGAGGCGTACATGAGGTCAGTCAGGGGCTCACTGGTGAAAAGGTGTGCCTACACTGCAGGTGCTTCACCTTCCTTCTCAGCCAAGCTGACAACAAACACCCACAGAGGGTGTTCTCTCTCGCAATTAAACAGTTGCCGTTTGGAACACTTCAGCGCTATAAATACACTCCATGTCTCATCTTACACATACTGGTAGAAACTAAACTGATCTCCACAATAAAGACAATCCTTCAAAACTCCTACATTGAGCCGGATGCTAAACTTTTCCACAGCTCCAAATGTGCCACCTAACACTACAAGGCACACAATGCATTGGGGCATGGCGCTACCTTTGACCTCTTGTTCAAACAAAGCAGAGGGTCACTCCTCCTGTCAGTGCTGCAGTCAGCGCCACGTCCGGAAAACAAATGAGGATTTGTTCTCTGTCCTAACCCCCACCCGCCTTACTGTTGTGCACACCCTCGCAGTACTTGGGGGTGGGATGAGGTGTGTGTCGCTGCCTCAACCAATCGCACGGCGAACCTTTCCATAGTGGTTAGCTCCAAATTTCCACAGAACCTTTTTCTGTAACTCTGAAACAGCCGCACTCCTGTGCTGTGGGCGGATTCATCATGAGTACTGTATATTCTGAATTAATACTTTAATTTCTGAACTGAAGTTTAAGAAATAAATCAACACCCACGGAGCCTGCTGCTCTCTGTAAAAAGCTCGCCTACTTCCCTGGCTTGCCCAGAGTTCAGCTAATCCCCCATGCGTGAGCCAAATACCATCTGTGTTTGTTCTGCAACAAAGGGGGCACTTGTTAATGACTTTCCATGTCTTCATTGGAGGGTGGGGGGAGAAGCAGAGAAAGAGGATGAGGAAAATGCAAGTCAGTCAAAACGTAGCTCCAGAACTGTGCAGGGATGCTGATGACAATCACTTATCTGGTTACTAGGTTCATGGTTTATGACACCAAATTGTTTAATAAACGTCCATTCTACACATGCATTCACTGAGGATTTCTTTCAAAAACTCAGCAATCAACAGATCAAACAGAATCATCATATCATCTTCTTTATTATATGAAATTCATTTGAAAATGTGACAGGATGCATCTCTAAGGGGTTTTTTTCACTATGAAAGTATAAAGAAATAATGTGGTGTCTAAATCTTTTGCACAGTCCTTCATTAAACAGAGAAAAATGCAACTGCCCTTCCATGAATGCACAAAAATTCTATAAAAAGAGTATATGTTGTTGGTATTAATATTGGCAACAAAAAACATCAACAAATCAGAAATGGCTACTTTTTATGCCAGCCTGTTCCATATTTTGTCCTCAGATTGATATCTTAGTAGCGGGTTATGAAACAAAGGATCTGATCTGAAACGATGTTGGTCCACGCTCTGAGCATGTTTTGCAAGCTTTGAGTTGAACTCTGACCCCTCGGATAATCCCTTTCACTGCCAGCGCTTTTAAATTAGCTGTGTGACACGTCACTCCTCCAAGCTCGTCCACATGCTGTTCGCTTACTATCCTACAGAGACAGTAAATTGGTTTTCTTAACTTTAATCAGCATGTAGCTCTAAGCCAACTTTGGATTTTAAATTTGAACTAATGTCAAACTAAGCCAAATCTGAAAATGTATTCAGCTTAAAAAAAACAAATAACCATCTAAATAAATGTAGTAGAAGAAACACAATAAAAGAAGAAAATAACCCTTTAATCATCACATCACGTTTCATATCCCTACATCTCTTCAGGTCCATCAGCCACAGCAACTCGCTTGGCAGAGCAAATTTAGGCAGCAAGCAAAAACCAACAATCCTCGATGGTGCAGACCCTTTTTTCCAGCCCGTTCAACTGTTAACTGTGTTCTTTGCTCTGCCTTGCAACTGCATGTGGATCAAAGCAGGCATGATGGGACAACGCCTAAACGAGGCCTCTTTCTAAAACCAACAGCAACTTCTACAATACCTATTGGGTTCCATGGCCTTCCTCCTTTTGTGACAGGAAACAATAAATAAAATAAATAAAGTGGAAACTTAAAAGAATTAAAGTGGTATTTTCAATTTGTTGCTTTTTAGGACAATCACTTAACTTCAGGCTGTTTGACAACAGAAATCCTCTAATTCACAGCAACCTGGGAGGGGACAGTCCATAACAAGTCCCAACCACAAACCTGATGGAGAAAGAATGACCTGAATGTACAGCCGGGTTTGATCTGCGTGTGCGTGTGTGTTTTTGTGGCTCCCTTCAGGCATTGATCTATATTTCGACTGCTGGAATGTTTTTATTACTAACATCACACACACGCACATACCCAGACACGCACACTGTTAGAAGTGCTCGTGTGGCGGTCACACCAGTTCAGACAGAAGGTTTACTGATTGCAATCAATACTACACCCAGACTCCAACAGACTACAATTTCATTAGTTTTGTCTGTAGATTGACTGCAACCACATTTGTCAATCGCTACTTATTTCACCTTTAGTTTGGTACAGGTCTCAGTGGTTAAAAGTCAATAGGTCCCATTGCTCTTGTTACAATTACACTGCGCTAAAACCATACATTATATATAGATGGACAGAGCCACCGTGATGTCACCCGTAGGTTTCTGAAGAGCTGAATTGAAGCCAAATTGGTGGTTCCAACCACCGCCACCTTGACAGTCACACGTCTCGTCACGCCCGGAAAAATAAAGAAAAAAATGGGCAAAGAGGTGTAGCTGTGAGTGGGGCTGTGAGGGTGGGGGCAGATGATAGACACTCTGAGCCGATGTAGCTACGAGCTAACTAGGCTAACCCGGAGCTAACGCAGAGCTAACTGATGCTAACGGAGGTTAGCTGGTGCTTTTAGCCATAAAACTTCAGTTGGGCGACTCTGCTACCCCTCTGCCTTATAGGCAGATTCACTAACTTTGTCATATAAAAGCATGAAGCCTTGTTGGTCCATAACTTTCACTAAAACAATGTGAATTTTAATTAAAACAAGTTTTAAGCAGTGACCTTGACCTATAATACCTAAAATAGCTTTTTGTACCAAGCTTTAAACTTGTTTATTTCTGCTGTGAAGTTGGCATTTTTAACATGAGTCAATGGGAACTTGCTCCTTTATGCAGCCAGCCCCTGGCGGATGAGGGGGGGGAACTGCAATTTTTGTCACTTCCGGGTAGGCTTCAGATTTTGACGGCAGAGATTGCCCCTTGGCTAAAACGTGTGAGATGCCCAGAGATTGCTGTGTTATTCTTCAACGACTACCTATATGTGCGGAAATAATCGATTCCTCGAATCAGATAGGATTCCGCGTGTCGATGCTGCCTTGTGTTTTTCTGCTCCAGCAGAATCACGTTACCTGTGATGACATTGATGTCAGGGAACATGCTTTCACACAGCTCCGCGCCTTGGCTGTCTCTCTCGAACGCCTCACGCAACTCCTTTTTTACTGCTGCAGAGCCACACAGGCGATAGAGACCCACCACCTGGGATCAAAAACACAGAAACACATTTAGTCATATACATGAATGGTACATACTTTTACAGCCCTGTTTCTCAGCTTTAACCAATTTTTAACAATAAAACTCCGTCCTTCTCTCTGTAAAACACTTAGAACTTTGATAAAATAAAGTTTCAACAAATAAGTGCAAATTGACTGATGTATCATCATTACCTCTTACTGTTCTGTCTTTGAAATAAAATGAGTTGATAATTTAATTCACTTTTCCATTTTAAAAAGTAACTATTATCCAGACTAGGAGTTTAAGGTCCCATAAGTTACATGTAAAGCCCGAACAGAAAATTAGGCCAATGGAACTTTACTAACAAAAGCCTCCAATGTGTCATAATGATATTTTAATGATACCTGCTTGTGTTAAACAGGCATTGCAACCAATGTTAGCATGTTAGAAGGTAATAATTCAAGATTAAACAGAGTCAACCACTTAAAGGCCAAGACACAGTAAGTATTCCTCAAGCGGGGCTCTGTTAAAAAGGTTATAAGCAAGTAATAACATGGCTGCTGCGATTCAGCAGCATAACTAATGATGTCAACTATAAATGTGGAGGTATCTGCCAGTTTCTACCTAAATAATTGTTAAATGCAAATGTAATTGCAAATTAACAGTTCATTAAATAACACTTTCTTGAACTGCTATCAGATTTTTTATTTGATTTTTGGATAGCAAAGATAGCAAAAAATCTTGCTTTGCTTAGAGCTGCACAATATTTTGAATAAGCCCTCCTATGGGCTAGGAATTAGCTTTAGCCTCTGTGAGTAGCTAATCTGTATTTTTTAACTATCAATCGAATAGAACGGTGAGCGCACATTTGTGATTGGTCAGCCCAACATCAGCCTCAGATCATTTCACCAGCACGGTGCTCTATAGTCAATGTAATTAGTAGTCGATACAGCTTTTGGGCACTAGAGACTTTATATTACAAGGCCAGTTTATCTAATATGGTCTTTTAGCGATTTTGAACACCAGCAGGTGTAGATAAACAGCAAAACAGACCACTGTGTTTGCTTGTTTACATGCGTTTATAGAGTATTCTATGAGCTGCACTTCTAGCAAAAAGCTTTCCAGCTCAATCAAAACTCACTCTCTGTCGGCCATTGCTCCTTGACCGGATGTGCGTTTACAAGCTGAAGTAAATTAACTGTCGTCAACCAGAGACTTCACTGCAATGGTAGGCAGACCAGCCAGAAAAGGTCTGCACCCCCTGCTGTCCTAGTGGGGAATTGCTTTGGAACACTGACACACCAACGGAGAAGTATAAAAGGAAAACGTCTCCGTCAATACATGTGCGTGTGGATGCAAACTTGCTGATGGAGAAGTCTAAACTAGACTTTAAGCTTAACATTTTGCAAAAACTTTGTCTTGTGACTTTTCTTCTGCTGCCAAGTTTTCAAATAAAATATTTCTAAAAGGTTGCATTCAATCGGATTATCACTGTAAGTGAAAGAGTTAAAACTCTGTTAACGTTTTAGTATTTCAAGCCCTATTTCTTCTACATATATAGAATTGTTTCCACTAACCTTCTTTTTTCACTATTATTAAGTTTTAACTTTGGCTTAAAAAAACTAATTCAAGATGCAAAAACCAAACACATTGTTACAAACATTGTTCCTTTAAAAATCGATTTTTATCTCGTGTAGCAGTTAAGGTATAGAAGATTAAGCTTATGCACATCGTTGATAAGAAATGCGTTTAGTAGGCTTTATAAATGATCACTGTTTAAGTTCTGCACCAAAATAATAATTACATACAGAACCCCAGAGACTCAAAACTTGTTCAAATAAATAATTTTGGTTATAGGATGTTTTCTGAAGTTGATAAAAGCTGTCAATTTGTTACACTGCAAAAAGACAATTTCAGAATAGATTTTAATGGTAAACAGCAGACGTAACAGCATCACATATAAAAGTGTCAGGGAGTGAGTAAAGTGACAAGGTAAGGTGAGTTAGACAGTAACAACCCTCTAAAGTGAGTATTAACTTACACTGGGCCCCATGATCTGAGACAAGCAGTTTGAATTTCCATCTCATCACATGGCAGATCGTTAAAAACTTAAACGAGAGTCTTTATGACAGAACGTGAACAAACATAAAAAGGCTCTCAGAGGCCTGATAAAAGTGTCACACCTTTTTGCAGTGTGTCAAAGCCGAGCTCCTGGTGAAGACCCAGGTGACAACTGCGCATTAAAAATCAAAGCTATGAACCTTTTTTGTTTCTTTACCTAAGCCTCCAGACTGTGACCTAAAGGGACTGGAGACATCTGATAGCTGAAACTTGGCACTGCAGCTCTCCTTGTTATGCTGGGATTAGGCCTGGCTGCAGACATACCATAATTTCTCCTACATGTGTCTGTCTGGTATGTGGCATAGCAGGTCAACTGGTGTGGTTGCCCCAGTAACGTGTTAAGTCAGTGGGCTGTGAATGGCAGGTCGAGTCCGGTTGAGTACGCGCACACCTACACACACTCAAACACACACTGCCAGTCTTTCCGGGCTCCAGTGTAGGAGCAGTGCCATGTCTATCTGTCCTAGCAGACTGACTGTTGCTGAGCTGCCCTCGCAAAACTCAGTAGCGATTTACTAAACCTTGCACGAGAGCATAGAGAGAAGGACAGATTAGGGATTTGGCTAAGTAAATAAAAGTCACTGGACACAATGAACAAGAAGTCCATTCAGAAATAAAAAACATGGTGTCTCTCTTTGAGTGCAGGCAGAGAACAGCTGTTAGCAGAAAAGAGAGCTTGCTCTTACGTTCTGCGGCTGCCAGGCAACACAACAGGCAGCCCCGGCCAAGACCTATTTGTGGAATAAAGCAGGCACAATGACCTCTGAACAAATGAGCTCAAGAGGTGAGTAGATGTCAATGATGTTGACTGTTTTTTCTTGCTCTAGGTTCAGCTGTAAGATTT
The DNA here is from genome assembly GCA_963556495.2 of Valencia hispanica. NCBI lineage: Eukaryota > Metazoa > Chordata > Actinopteri > Cyprinodontiformes > Valenciidae > Valencia > Valencia hispanica. The sequence goes on along the minus strand of OY747705.1, from coordinate 49,963,706 downwards.
AATTAAACAAGAGAGAAGTAAAGACGAAGAGTCAAGGCAAGCAAATTTCAAAAAATCTTTGACCAAGTTTGGAAATTTCTTTCCTCATCCGGCAAGAAATGATTGTAAACATGTTGCCCAGTTTTGAGCTCAGCTGTAACATCCAGATGGTAGGGTCATAATTTTGTGTAAACAACATGAAACTGAATCTTGGCACACTGTGGATCCACCACTGAACATTGTTTAAGCACAACAGTCTACCTGAGTATTGCTGTTAACTATGTCCATCCCTTTCTGAGCACAGTCTTCCAGTTGGATAATGCCGTATGTCAAAAAGCTAAATTCAAATCAAACTGGTTTCGTGAAGATGAGTTCCCTTTACTCCAGTGGTTTCCACAATCGTCAGATCTCAAATCTCCAATCAAATAGTGGTCATTTGCAATGTGGTATCACAAGAGAATGCCATCATCATCAGCAGCAGCTACATAATTCAATACAGTCAGTATGGTCAAAATTTCTAGGGAACGTTTTTGACACGTTCTTGAATCTATGCCATGAGTAAGGTAGGTTTGAAGGCAAAAAGGGGCACAAACCAGTCCTGCCAAAGTTGGCCATACGTACCAAAGTAACCTTTGAAGAACCAAAACATACCTAGCTAGGCAAGCAAACTCCTAAGAATTACTAGGTACAACTTTAATAATACCACAATAATACATAAGCAGGTAGCATTTCTCAACACAACACATTTCACATGTCTTTGACTGGGATCAGACTTTCAAATCAATCCTAAATTGATCCCGTCTACTAGCCTGTTATTTATCAAATCTTCTATATTAAGTCTTGAGTGTTCTGAAGTTTGCACATGCAGGAGTCCCTTGCTCTTCCCTCTCCTCAGTTTAAGCTATCAGATCATGTGGAGAAAGTCTGAGGTGCTAGCAAGACGGTCATTTCCCCTGCAAGTCCTGGATCGTCCAGAAGGCCTCCTCCCGGCAGGACATGTCTACAAAAAACCTGATTAAGAAAGTGACCAGGAGGCATCCTAACCAGAAGGTCAAACCCCCTACAAATGGTGGAGTAGAGAGAGCAGTGACTCCTCTTTGTTCTTATTCAAACACCTAAGGTACTAACCCCTTTAGACACCTAAAATTATGTGGCTTTTGTGAAGCCTTGGGGGTGGAACAATGTGTTTAACTTCTCTCTCTGTCAATGTTTGTTTAGATTTGGGCACTGAAGGAACTTGGTTAGGACTCAAAGTAGATGATTTGTCTTACACCACAGCCTCTCCCAAATCGTACACATTCCTGACAAAGTCTGGTTAACAGAAACAAAATGGCAGCATTTTTTCTCAAGTAATTGGGCTGGATCTGATGATTGAAAAGGGGATTGGAGCAATGAGAGCTGCAGGAGAACTAATGATTAACCAGTCAACAGCAAGAGCGAGGCTGACGCGCTGTGTGTATGATTTTTTTGTCTCTTTAATTAATGCTTATACCACAGCTTCCTACTGTAAAGAAACCTTTGTTGTTCCTCACATGGTTTAATGAGTTTTCACCCACCTGCTTACATGATCAAAGCAGCTGATAGCATAAGCCACTGATAACATGACATCAGAGTATTGTATTCTTAAAAACTTTACTTATTGTCGTAATTTTATATCTAAAAAGGAAGTGAAAGAGCTCACTCAGCCTCTTGGGTTTTTTCTTTGCAAATCCCAACATCTACGTTCAACCTTCTCAATCATATATGTCGTGTATGTAGCTGAGTCGGAAAGCTTCTTCTAAAACAGTTTTTTAGACATACATAACTCTATTTTATCACACAGGCACCATTTGAAGTCTTTTCAAAGTACCCGCACTCATCCAGGATCTTAAAAGCTTTGAAACGCCTCGAGGACACACATTTCAACAGGCCTATCTAAAAAGAGAGGCTCCGTAAAAGATTCAAGCAAACACGAATTTTGATGGCAGAACCTGCAAAAATTCCCCTGGAATGTGATGTCGACCCCAAGCCTAACCCCTGTCTGCTTGCCATGAAAAAGACCCCTGAAGTTTATCTGAGACTGATAGCTCCTCTAATTAAAAAAAGGCAAGAAAACAAGAGGAGGGGGGAGAGATTAGAGGAAATGCTTGGAGCGACAGTAGACAAATATGTCAGACTCTGAAATCCTCAGACAGGAGAGATACATTTATTTAAAAAATACAGCACCGAGAAATAAAACAGTCATAGAACAAAGACAAGGAATCTGAGACAACAGCTTTAAAAGGTAATGGTAATTTAAAAAGTTAAATTAGTCCATAAAATGCAGAATTTATCTTTGTGGAGCAGGAAGCAAGTGCCACAAGCTCCTACAGTTCAGCAAAACACTTAACGTCCTAATAGTTGGATAGAAATTACTACATTTTGTACAAATGAAAGAAAAATACTGGGTATTCCAAAATTATAGTCACTCTAATAAAAAATTTATGCATAACAAAAGTTCACCTCAATACTTTGTAATGTAATCTTCGACGGCAATGACTAGTCTGCAACACAGACTTTCAACTCCTTTCACTGATTCTCTATTGGATTGAGGTCTGGAGACTGGCTAGGTCACACCAGAACGTTGAAATGCTTTTCACGTAGCCACTCCTTCGACCCCTAGCAATGTGTTTGGGATCATTGTCATGCTGGAAGATCCAGACACATTTCATCTTCAATGCTCTTGCTGATGGAATCTCACAGTACATGGTCCCATTCATCCTTTCCTTAATACTTAAGAAGAACTAACAGGTCTGTGAGTTCTTGTAAATTCTTGCTTGTTTGTAGATGCCAAATACTTATGTTTTGTACCATTACACAAATAAAAAAATCACACAATGTGATTTCCTGGACTTATTTTTACATTCTGTCTGTCACAGTTGAAAGTGTACATATGATGAAAATAAAAGACCTCTCATCTTTTTAGGTCGGACAACTTTCACAATCTGTGGCTCCAAAATACATTTTTGCCCCACTGTATAAAAGGTCAACATCTCTGTCTTACCTGAAAGACATGTTCTCTTGTCATGGCATATTTTAATTCCAGGGAAACAGGAAATCACATAAAATCGCACAATGCCTTCTTGTTAAGGCTAGATATCTGATGAGATGATCACATAAAGCTTCACACATGTAAATATACAGTGGCTTGCAAAAGTATTCGGCCCCCTTGAACTTTTCCACATTTTGTCACATTACAGCCACAAACATGAATCAATTTTATTGGAATTCCGCGTGAAAGACCAATACAAAGTGGTGTACACGTGAGAAGTGGAACAAAAATCATACATGATTCCAAACATTTTTTACAAATAAATAACTGAAAAGTGGGGTGTGCGATAGAATAATCCTATCCTATCTCGTCCCTGCCACATCAGTGTGTTATTTCCTCTGTCTTTCTCCTCTTCGAATAGGGGAGTTGAGTTGCCCACGGCAGAAACTCTGTGGCATTATGTGTGCTGCATTTTGATTCATTCAACATCATTACTGCAGGGCGAGCACTCATCACACAATGTTAAAAGGAGGTTGTTGAAGCGTAGTTATTTCTCCAGCTGTTCTTATTCTCCCATGCATATTTCAAATGAGACATCATCATTCATTTCAAAAGGGCTATTTGTTATTTGGCTGTGACCTTCTTTTTCTATTTTTGAGCAAAGCAATATATGCAAGTGGAGGGATCCATTGGAGAAAACCTCCACGGCGAGGCCTGATTGAATGCCTGAAATACCTCAACTGACTTCTTTTGATGCAGAGGAACAGCATCAAGGGAGTCAGAAAGTGGGGATGACAGAACTCCTCAACCTTTCTTAACTACTTTGTGTCTAGGGCATAGTCTTTTGGTTATGATACAGAGTAACATGCAAAGACCAGTAAATTCAGAGCTTTGCTTTTTGGCTCAGCTCCTTCTTCACCACAACAAACCGGAAAAATTCCTGTATTACAGTAGACTAGGCCCTAATTTATCTATCTATCTCTTGCTCCATCCTACCATCACTGATGAACACAAAGATACTTGAAAACCTTCTACTTTAGCCAAATGTACCTAAAACCCCAGTCTTCAATGCCCCGAAATCTTAGCTGTGAAAATAATCAGGCATTTAATTACAAAATGAACCATTACAAGCTGCAGAACTGGTCACAATCAAAGTTTAGAAACATCCATTGTTAAAGTCAATATCAAAACACACTTACTTGGCAGCCTCTTCTCTCGATCTCATTGATGCACTTGTATATGATCAGTGGCACCATCAGCCCAGTGTTCTCCCTCTCCACTACTCGCCATGCCTCAACTCCGAACACCTGCATCTCCCTGTCTCCGTCTGGCCCACCGTCCAGTGAGTTCTGCCACTGTTCCATGAGATTCAACTTGACATAGATCAGCCCCCGCGGCTCCAGCTTCACTGCCAGCTGGTGGGTGCGTGTCACTCTGAAGAGCGCGGGCAGCACCACCGTTCCGTGACAGCAGACACGGTTGCGTTTTGGTGTGGGTTCCCAACTGAACACCACCAGCTTGAGGTGTTGGGCGTTCTCCAACTCAATGTTAAAAGTGTGATCCATATCCAAGAACGATGTTCGACAGGTAAGAAGAGCGGTTCGTGCTTTATTAACTGAGTCAACCTGGATTGCACAGTATACATCGCGTGAGTCAATGCGTGGAGGTTTGAGGTCCTCAGCACCATAAAAATGGAGGCTCATCAGTCCAGAGATGTAATGGCTGCACTTCGGCTGATCTGTGAAGCTGTAATGACGGAAAGCATCAATGTCCAGCTCGGTGCCATTGAGTCTAGAACTTCCTCCCTCAGTCTCCTTGCCTTTCCCGCCCTTCCCCTCAGCAGATCCATGTTTGCCAGATTTGGCAACCAGCTCTGGCGAGTCACCATCACTGAGGTAGCCGCCTTTGCTGGCCGACTTTGAGCTGCCATTATTTTTCTTCTTGTTGAAGCTGTGCTGTGTTGAAACGCTGCTGTCCAGGTGGTAGCGTGAGATTACGTTACGGCTCGCCTGCCCACCTCCAGATGGGGCTAACCGCCGAGGGTCCGAGGTCTGGATGACTGCCTCAGACCCACTACCATTGGCCCGGGGAGAATGGGCCCTTGGCTCTAGCTGACTGTTTACATTGCTACTTGTACTGCTATTTTGGGTCCCTTTGACACTGAGTTTTCTACTAAGTTCGGGAAGCTTCTTCATCTTCATGGAAATTTTCCTGACTGTTCGTGGGGACTTGATCTTGTCTGGGAAGGACCAGTTGATGGAGCTGCTCTTCTTGGTTGGGTTTGGGCTCGAAGGTGGGGAGAAGCTAATAACATTTGGCAGTTCAAGTCCATCTAAAATGGAAACAACAGAAGAAAAGAAATCCTAATTAAATGCATGTTTAACTTTTTAACCCTTTTTTAAACCTTTTTTTAACACATGAAAATTCAGAGAAAATATCTATAAGCAAATCAACAAATTGACACTATCATGTACACCACATACAAGCTTCCCAAACAAGTATGACCTCTGCTTTTTGTAGAGAATATACTTTTCACCTGTGATCACAAGTAATAACATGATGTCCAGAGAGACAGACAAGGAAATAGGACCTAAAACCACAGGAAAGGTATGCAGGGACCCATAAATTAGAGTCTCTCAGAAAGGTGCTACACCGTAGTGGCCTACATGCAGCCCAGTAATCCAGCTGTAAACACCATCTCTGTTTAAAACTTAAAATAAACATCCAACACTGTATAGCACTGTTAAAGTCTCCATATGCAAACCCAGACAGTCTCTAAGAAAATTACCCGCTTCAGAGAAAGAGTGTTGGAGAAAAAAGACATTTTTTGTGACTTCTATTTGCTTAAAAAACTAAAGATGCACCCAGAAATTAGTGGGTGGTTATAATGAATGTACTTTAACATTAACAGACTCCCCATCAGTGATCAGTTGGTTGTACACCAGTTTTTCCAATTAGAGTGTACCCATAAGTACGAGCTAACACGTTGCACTTAAAGTAACAGTCTTTGGTAAATTAAATTAAAAACTACTCTGGTCTAGGTAAAGCTATCCAAGACAAAAGATTGTACCAAGGAGTATAGGGGGGGCATATGATATGTTGCAATAAATTGCAATACTATGAGTAGGACTATATATTGTGATTTTTAAAACTGAATTTATTTAGTTATGATTAACAATCATAACTATGGACATGATGCTCAACTCTACATTACGATGTCACCAGGTGACTTTGAACGCCAAGTAAATGCATCGAGCAAATCAATGGATGGATGCGCCATAACTTTCTCCATCTGAACAGAAAAAATACAGAAGTAATTACTTTTGGACCTAAAGAGGAACGATCAAGAATCAGCACATAGTTTCAGTTAATACAGCTACAAACTACTTATCAAGCCCAAAATCTGGATGTAGTAATGGACTCAGACCTGAACCTCCAGGGTCACATAAAGGCAATAACAAAAAAAATCAATCAATCAATCAATCAATAACAAGTTCAGCCTTCTATCACCTGAAGAACATTTCTAGAATTAAAGGAGTGATGTTGCAATAGGACCTCGAAAAACTCATCCATGAGTTTATCTTTAGTCGTATTGAGTACTGCAAAAGCGTTCTCACAGGTCTGCTTAAAAAGTCAATCAGACAGCTGCAGCTGATGCAGAACTCTGCTCATGTCCTCACTAGAACCAGGAAAGTAGAGCACATCACCACAGTTCTAAAGTCCTTACACTGGCTCCCTGTAGCTCAGAGAATGGACTTCAAAATACTATTACTAGTTTATAAATCATTGAATGGCATAGCACCAAAGTATGTTGAAGATCTGCTGTCACTATACCAACCCCCCAGATCACTCGGGTCCTCTAATTCCAGTCTAGTCAACATCCCCAGAATTAGAACCAAACATGGAGAAGCAGCTTTCATTTTCTATGCTCCTCTAATCTGGAACAAACTTCCAGACAACTGCAAAGCTGCTGAAACACTGAGTTCCTTTAAATCACAACAAAAACGTATCTGTTTAGAGCTGCCTTTGAGTAATGTTTTGATGTATCATGTTTTGTGTATTCTTCTTGCTTTATTGCTGTTTTTACTTTTTATGCTTTGTCTGTGTTTTACAGCTGTTTTTATTTTACCCCTTAATCATGTAAAGCACCTTGAATTACCTTGTTGCAGAAAGTCTGCTATATAAATAAAATTGCCTTGCCTTGCCTAAACACTCCAACCTGTTTCATACTTAGCACATCCAGTTTTATTACTAGATCTAGTTGATCCACTGGAACAAAGAAGGTGAAAACAGCCACCAACTAAGAGTCAAAAAATTTATTTTACTACAATAATTACTATCACCATTAATGGTTCCATTCAAATTCTAAAAAAATAAAACTAAAGTCGATGCATTGCTTTTGAATATCTATACAATATCGCGATATATCAGTGTATCTACATTTTCTTACATTCACCAGTTTTGAATTCAGTTTTAAAATCGGTGGGGGGTTTTCTCAGTTTATTTGTGGACAAGAGGTCAAAACTTAGCATAAAGTTTCTATTTTGCAAAATATCATGCCTAATTAGTGTGGAGAGGAACTAGGAATACATTTCTGAATTGGGATTTTCTCAGTGGATGAAAGAACACAGAGAGATATAAAGTAGAAAGCGAGCCAGGTCCTGCCAACATCACCAGCTCTAGTTTCAGAGGAGACCTGCTGTGCTATTCTAGGGTGCAGGCCTAGAGAGTGAAAAGACTGAGGTGCAACAGGATGTAGAGAGAGTAAGATGGGGAGCTGGAGTAGGGCAGGGTGTAGTCCTGCAGATCAGGGACAAAGGCGCCCCTTGTCCAGGCACTCAGAGGTCTGGAGGGTCGACTGCAAGGCTGGCAAGCTGGCTGGTAAATGTACAAGTGAACACGGCTTTTCTCTCAGATTCCTCATCAAACCCCCTTTTAAACTGGTGGAGTGGCATCCGCCTGTCACAGCGCCCTGCCAGTAATCCAGACAGAGGGGCTTTGAAAACGGAGAATATGGGCGGAGGGCCCTGAAGGAGGAAATTTACCAAACAACATCTGGGGAGGGGTGCAGTACACAAAGAATTACAGTCAAGGCTAAAACAAGGGTTGTAGGAGTGAGAGTACTAAAATCGCACATTGCTCACTCAAATGAAACCTTTTAACATTTTAAACTAAGAATAAACAGAGCAAAAGATTGCGAGAAGATCATTGTTTTTCTTCCCCTCATAATTCGTACATAACCAACTATTTTAGGTGTTCTCTACAAATAAAACAAATTTTCAAAAGGATTTTACAGAGAATTTTCACAGTAGCTCAAAATTAGTGAGGACTATCCTAATTGTACTGCAAAAGCTCTACATTAGAACTAGGCTGTTCATTTACTCACTTGTGGGGGGAAAAAGTACAAGACAACAGCAAGGCTGAGGGCTAAGTCGCACTGTTTTGTTATATTATCCTTTGACCGTTACGAAACATCTTGAAATTGGAAATATTGGTAGGCCTTTGGAAATTTCAGACTTAAGGTCACGTTCTAAAACATACACATGAGCCGTTTTCAGACAAAAGTTCTGGATTATTTGAGGACAATTCCATCTTTGTGTTTTCAAATACACCACTTTTTTCCAGAACATTGCCTTTCGGCTACTTTTACACAGCAAGAAATGTACTGTAGGATCCTGATGAATGGCTGAGGGGGGGGGTTGTATGTGGATATGACGTAAACTTGTAATTTTCCCAAACAATGGGATTATTGCAAAAATGGCCGACAAAACAGCAGATCTAATCAGAGTGCTCGTCTTTGTGATGTGTGCAATTTTGCGCACATGGAAACGCTTAAGAGACATCAATGAAGAAGTTGAAGAAGCTGAAGAAGCCGTGTTCTTACACGCTGCCGTTCACGTTCTGGAAGATTGCTTTCAGACTCAAAAGCAAAACAGACAAAGTCCGGAAAATTACCGTTATTCATGGTCTGTTCGGAAGGGGCTATGGAGAGAGCTACTCTTATATTGCTAGCTGCACTAACCATGCTGATTGCTAAAACAGGATGCTTAAGACAGTTCGGAATCTCAAGTCTTGAATAATTTTTTTTGTTTTAAAATAACAGAAAACTTGTTTTTAGAGTAAAAGTGGCATGAATTCACCTTTGTTCAAGGTGGATAATAAATTTGAAAAAAAAAAAATCCTGACCTGACATGAAGTTAAGTCTGGATAATTTACATGAAAATGTGTGCTTTAAACACACATTGTATTGTGTGCAAAGGCATAACAGTTAACTGGACTTCAGCCTGGGGTAGTTTTATCAGAAGAATTTTTCACAATTATACAAGTTTGAAAAAGAACGCCGGGCGGCGCTGGCTAACAAACCCCACCGGTGTGGGTTGTTAAATATAGACACATTTTTTGACAAACTTCTTCCTACCCTTAAGACTGAAAAAAATGTTTCACTAGTTGTTAATAATAACAATTAAATGGTCAGAACAGTCAGTCAGCTGTAAAGCGCTAGAGAAATCTGCTATACTTTCTAGTGTTGTTATACTAGTTTCCAACATTTCCAAAGGTAGCACCCAGGACAACTTCCAGAAATAAATTACTTTATCATGACTGAATGACATTGGAAAAAGATATGAGTTTTTGACAAACTTTACAGCTTAATCTCACTCCCTCTGTTGTTCCTTTTCTTGGATTTACTGACTTAAGGTTCTGCCCAACCAGTCTCTTAGCAAGATCTGCATCTGACAAAGTGAATGACTACTGCATTGTTAATGACTTTTGACTTTACACACACCTGCACACACACACCTACACACACACCCACACACACACCCACACACACATACACACACACACACAACCCGTGTGCTTTGCAGCCTTTGGACTTGTGGCAGCAGCCAGTATAGTAATGTGACACCTACAAGCTGAGGTTCAGAGGCGATGGTTTGACACTCAACCCTCCAGGGCCATGTTCCGGGGTCAAAAGGCCAAAAGGTTCACATTCCACTGGGTGTCACCTAAGCCGTGTAACTGTACCCACCCCCAACGTTTTACATGCACCTCCAGTCCCTACATTACTGTAGCACAAAGAGAGAGTGCATATTGGCATTTCTAAAAAAGAGCACGCACATGGCCCCTTGACCCTGCCACCCCCTCAGGCACCCGGTCGCTGACAACCTTTAACAAAGACCAGGAATTTATGACCCTGACTTTTCACCACACAAGCATTGGACAGGTGCAAGATGAAGGCGTACATGTAAGTTGCAAAGTAATCATTTGTTTTTGTGTTATTCTATCACGAAACAAATTGCCCCCGCAGCCTACACCAGGATTGTCAAATAATCTCGGCTGTTGTTTGATTTAAACATGTGTGTGAGAAAGAGAAAATGAACCTGAGCAAACACTGATAGACCTTGAGGGGAGATGACAATCTGCGGCTCCTGATTGCCCTAGTAAAACCACCCATATTCACTTGTATGTTTGTTTTTGTACAAGCATGTCAGCCAAAAGTGTTTGTCAAATGTAAAAACAAAAAAGGCCAGGGTGTGTGCAGGCAAACATGGTGAGTGTAAATAAAAGTGTGAATGGCATGCTGGCCCTGTAGGTACTTCTCTCGGTGACCGGGACATAGCCTTGAGCAGCTTTCTTTTCACTTGGCTCTGGATATTTTGGTGTTGGACAGTCTTTCAGTGGCTGCAAAAGACTGGCTGTTGCACTGCAATAGTTATCAAAACCAAGTACTTACAGTATGCAACTCAACTTTCAGCAACCTCTCCCCTGCTGTAATCTAACAAACTTAGTGGGTGCTAATTCTGGTCTGCATGTAACCACAGAGTGAGAAACCTTACAAGGTGATAAACATTTGCAATATAATAATGAACTGTAGACAAGCCCACATTTAATTACTTCCTCACCGCCTTAAATGAATATTGTAGTCAGTATTAAATGACAACATCTCTTCTTGGGATAAAACAACAATGATAAGGCGACAGTCAGTAGAATAAAGGCCTTATAATTTACTTTAAAAGTTACTTTAAGAAAAACACATCCTAAATAGCTTAGCATTTCAGTGCCAGGTAATGCCTTCTACAAAGGTTTTTACACGCAACTTAGAAAAGGAGAAATATGACGCACTCAACACTGGTGTGAATAGACATTCAGCTGAATGAAATAAGCCTCAAGTGCCCACTTAAAATCTTCAACCAAAAAGTACTTGACTGTCTTTAGCATCTATTAGCAATTAGCACAGGTAGCATTACTTGATCTGCAGTCTTCATGTGTATTCAGCATATATATAAATACATATATATATATATAATCTCAAAACATTGTTTTTGAATATCGATACAATATCGTGATATGAAATATCGCGATGTATTGGCATATCGATATTTTCCTACACCCCTACTCTGAATTAACAGCTTTACCCAGAAAGTGCTACAATTATTGAGAGTGATAGATTATTGAAATCGTCTTCCTGTCTTTCGCTGTATTTAAAGATTTTGATGTGTGTTTTTTGATGAATTAAGTAGAGGACTTGATCACTCTTTTTCTGGAGAGAAAATGCCCTGACAAATTTTAACTTATCAAAACAGAAATCTAACGTTGAGCTGAGGAATCTGTTGTGGTTTTCAAGTGCTTCTTGCACAATGTTGCTGCTTAGAGCTGTTGACTTCCTCCAGACCCAAACATTGCAATCATCAGCCAAGATTAGCTTCCAGGACTGAACTCTGAGGTTTGTACTCTCTGTCTATAACACTGCCAACCAAGGCCAAGTCTAAAACACCACAGCTAGAGAGACCAAAACGACTCCAGAAATAGCTCTGATCCAGTTTTGAATTCTGGCCAAGTCAGATTCCCTTAAACAGGCTCCAAAGAGAACAAGAGATTGGAAACACACCAGTGAGTTCACCACCCCCAAAGTCCATCAATCATTATCGTCCATACAAACAAAGCATTCAGATGCACAAAAAGTCACTCAATGGGCAGCACACAAGGAGTCTGTAGTGTATCCGGTGAGGGAAAAAGAAGCAGCCAACCGGACAGAGTCATCTAGAGCTATACTACTTCATTAATTCAGCAGAAGTCGCTATTCATGCTCAATAAATAAGAGGCCTGTCGATTTTCTAGTCTTCCAGATGAAAGTGGATCCTTTATGAGGTCATTTTCATGTTTAACCAGAAACGGGACGCTCAAAGGACGGTTTCGAATTATATTATAATTCAATGGTTTTTGCCAAAGTCAAAAGCCATGACTCATTTATGTTGGTACAAATAAAAATTGGGATGAGCAAAGCTTTAATATTAATGTGCAACTAGTCTGCACATAGAGAAGCATTTGCTACAATATCGCATTTTGAAAGCTTTAAGACATTCTAACAATAATTTACCATGTGGGGTTCAATCAAAAAGCTCATAGACAAAACCATACCTCTGTATCAACAGCTGGTAGTGAGAAACTAAAGACTTAAGGGGTAGGTTAGTTAGAGGAATTTGTTGGAATTGATTTGTCGGATCCAAATGATGAGTCTGCTGTGTCAAAGCAAGCCGTCCTGTCTGTGAGGGGCTGCAGGGGTGATGTTTTATTTGCCTAAGGGCAGCAGCTGCTGTGTATTCAGAGGGAGGTGAACAGAGGTGACACTGGTCACTCGTTCGCAAGACAACCCACTCTCTTCTGCCAGTACTGGAGCACAAGTTGGGAATCTGTCTGAAGTCTGGTTGGTGTGGCCTCACTTAAAAGCACAGGGAAAGGGAAAAGTGTGATGGGCAAAACTAGGGCTTAAAAATAAATCACAGTTGACTGAAGCTGACATAGGTCGTGACACTTCGACACCTCTGACTGTTGAGGAGGAGCAGTGCGTTTTCGCAGATTAAATTAACCAAATCCCCCATGAATCTCAGAATGTTTAGAAGACCCCAGGATGAAATAATTGTTCAACCCTTTAAAAAAAGTCATTTCAGGTCAGGATGCAGCTAAAACTATCTAAAATAAGGGATAGGGCTAAGATAACAGCTGAGTTCCTTGAAGAAAACATCATGGTGCTTAACATTGTGGATGCAAATTAATGTCAAGCAGTTGAAAACTGTTGTTTTATCTTAAATCAATTTCTAAAATGGAATGTTATACACATTTTGGCAAACACTGTTGGCTGTAACATCTGTACTATTGTAATGAAGGTGAGACACAGAGCAGAGGGTCACTTCAAAATACACATAACCTATCTACTGAACAATATCTACAAATAAAGCACTTATGATTGCAATACAACATAATGACTTAACACAAATGAAACATCAAGTCTAGAGCTGATATCATCATTACAATATCACTGTGTCCAATATTGCATTCGGTAAGGTAGGTTATTATATTTCAAGCCATATGCATAAACACTCTGAATACAAATATCATTTCTGGTCAATTGGATTGACTTCCATTCCCTTGATGTACAGACTTGATATACATTTCAGCCAACAAAACGCTTCGGTTTACAAAAAGCAGAGGAGGAATTGTGACTGAAAATAAAAACACAGGTAACCCCAACTGATATTGTCACCCCAATTATAAATAACTGTATTCCAACTGTTTGTTTTCCTAATATCCAGCAGCCCTAATCTAGTCCTGCAACATAAAGTATGTGTGTAGTTTATGATGCACTGGTTACATATATTGTGAGTAGATTGGGATGAAGGGTATAGACTTTACACTATGATATTGCAAAAGAACAAAGTCCCCTTTGATATCCCTGTTTAGGTTTTGTTTCCTTATTCCCAAAAATTTATCAATTAATCAAGTAAATAAGATGCAACTTATAAACCAGACCATCGTTGTTCAATCGTCTACACAGAGTGTCCTCAATTCTTCAAGCAAAAGGTTTTACATTAATTCATTTATCAACTGCAACACCACATTTGTTGTCCATAGATTCTCCATGTGGTTGGTTCTATATAGGAAGGACTAAGCACAAACTTAAAGTTAGACTAGCAGAGCATAAATATGCAATAAGAACAAGGAATCCTCTATATCCAATGGCAGTACATTACAAAGATGTTAACCATGGGAGCTGCCATACACTTAAAATTTTAGGAATTCAACATATTAAAGATTCCATTGGAGGAGGAGACAGAATTAAGAAATTGTTGCAAAGAGAATCTTACTGGATTTACGAATTGAAAGCCACACAATATCCAAGTTTAAATGGAGAACTTGATTTTTCTCCTTTCTTGTAAATGTTTGGAGTCTTTGTCTTTTGTTGTTTTATCTTTTATTGAGAGTTGAATGTGATTCTTGCTTGTGGAATATATGGCAGCACCTGACTGTTTGTTTTGCTGAACATGTGACTTCCCACTTGTCTAATTAGAACAGCTGCTATAAATCATCCGTTTCAAAAGGCAGTGATCAGATTGACAAACATTTTGTGCCCTGAAGAAAGCCCTATGGCTGAAATGTCAGGCAATTTAAGGCTTTTTATTTTTGATCCTTTGGGTGCCTCGGTTCAAACCTTTTTTTTTAAACCTTTTTTTTACTTAGTTTACTATGAATCCCTAGACTGAACAGCACCAGAGGAATCTATATTGAGGTCACACCTAAGCAGCACTCCATAAAATATTTTTTTACCAACTAAATACTTTATTAGAGTACTTGATTAATCGTCAGAATAATCACTAGACTACTCGATTACTAAAATCATCGCTAGCTGCAGTCCTTACAGAAGACTGAACGAGGTTTGCTGCCGTCTCAGCCACTTTAATCATTCAAATGGCAACAAAAAGTGATATTTTTCAGTACAGAGAATTTGCACAGTGTAGCGTTATGATTAGGAAACTTTATGAGTCATTACAACAACTTTTGCCTTTATCTGTAAACATTTCAACGAATGTGTGTAGTATGTCACATTTCAGAGCTGAGACATTCGTAAAAAGGACATTTTTGACATGTAAAAAAAAAAAAGGTTGACTTGCTTAGCTGGAGAATAAATTCACAGTATTAGATGTGTGGAAATGCATGTAATTTACTTAAAGCTGTGTATGTTCATATGCCATTGAAACACAGGTCAAATAGTTGATTGACAGGAGTAATATAAGGAAAATTGCTCCAAACTGGAATTGTAAGGTTAGACCTCCAAGAGAAGCAAAAACTGCTTATCTCACGTTTCATCAAGAGACATGACTCTCACAGCTCATTGCAGGCTGTTGCCCTGTGCCCATTATCCCCCCCCCCCAGCACGCCCCACCAGTTTAAAGAGGAGGAGTGTCCCTCTGCAGTCAATACAAACTCTGTTAACAGCAACCGCAATGCCCACAGTAAACTCTGCAGTTCGAGGTTGTTTATAACTTAAGACGAAGGCACACAGTGACGCAAAGTGAATCCACTGTGTCCACCCCACACAAACAAGCTGTGATGATTGTTGATGACACATAGCAGGGCATGCAGCTCCGTTTCTGTCGGAGCAAAGTGCAGGATGGCGTCGCCAAACCCGCTGGAATCGGCTGCAAAGTCAACATGCAACGGGCAGTTCCGGAGCAGGAGGGAAAAGGGGGGGAGGCAACACAGCTACTAGTTGCTCTCATTTTCACAGCATCAAGCTGCGACTGATGGCTGCTGAAAAGCACAAATATTTACTACAAGGAATAAACTTCAGAACAAGATTCTGAATGGTAGCGTCTTGAGCATTTTCATATTCTGAAACGATAGTCCAATCTTTCAACATCTCGGCATCACTGTTCACTCCAAAATGTAGAAAAGACGTTTTGCACTCCACAACGTCTTTATAACAGAAAAGCCAAGAAAAAAGCTATTGTTGAAAGTCGGGGTGTAACATTACGTGTATATTTGTATTTATAGTTTTCGGTTCGGTCCTGTTGGTTTGGTACGCATGTGTACCGAACAAATCCAGCTGTTTTCTATCAGGGCACGCGTGAAAAGTTTATGTGCTGAACTCAGAGCAGAGTGCAATGTACTGCAGTGGATCTTTAAAAAGTGACACCAAAACAAAACAGATAAGACTCCCAGCTATCACTAATCTCTGATATTTGGTAACATTAATGGTTTCTCATGCAGCTACAGTAAAAAAAAAAAAAGATGGACCAACCCAGAACTTTGTCAGTGAATGCATCTTTCAACAGTAAGAAAGTACATGACACGCTCTGCACTGAAGTGAATCACTCACCTAAAACAATATCAGGCTGAATGTAAACATCACTGATACTAGAGAGAAACCATCTGACGTCCACATGGCTACCAGTAGCATCCAATCAGCCCAAACTCCTTATTTTGTATAAAATGCAGGTCGGTGGAATCACCAATGATGAGAAGGGGTTTCCCAACAGCTGCCCATGCTGCATTCAAGTACAGCTGGGAGACTAGGTTATCGAAATATCAAAACAAATCCAAAGTAATCTAAGCATGTTTTATTCTCAAATATGGGTAAAGTATTATTTAAATATTTCTAAACATTAACACTGACTGTTTTGTTTTCAAGTGGTTGTATTGTTTTCTACTCTGGCTATAGCCGCTTACTATTTTATTTATTTAAAAGAAATCTAATCAAATCTCCAGTCAGTTCTGTTCTTTCAACTTTTTTACATTATAGAACATAATAAAATCTAATTAATTTCAGGTTTTGAAAGGAAATAATTCAGGAATAAAGGTTATTTGTTTAATTCTGATCAAAGTAAAAAAAAAAAATCATATACAAATTTCTTGATTAAAGTGTACCGACTTTAAAATCCCAAAAATGTACTGAACTGTGATTTTTGAGTACCGTTACACCCCTAGTTGAAAGAAAGCCATAAGGTGTGCCATTAAAAGGTTTCAACAACACATGTAAGCGACACAGCGAACCCATGGGGGAAGAAGCTCTGGTCTGATTAACCTAAAACTGATCATTTGGGCCACTGTACATCACCCTGAACACGTCACTCCTATGGTGAAACAAGACAGTAGCAGCATCATGCTGTGGGGATGCATTTCTTCACAAGAAACAGGGAA
The DNA here is from genome assembly GCA_963556495.2 of Valencia hispanica. NCBI lineage: Eukaryota > Metazoa > Chordata > Actinopteri > Cyprinodontiformes > Valenciidae > Valencia > Valencia hispanica. Next base: position 49,946,740 of record OY747705.1, on the reverse strand, counting down.
GCTTGTCAGATCTGTTGGGAAGATGGATGAAGCTAAATACAAGGTGTCTAGAGAAAAAAAAACTGTTAGAAGTTGCAGAAGACTTGAGACTAGTACAGGGGTTTACCTTCTGGCCAGAAACAGCTTTAATCAAACAGCCAGAGGTACAATAAGGAGGTATAGATAAAGTTATCAGATGTTAAATTAACTAAGTCAAAGCCCTAAATCTAATTGGCAACATCTGGGAAACATTGAGCACTTTTTGATGCTCTTTATACTGTCTGTCTAAGCTTGAGATCTTTCACAAAGAAGAATGTTGGTAAAACTGTTCATTCTGTCTGAGCAAAGCTTCTAAGGACATACCCCAAATAACTGGCCTCTGTTATTGATGTAAAAGTTAGTTCTACACAAAACAGAACCAAGGGGGTGAATCCAAATACACAGGTCACTTTTTACTGAATCTTCTTTGCAATATATTTTAAAAACCATGGAAATAACCACTACTTGGGGTTGGCCTATAACATAGAATCAGACTAAAAATGTTAAGATATGAAGATACGCAGGTCTATTAAAAGATGTACTAAGGAATAGCTTTTAAATAGCTCTGTGCTGAATGATTAGTGTGACATGCTGGGCTGTATGATTAAAGCTGTTCCTGGGCACTGAGACTTATTTAGGACTGGATTATTCCTAATCCCACAAAGAAAGTCTCGAAGGAAGGTCAGTCTTTGTCTTGTTTTTAACCAGCCATGATTTCAGAGTTAAAGGAACAGGGGGAAGGATTGGTAAATAAAATAATCATGCATGTCCAGTTTTTTAATGCTGTTGGGTGATGAAGCGTTATAAACCAAAAAGAATGAGCCCACCCACGTATTGTTCCATTTTCTTAAACTGGCTGTGTGCTGCAAAATGTGCTGCAGTTCGGGACCCGAAAATCCCGCGCTGTCCTACGGGTGTGACGTCAATTGACACTGCTTGCGCGTTCTTGACAGCTTTAAAAGAGGAAGAAAAATGGTCGCAGATTCTCACCATTGATTCAATTGTGAGAATGGATTCTTCTGCAACTGGGAAAACGACCAAGGACGACTCACAGCCCGCTAAAAAGTGGCACTAAGAAAATAAGTATGTCACTGTGAAGAGGTTTTTTTTGTGAAGCGTTTGTGCGCGCTCCCGTGCGGCTGGCTGCAGTTACCTGCAGCGCCGGCCGCGTCGCTCGTGAGCTTCGTTTCTTCATTCTGTCCCATGCTCCTTTTAATAAGACCATACACAATCAGGATAAAGGAGTTTATAGCTACTAATTGACATGCCTGTTATTGTTGAAGATAATTAGTGGTGCAAAATTCTCAAAACGACTCTTAAAAGGATAGAAAAAAATATATAGTTTCAAGACGTTTAAGGTCTTGGTTATTGTGGTTTTAGGTCTTTGTGGAGAAAAACTGTCACTGTGTTCATTTCCAGCCTTCAAACTGTAGCTGTGAGAAATAAGAGCCCAAGCATGAGCCAATATATTCACGTTGCCTTTGTGTTCGTACAACTGTAATGTCTGTTGCGTGCCACAGAGACGCGTTATAATTAAAGGCTTAGATGATGTGCCAAATAGTTCAAGCTACCATATTGCCACATCACAGAGAACAAAAAGTCGGAAGTCAGGCAGAAAAGAAAAAGAGAAGGACACGGCTTGCTGGGAGATGGGGAGCCGTGTGCTGGCTGTCACCATTCTGTCGTCGCTAACAGGCACTCGAGTAAATAAGCGGCAAAGAAAGTGAAGGAGAAGCGCAATGATTCGTGTCTGGGTTATTCTGAAACTCTTAAGGTCAAGAATCCGTCCCTGCTTACGAACGGCATAACTCAAAAGATCACATATCATTGTGTGAACTCTTTTTAAAAAAAAGTAAGATATCATTCCTCTTAGGAATGTCAGTGCTGAATTCCTTCTGTCTAATGTCTGCCTGAGTTGAACTAATGAGGGACACCGATATGGGAGGATATGATTAGACAGGGCTTGACTCCTGTCTGCTCTGATAAAAAAAAAGAACATAAGAAAAAGACGGTTTGTCCATTTATGTATTATTCGCTGTGCTTTACTTGTTAAGCTTTACAAAAATGAGGAGGCTGTCTTAACTTTAGGATTTAAAATGTAACTTATTTATGGGTCTTCTTTAAAACATAAAGTTAAACATTAAATAGTGAATAATTTTAGCTTTTATTTTGTAGAGCAAAAAAAAACCCAACCTTGATTAGGATCCTTGTCAACGCTGGGTATAATCAGTGCAAACCACAAGAATCTTCTGAGTGATTGACAGAGACAAAAAGTAATTTGCCCTCAAGCATCATTTAAATAAAATAAATGAAAAAGCATGAATGACTAAGTCGACATTAAGCAAAAAGCAATAAAACGTTTTTTTCTTTTTGGTCTTACCTGTTGGTCTGCTCGAGGAGGACCCCCCCTCCTCTAGAGGTTTGCACGCAAGCATCTGTCTATGCAGATGTAGCGCCTCCGTGGAATGTGCAGCATTCCCCTGACTCAAATCACCAGAACCACCACCAAGACCTTCCACGACTGCCTCCAGTCCGCTGGAACCCTCCCCGCTCCAGCCAGCCTGAGCCGCGTCCGCTCCCCTGCCCAGTCTCCTCTGCACTTCTCCTCGAGGTGGGACCACCAGCCGAGTGCAAGGCCGGCGGGAGATCTGCGGTTCGTCGTCCTCCGGGATCGGGTTGTACCAAATCTCCCCCTCGTCATCTGCGTCGTTCTCTTCAGATTGGTCCACGCTCCGAGGGTGAGGAGACACCTTAGCCTGACCAACAACCACCTAAAAACGAGACGGATGGATATACTTTCAAAACCACAGTCAATACTCTGCTCGATTTATGAGTAAATTAACGATACATATAAATAACACTTTATGCTTTTGCTAATGGAGGCTCACAAAACCTAAGACTATTAAAGGGGACATATTATGCCTCTTTTTGGTGGGCGGGGTTAGATATGTGAGGGGGCGGGTTTGACAGGTGAGGGGCGGCTATATGCAAATTCAGCTAATCGTGACATCATAATAGGGCAGTTTTTCAAACGGCTTGTAGAAGCACAAGTTTTCTGACAGCTAAATTTTCCGCACAAAAAAAGAAAAATGGATGGATGGTTTTCATTCATGTTTGGGGTCTTTGTAGACGCAGCAGAGCCCAAAATCCCAACACAAAAGAATTAAAAAAGTGAAATTTGCATAATATGTCCCCTTTAAAACATTACATGTTCTGTTATAGAGGAATTCACAGCGCACAATGAAAGTGTAATTAGCATGAGACCCCACATTCTTTGTGACTTTTGTCATGTTAAAATCCCTGATGGGACAGGCCAAAACAAAGGAGTGCCTAAACATCAGATGCAAGGAAAATCAAAGATTTTCATGTTTTACCAACTAAAATTTGAAAGGTTTGGTGTTCATTTGTAGTAAACCTTTCTTTTTCTCAGATTTCTCTGCAAAAACAGCTGCAAGTCTTTTGGGTTATGAGACAAAATTGAAACTTTGCAAAATAGTTGAAGCTCAGGTGGAGTGGATGGAGAGTGTCTGTGAAAGGCAGTTTGCAGGTGTTCCCAAGACTCTTTAGCTTCAGCTGGATGTTAGGTTGTGTTCCTGCTTGAAGGTCTTGTCTTTTGCGTCCTCAAACAGGTTTTCTTTCAGGGTTGCTCCATATTTAGCTCCACTAATCTTTACATGAAATCCTACCTGCTTCTCGGTGCCTGCCAAAGAAAGGCATCACTTCAGCGTGATGTGGCCACCACCATTTTTTACCGTAGCGATGATGTGTTCAGGGTGATGTGCAGCGTTATTCTGTGTTTTTTTGATGTTGGCCCTAGAGTTCACTTGTGATCTCATCTGACCAGACTATCTTCTACCACATGTTTGCAATATCCCTTACATGTTTACCTGAAAAGAGGCTACTTTTGGCTTGGCCTTGTAAGAAGGAAACTCACGCCCTTCATGTCCTGATTTGTCGACAGGATTCCCACCTAATTTCTTCCACGTGTTTTTGTGGCCCCTACTTGGCTTGTAGAACATTAGAAATCTAACATCTTCTGGCTTTTTGCTAACAACTGGTTTCTTCTTGCTGGACAACACTAACTGTTATGTTAAGGTAATTCCCCTCACATGAGCTGTGGAACTCTGCAGCACCTTCAGAGTTACCGTGTGGCTCTGGGCCTGTTTTTTATGATCAATGCAGTGTTTACACAGGCTGTTAGTTTAGGTGGATGGCCATTTCTTGTTAGGTTTGCAGTTGGGGTATAATATTTTTTTAATTATGGATTGAACAGTGCTCTGTGATTTATTCAAACCTTTGTTTGTTGTTTTTAAAGCCTACCCTGCCTTAAAATTATCGACAACTTTAACACCAACATGCCTGCTTTTTTCTTCTGAAAAACGAGTTGCATCTATACTGAGAATTAATAACACACCGGAGACTTCTTAAGGCAAATGGCTGTTCCGGATTTCATTTGGTGTGTCAGCGTAAATGGGGCTGGATATACTCTAAAGGCATGCTACACTTTTCTCTTTTCATTTTTATTTGAAAAATATATTTTGACAACCATGTATAATTTTCCTTCCACTTCACAATCAGTCACTGTTTTGTGTTGGTCTGTGACATAAAATCCCCCCCCCCCCCAAAAAAAATTTTAAACTTGGGTTGTAACATGACAAAATATTTTTTTTAAATACATGAGAAGACTGACCCTGTCAAACTTTTTTTTTTCCTTAACTTATGCTAAGCTAACAGGCTCATCTTAAGGTGGGTTATTCTGAATCTCAGCCATCTATAGAGAGGCTAACCTGAGGGATCTGCAGACGTACTGGCCGTGGCGGCGCTCCACCTGTGGATGATCTCACAAATTCTGGCGAGGGACTGGGAGGCGGAAGCAGCTGATGGGAACCCTGGCTGCCGTCCTCAGCTCCCAGCGTCCCTTGCAGCTCGTCCTTGTTGCAGTGACTCTTTGGATGGGAGCTCTGCTGCAGCCAATTGCGCTTTTTGGACACGGTAATAGTGGTGGTCAGCTGCGGGCTCCATGATGAAGGCTCATTGGTCGGTCTGCTTGCCTCTCTGCCATTAGCACACGGGGTTCGGAAATTCTCAATGAAAGCTGAGAGAGGGGAGGGGACAAAGGTAGACCGTGAGAGACTCTATCATGCTAGGAGATAGTAAAATAATTTAGCTGGAATAAAAAAAGGAACTAATAATCATCTTGATTAGTATAATTTCAGTAATTACTGATGTGAACTGAATTAGAGAAGCGGATATTTCATCTCAAATTATTCAAGTCACAACAGGCTGAGGAAAACATTTGCATTTAGAAACCACAAGTGCGAAAATATGTTGTAATGCCAGCTGGCTTCACACATTTTAACAGCTAAATTCCTTCTCTTTTTTTCAGGGATTTAAAGACAAGCAAAAAACACCTCAATTATTTTTGGATGGACTGTCATAATTTACACTAATTTCTTCCAGCACCATTTCTAAATGTCCTTGCAGAGACATCGCAGTTAGGTTCACCTTTTATAATGCCATGCACTCACACTTTCAAGAGGAAATTAAGGGATTTTGCACAGATCAGAAAAGGTCACAAGAGACAGAAGAAAAAGAAGGAGGAGACTGGTAAAAAAAAAAAAAAAACGTAGACAGTAGCAATACGTAGAAAAACAAAAGCATAAACACTTAGTCTCTTGAGGGTCTGGAAAAAACAGGTTCTGCAAAGAAGAGATGATTTCAATCAGATACTAAGAAGATGCAAGGATTTATCACGGATGCAAGCAGAGAAGAAAAAACCCAACTATGGTGAAGAGTGTGACAAGGAAAGCACAGTGCAGAGGGAGGCCAGGGTCCTGCTCTAACTTGCAGAGCAGGCTCATATAAAATACTGTTTTGATCCCCTCCAGCTCTCAGTAAAACCCCTCCAACGTGCTGTAATGCCAACTTCTCCACTTCTCAAGAAAATTCTTTTTTCAAAATATACCTGACTTGCAGAGCAAATTATAGACCTGGACATATTTTTACTTTCTTTTAGTAAAATCAACATTTAGATAGAGAAGATCTAGCATGAAATATAATTGTGATGGTGCAAATAAAGAATGAGAGAGTTATTTCACAGGTATGTCAGTAGTGAGCCTGGGAACAGGTAACAGAATGTCAAATACGTTCAAAGAATGAGACGATGGACTGTCTTAATAGCAGTAAATCAAAAACATCTGTATTCGTATTAATGGGCCACATTTGACAAAATTGATCAAAACATAAGAGACCAATAGACAGGAATTGACAGGAATATCTGAATCTGGGAAGATTTAGTTGAGAGTGTATTTGGCAGACCAGGACGACGTGTTATTTGGCAGTTATGTCTGAGCGAACAACTATCGCGTGTGGGAATTCCTCAAGGCTCCATTCTCGGGCAAGCTGGATTCAATATCTATACATTCCCTGTAGCTCTGATGATGGCGTATTACGACATCTGTTACAATTAGTATGTGCTGACAAAACAACATTACATTCCTGTGTGACCACATAACCTAAATCTATTACTAAATCAGTCTGCTACCATCTTAAAAACAGAATAAAAGGCATTACTTTACAAATAGGGCATAGAAAAACTAGTGCAGTAGCATTCATTAATCTGTGTCTTTATCAGCTGCCTCTGATCCGAAATGCTGCAATCAGAGTTCTGGTCAACATGGTCATCAGTCAATAAGTCACTGCACTGGCTCACTGTTTGTAAAATAATAGACTCTAAAAAATGTTACTGGTCTACAAGGCACTGAATTGTCATGGAAGTGAATCCATTTCAGATTTGGTTGTCAGGTATGAACCATCTAGAGAACTCTTGTGTCCAAAACCTTTTCATTCATTGTTCTCAGATATGAACAAGAAAAGGCAGCATTTAAATTCTATGGTCTTCAGCTTTGGAAGATTGCTTAATCAGATCATTTGTATCATGTCTGAGCTATTTATTTGCTTTGAATGTGCTTTTTATTATCTTTTATATTAGGTTTAAATTTGACTAATTTTCTTTTAATCCATTTCTTGTGTTTAATATGATTTTCTTTTTAGCTGTTCCTTTATTTTCTTGTAAAACACTTTGCCTTCGTTTTGAATGGTGCAACACAAATAAACTTGTCATGCCTTGCCTAGAGCCCACATGTCTATCCTAGCAGTCTTCCCAAGATCTACAGCTTTATAAAGCAACTATTGTCCCATAAACATACACACTGAAATTTATTGCACCGCAACAAAAGAAGGGGATAATCTTTCCTGAACTAGAATAATATGTGGGAATGGACTCATTTAAGTTTGGGATTAAATTATTTTACACTCCCCCTTGTTTTAAAGACTCCGGGTAATTTGATTTCTGAATCAGCTACATTTGCACAGTGAAATCCTGATCTTAAAAGTGTAACAACAGCTTCTTCTTATTATTATTTTTCATGTGAATTCAAACACAATAAGAATCTTCTATTTGCTTAATTTACAGAGGACTTCCATTCAGAATCACATCTGTATGTGTCTGCAAAATGTCGATTAGAGACCTTTGAGGGCCTGCAGTTGAGTAGTTTTACAGTTTTTGAAAAGGGAGAAGCCAATATTTTATTTCTGGTGGTTCACTGAGTTCCATGCGTGACTGTGTGGGCTTGTGCTGCCAGGCTGTACTCATCTGTGATGCTATGATTTTATCTGTTCCAGCCTGGCTGCATTTCAGGTAGCCTTTTCACTTTTTATTTGAATTTTGTTTTGTAAAATATGCTTTAGAAAACGGATGTTAAAAACTTCTAGCTCTATATAAAATTTATCATTTGCAACAATAAACTCCCTTACTTACCAGAGAAACTAGAACTCAAGACAGCTTTGGTTTTAGGATGGACAAAGACCCATGAACAAAAAATTAAGCTAAAAATCACTTTAAATATGGAAATTAAGTGACTTTGAATTATTTTTTACAAAACAAGAGTAAGGCCATATCATGGTTTTTTTTTTTAAATTTAAAAAGGGCAATTAGAACGAAAACCTCTCCAAAACTGCTGACCCTAATGCCGAGCCAACACACGGAGCTGTTGTCGACGAGCTGTCTTCTTCAAGGGGTCTTTCATAACTAGAAAAGGAAGCGTGTTCTGACACGAACAGCATTCCAGACCACGGCTCCAGATTTAAATCTTTGCTGCAGTCTCCTTTCACCATCACACTCCTTCACAGGAGCAGCAGCTTCCAAAACAAACAACGTTGGACCCAATTTGTAAAATGTTGGCCTTTTTTAACTGCTGTCAGATGTTAGAGAATTTATAGGCCTCATTCACCCTTCAGTCTTTTATTTAGCCTGATAAAAACAGACAAAGGATTGCAAAGAATTTAGGGGATTTTTGTCCTAAAACAACACCAGGATACAAGGCGGCTATAGGTAGGTAAAGAATTAATTGGAACACGGAAATAGACTGAGAAGTTCTCAAATATAAAGAAGGGAGAAAATAAAATAAGAATATTTAGGATTGTAAACGTTTGACTCTCTCAGTTGAGACAGGAAACAGGTTTAATGCTCTCTGTGAGGTATTTATTTAGACCACAATTCCAAAATGAAATAATAATCTATAATCCTCTAAAACCTATAAAATCTCTCTTTAGCAGACGGAGGAGTTACAGAAAAAGGAAAAAAAGGTCACCTTATGACAAACTGTCGAAATGAGATCAAAACAATTTATTACCTGCACCCACAAAACCAATCCATCAAAAACACGTATGGAAAGAAGTAGTATAACGACTTCCATCTAAACTGAAAAATGTTAAGGCCCCTTTCAGCTTCTTTGAAATCTAAATTTGCTTGTGATTACTGCAGAGAGAACACTGACGGGCCCCTGACCTGAAGGTAACAGATGGCCAAAGCCCATAATACAGGGCTGTGTCTTTGTGACATGACTAAGAGAAAAAGAGAAAGAAAGAGGTGCCGCACAGATGGGGAGCAAGAAAATGGCTGGAAGTGCCATTGCAGATCTGCGCAGAGTAAGCCCAATGATGTTCATCTCCAAACCTTGTGAGTGGCTGGATCTTTTACTCCACAAAGACAAAGAACTTGATCCACTTTCCCATAGGCCTTTTAATGTCTTTCCTGATTTTCCTTTTTGTCATAGAGGCATCTCTTTTGATAGAAGCAAAACACACACCAGCTAACTTTCTCCTCCATACAGACACAACTTTGTTGTGTATACAGGGTTTGTGAGCTCCCTTTAAGATGGGATCTTTTTGCCGGGTGCCATGCATTCCTGTTGACACTCATTCATATGCTAATGAGGATTCTCCGTGTAGATTTTTCTTTTTACACAAGGACAGAGCTGAGATCGCTCAGGGTTACATCACATGTCAACACTTGCATCCCACTGAGGCGTACTGGCAGCGCTCCTACCACTTCCTCCTCGATAAGAGCCAAAACTTTCCTCTATGTTGCAGTTCTCTCATTGTTTCTTTTTTCGGGTTTTGTTGTGTTGGTTCGAATTCAAATTTGAGGAGACACAGCAATGCCTTAATTGGCGCCAAAGATGAAATAAAATGACAATAACGGCCCTTTTAAAAGAGTCTCTGAAGCTACTTTAAAGCTAATAAAAAACTGGTATTCTCCCGACTCCTTGCTGCAGATGCCAGCATGACTCACACATCTCGTAAAAGCATCTTGATATGATCCCTGATGCCTCAAATTTCTCCTCGCTCATCTCATCTGTCTTAGGAACAACCAACATCAATAAATCTGTCAATCTTTATACATACTATAAGACAAGACAATTTTTGTACCTCAACCCTCAGTTGTGTCATGTGTTTCCTATAAGGGTGTGTGTATGTATAATATACATACACAAATACAAAAAAGCGCTCCGTTAGATTTAGATCCGGTAACTGTGATCAGGAAGTCAGGAAGATAAGCAATGTCTTTTAAAAATTAAACAAAAACATAGCCCCATTTAAGACCATGTTTTCAAAAGATTAGTTGAAAAAGTTTTTAGAATTGTGTTTTTGCTTGATAGATGTTATTTTTTTCCCTTTAAACTCATGCCTTTATCATAAAGCTAAAGAGCCACAAGTTAGGACAGCTTAACTAACCCAACTTAGCAAAACAAGCAGGAGGGTTGGGAAAAAAAGAGCTCTGTAAATGGACAAACTTCTTCTACCTGCACTTCTGAAACTTACAAATAAAGCATTACATTCCATAAACCTGACATTTTAAAGCAGATGCAACTTGTTGGGAGATCAGAGTTCGGGAAGTTGTTAGTTTAGGCTAGGTCAAAACATTTGAAGTTTTGCTTAGCCTATATAGTAGAAAAGATAAAAGGATAAAACTTCTGTTTTATGTGAGGCTTTGTGTGTAAATGATGACACTTCAAGATAAGAACACAGATGTTTTAATAGTCCATTTTGTTCAGTTTAGTTTACATATTTTTATCTACTCTCCCTTTTAACTCTATTTCCCATTTTGCAAAGCCAGACAGGCTTCTTACTCTGCTGTCAGTCATTTTGATTAAGCTGAGTTAAGCTACTGTAAAGGCAGCTGCTCTAGGTAGCTTTGGGCTTGATGAACAGTTACGGAACTGACATAGTTCTCATCTTTCTACTTTTTAAAAGAAACTCTGTTCATCCTCTAAATGTTTTACTCATTGACTGGCATTCATACATCATTGTCACCTTTGTTTGAGACTTAACATGATATTTAACAAGTGCTTGACTCATGACTTCAGGTATGGAGTACTCGAGTCCTGGACTCGGGACTCAATTCCTGACTTGAGTCACGTTTAAGGGACTTGTGACTTGACTCATGCAGCACACTGATGACTTGCACTTGGACTCAGACATGTGAAATTGCTATTGTTGGAATTAGCATGTAGCTGATTAGGTCCGATTAGTGGACATTGACAATGACTTCCCAAAGCCTTTATAAGTGTACGAGTGACATGTCAATTATTTGTAGGTTTCAAATGTATTTTAAGTGTGTTTAATTACTTTGCACATGCTACTGTGTCCGCTTGGTGATAGCTTAGCTTGGCATAGAGTACAATTTATAAAAATTAAAAGTAAACCATGTATGGCTGCCATTGTTCTAGTCTTAAAATCTACACCTTGCTCTCTTATATTTGACTTGCTCTCAGTTGATAATGACTTGACTTGACTTTTTGGGACTTGGACTTGGCCTGTAAGACCTAGCGACTTGACTTGGACTGGACTCGCACACTAAGGAGATGGTGACTTGACAACAACACTGCATGAGCTAATGCCAGGTGAAAACACAAGACCTGGATCATGCCCGCCTGACAGCATCCACTTTTCTCCGACACACCAAAACAAAATAAATCTTTTTACTTCAAATACAAACAGGCATAAACAAAGCAAAGAGCTGCATACGCCTGCTTATGTTCACAAAATACATTGTAAGTAATATTATGTTTATACACAGTGCTGAAAGGAAAGGTCTGTCCACAAATAAAGTGTACAACCCCAAACTGGGTGTGTTTTCTAAATACGTTTCATTAAAGTGTAATATCCAAAGAAATTTAAGGTGGTTTTAAAAGGTTTGTATTAGGAAATTTATGAAAAAATAAGAAGCCAACCAAAAATTCAAACAACTCAAACAGAAGCTTAAGTGAGTATTGAGGAACTTTGGACTTTTTTTCCCTAAATGGCTTTTAGTAAGGTGCTAAGAGCTTTCCATTGGCAAGAAAAGCCAAGCAATGACCTCAATAAATACTTAATCACCCTTCATTTTGTTCAGTCATGGTGAGGAATTAGGTGACACAACTCAAACAAGTTGAACAACGGGAATGGCATCTGAAAAATTCAGCCCAAAGTCTCTTTAAAATGCAAGCTACCATTGGGCTGTCAAGAGCAAATGACTGGGGAGGAAGGCGACATGACAGCACAACCCCCTCTTCTCTCAAACAAATCACACACCACGAGCGCAGCAGAAAAATACTGCAGTGGCTTTTCTCCCGCTTTGGATTCCTCTGGCCACAGCTGTGGAAAAGCTCAGTGGAGACGGGGAGAAGAGAGAAAGTGGAGGAAAGTAAATGAGGAAAAAATGAGAATAAGAACAAAGTCGTGCATGGAAACTAATAAATACCAAGTTCTTTACAGATTTGAACAATAAATTAGTCAAGAAAAGACATAAAACTGGTGGCAATGCGTAAAACAGAGAAACCTTATAATAATCTCACTTGTGGGTTCCTGGTACAGATGTTTTCATGTCTTATACGAAAACTGCAACAGAAGATAATTTTTGCCTTTTATTCAGAATCAAACATTGAAATCAAAAGATAAGCCATCGCTATAAAACACAAGGACACACACACAAACCCCACCACCAACACCACCGAGAATAATCTAACAGAAGAGTGAGTTAGTTGTTACCGATTCTACGCTATTTTGACCTACAACCTCAAGTGAAATTTATTAAGTGTTAAAATGCCGCTAAATTAGTGTGAAGGACAGAGCCCCCCCACCGGTTAGAGAACCTCTACAAAGGAAAGCAAGAGGTCTGAGGTGTCTCGTCCCTTTGCTTTGCATTCAGAAGTGGAGGAGTGAAGGGTGGACCGCCACCAGGTAAAATCTACTATGAGTCGAGGAGGATGAGAGCAATCAGGCGGGAGAAGAAGGATAGAAGATTCCCCCTTGGAGATGAGGCCACCCTGTGTAGCCTCCCTACCTGGCTGCTGCTCTCTTGGTGACTTGATTGTAGACGACTTAGCCTTGACTGATTTACCTCCTCGAACCTGGACCCCTGGTTTGCAGCCTCCGAGGTTAACCTGAGGGGAGGACCAATCCTGGCTCTGGCCTCCACCAAGGGGTAAAGATGAACCCTCAATGCGCTGCTTCATCTCGGACGACAGCAGACGGCCCTTGTGCATCCACTCTTGCATCTTGTTCACAGTGACACCATGGCCTTTGCTGACTGAGAGCGCCACCTGTGCCCGGACCTCAGCCTGTTTCTGCTTACTCTCCAGACCCCGCTCGCTGTTGCTGTCTGTGGAACCTGTGAGGCTGTTGACCGAGCCGCTGCTCTCGTTCAGCTGTCCGCCGTGGCCCTCCTCCCCTCCAACTTTCCGCCACAGTTCCTCACTGCTGATGGCGCCGGGAAGCTCCCCTGCTTTTGAGACTTCCGCCCCTTCGTGTTGTTTTACCTCTGAAGCTTCTGTGTCAGGATGGACTTTTGCACTTTCCCGTTCGGTTGCCTGAGTGCAAAACGAAGGTAGGTCTTGATACCTGACAGACCCGTCACTGTCAGATCGGAGTAATGTGGGTCTTTTGGTCAATGGCAAGCTGGACATGCTCTTACTGATCAGCCTTGCCTTTGACTCTAGGTTTCCAGTAAGGCAGAGCAGGAGTGATTCAGTGTCAGATAGCTGCTGAGAACTGTGGTTACCTCTAGAGGACCAGGAGTCACTGTCCGTGTTTTTGACAGAGAGCCTGGAGCACAGGCTGTCCCTTGAATGACTACTACAGGATGAGGTGGCTTGCTGCTCAGCTAACCCACCGCTAATCTGCTGGACATCCAAGCTGATATCATTCATAGCATTGATGAGAAGAAAATAGGCCTCTTGCAGCTGTGTTCTAAGCCTGTCTGTTTCCTGGGCGCTGTCACCGTCATCCGTCTGCCCTTTATCCTGTAGCTCTGCAGCCTCTGGTCCAGCATCGCCTTTTGGTTTAACTGTTTCGTAAAAGGGCAGGATTTCGTTATCGTAATAGTCGTCATCCTCACTATCTAAATGGTACCTCAGTGACCCCTCTGTGGTGCACAGAGATTGCATTTTGAGATCACAGATTTGTAAGTCAGTGGGGAAAACAGTTGGGCTCTGAGGGCATCCGGCTGTGTCCCCATTGGGCCTTACACAGTCAGGTTCATAACTTTCAATGCTTCTAATTAGAACGTTCTCCTCTGAGTTTGGATGTACGCAGCTTTGCGTACATCCAAACCCCAAAGCAGGGCTGTCGAACTTCCAGGTGTTGTTTGCGTGAATTGCTACTACAGTCCCAGCCATGTGCCGGGAGCATCCCCGGCTGACGATCTCTGCGCCCTCGCCATCAGCGACCCAAGCCACAGCCGCTCTAACGACCCCCGTCTGCGCCCGTACCTGCGCTCGGCGCAACGCGCTGCCGGTGCCGTCCCCGAACCCGATCGAATCCCCGACGCCGCACTGCCTCGGCGCAGGAACGAAGCGTCTTATCTGCACATGTGGTCCTTCGAGGGAGATCTCCGCAGATCCGGCCTGTTGGAGGCTCCCGTCCTCCCCCCGGAACGCGTCCCCACCAAACTGCGCGGCTCTTTGAAGTGGGACCCCCAGGAGCCGCTCATTAACGCGAACCCTGACCCCGCTGCTCGGCTCCGGGGGACGCGAGCCGGTCACCTCCGCTGCGCGGCTCTCCGGGACTGTGGCGACCCCCTCGGTTTGCACCATCGTTCCTTCTACACAATTCTCGTATGCGCTCATTCTCTCGGTAGCGAAATCCAGCCCTGTGAGCAAAACCACCGGCCGAGCGTCCTCGGGGAAAACTTTTTCTTTACCTTCTCGGCCCCCATCCGCCGCGGCAGCAGATCCGTATCCACCGCCGTGCGTCGCTCCTTTTTTGGACTTCTTCCCCCGTAGTTTTGCAAGTAAAGTCCTCCGCAGAGGATCAGCCATTCCTTTCCTCTGCCCCCCCCCCCCTCCCTCCGCCAATTCCTCCCGGTGTCTCTCAGCACGCTGGCTTCAGAAGGGAAGGACCGAGCGGGTTCTCCTCGGTCAAAGCTCGCCGAGCGGACGGGCTCCTCTCCATTCTCCGCTGTCACCTCCGTTCTGCTGCCCCACTGAAACAGAAACACTCCGCTTTGCTCAACTGCTCTCTCTCTCTCTCTCTCTCTCTCTCTCTCTCTCTCTCTCTCTCTCTCTCTCTCTGCTACACACTTCTTTTCTCCTCTCCCCCCTCCTCTCTAGCGCCTCGCCTCTCTTCGTGTTTGCAGCTCAGATGTTTGAAATATTTTCTTGGTTCAAAGATCAGAAATTTTAAGCACAGGTTAGTCAAAGAAAATAAGCCTCGTTTGAGCCCATTTAACTGTGCATGATTTATAGGTTCCAAGACAATCATTTGTTACACGAGTCATGTAACATGACCATATAACCAGCCCATAAGATCCCACTGGGCGATTTGTGAACACAATGAATTGCTTCCTAATGTTGACAGTTTTTATCAAAATACTATTGTTTTGAAAGTTAAAAGTAATGAGAATTTCTGAGCTGTCCTATTTAATGGATGTTCTCCATATGGAGGACATGGCTCTCTACCCAGAGCAGCAGTTCCTTGGGGCGGCAATGGCATAGACACTAGATCATTTGTTTTCCCCCTTTAAAGTCATGTTATTAAACATCTATCTATCTATCTATCTATCTATCTATCTATCTATCTATCTATCTATCTATCTATCTATCTATCTATCTATCTATCTATCTATCTATCTATCTATCTATCTATCTATCTATCTATCTATCTATCTATCTATCTTGCACCAATTTCATGTATATTACCTCCATTCATCTTGCAAAAGGTTGACAAACAACATATTGGATGCTTAGTGGATTAAGGATGAGGTATAGCAGCAACACATCTTTTAGCAAAGAAATAACATGTTCACTGCTCTTTGCAGTTGTACAAACTTACAACAACAAAAAAAGCCATAGAAAACACCCTTTGAAAACAACATAATCAGTAAAAGGTGAGGTTCACCTGAGAGAAACTGCTGAATGTGAAAGACAGTGATAAAGAAATTCATAAAATGTGCTTGACAGATATCGAAAACTAGTTTAACATTTTTGTAATGACCCAAGCACTAAAATAGGCAGTAGTTCATTTTGACATCTGACATGACATAAACAAATGATAACTGCCATGAAACAGCAAAGAACTGGAAGCAACTGATGCATGTTCAAAAAGATTTACAATTCGATGTAAGGGATGAGAAGCAGCTACTGTGTGCACAAACAATATTTTGACCTTACATCTGAGAAGTATTTTAAACAGAGGGCAGTTGAGTTGCAAATGTTCCAAATTTTTTGACCCATTTACATTAAATGGGTCTTTTACAGTAAGTGTTTAAGGTCTCTTACGCGTTGCGTTCAGAATAATTCTGTAAGCAGAGGGACAGATGGTTGTTACTCCACTACAATTTCGCTCATATCTGCCCCTGAAACTTGAATTGAAATTGGAGTGGGAGTAGTTGAGTCAGGACTTCAAATTACCACCTTCGCTTGTAGCTGCTAATGCATTTCAGCAAACCACAGCGAGAACAATCTCCATCTCAGGGGGAAATATGTGCTTACACTCTGCTGAGAGAAGAGAAAAATGTCTGTCTCAGCAGGAAACAATAAGGAGGATGGTGATTAACTATCCATTCCACATACCACTTTCACTCTTTTTCCAAAAGATCAGGATTATCCCTGTCACAGGGAATTAGCCACATCATAGTTTCAACTTCATTATTACACACACACACACACAAAGGACATGTTTCATCCCCTCCAGTGACAACGCCAGCCTAAAAGCACGGACTGCCCTCATGATAGATCACTGGAGTTTTATCTGAAGTAAATCTTGAGTAATCCTCTCCTTTTTGACCTTGCATCTCTAAGCTAACCTGTGTGCATGTGTGTGTCCGTGCTTGTAGCACTACCCAAGGCTTTAAGACCATCTAAGAAAGTGGAGAACAAAATGGAGCATGTTTCACTTGAACCCTAAACTGTTTGCTTGTTGTTGCCTCTTCTTGGAATGTGCAAGAAGATGAGCTGCTGGGAAGCTGCAGAGGGTGTATGAGTGCACAACCACAACCTAATCCCTTCCCTGTAAGACATACGTAATAGTATACTTAAACACCAACACACACTTGGGACTGTATCTGAATTCATCACGAGCCTCTCGTCTCCACATTGTTTGGGGGAAGTGGGGGGGGGGGAATACACCGTGATTAAGGGCATTTATAATCAAAGCAATTTATTGACAGGGCCCTTCACTCCCACAGCCACACTCTCAGTAAAACACGATAAGCATCTGCTACTAGCCTGCAGGAGGCATGACGGCCCTGAATCCTTTCCCTGCCTCCACGACTTTCTGACTAGACCTTGTCTGGGCAGTTATTCAAAGGTCAAAACCTGCAGGCTGGGTAGCCTATTTTTGAGTGTGAAAGGGGGAAAGGGAAAGCAGGAGGCAGAAGGAATGGCAGGGGTGTCAGGGATACAAGGACAGATTCAGAGAAAAATATGCAGAACTCTAGACTGTGCAGGGGTGTTAGTTAATTTTTGCATTCTGACGATATCTTTACAATATTTGCCGAGATAGAACTAGCAAAAATATAAAGTTTCTGGGGCGACATTTGGACATCCCTGTATTGATCAAGTCAGACAACACAAAATAGATGGAATGTTTAACTGTTTAAACATTTTGTGCAAGTAGGCATAAAGCAAGTCAGATTAAAATTCAGATTTTTGAACCAGTGAATTTTTCTCATTGTTTGCTTTTTGAAAAACAGCTGAAATTACTGATAAACATATTGACCATTTTTCCCTACTGAATGCAAAACACTATTTGAGTAATTTGTGTTATCAAAGTTTATATGTGTAATTAATTTTCTCTGTCTAGGATCTAAAGCAACCGTTCCAACCATCCATCCTATACTCACGTATTCTTGACAGGTTGCCAGTCCATCACAGAGACATATAGGACAAACAACCATGCACGCACGCTTACACCTAAGGACAATTTAGAGAGACCAATTAACCTGGCATCCATGTTTTTGGAGTGCGGGAGGAAGTCAGAGTACCTGGAGAGAAACCACACATGCACAAGGAGAACATGCAAACTCCATGAAGAAAGACACCAGACTGAGTTTTAAGCCCAGGTCGTTCTTGCTGCAAGGCTACCAACTGTTACCAACTGCGCCACTGTGCAGCTTTACAGGTATTCATACCCATTGAATTATTTAATTTTTAATTAATATTTTATTCTGACTTTAATTGACCATCACAAAGTTGTGCATAATTCTGATGAGAAGGAAAAACTGTATTATTATAATTTTTTTTTATTATTAAATAAATTAGTAAATACGAGTCAAGACTTTTTAGAACCCTCTTTTGCTGCGAGATGAAAGTCTTTGTGGGTGTTTTCACCAGATTTGCACGTCTAGAGACTGATGTTTCCAACTCTTCTTTGCATACTATACTTTGAGATCAGACTGATCAGACAGAGAGTATCCGTGAACATGAAATATTTAGTTTTGCCACAGATTCTCAATTACATTTACTAGGTCATTCTAACACATGGATCTAAATCTTTGCACTGTAGTTCTCTTAATAGGGTGTTTTTTTCATGGATGGCTCTGATATTAGCTGAAAGACTCTTCCACCAGGTTTCCTCTCCATGCTGATAAATAAGATCTCTATAGCACAATACTGCCCAAAAATTCAAAGTCGGTCTCATTTGACCATGAGCACCTTCCTTCACGTTTGCTGTGGCCTTTTTAGGCTTGTGGCTAAACACAGGGCCTATGATTTCCTTTCAAAGAGGCTTTCTTGTTGTTGCTCTTTCATAAAGGCCAGAATTCTGAATCTGTGACTAATACAGTGGCTTGCAAAAGTATTCGGCCCCCTTGAACTTTACCACATTTTGTAACATTACAGCCACAAACATGAATCAATTTATTGGAATTCCACGTGAAAGACCAAAACAAAGTGGTGTACACGTGAGAAGTGGAATGAAAATCATACATGATTCCAAACATTTTTTACAAATAAATAACTGAAAAGTGGGGTGTGCGTAATTATTCAGCCCTCTTTGGTCTGAGTGCAGTCAGTTGCCCATAGACATTGTCTGATGAGTGCTAATGACTAAATAGAGTGCACCTGTGTGTAATCTAATGTCAGTACAAATACAGCTGCCCTGTGACGGCCTCAGAGGTTGTCTAAGAGAATGTTGGGAGCAACAACACCATGAAGTCCAAAGAACACACCAGACAGGTCAGGGATAAAGATATTGAGAAATTTAAAGCAGGCTTAGGCTACAAAAAGATTTCCCAAGCCCTGAACATCCCACGGAGCGCTGTTCAAGTGATCATTCAGAAATGGAAGGAGTATGGCACAACTGTAAACCTACCAAGACAAGGCCGTCCACCTAAACTCACAGGCCGAACAAGGAGAGCGCTGATCAGAAATGTAGCCAAGAGGCCCATGGTGACTCTGGATGAGCTGCAGAGATCTACAGCTCAGGTGGGGGAATATGTCCATAGGACAACTATTAGTGGTGCACTGCACAAAGTTGGCCTTTATGGAAGAGTGGCAAGAAGAAAGCCATTGTTAAAAGAAAACCATAAGAAGCCCTGTTTGCAGTTTGCCACAAGTCATGTGGGGGACACAGCAAACATGAGGAAGAAGGTGCTCTGGTCAGATGAGACCAAAATGGAACTTTTCGGCCAAAATGCAAAATGCTATGTGTGGCGGAAAACTAACACTGCACATAACTCTGAACACACCATCCCCACTGTCAAATATGGTGGTGGCAGCATCATGCTCTGGGGGTGCTTCTCTTCAGCAGGGACAGGGAAGCTGGTCAGAGTTGATGGGAAGATGGATGGAGCCAAATACAGGGCAATCTTGGAAGAAAACCTCTTGGAGTCTGCAAAGGACTTGAGACTGGGGCGGAGGTTCACCTTCCAGCAGGACAACGACCCTAAACATAAAGCCAGGGCAACAATGGAATGGTTTAAAACAAAACATATCCATGTGTTAGAATGGCCCAGTCAAAGTCCAGATCTAAATCCAATCGAGAATCTGTGGCAAGATCTGAAAACTGCTGTTCACAAACACTGTCCATCTAATCTGACTGAGCTGGAGCTGTTTTCCAAAGAAGAATGGGCAAGAATTTCAGTCTGTAGATGTGCAAAGCTGGTAGAGACATACCCTAAAAGACTGGCAGCTGGAATTGCAGCAAAAGGTGGTTCTGAAAAGTATTGACTCAACATAATCTCTCCCACTGAGACCTCTGAGACCTTCACAGAAAGGCTGAGTTTATTCTCAGACTATATTACACAAATGTGGACCTCAATTTACCAATTAGGTGACTTCTGAAGCCAACTGGTTGCATTAACCTCATTCAGAGTTATCAGAGTAAAGATGGCAGCATGCAACTTTATGTTGTAATGTATGTATCAATTTCCTTCCTCCTAACAATTATGCACCACTTTGTGCTGGTCTATCATATAAAATCCCTTCAAAATGCATTGAAGTTGTGCTGTACTGTACAAGTTATGAAATGTAATACAGCTTGGAGATTGTTGTCTAACTGGGATAAAATCACTATTGTCTAATAATACATCACTATAGCAACACAAAAGCTATCAAGATGAAAAAAAATTGTCAGGATAGGAGGAGGCGAAACACATTAGAGTCTTTGCAGATCTGGATGAGAGAAGGTTTCTCAGAGCATCTTCGACTCAGAACTCTGCTGTGAGAAATCTACTGTGCAAGAGAAATAAAGCTAAGGTTGTCTCCTTTGTTTTCCCAGTTTTTTTCTTCCATCATTCACTTGAGTTCTTTGTGCGAGCAGTAGCAGAACATCTGCTTGGCTGGGCCCTTTCAGATGGCGTGGTCAGGGAATATACGGAGCAGAGAGCACTGTGTGTGCGCGCGCGTGTGTAAAAGAGAAGGCAAGAAGGAAGAAAATAAAAGGAATCAGTGTGCCAATGTGAACGTGCATGCACATTTATGTGTCTGTAAGTGCATGTTGGGACTTGGGGCTTTGCAGCTGTTGGGGCTCTCCTCCTGATGGTTGTCCATTGTTCCCTACGTCTTTCCCAGCTTGTTTATGGGCCTTCTGTTTAGTTTTTATTTCATTTCTCAGAGCACGACGCAACTAAATTTATGCCTGTGGACACAAGCCTTTCTCAGGCCTATAAATTAGGCAGGAGGATCCTTGACAGATTAGCCTCGCCAAAAGCTTGCTGCTCTAAATTCTTGAGAAAGTTGCACTCTTTTCTTTCACTTCCATTTCGCTACTCAAGTATAATCTAAAGGATCTCCAATTTCGCCTCTTTTGCAGTATATCCCCAGAAATGTCTTGCTAAATTCTTTTGTAATTTTATTGTAACTTTCACAGCTATTTTTGGAGACAAATACTCCATAAGAGGGACCTCTTTTATACTGTTACTGCTAAAATCAAGACAGCTAATTATTTTGAAGATGGAAAATCAATTATGTACAGTGAATTGGTACATACAAGTTAATTTAATCTGCTTTTGATATTGGCAAAGAAACTGCAGAAATTTGCTAAACTAATTCATTATTTTCCGGAGTTGCAAAATTGTTTAACTTGAGACAGAAAAGATACAACCATTTTAATTATGAAGCATTTTGATTAGCATTTTATTTTGTCTCTTGGGGCATTATTCATCATGATAGCTACCAATATTTTATCTCTGCTGCATCCTAGGTGAACAAAGGAGCGTTATCGCAGATTTTTCCTCCCAGTAGCTGGTAAACTTTATTACCATCAAACCACAAAATAAAATAAAAAGACGTTATAACTATTACTGCCCCCAACAAACTCAAACTCAAGTTTACATCTCTGCTGTTATTTGCAGTTTTTCTCATTTCAGATAACCTTGTATTCTTCCTTTAATTTATTGTAAATAGTCCGTTACTGTTTTCTATGCATAAATATACACATCTTATGAATTACAGTTGCACACTTCTTTTGATCGGAGTATGCTATTCTGAATAAGTGATCAGTGTTATTTACTTATGTTGTAAATTTGCCCTCACTGTACATTCTTATTTTTCAGTTTCTGTTGTATTCTATTCTATTCTATTCTATTAAAAATAAAAAAACAATTGTGGTAGCATAACGAGATTTAAAATTGCAAACTATAATAAACATAATAGCCTAATATAACCAATAATAAATGGCTAATAGTGATTAAATGATGTGCAAACATCAATATGGCTTGGTTCTTCCTATCCTCTTGTAAATAATCTGCAGATAAACCCTTACATCACCTGCCATAAACCTGCCAATAAATGTGGAATACTGAATAAAATATTCTTCTTAAGTAAATAAGTTGATCAGTGTTGATCAAAGCAAAGTTTTAAAAGAACAAAGTCTAAAATGTGATGAGATAATATTTTTGAGGTCAAAGATACAAGGAGGTTTCCAATTCTTTATTTGCAGAGCAAGATATTCAGATTGAGCTATGTAATGTTTAAAGCAAGTACATATAACCCAGGGGTATTCAACTCTGGAGCTGCATTGGACTATATATATAGTCCAATGCAGCTCCAGAGTTATATATATATATATATATATATATATATATATATATATATATATATATATATATATATATATATATATATATATATATATATATTTATAAATAAATAAATTATTTTTTTTTTTTTTTGCATAGTCATTTTTGTCATTGTGCTGTGGTATGCCCACCCCCACCCAACATGTGATCATTCTCTTTAAAAAAAATAATAATTTGGATGTTTTGTGTTTTTGTAATGCCTAAAAATAAAAATTAACTTTCTATTTTTCAGTAACCGTTTTTTTCATAGGGTCATGTAGGGTTTTATTTATAACCCAGGAACAATAGGCCTCAGTTAAATATTATTTAATGAGATGGATTTTCACTTATTTTTTATTTATTTATTTATTTATTTATATCTAAAAACTGCACGTTCCTCTACCGAAATAAACTGAGACAAGCTTTTTAAAGAAATCTGGAATAAAACTTTAACACAACAATATTTAAGGTATTGATAAAGTCATTCAGCAGAGGCTTTAGGTCATCCTAAAAGGCGGTTCTAGAAACCTTTGAAGCATGGTGTGGACTCCTTTAGCATTTTAGTTAGTTCATTTTGATACTGTGAAACATTGCCATAAATGTAATGATTTTTTTATTATTATGAGGCCATATTATGCTGATTTAAGACCTGTTTTATCATTCCCCTGCATGCACAAACTTCTGAACTTAAAGACAGCGTACATGTATTTCATAAAGGACAACCACAGGACAAGGGTCTAGATAACAGAATTCACACAGATAGTATCATCTCCATTCCTGACCAGTAAACTGTGTCCCAAAGGCTAATTCAAACACACACACACACACCCAAAAAGCCTGCACTGTCTTTGTGTCTGGTTCATATCATTATCAAGAGACAGCCGGTGACTTGTTTATTGCGAAAAGAGGTCAGACTTCTTGTCGCTCGCTACTGTTCTCCATTATCAGAGAATGAAATAGTATGAACCTTTCCCTGAGTGAGTGACGTCTGTGTAATTACATGAATACCTTCGGTGTGAAAACTACAGTCAAGCTCTTATTTCAATTCAATGTTTACTGCTATGTTGTTATGCTGTGGTTATAGGTATTAAATGTATTCTTATGGAGGCAGCTAAAGGTGTTCCATTCCTCCAGGCAAATCGAGAGCTTTCTCTTCCCCTAAACACTTTCTCTAAAAGATGGATATGATATAAACTGTTAAGTCTTGTTTATTTTATGTCTACAGAAATACGAAACCTCATCTCTTGTTCTCTTCACACACACTCCTGTTAATTACTGTTTGCAGCTACTGTTTAATCATTACTTTGTTGCTACTTCAAGCTTAATGTACATCCTGGATGAACTTGGGTGGTATGGAAAAGTAAAACTTCCACGTCAGCATCAAAGAAGAGGAAGAGTTTTTAAATATGCAGTTGCAATCAGCAGCCTGTACCACAACGTTACTACGATTTGCAGTGCTATGTTTCTGTCTAACCACAGATTGGAAATTTCCACTCTATCAAAAAGTCTCTTTCTCTCAGATTGATTTTGCATTATTTGCTGTTTCTTCAACTTTAAAGTTCTTTTTTTTTTACTCTTTATAGAAGCTGCATCTGGTCTGACATTCTGTTTAAGCGTGAGACCTTTGCTGAACTATTGCTCTAAACAACAACAATATTCTCCTTCTATAGATGATACATCTGACCCTGTCTTTCAGTGTTTAACCCTTCTAGACATAGCATTTGGCTGAGCTTTTGCTGCAACTAACTTTATGTGCTTTAATTCATAACTTACTACTGGTTCAGAGCTAATCTTTTTAGTGTGTCCCTCTCCTAGATGAAGTCACCAAAGGAACTACTGGTACTACCATTAACTTTCTACCTTTCTTTACCAGAGAAAGTACTCCTAGATCAGTGCTACTGTTTCTTTTGTGAGTATGCTCTGTCTTCTCTAACCCCAGATAGCTGTTCGCATTGAATCAGGTTCTGGTTCTGCTGGAGGTTTATCCCTGTTAAGAGGGTGTTTTCTGTTCTGCAATCACTGCATGCATGCTCAGCAGAGGTGGGTAGTAACTAGTTACATTTACCTAGTTACATTTAATTGAGTAACTTTTTGAGAAAAAAATATACTTTCAGGAGTAGTTTTACAACATCGTACTTTTTACTTTTACTTGAGTACTATTATTATGAAGTATCACTACTCTTACTTGAGGAAATTTTCTGGAAGCTCTATTGAAAGATGTTTTACCTAAAAATGCATCTGACCCTGCTGAGGCTGAGCCGTGTGTAGATATAGAACATACAGTATACACTAATGGTATATATTGTAACAGGAAGTAATTTACATTGTTCAAACACATAGACACCAGCTGCTGTAAGGTTTAATTTAATACGTTTTATATTGAAAAAACAAACCGATTTGGAAAAGGGTTTCTTCTGCCTAAATTTTTTTAAATTATTATAAGTAGTAGTATTTTCATTTTAGTTTCATTTAGCTAATAAGATGTTATGATCAGTACTTTAGTAGCCCTTTTACAGAATACTTATTTTACTCTTAGTTTAGTAATTACTTATATGGCTACTTTTTATTTTTACCTGAGTAAAAACATGTTAAAGTAGTGCTACTTTTACTTGAGTACAATCTTTGGGTACTCTACCCATCTCTGATGTTCAATGAGGGATGCTCCAAAGTGAACAACACAATGCAAATCAGCGAAGTGAGAACAGGAGAGGAGGGCATATGAGAGGACACTGGACCCTGGATGATTTAGATAGATTCAATTTAGTTCCTTTAAATTTCAACTATAATAATACTTCATTATTTATTTAAAACTTTATTTATTTATTCCTTTAATTGAAGGGAAACTAAATGTCATTGTAACTCATATTATCCAAGTTTCTTCAAAGATTTGTTGAAGATGCTGAGAGCCGTGGGGAGGGTTGATCTCCTGTAGCACTCTGTAGATCTGAAGAAGCCTGACAGAAGACACTTTGCTGTTGTATGACAGTCTGATGAAGAGGATGCTCAGGGCTGTCCATAATGTTCTTCATTTTATGTAGGATAAAAATCATTTTTGCACACTAATCTCCAGAGTCCAAAGCATCCAACCTGTTTACCAACGATCTCACATTGCCCAGAATGATCGATGGAGGAGATGGTTTGAACTTTCTCCTTTTCTCTCTCCTCTTTGCTCCTCTTCTGCATCCACAATGCCTCCTTTTCAACTCATCCACGATTTGTGGCTATACAGTTGAGATATTATTTGAGCTTTTGTGATTTTAATCAGCTGCTCCTCGTGGTAAACCACCTTGTTGCTATGGTTATGCATCATGACAAATGCCCAACAATAAAAAAGTATCCGCAAAAATCTTTCCAGCTGCACAGTATTCAAAATCAGAAAAGAAATGTTGTCAAAAAGTCATGTGTCTGCCAGAAACAGAGAAATCAACGTTTTTGAAAAGAAAAATCTGAACGAAAGAAACAGTGCTACTCCAACATGTTGCCACCTTGAACGGCGCAATTCCACAATTTTGCTATTTGTATGATTGTACGGTATTGTTTGTTTTGCATTATTTGCAGATTGTACAAAGAGGAACAGTCAAAGATCTATTTGTTTACCACAACCCCATGAAATGTTACAGAAGAAGACTCAAGACCTAATGTCAAAAGGGGGCTTACATAAACTATTCAATTCAAACACTTAATTGATCCCAGACGTGGATTTATTGACAACTGGGGCAAATAATTATTTCTTTACATGCAATTTTCTCCTTTCTGAATAAATGTAATCAAATCAAAGATTGGATTTTCTAATACTGAAGTTAAATATTTACTCATTTTTGCACATCTTTACCAAGGGTGCCAATGAGTGTGAAAGGTGCTGTACTACAGAAAAAAGTACATATGACAGGGGAAGTATGTGTTTCCTGCTCCAGAGAGGTTTTCTTTTCTCCCAAACATCTGTTTTACACGGTCAAGCAGGTTGATGGTGTGAAAAACAACTGTTTGCCTCAAGACAACAACTTGGAATGTGTGAAGCTGCTTTGGATGTAGACCAGCCAAGAGGAAACCGATGTCTTGCAAAAGTATTTATAACCAATTCAATGCAGAAGAAGGTACATGATAGCTAGTTTTTAAACCATGAGTGTGTCATGGATTTGTTTTCAGCAGCCCTTACCTTTCACAATCTAGCTCCTTTAATTGCCTTCAGAGGTTATTATCTTTGTTGAACATTCAGATTATTATCTATGTTGAACATCTCACAGATTATTGTCTAAAAAATGAAAAGAGTATGGCACAACTGCAAACTTAACTAGACACATCAGTGTCCTCCTAAACCAGGACAATGGCTGGTTAATAACTCTTAATAACTTTGGCGAAAAATGAGAGAGAACCAAGATATGTTTTTACATTTAATACGAAATGCAGGTTGTAGTAGTCTTTCTGTTTTGTTTTTTCCATGGAATAATATCATTGAACGTCCATAACAGAATGACACTAAAACTACAAGTATTATTTATTTTTTTAGATCTTTTTTAACATTAGATTGGAAAATATTTGTTTCCTTAACATCATTTTCTACAGATATCAACAGCTCATAGAATAAAATGTTTCCATCCTCTTGATTTTTTCTGTTTTTTTAAAACCTAAAAATAGATATAACATTGTGGTTCCTTATAAATGACAACGTCTTTTTTCAAAGGGTCATTTAACGGTTGCGGCTCTAAACAACTTTTAATTAGCTGGACTGATGGCAAAAATTGCTCTTTGTATTGTGAAGGTTACAGACCCTCGAACGACAATGACAGACCGAGGAAGGAGAGCACTTAACAGAGAAGCTTCCAATAGGGCCATGGCGACGCTGGAGTAGCTGTAGAGATTTACAGCTCAGGTGGTAGACTTTATAGATGGGACAACTTTGGCCCTAAATATCTGCAAGAATAAAGTTATCTTTGAAGTAAAAACATAAAATGTCTACATTGCAGTTCGCCAAATACATATTTAAGAGACCCATTAAGGATGTGGGAATAGGTGCTCTGGTCAAATAAGACACAGGTCTGCAGCTGATTCAGAACACTGCTGCTCGTGTCCTCACTAGAACTAGGAAAGTAGAGCACAGCATTCCTTACACTGGCTCCCATTAGCTCAGAGAATATACTTCAGCATACTTTTATTAGTTTATAAATCACTGAATGGCTTAGCACCAAATTCTGTATCAACCTTCCAGACCACTCAGGTCTTCTGGTTCAAGTCTACTCTGCATCCCCAGAGTCAGAACCAGACGTTTAGAAATAGCATTCAGTTTTGATCCTCCTCTAATCTGGAACATACTTCCTGAACACTGTAAAACTGCTGGCAAAATTCAAGCTAATACCTTAACCAGAATGGGAGCATTTATCCCAGTTTTGATGTCACTTAGAAAATTGAATAATTAAATAAAGTGTGTTCGACTCCGTGATGAGCGGTGGCAACAAGCGCCCTTTCACACTGGCGTCTTTTCAGGTGGCGACATTGAAGCTGACAGAGTAAAAGCAGGATATGCACAATGTGCGAAGAAATGGACGACAACAATGCTGCAGCACTGTACGTTTCGCAAGTACTGTACTGTTTGATTGTGTTACATGTGTTGTTGCTGTTGTGTTGTTGTCAAACGGGTGTTGTTCTTCCCGCTTTTGAGATCGCGTATCTTCCCAGAAGGGGGAGTGTCCAGGCTGATAATAGCTGGACTAAGCTACCTCTGTTGTTTGCATGCAGAGAAATTTGGCATTCTAATCGCATTGTCTGGATGCATTAGCTCGAGTAAGAGTTAGCCAGTTTGGTTCAACTCCAGCCGGACTAAGGTGCATACATGCATTTCAAAAGTCCAAATTCAGATGAACTAAAGCAATAATTTGGTTTTCACTTGCTGCTTGTGAATACACTGAGTGATTTTCTTTAAATCAAGGCTAAATACACATTTGTTTAGAGTTTTCTTTGATTTCTTTGGAACATCGTTAATTCTTGTCTGGATTGCAGTTTTTCTCTTCTTCTCTTTAGTTTGTCACTGTAATGTCGTTTTTTTGTTGTACGCTTATTTTTGTTATGTTTTTACCATGTAAAATACTTTCAACTGCCTTCTTGCTTAAATGTGCCATACAAATTAACGTGACTTGAAGCTAAACTTATGGAAGTTTTTAAGCTTTTCATTTAGCGTTAGAAATCATTTAGAAATGTAAATTCTATTGGTTTCAGTTGCATCGTCTCCTGATCAGTTAGGATGACTATCTGGGTTAGTATTACTTTGTACTAATCAGTAACACAAAAAAAGCTTTTTTTTTTTAAATGTAAGAAAATGTAAAAGTAGCTATTGAATTGGCTCACATAGACGAGAAAAGCTGCTGCATTGTGCAAACTGTGTGACAATGCAATATGTCTGACAGTAGCAGCTGTTGGCAGCTGCCTCAGTAAAGATCCCCGAATACTCAGTGGAGATCATGAGGTCTTGACCTTCCAGTAAATGTGTCAGAGTAACAAAACATGTCGGTGACTCATAAATTTCACAGCCCCTTAGGGAGCAAAGAAACAGCTCACAGTTCACATAAATTTATTTCAATTTAGTAAACAACCCACGGATGCTTTTAATCAAGTGGGACCACTTTTTTTTATTTATTCGACTTACTTTCATTTTGTCTTAGTGGAACAGAAGACCGAGACGTTCTCTAACTAACGTGGAAGAAGAGGTCAGTCATGTGCAACATCCAGGGGGATGGAAATGCTTTCCTCTTGTGATTTGATATCTACTAAACAAAGAGGCTACAGTCAAAGAATGCGCTGGGTATTATATCAAAGACAGTAACAATTCACCACCAGGAAAAAACACAGCACACAGGGCACGTCTCTTTTTCAAGGCATCCATCTGGGAAATTTCCAGCGCAGAGACTGACACGGAGATGATTAATTCCCACTGTGGCCTCGCCGCCGCTCACACAGTCAGTCCACGGAGGAGTTATTTGTTCGTGAATATGGCTGATAAAAATCACAGCGCCGCCGCCGCCGTGGTCGAGCAGGCCCAGGTAGACAAGGCCAGGCACATACCCGGAGGCTGGAATTTTATCAGAAGCATATTTACCACCACTCCGTGTCAACCTGTGATGACAGATGAAGCAGGAATTCCTCTGATCACTAAACTGTTGAAAAAAGAAAAAACTTTTTCAACACTTGGAAAACCATTATTTTTACTCCAGTGGCCATAGAAATCCTAAGCATGAACATAGAAAATTACAGCCTAAGGCTCGACTATAACTATGCATTAAATATTTGGTGTTCACTGAGCTTGATTGTATAATTTATTATCCTAAACGGACCTTTTCTAATTTACTTTAAACACATGAGAAACAAAAAACCAGCTATTTACACACACTGTGTAAAGCCAAGCCAAGGCAAGCGAAATGTATTTGTATAGCATACTTTAAGCAACAAGGCAATTCAATGTGCTTTACATGATTATGGGATAAATTAAAAGCAACAATAAAACAACAATAAAAGCAAAAAACACAGAAACATAAAGAACATCAAAACACAGAACTGTTTTGACCTTCCAGCTATTAAAAATCAATGAATCAAAGGCAGCTCTAAACAGGTGGCTTTTTAGCCTCGGTTTAAAAGAGCTCAGTGTTTCAGCAGCTTTGCAGTGGTCTGGAAGTTTGTTCCAGATGCCAGGTGCTTCGCAGAGGTCTGCGCTCTCTGTGTGCTTTTTTACTTGTCATGTCAAGCGCTTCAGTTTAAAAGGATGTTGTTGCACTTGAATAAATAAAAGGTTTGCAAACTGTACTGTGGAAACTAGATGGTCTCCATGCGTCTCCAGCCAAAGCAGTGTCTCCAAATGGGCACATACATGTTAAATGTGGTGATCTGTGCACTCCCTGTAGAAGATCTGGTCCAGCTGTGTGCTGAGGGACGTTTTATTGTAATCAGTTTGATATCGAACCATTTTTTCCCTTTATTTCCCACAGGAACCTCTCCACTTCTTTTTTTTATTAGTTACCCCTGACCTCATAGAACCAAACAGCAACGTTCGGGACAAATCTAACTGATTTAATTTGTTCAAAGTTAGGTGTTTCCACAGAAGTGAATATCAGCAAACAAAATGACTATTCGCCACATTTTTTATGTCTGCAGCAGGAATTAGGGGTGTGCCAAAAAATCGTTTCACAGAAGAATCTAGATTCTCATTTGCAACAATTCAGAATCGATCAGTAACTAGCCTATACGGGACAGTTCATCTCCAGTTTTTTTTCATGATTTGTTGAAAATCATATAATCAGTTGCACAGTTTACCGTTCTATTGTTGCAAGAGACACTGTCATTAACATTTCAGAGACAGGTAGCTTAGGGGTACTACTTTTCATTTTGAAAGAAGCACTTTATTTTCATGACTTGTTATTCTTTAAGTTACTGAGTCTGACTGAGAAATATATGTTTTTTTTTGTCTTCGCCGGTTGTGTTCTACATGATATTTGTGGTAAACTGCAACTTTCCTGGGAAATGCATCTATTTTAAACCATTTAGTATTATGTAGAAGCACTTTATTTTTGTTCCAACTTATTTTATAGCTAGCTACTAATGAGTAGCAATTGAGAACCAGACAATGTTTTTGATAAAAGGCACTTCCCTAAGAATTTATCTTAATAAATGTGAAAAAGACACTTTAATGTCTCCGTTTGTCATTCTTTATAGCAAAGCAGATGAGAGTAGATCATGATCAGAAACCCAATTAGAAAACATTATGAACAAAATCGAATCGTTTTGAATCGAAAGTCGATTTTGAATCAAATCGTGGCCTCAAGAATCGGAATCGAATTGAATCGTGAAAGGGTAAAAGATTCCCACCCCTAGCAGGAATATAACTGCTGCGTGCTGGAGGGTGAGACATGAAGCAGAGAGACAGCAGGCAAAAACTACCAATGTTAAAATGTATTTGCTTTAACTATGACAATTTTCAACGAATTTGTTCATGATTTCTGGGTTTTTTTTTGCCTCACTTATCTTTCACCTCGATCTAGGTGTCACTGAAATTCCCCTTTTCGCTCTCCTGACCTTTATTTTCGGGAGGAACAGGAAGAATATTAACTATATTTGGTTAATTTGAGGGCGTTTCTGCAAATGACTGTGAACCAGTGACGAGCGTGAGGTTCATGATTGGTGAGGCACATACTCTTATTGAATCAGAACTATTAAACCCAAATTAGAAGCTTCTGTTTCAGTTTTTTGATGAATTGGAACATTTGTGTCATTTTAACAACTTTTATTTGTGCTTTAATCATGCCCATGCTATTTGATAATGTGATGGCTTGAAAAAAATTTTTTTTTTTTTATATTCTGTAAAAAACTAGTCATTTATCTTTGGCTGATTACATTTTTTTTATTAAATTAAAAATGGTGTATCTTACCTTTGTGTATGAAGTGCATGCATCTATCCTGTTACACAAATATCTCCATCACTCTCATGTAAAAATCCTCTTAATTGCCTTCGATTTTACAAATCTGCTTGCTTCACTGGAGATGATAAGGATGAAAGATGTCCTGGATTGCTTCTATTCCGATTGTGTTTTTTGTATTTTTCCGACTGTTTACATTTTACAGTCTTTTCAATCCGTAAAAGAAGAGCGTCTGTTTCCCATTGTGCCTACTGGGCTCAGCACTGCCCCCTATCATCGACGCACTGTATTTTCTGCCTCACTGACCATTTTGACTGCGCATTTAAAGGCATACTCCGCAACTTTTACACCTTAGTATAATGTTGTTTTTTTTAAGTTATGGTGGAATTTTATCATCTATTATGTTAATTTTAAGAGTTATCACCACCTTACAGGGGTCCTTGGCTTTTTTCTGCTTTTGAGCAGCGACCCGCCGCCGGAAGTACTGAGTAAGACTCGGTTCTGTAGATAAAGCTGCAAACTCCTGTGTAGTCGCTGTATTTCAGCATATAAGTCAAACTTTTTTCTTTTGGTTTTTCAAGCTAGTGATTTCTATTGTTTTCATTTGATTGTTTTCCTAAAACATCTAAAGATGTAGGCTGATTCTAGTGTCGGGAGGTGTTTCCTACTTGGCGCTTAGACTTTCTCTGTATCTAATCTAATTGTTTTTCCAATTACCCCGACCTCCCCCACAAACCGAATACCTAGCTGTGAGGTCTTTAGTCTAAATTATCCCGATTGTTACAGTTGAATTACGAACTGAAACGGCTCTTGTTTGTTGTTTGGGCAAGCGATTTGGAAAGCAGCCACTGAAACATGCCTCTTATGAGCGACAGAGAGATTTGATTTGACAGTGATGTTGCGCGGCAAACCTGAAGAGGGCGACAGAGAGCAAATATCGTGAAAGTTGCGGAGTATGGCTTTAAGGCCAATCAGAAAGACTAAATATGTCACATACATCTGGTAAATATATAAGACAGACTGTAGAATGTCAACATATGTTGTACATGTTCAGTCAAACATGTATAGTGGCGATATGAAGAGAGACAAAAAGGAGCACGTGCCAACTGCCTGCTTCATTCACTGTGTGACACACCAGTGGTGAGGCCTCACACGTGACCCCGACTCACTCCGCAGGCACTGT
The DNA here is from genome assembly GCA_963556495.2 of Valencia hispanica. Lineage (NCBI taxonomy): Eukaryota > Metazoa > Chordata > Actinopteri > Cyprinodontiformes > Valenciidae > Valencia > Valencia hispanica. Next base: position 49,913,823 of record OY747705.1, on the reverse strand, counting down.
GTAAATTTATTATGTTAAATAAAATCAGTGATTTTGACCAGAAATTGTTGAAGTATTGTAGAAAACAAATTTATACAACAGATAAGTTGAAACACAGATGTTCTATTGTCATTTTTAGTGCCGATTTTATTTGTTAGTGCCTCCCCTGACCGCACGTCACTGCTGTAAACGACCACGAGCACCTGGGTACGCACATGTGGGATTTATCAACAGTTGACTGAGAAGGAACATGCATATGACTATCTACTGCATACATGATAAAATTGGATTTTGATTGTGCGTATGAACATTCAAAAACTTCATTCATATAACAGAATATAGAAGTTTCTACAAACGTTTGATAAATGAGGGGTCTGGAATTTTGGCCCATATTCCTGCTGATGGGAGTCGGTGTGAATAGGCTAACACCCACACTTCCAGCTATGTCCACAAAGTGATGGCCACTCGCAAGCACTTTATTTTCCTTAGGCCACTTTGTAACTCATTTAGCGGTTTCTTTGGGGTCATTGCCCAGCCTGGCTGATGTCTCAAGATGCTGCACCAATATTGCTGCATAATGTTCTTTCATTTATTATGTTGTCCATTTTGCAAAGTGCACCAGTTCCTCCTGGGGAAAACACAACCTGATACTGCTACCTTCGTACTTCACAGTTGAGATGGTGTCGTCCGGCTTGCAAGCTTCCAGTTTTATCCTCCAGATTTTACAATGGTCATTAATCCGACCACAGGACATGCCTTAAATATAGTGTAGGTCATTGTCCCTGAATGAATTGCCAAACTATAATCTGGTAGTTGTTTGGTGTAATGGCTTCTTCCCCTCTAATAATCTGGTCGTTGTTTGGTGTAATGGCTTCTTCCCCTCTAAGTGGCTTTCTCAGCCTGGGTCGCACTTATCCCTCTGGGGATAAACAGACCCTCTTACCATCTTTATTCTGTATCTGCGGTGATGCTCCTGTCTACATCTCTGATGTTTTAGGAGACAAATCTTTAAGAGCGGTGGCCTCCAGGTTATGGAATATACTGCCTCCATTTTTACTTTGTCTTCACTGGATTTATTGTTTTAAACAGCAGCTTAAGATACATTTGTTCAGACTGGCTTTTAATAAGATTTTGGCTACATGATCTTATGTTCTATTGATTTCAACTTATTTTGGTGTTTTCATCTTCCCTGTTTTATTTATGTTTGTTTTATATATTTGTGAAGCACTTTGTGGTTTTTATCCTGTGGAGAGTGCAATATAAATAAAATGTACTTGTCTGTTGCTTGTGTCCTGGGGTGGAAACACCAATTTTACACAAAATAATCAAACAAATTAAGTGCTGTGTAATACAATTTTTAAAAATATTGTATTGGTTTCAAAAGGTTTTTATTAAGAAATTGATGTGAAAAGTATTTCCAGAATTTATCCTTTTATTCAACGTATCAGTTTCAAGCTGGAAAACAACTTTTGAGTCAAATTCTGTTCTATGGTGGCCAATTCTTGTCTTATTAGTGCTTAGAGTCGATATTTAGTTCTTAATTGGATTAAGTTCCAAAAGGTTTACTTAAGAACAGTTGAAAAAATAATCAATCTTTAAGTCACTTTATTATTAGCTTATCTTTGTAACCTGCTGGAAAATGCAGATAATCACCATACTGTGCTTCACAGCATGCAGATGCTCTCCGTCAACCTGCTGCCAAGCTCTGCACTGGTGGTAATACAATTCTGCAAGTTATTGAAGGAAATACTTTTTTTTTTAGTGCTTCATTGATACTTTGACATCCGGAAGTCTTCCTCGCTGCAACTGAACCTCTCAACTCAAACCTATTTATGAGCCAGGAAACATTTGGGTGAAATATTCTTTCCAGCCATTTTGAAAGTGATACTTGGCAGCAAGTTTCTCTTTATGAATAACTAATGCTGAGTTAAGAAGACAATGCTTTGTAGCATATCTTTCAGATTTATATGAAGCAGTCAGCTATTTAGATTTATGATACGACTATGCTGAACATAAAGTTAGCTGATTACTTTGTGGCAGGGTAGAAAATATGATTTTCTTTGTTGGTTTTTAAGCAAGATAACATATTTTCTTTGCAAAACATTTTTAAGCATTCATTAAGCAGCACAAAAATACAAAAAAAATATAATTCCTAGCATAAAACCTGGAACCAGATTGTTTTCAAAACAATATATTTCCCTCCAAGTCCTTCTGCCATAACTGTACATAACTGTGTTTCGGGAGCCAAACACAGCACAAGTGCGCCACCAGGTGCTCAAATGTAGAAATGACAAACAGGTTAAACAACTGATTTTAATTAATTTATTGACACTTAAACATGAATTTGAAGAAGAATCACAATCCAGTATTGAAAAGACATTCAAGAAATGATAGAAACGACTAAGTACAAATAAAGCCACAACAGTCCAACATCACAGTTACGTTACATAAAATACCGGAGGCAAAGCAAATAAAGGAGGTTTTTCGTTCATTCTATTAGCAGCTTAAATAAACCTTTAAATTCAAATATTTCAGCTTTTTTTCTTTGTTTTATTCCAGTTGCTCATAGCAACAATCTATTCATCTGCTTTAGTGCCAAGTCGAATTACTCAAAGTAGAGAAATTGCATGTATAAAAATAAGTCTTCAATCACTTTATCTTGGAAATATTTATAAAGCTATATCCAGAGTTTTGGATAATCTGTGGTTACATTTTGAAGATTGGGAACAAAATGCTAATTATTAGAATTTTAACAAAAACAAATTAAAAGTCCCCAATCAGGTTTTATCCTGGATATTTCAACTTTTCATAGACCGAAAACCTGGTTAAACGTAAGGAAAAAAAACTTAGACAACTCTTAAAAAAGAAACAACACTTCACATCAGATAAATACAAACAACCCAGTATTTCTGCAGGTCGTCACTTTTACGCCCTACACGGTGACATCTGTGAATGTCCTGTGGCGGTGTGAAATGTTTAAATCAGAAACCACTTGTGCTTCACTCTACCTTCTGCCTGAGAATTCTTTTCTCCTCCTCTACAAAGTTCTTGTCGGAGGTGGCTTGTCCCATTTCCCGCTTCCTTTTCTCCTTCTGCTGAAACGTCTCCACTCGTCGTTTCTTGGAAGAAATCGAAGGCTGCTGAGATTCGTCTTCTTTTAGGCAGAGCGGATTGGGGGAAGAACGGGAGAGAAATATTTTAATGGTGGTCATCTTCAAACGTTAAGAGTGTCGCAAGTATTATTTCAGAGCAAGCAGGCGCAAGGCAAAAAGCAAGAGTGAAATAAATCATTTTGTAAGTGAAAAGCGGAACATAAAGTCATCCTGCGGGACTCACCTGAGTCAGAGGGCTGCTCCTCTGCAGGTAGGAACTGGGCTTTCCCAGAATACGCTTTAGGCGCATCTGCACCGTTGTCCTCGTACACACTGGACCATTTTATGGCCATGTCCATGCCTGGGGGAGGCCCCTTCTTCTTCTCAGGCTCTACAGCATAGCTCTCGGGGGGTGGCACTGCATTCATCTTCCATGGCTTAAATTCTCTGGCAGGCTTGAAGAAAAAGAAGGGAGAAAAACACATACAGGGTTGAAAAGGTGAGCCGATGTCTCAACTGCTGCCCTAACACTGTTATTACCGTAGTACAATAAAATGCATTTGTTGCAAAAAAGCTGCAGCATGAATAAGGAGCATTAGAAAAGACCATAATACAAACAAAACAAATGAACTTCTCAGACATTTGAAAGTGGTTTAGAAAGGTTCAGTGACAATGAAAGGCACATTGTTTATATATGAAAACCAGTATCTGTGATCAAGTTTAGTTTCTTTGACTTTGGGAAACAGAGGACACTAAATTTCTGTATATTCCACTTGCAAAGTCACAGTGAAACATTCCAGTATGAGTGTGAAGATATGTGGCGGCATGAGGGCAAAACATGCTTATCAGATAATATTTATTCCAGATTTTCAGTCTCTGAAAAGCTTGGGCTGACCTGAAAAACGCTGAGTTCTTAGACCTCTAATTTTAAGATTATAAATGAAACAAAATGTACTCCGTTGCAATCCTAAATAACTTTTAAACGGTTGATATTCAGTAGCTTGAACTCTAAGGATATTTTTTCACACTACAGCCACAAACCTCAACGTGTTTTTGGTTTTTAGTCGATAGATATAGCTCAGTCAGATTCAGTGGACACCGGGAACACTGGTTTCTTAACTCTTGATACATATTCTCGTTCGGATTAATGTCAGGAATTTCAATTACTGTATGTTTAGGATGTTTTCCCCAATCTCAGGGCCCCTGCAACCTTTAACAGGCTTTCTCCCGGGACAACTCTGTATTTAGCTCCCTTCATCCTGCTTGTAACTCTGTTACTGGTCAAGACAAGTATCCCCACAGCATAATGCTGCCACTGCCATGATTTACAATTGGGATAGTGGTGCACTGTCTTCCCCCACATAGTGTTTTGAATGCAGGCTGACACATCTGGCTAGAGAACCTTCTACCCCATGTCTGCTGTGTCCCCTGCACTTCTTCTGGCTGTCCTTCAACAATGACTCTCCTTTTGCCATTTTTCAATGGCACTATCAAAACAATAATAAATAAAAAAAACCAACATATAATACGAGCAACAAAATTCAACATTACAAACCATTATTATTTCTTGCTACCATTAAACTGGCTCTTACATTTTCCTGCCTCCGTCCCTTAAATAGTATTAACTCTAGCTTAAAGCTATGTTTACCTCTTCGGGGGGTTTGACGGTCAGACTGTCCCAGTCTATCTCCTTGTTCAGCGGGTTATAAAGGAAAGTGGGCTTGGAGACGGAGCTGAACAGCTCGTCGGGCCTTGGTAAAGCCGCTCCACCGGCAGTCCGCTTGGCGGAGGACTGTGCCCCGCTCCCCTCAGCTTCTGGCCCCGCTTTTTTCTTTCGACTATCTCCCTCCTCGTCTGAGTCGCCGCTGCTGTCGCTCAAATCGTCGTAACTCGAGAAGAAGCCCAAGGAGCCCGATTTATTGTCATCTGCCATTTTGTAGGTGTTACTAGTTCTAAACGAGGACTAATATTTCAAAGTTTGGTAGTCAGGAAGACGATGGGAAACTGGATTCGGCTGGCTTGACTTAAGACGCTGCTCTGTGGATTACTCCATTTTGAAAGAGCCTCCAAAACAGTCGCAAAGCACTTCTATACTGTCGCGCAGCAGTCGTAAAGCTAAAAGAAAGGGATATTAGAGTTTAACTCAGAGACTGTATATAACTATAAAAAAATTGACTTTCAAATACAAAATATAGTTTAGATCTGCTAACGTTTTGCGTGTATATAAAACTTTAAAGTGGTAACCTGCACAAGTGGTAAAGAAAACTCTGCCCAACGTGGGGCTCGAACCCACGACCCTGAGATTAAGAGTCTCATGCTATACCGACATCACAGGAAAGGATTTACCACGTTAAAAACCCCAAAACAACACAGCTATACAACAGAGGTGAGCTTCAGCTATGCAGCGCATGGTACGGGACTCGAATCTGAGACTACTGCGTTAGAAGACGCACAGATAGCCAGTCAATACGTCGGGTATTTTAAAAGGGTAACACAACACAAGCCAATTGCATATTTTGACCAGCAGAGAGCAGCACCGTCACATAAAAGTTTCAAAAGGTTGTCCAATAAAATGGACTGACTGTGAAGTTCACGATGACTTCATGTTGGTAGGCCTATAGCATTTCCCCTATGTAAAAAAAAAATCCACTAAAAAAGTGAGGAATGCTCAAGACTCCTTTCAACTTAAAGACATTGTATGTTGCACTAAATGCTCACCACAACCTCCCCAAATGCTTATTCTTAAAGATTAGGACCATTCTCCTCTTTCTAGCCTTTCTTTTGCTAATTAGGAGCCATTTAGGGAACAAAAACACTGGTTAGATTTTAGTCAGCTAGATTTAGAGGTGCCAGGCTTTGCCTTCATGTGCAGGTCAAACACCTACCGCAGTGTTCATGATAGACAACAACACACAAATCTACCATATTTAGAGAACACATTTCTCCGCTCCACCTTCCTACTTTTTAATATCTCAAGTCAACCTTTAACCACTTGTTTTCATGAACACTGTAGTTTATGGGCACAGTTAAATGAGTTTGATTTTGCCAAATTACATTGCAAGCTTCATTTAACTTTTTGGTGCAACCATCTGACTGATGTTCTTGAAACCGAGAAGGCAAGAAGACCAACCCATTAATACAGTGAACATATGTAATTATCCAGCTGTCTTTATTCACTCATACTTGATTACTCAGTCCAAAAAAGAAAGAAATAACATGTAAAGAATCTGAAAAATGGCTGTAAAAAATTGTGATTTATACCTTTTTTTAATACAGCAAGGTAAATGTTGATGGTCTACTGCTTATACTTGTTTTTTTTTAAGACGCAGATTCCTGGAGATCACATCACGACCTTCCAAATACTTTTCTGATGTAGGCATTAAGAGTTTTTATGATCCTATTGTTAAATTTGAATGGCTTAAGGATGCAGGTGCATTGAAAATTAATAAACAGGACAGCTTCCCTTTGTTGGCTGCTGCAACTGGCCCTTCCTTCTGCACCCTTTTTTACTACAGTCTGGCTGTGAGAAATTCCACATGGAGCTGAAGAGTCACACTCTCTTCTTCTCTAACCATTCATTATATCAACAATTAACTATGCAATAACTGATTCAGTTTTAGACTAATAGTTTTTCTTACAACCAAGAAGTTTGATTCTGACAGGAAATGAGACAAGAATCCCTTAATAAAAGACTATGTAAAAAAACAAAACAAAAGCAGCATTAATGGTAGAAAGAAAAATCTATTTTTATTTTTAAATAAGAAATGGCATGTTAAAAACTGTTTCTACATTTCTTAGCCAATAGAAAAATCTTTACTTGCGCTACGGGAAGCAAACCTGTCTTATAATTGGTGACCAGCTTTTTGCATGTTTCTACTGGTATTTGAACAGTTTATCTTAGATTTATCTTTAATGATGAACTTTGAGACTTTGAGTTTGAAAGGCCTCTATTAGCTCCTTCCACACATTCTCCATCAGATTCACTGTGGGTGAGCCCCTCCAAAATGTTATTTTTAATTCCACTGAGACGAAACATGTCGGCGAAAATAAAATACAATTTTGTACCAACATCAGCAAGAGGTATAAATAGTTTTGGGCCTAAATATATGGATTTTTTCTTTTAATTTGAAGGATTCATTAGCTCAGGCCAGAACACATTTACAGTTCACATCACAAGTTTACATACACTCCTCATCTCTTCATCATCATGACTATTATAATAATTTTAGGCTCTTCATGATACATTTAAACTGTTCTTTAGTCAAGGAGGAATAATTATAAAACAAACAACTTTTATTTATAAAATAATTTTAAGGACTTTCTCCAGTTCACACAAGGTCAGTTTAATACTTAGTCTCAAAAATGTATTTCCAACCTGACTAATATATGGATAAATATCCTTTAACAAGTTGCACCATCTCCATAAGCTTAGTATAATGTTTTGGCCAAATATTTGACCATTGTTCATTGCGAAACTGTTGGAACTCATTTGACCGAGGTAGTTTTCTGGGACAGACCCTTTTAAGCATACTGCTACTACTACCTTGAGTTCTTGTCGCCAGGTGTTTCTCTGACAACCTCTCTTTCGCTTGCCTTAGGGGTTCCACCTGACAGCCTGCCTGGTGATGTTGGTTGGCGGTTTGCGTAGAGCAACGGTCTCCAACTCCAGTCCTTGAGAGCTACCATCCTGCAGCTTTTAGATGCATCCCTGCTCCAAGACACCTGAATCAAATGAATGGCTCATTACAAGGGCTTTGCCAAACTTGATGGCATGCTATAGAGGTAATTCAATCATTTGATTCTGCTGTGTTGGTGCATCTAAAAGGGGGGAGCGACTGTGCCACAGGAGTTAGGAGTTCGTCTTGTAACCAGAGGGTTGCCAGTCCAAGCCCCTGCTCTGTCTGTCTCAGTCATTGTGTCCTTGGCCAAGACACTTCACCCTTCTGGTGGTGGTCAGAAGGCCCGGTGGCGCCAGTGTGCGGTAGCCTCACTTCTGTCAGTGTGCCCCAGGTTGTAGGTTGCCATCACCAGTGTGTGAATGTGTGGGTAAATGACTGAATGTAGTGTGAAGCACTTTGGGGTCAGGGACTAAATAAAGCACTATACCAGTACAGGCCATTTACCATTTAAAAGTTGCAGGTCAGTAGCTCTGGAGATGGAGACCACTGGCACAGAGCCTACCTTACCCAGCATCATCTTTTCTTCTTGATTTCGTCCTCTACTGAGAGTTGACAGGTCCTTTCTCATTGGTTGATGTTTCTAATGGTGTCTGGCCAGAGAATGTGGATAATCCTTCTGAGACACCAGTTCTGATTTCACCTTGAAGTTGAACAGTTGGATCTTGGTGATCAAGGTCAGCTCTCTGGATGCCCAGATGTTCCTGAGCTGGATGAAGGCGACTCTTGCTTTGCCGATCCTTGCCTTGACATCTGCATCGGTTCCATCTTGCTGGTTGACGATGCTGCTCAGGTAGGTGAAAGACTGTACTTCCTCCAGAGGACTTTCGTAGCTTTTAAGCATAGTCTACAAATTTTCAGTAGGGTTGAGATTGATGCTTTAGGGAAGCAATCACCGAAGACTAATGGTAGCTATATTTATTTTGTGCAGAAAATTGTTTTAATGTGTTTGCTTTTATTGTCTTGTTGCCGGAAGGACCAATTGTGTCCAAGTTTATCGTTTGGATGTTCAACAACGATCAAGGAACAGCCAAAGCTCAAGATTGCTATGAGGTGGCAGCTTCTCCAACACTATTGTGATGTCCACAGTGAAGCCAGTTTTTAATCAGTGATCTAAGACCAAGAAAATGGACACCCTAAGGATGGACTGAAATTTGCAGCTACTCATATGGCAGATCAGATCAGGTAAAAAATGAGTTATTTGGGCAGGGTGACAAGAACAATGCTTGAGTCAGTGGGAGACTTTCAAAACTTAGAAAACTGTATCAGCTGTCACGTGGTGGTGGGTGCATCATACCATGGGCCTGTTTTACTCCCAGTGGTACTTGTGCATTGTACAAAGTGGATGTAATTAAGAAGGAGGTCAATGGTTTAAAGAAATAGTAGAAGATAGCCATCAATATTAGCCCTGTGTGGGAAAATATCATAAGATTGACAACATGTTAAAATTACCTTAAGTAAATGAATCATATTGCAGACTAGGCTGCATGGTGATGCAGTTGCTAACACTCTCGTTTTGCAGAAAAGATGTCATGGGATGGAGTCCCATGATTTCTGGTATGGAGTTTGTACAGTATGTTCATCCTGTACATGTCTGGGTTCTCCCAGGGTAATCTGGCCTCCTCCAGCAATCTAACAACAATCATGGTAGCTTAATTGGCCACTCTAAATTGTCCTCAGCTCTGTGAGTGGATGCATTGTGGTTTGTCATGGGTGTGTCTTTGTGGTGGACTGGGGACCTGTCAAGAGTGTTCTTTGCCTCTAACGCAGTGACTGCTGAAGATAGGCACTAGCCTCCATGACCCTGCCTTGATTACATGCGTATAGAAAATGAATGGGTTGATTGAGCAGCAGAGTTGTATATTTGGGATGGGCCCATAAAACTTGCCAATTCATTTCTGCCAAAGCCTATTCTGCTATTGCCTCTTGTTTGGTTTCTTTTATTAGACTGGATTTTCCAATTTTGATGAAACAAGACACATTGGCAACCTAACAAGACTGGGGCCTCAGTGGAGCATTGAACAACTGGATACAAACACAATAGCCTGTAACCTCTTCACAGATCTGGTCACCAGCTTTGTCGCTCAGTGCTGTGGGATGGAAGTCTATTCTTCAACCAGCATTGGTCACTAGTCACATGCTTGAGTGGGTCTCTGGTTTCAACAACACATCCAAGCTGATCCTACAGGTGTTCAATAGGGTTGAGGTCAGGACTGCAGGCAGGCTATTCCATTTTCTTCAACAAACCCCGTATTGTGGGGGTAAGCGTTCACATCTGCATTTTGTGCAACCGATATATTGACACTGAGGCTGTATCTCCAGATGACAAGCCTATTTTTCAGTAAGGAAGATGTCACCCCATAGCATTGTACAGTGGACACCGACCTATTCGTGGTACAGTATTCGCGGACCTTTCTGAGGGTTTTTAACTCCAAATTATTTATGGAAAACCTGCCTATTCTGTGATTTTTTTTTTTCCTACAGCTTATCTAAGATATTCTGAAGAAAAGCAGTTTGGGAAGTTGAAATACCAAGGTGCAATGCTACTTGTAACTACTACTTGAAAGGGACTCAGGTATTTGCATATTTTAGCTATTTGCGGGTGACTGTGGTCCATGTGATGTTTGGCATTGTCACAAAGCATTTGACAAGTTCTTCATGGGAATTAACACTATTAAACAGTTTTCAGGTTTAAGTTTTATGGTATAGAACCAACAACAAATTTAACTGATTCTTGTCCTGAGTACATTTGAATCTGTATGTGAAGTTCACACAATGTTGGGAAAAGAGGAAAGTAACAAATAAAATAATAGTAATACATTTAAAACACCGAAGCAACATCATGTCAAAGATAAGAATTGAACTTCTACACAGTACTGTGTATCAGTGGTGCTTTTCTCTAATTTAGCAAAGAGAAATTCTCAGTTTTTCTGTTCCTTATTTGGGTTAAGCATTCTCCATGAGAGCAATTACCAGACACGTTCATTGTTTAAGATGCTTTACTGCTTCACCTGCAGATGTTTAACATTTCTGAACTTATTCTACATGTTAATCATGGTAATCCTGTTTATGTGCTACATAATTAAGCCCACCATTGCCATCTTGAAATTGCCAAACAACACCTGGAAGATAAAAAAGTGGTTCAGTTATGTACTCATAAAACCCAGATGTTCCCTTTCATCTGCATATCTTCATTTGCAGTCATCTGTGACTTTAGAAACAGACATTTAGGCAATCAATTAAACTAATTTCATTACCCTGCATAATTGGATAAAAGTGATCCTGAATTTAAAATGACTAAAATATGAGAGAGACAATAAAAGTAGTAGCAACATCTGGCTGATGCAGCTGACCTTTCACATGAAGCAGAATTTATGTAGTACGATGACATAGGTGCAAGAATCATGACTAACAAGAGGTTAATGGAAAGAACAGACGCAAACGATCATGGTCTAAATTCAGTGCAATGGGGAAGAGAACAAAAAAGAAACTCATCTGTTTGGTTGGATGTAGAAATAAAACATTCCTGTTAATACAAGGTGTAATGTGACATCTATAAATGCTGCCTTTACTCTTGCTTCTGCAGACTTTGCATAAGCTACCTTTCTTTAACTTCAACATGTTTCTGTTGCTCAAGTTTTTTTCCTCTGTTCAGTTTCCTTTGATTGCATTTCATTCCTTGGCCTCCTGTTTTTGTGCCCCACAGACACACACGACCATAGATAGACTCCAGCATTGTGTTTTTGCTGGTCACCTAATACTGCTCCATGCAATTTCAAACCGGAGAGGTGGCATTCCTTGGCTCATTACATTAACTCCAGGCTCTGTTTGCACCATGGCCTGTTGGGGCTCGTGGCTGAAGCCCGGAACAAGATCCAAACGATGGTGAAAGGAAGGATTCAAAATGGAAAATTCAAAAGTCAAAAAGGAAAGGAAAGGGAAAAATGCATAAGCAAGGGAGACAGAGGGTCGTGAGAAGGTGTGAGACATCTGGGTCAAAAGGGCAGTCAGCGGGTGACTGGTGTGGTAGTTGGGGGTGCTCATCCTCATCACGTGTTTAATGGTGTCCTGCAGCGTGCATTTCTGTGGACTAAACACACACACACACACACACAGCCAACTCAACCCCTTGCCCTTCCTGATGCTTTGATTTTCTCTATAGTCTCCTTCCCCTTAAACCCTGCAGTCAGTGGAATATTTTGTTTGTACAAATGTGCAATTCTAAGTGGACGAATGAGAGATTGAAAGAATTGTGAGTGACAGCTTATTTCACCCCCAAAGCATTACATCTGTGAGTGAATGTCAAAATGATAAATCTGATGGTATGAGGTAATCACACAGTCAGCTTTTGATTGTCTCTATGTTCAGCTACTTGAAAACATGCAGTGGAAAACTCCAAACAAACAGACAATTCCAAATCTCAAAATCACAAATATTTACCATATCAGATGCTTTTACAGCTTATAAACATATAGAAATCTTTCTCAAAGTAATACTTCATTGCTGTAGCTTTTGACGTTAACGCTTTAATGTGGTTTTGATTCTGAATGAGCTGTAAAATACATAGCTGCTTTTGCAGCTTCCTCTCTTGGCTTTGAACTTTCCTTGATTGACTAATACAGGGCATATATAATAATTTTTAATTTTCAGTTGTGTTTAGGCCACCCAAAACAAAAGCAGTGATGACAGAGTCTCCAGAGAGTGTAGAAAGTAAAGATTTATATGGTGTGCAATAGTCCGGGGACCTTGCAAACCAATACATCTACACAGGTATTTTAAAGTGCTCTAAAAATCTACACAAAAGTGAATGAATGCTTGTTAAAAAAACTGAAATAAAAAATAATAATAACCTAGAAGCACTCAAGCATATGTTGCAATTTTCCTCCATTTGTGACTATTATTGCAACTCCCATGTGCACGGCCATGAGCCGCCAACGTAATATCTTCCAAAGTTCATTTTCCAATTGTCTCAGAAAGCATAAAAAGTGGTGGTAAAAGAACACATATTCCAATATTAGGAACTTAATGCTTACATCCAACACCGATTGTGTCAGTGGTCTGGCAGCAATCCGTTGTAGCATTACATGAAATGTGTTGTGTCCTCTTCCCTCGGGTTTATGTATTTTCTTTACTTAAATCTAAAATTCCACTTGTTTTATTAGTCCGAGGTAAAAAGTGTTTCCAATACTAGGGCCATTTATGGCGTGTTAGGAAAAGTCTAGCCTCTTCTCCTATTTACTTCCAGTGAACTCACCAATGTTTCCAGCGAAGATGCTGTTTGGACTTGTGTAATAAGCAGCCACACATCCATTTGATGCATCCACATTTAAACAGGATTTTCTTCTAAAGAAAAGTCTCTTTTTTTTTTTTACATTAAACAGTGACAGGCTTCCAAACAGTGTAATAACAGAGTTAAATCATCATCCATATATGGGAGTACATATCAGGTTTTATGAATGTAGCTTAAAAGGCTGTTTTCTGTTTAAGAAAAGTGCATTTTATACTTACTCAATCCACTGTTACAAACAATGCAAAGGCAGATAGTATTTTATTGATATTTCAAAATTTAAGTTGATCTAAAATGTGATATTTGGCCTTTGAGGTTTGCAACATGTACTAGAAATTGATGGTGATAAATTATTATCTTTACTACAACGATTCTTTAAAAAAAAGGCATCATTATTTAGCTTTTTAACTACAAACTGTTAAAATGTTCTAGGGACATCAACAGTTACAGTTCATCACAGAGAAAAATCTTAAAGAGGACATCCAGACAGGATGTACAATGGATATAAAAAAAGCACAAAAGTGCTCCGCAAAGCACACAGGTCACCAAATGGAAAAGCCTCACTGTCTGCGTGTTCTGCACATGTCACAGAAGAATGCTTTGAGCTGGAGCCAGTAACAGCTACTTTTCAACTGCATCATTTAAATAGCCCCATTAGGACCTTTCTGCCAATTATATCTCTAAACAAAAAAGGAGATTTTTTTTAAATGAAGCACAGATAGAAGGTTATCATATAAAATTGTCTTGTCAGTGTGAGTTTTGTTTGGACACACTCTGGACTTATTTATCAGAAAAGGTTTAACTATATCTGACATCCCGGTAATTCATATTCCATTATCTGAACATTTCTGTATTTCCTATGAAAGAGCAATCTCTGCTAAAATATCTAGCCACATTGAGATAACTGTAAAAAAGCGTTTTCTCGGGGACAGTTCTTTTGAAACCTTTAAAAGTATTTACCCTTCCACCACATCACCCACATCTCCCAACTCCAACTCAGTAAATAAGCTGGTTGATAATTTCCTCGTGAAAATCTCAGACATCATTGATTCCATTGCTCCGACTAAAGTGAAAGTAGTCTCAGGTAGAAACAAGTCTCCGTGGACAAGTGATCCACTGGTACGTAGTGGAAAAAGGGAGTGTCGACGAGCCGAGAGAAAATGGCGGAAAACTCGACTCCAGGTTCACTATGAGATCTACAAAGAGAGACTGAACAGATAACAGGTAACTTTAAAAAAAGCTAGGGAATTGTTCTTTTCAAAAATAATTAACAGAAACAATAATGCACGGACTCTGTTTGCAATAGTGGAAAGACTAACAAATCCTCCAGTGACCGTAGCCCCTGAAGTAAATTCAATCAGGACCTGCAATGAATTTGCCAACTTTTTCACTGAAAAGATTCTAACAATTAGACGGTCGGTTTGTGACGCAGCACCAAACCAACCGAAATAGGTCATATGGGCGGTTGTCCAGGGTGACATTAGAAAGAGGGTGCACAAACAACATATACATGTAAAAATTTGACCCGCAGCAATGTATTGATTACAAAGTGAACTTCCCCATTCAGCTACAGACTAAAGAAAGAAGACATCTACCTTGTCCCAGGTTTAAAAGCCTACTGTAACAAGATTAGTTACATTTTCAAATATTACGCAAGAAATGTTTCCCTCTGTCACTCCATTTTCTATACCCAGTAATTACATGCGGATCAGAGGGGGCTAGTAAGCATCTTCAGCAGTCAATGTATGAGGTAAATCTTGGACAGGTTAACAGCATTTCACAGTGGGACACAGACAAATAGGACAATGGGACTGGGAGAAAGTAAGGGTATCCAAAGAAAGACCACTCATCCAAATGGAGAATACACAAACCCCACACAGTAAAGCTTAGTTTATACTTCTCCATCTGCGTAGACACACAGCGCCATTATCCGTCGACACAAGGGCTCCCCGACGGCCACGCAAGTACAGTGGAGTCCAATTTTTTAACTATCCGGTGAACACAACGGAAAGCGCATGTCTGTGATTGGTCAGCCTAATATCAGCCCAAAATCATTTCAGCAGAACGGTGCTCTACAGGCTATGTAATTAGTAGTCAATGTAGCTTTTGGGCACTAGATGTTTTATATTGCAAGGCCAGTTTATCTAATATGGTCTTTTGGCGATTTTGAACACCAGGTGTAGAGAACAATAAAACAGACTGCTGTGTTTGTTTGTTTTCATGCATATTTAGAGTATTCAATGAGTTGCAGTTCTGAAAAAAAGCTTTCCAGCTCAATCAAAAAAACTTGCTGTCTGTTCCCCATTGCTCCTTGAACAGATGTGTGTTCACAAGCTGATGTAAATAAACTGTTGTCGACCAGAGACATCACTGCAATGGTAGGCAGACCCTCCAGAAAAGGTCTACACCCCCTGCTGTTCTGGCAGAGCATTACTTTGCAACACTGACACACCAGTGGAGAAGTACTAAAGGAAAATTTGTCAATACGTGTACGTGTGGGTGCAAAGTTGCTGACAGAGAAGTACGCCAAAGTTTGACGCTTGAACATTTGCAGCTTGGTATTTCTGTCTTGACGCGCGTCAAATTCGCTTTGGACGCGCGTCCAAAGCGAATTTGACACGCGTTAAGCCAGAAATACCAAGAAATACACAACTTGTGGGAAGAGCTAGTGCCAGATAGTGTTTTTGCAAGATGGCAGCTGTCGATCTAGCGCAGGAAGAGAGAGTCTACATTCTCTGTTTCCTGTGGAGAGAAACCTCCCCTGTGCAGGTTCGCAGAGTCAGTAACGTGAAAACTTTCAAAAGTGAAATGAACTTACCAGGTTGCCCTATCTCCTCACCTATATTCATCCAAGCGAGGTCCTTTTTATTCCTGTCTCGGTAGAGAAAGCAGCTGGTGTCGTATAGCTGGGGGTGTTTATCCACGGACCTGACCCCGTGAAATGGGTCACAGCATCACAATAAACCACGTCACCAAGCTCCTGATTGGTTGACGCAACACGAATTGATGCCGAAGTTCTGATTTTTTTACTTCAGCGGCTGATGCAAAAATGCTTGTCACGCGCGAATGCACAAAACGCACGACATGACGCGCGTATCAAACGCTTTATTCGCGCGAATTTGACAGGCAGAAATGCGTTTTCACGCCGCAAAAATGTGCGTGTTGCAACACAGAAACTGACGCGCATCGGCGCGCTTCTGCATTGACTTTACATGTAAACCTGACACTCCTGATGCTTCAAACGCGTTCGGTGTGAACGTGCCGTAAGACTTTGGCTAGGATTGGAAACCAGAGCCTTGTTGAGAGAAAACAACTGTTTTGACATCTGCATCATTATGCTATCCAACCATAGGTGCAATGTCAAAAATATTATCTCAGTCCCAAATCAGTTATGCTTTTGTTTTTACAGTAGTCAAAAATTTAGCTTTCTGTATCTGCAATTGTGTCTGTGTTGTAGGTCTGCTTTGTGATTAGGCATGTAGAAAAGGAACTAGGGGGACATTTCACACCTTGGCGGCATCTTAATGAGGGATTGACAACTGACCTGGCTGAGGGCTGAAGTCCTTCATACAGTCATGGTTTACAGATCAAAGGAGTAAATCCCTTCAGCCAATCAAATACTCCACCTCCTCTACCTTCTTATCCTTGAAGTCCTCAAAGTGCTTCAACTCTAGCATTGTGTTTGACAGATTGCTAAATGCTCTCAATGAAACACTTCTCACCCTTGCTCCAGTAGACGCCTGAAGTACCTGTTTCCCCCTGATTCCAATGGCGAGCCCTGAAAGCCTGATTGTGGGATTTTCCAACTCATTAGCTCTGCTCAGTCAAGTGAAGCGGCCTGCAGATTCCTTCTAGACCATGTTCATCAACACGGCTTGTAGCTCCAGCTGTGAGCCAATAAGAGAAAGGAGGTTGCAGCCATTAGACACTGCTGCGACTTTGTTTAGTGTGAAATTGGATGAGAAGGAGGAGGACAAGGTTAGAAGATGGGAGTGCTAATCAAAACTTGCAGGTGGGTTGGGATGCGATCGGATTTGGGCAGCAACGCAGCACCTCACCTTAATGCGGTGCAGAGTATTAACACAGCTTAGTGATGTAGTTACAGGAGTGTTAACGCCTGTCAGTTACATGGCCACTGGTCTTTGCAACAGGTGTTTGTTTGACTCTAGGCATGATGCTCCCTCAGTGGACTGTTGGTCTGGACTGTTCAACGAAGAACAATAAATATTAAAAAAATAACAACTTTCTATTTTTAAGTTTCTTGAGATGTTTATTGGACCCGAGCATTCATAAGATGTTTGGGACTCAAATGTCATGTTCTGTCACTCATGAAATTAAGACAGGGATCCTGAATATATTCAGCCCCTAATGATCTAAGTTTCAATTAAATTTGTCTCAATCTGAATAAATGATGGGGCTCATAAAGAGGGTATCAGAGTCCAGACATGCACAGCGTCTTACAAAGGAATCTATTTTCACAACCACAAACTTCAACGTATTTTAGGTGATAGGTAAACACAAAGAAGTCAACTGGTGGATTTTCACTGGTCCATTTTAATTCATGAATTATGCTTTGATCTTACCCACATTAATGTAAACCTTGCAGTATGTTTAGCATCACTGTCATGGTTAAACGTGAATCTAACCTTTAGGTCTCAAATAACAGGTCTTGTTTGAGCATATGTCTGTTTAGTTAGCTCCCTCCATCTTCCCTTCAACTCTGACCATTTTCCTTGGAGTAAGTATTTTCCATTTACAGCAAAATCCGCTTACTTTTTTGTAAGATCTGTATTTCAAACCCTTGAGACAGAAGTGAGTCAGCACTTTCTTGTTCATCCGAGTTTTTAAAGGCCTCACTGTTGAGCACTTAAAAGAAGAATTCAGAGGTACTTGGCAAAGACTTACATTACAGGAAGACTTTGTCCAGCATTGTGTAACTGGAAACTTGACACGTCAGTAAGTGCTGTACTGAATGTAACATCTGTATTAGATTGCAGGCCAAATTAGTTGAGCTCTTCATTTTAGTCTTTATCCAAGA
This sequence comes from Valencia hispanica, assembly GCA_963556495.2. NCBI lineage: Eukaryota > Metazoa > Chordata > Actinopteri > Cyprinodontiformes > Valenciidae > Valencia > Valencia hispanica. The sequence continues at coordinate 49,895,751 of OY747705.1, read as the reverse complement.
CTACTAGAAAAATAATATTCAAGTGGTGTTTGAGAAATGTCTTTCTCCTTGTGGAAAAAGCTGGTGAATTTACTTTTCTTCTTAGCTGAAGCCTATAATGTTGTTCACTTAGGACTTTTCTACTTGTCCTAGAAGTACATTCATGTGCATTTGAGGGGGAAAAAACAGTAACAGGGCTTTTACTGAAGTTTTAGTCATCAGTCCTGAGGCTCAGAGAGAGAAACTTTTACCAAAACTACGATCACTGTCTTTTAATCCTTCTTTACAAGTGAAGACTCGGGTGTGATTTTTGACTCTGAGCAGACTTTTATCCCTCACATTAAAAATATTACTAAAACAGGTTTTTATCAACTTAAGAATATTGCCAGAGTCCGCCCTATTCTCTCACAGGCCAACACGGAGACACTGATGCATGCTTTTATCTCCAGTAGGTTTGATTACTGTATGCCCTGCTTTCTGGTCTTCCCAAAAAGAGTATCTCAGGTTTACAACTACTACAAAATTCAGCAGCACGTGTCCTGAAGAAGACCAGGAGGTGGGAACACATTACACCTGTTTTAAAATCATTGCATTGGCTCCCCTTACGTTTTAGGATCGATTTTAAGGTTCTTTTAATGGTTTTTAAGTGTCTTAATGGTCTTGGGCCTTCTTATCTTTCAGAACTGATTTTACCATATGAACCTTCGCGGTCTCTGCACTCCTCTGGCAGCCGTCTCCTTTTCACCCCCAGAGTCAGGACACACACTCATGGTGAGGCGTCTTTCCATTATTACGGCCCTCATCTGTGGAGTGGGCTGCCAGAGGACCTCAGGGCTGTGGAGAACGTTCATGTTTTTAAGAGCAGGCTCAAGACTCACCTTTGTAGCCTAGCTTTTAACTGATTATTATTTATTGTGGTCTGTTTAATTGCTCCGCATGTCTTATATAATTATATTTGATCAGTTTTTTACTATTTAATCTTATCACATTTATTTACTGCTTTATTTTTATATTTTAATTTATCTAAATTCCCGTTCCAGTGTTTCCTCTGTAGGAGCCCTCTGCCCCGGGAGCGGTGGTCGGCTGTAGCTGCCTGGGTGGTCTCCAGGTGGAGCTTGGGTGGAGGTGGGGGTCTTGGCATTGCCTCCACTGGGCACCCTGTGTTTTGGGAAACTTGTAAATGTGTTTCGGTGTTATTTGTAACTTGCAAAAGTGTTTTGTTAAACTTGTAAAAGTTTTTATTTTTTTTTTTTTTGCTTGTAAAAGTGTTTTGGTAAACTTGTAAATGTGTTTAGGTAAATTTGTAAAAGTGTTTTTTTTTTCTTGTAACAGTGTATTGGTAAACTTGTAAATTTGTTTCAGTTAATCTTAAAAGTGTTTTTTGTAACTTGTAAAAAGGTTTTGGTAAACTTGTAAAAGTGTTTTTTTTAAACTTGTAAAAGTATTTCGGTAAACTTGTAAATGTGTTTCGGTAAATTTGTAAATGTGTTTCGGTAAAATGTAAAAGTGTTTCAGGTTAATGTAATTTTGTTTTGCACTTCCCGGCCACCGTAGTTAGATGACGTTTCATAACAGTTCTCACAGACGTCTCCCGCTGAATAAAACTGGTGATGTTAAAAAACACACAGTAATGGTCAGAGACAGCCAAGTCAACAACAGAGGACACACTGGTGAACAGGCCATACATGATGACCAAGTCCAGGGTGTGTCCTCTGTTGTGAGTCGGCTGCGTGACATGCTGAGTAAAATCCATATAATTCAGATTATTTAGGAAATCTGTTGATAAAGGATCTAAAAGTTTATCCACATGTAGATTAAAATCATCAGCTAAAATGCGTGGGCATGCTAGACTCATTGCCAGCATGCGGGTCCCCTGTCTATCTAAATTGCTCCACTGTTGGTCAAGCTAGAAAGTGAACTTCCTTCCTAGTCCTGCCACCACTGTGTTTCACCATGGGGATGAGAAGTGTTAGTTTCCTCCCATACACATTTTGCATGTAGATAAAGAGTTAATTTTTGGACTCATCTGACCAGATTATCATGTCTTTATTGTCCCGTGTCCCCTACAATGCATGTGGTAAACTTTTCAACACTGATTTTCTTCTAGCAGCTTTTCCATGAAGGCCTGATTTATCTAGTGCACAACGCGTTCTCATCCAGAGTTACCATGTGGTTACTATAATGCATCTCTGATGCTCTCCTTGGCTGGTCTGCAAATTTAGGTGGACATGCATTCTCTTTATTTTCGAATGATGGATTGAACAGTCCAATTCTTCCATCCATTCATTCATTCATCCATCCATCCATCAATCCATCCATCCACTAGGTTGGATCATTGTGGCAAGAGGTCCAGGAGGAAAAATCTGGACCCACTCTTGCTCATCTATCATCTATACCAGGGGTACCCAAATCCGGGCCTCAAGGGCCGGTCTCCTGCATGTTTTAGTTCTTTCCCTGGTTCAGCACACCTGAATCAAACGATGGCTCAATAGCAGGCCTCTGCAGAACATTGACATGCTGAGCAGGTAGTTGGACCATTTAAATCAGCTTTGTTGTAGCAGAGACATGTCTAAAACTGACTGGAGACCGGCCCTTGAGGAGCAGAATTGGGCACCCCTGATCTATACTGTCCAGGACAAGATGGGTCCGGTCTCTGAATGGTAATGCTAACATAGGCTAACGTTACCCCTAACCCATAGGCTAACGTTCAAAACAGTATGTTAGCTATGCTAACTAAGTGCTAATGTAATAATAATGGTAACCTGAAAAACGCAATCCAACCTCCAACTTCAAACTCGCCACGGGGCAGGTATTAGTGATGTGTCGGTCGCGAATGAACCGGCTCTAAGAGCCAACTCTTTGAAGTGAACGATGGGAGTCGGCTCGTCATTGGGAGCCGTATTTTTTATCTTTTCATTCCCCCCCACTTGTTTTGGTACATTTGGTACACATCGTTTTGCATTAATTTTGGTGATACATACACTTTAAGCAACAGAAAATCTGAGGAGGCACTTGGGAGCCGAAAGGGCCGGCTCTTTATGGTTAGCCAAGCCAAAAGAAATGGCTTTCCAAAAAGAGCTGGAATTCCCATCACTAGATGGTATATCTAATAGTTTTATGCCCAAACCCTTACGGGGCGTGTCTGTGAGACCATGACTGCTGTGACACAGTCAATGCCTGTGACGTAAAGATGTACCACTCTCCACCAATCACAAAATTCGAATGCAGTAGCCACCATTCAACCCTAAGAGGGCAGCACTAAGACATTTTTAGACCAAAAAGTGTAGAATTAAACAAGTTTACACAAAAATCTAAAAAAATCCCCAGAAACTGAAAGATTGCATTGGTAAAGACCCATTTAAACAGTTTAGAAGCAAAAGAAAGTTGTTTTGGGGTTTAGTTACTATTTAAACCCCACCTTAAACCACTGTTTAGAGAAATATATTAGGAACTGGTTCTAATTAAAAAAATACTTGTAAATAAATTATTTAGACTTCTGGAGTTGTTTTTGTGAGAAAAAGTAACCTCCACCAGTCGGGCAGGTGTCGTGGTGAGACTGATGTTAGCATAAACTCATGGGCTAACATCTCAATTCCGTACAGATTACTATCATGTACCAAAAAATAAAAAAAACACTAGTATTTGTCAGCTAATATAGTATTGATCCTTGCCAATAATAAACAATAATGAGCTTTTCTAAGTTGTCTCAAACTGGTTAATATCCATTCACGTGACGTGATATAGCACTTTAGAGAGAGATGCGACATACACATTTTCCTGATACCCCTTTTATACTGCTTATTTAACAACCCACATATCACGTCGCATCTAATTTTTGATATTGTTTTACCCGATAACTACCTACTGGCTACACTGAGCTGAGGCAGAGCATAGCATATGACTCCCTTTGCATACGTCACACATCCAGGTTATGAAACTTTTTTATTTAAATCTGTGGCGTTATATACTGTAAAAACAAAAAATATCCTCAATAAACATTTCAAATAGTAATTTTGGACAACATTTTATATGCATTTTAGAAAATATTTAAGCTGCAATATGCTCTTTAACCTGGAGCTGTTATTTTAGTATGACCCTATTCGTGAATGATAATGATTTTTACACATATTCTTAGTTTACGGGTGGTTATACCTGGTCATCCCTTTTCTTTACTCCGTCAGGCTCATTACATAATAAGTCTACATCTGATCTACCCACTGTTGTGGCTTTTCAGTATTTGGGTTTCCAGTGTCCAGCAGAGTCAGTCAGCTAAAAACAGTGTGGAAGTCATGACGTTGCTGAACTCAGGTCAGCCTCTGTCTGGTGCATTTGGAAAAACTCTTATTTTTTTATATTGTAAAAAAAAAAAAAGCAACAAAAAAAACACATACATGTTGTTTAATCATTGATTTTATTTGTTTGTTATATATTTATATTTGTTGGAAAAACTTTATAGTATCGCAAATATTTGGGTTATTTTAGATTTACGCTTGCATTTAGGTAAAAAATCTCATTCTAGGTGTGTTCATTAAGCAAATCAGTAATGTGATCTAAAATCAATGTCTTGTAAAACATGCTTCAGTAATCAAACAATTGTCTAATGATTTTTATTCAAAAATCTTTGGATCTGAAAAATCCTTTTTCTTAAACTGAAAGCCAGACGCCTAGCAGGAAATCTGCTACAACAATTTCATACCTAATGTGCAGAAACAAGAGTCTACATGACTGAAGTATAGGAAAGCAATAAAAGGATAGGGGAATAACTTCCAAAATGCCAAACATAAACCTTTACTGTCAAAGAAAGACGAGATTGAATTGATTGAATTAATTTGTCAGGATGATGATGATGCATCTCACTAAAGAGAAAGTACTTTCAAAACTTATTTTTAGGAAAGATATACAAAGTCACTGACATGCTCAGTGAACAGTCTGGATGTCAGTCTGATTAAAAGTTCATGGACCGTGACGAGGCTGTAGACTAAGATTTATCTCCTGTTTTTAGTTTTTTTTTTCACAAGCATTTCACTGTCTGACCGTAGCTGCTGGGATTGTCCACCCACAAGAAGATTGACAACTGCCCTAAATGTTTTCCAATTGTGACTAATTATTCACTTTAAAACTATAGACTTTGAATTGGTTGGAAATTGACTTAGGAACACTTCAGTATTGCTTGTATAACAACCTTACATGATGCCCATGAAATGTAACTGTTATTGAGTCCGAAATATACTGCAAATTCTTTTGCTAAGTGACAGATGCTACTCTAAAAAGGTGAGGGTTTTTTTGACAAGGACACTTTCACATAAAATAAACTTAGTGAGTCAATAAGAAACAATGACACAAAAACCACAAAGCTCAAGGGATAATGTTTTTATTTCACTGAGAAAAAAACAAGAGTGGATTCCATACTTCTCAACTTCCCTGGGAAAGTAACTTTGGACTTTTAACTTTTGCATTTTCCATGGAACAGTGGACCAAACATTTATCTTTATCTTTGCTCAGGGTCATAGAAGTTTGCTTGTCTCATCTGCATGTGCAAGTGAGGTTTTAGGACTATGTGCCTTGTGGTATTTGGTGGGAGCTGTAGGACCATGGGTAACCTAGCTACCTTTTCGGGACTCTCTGGTCCTTGTAAGCTAACAGCAAAAGTTGTGCCCAAATTCTCAGCACAAAGTCCAGTCTTTTTCCTGAGTGGGTTTGACTCTGCTTGGGCTGCAGTTGTCACCAACACTGTTTGTGGATTATACATCTCAAGGCATAGTCATGGAAAGGAGGGAACGTCTTTCTTTCTGTTAATTATGTGGTTCCATTGGTGTCTTGAACCTATTACCCACAATGTGCACTTGACTGCACTGTTTGCAGCTGACTATGAAACGGCCAAGATGACAGTACACTTGTTTAAGTCTGAGGCTATGGTTTTCAACCAAAAGAAAGGTACAGTAGAAAGGTCAGTCTGGAAAGCTGTCTGGAAATTTGTTTCAGATAAGAGAAGCATAGAAACTAAAAGCTGCTTATCCATGCCTGGTTCTAATTCTAGGGATGATTAGTAGACTAGAGTTGGACGACCTAAGTGGTCTGGGGGGTTGGTATACTGAGAACAAGTCTTCAACATAGATTAGTGTTAAAGGAGCATGGGGCAGAATGAAGAAACAAAACCCACCAGCGACACGGCTGGCACTGCAAGTAACTGCAGCGATTCGCACGGAAGCGCGCACAAACGCTTCACAAAAAAACATATTTCTTCACAGTGACATACTTCTTTTTCTTAGTGCCACTTTTTAGTGGGCTGTGAGTCGTCCTTGGTCGTTTCCCAGCTGCAGAAGAGAAGAGTCCATTCTCACAATTAAATCAATGGAGGTCTGCGATCAATTTTCTTCCTCTTTTAAAGCTGTCGAGAACGTCAATTGACGTCACATCCGTTGGACAGCGTGGGAAATTTGGGCCCCGAACTGCAGCACATTTTGCAGCACACAGCCAGTTTAAGAAAATGGAGCGATAAATGGGTGGGCTCATTCTTTTTGGTTTATAACGCTTCATCACCCAACAGCATTAAAAAACTGGACATGGATGTTTATTTTATTTACAAATCCTGCCCCATGTTCCTTTAAGCCATTCAATGATTTATAAACCATCTAGGTTTTTATATCTTCCAGACATGCCTGTAACTTACCTAACTGGATTCATCATGATTTATGGATAAATATAGTTGTGTATAATCGGCATAACTGTGAAAATTTATCCCATGCTGTCTAATGATTTTACAAATTGGAAGCATATATATATATAGTAAAAATAATTGCTCCAAGCACAGAACCCTGTGATACTCCACAAGTAACCCTTGAGTGTGAAGAAGATTTAACATTTACATGAACAAACTGGAATCTATCAGACAAATATGATTTGAACCAAAGTGCTGTTCTTTGATCCCTGCAACATGTTCAAGCCTTTCTAAGAGAATGATGAGCTCTAAAACCTGACTGAAACTCTTCAAACAGGTTGTTACTGTTTAGATGCTCACATACTTGATTAGCAACTATTTTCTCAAGGATTTTAGATAAGAAAGGAAGGTTAGATATAGGTCTGTAATTAACTGAATTCTGCAATCCCCCTGCACGCACTCTTTTTGCAGCAGTAATTAGGCTGCAGCGATCTGTCACCGGCAATCTGTGTACAGTGCAGTCACAGATGTGCTCCATGCCTCCTTTTCAGTGCGCAGTCAGCTTGCGGAGAACGACATACGGTGTCTAGGTCAAAGATGACGCTCAGATGCTCTTATAGGAATTTTTTTTTGATTGGTTCAGACCATCTACACTAGTAGCCAGGTTTAAAAAACCCCCGAATATTCTCACCACCTCGTTTAATTCAATTCAATTCAATTCAAAAATACTTTATTGATCCCAGAGGGAAATTAAGTGTTTGTATAGCTCATATAATTAATTCTTTAAGAAGTTGTTATAGATGATGATGGCTGTGGGCCGGAAGGATTTCCTGTAGCGGTCTGTATTGCAGCGAAACTGAAGAAGCCTCCAGCTGAAGACGCTCTGTTGTTGTGTGACAGGCTCATGAAGAGGATGCTCAGGGTTGTCCATAATTTTTTTGATTTTATGAAGAATCCTTCTTTGCATTATCATCTCCAGATGTTCCACAGTTGTCCCAAGAACAGAACCAGCCTTCTTTATCAGGTTGTTTAGCCTTTTTAAACCCCTGGCTCTGATGCTGCTACCCCAACAGATGACGGCTGAAGAGATTACACTCTCCACAACAGACTTGTAGAATATCTGTAGCATCTTGCTGCAAACCTTGAAGGACCTAAGCTTCCTCAAGAAGTACAGTCTGCTCTGTCCCTTTAAACCCCCCCCCCCGTTCTTCTTCCACAAACAAACCACATAAATGTGTTGTTAAGCACATTCATAGACTTACCAAACCTGTAGGGGGCAGTAGTTCCTCCAAATCCTATCCACTCAGAGTAACTTTTTAACGTTCTTATGGTGCATTCCCACCGAATTCGTTTGAAGCGTCAACGGCGTAAAACGTATTTCTGCCTCATTCGCGAATGAAGCGTTTGACGCGCGTCAGAAAATATGCACGTCATTTTATGTGGTATGTGGTGCATTTAGCGCACACGTGAAATTTGCGACATGTCAACCAATCAGGAGCCTGTTCACAGCTTCTTCTTTAGCAGTGGCTTGATAACTGCTGTTTTTAAAGCCTGGGGGAAGACACCTGACAGGAGGGATGAGTTCACTATTTGAATCAAAGCAGGCCCAATGACAGGGAAAACTTTCTTAAGAAAAACTGTGGGCAAGATATCTAGGCAGCAATAGGAGGAGCTTAATTGGGTTATGATTTCAGCAAGGCTTTTTTGGTTTAGTTTTTGTCATTCATACATTATCTCACCATTGGTGTTGAGTGGGAATGACATTGGTAATGGGTTTGGTACTGATGTACAGATTGACCATGTAATAATTGTCAGAATCTTTTCACTAAAAAAGCTGGCCAATTCATTGCAAGCCTTGATGAAATTTAATTCAGGGGCTACTGTCACATGAGGATTAATTAGTCTCTCAACTGTTGCAAATAAAGTCCGCATTATTAATGGATCTGTTAAGGACTTCAGAAAATAACAATTCCCTTGCATCTTTCAAAGTTAACTGATATATGTTCAGTCTCTCTTTGTAGATCTCACAGTGAACCTGGAGTCGAGTTTTATGCCATTTTCTCTTGGCTCATCAACACTCCCTTTTTTCACTACGTACCAATGGATTGCTTGCCTATGGAGACTTCTTTCTACCTGAGACTACTTTCACTTTAGCTGGAGCAATGGAATCAATAATGTCTGAACTTTTCCCACCCCTGTTCGCTACGGGCCATCAGGGGTTGGGGTCCGGAGGAGGACAGGCGGTCTGGTCGGGGTCCTGGGCTGTCGGGCTGCTTTGCCGCTGTGGGGCCCTTGGCAGTCTGCTTGTCTCCATCCTAGAAGGTAGGGGGTCCACCTCCCGGGTCCGGGGGCTGGTGGCTCTACTGGGGCATCGGTACCTGGACCTGGGAGCATAAAGTGTGCATGGGGTGTGTGAGTGAGGGTACAGCGTCTTTTTTTTGGGTGTCTTGGTGAGTCAGTGAGAATGTATGGGTTTAAGAGGGAGGGAACGTATGACTGTGTCTGTATGTCTTTGTCTACCTGTCAGGTTGGATCTTGGTCTGCCCCCTCGCCTGGCGCACCTCAGGCCTTACACTTAATGGGAGGCCTATTTCCCCTCCGTCACTCCCCGCCGGTGACGGGGGCCCCTGCCTGCCGGTGCATCGGTGGTCAATCCGGTTCGGACCTGGTGCGTGCCTGGCCGGGCTTTGGGGGCCGGTGTGTCGCTCGGCTGATGCGCTGGGCCGATATCTTCCTTTGGTTGGTTGGGGCACCTCTTTTAGAGGTGCCAGGTTTGGGATTGTTGGGTGGTGCCTGCTCGGTGGCTCGGCGGGATGCGGATCCTGCGTCTCTGCTCGTTTGATCACCTGTTCTGTGCGCACCGTGCGTGGCCGGTTCATTGGCGGGTTGGACCGGCCCTGGCCCTCGTTGGATGCCTGGTCTCGGCGCCCTGCGTTGCGCGGGATCAGGACCCGGGAGCTGGTACAACTTGGGGTCCAGATGCTGGCTGAGCCCGGCCTGGGGATGCTGTCCGTCCCCTGCGGCTATTGGTGGGGCGCTGGGATGTTGGCGGTGGGGATTGGCCTAGGGTGGAGGCGTCCCTGCAGTGCGGGGGGCCCCTCGTCGGCCGGTCCCTTGTCAGGTCCCTGCTGGGGGGTGGGGTGCCCCTGGGCCCCGGCTCCCCCGGTCCGTTAACCGGCGGAGCCCGTGGGCTCGTCACTGCTGCCCCCCGGGCCCCTGCATAGTGGCCGCTGGATGTTCCCCTGGTGTTCTCCTTTGCTCCTCTCTTGGGGGATGCGGTCGGCCCTGCCCGGGTCCGCCTGGGGCTCTGGCGGTCCTTTGGACGTCTTTGCTCCGATCTCCTTCATGTCTGCATCGATTCCTGGGAGACGGATTGATGTCTGCTCACACCAACTATCGAACACTCTTATGGAGAAACCTTATATGCACCAGCATGCTAACACACACACATAGATGTGGGGTCTCTGGTGTTTAAGGATATATTCTTGGGCTGAGGTTATCATTACTAGAGCTTGATTAATCGGTACCATGAGTTTTTCTGTGACATTGTTGTTGTATTTTTATATCTATTTTTGTGTGATGTAGTTGTGTAATTCTTAGTTCACAATGTTTGGTTGGTTTTGTCGATGTTCCTTTTTCGTGTTTTGTTTAGTTTTTTCCGTCTCTCTGCCGTCCGTGGGTATGGAGGCAGACTTCAATGTCTTCCTGTGTTTTCTTTCTTCCCCTTCCTCTCTTGTATTTTCAACTCACCCTCTCTCATGACATTTTGTTTCCTACCTCTCTTCTTCATCTTCCTTCTTTCTTCTCCTTAATTTTCCGTCTCCGTGTCCATAACATCAGGAAATAAAAACCCCAACAATTCATAATAAAGATTTTTCACACATAAATCAAGTGGAGTACCATAGCAAAAGCTGTACTGCTCCGCTTGTGAAAGTAAATCTGTTGGGCTTCTACTTGGTACTCAGACACCAATTCTGAGCTCCATACTGCCAAACAGGACACGTAAAAAAAAAAATAATAATTATAATAAAAATAATAATAATGTCTGAACTTTTAGAGAGAAAGTTATCTACCAGCTTGTATACTGAGTTTGACTTGGAGGATGAAGGGTATGGGGAGGAGGTGAGAGAGTTAGTTTGTTTATAGGTTTCAACCAAACTGTCCTAGAGAAAACGTTTATGCAGAATGCCGCCAGAATTATTGTTTAAATGACTGCTTTTGGGCACGTCCTACTGGAAGAAGATAACGGGGCACATCCATAATCCTGGAAATGCCTTGGGATCCTGCACAATAAGCAAGATTGGGTCCAGATTTTCCCTCCTGGACCTCTTGCTACAATGATCCAACCTTATGAATGGATGGATGGATGGATGGATGGATGGATGGATGGATGGATGGATGGATGGATGGATGGATGGATGGATGGATGGATGGATGGATGGATGGATGGATAATATAAAATTTATTTTCTTACACAATCACTGTTGATGCGGTTTTTAACCTCACTTTTTTATCTAAGAGTTGTCATTGATCATTGCTCTTCCTGCTTTTGTAAAACTGACACTAGCCTAAGGAACCTACACATATGAGGTCATGATTATGAAGTAATTCATTGCCAGACAGTCATACCTAAGCTGGCTGTAACCATAGCAGCCAAAACATGAGGAAGTGGAACTTGTCCATGTGTTACTGTTGTCTGGCTTTTGAACTTGAGCTCTGGCTGACAGGTGGTTCAGCTTTGGTCTATCAGCCTGCAGGGCAAGAAAATCTGAACTATTTTTGTAACAGACTTTGACGTGGGACAGTTGAGGGATGGATCTGATTATGGAAATCACTCTGGCAAACCTGGTCATCTCCTGCAATGGTTTTAAAACATCACTCCCTTCTCACTTCTTGTATCTCAGTTAAGACTGGGAACAATTTTGTATGCATTTGTTTCCAATCTTTAATGGAGCACTTTGGTTTTTTTTTGTGTTCTCCAGTGAAATGAAAAGACCTCTGTTTTTCTTTCTTTTTTTTAGTTTGTTTGTTTGAAATCTTAAACAAATACATTTGGATCTCACAACTGCTTTGTAAGGCTGCAGTTTTCCTTTATAAACAAAGAAAAGTTGGCTGTGATTTAAAGACAGGAATATAAGCTATATTGCCTTTTGGGAGGCATTAGATGCATGCTTTGTATTCCTATAACAGATAAATAATCAGTCATAACACGAGAACTGCATATTTTTCAAAATGTTTTATATTGTTTACTTGAAAACTATTAGATTTTTTTTTATCTGAGCCTTTTGGCATTGAACATCTTTTAACCAGACTTCTTGAAAGAAAGTAATGTATAAAACTAGGAAAGAGTTTTGCAAACTTCATGAAAGTATTTTGTGGCAGGACACTGATGGTCCATTTACAAATAGTACCCATAATGAAGCGACTGATCTTTTTTCTGTAAATGCAGATAAAATGATTATTTGCCCTCATCCGAATTAACCTCCGCCAAAAGGCATTATTATATGATGATTGATAGACAACAGACTGATAGAGTTGGCTGGATCGGGGTTGACCTCTGATGTAAAGCAGCTCTGGGGTCAGAGCAGACGTGTGAAATATTTTTGTCTCCCTTAAAGTGAGGCAATGGCAGCAGTAAGATGGTGTGAAGTTTTTTTTTTTTTTTGTTGAAAACCTTCGCCCTTGAACAAGGAGCACGTATTGCTGAACCCAGTTGCCAGTCACACCAAGGTGTAGACGAAGTTACTGCCCTGCAACAGTAACTTCATCTGTACTTCATCTGCCATCTTATGTTGTCACTATCATATTTGTACCACCCCGTTTGACATCTTTTATCTGCAATAAACTCAACTCAGCAACCAAAGCTACATTTTAGAAAAACTATATACGAAAACCAGTGTATAACTTATTTATGGACTAATGTCCCATTTACACCAGACTGAGACCTTACCAGGACCTTAAAAACTATAGCCAAAACAAGTGATGGTCTTTACAGGGTCTTGAATTACGTTGTGAGTTGCTTCATGAACGAAGCATGCTCCCAATAGCTTCCCTGATTGCTACAGTAGGGCAAAAAAGTATTTGGCAGGCACCGATTGTACATATTGTTCTACTTAAAAAGCCGTATTGCGTCATTTCCTGTTGTCGCTGTTGCACTCCCTGTTCAGACTGTCTTGAACTGATCTTATTTTCTCTGTGCTGAGGCCTTTCTAAGTTATTTTAACACACAAGCACACTAAAACACATGTTTTGTGGTGGTGTACTTTACGTTTTGGGAACTCCTTGTGTTTCACACAGCTTTTCTTGGGGTGGTAAGGTCTCGCTAGCTCAGTTAGCTTAGCTTCATTGCGGCTATGGCTACTCTTCTTTCTTCTCTTCTCTCTTGCTCTCTCTGTCAGATGTTTAGTTACTTCCCTGCCTCCTTTAGTGATAATGGTAACTGTAATAAATGTAATATTTTTGTAGCTTTGGAGGCGAGGGTATCAGAATTAGAAGCATGGCTCCGCGCTGTTGAAAAACCAGCAGATAGCCGAAGCCTTTTAGCCAGCGTGGAGCCAACAAGGATAGAACCCCCTAGCTGTCCTCCGGTAGAACCCGCGCAGCCGGGACCTCAGGCTGGTTGGGTGACTGTACGTAGGAAGCATAGTTCTAGGACCCAGCCCAAGGGTCACCACCAACCGGTCCACGTTTCTAACAGATTTTCCCCGCTCAGCGACACACCTGCTGAGAAGCTGACCCTGGTAATTGGCAGCTCCATAGTCAGAAACGTGGTATTAGAGACACCATTGACCATAGTCAAATGCTTGCCAGGGGCCAGAACGGGCGACATCAAATCCTACCTGAAACTGCTGGCTAAAGATAAGCGTAAATACTGTAAGATTGTTATTCACGCTGGCGGTAATGACACCCAGTTACGCCAATCTGAGGTCACTAAAATTAGTATTGCTTCGGTGTGTAAGTTTGCTAAAACAATGTAAGACTCGGTAATCTTTTCTGGTCCCCTGTCTGATCGGACCAGTGACGACATGTTTAGCCGCATGCTGTCATTCCATCAATGGTTGTCTAGGTGATGTCCTGCAAACGATATGATGAATCTATCCTTAGTAAACGGATACGTACCACAGGAATTTAAAAAAGCTGTAATTAAACCTTTACTCAAGAAACCTTCCCTTAATCAAGATGACTTAGTGAATTACAGACCTATATCTAACCTTCCTTTCTTATCCAAAGTCCTTGAGAAAATTGTTGCTAATCAAGTCTGTGAGCATCTAAACAGTAACGAGCTGTTTGAAGAGTATCAGTCAGGTTTTAGAGCTCATCATAGGACTGAAACAGCACTGGTGAAGGTTACTAATGATATTCTCATGGCCTCAGATAATGGATTGTGTCTGTTCTGGTTTTGTTAAATCTCAGTGCTGCTTTTGACACAGTCAATCATAATATTCTCTTAGAAAAGCTTGTACATGTTGCAGGGATCAAAGGAACAGCACTAGGCTGGTTTAAATCATATTTGTCTGATAGATTCCAGTTTGTTCATCTAAATGATAAATCTTCTTCACTCTCAAGGGTTACTTGTGGAGTTCCACAGGGTTCTGTGCTTGGACCAATTCTTTTCACCATATATATGCTCCCAATTGGTAGAATCATTAGACAGCATGGGACAAATTTCCACAGCTATGCCGATGATACACAACTATATTTATCAATAAATCCTGATGAACCAAGTCAGTTAGGTAGATTACAGGCATGTCTGGAAGACATAAAAACATGGATGACCCTAAACTTTTTGCTTTTAAATTCTGACAAGACAGAAGTTGCTGTCTTTGGACCAGAAGTTCTAAAACAGAAACTGATTAGTCAATCACTTCATCTGAATGGCATTAAATTGGCCCCCAGTAATAACGTAAAGAACCTCAACGTTATTTTTGACCAAGACTTGACATTTAAATCCCATATTAAACAGGTTTCTAGGATTTCTTTCTTTCACCTCCGGAATATTGCTAAAATTAGAAACATCCTGTCCAGGAGTGATGCTAAGAAACTAGTCCATGCATTTGTTACCTCAAGGCTGGACTACTGTAATTCTTTACTATCAGGTAGTCCACAAAATGCCATTAAAAGCCTTCAGTTGATCTAAAATGCGGCAGCAAGAGTTCTGATGAATATTAAAAAGAGAGATCACATTTCTCCAGAATCGAGTTTAAGATCCTTCTTCTTCCATACAAAGCCCTTAATAATTAAGCTCCATTATACATCAGAGATCTATTTGTTTCATATGTTCCCAACAGAGCACTTCGCTCTCAGACTGCAGGTTTACTTGTAGTTCCTAGGATTTCTAAAAGTAGAATGGGAGGCAGATCTTTTAGTTATCAGGCTCCTCTCCTGTGGAACCAGCTCCCAGCTTTAGTCCGTGAGGCAGACACTCTGTTTACTTTTAAGGCCAGGCTTAAAACTTTCCTTTTTGATAAAGCTTATAGTTAGAGTGGCTAAGGTCATCCTGAGCTATCTCTGTAGTAATGCTGCTATAGGCTTAGACTGCTGGAGGACAGACTTAAAAATGTTCTTCACTCTGCTACTTCCTTTTCTCCTACGACTCTCCAGTTGTATTGCAGTACATTCTGTTATTTCGACTGTTAACTTTGTTTTCTCTCAGTGTTTTTCTCTCCATAAAAGCTACACCTGGTCTGGTATCCTGCTTGGCTGCAATGCCCTGTCGGACGGGGGGCATCGACTGGGATGATCCTCCCAGTAACTGAACATCCACTGTGTCCTGTTATCAACTTTTTACTTTCTGTAACATAGAAAGTTCTCTTATATCAGATCTTCTGTTCCTTCAGTTTCTCTGTTCTGTCTTCTCAAACCCCCAGACAGTCGTGGCAGATGGCCGCTCCTACTGAGCCTGGTTCTGTTGGAGGTTTCTTGCTCTTAAAGGGGAGTTTTTCCTCTCCACCGTCACTACATGCTTGCTCAGTATGAGGGATTGCTGAAGGATTGCTGTGGTTGGAAAGTCTGCCCAACCTCACGCCAATGACTGACGCAATCTGCTGGGATTCCTTAAATAGGAAACTTTTTAACTGATTGGAATGTTTGTATAAATGTATTGAAATGACTTCTTGTTAAGTGCCTTGAGATGACATCTGTCGTGAATTGGCGCTATATAAATAAACTGAATTGAATTGAAATTGAATTGAATTAAAAAGATGAGAAAGGACTGTAATGTTCAAGTGCACTTCAACTGTTAGAGACCGAATGTAAAAAAAAATCCCATTTATTTGTATAGTGGTGCAGAAAATAAGTATTTAGCACCTACAAACAAGCATTAATTCTGGCCCTCATGGACATGTCCCTACTTCTTTAAGAAGCTATTCAATCTTCCACTAGTTACCTGTAATAATGACACCTGTTAAAAACTCATTATCTGTATAAAAGACACCTGCCCACACCTTCAAACAGTCAGACTCCAACCTCCACCATGACCAAGACCAGACAGCTGTCTAAGGACAACAGGTACAAGATTATACACCTGCACAGGACTGGTGTGACCCAATCTACAATAGGCAAGCAGCTTAGTAAGAAGAGATCAACTGTTGGGGCAATATTTAGAAAATGGAATAAATAGTAAACTCCCTCGACCTGGGGCTCCATGCAAGATCTCACCTCGTGGGATACACATGATCTTGGGAATGGTGAGGAAACAGCCCAGAACTACACGAGGGGAACTGTTCAATGACCTGAAGAGAGCTGGGACCACAGTAAAAAAGGTTACTATTAGTAACACACTACTCTGTCATTAATTAAAATCATGTTTTAGCCAGCAAATGTCCAGGGCCGTCTAAAGTTTGCCAGAGACCATCTGAATGATCCAGAGGAAGCTTGGAATAATGCTATGTGATCAAATGAGAAAATAACCAAAATCAAACTGTGTTTGGAGGGGGGAGAATGCTGAATTGCATCCCAAGAACACCATATCCACTGTGAAGCATGGGGGTGGAAACATTATGCTTTGGGGCTGCTTTTCTGCAAAGGGGACAGGATGACTGATCTATATTACAGAAAGGATGAATGGGGCCATGTATGGTGAGATTTTGGGCAAAAACATCCTTCCATCAGTGAGAGCATTGAAGATAAAACTTGGCTGGATCTTCCAGCATGACAATGATCCCAAACACACCACCTGGGCATCAAAGGAGTGACTCATAAAAAGCATTTCAGGGATCTGGAGTGGCCTAGCCAGACTTCAGACCTCAATCCAATAGAAAATCTGTGGTGAGAATTGAAGTCCGTGTTGCCCAGCGACAGCCCTAAAACACCACAGCTCTAGAGAAGATCTACATGGAAGAATGGGCCAAAATACCAGCTACACTGTGGGAAAACCTGGTGAAGACTGACAGGAAATGTTTGGCCTCTGTCATTGCCAATCAAGATTACATTACAAGGTATTGAGGTGAACTTTTGTTATTGACCAAATACTTATTTTCTGCACCATTATACAAATATATATATATTTTTAATCATACAATGTGATTTTCTGGATTTTTTAAAAACATTTTGTTTCTCACAGTTGAAGTGTACCATGGTGAAAATTACAGACCTCTCTCATCTTTTTAAGTGGGGCAATATGCACAATCAGTGGCTACCAAATACGCCCCCACCCCCACTTTATCTCAATACAGATGTTATGATCCTGCTGGTCGCACTGTCTTAGGAAGGGTAGGTAGGAAAACTCAATTTTTTATTGCTTTGCGTGCCTTCACAGTGGAATTATATTTTCAGGATTGGTCACGAGCCAATATTCATTGAGATTCTGGAAACTGTGGGCTTGTCTTAGTTCAGTTTAAAAGACGCTTAAGGCCACATGGATGCTAGTTTCATACTAAAAAAATCAGAACAGTGAAGACTAAAAGTATATGCTGGGCCTGATGCTTAAACACCTAGCTCACAGATTGGAAACTAAACTATTAGTCTGCCTCTGTGGAAAGGAGATACATTTTGACATAAACCATCTTGAAAAACCAATTCCCTATAAGTAATATTCAGAAGATTTTTTTAACAGGGATTTTTGTATTTTTTTAATAGCTTTGTCAAACTGCTCATTTATACTGATGTCTAGATGCTGGCAATAGCTTCAGAGGGAGTGTATACAGCTAAATGTAAAATTCATAACATATGCAAAGTGTGATAACACCTGCCACAAACAGGATATGGAAACATGATTGATGAGCAGGAACCCATAAAATGACACGTCTTTGACCCTCTGAGTCTTTATCATCACTTTATCATTGCATAAAGATTAGCATCATCAGCACTGGCATCGCTTCACATATAAAAAAAGACATGGGATTAGGCCAAAATTGCAAGGAGACTAATAGTATCGCTGAGATACGCGTCAACATGCCTTTCAAGCTGCTCTCTCAACCCTCCACTCCTAAAAAAAAAATTAAATAGGATTTTGTTTGAAGCACATTGTAGTTAGCAGGCATAAAGCCACTCTCTGTTCCATAGCCAGCTCCTCTGAGACTTCATGCCAGACAGAGGATGAGCCCCAGAGATGAAAGTGAGGTCAAGGTGGCTTCCCCTCCCCCCTCTTCTCTTCCTTTCAAACTGAGGACAGTCAGAGCTTTAGAAAATGTTTGATTGATCGGTGTTAATGGTAAAAATTAATCTTATCAGTTTCTGGTGAACCTCAGAAGTACCAGACGTTTCTTAATTACAAGTAGGAAGCATGTAACCTTTTAAATCAGATCTGCTCTACAAAATCCAGACCACAACAAAGAAACGGAAACTGTAACACAGATAAGCAAAATTAGTTACTTTATCAGTTAAGTGAAGACCATTTAGGAAGACTTGTGTAAATCAACCCCCAAAATTTAGATCTTGTGAAAGAACAAAAAAAATGGAAATTAATGAAGATTTCTGTGTATGTAATAGAGATAATGACAACAGTAGAAGGATAAAGTGTCCCAGAGAAATCCTAGCAGTCCCTTGCGGAAGTAGTCATACCCTTTGGGCATTTCCTTATGTTGTCACGGTGCAACCTTAAGCATCTTTTTTTCATAGTTTTTTTTGGGCGGGGGGCTTGACTGAAAACCCCGTTTTACAGCTGCAACTCATTTGGGGGTATGTTTACACCAGCTTTAACATAATGATATTAATGCTCCTTGCAAGAATTGTCTGTGAATAAACCACTGCCACCTGAAAGAAACATGGATTGCAACATCAAGATCTGTTCACGTCATTTACTGTGAAATAAACTTTATTTCAGTCCTCTGTGTCTCCTGAGCTGTTTCTGCATGTAGGTCAGCATAATTGCCATCAAACATGACAAGAAATGTGGCTGCATTTCAAAGGTGTTTGTTTTGCAGGAAGATGAATATCCACCCCAGTCTGAAGTCCTTTGCAAGCCATTATCTGGTTTTCATCTAAGGATGCCCTGTATTTAGCTCCATTTATCTTTTAATGAACTTTTATCCACTTTACTCTTATCCACTTTAGCTGATACTCAGCTCTACATTACGATGTCACTCGGTGACTTTGAATCCATCCAAAACTAAGTAAATGCATCGGCCAAATCAATGGATGAATGTGCCATATCTCTCTCCAGCCGAACAGAAACAAAACAAAAGTAATTAGTTTTGGACCTAAAGAGGAACGATCAATAGTCAGCACACAGCTTCAGTTAATACAACTAAAAAACTACCGATCAGGCCCGAAATCTAGGTGTAGTTATGGACTCAGACCTGAACCTCCAGGGTCACATAAAGGCAATAACAAGGTCAGCCTTCTATCACCTGAAGAATATTTCTAGGATTAAAGGTATGATGTCGCAACAGGACCTCGAAAAACTCATCCATGCGTTTATCTTCGGATTGATTACTGCAACAGCGTCTTCACAGGTCTGCCTAAAAAGTCAGTCAGACAGCTGCAGCTGATCCAGATGCTCGCGTCCTCACTAGAACCAGGAAAGTAGAGCACATCATCTCAGTTCTAAAGTCCTTACACTGGCTCCCTTTAGCTCAGAGAATAGACTTCAAAATACATTTACTAGTTTATAAATCATTGAATGGCTTAGCACCAAAGTATATTGAAGATCTACTGTTACTATACCAACCCACCAGACCTCTCAGGTCCTCTAATTCCAGTCTACTCAACATCCCTAGAATTAGAACCAAACATGGAGAAGCAGCTTTCAGTTTCTATGCTCCTCTAATCTGGAACAAACTTCCAGACAACTGCAAAGCTGCTGAAACACTGAGTTCTTTAAATCACAACAAAAAACGTGTCTGTTTAGAGCTGCCTTTGAGTAATCCTTTGACGTATTGTATGTTTTTTGTATTTTTCTTGTTTTACTGCTGTCTTTACTTTATATGCTTTGTCTGTGTTTTACTGCTATTTTTATTTTAACCCTTAATAATGTAAAGCACCTTGAATTACCTTGTTGTTGAAAGTGTGCTATACACATTAAATTGCCTTGCCTTGCCTTTCCTGTCCCTGGAAAAGAAAAGCATAACCACCGCTTTATGTTGTTAACAACGGTTTTTACCATTGAGATGGTGAAACATATAACATCTTGCATTGAGGCCATAAAGTCAAGTTTTGGTCTCCTTTGTGGCAAACTGCAAATTGAATTTGATGTGTTTTTTTTTTTAAATTACACAATTAATACTGGCCCTGCCAAAAGATTATTGCACCCGAGGTTCGGATTTCTGGAGCTCTTCCAGAGTTAACATGGGTCTTTTGACGGCTTCGCTGATTAAAACTCTCCTTCCATCTAAATTTGTTTCGGTGGATAGCCAAAACTAAGCTTCTGTAGTTTTTATTTAGCGGCATCAGAGTAAAAGTGGCTGAATACAAATACACCCCACAGTTTTTCTGGCTTTCTCTGTAACTTTTTCTTTCTAAATCAGCCTTTTCTTTCCTAAAATTGTGTGCTTTTTTATGTTGGTCTATCATATAAAATCCCACTGTAGAGGGTTGTAGTTGCAATGTGACAAGATGTGATAAAATTAGGGGAATTATAGTTTTGCAAGGCACCATCCATGAAGAATGGTTGAGAGAGTTTGATGTCTGATCCAACTCAGCAAATTCAAAAAGCAAAAGGACAACACGAGAAATGGGAGAAAGTGAAAGAAGACCATCAGGCATTTAAAGCTGGACTGGAACCACTGTTAGGTAAAACATACTTGACAGCTGCTTGGAACAACTTGTGTGCATGCATTTAAAGGCTGAGAGAGGAAAAGTACTCTGATCTGATGAGCCAATAAACTCAGAGAAATCAAATCAAACCAAACTTTATTCATAAAGCGCTTTCAACCCATAACAAAGCTTCTCAAAGTTCTTTACAGATTAAAAATGACCCACAACACCCCCCCGCCCCTTTCCCAAAACCCAAAAGGAAAAAACATCACCACAGCTATACCCCCCCATGCACGCGCACACATAAAAGCAACAATAAACTAAAGCACATTAAAATAAGCAGAACGGGCTGAGTACAGATGAACCAGGAAACATCATCATGAGAGCCATCTACATCGGCAGCAGCAGATCAACACCAGCAGCCAAGGCACTGACCCAGGGAGCCCAGAGGAGGGAGGGCTGGAACACCCACCTCCACCCAAGCACCACCTGGAGAGCACCAAGGCAGCCACAGCCGATCACTGCCCCCGAGGCAGAGGGCTCCCACGGAGGAAACACTGGAAGGAAAACTAAAAAGTTAAAATATTAAAGTTAAAACAATTCTAAGATATGATCAAATAGAAATGCAAAGCAGATAAACAATAATTGATAAATAGCCAGCTAAAAGCTAAACTAAAAAGAATTCAATCAAATAAAACATGCAGAGCAATAAAACATATTTAAAACATAATAATCAGTTAAAAGCTATGTTAAAAAGGTGAGTCTTGAGCCTGCTCTTAAAAACATGAACGTTCTCTGCGGCCCTGAGGTCCTCTGGCAGCCTGTTCCAGAGGTGAGGGCTATCATAACAGAAAGACGCCTCACCATGAGTGTGTTTCCTGACTTTGGGGTGACAAGGAGACGGCTGCCAGAGGAGCGCAGAGACTGCGAAGGTTCATACGGTAGAAGAAATTCCGAAAGATAAGAAGGCCCAAGACCATTAAGACACTTAAAAATTATTAAAAGAATCTTAAAATCGATCCTTAAACATACGGGGAGCCAATGCAGTGATTCTAAGACAGGTGTAATGTGTTCCCGCCTCCTGGTCTTTGTCGGGACACGTGCTGCTGAATTCTGTAAAAATGGTGGAGATCATGGCAGATTTTCTCAGCAGCCACATCAGAAAGACTTAATCAAGATGAAATAGGAATTAACAAAAAAGTACTATGGGTCAGTGATTCACTTATCAATAACATGGTGTCCCAAAGCAAACAGACTATACTGAAGCTCCCTTAGGATTAGGTGGTTTATAGAAAGCACAGACTGAAATCTCAAGAACATTATCATCACCTGTAGAGACACCTGAAGATGAAAGCATGCAGGTGTTTCTCATCATGTGTCAGGAAGTTTGGGAATATTTGCCAGAAATAACTGAGTAAAGAGCCAAGATTTATCTGTGCAAAGCTTGTAGAAACCTAAGCAAGATAGCTACAAGCTGATATATAATGCAAATTCGAATTTATGAGACCACTCAGCAAAGTTACTTTCTGTCGAAGTTTCTCTAAAACGTAACGTTTGTTAAGGTTGGAGAATGCACACTTTTTCTTTTTACGGTAAAGATGGGAAAACCAAGCGAATTTCACTGTGGGTGAAGGCTCTTTCAACAGCAGGTGCCTTTAAAGTGGAAAAGAAGTACTGAAAAGAAATTAATTACATACACTGTAAAGGAAAAACAGGGCTCGATTTTAATCTCTCCTGATTTTAATTCCTTGCATGTCAGGCATTTATTTTTTGTCGGAGGCATAATTAAATTCATGTGCAGACGCAGCTCTGGTTTCCTACAGCTGCTAATTGATGATGTAGAAAAGACTGACTTATTAAACATCCGACATGAGCTGGGGTAATTTATGATGCCGTTGTGGCGAATGATTTTGGTTGAGCTGGTTTTTAAAATTTGACAAATTCGCTTGTTTTTGTGGGCTGGGGTTGACTTCCACCCAGCATGTGCAAAACTAATTACAGATACCCAGACTTTTCTTCTGCTTTAGCCGCACAGTAAGGTTGGAGGGCAGTCTTTTTCTGGTGAATTACTATAAAGAAACACTACAAAAGATGTTTACACTTAAACATGTGAAGACCTTGTTTGCATTAAGTAAGTGAAAATTATGTTATGGTTCTTTAATGAGCCATCAGCTAACTTGAAGTCTTGAAGTCATAAATGTAAAATCCATCCATTGTGCTTGAAAAACTTTACAACTAAATAAAACGACACCTTTCCAGTGGACTGCACGTGTGTTCCTCCCCACTACTAGTGACCTCAGTACCAACCTTCACTTTCCCTGCATGCCTCCAAACTTTCTCCCTGCCTGAACATCCCCTTCCCCCTGCACTCCCCCAGCCCTTCTCTCCCCATTTTCCCAGGATCCCTTCGAAGCACTGCAGCCCAACACACTCCGCATCTCACTCACACATGTGCCCTTGGATGGAACATTGTTTCTGCTATCGAGTGCTCCATTTTTCACCATCTGTTAAGCACTTCCCCCAGCTGTTGCCCACTCTCTCCTTTGCTCTGCAAAATAAGAGCCTTACAAGGCGGTGACACGCACACAGGGCAGAAATTACACATGGCCATGTCTGCTAATTAGAGTCAAAGGATCTTCAGGATCTTCTCTGTCTGCAGGTAGTCAGCGTTTAAATAGGAACACACACCACATTCAATGCAGACACTTCAGGAAATGTTGGACTCATAAGGCACATTTAAAGTACCTTTGCAAAATCAATTCATGCAACTGATTATTACGTGACAGGCCGATGCAAACTCACTCATAATTGCAGAGTGAAAGGAAAGTTGTTTTTGTGTTTAAAAAAAATCTAAAAAAGCGTAGTTTGCTTTTGTATTTACTTCCTTTTAATCTGATACCCCTAAAATAAATCCAGTGGAAATTAAAACAATTAATAAACAAAGACCCACCTGTCTCTAATCTAAGCTTATCATTTTTACAGCTGTTTGGTGAAGGCCTCGGATGTAGAGAACATTAATTAGCCCTTATGTGTTGGTCTGTTATATACAATCATGAGTTAAATGAATTGTTTTAATGAGAATGTGAAAAACCTGATGGGGTATGACTACTAGAAGTCATTTTAAACCATGGTGTGTGCAGCATTTTGTTGAAAAGTCAAGTTCACAAAAACAGAACCAAAAAAGGCTAACATTTTCTCTCCCACTTTACAACTGAGAAAGGCTCTTCTCTTCCTGATTATTCTTTTTTGCTTCACTCTGCTTGGATGACTCACTAATGAGGTTGAAAGTCAAGATGCTCCTGAAATGTACAAGCTGTGGCTTATTTTGAAAGGGTGTTCTGGAAGACAATGCAGACTCCATCCAGCACGTTTGGATCGAGGCCCTCCAATAAGAAGCACTGAAGCTGAAAGTGTTGATAGAGCAGGAATTTGCATGTAGGAATATGTACTCAGATCTGTTGGGACAGAGATTGCAACCAAGCCGTGTCCAGAAGCACAAATCATTTCTTTCTTGTTTTCAGAAATCAGACACTAGCGAATGCAACAGTCAATGAAATATACAACAATAAATAGGCAAAGACCTGTTTAAAAATGAAATTAATGTTACAAGTTGTTTATCATTCCATTTCATTCTTTCCTTAGGATGTTTGGTGTTGTATTTGATCATATGGAATAGCTTTGTGACCACATGCAGATGTAACCATAAGTAAGTCAGAGTCATGTCTGGACATTGTGCACTTTATAAACCTCTGTTGGTGAGGGAACAGGTCTGCAATGTGATTCAGATTTAATTACAGATTTATATATATATATAAAGATTTACTAGTCACCTAACAGTAAACACCTCTGAAACTCCAGGAGGGAAACACCGCACGTTTTAGGAGGATGGTCAGCAGAAACTCTTCTGCTTTTGCAGATTCATCACGGGAAAAAAATGAGTTGAGAGTTGATTCTGATTCCACTCTTTGGACCCAAGGTCCTGTTGCTCAGCGCATGCCGAACTGATTAGCACACATCTGGATACAAGGAAAACGAAGTAATTCATCTTGAAAAGTTTGCTTTCAATCTAAGGTTTTTTTTCTAAAAACATTTTATAATATAATAAAAAAGTTTTACAAGGCTTCCTGGCTGCAATAGAAACTGTAACTTTATCAAAGGTTTATTGATATAGCCCACATTGTTGCTTCATGCTCTTTTTTTGTATCCTGAAATCATGGTTTCCCGACAGTGCAGACAAACATCTGCCCAGGACATTGCTATCCCCAAGACAGGCTGATGGCAAAGCCAGAGAGAAGAGCACGACCTGTACACATCTTGTTTTCTAGCAGATCCTCTTGTTTGATGAAGATGAGAGACTGACCCACTGAAACAGACATTTAAAGATCTCTGCTTTATTTGCTGGCAAAGTCAAAGTTTCGAGTAACCTCATATTTTATACAGACTGTATGTTAACCTGAAGTTTTGTGTCAGTCTGACCTTTTATATGTCTAGCCATTAAACCTATTTAGTCTTTTTGTTGTAACCAAAGTGGAAAACCGCATCGGTTCCATCTGGCACTGGAATAGGATACTGCTATACCCCCCCAACCAGCTTCCTGGACCGCAAACCACATGGACTGTTTTTCAGTCAAGGTTGAAGTAAGTGCCTCGGACATCCAGAGGAGGATGCTGAGTTGTGTTTGATGTGTGTGGGGGGTGATGGGTTGGAGTTTGGATCTGGTTTGGGGACTTTCAGATCTCTGTTCTGCTGGAATTGCTGCGTCAGATTGGGCAAATCTGCAGCAGAGTGTTCTGCAGTGATGTGCAAAGACATGGTTTTTTTTCTCAAAGAAATTAATTAATTCCAGAAAAGATGTTTTATGGCACCATTAAAATGCAGACTTGGCTGTCCACCTAAGCTGACAGAGCGTGCAGCAGATAATTAATGGTAACTCTGGAGGAGTAGCAGAGATCCACAGCTCAGTTGGGAGAATCTGTTGACAGAACAACTATTCGTCATGCATTCTCTACATCAGTCCTTTAAAGAAAAGTGGCAAGATGAAACTTATTGTTGAAGGAACACACACATAAGAGGTCCTGATTGTCACAAGCCATGTTATAAACACTGTGAACATGTGCAAAAATGGGCTTTGATTGAATGAAGTCAAAGACAAACTTTATGGCTTACATGAGTAGAAAGCTAACCCAGCACATGAACCTCAAATAACCTTCCCCCTTGGTGCAACATCATGGTGGATATTTATCCTCAGCAAAGACATGGAAACTGGTCAGGGTTGATGGGAAGACAGATGTGGAGTTAAGTACTGGGCAATCCTGGAATCCTGTTAGAGGCCGCAGAAGATTTGCTTTCCACTATGACTGTACACATGCACCAGCGCTACAATGGGATCGTTTAGATCAAAACGCATGAATACAAAGAAAGCCAGTCAAGGTCCACAACTATTCCCCGGAATCAGTGGAAAGACTTGCATATTGCTATTATTAGACATCCAGTCTGAATAAGCTTGAGCTATTTTCCAAAGAAGAACGAAAAAAAGGATGTTCAACAGTTGTAGGGTCCCACCTCCAAAAGACTAGAAGTTCTAATTTAGGCAAAGGATGCTTTACAAACGTTTCACTCATTAAGGCTGAATTTCTATTGCATGTATCTGAAAAAAGGAATTCCATGTATTATCTTCCATTTTACAAAAATATCTTCTACTTTGTGTTGTCTATCACATACACCCCTACTTATATCCATTGAATTAGTACAAAATGCAAGAATATTTTTTATCTTATAACAGCGGGAATATATACAAGAACATAGTTTATTGTTTGCATGAGTTAGTTACGAGTCTTTTAATGCCTGAAAGGTGAAACTACTCTTTACAACTTGCACAAGCGCACCTCCATGATGAGCAACCCATGGTGTAAACACTAGAAACGCGGTGCTAAACGCGGTTTAATGTAACTCGGTAGATTAATGAAGACATCAGTCAACCTAGGGCGCAAGCCAAAAACTCTATGCGTGATGTCACGGATAGATCTGGTGAAATCCAACACCACCAGCTGGTTTGGAGTTGTGATGGGGTGAAAGCGGGTCCACTCGCATCGCTGCAAGTCGAGGCACATAGTTGAAACCACCGCCTGGAGGAGAAGACGCACGCAAGTCCGTCTCCTGTTGTGTTGGAGACCAAACCAAAGACATTCCCTGTAGCCGTCAGAGCAGCCGTCAGATTCAGCCACAGATCTACTTGTCGCCGTGAAAGCCGCTTCCTTTTTCTCCCCCGGTTTACTTGTGCAACTGTTGTTGCGCGTCTTCACTTTGGACAGAAAAAGTCAGATTATCCTTCTGCGCGCCGCAGAGCGCACCAGAGTTTTTTTTTTTTTTTTTTTGGTTTTTTGTTACTTTTTGAAGAGTGGGAGACATCTCACCTCCGGAGTGCAGTGCGATGCAGAATTTCTGAGGTGGCAGCTCTTCTCCGTCCACTTTAACGCTCCTTTTGACCGTTTCCGAAGGGGTAGCCGATGTGCAGGCATCCCATTGAGTGTGATTCTATTTTCGCCCAGATCTCTGCTTCCTGGACAAATGCATACAAATGCATTTAGGAGCCCAACGGACAAGGAGTGGACACGTTTCCGCGGCTGCGACGTAAGTTTCTAAAGACAGCGTTGCGTATTCCTGTCTGTATGTGCATTTAACACCGGTCCAGGTTTCAGATTACTTTAAGGTCACTGGTCTGTAAAATAGGTGTCACTCTTTCAAAAAGCACTCTTCTTACTTTCTTTGGTTCATTTATTTCTTCTTTAACTTCATTCCCACCACCATCTGGAACGGATAGCTGTACGATTCCTGTAATACTTGCATTTGAACTTTAGACGATTTGGAAAAGCTTAGTCAGATAATGTTATATACTTGACAGCATACGTCCATAATTTGCATAATCTGTGAGAAACTGCAGAGCAGCGTAAAGTTGGAAGAAAAACACAGATGGATGGAGTAGAAAGATGACTGAAGATGCCTTGGGAGGAATTATATATGTAGCATGGGAAATAATCATTTGGATGGTGAGATGTTGAAGGGGTTTAATTTTGGCAGTCCTACACCTACAATTCTTCTTGGAAGTGTGTGTTTTGACTTTAGACATGTTGGTTTTGTTGTCCTGTTACATGCAGCTGCCGGTCTATATCGGAACTGTAGATATTAAACACCAAATTTATTATCATTAGATGTGACTTCAAATTGTCTTGGTAATCTCTTCTAGATATCATCTAAAAAAGAAAGATGAGATCACAAAGGCCTTTGTTTTTCTCTGAGACATCCAAGTTTTTTTTATTTATAATTGAGAGTAAAAATGAGCAACCTGAGCTGACTGAGAGAGAATGTGTGGCTCCAGAAGCCCTCCCTCTGTTGGAAGCATTGCTTCTCCACTACTGGCAACATTTTCAGAATATACAGCCATGCAAGAGTGTCATCAGCTAGGCAAACACTTGCTGATGAGATGTTTGACACACAAGGCAAAATTTATATCCATCCATTCGTTGTCTGCATGGGCTTTTTCATACAGGGTTGCAGGGGTGCTGGTGTCTATCCCCAGCAGTCTACAGTGGAATGGTGGGGTATTTCAGGTGCCTTTTAAAACTATTACTGGCTTTTGAATTAATTTTTTGCATGTTACAAACTTCAATATATATATTCATGGAATTTAATGTGATAGCCCAACACCAATTAGCACATAAGTATGAAGTGAAAGGAAAATTATACAAGAACATAACATTTTTTGCCCAAAAAAACCAAACATCTGAAAAGTGGATTGTCTATTTGTACTCAGCCCACCTTAGACAATACTTTGTTGAACCAACTTTACCACAATACAGCTGCAAGTCTCCAAGAATCTAGAGACTGAAACTTTAAACTCTTCTTTTTTGCAAAAACGCTCAGTTCGGTCGGATTTGGATGGGATTTTCAAATATTGCCACAGTTTCTCTAGGGGATTTAGGTCTAGACTTTTCTAACTACCAAACCTTTCCTCTGTAGTGCACGCTTTATGCTTGTGGTTGGTGTCTTGCTAGAAAATGAACTTCTGCCCCAGGTTCTTTCACAAACTCTAACTGGCTTTCTTCCAAGGTTGTCCTGGATTTCGCAGCATCGATCTTCTCATCATCCTTGACTAACTTCCTTGGTCCTACTAGAGAAAATAATTCCCACAGCATTATCCTTCCCCCCTTGTGTTTCAATGTGGGGATAGTTTGTTCAGGACGATGTGCAATGTTAGTTTTCCACCAAAACTAGTGCTTCGTATGTTGGCCAGATAGTTCAATTTTGATCTAATCTGACCAGATAACATTCTTCAACATATTTGCTATGTCCAATTCAAGGGTTGTGGCAAACCATAAATGGGACTTCTTATGGTTTTTCTTCAAGATTAACTTAGCTTTTATCATGCTGTTATACAGGTCAGATTTGTGGAGTGCACGTGTATCCCAGTAAAATACACAGAAATATGTGACAATGTGACAAAATTTGGAACGATTCAAAGGTTTTGAGAACCTTTACAAGGTACTGTAGCTGAAGAAACAAAGCCACTGAGAACCTTGACCCTCAGTGCACCCAAGTTCTCACAATAAGCCTATCAGGCTGTTTTGGAAGTGTCACCACAGTAGTATAATGACTAAAATTATGTGTATTATATTTAATTGAATGATGAAAGGTCAATCCAGGCTTTTCTGTTTATAAAATTAGATTTTGAGTCAAGAAATACCATTTGGAGGAATTGGAAATTATTGCTGGATTGATAATAAGGTGACATATTAGGTAATACTCAAAAGGTAGTTTTTTTATTAGTACTTATATTGTTACTCATTTAGTGAATAGGAATCCTTTTTTAACTCTGTTTTTTGAGTATATCAGATAGAAACCCAGCAGAGCGTTTTTTCCCCCGTACATTATGAAAGCACCTAATGCTGTATTGTTTAATGCAAATATGAGCAACAAAACCATGTGTGAATTTCAGACCATCTGTGTGAGTTAATCTATTTTAACCCTCCTGACATCTGCAGCTCCCTCTGCAACTGGAAAGAAGGCAAACCAATTAAGATCAGTGGGAGTTTACTCACAGCTTTTTGTCTGCCCACTGTGTTGTGGACTAAGTCAATCTTTGCTAAGGTCTGTGCTGACCTTTTGACTCCAGTTGAGAGAATAATAGGAAAATGTCATGCTGCTTCTATTTGCATTTATTCAGCTTCTTTTGCGACTAGAAAACTTTGCTGCTTCATGCCCTGTGTATCTTGCGGACATTAAAATTCTGGCTGGCTGTCATTTAGAAGAAAGAAAAAAGAAGCTCATTTAGTTCTTTCATAGTAAAGTAATTCAGATCAGGAGACAGGTACTGAAGCTGATATGCAGCCAGCAGGAAAGGGATGCTGGCTGCAGATCAGATCAGATCAGTTACTTCTTCATGTCTTGGAAAGTTTGCAAAACATGGAAAAACAGAAAACCTTATTAGCATGGGGCGTAAATTGACTTACTGTTAAGCTAGCATTATAACAAAAAGAAAATGTCACAGTCAATGTTGTTTAATGCTAAACTGAATATTTTCGTGTGCTCAATTGGTTTTAATAATTAGAATTCATGACTCAATCTCTGTCTTTCTGAGTGGTTTGACTAAAGCGTTTATTGTGTTTATAGTTATAAATGTCTTTAGCCTTGATTGCCATTAATCATTGGACTCTCAAGAATCTTAGCTTTCTAATGAGGTATAATGTGTAAAATGCGTAGAAAGGGTGTCGAAACAAACCTGGCTGATTTGACCCAGAAGTATGTAATGGACATAAAAACGCTGAGGGCTTATATAAAAAGACTGTTTACTGCCACCTCCAGAATCAAAGGTGTCAAGTAACGAAGTACAAATACTTCGTTACCTTACTTAAGTAGAAATTTTGGGTATTTATACTTCAGAATCAGAAAGGGTTTTTATTGCCAAATGTTGGATAGGTTTACAACATTAGGAAATTGCTGCGGTACTTTGTACAAACATACAAGAACAAACAGACAAACACTTAAATAAGAATATAATATGCTAAACAGATTGTTTAGCATATTATTGTTCACTGGAGTAATTATCTATTGGCCTATGTTTTACTTCTACTCTTTATATTTTCATGGAATTATCTGTACTTTCTACTCCTTACAATTATAATAAAAATAGCCTCATTACTCCTGTTTCATTTAGTCTTGTAATTTTATTAAAAAGAAACACAGAAAAGATCCTATCCAAAAAATGTGCCATTTAGATAGAATTTGACTGTGCTTTGATAGTTATTTTAAACATCTACCATTCTGAGACCCTGCTTGTATGCAATCCATCGCATACTGTGCACACAGGGGTCACTTTAACCGAAGATTTTCCATATTTGTCCATTTTTTTAGAAAGGGGAGGGAAAAATCTGAAAGGCCACTCATCATTTTGACAGATTGTAATTCATATGCCTAAACAGTTGGTGCAGACGCGTGGAAATTTTTAACTTTATGTGCAAAGTACAGGTATCTGAATCAATAAATTAATAATAAAAAGATTCCCATGAAGGCATCTGAGCATAATCTCAGACCGGGACACTGTACTCAATATATTGCACTAACCAGGAGGCTTTCGAATGTGACTGTTACCAGTGCTGCTGGTTAAAGTTGCGGTTCAAAGAGCCCGGTGTCGTGCCAACCAGCCATGCAAAGGTAGCGCATGCTATGGCATTTTCTGCTGCTAAAGCGATAGGAAGCTGGGTTCAGTGTATCTTTCTGACCTCTGATCACTTCAATTAGAGAAATGTTCCTTTATTTCAAAACATTGGCTGAAGTGGAGCTTGTAGTTCCAGTCTCTAGTGTGGCAGCTGAGCGCAGATTCAGCCTCCAGTACAGTGGTTCCCAATCATGTAGCAGACCTCTGACTGTGCATGACACAAACCACTTCACGGTCCAGTCCAGCCAGGACGTCAAAGATGGCCGTGGCATAGACACAGGCAAATGCACCATTAAAATACTTATAGGCAACTAGCCATCATTTCTTTCACTCCATAAAACGCATATTAATGCTCAGTAGTCCACATGTGGTTCTTTAATGTATTTACAATGCACTAAAATGCACTAATGTCAATGGACATATTTGCAGCTGAAACAGGTAGCTTAGTGTATCCCAAATGTTCCAATTTTAACATTTTAGTTGTAACATTATAGTCATTATGGCCTTTAGTAAAATTGTTTTTGGGGGAGGTGTGGTAGTGCTGTGGTGCAACTTAAGCGTTAGTCAGCATTTTTTAAATTTACTTTTACTTTTGAATCCAGTAGTTCTTTACTTTTACTTGACTAAAAAACTTGACTTGATACTTCAACTTCTCCAGAAGTCTTTTTAAGCCTAGTATTGATACTACTTGAGTATTGAATGTGAATACTTTTGACACCTCTGCCATGAATAAGCCACACACATATTTTTGAGGTGCTGTAATATGTATTTATACAAATTCAGGAACTCTCACCTTAAAATTGAAGTAAGTAAGAGTAGCAGTTCAGGTTCTTCATTATATTTGACTGGTATCAATTCCTATTACCTGCTTTTAATGTGTTGGGGCTAATTGGGGTAGATCAACAGCTTTCCATGCTTTGTTTCCCATTAACAGATTTATTTGACAGGCAACCTGCCAAATTAGATGCGCAACCAACAGGCTCACAAATTGACCTCCTGACTGAAATCTATGAATAATGCAAAACAATTGCTTTCCTTGTGGGGGTTGTAAACGAACCTTAAGTAGAGAATTAGCCTCTTAGCCTGTTTCTCTTGTGAATGAATCATTGTTAAGAGATCCAAGCTAATTCTGAAATGGGGATAGCCAAGGCCTGTCACTGCTGGAATGATTATCTGCAGAAGGGGAGTTTAAAGTTGTGATTATTTATAGTATTGACATGACATCCACTCCCCACGTATTGGTATTTCCCTCAGTCAACAGAGGTCTGTTTGGGAAGCTTTGTCCTGCTTTCAGCAGCCAGCTCCATTAACTGCAAGGACTGTGTAACATGCCGCATTGTACAGCCAGGAATGGCTTTCTAAGCAAACTAAGAGCAGGAACAAGGATTCTGCATGTATACTTTAGTTTTTTCATATTTTTCTGTTTCTAAAGTGGTATACAAGGAAAAAAATGCTTCTTCATGTCTTACTGAAGGTTATGGAGGATGTCCAACACCTTGCTTGTATAGATGTGCCACTGTACTATTGCTGAAACATTGAACCTAGTTGTTTGATGTAGTTGCTTAGAGCCCACAAAATGGAGCCTGTTTAAGAGATAGTACAAAAAGAATCTGAATCAGTATCATATGACTCCACATAATCTCAAAATAATGGTAAATCTTAAACTTAGCATTTCTTTTCTGTTGCCAACGTTTAATCAGAACCAGTTACATTTGTCCCTTTAAATGTGATCCATTCATTTCAACAGATCAAATCAAACTTTATTTATAAAGCGCTTTTCAACCCACAAAAAAGCTTCTCAAAGTGCTTTACAGATTAAAAATGCCCCACAGACCCCCCCCCACCACCTTTTCCCAAAACCCAAAAGTAAAAAAAACATCACCACAGCTATATCTCCCCATGCACGCACACACATAAAAGCAACAATAGACAAATGCAGAACAGGCTGAGGACAGATGAGCCAGGAAACATCATCATGGGAGCCATCTACATCGGCAGAAGCAGATCAACAGCAACAGCCAAGGCACTAACCCAAGGAGCCCAGAGGAGGGAGGGCTGGTACCCCCACCTCCACCCAAGCACTACCTGGAGAGCACCAAGGCAGCCACAGCCGACCACCACCCCCGAGGCAGAGGGCTCTCACAGAGGAAACACTGGAAGGAAGACTAAAATAAGTTAAAATATTAAAATTAAAACAATTATAAGATATGATCAAATAAAAATGCAAAGCAGATAAACAATAATTGATAAATAGCCAGCTAAAAGCTTAACTAACAAGAATTCAATCAAATAAAACATGCAGAGCAATTAAACAGATTTAATAAATAATAATCAGTTAAAAGCTATGTTAAAAAGGTGAGTCTTGAGCCTGCTCTTAAAAACATGAACGTTCTCTACGGCCCTGTGGTCCTCTGGCAGCCTGTTCCAGAGGTGAGGGCCATAATAATGGAAAGACGCCTCACCATGAGTGTGTGTCCTGACTTTAGGGATGACAAGGAGACGGCTGCCAGAGGAGCGCAGAGACCGCGAAGGTTCATACGGTAAAAGAAATTCCGAAAGATAAGAAGGCCCAAGACCATTAAGACACTTAAAAATTATTAAAAGAATCTTAAAATCGACCCTTAAACATACGGGGAGCCAATGCAGTGATTCTAAGACAGGTGTAATGTGTTCCCGCCTCCTGGTCTTCGTCAGGACACGTGCTGCTGAATTCTGTAAAAGCTGTAAACTTGAGGTAGTCTTTTTGGGAAGACCAGAAAGCAGGGCATTACAGTAATCAATTCTACTTTAGATAAAAGCATGCATCAGTGTCTCTGTATTGGCCCGAGAGAGAAAATGGGGCGGACTCTGGCGATGTTCTTTAGTTGATAAAAACCTATTTTAGTAATATTTTTTTATGTGAGGAATAAAAGTCAGCTCAGAGTCAAAAATCACGCCCAGGTTCTTCACTTGTAAAGAGGCATTAAAAGACAGTGATTGTAGTTTTGGTAAAAGTTTCTCTCTCTGAGCCTCAGGACCGATGACTAAAACTTCAGTTTTGTCCTGGTTGAGTTGGAGAAAGTTTTCTGCCATCCAGGATTTAATGTCTAAAATGCAGTTAAAAAGTGCATCCATTGGCCGTGTGTCATCGGGAGACATGGAGATGTACAACTGTGTATCATCAGCATAACTGTGGAAGTTAGCTCCATGTCTTCTGATGACACTGCCAAGAGGGAGCATATAAAGGTTAAAAAGCACTGGGCCTAAAATTGAACCCTGGGCTACAACACATATGATCTTATGGACCTTAGAGGAGCAGGTATCTAAACTTACCATAACAGTCCTGTCTGTGAGATAGGATGTAAACCATCTATGAACAGCACCAGAGAGGCCGATCTGTTTTAAACGGGTTAAAAAAATAGTGTGGTCTACTTTATCAAAGGCAGCGCTTAGATCCAGTAGAACCAACACTGTCACCTTCTGAGCATCATAATTTAATCTAAAATCATTTAAAATCTTTAAAAGAGCTGTCTCTGTGCTGTGGTTCACCCTAAAACCAGACTGAAATTTCTCTAGGATATTGTGCTCATTAATAAAATCATTAAGTTGAATTAAAACATTTTTTTCTAAAACTTTGCTTAAAAATGGTAAGTTAGATACTGGTTGGAAGTTGTTTAAATCATTAAAATCTAAATTGCTCTTCTTCAGCAGGGGCCTCACCACCGCCCCTTTGAAGGCGGCAGGAAAGACCCCCGTCTGAAGGGAGCAATTTATCATGATTAAAATCTCATCTCTAAATGATCCATAAAATTGCTTAAAAAAGGACGTGGGAATCGGGTCCAAAACACATGTGGTGGGCCTCACTGAGGAGAAAACTTTATCAAAAGTCCCAGCCTCTACCAGGACAAAACTGTCCAGCGTTTCCTCTGGTAAAGACACACACTCAGATTTGTCTAAAACCATGTTACTCTGAGAAGATAAAATATTACATCTGATGGTGTCTACTTTCCCTCTGAAGTGGTCTGCGTACTCCTCACAAAGAGCATTTTAGGGGTTTTTCTGATATTCATTAGTAGTACAGTTAAAAATGTTGTCTATAGTGGAAAACAGAATTTTGGGATTATTTTTATGTTTTGAGATGATGTTTGAAAAGTATGCGTTTCTGGAGTTTCTTACTGCATTGTTACATGATTTGAGACGTTCGATGTACATTTAATGATTTATTGTGATTTTATTTTTTCTCCATTTTCTCTCTGCCACCCTCCAGCTCCTTTTTAATCTCTTAAGGTCTTAATTTCTCCATGGTGTTGTTGGTTTTGAGTGTGTGTTTACAACTTTAAACGGAGCCAGCAGGTCAAGAGCGGATTGAAGCCTTCTGTTAAATATATTGACAATAAAATCACAGGGGGCAGGTAAAACAATTTCCAGAAAACCTGCAGCCACTTCAGGGGTTAGATGGCGCTTCCTGACAGCTCTCACAGAGGTCTCCTTCTTGATAAAACTGGTGATATTAAAAAACACACAGTAGTGGTCAGAGACAGCCAAGTCAACAACAGAGGACACACTGGTGGACAGGCCAGATGTGATGACCAAGTCCAGGGTGTGTCCTTTGTTGTGAGTTGGCTGCGAAACATGTTGACTAAAATCCATATAATTCAAAATATTTAAAAATTCTGTTGATAAAGGATCTAAGATGTTATCTATATGTAGATTAAAATCACCAGCTAAACTTATTCTTTCATGAGAGTTGTGCAAAATTGATAAAAACTCTGAAAATTCTTGAATAAAAAAGTGCACTCTTTTTAGGAGGCCTATAAACTGTGACACAAAATCTGAGGAGTGCTAAAAACAGACATTATATTCAGTATATTCAAAAGTGCTAAAATTATCAAATTAAACAGGTTTGGCAGAAAGCGTTGATGAACTAAGAAAAGCAGTTCCGCCTCCCCTTTTGCTACTCCTCGTAGAATAAGTGAAGTTAAAATTAGGTGGGGAGGCCTCTGTAAGAACATTTAGAAGTGCCATATTAATGGTGATTGGAGATGGAGTGACTGTATGGTTTACTGGAGGTAGGACTTTTGGTAACTGTTTGAGATTATTAGGGTTGCATTTGCTATGTTTTATATATTTTTTCCGCTCTCTGCTGATAATAACAGGTATGAATGATGTAAAACAAGGCCCAAGTCCGACATGTGAGTTACTGTTAAAATCAGAACTGAGTTCATAGGAGCAGGGACCAGCTGCACATCAGGATGTGGCGGAAGGGGCAGAGAGGGCAGGAGCAGCTGGGGCTGTTGTGGTAGACAGGGGGGGGGGTGGCGAGGGCCTGGCAGGCTTACTGCCAGCATGCGGGCACCCTGTCTGTTAAGATGTAGTCCATCTGGTCCAAACAATTGACTCCTGCCCCAGAAAATGTTAAAATTGTCTATAAAACCAATATTGTGCATCACGGTGGCAGAGTAAAGCCAAGTGTTCAAAGATAAAAGCCTGCTAAAACAGATGAATTATTGTAATCATCTATCCCAAATTTAGTTTTTTAAAAACATTTTCTGACTCTCCGTTCCCAACTGTGGAATGTCATACAACCTCTAGGAATGGGGAACAGGTGACAGTACAGCTCCCCATATTTCGACTTTAAGCCAGTATCCATGTTATTCCACTAGATTTCCTGTTGTCTTTTTGCCTCTTTTCCCTGTTCTCATCTGCATTTGATTGTATTTTTCTTCCCCCTCAAGTCCACAGAGCCACGCAGAGCTGAAAAAACAAACAATGCTTTCTGTCTGTGGGTCTTCTTAAACGGGACATTTGAAGCAGTTTTCTGCTTGTCAGTTTGAAAGGGAGATGCCTGTCGAAGGTCACGCTGTTTGCTGCCATCGTGCATAACAATCTCCTGTGATTTACAGAGTAACAAAAAAACGTTGACAATGTTTACTTTAGTCTTGCACAGACACATTTTAAAACTGCAAGACTACTGTCTCTTCATGTCTTATAAACATCCTTCAGACTGTCAGTGTTGGAAAATTATGACTGGTTATTATACCTACTTTAGCCTGTAAAAGCAGCTGTTGCTGCAGACATGATTGATTCAGTTCCAATTTGAAGAATATACTTTAAATGTTCACTGTGGATTCGATTTGATACAGTGTATAGTATTGTTAAAAAGTCTTGAGTCAATCTTAATAGCAAAGGCGTCAAGTAACGAAGTAAAAATACTTCGGTAGTAGTACATACTTCGTTACCTTACTTAAGTAGAAATTTTGGGTATTTATACTTCACTGGAGTAATTATCCATTGGCCTACTTTTTACATTTTCATGCAATTATCTGTATTTTCTACTGCTTACATTTTAAAAATAGCCTCATTACTCCTGTTTTCTTTAGTCTTGTCATTTTATTAAAAACAAACACACAAAAGATCCTATCCAAAAAATGCCATTTTGATAGAATTTGACTGCGGTTTGATAGTAGTTTCAAACATCTACCATTCTGACACCCTGCTTGTATGCAATCCATCGCATACTGTGCACACAGGGGTCACGTTAATTGAATATTTTCCATATTCTTCTGTTTTTTTAGAAAGGGGAGGGAAAAATCTGAAGGCCACTCATCATTTTGACAGATTGTAATTCATATCCCTAAACAGTTGGTGCAGACCCGTGGCCATTTTTAACTTTATGCGCAAAGTACAGGTATCTGAATCAATAAATTAATAATAAAAAGATTCCCATGAAGGCATCTGAGCATAATCTCAGACCGGGACACTGTACTCAATATATTGCTCTAACCAGGAGGCTTTCGAATGTGACTGTTACCAGTGCTGCTGGTTAAAGACGCGGTTCAAAGAGCCCGGTGTCGTGCCAACCAGCCATGCAAAGGTAGCGCATTCTGCTGCTAAAACGATAGGAAGCTGGGTTCAGTGAGTCTTTCTGACCTCTGCTCACTTCAATTAGAGAAATGTTCCCTGATTTCAAAACTTTGGCTGAAGTGGAGCTTGTAGTTCCAGTCTCTAGTGTGGCAGCAGAGCGCAGATTCAGCCTCCAGTACAGTGGTTCCCAATCATGTAGCTGACCTCTGACTGCGCATGACACAAACCACTTTACAGTCCAGCCAGAACGTAGCAGACGTATGTTGCAGAGTTCAAAGATGGCCGTGGCATAGACACAGACAAATGCACCATTAAAATACGTATAGGCAACTAGCCATCATATCTTTCACTCCATAAAACGCCTATTAATGCTCAGCAATCCACATATTTGCAGCTGAAAAAAGGTAGCCTAGTGTATCCCAAATGTTTCAATATTAACATTTTAGTTATAACATTGTAGCCATTATGGCCTTTAGTAAAAGTGTTTTTGGGGGAGGTGTGGTAGTGCAGCTTAAAGAGTAACTAAGCCCCAAAACAACTTTTTTTTGCCTATAAACTGTATAAATGGGTATTTACCTATGCAATCTTTCAGTTTCTGGGGATTTTTTTACATTTTCATGCACCCTGAGCCAGCGGCTCGAATTGATACGGCTAGCGGCCGCTGGGCTCCATGAAGCCTCCCTCTACCTCCGGTGACGGTGGAGGAGATCCGCTGGCTCAGGGTGCCGAGTCAGTGCTGCATGAGGCCGGTGTTCCGACTATCTGTGCTACCCCTCTATCCGTGCAGATCTTCAGAACACCGGCACTGCCATCGCTGCTGAGGCAGAGGGAGACAGGATGGGTCCAGTCTCTGAGTGGTAATGCTAACATAGGCTAACGTTCAAAACAGATGAACGTCGATCAGTTGCCAAACTGCCAACGTCGCTTTGGTCACTGTCCATGTTTCAGTGT
Source organism: Valencia hispanica (assembly GCA_963556495.2). Lineage (NCBI taxonomy): Eukaryota > Metazoa > Chordata > Actinopteri > Cyprinodontiformes > Valenciidae > Valencia > Valencia hispanica. The sequence goes on along the minus strand of OY747705.1, from coordinate 49,856,476 downwards.
CAGATTAGATTAAGCAAGCTGTCATTGTCCCCCGGAACACACCATCACGTTCCCCCCTCCGCTTTTCCTCCACACTTGGCCATACTCTCCGTGCTTCCTAGCACCGCCCACTTTGTAGAATTTTTCAAATGTTGTCTGGGGGCGGGGTTATGATTTTTCATGGGCTTCAGTTACACTTTAAGCTTTAGACTTTTAAAAGCATTTTTTTACTTTTGTTTTTATACTTTAGGTAGTTTTGAATCCAGTACTTTTTTACTTTTACTTGAGTAAAAAACTTGACTTGATACTTCAACTTCTCCAGAAGTCTTTTTAAGCCCTAGTATCTATATTTCTACTTGAGGATTGAATGTGAATACTTTTGACACCTCTGCTTCATTGTTTTACACTTCCTGAAGATCTGTTAAAGTTTTTCCTTTCAGGTTTTTACAAATTATCAGCCCGATATTTGACTACTTTCACTTACTTTGAAGTAAGGATATAGGTCTTGAATTTGTGCCCAGTTGTGTTGACAGTCAGCAAATACATACATACCAGCAGGCTTGCCTATGGGTTTGATTATAAGTAAATCTACTATAGTGGTAAATTTAAGAGATTCACATCTGGATATTTTCAAAAGTGGAGGGATCCTGTATCCTTTCCTATATGAGAACAACATCTACTGAGTGCAGACTGGGGCGTTAGAGTGGTTAGAGCCGTCGCCCCATGTGCAGAGGCTTCAGTCCTCGACACGGCCGTCCCTGGCTCAAGTCCCGTCCCTGGGAACCTTTGCCACATGTCTTCTCCCACCTCTCTCCCCCTTCAAAAGCTCTGTCCACTGTCAATAAAGGCCACTCAGGCCCAAAAAGCCTTTAATAAAATGAGGTTATGATACTGAGTACAGACTCTCCATAAACAACCCAAACAGCATCCTGAATACCCAGGTGAGACAGGGAGAAAGAAGCAGCAACATAGCTACATCAATTCTGCACCCAGGAGATGTCATTCTGATACAGGGAAAGAGTCTCACCCCTCCTTTCCACCGGACGCGTAAGCAGCACGTTACAGGAGCAGCATGTCATACACAGCTGATAGCCACCACTGTAGTCAATAGAACCCTTTCCACCGGAGGCGAAAGCAGCACTAGTCTGCCGCGTCTGAGGAGCGACATGTCGCAGCACTTTTCTAAATATACGCGGCAGTCCTATTTTCTACGCAGTACGCCTCTGAAACACGTAAATTTCTACATTTTGGATAGGGGAGACAGGAAATATACAGCTCGGCACCGGAAATTTTCAAAATAAAAGAAACGTGCTGCTTTGCGGTTGCTTTACTTTAAAAAAAGTCACTACCTGGTGAGAAGTCAGTACCTCGCAGGAGGGTCTCATTTGTGTGTCATCACACAAATGAGCGATTTTGGATATTCCCTGACATAACATAAACTTATTGGCGAATATAAAACGGACATAACATAAAACACCAACCTTTTGGAGCCATGTTGTTGTCTTTTCCTGGTTATTATTGTCATAGACGTTTATATATGTCTATGGTTGTTGTGTTTACTGACGAAACCACGCGTGATTTTGCTAATCTCGCGTGATTTCGTGCTCTTGGTGACAGCTGCTTCCCTGCTGCTATGCGCCTCATACGCACCCGGTGGAAAGGGCCAAGCAGCAGAATACGAAAGTGAAACGTGCTGCTCCTGTAACGTGCCGCTTACGCGTCCGGTGGAAAGGAGGGGTTAGACTTCGGAAAATATCCAGATACTCATCTCCTAATTTTACCTTTTCAATCTTGGTGGAATTCAGGCTTTTTGTGTTTTTGTTGCAAATGACTCAATCTCAGTTTTTTTCTTAAACATTTCTGGCTTAAAGGTAAAGGTAAAGGTAAAGATAAAGAATAAAGTCATAGAATATTCTAGTTTTAATATAACAAATTTGTTTTTAGTCCTGAAAATGAATGTTTTTTTTATGACAAATGGATGACTTTTTTATCCAAGAGTTCTCTTGTAAATATGTGAAATTAATCTTAAAATGTCTTTTTTTGGTGGAAATGTTCTTTTCAGTGGCCATTTTTTTCTACAGCGGCCCAAGTACTCAACAAAGCAAATACTTTCAACACAGTTTTTACAACCATCCAAGATTTATTTAGGATCCTTACATTTTACTTTGAACCTAGAAACAAGATATGGCCCTAAAAGCAAAAATCTACCAGAGTCAAAGTTATTAGTTGCCTTTATTCATTGTGTATCATGTCCTTCTCCATAACAGCCTGCAGCAGTTTGCTTTAGTTTTCCACAAGTCACATCTCTTTAGGAATTCAAGCTCATTCATCTTTTAAAATCTTTGCACATGTTTCTGCATGGCTTCTTCCACCTTTTAACACCTCACAATACTGCCTTACTAACAAATGGGTTCATGCATTATTCAAACAGTACGGATAACTTTACCTGAGGTATTTGGTCTTCAAATTAGTGTCTTCATGTAAACAGTCAAATGTAATTCAGATAAACAAAGACAGAAAGCCTGGTGCATCCCTAAAAGGCATTTTAACGATTAAAAAGCAAATTATTTTTTCCAACTTGAAAACTTGAATCTTAAGGGCGGATAAACACTTGTGCTGCTAAATTCTAGCTGTTTTTTTTCTGTCTATGATGCCCCTTTGGAGTTTTTTTTGAGCTGCGCTTCCATTAGCAGCATTAAGTTTGTAATAAGCAACAGGGCCTTTTTTCAGGAATAGTCCATCTTAAACTGGAAACAATAAAATATGAGACAGAGATGTTCTCTGCATGGCTCTCTGCTGCATATTTGGACATAAAAATGTCAAATTTAAATGCCTACAGAAGAGATGGGTTACTATTTAAGGATCTGCAGCTTGCTTTTTGCTTTCAAGTCTCTTTTCCTCAACCTTTTATTTCTTTTCTATATCAACTATTGATACAGTTATTTACTAGCAGTTTTAGTCATTAATAGTGTAGATCATAACGATGAAGAAAGAGACCTCAGTGATGTTATATTGTGCTTCTTTGAGTTTGATAACTAACTCAGTAGGTCAGGAACTCAAAAACAAGGTCAAAGAGCACAATAATATTAATGCTGTATTATGTTGGAAATAAAAAAGGTGAATGTAATTGTAATACTAACAAATTTAGAGTTACTGAAGGTCAAAGAGCCATAAAATGGAGCTTTAAATGAAAGTGCAATGCATTTTAACCAAATCATTATTTTCAAAATTTCAAGTATTCAGACTTTTGTTTCTCTAGTTTCTTTGACAGGAAAGTTCCAAATTGAGAAAATCAGACCATCTTTTGTTTTTCTAGCTTTAAGTGGGCATCTGATGTAGTCTAAGCAGGATGTTGTACAAGTTTCACCGCCAGCTAAAGCATGAATATATTCACGTCGTCTTCATTAAAAGAGTGCTGCATCCTTGCAAAACATGCAAACAAATCAAGTGAATTTCCCCAGATTTTAATGTGCACAACTTAATTTTGTTTGGAGATAACAGTTCTTATCAGTTTTACTTGACACCCAGCTTTATCTTATTAATAACTGTGCAAGACTTGGTTTCTGTAAGGCAGTGTTTCTCAAACTTTTTTTATCATTCCCCACTTTGGACAAAGGAGCATACACAAGCCCCCCATGCTTTTATCGCCCCAACAGAATGGTGACCACGCCTGATTTTTAAATTTTATTTAAATAGCCGAGTTAGTCTACAAGTTTTTATGGGTATAAATTAGTTGGAAAAAGGGGTTGCGCACTGGTATAAAACCGGCTCAGATATATATGCTGTCAGTAGTTGCTACATGTAGAACTTCAGCTCACAGTTGGAGAAAATAAAAGTTGTAGTTTTATCAAATTTACAAAGCTTTCAAAAGTACAAAATAAAAATTAAAAAAATTAAATAAATAAAGAGCAAGATACTCATCCTTGTATTTCCTCCGCGGTTGACCGTGTGACTTCTCTTACTCTGAAACGTTCCCTAATCTTTTTAGATATTTGTAAATTTTGTAGATGGAATAACTGATAATGCGGCTACTTCAGCTTGTTTTGTTCTGCTGCGATATATTCCAACGTCAAACTCCAAGCCCGATGTTCCAGGTCCCGGTTCTTTTTACAATGATGATCACAATTTCTAATTTTTTTGAGTGTGTTTAATTTTGTGAGAGGGGGGAGCTGGTTGATTTAATTTACATTGCAGTGAAACATTCACAACGACAGAATCTAGGGGGGAAAAGCGATTTAAATCCCATTGATGTCACGCCCCACCTGCAATACCTCTGCGCCCCACTAGTGGGGCTCGCCCCATAGTTTGAGAAACATTGCTGTAAGGCGTGCATTAATAAATTCTGTTTGATCTGTGCTAGCAAACATTCCTGCATCACCTACATGCAGTACAAATAGATACACCTTTTAACAGATTCTGGTTGTTCTTTAAGAACTATAATATAAGACGATATAAGAACAGTGTTGCATCCTATATTTGTAATTGGCATGGTTAGCATTACAAAAACTGCAGTCACTGTGTGCATATCCTAGACATGATAAAATTCTCTGAGATTTTGAAAATGCTTCCAAATGGTCCAAAATCAGGATGTTCCATGACAGACAGTTTCAAAGTTTAAAAGAATAGAATATAGGAACTTTGTTGTAGGACTGGGCGATATGGCCTCAAATCTATATTGCGATATTAACTAAAGCATGTGTGGTAACAATAATTCTTGTAATATATTATTTTCTTTTCTATATATATGTGAAATTTACCATTTTTGAACATTCTCACTCTCAACACATTTCAGCAAAGCAACAAAATCAAAACAAGTTTAAAATGCCATTTAAAAAAACATTCATTGTGCAAAAATAATTTTAAAAATATTAAAAACTTTTTCCAAAAAGGGCAACACAAAAAATTTATTAAATTAAATCACAACATAAATAAAGATGAAGGTATTTTAAATAAATTAAAAGCTAAATGTTATGAAGAACAAAGCTCTCCTGACTACTCATTTATAAATGAAATATCTCACAAACATAAAGCAGCACATTATTGAATTAAAAACCCTTCAAGTTCAGTAGGTTTATTTTCCGTTAAATGGAAAACAACAAATTTTAAACTTGCAATAGCTAGTGTAAAATATGAACACTGAACATCAGTATTTATCCTCCTTGATGACAGCTCGATGACATCAGAAAAATGCGGAGTCTCGGTAGGCCGGTATAGTCAAAATCTCTACCTTTGGCTAAATTTATATCAATTCTACCTTATACCTTTCATATCGCCCACTACTACTTGGTTGTATGCTATTTAGCCTTTCTATCAGTTGCTGAAAGTATTATTATCTTGTGCCAGTTGAATGACAGAGATGTCATTCAACAACTTTGGTTCCCTGACAATTTTTCTATGTATTTCAATATAACAGAAATTAAAAGAAAAGAAGGGTTTAGGAGAATTATTAGGAACTATAAAAGGTTTGTAAAAAAAAAAAAAAAAAAAGAAATAAAGGCAGGTTACCTAAGTTGATACATTACCTACATCAGTGTTCTCCTGAATCTTTATACTACAATCCATCCATTATCTCTACCGTCTAGCCTATGCAAGATTCCTGGGGATCTTCAGCAATCATTGATCGAGAGGCAGGATACACCCTGGACAGATCAGCAGTCCACTGCAGTTTTTATATTACCATCATTGGTTTTTCTGTCCCGTTCCAGGTTGAAATGCTTCTTTCTTCTTTTCAATCACTTTGCTCTTTTCATAGTGTTGCACAGTCGCTTTGTACTTTCGTAGACCAGATTTTCTTCTTGGGGGACCCTTGTCTGCTTCAGTGGAAGACACAGATGTGTAATGCCTTTCAGGTGTTTGAAAGGCTAACCCTTGTGCAACAGTCCTCACAGAAAATCCAGCAATTTTTTTATTTTGACTCTGTAATTGGTGGATTTATGCTTCAAGTGTTGTTGTTTATCATGCTAATCTATCCTATTGACATGTTATTGTTTGCTCTTCTAGGTGGAACTTTCTCCTGCTCCTGTCAGTATGCACAGCAGTACTCTCTGCAGAAGACAACTACTTTGCTCACGGTAAAACCAAGAACACCTCAGACACAGATCTGATTGTGCAGTTAAATATGCGTACTTTGGAGAGTCACATTAAAGGAAATGAAAACCCACCAGGTTATTGTGCTTCAGAAATTGCAACACTATCTCAGAGGTTCTCAGATTTTCGTGACATTCTAAAAGACATCCACAGCAAGGAGTGGGCATTTCGTTTTTACAACAAAATGTTGTGGTATTTGATTTATTCTGAATTTCTCCAAAAAAAATCATAATTGGATTCAGTAATTGTATATGCATTGTAGACAAAGTGAAAAGGTGGATGTAAGCGCAGTCACAACTTCCCAAAGCCATACATTTATGTTCAGTCTCTTCTGCTCCTCTCACCGACTGACTAGAGTGCCCCAAGGGTGCAGAATTTTTCCATCTGGAATTGTGTTGTGAAAACTCCTTGATAAAAGGATGGGAACTGATTCCTTTGGTCTTTTGAGAATTGAATACAGCTTGTTAACAGGAACAGTGAACACAAAGCATTTTTCTTGGGCTGTCTTGCTCAACAGACACACATATTATATAGTAAGGCTGATGCAACTTATCTAACTAACACTTCCCCCATCCCCTCGTCCTGTCTCCTGCATAGTGAAGACTGGTATGACCGTAAACTGCTCAGATATTCGAACCTGTCTCCTGGGTCAGTCCGCTTTGTGCAGATAGATGATGTGCTTGCGTCCGTAATCCACAATCTGCCATCTATCTTTATAGCCCATCGCAGACACGTCATGTTGTTCTCTTTACCTTGAAATTCCTAGCTGCTAACACACACTTAGATGAGCAATACAGGCATTTATGGAGAACTTCCATTACACATTGTCAATTCCCCAAATATCCACTGTAAATCAGATGATCCCACTCCAAGAAAAATCCATCCATCACAATGCAGGGTGGAGGAATGCACATAGAGAGAAGAGGCAACTTGTCTTGAAGGAGACACCTATGAGACAGGTTAATTGGGATCTAGTCTGAAGTTGCCAACAGGCAAAGAATACCCTGGACTTCTCAGTTCCTGATTGGTTGTGAATAATACTTCTTCCCTTTGAACTTTGTGAAAAACATTGTTCTATATCTCTCTTTTGTGCCATCCCCTGTTGCTCTTAGGCTCTGCAGCTGAAACTGAGTAATTTTCCGCCCTCATCAAACACAGAGGACAGATACTCTTTCAAAAGTATTGGCACCCCTTGAAATTGTCCACATTTTTCTTCACATTAGAAGCACCAATTTCAAGCAGCACATAGTTATAAAATAGAAGAAAAATTTGATGATTTTCTAATATTTTTTCACCAATAAAAAAATCCTAAATGTGTTATTTGTGTTTGAATTGAGTGTTCTTTACTCTGGTACCTCAAAATAAAATGCCATGTAACCAACAACCTTCAGAAGTCACTTATTACTAAATCTAGTCTATATCTGTGCAACACAATATGAATGCTACTGTTCTATAAAGTTCTCAGAGGTTTGTTAGAAAACATTATTGCAAAAACAGCATAATGAAGACCAGGGATAAAATCACCCTGAGCACACCATTGCTACAATGAAGCATGATGGTGGCAACATCATGGTATGGAAACTCTTTCCTTCAGGGACAAGGAAGCTACTTAGAGTTGATTGGAGGATTGATTGAGTAGACCATCCTGAAAGAAGACTTTACAACAGGACACCAACACTAAACATACAGACAGAGCTACAAAAGAATGGTGCAGATCAAATAATCTTCATGTATCAGAGTTTCTCTGTCAAAGACTAGACCAAAATCAATTAGGAAGCAGATAAAATTGCATACAATGGTAGTTCAATAAGGTATTTTATTCCTGGAGGGGCTGAATACAAATGCACACCACTCTTTTCAAATGTTTTTTGTTAAGATTTCCAACTTTTCATATTTCACTTTCCTCTTCCCAATGATGCTCTATTTTGTCTTTGGTAATTATATAACTGTGATAGGAATAGTTCATGGTAATGTGAATTAATTGATTAATTACATGTTAGGAAATGCATCTAGGGAATATGTTATGTAAAGATCAGTGTTAAAACAGACGTCAGTGAAGAGCATGTTTGACTAGGAGGCCCTCTAAGCATTATTCCCTTTGGCTCTGTGTGAAGTGTTTTATTAACTTTGGGGGTCTAGACATCAAGACGGCATAAGAGGGAATAAAGAAGATAATATTGTTTTACTTTATGGCAGAAGGTTTTTGGGAATGAGCCGGTGTGGAAGGTTTCGAGCTTTGCCCAGCTCTGAGGCCCTGTATTATGATTCGGGGCAATCTGGTTAATAAATACAAGACAACACCTAAGGAACTGGAGCCTTTCTTCCATGACAATAATATCCTATTGAATAACACTGAAGCTTCTGATTGTAATGTGACAAAATGGAAAACAAAAGTTTTAGGGGTGTGAATAATTTTGCAGGGTACTCTAGCTGAACAGTTCTGAATCATTTGTTCAACTACATGGCTGCAAAGTTGGAAGAAATATTCTGCATTAGTAACACAATGTTTACTGTAATCATAAGCTACTGAGCTGTTTTTTTCTTAAGCTTTTCTAATTCTAATTTAACAAATTACAGTGACTTTTAACATGAACACATGGTAAAAGCCAACAATTTCTATACTTGTAGGTTAACAGATTGCTGTTTTTTGTACAGCTACATTTGAAGACTAACATCCATCTATCCATTATCTATACGGCCTATCCTATGCAGGGTTGCAGAGGGGCTGGTGCGTATCTCCAGCAGTCATCTGGCGAGGGGCAAGGTACACCCCGGAGAGGTCGCCAGTCCATTGCAGGACATTAATAAATGACTTAGTTATATCAGGAATTGCATCTCAAGGGAGGCAGTCACAACTCTGCATAAGAATGGATAAGGTAGCAGACCAAGAAAAACTCCACTTCTGGGAAGGAGACACCCTCATGCCAAACTGAAGTGAGCTAACTAAAGTCACCTTAGCATGTTGTCTTCCAAAATGACTGTTACCCAAAACATACCATGTGGTGAAGAACTTCCTTCAGAGCACCATCGTTTATGCCATTGACTGCCCTGCACAAAGTCCTGACTTGAATCCAACTGTACAATCTGTGGGAACTAAAAACAAGGCTAGAAAGCCATCAAATCATAAGGAGATTGAGAGTTTTCTAAAGAAGTGTGGGTTGGGATTCTTCAGGAGATTTGTTGGTGAAAACTACAAGAAACTACTGTAGGCATTTATCCAGCAAAAAATGATACAAAAGGAATTAAAAGCATCATGGGAATATAAAGCCTCTCCTTAACCGTATTCTTAGTTGTTCACACTGTATTTATTTTTTCCTGTTCCCTTTTTTGTCCCACATACCTCACCAGCACACGACTCCCACGTTAGATCAATTACAAAATATGCTTGTTATGTCTGTTTTTACTCATATTGGTACTTTACACTTAACAATATTGGAATGTATAATGTTTCTAAAGTAATATTTAGTTTAATTTAAATTATGTTACATTGTGCTTCTAGTATATGTGCTTCTAGTATACTCAGTGCCAAAACTGAACAGCAAACCTGTCCTTTTGTAATGTTTTTTTGGGGCTTTTGCCAAGCTGTGCCTCACCTTTAACAGATTTAGCACAAATTCTTCCATTTGAAATAGAAAAAGAATGACCTAGCAGTTTTTAAATTTAACATCTGTTTACAGATTGTTTTAATAAACTTTAAAAGTTGGTTCTTCAAATCCTTGTGCTGCCTCATAAATTCCAAGTTCTTTCCATTCATCTGGACTGCAGCTGCATTCATCCTGTAGAGGAAAAGCACAAGTGGGACCATTTGCATCTGTGGGACACTGAATTAATGACACAATGGTTGATCAGTAGCCATATATGTAATTTAAGACATGCCTTAGTCTTAGATCCTGAATCAACTGTTAGCACTGTATAACAAAATTACGGTTGAAATCTTTAAACGGTTACAGAAGGAACAAAAAGTCACCCAAGTTTGGCATGGACCAGTATTTATTATTCATTTTATTTTAAAAGTACAAATGTTTAAGATGATCTAATTAATTTAGTTAAAACAGAAGCAATAATTATTCCTGCTAGTGCAAACATAAATAAACCTAGAATATACTATGCAGCCGACTTTACCCAGAGCAATGGCTTGTTAAACTTGTCTTACTCAGTAAGGAGCAGAGCGGCAAAAAGGGATAATAATATGCACAACAATTGTCTAAAACCTACATTTAGCTGGTCTTTATTTTATGATTTCAAAACAAAACTGTTATAGACAACGGTATAGGTGTACTAATCACATACTTCTGTAACTTCAGAACGGAATTACCATAATAAGTATGATGCTAGATGGATGCTACTCCTTTTTATTTCAATGTCATCACTGTCCCTGTTTTTTGGGGATATTTCTGGCCAGATGTGAAAGGAAAAAAAAGTTGGTGATTGACCATAATCTGACAGGCAATGGTTTAGTGAGAGAAGAGGAAAGGCATGTAGCAAATGTCTCAAGGTGAGTAACCAAACCCTGGATGGGTGTGTTGAGGTCTGATAGCATCTGTATATGGGGTAACTGCTTTACCACAAAGCCACACATAGTAGCCTTCTTCTGGTTAGATGACTGGAAGTAGGGGGCAAAAGGTGCTGCAGATATACAGTAGGTCTTCTGGAACACAACATGGAAATGTTGGGATTTGGAGTGTTCTAAGGGAATTCTAGAGTTACTCAGATTAAAGGCTCTAAGAACCTAAATTATTGATTTTTTAAATTTGCATTCAGTCTCATGGATAAAATTTGCTTCAAGATATTTATCTGCCAATAAGTTATTAATTTTGAAAAATGTAACAATAATCTTTAATAAATTAAAAAAAATTGAGTCTGATCAAGTAAGTCTTACCAATTTCCTCTCTTTCCAACAGGAGTGGACATTCTCTATCAACTGGGGCTTACAAATCAAAGCAGAACAGACGATGCCTACGTGAGGACAGACTCACCTCATACCACTTACACCAGTGTCTCTCTGCCTTCAAATATCCCAGTTCCTGGATATGGGGTAGTTTTCGACACAAACTCCCTCTATGAGATCCCAGCAAGCAGTCTGTTCCATTCAGAGTTTGGAGTTGAGTTTTCTTTTGTGATTAGCCTAAGCTCCTGGCGAGCCAACAATGCTTTTGTTTTTAGTGTTAAAGATGGCAGAGACAGACTGCGTTTTGGCATTCAGCTGCTGCCACGAAAGGTAGTAGTCTACACTGCAGAGAAATCCTCCAGCTACTTCACCCACAACTGGCAGGATGGACAGCAGCATGCCTTTGCTGTTGGTGTTCGATCACGTTCAGTGTCCTTCTATGAGGACTGTGGTGCAGTGCAGCAGCGAGAGCAGACCTTGGGGAGACCTCAGAGACTGGGAGAATCTGGGAATCTCTTCACTTTGGGTAGGATGAACTCAAAGGCAGTTCAGTTCATTGGTCGAGTCTGCCAGTTAGATATCTATCCTTCAGCTCAAGCTGCTGCACACTATTGCAAGTACCTTAAAAAACAGTGCCGGCTGGCCGACACTTATCGATTGCCGTTGTCGCATTCTGGTTTGGATTTTCAGGCTAGTGACCATCCTTTAAACCCTTCATCAATGTCCCCTGTTGGAGTAACAGCTACACATCAAGTTTCTAATAAAGTTACAACAGCTGACAAACTGCTGCCTAGTAGTCAAGTTGACACACAGTCTTCAACTCTGAGCCCAACGATACAACCCCATCAAAGAGAACAAAGCCACATTTTCACTCTGAAACCATCAACCTTCTCCACCCCATTTTGGCTTGAGCCTAACAGCCCCACACAAGCAACTCTGAGAAGGCAATCATCAGACTTTGCTTACAGCAGAAGGATCACCACTACAAAAAACGAGTTGACCAAAGAGAGTCAACCCAGGACAGCAACAGATCACTCAGAGAACAGTACAGAGGAAGAGAACAGCTATAAAAATCTACATATTTTCGAAGCTTCTCCAGTCCGGCAAAGTCGGGTGAAAGAAGGACTCAGGAACACCTTCAGGGACTCTGGCCACAGGCCTCAACAGACTCATCCAATTCTGGAGTCTCGCTTAAAAACCAATGGTACCACTTTGTACAGGGAAAACCAGGTGGACACTGCAGAACATCATGCTTTGGATGGCAGCTATGAAGACACAGACTATGGAGGATATGATTACGGATATGAGGAGGGAGACATCTTTTATGAGTATGAAGATGGTTTCCGTGGTCCCAAAGGAGAGCCAGGTCCTCCGGTAAGTGATTACATTTGTAATTTATAATTTTTTTAATTTTGTAGAGCTTGGTTTTTTCACTTCATCGACAACAAACTACAATTAAATCTGGATTGGTATAAGGCCATCAAATTCTTATTCTAATATTTCTTTCTTAAATAAACACTGGATAGAATAAATATTTTGATAGTGCAGTAGTTAAAATGTGATGTAAATCAGTAGTTGCTTTTAATTTGTAGTTCTTAGGATTTACCTTTATGGTAGATGAGTGTATTGTCATGTGAAGCAAGCCAATTACCCTTACTCATATTTTTGATTACCAAGTACAATATTGCTCATGAATATACTATAGCTTGGTAAGTAGTTGTAGGATGAACTGCTCAGGCTGAAAATATGTGTTCCTTGTAGAGGACTACCATGCTACTGATTGGATGGTTTAATGAGGTTCTCAAATCAGTTTGACTGTGGTTTAAGTAAAGGTTCCAGCAGAGTTTTCATAGGAGAATCAAGTATCAGCTCCATATTCTCTAATATTGGATTGCCCCTATGGTTTGAGTTTATCAAATCTGTTTTTGACACACCTTAGGATGCATTCACACCTGATAGTCCAGTAGACTTGGCTCAATTGGGGACGAAAATTGCAGCATTGTTGCTTTATTTAGGTAGTGCGGTTTGCATTCACACTGCTCTTTGTCAAACAAATGAACGCTTTTGAACTTTTTGTTTACCTCCTCGCCTGTGCTGTTGCTGATTGAAGAAGCACTGAACACAGGGGAATTTCCTGACATGTAAACAAACATGGAGGGCATCAGATTTGAGCAGTCTTTGGATTGATTACTCTGTTGTCATTGGCAAATGTGCCAGACAAAACTTTGCAGCAATGGGCTCAGCATGAGCACAGAACAAGAGAGTTGTTGTTGCGCTGTTGTTTTGATTTTATTTACCCGGAATGCCCTGCGCTATTGTCCGTGTCCTTCTTTTGGAGCTGTTCCAGTCCGCTTGGTATTCACATATGCAATCGAACCACACCAGGGTTTATTTCAACTGAACTGAGACCTAGGTTTTTAAGCAGTCTGGAGTTTGCTTTTTTTGGTCCGTGTCAGAGTTCGATTGCGCATTCACAGCTCCCCTAATGAACCAAACTTTCGAGGCAAATGAACTAGAGTTCGATTAAAATACACTAAACAGGGCTGGTGTGAATGCACTCTTAGTCTAAGCCATTACAACCGGTCTCAGACTCCACTCCTCAAAGGTCAGTATCCAGCAACTTTTACATATGGACCTTTACTGCATGTCTTCCCCCACTTCTATCCCCCTTCTATGTACTATCAACTTTCAAATAAAGGCCACTGTGGCCACAATACCTTTTTTTTTTATAACGTGAACTATCATACCCTGTGAACTGATATCCCTGTCATTAATAATAAAAGAAAAAAACAGTTAAAATGCAACATGGGTTTTATTTTGAAATATACTGGATGTATCTCGCTGGCTCACATCTCACTTCCAGTCTGGCTCATGTAATTTCTATAAATTAATGGAAATCCACATGAGGCGTCCGGAAAAATTAGACGTCATGTGGAAACTTTCCGGAGCTCTGCATCCGGATCTACACCGCAGCTGGTAAGAATGCTCTGATTGGACCTAATGTTTTTTCGTCTTTGCCAAAGCCATGTGGAGTTCTGACAGCATCCGTTTCGCACTCAGTATGAATCAGGCGTTAATCTTTAACCTGAATTATTACATTAAAGCCATATTTGGCATAACTGTGCAGCCACTGGTAGAAATCTGATTATAATAATAATCTCAGACACACTCTTTGTTCCTTATTTTACAAATGCAAAGCTACAATTGAAACCAGAGGTTTAGATACAACGTATAGAAAAACACACTGTATTTTCTTACTGCTTGAAGTTAAATGAGAGTAAACTGTGCTCGTTTTAGGTCAGTTAGAATCACCCAAATTATTTCTATTTGCTAAAGTCCACAACAATGAGAGAAAGAATATGAAAGACGTACTGTACTTAATAATGTCTTCATGATTCCAGAATTGCGCCGCTCAAGGTGGCAGCATGTTGGAGTAGCTCTGTTACTTTCGTTCAGATTTTTTTTCTTTTTAAAAACTTTTATTCCTCCATTTCTGGTAGAAACATTATTTTTGTGGACAAATGTTCTCTCTTGTTTTGAATGCTGTGCAGCTTGAATGATTTTTGCTTATACTTTTTTTTCTTTTTGGACATTTGTTATGATGCATAACCATGGCAACAAGGTGGTTTACAACTGGGATCAGCTGATTAACATCACAAAAGCTCAAATAATACCTCAACTGCTGAGGACCCTCTTGAGATTAGTGTTCAAAAAAAGGATGCTTCATAAAATGAACATTATGAACAACACTAAGCATCCTCTACATCAGACTGTCATGCAACTACTGAGCGTCTTCAGTCAGAGACTTCTTCAGATCTGCAGAGTGCTATAGGAGATCAGCACTACCCACGGTCATCAGCATCTACAACAAATCTTTGAAGAAACTTGTATAATGAGTTACAACAACATTTAATTTCCCTTTGGGATTAATAAAGTAATTTGGAATTGGAAAATCAGATGTTTACATACATTTCGTTGGTAGGATTCTCTTTGAACTGTATGACTTGGGTCAAATGTTTTGGGTATCCTTCCACAGGGTTCTCACAATAGTTTGCTGAACTTCTGGCCCATTCCTCTTGACAGAACTGGTATTAACATTATAACATTGACTTTGTAGTCCTTAAGTCATGTTGTAACCTCTTTGGCTGTATGCTTAGGGTCATTGTCCATTTGGAAGACCCAGTCGCACCTGAGCTTTAACTTTCTGGCTGATATCTTTAGATGTTGCTTCAATATTTTCATATAGTGTTCTTTTCTTATAATACCATCTATTCTATCAGGGGCACTTGTTCATCCTGCTGCAAAACAGCCCAACAACATAATGCTGCTGCTCCCATGCATCACATTTGGAATGGTATTCCCAGAATTATACATTTTTTGTATTTTTTGGAGTAACGGCGTCCTTCTCGCTGATTGCCTTTCAGGCCATGTCAGTACAGAACACATTTCCTCATGGATAATGACACTGTCTTACCAGCTTTTATGCTAATATCTTCACAAGGTTTTTGACCTTTGTTCTTTGGTTGATTTGCACATTTCGGACCAAAACACAATCGTCTCTGGGACTCAGAACCCGTCTCATTCCTGAGTGGTATAATGGTTGGACATTCCCATCATGTCTATGCTTGTGTATAATTGTTTGAACAGATGAATGCAGCCCCTTCAAGCATCTGGAAATTGTTCCCAAGGATGAACCGGACTCGTGCCACTCCACAATTCTCTTCCAAATATCTTGACTGATTTCTTTTGACTTTCCCATCGTGTCAAACAAGAAAGCAGTGTGTTTGAGGTGTTGTCTTAAAGTACATCCACAGGTGTGCTTCTATTATATTTAAATGGGTCAGTTAACCTATAAGACGTTTCCAAAGCCCTTACATAATTCTCTGGGGTTTCCCTCATTGTTTAAAGAGATAGTAATCATTCTGTATATAACCTTCTGATTTTGAAGACATTAAAAAATACATCTCTGATATTCTTTCCTTCATTCTTGTGGCATTTAGCAAATAGAAATCATTTAGATGACTCTAACTGACCAAAAATGTTTTTCCACCCTAAATAATCTTAACATAATTTTCACAAGATAATGATATCTTCAGAAACAGAGCTTGTTTTCTTAAGATATCCAAAAATATGAGTTCAAAAATAGTATGAGCCAGGACTATCCTCCATATTGTCACAACCAGGTTCATTAGGCCGTGACAAAAGGAGACACAGTTTTTAGTTGCACGTTTGAGTGATTTATTTAAGAAAATATGGAGAAATCAACCCAAATGAACCAAGAAAAAACCAAAATAAGCCAAAGACCAAACTAAGCCAGAAAACAAAATCAGAGAACCCTTGGACTGCCTTCTATGACTGAGCCAGGACAGCCATTTTGTATGAGGAGCAGCAATGCTTTTAAAGGCTGGGAAAACTGGTCCCAAGTGTTCCCAGTCTGCAGCTGACAAACCAAACACACACTACTTGAGAAGAGCAGGGCAGGTGTTAAAACAGGCAGGCAACGACAGTTGTCATCAGAGTTTAGTCATGGTCGCTTTTGCTTTGTATTTGCTTATCAGTGTTTACCCTTTTTTCCACTCTCCAGTCACTTTTCTAGGTGAATCTAATTGATACAATTTTTGGCTTCACAAACAGCCATAATTCCTTTTGACATAGAGTCAGTGGGGTTGTCTCAAAACTACCTTGAAGATTTTTATTTACAAGGGCATGAAAGCATCCCCGCTACAGATTGGTGGGTTTCACATCTCCTTTTCACCACATCCCAAAGGGTCTCTTTTGAGATCTGCTGACTGACCAACCGGTCAACTGAGCACTATCCTGTTGGGAATAACCAACAGGCAGTGGGGCAAAAAGTATTTGGCAGCCACCAGTTGTGCAAGTTGTGTAACTTAAAAAGATGAGAGGTCTGTAATTTTCATCATAGGTACACTTCAACTGTAAAAGACATAATTAAAAAACAAAAAAATCCAGAAAGTCACATCCTATGATTTTCCTTACGCTTTGCTGGCATTTAGCTTTTTATACCATTACGTACCATCCCTACCTCTTTCTTGATTTAGCGACCGTGGCTCAGTTGGGAGGAGTTCGTCCTCTAACTGGTGGGTGGCTGGTTTGAATCCCCACTCCATCGGTCTCAGTTTTTGTGACACTTCACCCGCCTTGCCTGTTGGTGGTGGTCAGAGCGCCTGCTGGCGCCTGTGTAAATAAATTTGTAACAGGACTTTAAGAGTTATTTTTCCATCAGGCAGACTCAATTAGGAGGGGCTCAGACAGTTGCGGGAGGTAAACAGCATATGTATTTGTTGCAACGTATCTTCACATAGTGAGTTAGATCATTCTGTTCATCAAAGCTTAAGCAACGAGTTCTTTCTATTGGTTGATCAATTTTCCTTTAAAAAAAAAAAAAGCTATATTGACCCCAGAGCTTGGATGCTTGTTTTTAAATAGTATCTTGTATGTTTTAGCTACTCTTACAGTGTGGCTTCTGGCATGTTTTGAATGTTGGGTCAGCTGAAGGTCAACAGTTCTCTCTGGGTGGTCAGCTTGAAAGCATGCTGAAGTAGAAGCAGTTCACACTTTTGAATGAACCTACTCCTACAAGTACGCTTATATGCAATTCATCTCTGGCCTCCCTTATTACATTTATTGTTTTAGATGTCAGCCTTGTTTAAAAAAGATAACTTTGACAAAGACTACAGATGACACGTTTTGAAAAGTTTTACCGAAAGCAAATATAGATTTCCTTCTTCCTGTGTCCTTGCTCATAATGTTTATATTGTCCTGACAAACTCTTGCCTCCTGTACATCAGTATTTGAATCCACAAATTTCGTGACTTTTCTTCACAGAGCAGGGCTCCTTCCTCTATTAAAAAATGTCCCACATAGGAAAAAAATATATAATAAAGGCCATGTTCAATTTATCTTTATAATCTTTTTTGGAAGGTTTTAATCTAAGTTTTACTTTTGTTTTTTTGGGGATGGTTTTGGTGTGGCCTGGCTGCTGCTTAACCATGAAATAGTAATTTATTTATGGTTGAATAATATCTGGTCTTGCTTGTTTGACTACTTTTTTTTTTACATGTCCTATCTCGGCACTTCAGACAAGGCAAGTCAACTTTATGTGTGTCGCACATTTTCAGCAATAAGGCATTTTTAATTGCTCTACATGATTAGACGGGAAATGAAATACAATGAAAATGAAAACCAACCAAAAGAAAACCCACAGACCGCCAATCTGTGTAGGGTGCAGTCACAGACAGGGGTGGACTGGCCATCTGGCATACCGGGCATCATCCCGGTGGGCCGTTGACCCAATGTGGGCCGGTCGGCTGTTTTTTTTTTTGGTTGTTTTTTTCCCCTCTCTCTAAATTCTCTCCAATTGGGCCGGCCAATTGGCTACAGAGGGCTAGCAGTGTGTTGCCAGCATCGACACATATTATTTGTCTATGTTTGTCATCAAGGGCTGACAGCCTATGAGAGCCATGACAGTGCTGTCAATCACAACACAAACCAGGATGGGCGGGACCTCGTGACATGGGCGGTGGTGAGTGGTGGGACGGGATGCTACTGCTGAGCTGAAAATGGAGAAGGGTAAGAAACGCTCCAGTGGCGCTGAAAAAGTACGGCTCAAAAAGCTGAAATCTCTGGAGGTGGAAGCTGCTAAATGTTTAAGGTTGGCAGACCTATTTGGTGCCGGGCTCACCAACCCAACAGCAGGTGCTACTGCGCGAGGAGACGCGCAAGTGGAGACATGCATGGTAAGTAACATTAGCGTGGGATTGGCACGGCTACATTTTGAGACATGGCCAAAATAAACTGTAAAACGGTTTTACATTGACTGCGATGTGACCTGAATAACTGAATACTTGTGACAACATATTACCCAGAGTTGAAGGGATGACTGTTGGTAGTTGCGTTTGATTTAGTTAAATATGCCAAATTGTGAGAGCTACTAACGGCAGCGGTCTCTGGTTGCCATAGCAACAGTTAACATTAAGGGGAGACACTACAGGTGAATAGGGAAAAAAGTTAGCTTCAAGATACCTTCATGAAACTTGACAAACTTAATCCTAGTATTAAAACAAAAATCTTTTATATTAGAAGTTTTGATATAAATTTTGTTTAGATATGCAAATTAGGTGTAATCTGGTTAAAGATTTGCTAATTTGCATACATTTGTTAAACGTATCATCTCAAAATTCGTGAGAGACAGATTTAATTTTTCTTTAATTTTCTAATCATATATGTTATATGATTAGAAAAAAACTACAAAAACTTTTTACAGAGGGAAATAGTTTTTTTTTATTTCATTACTTAAAAAAAAAGTGTAAGTAGCTCCAAAAAAACTTATTTTACCCCTGCTTTTTTATGCAAAATAGCAGATAGGCCAATATATATTTTTTAGAACGATGTATTGACAAATCGTTCTGTTTTTTTTTTTTTCAGCTAGCATAGAACAATTGTGGAAAGTTTGGTGTATTTAGGTATAACTGATTTCAAAATTATTAGTTTTGAATGTTGGAAAAAACTCATTTGAGAAAAACGCAATTAAAGATTTGCATTAGATAATTCAATGCAATTTGAAGTACAAATGACCCTCAAATCCCTCGTTTCGTGTTTTTGATTGGTAATTAATTTAAACAGGCAAACCATTTTTGGACATATTTCTCTGTTTACTTTTTTCTTTTTTGGGGGCTTGTTCTCTCACTGCCTCCACTTCGCTTTTTGGCTACTTCTGAGACGTCTCTGATTTGAGTATGTCATGTGTCTTATAATGTTTTATGAATTCATACTTGATTTATGCCACCCCTAGTCATGACGTAACTTCTGTTGTTCTGTTGACACTATAATGAATAAATACTGAGTAATTGATTGCCATAGCTGTCAGTTTTAGTCCTTGAGTTCACAGTTTTGTGCTTTATTTGTTAACTTCTATCAAGAATATGACTCTCATTTGTACTGTAGGCTTGAGAGGAGATGCTGTGAGATTAGTGGACTTTTATGTAGTGTCGGCTGATAATGTAGTGAGCTGGTCTGGACAGAAAATGCCAGGGCTGAATTTTTGTCCCAGTCCACCCCTGGTCACAGATGCGCCTCAAAGCCTTAATAACTTATTTGTGCTGTCAGCTCCTGGATAGCGAGATGCATTGGCTACGGTGTTCAGGTCCGAAATGATGCTCAGATGCTCTTATTGGAATCATTTTCTTGATTAATTCAGTTACCTGAACTCTTTATGTAAGGTTGGAAATGTCCGCACATCTGCACCAAGTGGTCAGGGGTGTAAATTGCAATTGGTCAAATTGTCCAATGGCCTTCAGATTTATCTGTCTCCACTTTAAAAAACTACGGTCAAAATTATAGGCATACCAAATAGAGAAGATGGTTGCTTACATGTGCCAGGGCAGATTCGCTCAACAAATTGTGTAATAGTAACCTGTGTTTGACGTTCGATCATTTGGATTTGTTGTCAGTGAAGTTCACAGCTTTCAATTTTTGCGTTATTTGTGATTTCTGTCTTGGAAGCTAGCCTTTATTTGTTCCAACAGCTTTTTCATCTGTGGGAAGAATGTGACCTTATGGTTTTGGGATATTAATGACCATCTACAGGTGAAGTTCGAAAAATCTGAATATTTTGTAAAAGTTCCTTTATTTCAGTAATTCAATTTGAAAGGTCAAACTAATATACAGTAGCTTGCAAAAGTATTCGTCCCCCTTTAACTTTTCCACATTTTGTCACATTACAGCCACAAACATGAATCAATTTTATTGGAATTCCACGTGAAAGACCAATACAAAGTGGTGTACACGTGAGAAGTGGAACGAAAATCATACATGATTCCAAACATTTTTTTACAAATATATAACTGAAAAGTGGGGTGTGCGTAATTATTCAGCCCCCTTTGGTCTGAGTGCAGTCAGTTGCCTATAGACATTGTCTGATGAGTGCTAATCACAAAATAGAGTGCTCCTGTGTGTAATCTAATGTCAGTACAAATACAGCTGCCCTGTGACGGCCTCAGAGGTTGTCTAAGAGAATGTTGGGAGCAACAACACCATGAAGTCCAAAGAACACACCAGACAGGTCAGGGATAAAGTTATTGAGAAATTTAAAGCAGGCTACGGCTACAAAAACATTTCCCAAGCCTTGAACATCCCACGGAGCACTGTTCAAGTGATCATTCAGAAATGGAAGGAGTATGGCACAACTGTAAACCTACCAAGACAAGGCCGTCCACCTAAACTCACAGGCCGAACAAGGAGAGCGCTGATCAGAAATGCAGCCAAGAGGCCCATGGTGACTCTGGACAAGCTGCAGAGATCTACAGCTCAGGTGGGGGAAACTGTCAATAGGACAACTATTAGTCATGCACTGCACAAAGTTGGCCTTTATGGAAGAGTGGCAAGAAGAAAGCCATTGTTAAAAGAAAACCATAAGAAGTCCCGTTTGCAGTTTGCTACAAGCCATGTGGGGGACACAGCAAACATGTGGAAGAAGGTGCTCTGGTCAGATGAGACCAAAATGGAAAACGCTATGTGTGGCGGAAAACTAGCACTGCACATCACTCTGAACACGCCATCCCCACTGTCAAATATGGTGGTGGCAGCCTCATGCTCTGGGGGTGCTTCTCTTCAGCAGGGACAGGGAAGCTGGTCAGAGTTGATGGGAAGATGGATGGAGCCAAATACAGGGCAATCTTGGAAGAAAACCTCTTGGAGTCTGCAAAAGACTTGAGACTGGGGCGGAGGTTCACCTTCCAGCAGGACAACGACCCTAAACATATAGCCAGGGCAACAATGGAATGGTTTAAAACAAAACATATCCATGTGTTAGAAGGGCCCAGTCAAAGTCCAGATCTAAATCCAATCGAGAATCTGTGGCAAGATCTGAAAACTGCTGCTCACAAACGCTGTCCATCTAATCTGACTGAGCTGGAGCTGTTTTGCAAAGAAGAATGGGCAAGACTTTCAGTCTGTAGATGTGCAAAGCTGGTAGAGACATACCCTAAAAGACTGGCAGCTGTAATTGCAGCAAAAGGTGGTTCTACAAAGTATTGACTCAGGGGGCTGAATAATTACGCACACCCCACTTTTCAGTTATATATTTGTAAAAAATGTTTGGAATCATGTATGATTTTCGTTCCACTTCTCACGTGTACACCACTTTGTGGCCAACTTTGTGCAGTGCATGACTAATAGTTGTCCTATGGTCTTTCACGTGGAACTCCAATAAAATTGATTCATGTTTGTGGCTGTAATGTGGCAAAATGTGGAAAAGTTCAAGGGGGCCGAATACTTCTGCAAGCCACTGTATGAAATGGAGTCATCACATGCAAGGCGAGTTTTTGTCTGTGGCACTGTTAAGGTATTATGGAAGACCAGGATGCTTCAATAGTGGCCTTCAGCTCTTCTGCATTGTTCAGTCTCATGTCTCTCATCTTTCTCTTGGCAATGCTCCGTAGATTCTCTATGGGGTTTAGGTCAGGTGAGTTTGCTGGCCAATCAAGCACAGTAATCCCATGGTCATTGAACCAGGTTCTGGAACTTTTGGCAGTGTGGGCAGGTGTCAAGTCCTGCTGGAAAATGAAGTCAGCATCTCCATAAAGCTTGTCTGGATGAAGGATGAAGTGCTCCAAAATGTCCTGGTAGATGGCTGCGTTGACTAGGGACTTAATAAAACACAGTGGACCAACATAAGCAGATGACATGGCTCCCCAAATCAACACAGACTGTGGAAATTTCACACTGGATTTCAAGGTTCTTGGATTGTGTGCCTCTCCATTCTTCCTCCAGACTCTGGGACCTTGGTTTCCAAATGAGATGCAAAGTGTGCAGTTCTTTTTTTCTTTAGCCCATGTAAGACGCTTCTGACATTGTTTGTTGTTCAGGAGCGGCTTGCCAGAGGAATAGGACATCTGAAACCCATGTCCAGGATCCGTCTGTGTGTGGTGGCTCTTGATGCACTAACTCCAGCCTCAGTCCACTCCTTTTCAGTCCTCTACAGGCTGCGCTCATCACTGCTGCTTGTGCACCTTTTTCTTCCACACCTTTCCCTTTCTCATAACTTTCTATAAATTTGCTTTGATGCAGCACTTTGGGAACATCCAACTTCTTTTGCAATTACCTGCACGATATTCAAAAAGTTTTGAATGTCACCTGCATCTGTATCCATCAGCTAAATTAGTGTTGTCAATGAGAAGCTAGCAACGGCTTAGTCATGATCAACAAAAAAATCTTACTAGACTTTGACAAATTAATTCACGTTTGTAGCTTTCACCACTAGTAAGTTAATAATACATTATATAACATATATAAATCAGCATATACCCTTGTATATGCTCATTATGACTCATTACAAATAAAAATGCATCAAATTACAAAATTAGAAGATTTAATCAGTTTAAAATGAAACATAATCAAACAGTTATCATTTGACTCTACGAGTGCTTCTGTTTCTCTGGCCTGCTCTGATGTGGTGTAGACATGGTGAAGGATTCACTGTTTCCATTTCGCTGTATGTGGGAGTTTAGAGGAACAAACAGCTGTTTCTTTACCGATGTCTCCTTGGTGATCATTCTTCACTTTGACAAATAATCTGAATGCACAAGTTGATCTTCCGTTGCTGGTTCAAAACTTTGCACCTAGAGGGTGGAAATTTAAAAGGTAATATAATAATAATGTAATACAATAATAATATTAAGGGGGGGGGGGGGTTACAACAAAAATAAAATTTATTTTATAATTTTCATAAAATTGTCTCTATTTCTCTCTTTATAGTCCATATACTCTATAGTATATTGAGGATGCATGATGTTAGAACAACTCCTTGCAACATTTTTTGCAAAATATGATATCGCTGTGAATTTTATTATTACAGTTGCAAAAATCTACTTCAGGTCTGGGCTAGGAAAAAAAATAAAATTTAATTGGCAAAAATATTGTTGACATGAACAGTATAAATATTGTTTACATAGTGCTGAGCTGCACAGTGGCGCACTGTTGCCTCGCAGCTAGAAGGTCCTGAGTTGTGTCATAGTGCATGGAGTTTGCATGTTCTCCCTGTGCATGCGTGGGTTCCCTCCGGGTACTCCAGCTTCCTCCCACTGTCCAAAAACATAACTGTTAGGTTAGTTAGTCTCTCTAAACTGGTATGAGTGTGTGTGTGCATGGTTGTTTGTCCTGTGTGTCTCTGTGTTGCTCTGCGATGGACTGGCGACCTGTTCAGGGTGTACCCCGCTTCTCGTCTGATGAATGCTGGAGATAGGCACCAGGACCACCGCAACACCACATAGGATAGATGGTATAAATAATGGATGGATACATAGTGCCTTGTAGAAGTAAGGGTTTTTCAGCTTTTGTCTCACTACATCTACTAGCATCAATGTATTTAACAGGGATTTCTATGGGGTAGATCAACACAAAGTGGTATATGTACAGTAGTTGTGAGATAGAAAAAACAACAACAATGATTGCATTGTTTTCACAGTTGTTTAGGCATAAAAATATGAAAGGTTTGGCTTTCAAATGTGTCCAGTTCCACTTTGCAGAAGCACTTTCAGCTGATGTTACAGTTGTAAGTTGTTGCTACATCTAAAGACTTAATTTTATATCCCATACCTCTAGGCAAAATAACTCAAGCTCCTTCCGATTGAACAGAAAGGAACGGTGAGCATCAGATTTTAGGTTATGCCACAGATTCTCAGTTGGATTTTCTTTTGAGCTTTAATTAGGTTATTTTAACATATTTACATGCTTTCATCTCAACCATTCCATTGAAGCTCTGTCAGTATGTTTGGGTCATTGTCCTACTGGAAGGCAAGATTCTATCCAGTCTCTGATCTTTTGCACATACTAACACCCCACCTGCCCTGTCAACAGATTCTCCCACCTGAGCTTCTGATCTCAGCAGCCTCTCCCTATAAGAATGTTCACTAATCATCTGAGGTTCTCACAGAACAACTCTATTTGTACTGAGATTAAGTTACACATATGCAACACCTATTTACAGACTTCTGAAAGAAATTGGCTGGACTGGATTTCATTTAAGGGGTATCAGAGTAAAGGTGGCTCTATACTATTCAGAGCTAAAATAAAACCATTTACCCTTTTCTTCCCACTTCACAACTGTGGTCAACTTTGTTTTAATCAAAAACAGTCTAAATAAAACACATTGACGTGAGTGGCAGTAAGGTGACAAAAAGTGAAACAGTTGAATAGGTACTAATACTCTTGTAAGGAAGCGGCATATTTAAGTATGTTTTTCTTTGTGGTATGTTTTGTATGGATTTTTTTTTAAATTTGAGACTTTTTGATAAATATAATCACTAATGAAAACGTACTGTAGAACGGCATGTTTGCTAATCTTTTTTTTGGCAGATAAACAATTAATCAGTCATCCATCTTATTTACAGACAGGTACATAGTAATATGTGTTAGAAATTATGATAAAAAGGAACAATATTTGTCCCGTTCTTCAATATGTAATAATTCAATTGATTGTATGTTTACCTTTTTAGAAGTGTCTAAAAAACATGACTTGATGGGCTGCATATCAAAACGATAGCTCCTGCTTTCATTGTCTCATTAGTGGCTACCTTACTTTCTGAAATCCTTGTTTAAGAGTCTATAGTTTAAAAATAAATCCTGTCTTTTTTGAGCTATAGAATTCTTACATAAGTGTGGAACAGGCTCATCATAGAGGAGTCCTGGGCTGAACGACTACATGTTATTGCTTGCCATTAACACACTCTGTCTCATCTTTCTTTTTTTCCGTTCCCTCCCTTTTTCTATTGATCTTTCTTTCCAACATTCTCAATCTTTCCCTATCCTTGTGTCTCCCTGGTTTAGGGTCCTCCTGGTCCCCCTGGTTTACCTGGTCCTCCTGGAAAGAGAGGTTCAAGGGTGAGTCATTCATGCATATATGATGGCAAACTGCCAATGATGTGTAGAGTAGATGTAATGTGAAGCTTACTGACATACAGATATGTAGATTTTTTTTCCATCATTGTGCAATCGAAATATTTCCAAGGTTTATTCTATATTTCTGTCTGTTCCTGTATGCAGTTCATATGAACACAAAAGTAACAAATAAAACAAAACTTATGCGTTGGATTAAATATGTTGCAATTTAAATGTTTTACTGTGAACAGAATTGTTGCATGTCTTGTTTGCTGAGAATAATGTTGCTGACTTTATCTGACCTGAGGATTGCATGCTGATTTAGTGCAGACTTTCTGGTATTTTGAATTGCAGCAGTCTGCTGAGCTGAGCTGGTGCTGACGAATCAGATCAGTTAGAGCAGATGTGTTGTTCTTGTGTAAGGAGGAGCTGTTTCTCCCAGCTGCTTATTTTACATGAAGAAATGTAAACACGTGGATGCAAATAACAATCTACCAGGTCCAAACCCTACAATCCAAAAGCGTGTAACAATATATTTCAAAAGTTTAACATGCTATTTGTAAAACTAGCCTGCTCGAAATAACAGCACTTTTTTCTTTTGGAAAGAGCTGCCGACAGATCCTTCTGTTGTTAATGCGACTGTACTTTGGAAAGAAGCTTTGTAAGCGCACATTAGGATGAGGTAATTCACATAATTCAGGAGGACATTGAACTTGTTGGCTTGTTCTGATCATCAACATCAAAACGACCATACTGTACCAGCTGCAACCAGCAGCTGCATATAAGCTAGCGACATCTTCACTCTGATCTTTAGACTACTCTTTAAGCAACTGCCAAGGCTGTCATGATGCAACGCTGCAATAATGCTCTGAGCCCCTAGGGACTCATTGAAACCAAAAACAGCACAGTTTGTTGAATGGACAGGTTATGTGGAACAGTATATGTCTATTAATAAGATCACTTTGGATTCTTGCTCATCCTCAAATAGCAGCTTCTTTGTGGGTAATTTATCTGAAGGAATTTACTGTACGTCTCTACCATGCATACTTGAAGGACAACAATTTTCTAGTGCTGTTTAAAAAGCATAAAAAACTTGCTTGAAGGAAAAAAGGCAGGTAGACAGGCAGCCAGAGAGCCTACCCTAGGATCCAAAGGCTAATTTATAAAGTTGTGCCTGAGTGTGGCTTGAGATCATGTTGTAGTTTAAACATCTTGTAGTTAAAAAGTATGTGGCTGCTGACTCTCTGATGTCTGATTGTTAAAATGATCCCACTTTGAGCCTATGAATCACAGCGTACCACTTGATGTGGGCCTTTGCGATAGGGAGCAGATTACTTATAGTTTACTCTTAATTGACTAATCAAAATGGGATAATATTTGTTATTGTCCAAATTTGACTAGATTGGTCTACATAATTATTTCAATTCTTTTTCTAGTTTGTTAAAATGAAACTATAATCTTTGTGTTTTGGGACTGAGACATGCATTTGCACTTAGACGGGCACAGATCAGATTTTTGTGATGAATTTCTTATCTTCTTTCAGAGTGTTGGAAGATATAAAAATATCAATAAATTAACTGTTATTTTGAAAAGAAGATTTTAGCATGCCAAAGTAGCATGGTTGGTGGAGCGAGCATATCTAAAATCGTAGTCGGCGTCTGCATTCCCTCAAAAGTGTAGACCCTTCCATTAGCTTTGAGATTTTCAAATCCAGTATCTTTCATAACAGATAGAGGTTGAAAGCACAAATGATGAAACAGAGCAACTTTGCTGTACTCTGTACAGCCCTCCTGGTATCTGTTTTATGTCTTACTCTTTCACAGCCTGAATGAATCACAGACATGTCTCAAAAGTTCATGGAGAATTATATTTCCTTTAACATAGTCTCCTAGATCATTGTACATTCCAAAAAAAACTTACATTGGCACATATTGTTTCCCTCCCTGATACCTAAAAGACTAACATTGAGTCTTCCTTACTCAGTAAAAACATCCACACTGAAGTTGGTCATGCTTATGTGGGTTGCACTCACTGATTTGAAGTTTTTGACCAGTTGGTCTGTCTACAGATCCACATCCTTGAATGAAATTACAAATATTTTATTCTCTCACGGCATTAACACAAGAAATTAAAAGAAGAGTGTCTCACATCAGCTGGCTGCTTATGTTAAGTATTTTTACTGGTGTTGAAATATTTTAATACAAACATTAGGGGTGTAACGGTACATGTATTCATATTTGAATTTTTCACTACAACCCTGTAGGTTCAGTACGCAAGTGTACTGAACGAATACAGCTGTTTTCTACCTGAACACATGCAGAATGTTTATATGCGGAACTCAGAGGGCAGCACATTGTTCCGCAGCGCAACTTTTAAGGTCTCAATTTTTTTTCAATAAATTTGCTGTGGTCTCCAGTATGAATGAATGCCTTGTGAGCCGTTTTATGTGGAATAAATGCTCTGGTGTTCCTCTTTTAGGAGGTCGCAGTTTGTCGTAACAGTGTGTAGGAGGAAACAACAGGATTACAAATCTAATTCATTGTTATTCACAATATGCAAATGTCTCGCCTCTGATTGGCTAACGGCAATGCAACTCTTATGCTGCCTTCAAACAAATAATTAATTTAACTTTTGGATAAAACGTCAGCAGAAACCCCGTTGATGAGAAGGGATTTGCCCAACAGCTGCCCATGCTGCATTCAAGTACAGATGGGAGACTACAGTTGTGGCCAAAAGTTTTGAGAATGAAACAAATATTAGTTTTCACAAAGTTTGCTGCAAAACTACTTTTAGATCTTTGTTTCAGTTTTTTCTGTGATTTACTGAAATATAATTACAACCACTTTATAAGTTTCAAAGGCTTTTATTGACAATTACATGACATTTATGCAAAGAGTCAGTATTTGCAGTGTTGGCCCTTCTTTTTCAGGACCTCTGCAATTCGACTGGGCATGCTCTCAATCAACTTCTGGGCCAAATCCTGACTGATAGCAACCCATTCTTTCATAATCACTTCTTGAAGTTTGTCAGAATTAGTGGGTTTTTGTTTGTCCACCCGCCTCTTGAGGACTGACCACAAGTTCTCAATGGGCTTAAGATCTGGGAAGTTTCCAGGCCATGGACCCAAAATTTCAACGTTTTGGTCCCCGAGCCACTTAGTTATCACTTTTGCCTTATGGCACGCTGCTCCATCGTGCTGGAAAATGCATTGTTCTTCACCAAACTGTTGTTGGATTGTTGGAAGAAGTTGCTGTTGGAGGGTGTTTTGGTACCATTCTTTATTCATGACTGTGTTTTTGGGCAAAATTGTAAGTGAGCCCACACCCTTGGATGAGAAGCAACCCCACACATGAATGGTCTCAGGATGCTTTACTGTTGGCATGACACAGGACTGATGGTAGCGCTCACCTTTTCTTCTCCGGACAAGCCTTTTTCCAGATGCCCCAAACAATCGGAAAGAGGCTTCATCGGAGAATATGACTTTGCCCCAGTCCTCAGCAGTCCATACTTTCTGCAGAAGATCAATCTGCCCCTGATGTTTTTTTTGGAGAGAAGTGGCTTCTTTGCTGCCCTTCTTGACACCAGGCCATCTTCCAAAAGTCTTCGCCTCACTGTGCGTGCAGATGCGCTCACACCTGCCTGCTGCCATTCCTGAGCAAGCTCTGAACTGGTGGCACTCCGATCCCACAGCTGAATCCTCTTTAGGAGATGATCCTGGCGCTTGCTGGACTTTCTTGGACGCCCTGAAGCCTTCTTAACAATAATTTAACCTCTTTCCTTGAAGTTCTTGATAATCCTTTAAATTGTTGATTTAGGTGCAATTTTAGTAGCCACAATATCCTTGCCTGTGAAGCCATTTTTATGCAACGCAATGATGGCTGCACGCGTTTCTTTGCAGGTCACCATGGTTAACAATGGAAGAACAATGATTTCAAGCATCACCCTCCTTTTAAAATGTCACGTCTGCCATTCTAACCCAAAGAAGGACTATGCAATTCATCTGATCACTGTTCATAACATTCTGGAGTATATGCAATTTCCAATATTTATGTAATTCTCAAAACTTTTGGCCACGACTGTAGGCTGTCAAAATATCCAAACAACTCCAAAGTGATGTATGCATGTTTTATTCTCAAATCTGGTCAAAGTAATAACATTTCTAAACATTAACAATGACTGTTTCCAAGTGGTTATATTATTTTCTACTCTGGCTATGTCTGCTTGTTCTATTTTATTTATATTTTTTAAAAATCCAGTCAAATCTCCAGTCAGTTCTATACTTTGAGCTTTTTTAAGTTATAGAACGTAATAAAATCAGATTAATTTCAGGAATCAAAAGGAAGGCATTCAGGAACAAATGTTCAAGAGCTTTAATGCTGATAAAAGTATAAAAAAAGTTATATGCTGATTTGTATTTATTTTTCTTGATTAAAGTGTACCAAAAATGTACCGCACTGTGATTTCAAACTCTCAAATAAGTACCAAACCATGATTTTTGTGTACCATTACACCCCTAATAAATATTGTTACAGTTCTAAAAAACCTTTTCAATCATATGTATTTTTGGAGGTCTATTTTGATTTTTATACATAGAATTATGCTAAAAAAATATTGAATAAACACTTGCGAAATTAAATTACAGTTTTAGAGTGGCTTTTCCACATAATTTTCTGCTCTTCCAAGAGCAATGCAAGTACAACCAGCTGATAAAACTATAACTAGCTGGGTAATCAATCAGGCTATCTGCTCTGGTAAGAAGTTCTCATTCAGCTGCTTAACAGAAATGCTCCTCATTTTATCGGCTGTTTTTAAAAAAGAGTGATGGTGCATCTTACGTTGTCACACTGCTGTTGTCTGTATTTTTTGGAACCAAAGTTGTTTCTGAACAACCTACTTTCTCCTTTTTATAAGCAAGTGAAAAGTGTTGTAGCTGTCTTTCTTTAACTTTCTATATGCTGACTAGTAGTGCCCAGAGGGAGAGACAGCTCTGTGTTACTTTAGTCACTCGTCTGAAACATCTAATTAAAAAGCCTTTAACATGAAAGAACAGCATCACAGAAAATATTTGGGATTTTAAAACCTTACCTCTTTAAATCCTTGGAATAATTTAACTGAAAACCAGACCAGTTCTATTTGTGATCATTTTCTGTACTGATCCAATGAAAAAGCTTCTTACAAGAACAATGCTAACACATTATCTTACTCATATTGATTTCCTCTATGTGATGAAAATAACTGATTAATACGTTGTATTATCTTCTTTCTACTTTGGTCTAGGGTCCAACTGGTCCACATGGAAAATCTGGACAACATGGACCACCTGGACCTAAGGTGAGAACTGCTCTCCAGTAGGAGAGAGCTAGAGGCCACTCACTGCCTCTGCATGAAAGTTGCAATTTTTTACAAGCTTTAAAGGTCCCGTGGAAGTGTTTCAATTCTAATTGAATAACTGCTTTACTTAACATGTGCAAACATAAATAAGTCTCAAATCTGCTACAGACTGTTCTGTCCCTTCTACAAGAAGGGGCAGAGGAAAGCTGCATTTCTTCTACAAGTCTATTGTGGAGAGTATAATCTATTTAGCCATTATCTGTTGGGGTAGCAGCATCAGAGCCAGGGACTTAAAAAGGCTAAACAACCTGATGATGAAGGCTGGTTCCATTCTGGAACAACTGTGGAACCACAGGAGACGATGATGCAAAGAAGGATTCTTTACAAAATCAAAAGAATTATGAGCATCCATTTCACAATACTATCCTACAACAACAGAGTGTCTTCAATCGGAGGCTTCTTCAGTTTCACTGCAACACAGACCTCTACAGGAAATCCTTCCTACATACAGCCATCATGATCCACAACAACGCCTTAAAGAATTAAGTATGAGCTACAACAACACTTAATTTCTCTCTGGGATCGATAAAGTATATATAGTAAAGTATATAGTAAAGTAAATATATACCTCTTAAATGTACATGCATAAAAATAAAGGCTGAGTAAACTTGTTTTTTTTTACTGTAAATCATGTAAATAACTAGGAGAAATATAAAGGAAAATACTTTTTATTAAATTGAGAAACTGACAGCCCAGGAAACCTTTGTGATCTCCCAAGAACACAAGCGTGTCAAAGCAAGACTGAAAAGCAGAGAAACTTGCTGTGTTAAAAAAGTAGAGTAAACAAGATGTTTACATACACTATAAAAAAACATAAGCTTTGATATAAGTCAGTTTGATTACCATCAATATTAAGCTAAAAGCCAGAACAATTAGAAAGATATTTTTTTTTACATATTTTACTACTTTCTATGGAGTCATAAGTTTACAGGCATTTATTTATTTGGTAGGATTTCTTGTATAAATTATGTCAAACACTTTAGGGGAACCGTCCTACAAAACTGTTCCCTGGTGCAGGCTCACCCTAAACACCTCGATTGGCTCCATCGGGTCTGCACCCGGGAGATGACATTCTGATACAGGCAAAGAGCCTGAATCTGCCGTTTACGCTTTGGAAATTAGGCACATTTACTAAATCAGTTTTAGAGGACTTCTGTAAATTTCTGTCACAAATTTCTGACGTTATAATCTTAGAAAATATCTGAGTTTTTTTCTTACAAATATACAATGTCGGATAATTTCTTTAATATTGTAAATGTATGGCGGTAATCATGGAAAATTATTTTTTTTGCAAATGTACATTTTTCAACATAATTTTTTTTTAAAACAATTATTGTTAAAAGGTGAAATTAATTTAGAAATGTCTCAGTTTTTTGGTGGAAATGTAATTCACCATTGCATCATTATTAATTCCTCTTTTATCTACAATTGCCCTAATATGCCGCTGTAGGTTGTCTTGCTGTATTCCTTAGGTTTTTATTTATTTGTGGACCTCTACAGAAAACGTCCCTCTTGTGTTGCTTAGGATGTTCATAGCAGAACCCTTGTCCTCAGCACCCACTGTCTTATACTTTTTAGGTGTTTTCCTGCTGCGACACACCAGATTTAAAATAATAGGTGAATATCAGTCTTCTGCAGCACTTGATGGCATGATGAGGAGGTAATGCAATCATTTGAATTAGGTGTACTGGAGCAGACCCATCTAAAATGTGAAGGAGAGTGGTCCCCCAGGACCTGGGTTAAGAACCACTGGTTTATATTATTAGACCACATTATAGTGATGTCAGAGGGTCATTGAACTGTCCAATAAATCCTTCAGTCTTAGAAAAATGTAGACACAGTTTTTATTGCGGTGCAAATGACTTAAATTATGGTGTCTGACGAGATCAACATGCTGCTCTCTGAGGAGAAGAGATTGTGTGCAAGTGGAATTAATCCAAACAGCCAGATGCTGCCAGCAGTCTGAATAATGAGGCAATGTGTTGTCATAGAGTGACAGGAAAGGACAAAAACTTTGTTGATTGAATAGATTAAAAACCTTCTAGATAAGAGTATTGTTATCCATGTTTTTGTCACTGTGTATAACGTGGGTTTTTCTGCTCTTAAGCCACACAACTGATAAAATAAACAGGAAAAAAAAGAAGCAGGAAACATCTCTGGTTAGCTTTCTTCCAACGTGGCACCAGAGATGTTGCTACAACTAACCGAGGATGTGGGTAGCCCCAAACAGATGTCTGTGGTAACAGTGTTCCTAAACGGCTGCCACAGAAATGCTGCAACATGCAATCAGTGGTAAATGAAGCAAGCCATGCTGCAGGCAGAGAATTAAAAGATAAGTGGGTGTTCTCTAACATCCTTACTGTTAAATGGATATATCATTTTTTATTTTTTGCAGCAACATATACTTGAAAGCAGGAACTATTCTATGTTTTAGACCCTATTAAATTAAACCTCATGCTAGATGGATGCGTTATAAGTCTTCTCCGAAATTTCTGATTCACTTGGCCTATTTGGCTCGGCTTCACTCTGCTATTGTGCAATACTTTCCCACCTGCTGACTAGCTGTTCCTGCCAGCTGTACACCCACATTTATGTGGACAAATAAAATGTTTGTCTTATATCTTAGAGACCAGTTGATGAGTCAGTCTGATTCCGTGGAACTCATACAGGAAAGGGAATAAGAGACTCCGTGACTTGGTTAGAGGAATTCCCACTCACTGAAATGTGTTGTGAACACGAGCAGATGAGTTAGCTGACTGCGTGAGATGTTCGAACAGTCCACTTTAAACTTACAAGAGCCTATCAGTGGGCTTCATGCACTGTTGACTGTTGTTCAAACAAGACAGAACTTAGGTTTTTGGGTTGTATGCTTCACTTGGAGTATGTCAAAACTGCGGTAAAATGATGCTCAGAATCTGGTTGATGTTAATCTTGTGCAAAATTTGAGCCCTAGAGGGCAATATGTTTAGAAGGTAAGGGGCCTAATTAATGTGTGGAGTAAATATGCACAGGTATTGTAGAGAAGGTATTAAACATGACCTGAACAAGGTTCTTTTGATCCTGAAGATTTCTGAATTTCAATTAAAAACCCCAGTAGATAGTAGTACAGGTCTTTGTGACTGGTTAAATGGTTTTTTTAATACAAATTTACATCAGTTTGAGTTTTTAAAACAATTCGTGACATCTGACTGCAGAAGAGATTTATTGATGTTGTATTAAAATCTAAATGTGAAGGTCAAAAATGCTCCTCTGGTCTTTTGACTTTTTTTTTCCCCCACTGTCGCTCAGAACTTGCTGACTTTGTGACCTTGTTTCTATGGCAGGGTTCAAAAGGAGACCCGGGGCTCTCTCCAGGCCAAGCTTCATCAGGGGAAAAGGTAAAGAAATCTATGATGAATATGAAGGGTAGATACATTTGTCTGCACAAAAACGAAACAAAGCATACAAAATAAATCAGCAGTAACTTCACCAGAGAAAGTTCAGTGTTTTGGAATGGCCCAGCAAGAGCCTATAGCTGAACCTGATTGAAAATCTTGCGGGGTTGATTTAAAGAGAGACAAATTCAGAAGAAAAAAAAAATTTAAGAACATTGGGAATTTTTACTAGTGAAGATGTTCCATGTTCATAAACTGTTAAATAGTTTTAGCTGAAAGGTATGCATACTAATGCAGCAACATTATTTTATTTTCCACCACAAAAGGATTCCAGCTTTTGCACCTGACGATCACCCCACCTAGTTCCCTGCGTTTGGCCACTGGCCATCCCACATAACTGACCCCTTTGGCCCCTCCCACATGTGGTCAGCCCATAGAAAGGGGAACCCATGTTTTCTTTTCAGGCTGTGCCTGGCTCAGCCACATGGCTAAAAGACCAGGCGGTTCTCAGTGTGCCCTACCACTAGGCCTGGCTCCAGAGGGGGGCCTGGTGACCCACGTTCGGGTGAGGAAACACTGTTTAGGCTGCACTTTGTTTCCTCACCTAGAACCTGTTTGCCATGGGTGACTCTACTAGGGGCATAAAGCCCCTGACAGCTAACCTCCTAGGTTCATTCGTTCACTCAAACCCCTCCACCACGATAAGGTGACTGGGAGAGGGAAGTCTGGGGCTTTCCTGCCCCTTCAACCCCACCCCGGATAAATAGACGGATGGACGCGTGGATGTATGGATGGGTTTGAACATTGGTGTTTATTGATATCCACTTTAACTAATCCATTATCACAACCAAAACAGGCTTAACATTACCATACAGTTTCAAGCTCCTTGAAGAACAAAAAGCTTTTAACATCCCAACACAGTCAGCCACTTAAAAAAAGCAACCGATGTTAGTTTATAACACATTGTTTAATTTTAAGTATTTGCTTAGCTTGATGTTTTACAACCTATTCAGTTTATTTTTGTTTTTGTTTTCTAATTTTTATAGGAACTTCTTATTCCCTCATTTATCCATCTTTGAGTCACTCTGCTAACACCGATCTGTCTGGCGTCACCCGCAGCTGTTCTCTCTTATTCTGTCTCTCCATCCTTTTCTCATTTTCCTCCAAAGACCATCAAAGTAATGATTTTCCTGAGCAGCGTGGCTTCAATATCTTGAACTAATTACATTTGTCCTTTTTCCATCAAGTTCAATGCTTTTTGTACTCAAAGGAAGAAAAAAAACCATCTGAAGTTATTTTGCCATGGAGTATTTTCTGGATAACACATTAATGTTGAATTAGAGTTACAGACAAAGTTTTAGTGTAGTATTTACGAGATATTGTTGCAATGTCATATTAATGAGTCATTTTAGCAGTTTTTCAGGGATTCCCCAACCATGAAACGATCAATGCGGCTTAAAATACTTACACAGTACATAGTCTGCATCACACAGTATGCAACGTATCAAGCATGCTGCAAATTGCCTATTTTTGTACTGAAGGGGACAGGATTGTTTTAATCAAAGCATGCTGTTTGGGAAATGAAACCCTCTGCACTCAGCTCGGGGTTCCCATCAACCACTGTGCACATCGCTAGGCAACAGTTTGAGACAAATGTACCACTCAAGCTGCTGCTGCTTAAAAGTGCTCGCTATGCTGTTCTCTCATTTTAGACTGGGCTTTTCAACCAGTTTGACTATTAGGAACCAGCTAACATTTTTCCTTCTTTGTATTTACATTATCTGTTTAGCTTCATGGTTGGACTCTTTGGTCTTTTTGATTTTTTTTTTCAAAGCAGCCAAATAATTCCCACTTTGTTACTTTAATCAGGAGTAGCTACAGCAAGTATTAAATTAATACAACAGATGGAGGAATACTAGCTATACTAACATGTGCTATTTTGTTCATAGTAATCGTTTACTTAACAAATAATAATACAGTTTACTTTTTTAAGTAGTCTGTGACTAAACAATAATTTTCTTTTGTACTTTGGGAGTAATACTTGCGCTTTCTTCTGCTCTTTTGCCTCTAAGTTAAAATGGTAACTGAATTTTTATGCGCTCTTATTGTATTTATTGACTTTGTGCTACTTGTCTGTGTTTGTGTCAATAGGGTGACAGAGGTCCACCTGGTTCACCTGGGCCGAAAGGATTTCCAGGACCATTGGTAAGAACAAACGTGTCTGGTTCTCAGGTTGTGTATAATGCTTCAGCTAATATCAATGCAACTGCAACAAAAAAATAGCCCTTAAATCTATGAGAAACTTTGTGCTTAAATTTGATCTTTAGTTAGAATTTTAAATATTTTTAAAGGAGTATATTGCTATGTTCTAATGAAAAGATAACCTTACTTTAGTCTTACTTCTTCCAAAAGTGTTCATATCTCTTAAACTTTGTCTCATTACAAACAAAAACTAGTGTGTTTTATTGGGATGTGTCAGGGCAATAAAATGTGCATTTTGTGAAGTGAAAGAGAACAGATGCATGGTTTTCAAATGTTTAACAAATGAAATTTGAAAATGTGTGGGTTGCTTGTGTTTATAGCCGCCTTTACTCTGATACCTCTGAACATCAGAATCAGCTTTGTTCACCAAGTTTGTGGGAGCAAAATGGTGAATGATAAATCTTGTAAGTATGTATATACAGTGTTTTTACAAAACGGGTCGACAAGGTTGACTTAGTGCAAAGCGAACCGACAGCGTCGTTAAGACCAAGAAGCACACCAGACATGCAGAGGAGACATTTGTGGAGAAATTCAAAACAAGATCAACAGGCTTTGAACATCTCATGGAACAGTGTTAATGGCACAACTGCAAAGCTATCAATACATAGACTATTAATTAGGGATGTTCTCCACAAATCTGATCGTTATAAAAGAGAGTATGAAAGAAATGTATTGTTTGTTCGCCAAAAGCTGTGTAGGAGACAAAGCAATCACGTGGAAGAAGGTGATCTGGTCGGATGATATCAGAATGAAACTTTTTGACCTACACAAAAAACACATTGGTTCAAGAAAACTAACATTGCACATCACCCTGAACACACCATTCCTATCGAGGGACATTGTGGTGGCAGCATCGTGCTGCGGAAATCTTTTTCTTCAGCAGGACCAGGGAAGCTGGTTAGAGTGGATGAGAAGATGGAAGGAGCTAAATGGAAATTAACACAGAAAGAAAACCTGTTGGAGGCTGCAAACGAGTTTAGATAAGCGTTGAGTTTCATTGTCCAACACGATAACCCAACTAAACATACAACCAGAGTTAGGATGGAATGGTTCAGATCACAGCATACAGTATATATGTGTTAGAAAGGTCTAGTCAAAGTTCAGATATATATATTCTTTTGAGAAGTTGTTGTACCATGACAGAATTTGGGGATTTGAAGATGTAGAACTACTTTTGCAAGGCAAAGTTTAAAGAGAAATTGTGCTATAGGCTCTTATGCAGCAGGAGCATAATAAGGCAAGAAAGTAAAAAATGCAGAATTAATCTATGTTTTGTGTTTTTTGATATAAATATATTTCAATAGTGTAGTGAGTATCAAAAAACACAAAATATAGATTAATTATGCATTTTTAACTTTCTTGCCTTATTATGCTCCTTACCCAGTTTTTGATAACACATAGCAACATGTCCTTGCTTACTGTGATTTAGTTTGTGTTGCTATGCTGCTTTTTACATCATAGTCAGGGCTTTGGCACAGGTATTTAGTATGTAGAACTGCTTAGCTTCATTTTGCACATTGCCCTAGCTTAAAAGTTATGCATGTTTTAGTTGATGAGTTGTCAGAATTTTATTTTAACCATATGTTGTCACAAGTACTTAGGCGTTTTACTTGTGTCAAAATGCATTATGAACCACTGACTCAGATTCTTATCTGAGTGTGGTCAGTATCTGGCTTAGATGGGTTTGGTGTTGAAGTTGTTTTTGGCTTGAACCACCTAAATTCAGATCAGTTCTGATAATGACGAGATGTGTTATTATATTGGGTTCTTGTGCTGCTCAGTCCTTCCAATGCAGCTGTTCAAGTAGTCTCCGACTGAAACCTTTGTGTATAGTCCCCATGTGGGCCTTTTTCTTCAGTGTGAAGGTTCATGTGTCACAAAGTCAGAAGCATGTGAGGACTC
The DNA here is from genome assembly GCA_963556495.2 of Valencia hispanica. Taxonomy (NCBI): domain Eukaryota; kingdom Metazoa; phylum Chordata; class Actinopteri; order Cyprinodontiformes; family Valenciidae; genus Valencia; species Valencia hispanica. The sequence continues at coordinate 49,817,698 of OY747705.1, read as the reverse complement.
AGGGGCCCTGTTCAGGAAGCTCTCATTATTCCAGAAATAAACTGACCCATCAGTTTTCATTTGTTAGTCAGCAGTCACATCAAAGGACAAAATAAAAGTTCCAAAAAAATTAGAATTTCTGAACTGACAGATTATTAATCCCTCTTTACTTTGTATTGCAATTTATAAAATGATTTAGTTGTCTAAATACAGTCAAAAATGGATATCACTTGATGCAAAAGTATTGTGGGGTGCTAGTTGGAATTTTGTGTTTGTAACATTTAGGATTTAATGGAAAAATCCAAATAAATTACATATGGAATCATTTGACATGACAAAGAAACAAATCTGAACACGATTTACACTTATCTTAACACAAGCCGAGACTAACACTCAGAAATCTGAAACTTTATTTACTAAAGGAGAAAATGACTTACAAAGGGCTGTTGGCTAAATGCACGAACTGCAATGTAGTTTTTTAAATGAATGAATGAATGAATGCATTTTTCACAGCACAGTACAGTACCTTTCACAAAGTGCTGTACAAAATAAGAAACAAAACTTCTTAAAACAGCATGGGAAAAAAAAGGACTAGAGATACCAAATAAGATTCCAGACATAAACTGAAAGCAGCAAAGAATCCACAAATAAGACAAACAAGTCCAATCAAAAACCAAATTCCAAAGAAAGTTTTAGATTTGTTTCCATTTTCCTTTAAACCCCAACCACAATGTACTAATTAGTTTTTCAACAAATATGCATTTAAAAGTATGTCCTAGATTCACATTAAACTGGGTGTGTTGTAAAACTTTGTCTGGAGGAAAAAACTTTGCAACAACAGATTTCTCAATCGAGATTATTTGTACCGGATACCAATCCAAGTGAATTAAGATTAGGTTTTTGCCAAAACTAAGTCCCGATTCAGTGCTTACAGACCTTTAAATTATGCTCTATCTTGATGTAACTAGGCTGAAATGGTAATATTCTGACTACGCGTCAACTAAAACATGCACAGCTTTTTGAATTGATTCTAAAAATAAATTTGACTTGACATACAGTTAGCCTGCTGCTTTCATATACAAGAGCAGTTTGCTTTCAAGTAGTCGGCTAATTTTACCTTCTTTACTTTATGTTTTGATCTGACTTGTTTATCATTTGGCCCAAAATATATTTTAGTGCAGTTCTGTTTAATGATGAGGAATAAATAATGGCAGATGTTTTTTTTCCTGGTTCATAAACTTAACGCTTTGTTTTGAACGTCATAACATTTAGTGACTGTGGTTTCAGTTTCTGTGCAGCTCTCTACTACACCAACATATGTTTGTAGATATCTGGGCACAGAGCAGGTGACATGACACAACTAGACGGGCAGCTGCAGCAGCCAACACAGTCACTAATTCACAAAAAATGTAGCCCTTTCTTTGCTGGGGTTTTTTGTTGTTCTTTTAAGTATGCTAAAAAATTATTTTCTTTATTTTTGAAGGGTCCTAAGGGTTATCAAGGTCCACCTGGCCCGCCAGGGGAACAAGTAAGTAATTGTTTTTTTATGCGAACAGAATTCTAATAAAGCAAATTAGATTAGCAAATGCAGTAAGACAATAATAAAACTAAAGGGGTTCACTTGATTTGGTTTTGTTTCTATGTGAAGGCATGCAAAAGCTTAGCTCAGAAGTTTACATACACAATGATGACCATCTTTTTAAATAATAAGAGAAAGCCCAGAGGATGATGGCATGACTTCTGATAGGTTAACTGGCACATTTGACTTTATTGACACACTGCTTTCTTTTGGGAACAATTTCCAGATGTTTGAACGTGCCACTTTCATCTGTTCAAACAATTATATACAAATATAGAAATGATGGGTGTGTCCAACCATCATACCGCTCAGGAAGGAGACGAGTTCTGTGTCCCAGAGATGAACGTGTTTTGGTCCAAAATGTGCAATTCGACCCCTGAACAAAGGTCAAAGATCTTGTTAAGATGCTGGTATGAAGCTGGTAAGACTGTGTCATTATTCATAATGAAATTTCTCTTGTACCGATATCGAGTGAAAGGCCACTCAGCAAGGAAGAAGCCAGACTGCACACACAGATAAAGACCCTCCTTTTTGGAGACATATACTGTGGTCTAATAAAACCAAAGTGGAATTGTTTGGTCTTAATGTCCATCGTTACATTTAGAGAAAAAAGGGGGACACTTGCAAGCCTGGCAACACCAAATCATCTGTGATGTATGGAGGCAGCAGTATCATGTTGTGGGGCTGTTTTGCTGCAGAAGGAACTGCTTCATTTCACAGAATAGATGGCAACATGGGGAAAGAACATTATGTGGAAATATTGAAGATACATCTAAAGTCATCAGTCAGGAAGTTAAAGCCAGTGCACAAATGGTTCTTCCAAACGGACAATGAACCCAAGCATACAGCCAAATTGGTTACAAAGTGGCTTAAGGATGACAAAGTCTCTTTCTGGCTGTGCCCATCATAAAGCTCTGACCTCAATCCTATAGTGAATTTGTGGACCAGTCTAAAAAGGCATGTCTGAGCAAACCATACTCAGTTACACAAGTTCTGCAAGGAGGAATGGGCCAGAACTACAGCAAACTATTGTAAGAAGCTTGTGGAAAGACACCCAAAACAGTCATACAGTTCAAAGGCAATGCTGCCAACTACTGAGGAAATGTATGTAAAAATCTGATTTTAAGACTATAATAAATCACGTCCTGAAATATTCTTTCTCCTATTATTGTGGCATTTAGTAAATAGAAATCAATTTAGTAATTCCAACTGAACTAAAACAAGGAGAGTTTAGTCTAATTTAACTTCCCAGTAAAAAAACAAAACAGAGGTGTGTGTGACTTTACTCGTACACAAACTTCTGTTTTTAGCTGTATGTCTCCATGTCTTGTGCTAAAAATGACTTGTCCTGGAAAATACAATTGTAATCTTAGTTGAGCCAAGTTCTCTGATCTTTTCTACAAAAGTTATTAGACCTTGATTTGATTTAGATGGTTAGGGTTTGCTCAAGACTAGTGACAAAAAGTCATTATAAAAAATCTGTATAAACAATCTGTAGCAATCAGTTTCACTAATCAGTCACTGGAAAAAACATGTTCTATTCAAGAGTTTTAAAAAATCCCCCCAAAAATCCGAACAAACTAAAACCTTGGACCAAGCCCCAAATGAGAGTTACAGTGCTTTAAAAAGTGCTACAGATTTCTGCTGTTTTTTGTTTCTTTTTCTCACACTTAGATGCTTTAAATCATCAAACACATTTTAAAACCAGACAAGCGTAACCTGACTAAAGACAAAATAGCAGTTTTCAAATTATGAATTCACTTATTTGCTAAAGAAACGTTATCCAATGCAGTGTGGCCCTATGTAAAAAATGTATTGCCCCCTAAATCTAATAACTGGTTATGCTATTCTTGACAGCTACAACTGCCATCTAACTTTGAGATGAGGAATTTTGGCCCACTCCTCTTTGCAAAATTGTTTTAGTTATATCACATTAAAATGATTTTTAAGCAGGAAGGGCCTTTTTAATTTCACAAAATTTCTCTAAGATTTCCTGTCCGAACTTTAACCAGGCCAGCTCAAACCTTTCTTATTCAGAGGTGGACGTGCTAGTTTTATTTCCAGTAGAACTTAACGGCATGAGCTGATGCCCAGATATGACTGTGGGTTTTTTCTTAAATGGTGCGTTAGTTTTATGCCAAATGTAATGGATGTATACCTTCCTGAAAGTTCCACTTTTGTATCATCTGTCCACAGAATTGTGGTTGGCTAAACAGTCTTAGTAAGATTCACCACTTTTCCCATTTTTTTTCCCCATTCGTTGATATTGGCTCTTAGTTTGGTTCTGAAGTCTTAGAAATGACTTTGTTGTCCTTTCCAGATAAAATAAATGCCACTGATTTTGTTTCTCCACTGTTTTCAAATTTATTTACATCAGAGCATGATCTGTTACTTTTTAAAGTCTTTTAGCTTACTTCAAGTTGTGAGACAGGCTTTAAGTTACAGTAAGTTGCTTCTCGGGTATACAGTAATGTGGACTGGGTTAACCTTGTAAAATAGTGCTCATGTATGTAAAAATGTGGTCAATCCCAATTAATACTTGATAGATAAATGAGGCAATTACTTTTCACACACAGTAGGGCTACTGGTTTAGATAGCTTTTTTTTCCAAATGAGAATTTCGATCAAAAACCTGTTTTATTTACTTAGGTTATTGTTTTGTGATATTAAAGCTGCATTTAAAATCTCGTTTAACTGTGACCAAAGTGCAAACACAGAAGAAAAATGCAATGGAGCAAATACTTTTTCACAGCACTGTAGATGCTTTAAACCATACCAAAAAGCTGTGTTACTAACAGGTTTTAATGCATTCACTGTATGGTCTTGGTTTTAGCTTTATTTCCTTTTATCCTCAATTTGTCCCCACTCTTCCATCCTTGAAACACCTTCCAGCTTGTCAAAGTTCTAAGAAATGAGGTTACTGAAAGCTGGATAAAAACAAGCAAAAAGAAAAAGCAGTAAAAGGAGGTGGGGGTGGGTTGGAACTCTTCAGGAAGAAACGGTTACCAGACAGGGTTGTCTGGACTGAACAGTGCATGTTTTATTCTTGCAGACAGTACTCGTAGAACCCTGTGTTTCTCCTCTTTCAGTTCATCCGTTCCACCTAATCTCATTCATTGTTCATTCACTTTCTCTCTCTTGTTGTCACTCTTTTTCTTACTGAAGGGCATACCAGGACCTCCTGGGGAGTCTGGAGCTGCAGGTTACCCTGGCAGGCAGGTGCAGTGGAAAACACAATAAAAGTTCCTTTGTGAATCCTTCTTCAAGCCTTTCTTGTTCTACCAAGACAGTAAAACCTCCCTGATAGTATCTGCTCCGCTGTTAAATTACATTCTCATTTGATTTTAATTCAAATGATTTGAATGCTGCTATATTCACAGTTTTTCATCCCGCTGTCAATATCTTTTTTTGTATATAAGATTATTTTCAATGTGGTTAGAATTTATTTTCCTAATAAATGCCTGTTCTTTAAAAACAAAGATGTCTTCTTGATCAAAACCTTGTTTTTCTTTTAGGGCTTAGCCGGGCCACAAGGTAGCCCTGGACCTAAAGGTGTCCGTGTAAGTAGCTTTCCGCTCTCATTCTGCCCTCGTTTCTTCTACAGCTTTGGATTAAACACTTCACTTCCTGAAAGGATCAAGACGGTGTCAGGTGCTTAATTTTGCTCCATAGAGAAAGATCAGGATAAGACTTGCATTTTCATCACACCGCCTTAGGGGAGTCCTCATGTGAGGGCTAGTGTGACATTGGGTTGTCACTTTGAAGCTTGACTTGTTCTTCTCACTGTAGTTCATTCTTCACAGAGGAATGCCCCCACAAAAACAAGAAAATGAAGGGAGGAGAAGAGGGTGGAAGAAAAATAGATTAGGGAGAGTATGAAAGCATAGAGATGGGATGGTTAAATGGGCTGGTGAAAGAAAGGGACTTTATGTGAAAAACTGCAACTGGTAGAAAGATGATAGCAGGGATCACTGTGTCAGGCTGAGGTTGGCATGGGGAAAAGGACACAAAGAGCTTTGATAAGGCTGAAGTGTAGGAGAAAGAGTTGTGGTGAGTTATGCATAAAAAGATCAAAGACAATATAGCACATTTTCTTTGCTGCATTTTTTCATAATATGTATTGCTTTCAGTTTTGCTAAATCCATCTTAATTTGGCATTATCCTTTTTTTCAGAAGCTTTTTGTTTACAGTACATTTCAAAAGTATTCATACCATCTCTAACTTTTTATGACAGACTTACAGGAAGTACCAGATAATTGTAAAGAAGGAAAATGATGCATGTATGCACATATGGAATCTGAAAAGTGTGGGGTGAATTTATATAAAGTCTCCTTTACTATTATTGTATAATATTGTAACTCTTAAAATTATAACTCTTTGTACTCAGAAGTAGTATTTTCTGACTTCCCAGTCACTAAAAGTATAAAAATGCCTCGGAAGTCGGATTTCCATTTGGGAAAGTCAGAGCTCACAGAGGAGCTCTGTGCTCAGTATCCAATACAGCTGCTCACTTATAGAATGCAGTAAAGTTGCAGATTTTTTTTTCTGATCGTTTTTATCTCAGTAAACTAATGTCACAGATAGTGCTATTAACTTGCGAATATATATTTTGTGTTTCAATGCATAAAAAGGAAAGAAACATTAATATTGGTTTGTAACACCTGTTATTTAGGCAAGGCAAGGCAAGTTTATTTGTATAGCACAATTCATGTTAAAAGACAATTCAAAGTGCTTTACATAAAACATCAAAAGCATTAAAGCAGGTTGCAGAAAAAGCAAAATCACAGGAATAAAAACCATGATTTAAAATGAACCAAAAAAAAAAATCCATCTTAAAAGAAGCCGTGCAGATTTAAAACTAAGAATAAAAACCTAATCAAAAGCAGCTGAGAACAGTTGGGTCTTTAACCTGGATTTAAATAAACTAAGTGTTTCAGCTGATCTGAGGCTTTCTGGGAGTTTGTTCCAGACATGTGGAGCATAGAAGCTGAACGCAGCTTCTCCATGTCTGGTTCTGACTCTCGGAACTGATAAAAGACCGGATCCAGATGACCTGAGGGGTCGAGTAGGTTCATACTGGGTCAGGAGATCACCGATGTATTTTGGTTCTAAACCATTCAGAGCTTTATAGACCAGCAGCAGAACTTTGAAGTCTATCCTCTGACAGACAGGCAGCCAGTGTAAAGACCTCACAGCTGGAGTGATGTGGTCCACTTTTTTCTGTTTGAGTGAGAACTCGAGCAGCAGAGTTCTAATGAGCTGCAGTTTCCTAATTGATTTTTTAGGTAGACCTGTAAAGACGCTGTTACAATAATCAAGCCGACTAAAGATGAATGCATGGACTAGTTTTTCCAGGTCCTGCTGAGACATCAGATCTTTTATCCTTGAGATATTCTTAAGGTGATAGTAGGCTGATTTTGTGATTGCCTTTATGTATTTTTCAAAGTTTAGGTCTGAGTCCATCACTATACCCAGATTTCTGAGGTGGTTGGTGGTTTTTAGGTGTATGGGCTGAAGCCCTGTGGTGACCTTCAATATTTTCTCTTTAGGTCCAAAGACGATTATCTCAGTCTTGTTTTTGTTCAATTGCAGAAAATTGTGGCACATCCAGTCTTTAATTTCCTCAGTGCATTTACCAAGAGCCTGTACAGGCCCTTGGTCTCCTGGTGACATTCTAATATATATCTGTGTGTCATCTGCATAGCTATGGTAACTTATATTGTTGTTATTTATTACCTGTGCCAGTGGGAGCATATAGATGTTTAGCACAAAAACAAACAGCCAATTGCATCATTTTCTGATTTGCAGCTAGATATCTCTCAACTCAGGTGTGATGTCCTTCCCAGCTCCAGGCTATGATCCAGTATTAATATAGCTGTTCTTTGAAAGCCTCAGAAGTTTGTTCGACAACATTAGTGAACATGTGAACGAGGACACACCAGACAGGCCAGAGATAAAGCTGTGGGGAAGTTTAAAGCAGAGATAGGTTATAAAGTTGCTTAAGGTAATTTGTAAAGAAGAAAGTGCACATTTATATAGATTTGCAAAGCTGGTAGAGACTTTTACATTTACAAACCACACTTTTCCGATTTTAGGTGAAATAAATAAATAAAATGATCTAGAATTCCCATGTCCCTTCATAATTATTTGTTCCTTTGTGTTTATCACATGAAATCCCAATACAAGACATTCAACTTTGAAGCTTTGTATATTGCATAGCCATCATAATGTGTTTATAATGACTAAGCTGTGGATCATCAGCTCTGATGGGCTCACAGACATTTAAACTAAACAATGTAAAAAGCTCGTAAAGATTCTTGCTCTCTTCTTTATTAATTTTCCCTTTAACAATGAAAGAAAAGTGTGTTTTGGGAAACAGTCCTGAAGTGCTTTGGAGAGGAAACATCAGGCTCACAGCTATAAACCTTTTAGAAACTCACCAAATACGTGTTAAAAAGAGACCTCTCGAATGAGTCAATTTCTCTGTAACTGTATTTTCCAGTCAGATATTTTAGGCACTGTTACATGGTTTAAAAATGACTTCCAAATGCTCATAAATACTTGTTGGCTAGCATTAGCCAACAGCTGTAAAACAAAATTTTTATTGCTTTTCAAGAATCATACTATTTATATTGAAAAAATATGCTATGGTAAAAAAAATTTATTTTATGTCACCAATAAAATTACCCTCCCAATTAAATATTGTTTAACAGTGTTTATATAATTTGTCCATACCCCATGACCCAATATTAAGATATGTAGTTGTTCTTTTTAGGGTTTCATTGGGCTTCCTGGTGTTGCTGGGCCACCAGGGCTGGACGGGGAGAAAGTAAGTCTCTTTTTTGTTGTTGTTTTTTCAGGTGGTTGAAAACATATTTTCATAATAACGAGTGACTGTTTTTTTAAGAATAGTTATTAATTTCTTGAAATTCAGAAACTGACATGTAGGCCTATAGTATTGAGATTAATAAGCCTTAAAAAAAGCCTCAGATGATTTCACTGGTTTGTCAAGTTAATTCACAACATTTTTAGTTAATTGGAGGCACACCTGAGGATGTATTTTAAGGCCACACCTCAAATAGGCTTTTTCTTTTGTGACATCATAGAAAAGGCTAAAATAAATCACCTAAGATATCAGGAAGATAATTGTGGACCTCCATAAGTCTGTTCATCCTTGAGCAACATAAAAAAACGAGGACATAAAAAAAACAGATTGTAGTGTTGCCAATGCTTTCAGGGTCCTTAGTCTTTCTTATGGTCTTCTGAAAGTGAAATGAAGGTTTTTGTCCATAATGATCTTCGTTACATTTGGAGGAAACTGATAAAATGCCCAGAGTAAAAACAAAAACATTACACTGATTAAAATTGTGTAAAGGCAAGTGTAAAGAGATGAGTTTGAGCCGTTTTTAAAACGAGATCAAAGAGTCTATAGATCTAAAGTTCAGAGATTTAGGGGGATTGGTTGTCAAATCTTTGTCTCCTCCAGTTTTTAGCTTGGTGTGAATCAGCAGGTCTTAATCACAGTATCTGAGAAGTCCTTTGAAGGAAGTGAACTGGTGTTTGTCCACGTAACATTCTGAAAGTCAAAAGTACGATCTTAAAGGGGGCTTAGACCAGGGTCGTCTCCGGCCTTTAAGGAGTACCTGGGTTTAGCCCAATAAAGAAAAAAAAAGTCTTACATTAGATAATAGACTATAGCATACATAGTAAGGTGCCTAAATTATAATTTATTTTCAATGCATGCATGTCAAAACAGTGTAATGTGTCATCTAATATACAATGGCTTATCATTTTATATCTAATGTTCAATTTAATGTTCAATGTCTTGTGTTTTGGTAAATTTGGAAAATCTGAAAACAGAAAAACCAAACTATAATTTAGTTCGATCAATCTTTCGTCACCTGCTTCTCTTGGTCTCCCTTTTCTCTTCTTTACTTGACAGTTTCTTTCTTTTTCCCATTTGTCTTTGCTTTTTGCTTTGTCTCCCCTTCCACCAGTGAACTCCCCCAATTTTTTTATTTAGAATTAGATTGCTGACAAACACCATGCAAATACTATCATTCATGCACTAGTCACCTAGTGCATGAATGATAGCATTTGACACTGTTGATGATGATATTTTATTGGAACGACTGGAGAGCTGGGTCAGACTCTCTGGTACAGTACTTGGCTGGTTCAAGTCTTACCTAAAGAACAGGGACTTCTATGTTTCAATAGGAAACTTTTCATCAGAACGAACAGAAATCACATGTGGGGTGCCCCAGGGCTCCATCCTGGGGCCCCTCTTATTTAATATCTACATGCTCCCACTAGGCAAGATTATAGCGACCAATAACATTAGCTACCATAACTACGCAGATGACACTCAGCTCTACATTACAATGTCACCAGGTGACTCTGAACCCATTCAAACCCTAAATCAATGCATTGACCAAATAAATGGATGGATGTGCCATAACTTTCTCCAGCTGAATAGAAACAAAACTGAAGTGATTATTTTTGGACCCAAGGAGGAACGATCAAGAGTCAGCACACAGCTTCAATTAATACAGCTAGAAACTACTGATCAGGTTCGTAACCTAGGTGTAGTAATGGACTCAGACCTGAACCTCCAGGGTCACATAAAGGCAATAACAAGGATAGCGTTCTATCACCTGAAGAACATCTCTAGGATTAAAGGACTGATTTTGCAACACGACCTAGAAAAACTCATCCATGCGTTTATCTTTAGTCGGATTGATTACTGCAACAGCATCTTCACAGGTCTGCCTAAAAAGTCAATCAGACAGCTGCAGCTGATCCAGAACGCTGCCGCTCGCGTCCTCACTAGAACCAGGAAAGTAGAGCACATCACCCCAGTTCTAAAGTCCTTACACTGGCTCCCTGTAGCTCAGAGAATAGACTTTAAAATACTTTTACTAGTTTATAAATCATTACATGGCTTAGCACCAAAATATGTTGAAGACCTGTTGTCATGGTACCAACCACCAAGACCACTCAGGTCCTCCAACTCTAGCCTACTAAACATCCCTAGACTCAGAACCAAAGATGGAGAAGCAGCTTTCACTTTTAATGCTCCCCTTATCTGGAACAGACTTCCTGACGAGTGTAGAGCTGCTGCAACTCTGAACTGCTTTAAATCGAGACTAAAAACCCATCTGTTTAGAATTGCCTTTGAGTAAATGCTTGATGTTATATGTATGAAATGTGTTCATGCTCTCTTGCTTTTTTTTTTTTCTTGCTTTATTGTGTATCATGTGTAATGTGTGTTTCTTTTATGTGTTTCTTTTAAATCACCAAATCATGTAAAGCACCTTGAATTACCCTGCTGTTGAAAGTGTGCTATACAAATAAAATTGCCTTGCCTTGCCTTGCCTTGCCTTGCCTTGCCTTGCCTTGCCTTGCCTTGCCTTGCCTTGCCTTGCCTTGCCTTGCCTTGCCTTGCCTTGCCTTGCCTTGCCTTGCCTTGCCTTACCTATTGCTGTCACTCTCTGTATTTATCTCTAGCTGTTATCTATCCTCTTCTCCCTCTCATCACTTGGTCTTTACTCATCATTGGTACTGTCTTGGATAGTCTGTTTGGCTCTGTCAATAATACCATAATGGTAAATGAGCAAATAAGGTAAAGCAAGGCTTTGAATAGGTATCACGATAGTTGGAATTTAAGGACCATTTCTTATCAAATATATAAAGAAATGATCAGAGCTATAACAAAATAAATCCAATTTTGTTGTCAACATTGCTATATTAGAGTTTCCCGCATGAAGTTTGCAATGATTTTTTTTTCTTTTTTGGACCGTGCTCTCTCTGCATTTAAAAAGTTATTTTGTTGCTTTTGTATTTGTAATTGTTCATGATTTTTCTTAGTCAATGTGCTTACTAAGGATAACTACTTATGCATAAGACAGTATTTGCCTTTGTGAATCACTTCATTTTACAAAGATAAATTCTTACCCTTGGCCTCTAAACCAGCTAAGGAGTTCCAACAGTTTTTTCTAAAAATTTTCTATCATCCATTAATTTCTGTTAGTCTTAGAAATGTTGCTAATCGCAATATATCTTCTGGTTTGGCGCTGTGCAGTTTTCTGTGCATTCATTCGTACAGAGCGGCCTCGTTAGGCGAGGGGAGGGGCTGTGTGCCCACAGTAGCAACATTCTGACTATGGCAAGCAAAGCATTAACATACACCTTGGACGTTAATATCTTAATAAGGCGTTAATACATGCCTTATTTGTGATGGCTTGCCATAACTGACTGTAACCTGACACTGAGTCAAGTTAGCGGCAGCGCTGATCAGAGTAGACCCCACCAGGCGCGTTGTAAGTGATTTAGGGAGCGGTGAGCCTGCAGCTAGTGAGTAAAACAACAGACTGAAAACATCTGGGGCTGAAGCCCCGGAAAAAATCGTCTGACTACGCCACTGGCTTAGACATATGTCTGTTTGGATTAATTACTCAGAAGCCTTGCACAAACATTGTGAATAACCTGTATACGAAATGCTGTTGCACCTATTCTGTAAGGAGGAATGAGCCAAAACGTTGTGAGAAGCATGTAGAAGGATAGGCAAAATTTCAAAATTTGATAAGACTTGAAAAAAATATTCTGTGATTCATTATTTTGGCATTTAGGGAATAGAAATAATTTTGGTAATAATAACTGACCTAAAACAGGGGATTTTTATTCTGATTTACAACTGCATTCAACTTTTTAAGATTTTTTTTTTTAACAAAACCTTGCTTTTTATATAATCTTGCACATATGTATAACGATTATAATAAAATAATAATGGATTGTTTAACCATCTCAAGATATTTCAAGCTTAAACAAATAAGCAATTTACATAAACAATATACTGTAGGGTTTTATTCAAGGTGTTGTATTTGATTTATACTCAAAGTATAAGTCAAAATCTCCTACTTCTTCAAAAAACAAAAAAATTAAAAGAGGCATCATAATGTGACAGTTTTGTAAACTTATCAGCCTTTTTTGCATCCTGTGACTGAGATTATGATAATACGTTTACCATGTACAGTGAGTGTTCATGAAAGCAGTAATTTTTTTTTCAATTATGAGGATAGAGAGTGTGAAAACAAGCCATGTTATCATGTTATTAGTTGGATATGATAGGTTGCTGCATGCAACTTTTATATTTTCAACAAACGCTCCTTTGTCTTATTTTATATATATATATATATATATATATATATACATATATATATATATATATATATATATATATATATATATATATATATATATATATATATATATATATATATATATATATACACATACATACATACATACATAACCAACTTATCTCTAGATTGACTTAGAAGGTTTGGATTAATCACTTGTTTTTCTTTTCTAGGGCATTCCTGGTCCTGTTGGAAAACCTGGCCTAAAAGGAAGACATGTAATACCTTCTCATTTATTTTTTATTCATAGTTAGTGGCTATCTGTTTATAGCTGTTTGACAGGCAATTGAGTGCTCCCTACAGTAGTCTGGAAAATCAAACAGACTGTTGAACTTAAATCGAATACATCCTTGTAACTCTGGAACAATTTAGATCCATGAATGTAAAATGGGTTAAAGTAGCTGTATTTTTATAAGCAAAGGTTTTGTAGGGCTTAGTTGGGAAATAAATACTGGTGTGTTATGATAGATACAACAAAATGTTCTGGGTTTGGGCTATCACAGTGTTTCATGTATTTTTCAAAACAACTAAGCTAAAGGGGTCTGTTTTAGTTTGAGCTTTCATCTTAGACATTATATTTGTCTTAGGGACATGTTCTCTTGTCTTTCCCGTTTTGAATACTGATCAAAAGAAGTGAGACTCCAGGTTTGAAATATAAGTATATTCATATACAAGTAAGTTATTACAGTTTAAATGTTTGCAGACATTCTGGCCAAGTTAAAAATTAATTTCCAAAAGTTGGCTTTTTTTCTACCCACTGAATAAATAAACGGAATTTAATGGTGGAATACATTTTTATATTTTTTTATTGTCAGTGTGAGACTATACTACCATTTTAAAAGTTAAAATTATTAAACTCGTCTTTATCAGTGGTGCCAAAAATCGGTGAATGGAGCTGTATATCATGGTTGCACACATATAGTGTTGTGTCATTAATTATCCGCTTTACATAAAGTTCATGCAAAGTCAATTAAGGAGGTAACATGTCAAACAGCTTACACGAAGATAGGAATTAGCTAAAATTACTAAACATCTGTTAAATTTACTAATGCTTCTTGCCTTGATGTGATAAAGCTTTCAAAGTGAGGATATATTTACAAAGGTGTGTCCTAACCTTTGTAAAGTGGATATGACTGTGCTTCTTCCACAGGGTGTGATGGGAGACGTGGGGGAGAGGGGACCCCCTGGTCCAGATGGCAGCCAGGTGAGAACTCTCATCTTTGAAGCACCTGCGGATAGGAATTAAAGTAAAGAAAAAAAGTTCCCTTAAAACTCAATGTACTCAAAGGATTCCCTACTAAATTAAAGGATTCAATTTCAGGGCTGAACAGTATTTCTCCAGTAGGATTCAGACATGCACTCGACTGGATTCATGTTTGCTTTAGAATCTGTTCTTGACTTTTATTGCTGTTCTTTGTTAATCATCTTGTATTGTAGGATGCATGTTTTTATTTTCCAAAGTATAGTTATAAATATACAATGTTAGATTTAAGGTGGGCACCCTTATCATTAGCTTTGTTAATCCCCAAATTGGTGCTTGCAGTAGAATCCACAGAATATAACATGATAACATAATTTTATGTTATCAAAACTGGTCCATCTTTTACTTTATTAATCATTGATCTAAAAAAATCAAAACCAGAATACGGTAATGCATTGTGATCCCAAAACATATTTTGAATGTAGCTGCCTATGTTTTTGAAAGGTTTCTGAAAATGTCCTGTGCTGTGAATTTAGAATGTTGCTATGGTGTTTTAACAGGGGCCTGTTGGGGGTTCTGGTATCCCCGGCTTTCCTGGTTTGAGGGTGAGTCGGATCTTTGTGTTGTTTTTTGTTTTTTTTATAATGGTACATTTTTATTGCCCATGTTAGAAGTCTCATATAATAATTTATTGTATTACTATCTAACTCTTTAAACACAACCTTTAATTTGTGTGGGGTTATTCAAAGGGTAAAAAAAAAAACACATTTTGAGAAGATAGCTTTGAACAAATCCACTGGAGATTTTATAAAATGTACAAACAAATTGTGTTAAATAGATGTAACTGAAGCTTTTTTGCAACCTATGCTTTGCTTTTCTCAAAGTGACACAGAATTGTTATTTAGCATACCATCACTTACTGCTTCACTAGTGTATATTCATTACATGATGCAGAGTTTGAAAGACAAGAGAGCATGGCACTCAATTAAGCTTAATGTGTATTGATCTTGTCAGGAAATAACTTACAGTATCTACAATCAGAGCAAAACTATAAACATTAAGAATGAATGAGGACCAGAGTTCATCGTGCAACCATGCATGTTAACTGAGGGGCAATAAAGAACGCAATAACAAAGAAAAACAAGATCTCACGTAGTAAAGATGGACATTTTGGAGTACATGGCATCATGAACTTTATGATATACCTGGACATTTTAAATAAAAATCTGGTGGCCCAAAACATGTGACCAAATCAAAATAGAGATGTAAAAATAATGCAAAATAAATCAACTGCACTACCCATCTCAGTATCCAGACCTACTGTAAAACCTGTAGAAAATGTGTGGGTTAACCCAAAGAGAGGACCCACTTTAAACAATTTAGAGAGCTTGTGCAAAAGAAATGGTTAAAGATCACTCTCTCTCTTTCTCTCTCTCCTCATCCTTTTTGAAATGCTTTAGGTGAAGACTTTGTGCTGTTCTGTTGACCAAAGGTGGATGTATAAAGTATTTACACCAGGGAATCCAATAATTGCTGCAACAGTGTCTTAAAAGACAATTTTTCAATCTGGAAGTTTTTTAGACTTTAAATATATGGGGTTAAATGAAGATTGAATTCTAAAGGTTTCATTATAAGAATATATTACTGCTGTTACAAATAAAGTTATTTGAAGGTTTATAACAAAGGTGCTAATAACTGTGAGGGCCTTTTTACTTCGTGGAAAACTATTAAACATTCAGATAATCATAATCTAATGGATAACCTTTTACTACAGAATGTAACAAGGTGCTCGTTTTAGTTCAGACAGGACTCCAGATCATCACGTCATGTAAACTGATATAGTTGTATATGACACAGGTCCCATATCATAACTGCAATTTTTTTTTTACAAAAAAATTTTTTTGTCATGGAATTGGATTTATTGGGTTGTATGAGAAGTCAATGTGAGAAAAAACCAGATATAGAAGAGCAACATGGTTTTTATTATCTCATATTCTCTTGTTATTGACAGTCAGTCAGGAAATGTTATAGTTCTCTAAACATGAGAATTGTTTATTACTCTGTAAAGTGCATGTTGTATAGCTCTTTAGTCACATTTGACTTATTTTTGTGTGTTAGGTCAGATTCAGTTCACCACAGATGTGCTTGTTGCCTATGGTCTATAAAGAGCAAGACACAACACAGTTGTGCACACTTGCATTCTTGAATTTGCTGCATTACCATATGTACACACAGAATGAAAAAATAGGTGATTCAAAATTTCCAAGTGGTTTTTAAATGAATGTGATTTCATGACTTTGATTCCTACAGAGCCCTTAAGGGGTCATGGTAAAACAAGTTGGTTACTCATGCTTACCAGATACTTTCTTGTGTGTAAAAGCAAGGGTGTCTGTTTGTTTTTAAAACTGCTAAGGGCAATAACCATTAACTTCTGTGGTTTGAAGAGTGCTGGGAACAGCTATTATTAATTATTCACATATAAGTACTATATTCATCCATTTGACGTTTCACTACAAAATGCATTGCTGTGTACATAGTATCTTTATTCAATCAATAAAAGTTGAAAGCCAGAGGTGCAGGAGAAAGTGTCTGTTGAGCATGAGAAACCCAATATCCCCTTAGGGGCTCCATAGATTCCAACTGACAGGTCTACATATAGAAATGTAAGCAATGTCTAGAGAGATTCTTGAACCTACAGTTCCAGTTAAGAGCTAGCATACATTCATTATG
This sequence comes from Valencia hispanica, assembly GCA_963556495.2. Classification (NCBI taxonomy): domain Eukaryota; kingdom Metazoa; phylum Chordata; class Actinopteri; order Cyprinodontiformes; family Valenciidae; genus Valencia; species Valencia hispanica. Next base: position 49,801,012 of record OY747705.1, on the reverse strand, counting down.
CACATACATGTCACATCATTTTATGCTTCTTAATTATGCTTTTTTTTTCTGGGTGAAATGACCTACCTACAACTTTCATATTTTCTAAAATGTTTATTTGAAATAGTAAACTACACTTTAAATGAACTCTACTAATTCTGCTAAGTAGAGTGGTGAACTATTCGGCCAGAATTGTGCCTGGAACTTGATAATAGATAAAAAAGATGTTTGTTTGAAATTGTACCTGCTATCAATTCAGTTCATCTTGGTTAAAATGAATAGTTGATGTTCATAGTTCAGAACCTAAATATTTTAAAGCTAAGTTTACAGCTCCAGCTTTAACTGATTATTCTTCAGATTATTCTTCAATTCTATTGTTTTTGTTTACAATAAAGTATATATATTTATACATACATACATATATATATATATATATATATATATATATATATATATATATATATATATACTCAGCAAAAAAAGAAACGTCCCTTTTTCAGGACTGTGTATTTCAACAATAATGTTGTAAAAACTAAATAACTTTACAGATCTTCATTGTAAAGGGTTTAAACAATATTTTCCATGCATGTTCAATTAACCATAATCAATTAATTAACATGCACCTGTGGAATGGTCGTTAAGACCTTAACAGCTTACAGAAAGTAGGCATTTAAGGTCACAGGACGCAGGACCCTAAGGAGACTTGTCTACCGACTGTGAAAAACACCCAAAGAAAGATGCCCAGGGTCCCTGCTCATCTGTGTGAACGTGCATTAGGCACGAGGACTGCTGATGTGGCTAGGGCAATAAATTGCCATGTCCGCACTGTGAGACGCCTAAGACAGGGCTACAGGGAGACAGGAAGTACAGCTGATCATCCTCGCAGTGGAAGACCACGTGTAACAACACCTGCACAGGATCGGTACATCCGAATATCACACCTGCGTGACAGGTACAGGATGGCCACAACAACTGCCCGAGTCACACCAGGAACACACAATCCCTCCATCAGTGCTCAGACTGTCCGCAATAGGCTGAGAGAGGCTGGACTGAGGGCTTGTAGGCCTGTTGTAAGGCAGGTCCTTACCAGACATCACCAGCAACAACGCCGCCTATGGGCACAAACCCACCTTCGCTGGACCAGACAAGAGTGGCAAAAAGTCCTCTTCACTGATGAGTCACGGTTTTGTCTCACTAGGGGTGATGGACGGATTCGTGTTTATCGTCGAAGGAATGAGCGTTACACCGAGGCCTGTACCCTGGAGCGGGATCAATTTGGAGGTGGGGGGTCCGTCATGGTCTGGGGCGGTATATCACATCACCATCAGACTGAGCTTGTTGTCATTGCAGGCAATCTCAATGCCTTGCGGTACAGGGAATACATCCTCCTCCCTCATGTGGTACCCTTTATGCATGCTCATCCGGACATGATCCTCCAGCAGGACAATGCCACCAGCCATACTGCTCGTTCTGTGCGTGAGTTTCTGCATGACAGCAATGTCAGTGTTCTGCCATGGCCAGTGAAGAACCCGGATCTCAATCCCATTGAGCACGTCTGGGACCTGTTGGATCGCAGGGTGAGGGCTAGGGCCATTCCCCCCAGAAATGTCCAGGAACTTGCAAGTCCCTTGGTGGAAGAGTGGGGTAACATCTCACAGCAAGAACTGACCAATCTGGTCCAGTCCATGAGGAGGAGATGCACTGCAGTACTTCAAGAAGCTGGTGGCCATATTAGATACTGACTGGTACTTTTGATATTGAGCCTCCCTTCATTCAAGGTCACGTTATTCTTTTTCTGTTAGTCAAATGTCTGTGAAACACTTTTAGTTTATGTCTTATGGTGTTGACTCTTTTAGTGTTCATACAAATATTTACACACATTAAGTTTACTGAAAGTAAAAACAGTTAAAAGTCAGAGGACGTTTCTTTTTTTGCTGAGTTTATATATATATATATTTGAATAACGTCCTCACCTATATATATATATATATATATATATATATATATATATATAGGTGTGCATATATATATAGGTATATATATATATATATATATATATATATATATATATATATATATATATATATATATATATATATATATATATATATATATATATATATATAGGTATATATATAGGTATATATATATACCTATATATAGGTATATATATATAGGTATATATATATACCTATATATATAGGTATATATATATAGGTATATATATATATATAGGTGAGGACGTTATTCAAATACTTTTTTCTCCAAAAATTGTACTTTTCAGAAAATTATGAATGTAAATGTATACAGTTTAGTCAAAGTCACGTGTTTAATATACTTTTTAATGGATATTTATTAGTGAAACCACAGACAGATATGAAGGGTTATCAACAGAAGTGATTAGAAATGCATACCATTGAAAACTCAAATAATTTACTCTGCAATATGGAGTGTGCCATTAACTTAGCATTCGTTTTATTCTGTCCTGTTTATTTTACTCACAAACTGTATTTAATAATGGGTGAGATTCCAAATTAGCTGCTCGCATTCACAATTTTAACTTCTATTTAGGCTACGTTTGTAACTTTGTCACTTTTAACCCTCTTTCCCTGCAGACAGGATGGTGCTGTGTTTTTTGTTGCCCCTTGATCTACACAGTTGAAAATACACAGTACCTCTGAATAATATGAAATTTGAAGTTTTCTCTGACAAAAGCACTCAGTCATGAATGTTTCTTAAAATTCTGTATCCATTGAAGCAACATAAATTCAGGTCATGATTATATAATTTTGATCGAAAGGGAGTCAACCCCACCACAATTTATGCAATCTAGATTTTTCCTTAAGCACATTACCTGACAGAATCTTGTGGATTATATACATCTCTTTTGTTCTGTCAGTTACTTACCCGCAGGCTGGTTTGACAGAAATAGTTCATAGTTCTCAAAAATGGGAGCTCCTCTCATGAACTCATTCATGCAAAACACTGGTGCTTGCTAAAGAACAAAATAGGGCAGGTGGTGGGGATGTATGTACATATCTATGTATTAATACTGTATATATGTTTGCATATCTTTGAATAAATTCAACCTCCTGTACCCAAGTCTTGTTTCTAAAATCAAACATTATATCAACTTTCACATTGTTTGTAAACTTTGAAACTGTAGCTCTCTTTTTAATTGCTCTCATAGCATCCATCTCTGACAAGTTTTATGTTTGCAGGAGTTAAGTCAAGACAGAAAGGATCACAACAAACTAGAAAAAAGTCATTTACGACAGCAGATTGTAAGCACACCAAATGTTGCTGTTGATTGTTTTGCTCTCAATGCTGCATAGGTGCCAGCTCATTGTGAGCTGCAGAGTCAGCACTAACATGAGTGGGAGAGCATATTTCAATGAGTCGTTTACTTTTTGGTAAGGTCCAGATACGTGCCCTCAGGTTGCAAAGTCAAGTCCAATCCATCAAGGAGATACTGAGATAGGGAATGGAGGCCAAACCATTTGACACGAAGAAAATAAAAAAGTCATTGGTGAGGTCAGCAAAAAAAAAAATTTGTTTCACATAAATCATTGAAGCACAATTAGTTTATAACAAGGGAACCAACACTATCAAAGGGATGTAGATGCTGTCAGTAATTTTATCACAGCACACATAATGATCAAAATAGGTGCCACACAAGTTGGAAATTATTCCTATTGTGTTTTGATAGTAGTTTCAGATTAAACAGTATAACATGTATTCTGGTAGACAAGAAAATCAAATGGTTCACCATACTGAACACAAAGGGAAAAACTTTAATAATAATTGACGAAGGAACCAAAATGAAGAAATTCATACCTCTGAGGTTTTCCTTAGTGTCAGATTTAAGAAAACAATACCTTAAAGCTACATTGTGTATTTCTTTTTGTTAATTCTTAGCAAAAACCCATTTGTTCTTTCAAAAATATGTTCTCATTCATGTGTAATTACTTCCACCTACTGATGAAAGTATTCTCGTAAGTGTAGAATCTGCTATTCAGAATACATACCCGCGAGTCGCGCGAATGACTGAATCCATGTTGAGCCTCCATCTTAGAAATACATTCGCCAACGAGGGACATTCGTGGAAATTCTAGCTCCGCCTTTCGCTACACTCAGTTGCACTGTGACGAATGCCAGAGGGAGATTGTCTACTCGTGACGCGGCCACAACATGTTTACTGACTATATAACTAAATGCAATGTAGTTTTCTAAAGTAACCTCATCTCTGGAAGGAACACTGGACGAAGTCGTAGTACTGGAAGCCATGTTAACCTTGGCATGAAACAGCCACCGTAGGAGTTAAAACACGCTTGGAATGGGGGGGTGGGAGGTGGGGCTAGAACATAATATTCAGTTGGATGGTCATATAGAATTTCACTGCTAGATGGGAGAAGTTCTTACACAATGTAGCATTAAATCTTCAAAGCTTTATTTGTAGTTTTTAATTTCTAACTGAGACCCTGAAACATAGAACTATGTAATATTTGTGTTTCATCCGTTGTATGAAGGCATAATGTCTTTGAAATTGTTACAACTAGAATTTTTGTAGAACTAGAATGTGGGATTGGTACCTTATTAACCTACTTGTAAATCATGTTAGAGGCTAGATTTACCCACTTGCACATCAGCCTTCATGCTTATTAGCAATGATTAAAAATAAATGTATTTAATACAGTAGCATCATGTCACAGTAACAAGTTTGTTAAACCAAGATTGATATTTTGAGACTAATTAGACCTCTTTACCAGAGATACCAAAAAGTATAAAGGGTTCAGTGTCAATGTCATGGCACCATCTTTATTACTAACACCTGTTGCAGATGTGTTGAATACAGCCCAGTATAGGATGTTTTCTTCCTTGAGGCACATTGTGGTGATCCAACAATACTTTCTGATTGTTTTCAATCCAGTCCTTTTGGTTGGTGTAGATGTTTGGGCTGCGAGTAAGGAAGCCCACAGGCTCATCCAAAACAGATGGATACCTTATTAACTCAGCTTATTTCTGTAGCTTAAAAAAATATGTTTAGGTATGTTTAGCCATAAGTGTGTCAAAATACTATTCACCTGAAATCAAAAGTTCTACATTGTCTCAAGTACAAGCTCCCGGCCTTTAAAAACCGAAACTCATGTGCTTTGGATAGAGTTGTTTAAATGCTAATTTTATTATTTTCTTCTTCATACAGGGGGATACAGGACCAGAGGGACCACGAGGACTGCCTGGTATGGGTGGACCTAAGGTAGGCTTGATTTAGCAAAAGTTTTGCAGAATGCTACCGAAGTGTCAACTTTAATGTTGATCGTTAATTTTCTACTTTTTTTCCTTTCTTCTTTCCTGTCTTCTTCTTCTTGTTGCAGGGCCCAGCAGGACACGCCGGCCTGCCCGGATTGAAAGGTGATAAGGTGATTTAAATATTTATATTATTGTTGTGAACATGTGTGCTATGTGTCATTAGCCCAGTTGATTTACTTACACCGTATGCAGCTACCCTGTTGACATTTTGATACACAGCTCACAACTTCGACCACAAACTGTGACAGAAAGGCCAGAGTAGAGAAAATGCAATGAGGGATTGGAGCAGAAAACTAAAACTGATGTCAAAGTGAATTACTTCTACAGGTCACAACCTCCAAAGTGAAATCAGACTGAAACCACTTGTGCCTTAGGGTTTTTTGCTAACTGTTTGTGTTGTTACAGCTATTGGAAACAAGTCCATTGTATGGGTTCCGATAAATTTGTGGGCAGACTAAGGATTCAAATCATCAAAGTTTAATAGAATATAAACTGCAGTAAACATGCAATCAATGTTAGAATTGTGTCTATTTTTAATCTGCCATTGTATTGTGATTACTATGACAAGGGAGTGTTGTGTTATATCTTGTGTGATACTGTAAAATCTAGGGTGAAGTGGGTCCAAGGGGTGAGCCAGGAGAGATGGGCTACCAAGGAGACAAGGTAAGAAGTGACAAGTTCTAATAATATTTTGTATTTTATCACTCATACCAACATGTTGCTTATGCCGAGTTTGACTTAACACAGCATCGTATTAGTGCAATGACAAATGTGGCACACTGTGACTTGTGCTTGTCGCAAGCAGTGATATTTTTCTGTCCCCCAATCAATGGACTGTGTTTTGTGACTCCAGTAGCTCCCCCCTAACTGTACCGTGCCGGGTCAGTTGTATAGGCCATAGGGGTGTAATGGTACATGTATCCGTATTCTGATTTTTTGATACCGAATGTTTGGTACGACAAAGAGGTGTACCGAGTTTCCACATGGAAATATAACTGAGTTGCACTTTAGCCAGCCACACATGCGACTCTTTAAACAAATACATTGCAGCCCAGCTTCCTGCTAGCAGAAGTTATGCCCAGTGACTCTTAATTGAGAGCAGGAGTTTGAATGCCCGCTTTCGTTGTCAAAGCCCCCAGTTTGGGAATGGCTTCCCGGTGTTACAGAACAATGGGTTTTTATGTGATCTGGTGACCGACTTCCGGTAGCGTCGGTGGTTGCTGTTAGCTACCACAGATCTTACTAGGCTGAAGGATACTGCATAGCTGCCCTCACTGATACCGTTCTCTAAAAGTAGCAATAAAGTATAAGCAGACTGGACATCTGACTGGAATAATGTCTCTCAAAAATGTTCCAGGAATTAGTCTGCGATGTTTGCGTTGTTTTGCAGCAGCTGGAAGCTGAACGGAAGGAGTACCACCCCCACCACAGTGTCCCACATAAATACTAAAATAAATTTATTTATCTAATATTATCTTTTGTTTTCACGCATTAAAAGGTTATAAAAGGCCAACTTGAAATAGAACACATGAAACCAAGAGAAACTTTAGGGTTAGAAATCATGGCTCCTCGGGAATAGGGAACTCTGCCCCTGGGATTAAACCATTAGACTAGCAGTGCGCTGGAATTCCTCCCACCTCACCTATATAACTCATGCAACATCCTGTCGGTTGGCTCAGGAAACAGCTTAACCGCCAATCAACTTGTTACCACAGAGAGTAGGGCAGTCTAAAATATTCATTTCATATCCCAAATTGTCTTGACAAATGACCCAAAGTATTGATATTGCAGTTTCCTAAAAAGAAAATATTTAAACTGTTATGTTATGTATTTATTTTATATTTTATTAGATACATTTTTATTTTTTCCTAGAGCAATTTGTTGGAAAATTTACTCCAAGTACAGTTTGATTTGAAATGTCAATACACAAAAGTTTGTATTTTCACTTTGTTTACTCAAAATGAACTGAACTGTGAAGTTGAAACCAAGGTACATACCAAACAGGGATTTTTGGTGTACCTTTACACCCCTAACTGGCCGCTTTTACAATTGAAACAGACAAAAAAGCATATCAAACTGCACTGTCCTGTGCTGTACCGCCCAGTGAAAACGAGTCATTAAAGAGAGACTCACCTCCCTACCAGAGTCTTACTCGGGGGGGAGAGGGCTGGGCGTGGTCTGGGCTGTGGTCTGGGCTGTGATTCCCATGTTGACAGTGGCTGGTGCTGCTGCTGTGGCACAGAGACACAGACACCGAGAAAGATGGAGAACAGTAGAGATGCGAGCTCCTTTGCCTGATGCCTGTTTCAAACTGCATTTTTCGACTGTCTTAAAGGACTACTTCATGCCACACAGCAAGCTCCACAGACCTCTAGATGTTTGTCACACTGAACTGCCCAAGATTGCAGTGGGTCAGACTGCATGACGTCTTGCTCCAGCAGGACGCACCAAAAGCCAACGTCACACAAGCATAAACTGTCACAAGCAGACCAGCGCTGAATAAGCTGTCGGAGAGCATGTCACACTGCACAGCCACAGGGCTGCGAATTACACGCATGCTCGCCATGATCTTCCTTCACCAGAGGAAAGAGCAGAAAGGGAGGGCGATTCTGTTGAGGAGGCTTCTTTTGTTCTCCGCAGGGCAGGGCTGATGTCTGACGTCAGACATATTTGCTGAGCCAGTAGTCAAATTCAAGTGCTGTGTAGAGTTTTAACCTGAAGAGGGCACTACACTGATTTTTTTGGTTAAAAATTAATAGTTTTAGTAAAATGTACTAAAATACCAAAGATAATTACCAGACATGTAGACGGCACTATTAGACACTCATTTATAGATTTTTTCAGAAAAAAAGTTGATTCGGGGGTGAGTTGCCCCTTAAAGTCCTACAGAGATGTGACATCTGATAACATGTCCACAATGAAATCGCTTGTTTTGTTTGCATTTATATATATATATTATATATATATATATATATATATATATATATATATATATATATATATATATATATATATATATATATATATATATATATATATATATATATATATGAAAAATAAAAAAATAAAACTTGAAATTCTTTGCAAATTTAGAAATAATCAATCTAAACATGCTGGGTGATGAAATGTATGTTCAGTTGAATGCAGATGTTCATTCATTAATCACGTGAGGTCATTGAATAGTGCACATCCAGACTTTCCCCATGCTGTAATGTTACAATCTGACACAAAGCAAAACCAGTTGAAGAGTATTGTGTTTGTATGTTTTAGGGTGCTGCTGGCGCTCCTGGTCCTGCCGGGCCCAGAGGGAAACCAGGACCACCGGTATGTTTGCGTTTGTACACATCTCTGTGGAAAAAAGAGGGTTGCTGCACTGGGAGAAAATGTATTTAGTCAGACAATTTTATACTTACTTGGGACATTTTTTATTGGTTTGTTTTAGATGTGATGAACACGGTGACATGGCTGCAATAGTTTAGTGATTTTTAAAACAGAAGTTTAACTAAGAAATGTCATGATCAGAAACTTTGTCCCTAATACTGATCCAACTCATTTAAGAATAGATATCAGCCGATACAGAGTCCTAGTCTATTACTTTACTAAAGTTAGTAAACTCAATGCCATGTATGTGCTTTAAAAACCAATAGATATATTGTTATAACCAGAGTTTCTACAGGATGACTGTAATATGCTTTCCAAGCATGGTTCAAAAAGCTACTATAATGTTCTGACATTTTTCCTAGAAGCATGTCTATTAACAATTCAACTTGCAATATATTAATATGTTTTCAGTTTATTATGTACAGGCAAATTATTCCCCTACTTCACACACACAGCGCTTAGGTTTCTAAGTTGCAAACTTCATGACGAGTGTTACACATGAGCTTTGTCCAACATCGAGGGGTGTTGGTGACATCTGTTAACGAAAGATGAGACTGAGGTATTTCAGGCATTTTAGGAAATGATTTAACATGTTGATCAGACATGGAGGAAGAGCATACACAGAGCAGTTGCATAAGCTGACCTGCTCCCCCAAAACTAAACATTCCCCATACAGTATTTTGTAATTAAAGAGTATCCTCTCCAGTAAGTCCCTTTCAGCCCTAGCGTCTGCTCCCTGCAAGATTGGTCCGTGTCACCCTGCTTATCCATAATAGTAAAGCATGAAGCAGTCCCACAAGGTCAGAATGTCCCGAAGTTTCTCTGATGTCCGTTGACCGGTCACTAAGAGATTATTTCTATAACATTAATCATTTCCATATCACCTGGTCACGTGACCCAAGACAAGGAGGGGACAGCCGCCTCCTTGGTCTCTTTGATTGTGAAAATTATAATTAAATAAGTAAAATTTTATTTATAGAGCATCTTTCAAGATGTAAGAATCACATGGTGCTTTACAGAATCATAAAGTAATTACACAAAAAGTTAAGAAAAGGCTATTCTAAAAAGATAGGTCTTTAACTGGGCCTAAAAAGAGACAGTGGAGTCCACAGATCTCAAGTCAATTTGTAGGGAGTTTCATAGTCTTGGGGCCCCCCTGCAAAAAACTCCATCTCCCTTTGTTTTCAATCTTGTTGGTGTAACTGTTAGCAGATCCTGACCACAGGACCTCAGGGACCTGCTCAGAACATATAAATGCAAGTGACCTCTAATATAGTTTGGTGCTTCTCCATGAAGAGCTTTCCATGTCAGTAAAAGGATTTTAAATCACCCTAAAATACACCAGAAGTCAATGTAGTTTCATCAGGATTGGAGTTGCTGTTGAAAACCTGGAGGATTTAGTCAAAACTGCAGTATTTCAAGAGAGATTTAATGAGAACTGTAAACAGACCCTTACAGGAATCCAATCGTGATGAAGCAAAGGCATGAATAATTATTCCAAGCTCAGAATACGAGACAATCGACCTTAATTTAGCAATGTTGTACAAGTGATAAAAACACGAACAGACCAAAGAGCTCACATGTGCATCTAACGTAAAGCCAGAATCAATGTATATGTCAAGATTTATCCTTCATCTTTGTTACATATATGTCAGGGGCAAAAATAACAACTTCTGTTTTTTGATCATTTAGTTGCAAGAAACTGTCTGCCATCCCCTGTTTTATGGAGTTTAAGCATTTCAATAAAGTCCAAACTTTGGACATTTCAGATGGGTTAAGTGAAATGAATATCATCAACCAAAAGCTGATATGATGGAGGAGTCTTAATTAAGTGCGAAACATATTTCTTTCAGAAATCCCAGATTCGCTAAAAGAAATTTACTGCCACATTAATTATCATTTTATCAAGCAATGCACAAGAAAATAGAGTGCGATAGTTAGAAACTCTGCTCGGAAAAAGCGATAAAAGCCTTGTGCCTTAATAGGAGAGCGGCTGACTTAATCGCAGACGGTCGACTAACAACAGGTATTGGAAGTTGAGTTTTGTATGCGACTGCCGAACCCATGATGAGGACCCTGACCTGATACCTGAGATCGGATTTTTATCAAACTTAATCAGCAAAATAGTCATTTAAAACAGTGGGATCATTTTATAAATACAAAATAGGCTTTAAAAAAATACAAAACAGGAAAAATACACTCTGGCATTAAAACAGCAATGAAAAAGAGTCCTTATGTTCTGCCATGAATTTGTACTGAGGCAATTAGTTTGATACTGGAATGACAGGAACCTTTATTCTGTTTCTGGTTTTAAAAGCTTAATCATTTTATTGTATGTGTTTTTTCCTGCCAAACATTCGTGTCAAACACCCAATGCAAAGACCCACCATAGTGATGCAGTTAAATTTGGTTCAATTCTTTCTGTTTATTCTTTTATCTAGGGGAAATATTCATTTAGATGTCAAAAAAGGACAAATCCAAAGGCACTCTTCTTTAAATATAAAAAGCCTTTATTTTAAATGGCTATATCATATAGAAAATGCTAAAACATGTGGGTTACAGCCCACGCGTATCGGCCTCAGCCTTCATCAGGGTGTTCATTTAGATGTGTTCCTTATTTTTCATTAAAACATTGACATAGTCAGCTTTATAAACTGATTGATTAACTTAATCTGTTGTTTATCCCCTACTAGTGTAAAATGTGCACTGAACTTAATATGATATATTACCTAAGATGTGATTAAGTTGTGCTGTACCAGATCTTGACAAAAAGAATTGACACTTAAGAAAAACAAAAACATCAATGTTGAACACAGATATCTCTTAATATTTTGCTTTAAAGGGTAAAATTGGAGACATTGGGATACAAGGACTACATGGACCTCCAGGACCAGAGGTAAGAACTAAATGAGATTTCATATTAAGGACAGGTTACATAGCAGCTTGGGATGTTTTTTATTTACATTTTACGGTTTGCAGTGTTCTCTCTGTTAATATAATGAAATGTTTCCTAAAATAGATTTTATTTGAATCAAATAAATCAGGAAAATTCAAATAAGAGTCTGTTTTCTGCCGATAAAGCATGTGTACATACACATGTTTTTTTTATGTATTAGTTTAGAGTACTGTAAAATATTATCAATATGTTACATGTATTAGGTACAACACACGTTACTTTATGAAATGAGAATCAAGAACACAAAACTGTGATTCCACTGAAATAAATGGAGCACTGGACTTTTTAAATAGTTGGAAAACTGAAAGAATGATGGTTTAAATAATTTCTCATATTTCTCTTCAAGAAAACGGTTGATATCCTTAAGGAAACTCCTATGTTAGGATCAAATTATTGTTTGACAGTGTTGTGGAAATCCTTTAAACTGGAGAAGCAGCTGCCTAAAGATGCACAGTTTTTTTATTTAAAAACAGTGGTGTGCAAAGGACGTTTAGCATTGCACAATATTTTTAGAAGTAATATTCTCCTATAGTTGCTTTTGTGGGTTCCTCCAAGCAATCTACACCATCATGATAGTATTCTCAATTAATGTTAGTGTTGTTACATACCCAGAAGACAGATAAATGAGAGAAAATGCAAGCATTTCATTTTTTTTCCCCAATGGAAACGGTCGTGTCAGGGTTAGAAATCCTGGGAAACATGAAAAACTACATTCATGTTAGAACTCGACATTGGCACCAAGAAAGATACTGAATAAAGAAATATGTATTGTGTGTCTGCCCAAGCTTTAACAGCTGGAAAACATACTGAGCTTGTTAAATCTTCATTTTTGTGTCTTGTTGGGTTGGAACATAAACAATATGTTGATTTGGACTGTATAGCTATTCCTTTTTAGGATTACTGTAAAATGGTAATAAAAGTAAGGCTTTACGGGACACAAAGAAAAGAGAGAAAGAAAATGAGAAACACCTTTTTATGTTTCACTTTAAAAAAAGCTTAACAAGTCAACCAAAATACAGATTTAAAGGCAAGGTTCAATCAAAATTAAAAATCATGTTTGATTTTGAAATTGTATCGAAACCTAATTTCCAATCCCATGCTTTAATCGCTTACTAGTAATTAGGACAACAGATTATTAGTCAGATCCTTTAACTGAAAACTTCAGTAGAAAAACGTGTTTTAAGTTCTGAATAATTAAAAGAGGCAACCGTTTCTGCATATCTCAGGTTTTTAGGCAGTGTGTCCCAGAGCTGAGAGACATACAGAATTAATTGCTTCATCCCCTTGTCTAGTTGTGGTCCTGGTAACACCAGGTAAGCATGTCTCGGTGAACGGGGTGATCTACATGGTTTATAATTGTCAAGCAACTTAGAAATCTATCTCATACCATGGTTTCTAGAGCAATAGTATACTTTTAAAATCTATCCTTTTTACAAAAAATGGAACCAATGCAGTGATTTAAGTGCTGGTGTGGTACGATACATTTTCCTGCTTAAAATCAATTGTGAAGGATTAAAAAATCTAAAAAGTCATGGTCAAAAGAATGTCCACTTGTTCCCCATCCTGGGGGTTTGATTTGCAGATTATTGGAGGTTACATTTGATTCAAAGGTAGTCAAATGTAACACCAAGAGGACAAAACTACTCACCACAAATTCCTTTAAAAACAGTCTTTGTGAAACAAAGAATATGTCAGACTTGATGAATGAAGCTGATGCAAAAAAAACTTGTTCTATCCTAAATACTCTAGAGAAGTGCAAAGAGAGAAAACTGTTTTAAAGGTGATTTACTTTCTTTTTGCTATTGCTATATTTTAACTTTAGCATATGACACTGGCATACTCAATATAATTGACTGAAGGATGACGGAAAGAATGTATCGGTCATTCTTGATAATAACCTGAAGAGCAATCAAATGTGGATTTCCAAGCAAGACAATAGTCCCAAACACAACTTAGGAAACTTTTCTTTGATTTCAAAGAAAGAAAGTAGAATGGCTCATTCACCTGACTGGTATCTAATTTGAACTATATGGAAATAATTGAAAATTATAGAGCTTAGAAAGGATCCCCGGAAGCTTCAGGATTTGAAGACTGTTTGTGTGGAAGGATTTGTCAAAACGTTAACACTAACTTTACCTTGAATACTACTTAAACAAATGCAGCTCCAGTCACAAGTTAAGGATTGTCTCATGACAAGCCAGCATTAAGGTTTTTAATCTTAATCAGGTCTGTGTGGCATTACAATATTTGTTTACATAAACTTTCTAGGAGTCTACATACTGTTAACTGATGTTGAACGCCTATGCTACTTTGCTACAAAGTTTTAATCTGTGAGTGGTCCTAACAAAAACTTGTCTCTTTTACATGAAGTGTAACCAAAATAGTTTTTTTTAACTTAGTTTTTTTTTTTTTTTAAACAAACAATATTACATTAGCAGCATCTGTAATTTCTTTAATTATTTTTTTGTAAGGGGTTTCCTGGAGACATAGGTGTGCCAGGCCCCAATGGCCCACCTGGACCGAAGGTAGCAAACCTCAAATCAGCCACAAATTCAAGCATTTAGTTCATCCAATTATTATTAATTACGCATTTGGCTGTGTTTCAGGGTTTACAGGGCGCGAGAGGGCCCCAGGGCCCACCAGGGCCAAAAGGAGTACAGGTGAGATTGCTCAACACTTGGACCAATTAATATACATCATATTATACATGTCTGCTCTGTTCTCGTTTCATTGCTGCGGTCACATGGAAAATACTGTGCACAATTAGACAAAGGCTAGATTGATTATCATGGTAACTGTCACATTGGAATTAGTCACATTTTAAGGAGTTGCAACTTAGATCTGAGTGGAAGATTTTTTTTTTTTTTTTTACTGCAAGATCTCAGGGCATGTTCAACCAGGTGAAGTTATCATTTAAAATCAGATACTTAAAAAAACTGCTTAAAATCTTTTTTTCCAGTCCTGGAAAAGTGAACGGAAGCCTTTTTGGCTGCTTTTTGTGCTGTGTTGAAAGCATTGATTGTCATACACTCACAAAGCTGTTGAGTTGGATAACACCTGCCTTACTCAGATATAACTTTTGAACTGAATTAGAACCAAGCATGGAGAAGCAGGATTCAGTTTCTATGCTTACCTTATCTGGAACAATCTTCCAGACCCCTGCAAAGCTGCTGAAACACTTGGTTCCTTTAAATCGAAGCTAAAAACCCATCTATTTAGAGCTTTCTTTGAGTAAGTGATTAATAACAGCTGGAATGTCATATATTTTAATGTGTCATATGTTATGTGTCTCTAATGTTGTGTTTTATGCTTTTATTGCTGCTTTTATTTTATGCTCTAATGTTGTAAAGCAGTGGTCCCCAACTCCCGGGCCGCGGACCAGTACCGGGCCGTGGGTCATGTGGTACCGGAGCCACACATAAAGAATAAATAACTTCCAGTATTTCCGTTTTATTCATTATCTGAGGGTGACCGTTGTTTTATTTTGAAAAATAACCGGATATCCCCGTTACATAGCTCAGTCTGGACACATAATCCCACAAGGTAGCAAGATGGATAGAAAACAAACGTTTCTTTGGAAAGGGGAAAAGGCCCAAGGCCTCACTGATTCAATGTTGTGGTGAGTTAGATTTTTCATGCACTTTGTATTTGTTTTTGTGGTAAGTCCTGAATTATTAAAGGTATGTTTACATGTTACCATGGCGACCAGAGAGCGTTAGGGGGCTGAGTGTTACTCGTGTTATCTTGTTGTCTGCTCGATGTTAGGAGGACGCTGTTAATAAAGCTGCGAATACACATTGGATTTACGTCTATTATAATTTTAAAAATAACCCGTTTTTATACCGTCTGTTATCATTTATCCGCCACACCTTAAAGAACGGTCCGTGAAAATATTGTCTGATATTAAACCGGTGAGAAAAAGGTTGGAGACCACTGTTGTAAAGCATGTTGAATTGCCTTGTTGTTGAAAGTGTGCTATACAAATAAAGTTGCCCTGCCTTGAGTTGCAGACCTTTTCATTAAAATCCTCCAATTTGGTTTATTTAGAATTCCTATTATGATTTACTAGATGTCTTAGAGAATTTTATAAAGTATAAGTTTTGCTCTTAGTTCTGTTTACTGTCACTTACAGGAAACAGGAGCTGAGAACTTTAGTGCCTGGGCTGGCATCAGTAGCTACTGCAGATCTAATTATTTTATATTGTAAAGTGTGCTTGTGTCAGTTCTTTAGTTACATTCATAACTAAAGACACACAGCTGTACCTGTATGTTATAAATGTAAATGTTTCAGTTTAACAACTGTACTGTGTTTCTGCAGGGTGATGAAGGCCCACCCGGCCCACCTGGCAGCATTGGCCCAACTGTAAGAACTCTCATCTCAATATACACATACCTATATATACAGCTTACATCTTGGATGACATACAATTAACAACTCTGTTTCTTTTGATCAACACTTCCTGTAAAGGGGAGATCTGGGAGGAAAGGCCATGCAGGTGAACCTGGACCTGAGGGCCTACCGGTGAGTCCTTTTGACTTACAGTGCATTATGAGTTTTGTTTTTTTTTGTCACTACAGAATTGTTTGAAAATGTTTGTTTTTGTTTTTGATTTGGCGGTCTGTGGTGGTTCAGCATGAGAGGTTCGCCAATGATGGATTCAACAATCTGGCATCTAATGACAATTATCAAGCAGTGTCCAAATCTATATTTTAAAGTTGTGCACTGTGTCTGGTGCTGCAATGCATGTCTTGTTACACTCACACTCATACTCTGGCCATTTTATTGGGTACACTTTGCTATCACTGGATTGGAAAGCCTGATATCATCAAAGCAGAGATTCAGAAAGGTGTTGGAAACATTCCTTAGAGACTTTGGAGACAGTGAACAGACAGTAGTAGTAAAACAGCCCAAACATTTTCTGTGGGTTAAGGGTTTCCGCCAGTATCTTTTGCTAATGTTCTGGGGTTAAAATGTACATTTTGAGTCAAAACACATTCCCCTCTGGTACACTGAAGAAGTATACTTCCTGAACAATACAATTGCCAGACATTGTCATGATCTTTGTACTTTTATCACACTGCACCTATGATTGTTTGAGCAGATGAATGTGGCTTCTTCAGACATTTGGAAATTGTACTCAAGGAGGTAGCTGACTTGAGAAGCTTCATGCCTAATTTCTTTTGTTTTTGAGCGTATAAAGTTAGACAAGGAAGCAGTGTTTGAGGTGTTGCTTTAAGATGCATCCACAGGCATACCTTCCTTTAACTCAAATGTTGTAAGCTTACAAACCCGTTCCCATTAGAGTTTTACTGACATTTTTTAAAGGCATAGTAATGTTAGTGTAGATAAACTTCTGAATTTGAAGAAATTGATAAAAATATTCCCTAAAAATTATTCTGGCATTTACCAAATAGAATTAATCATGAAAATCCTAACTGACCTAAAACAGAAAACAATTAGTCTAATTTAAGGGCAGACACAGAATAAAAGATGAAGTTTTTTTATGCATTGTATGTGAATATATGATTTTTAGATATTTGTGTGCTTAATTTTTTGTTTATATTTATTGTATAAAATAAAAGAGGTGGGGTTAGTGGCCCTCAGCATAGGAGTTTGCCTTTTCAGGGGTTTGGATCAAACAAAACTCTTAAAAAGGGAAGCCTGCAATTTGGCAAAGTGCCACCCAGCTACACCGCAGCTGGAAACATTTACTTCTCTAATAAAATGTACATGTCAGACAGATTTTCTTATTATGTTCCTTCTGGTTGTTTCTTTTTAGACTAACTTACTGACTTTTTTTGTGGGTAAGAGTTTGCTGTGTTTAATAGACAGCAACTAATTAATAAGCTTAAAAAACCCAGTCACATAGTCACATTAACGTAATTAAAGTTTTCTTTTTTTAGATTGACCTTTTTTGCCTGTCTTCTGCTTGTTTTGACTTCCATCTCCTTAAACACTTAGACTGTTCTGTAAAGATGGACTTAATTAAGAGGGGAAATTATTTCCTCCATGGCCGTCATCATGCAGTGCATCATGGAACACCAAATTATTCACAGCCCTGTGCAGTCCATGTGTGTGTTCCTTTTTACACTTTTGATATCCTGTCAGCATACTGCGAAATTAAAAGCGGACTGATTATAGAGATCTCTTTAACTATCGGAGCTAAATAGTAAATTTGTTTACTCCTTGCAGGGAGAAAAAGGGGACATTGGAGATGTTGGAAAAATCGGACCACTGGTAAGACTGTCCCGCACCTCTAATTGCTTGAATTAATGTAAAGCTGCTGTGTGAGGTGCGGATAAACCTTCTGATGTCTGCCGACTTTCCTGATCTAATTTAGATAGAAGCTTTGTTCTCATTGTACAAGAATACAACAAAATTCAGTTTGGCAGCATCTCTCATATAGCGCGCAGCTACATTTACAGTCACTAGAAGTAAATATAACATAAAACAGTAAACAGAAAAGTGCAGATAAGTTTATATACTTATATGTGTGTAAATAAAGTCTCTGAATAGTCTCTGTTAAAAGTGCAGTCCTTATTCAAACTGTGCAATAAGTTATTGTCTATTGGGCTGGAGGGGATTAGTGTGTGTTTGTGGGGTGGGGGTGACAGAGTGTCATGATCCCTGCTGCAGACATTTCATTTAATCAATAAATAAATGAATAAACAAAAATTGTATATCTTTTAAAGGTTTGAGAGATTTAGAACAGGAACTGTGCTCTTTTTCTTTTTGCGATTTTTTTTCCACAAACACAACTACTTTGAAAACTGTTCCTCCAGTAGGCCCCTTAATGTTAATATTTGCATTCTGGGGATAGTAGAAGCAACCAAATGGGTCACGCATGCTGGACTGTGTTGTTCCTGTGCACATATGAGAGGCATTAAGCACTTACTGAACAGAGGGACCTTTGAAGCCAAACAGGAACCGTGGAGCTGTGCTGCGAGAAAGAAACTCTTAAACATATGTTGGCTCTAATGAATCCCATTACATCACTTTTCAGATAAATAAGGTGCGACTAAAACTGGGAAAGGGTTGATGTATTGAAGCTTTAATCCACCTGTCTTCACTAAGTGGCCCCTTATCTGTAAAATGCCCCCCATAAACTGTTTCAAGTTATATTTTACTGAAAGCTCAGAACAGTTTTGACCCATTCAGATTTGGTCCTCCAAGTCCCATTTGTCATGTCATCTGTAAGAACTACAATATACAAAACATTCATCATGTAGCATTGTTAAAGTCAACTATACGTCTGCACATGATTTGGGCTGATATGTAGTACTACTTCTATGAATGCAACATTAGAAACAGAAACTCCAACAGAGACCGCTACAGGAAATCTTTCCTGCCCACAGCCATCATGATCTACAACAACTCCTTAAAGAATTACTTGTATGAGCTATACCAACACTTAATTTCCCTCTGGGTTCAATAAAGTATTTTTGAATTGAATTGAATTGAATTAAAGATCCAGACTAGGCTTTCTAAGAAACCAGACTAGCCCCCAATTTGAGCCCCTATGTGACAGCAATTGTAAAATCCAAGTCCCTGTTAAACATTTTTGTGCAGTTATAATGTTCAGTTTGCCATGACGAGCTCCTGTTCCTCGGCTGTATTACTTCAATGTCTACTAGTGCTTATTTAAATTCGGCAGGATAATCCTCCTACGGTGATGATGTATGAGCAACATTTTATAGTTGTCAGACTTTTTGGCCAAGTTACAGAATTGCAAAAGGAACAAAGCCTTATAGTGTTCATGTCTATTTCCTGTCTGCTAGTTTGTTTTATTCTCAGGCTCCTGCTTTCTTTTTACATCTTTCAATGTAAACACACCTTGATACATGGAAAAAATTTTTTAGGGGTGACTACACAATGTGAAAGTGAATAATTCCACTGTGTGAACACTGTAAATCAAACTCTACAGCCGAAAGGTCAAAAGAGGCCTCTACAGTCTGACTACTGTGTCTCTACTCATTTTGCTCTGTAATTGGGTCAGCTTATGAAATATTACAATAACAGCATAAAGTGGCTCATGCCCAGCACTGTTTTGGTTTAAGTCAAGTGCTTTTGGTTCTGTGAACTGTAAGCACTGTAGCCTTCCCATTGTGATGAGTCGTTGCTAATGTATTGCTATGGTCTAAGCTACTTCACATATTTTTATCCATTTTATACAGTGGGGTAAAACTATATTCGGCAGCTGTGAGAGACAGAATGTATAAAAAAAAATCCATCTTCATGCTCACACTGATGGAAGGAGGTTTTTTCCCAAAATCTCACAGTGCATACATTATAAGTACATAGAGAAGGTGGGCTAGCGTTATTAGTCACCAAATTCAATAAAATCCTCAGCAGAGGTAGGATTTAAGTTTATGGGAGTCGAAAAATAAATGAAGTGTTTTATTTAATGTGTGTTTGAGCAACTTTCTGAAACCTTCTTTAAAAGAAACCTCGTTCAAACCTAGTCATTTATTGTAATTTTTATTGTGTCTATGGGTTTTTCCATTTACCAGAAAAACATTTTAAGTGCCATTCTCATTAAGACTCTAACCTTTTCTTACTTTCTTGTAATATCCTTCTTAACCATTATCAGATGTGTTGTAAAACAGTTTTAGAACTGTTATTGGAATAGCTCGGTTAGTGGAAAGACTTGTTTACTTTAGCCTTTTTCTCCTGTGGGGGTAGCATTATTAGCATTTACACTTTGAATTAGGTCTTTATCAGGCTCCTCTCCTGTGGAACCAGCTCCCTGCTTTAGTCCATGAGGCAGGGCCTGGCTTAAATCTTTCCTTTTGATAAAGCTTATAGTTAGAGTGGCTTAGGTCATCCTGAGCTATCTCTGTAGTTATGCTGCTATAGGCTCAGACTGCTGGAGGACAGACTGACCACTTTTCTTCACTCTGCTACTTTTCTCTTCTACTACTCTCCAGTTGCATTATTCAGTGTCATTGCGACTGTTAACTTTGTTTTTTTGTCAGTGTTTTCTCATGTCCTGTTATGCAGTTTTTACTTTCTTTAATATAAAAAGTACTCTTACATCAGTTATTTTTGTTCTTTCTGTGTCTCTGCTCTGTCTTCTTGAACCCCCAGACGGGCATGGCAGATGGCCGCTCGTACTGAGCAAGGTTCTCCTGGAGGTTTCTTCCTGTTAAAGGGGATTTTTTCCTCTCCACTGTTGCTACATGCTTCCTCAGTATGAGGGATTGCTGTGGTTGGAGTCTGCATAAATGGGGCACAACTGCCAGTCAATTACTCAATGCAATCTGCTGGGATTCCTTAAATAGAAAACCAACTAAAACTTTAAACTGATCGGAATGTTTCTATGATTGTATTAAATTACTTTTCCTGTAAAGTGCCTTGAGATGGCATCTGTTGTGAATCAGCGCTATTTAAATAAACTAAATTCAATGGAATAAATAAATACTTCAGTTACATTTATATTAAAATAATTATTAGTGGTCGCAAAAGGGTCGCAGTAGTGATTGTAAAAAATGAAATAAAAATATTTTTTTTAGAATTTATTTATTTATTTATTTTACCCACTGCATAAATGCACCTAAATTAAAGTTGTTGGGGTTTTTTCTCAGCTTGTCCAAACTGAATCTTTCTCCTTTGATAAAAGATTCATTTATATTCCAAATCTTTACCAAGAGCGGCAATAAGTGTAAAGGGTAATGTAGGTATAACATTGACATTTCCATATTAGGTCTTGAAGTTAGTCATAGCTATATTACTAATAGTAAATTTATTTATTTATTTTTTTTTTTCAAAACTTTTTCTAGAATTTATCTAATATTTCTCAACAAGTTAATCATTTTTCGAATAAAATGCTTGTTTGTCAGGTTAGGATTATGATTTTTCTAATATTTTGACACCCCTAATCTACTATTTAAGTCACTTTGATCAAGTTAAACTAATCCAAGACTTAGATATGCATTTCATTGGAATCTGGAACCTCTTTCATTCTCTGCATCACACCAGTTTGGGAAGACACCCTTAATACTTCCTCCTGACGTGTTTGTGTATTTGTGTTTAACACTTTCTTCTTCTCTCCTTTCCTCTCCTCCTTCTCTCCAGGGTCCAGTAGGCCTAATTGGAATAACTGGGGTGATGGGAGTTCCCGGTGAAAAGGTAAGGAGTGTGTTTCTCTGTCATTAGGCTGTCAGCCGATTTTGCCTGACAGCATCGGCTGCTTGCCTGTCAGCAACAGACCCCTATAATTAAGCCCATGTTAAAGCAGGCTTGACTAGAGGCCCCGGAACACATGCTTCTGTAAACATTCAACACTCTCACATCCATATCAATAGGAATATTGTCAAAGCCGTGTCACCGTTATTGCCTGTTGACCCCTTGATCATACCCTTAAACAATCAAGAAAAACTTGAATATAAAAATAATTTAAAATAGCTAATTCAGTTCGCACCACAACCTCTTCTGCAATTTAAATGTCTTCTTTAAAAACATTTAAATTAATATCACATTCCCAGTGTACCAAGAATCAGGAACCCGAGACAGCTTTTTAGTGTTCTGGCTGTTTGTTATTTAGTCCTCCAAAAGAACACCCACATTTTTGCCTTCCATCTCCATTGTTCCCTCCCTCTATCCCAACCTGCTTGCCGTTTCTTTCCTATCCAGAAGGCCCGTTTGTCAGAACATGTTCTTGTGATGAGAAGCCATCTGCTTGTCAGATTCTTGCTTGTTCTCCAACTCCTCTCCCACAAACCTCTGCTCCTCATTCATACTGTCAGCACCAGTAATACCCTGACAGCCTTCAAATTCTTTTACATTATGCATATTTATAACTTCTCTACCACGCTCTTAAAAAAAAACCTAGAATGTGCCATGCAATATGCTTAAAAAGTTTAGCTATGCATTATGAGGAAGCGTGCATCAGGAAATTGAGGTGAGCTTGTATTGTATAATCATGGGGTTTACCCGATTTGTGAAAAGAAAATCATAATTTTAGTCGAAAAGGTTGTAGCTTTACTGTAGATGCGGGCAGATACAGTTCTTTCTATGGTTTTAAGATACTATCATCAATAGGATTTTCACATGAATTGGAATTTCAATATTGAACCCGAGGAGATTCCTTATTTCTGATTAATTTTGGACAGAAAAGCACTGTTTAGAAACGCAATAGACACATTATTTATCAAATATGTTATATTTTTTATTAACGCCTTAAATCGCTTTAATCCTCAGCTTACTTAAAAAAATTTTATATTTTCTGATTGTTTAGCCGTTAACCCGTTAGTGTGGCCCCTTCCCACTTCTGGGTTTAAATTCACCGATCTTCTGACTTCTAACTTCTATGAACTTACACATATTTTATATCATTGGAAAGCTAAGACTCTTGTGATTCCACTGATATATGCCTATCAAGGACACAGTTGTATAATCTTTTACAGTGTATTAAAAATCATATTACTTGGTAACAATAGCACTTCGATATATTATCACTGTACTGGGAGAAATTTCAGAGTGTTTTCTTTCCAGAGACCCCAGCCATGTCTCTACTCAAAATTGTTCAAGAACAGCTTTAATTTTAATTTAGCTATGCGGTTTTTAAAAAATGTTGGGTGGAAATTGCAGGAATGTTAAGTTTTTAAATAATAGTTTTAGCAATTAAAGTCTGACAAGTTTTTTTTTTAACTAAGAAAATATTTCCACCCCTCATAGGACATTTACTGTACAATGTAAAAAGAATCCATCTTTACCGAATTGGAAGGTGAACACAGACAAGATTTTCCCCACCAAGGAATTAAATACAGTAGAAATAAAATTGTAATAGTAGTGTAGTCTAAAACCTCTTTCTGTTTTTATGTTTTTAACCAGGGTGACCGGGGCCTACCAGGTCCAACAGGTGCTGTTGGGGAAAAGGGGCCCAGGGTGAGTAAAGTGAATAAGGATCTTCCACGTTTTTAATTTGCTTCTGGCAGTATCAACCATATTATATTAAGCAAAATAAATTTAAAGATGCATTACCACACCTAAAATTCACGCTAAAGCATAAATGTCAATATTCCAATAGCTGCTAGAACTTAAAAAGGTTTAACAATGAGAAAGATTATTTTTTTAATGCACTGTAGTGCATTGACGGATTGAACAGCAATGGAAAAAGCACACAAGCTTGAAGGAATAATGTAGTTCTGTTTCGTTCCCTTCTGACTGCCAGTGGCAGTAAACAGAGTGGATGCAACTCCTCGCGCGCCGCTCAGGTCGAGTTTTAATGTAAACAAAGTCACGCACGTGACATGTTGGCGTGCATCTATAAATTGCACGCCAGCAGCTGCGCTCGGTCTCTTTGATCATCTCGCTGTTGACCTGGCGTGTTTTGCGGGTTAATTGCTCCGTAAGTCTGTGATTCGGATCTTATCGGTTTCTGCAGGTCTAGAGGTAAGCACACTTTGGTGCGATTTTGGCGTCATCCTGCCCGTGACCAGGTGGTCGAAGTGCTCTTTGGAGCCCTCTTGGGCTGTGGATTGCCGTGGTTTTTCTGTTTGTTGTTTGTTGCAGGACGCGACTGGCTGACGGGGCTTGCTGGCTGTCGCTGTTTTCCCCCTGTAAAAGGGGAGGAGGGAGCAGCTGGTGAGTGCCTTACAGGTAAGAAGGAGGCTGGAAGTTCTGACCGCGTGCTGTGGAGTGCAGTTTCTCGCTCAGATTACCTAGCCGAGCCACACATTGTGTGCCTGTATGGATATATATATATATATAGATATATATATGTCTATATATAGATATATAGGACTCTGATTCGCGTTCTTCAGCTTTCATCGAAGTTCTCGCTCAGATTTCCTTGTGTGGTGTCTGCCCTCATTTCCCACACCTGTGGAGCTGGGATGTTGGCGTGCACATCATGTGGGGCTTCTCTCCAGGTGGAGGACGCCCATGACTTGTCCCAAGTGCCTGGGCCTCGGCGACCTCAGGGAGGCTCTAACCGACCCCTGTATGAATTGCAGCATGCTGCCACTGTCTGTGAGAGAGGGCAGGCTGCGTCAGGTGGAGGGCCTCCTGTTTGAGACTGACCTGCCATCCTCTGGTATGCCTTATCCGGGTTCCGGAAGGCGGGGGGATAGGCCTGCCGGTGAACCTGGCAGCCCGAAACTAAAGAACCCAAGGCTGCAGCGCCCCTCTCGCCGGGAGGTGGACTCCTTACGGGCAGAGGTGGAACAGCTTAAAGCTTTGATGAGGAGAGCCCCAGAGGAGGAGGATTTGGATGACATGATCTCAGTTAGGGCCTCCAATTCGGAGTTTCAATCCCTCGGGGAGGTGGATCCTCCGCCGGATCTTCATGGAGGACGGGAGGTGGAGCCCCCGACTCTGGAGTGTATTGATGGTTCTGGAACATCCTTCCGCAGTTCTGCGAACTCGGACCCTGGGGAGGATCCTTGCCAGTTACGGGCGGTTATCTGGGCGACACTGGCCAGAATTGGGCTAGATGATGTGCCGGCGGCCCGTACTGCGGAGAATCCCTTCTTCCGCCGGGCTCCGGCAGCGCCCCCGTTTGAGGTCCCACCATCGCCAGCCTTCTTGGAGGAGCTGCAGGTGGGGCTGGCGGGACCCAAGGCTTCTCTCCCACCAGGGTAGGGATGGAAGGACGCTGGCATCAATGCGTGGGGCAGAAATCCACGGTCTGGACCACATGCCCCCTGTGGACCATTCAATTCAGTTTATTTATATAGCGCCAATTTACAACAGATGTCATCTCAAGGCACTTAACAAGAAGTCATTTCAATACATTTATACAAACATTCCAATCAGTTAAAAAGTTTCCTATTTAAGGAATCCCAGCAGATTGCGTCAGTCATTGGCGTGAGGTTGGGCAGACTTTCCAACCACAGCAATCCCTCATACTGAGCAAGCATGTAGGAACGGTGGAGAGGAAAAACTCCCCTTTAACAGGAAGAAACCTCCAACAGAACATGGCTCAGTAGGAGCGGCCATTTGCCACGACCGTCTGGGGGTTTGAGAAGACAGCGCAGAGACAGAAGGAACAGAAGATCCGATATAAGAGTACTCTCTATGTTACAGAAAGTAAAAAGTTGATAACAGGACACAGTGGATGTTCAGACACTGGGAGCACCATCCTAGTCGATGCCCCCCGTCCAACAGGGCATTCCAGCCAAGCAGGATACCAGACCAGGTATATCTTCTATGGAGAGAAAAACACTGAGAGAAAACAAAGTTAACAGTTAAAATAACAGAATGTACTGTAATACAACTGGAGAGTCGTAGGAGAAAAGGAAGTAGCAGAGTGAAGAAAATTGGTAAGTCTGTCCTCCAGCAGTCTAAGCCTATAGCAGCATAACTACAGAGCTAGCTCAGGATGACCTAAGCCCCTCTAACTATAAGCTTTATCAAAAAGGAAAGTTTTAAGCCTGGCCTTAAAAGTAAACAGAGTGTCTGCCTCACGGACTAAAACTGGGAGCTGGTTCCACAGGAGAGGAGCCTGATAACTAAAAGATCTGCCTCCCATTCTACTTTTATAAATCCTAGGAACTACAAGTAAACCTGCAGTCTGAGAGCGAAGTGCTCTGTTGGGAACATATGAAACAATTAGATCTCTGATGTATGATGGAGCTTGATTATTAAGGGCTTTGTATGTAAGAAGAAGGATCTTAAATTCTATTCTGGATTTAACAGGGAGCCAATGAAGGGAAGCTAAAACAGGAGAAATGTGATCTCTCTTTTTAATATTTATCAGAACTCTTGCTGCCGCATTTTGGATCAACTGAAGGCTTTTAATGGCATTTTGTGGACTTCCTGATAGTAAAGAATTGCAGTAGTCCAGCCTTGAGGTAACAAATGCATGGACTACTTTTTCAGCATTACTCCTGGACAGGATGTTTCTAATTTTAGCAATATTCCGGAGGTGAAAGAAGGAAATCCTAGAAACCTGTTTAATATGGGATTTAAATGTCAAGTCTTGGTCAAAAATAACGCAGAGGTTCTTTACGTTATTACTGGGGGCCAATTTAATGCCATCCAGATGAAGTGATTGACTAATCAGTTTCTTTTTTAGCACTTCTGGTCCAAAGACAGCAACTTCTGTCTTGTCAGAATTTAAAAGCAAAAAGTTTAGATTCATCCATGTTTTTATGTCTTCCAGACATGCCTGTAATCTACCTAACTGACTGGGTTCATCAGGATTTATGGATAAATATAGTTGTGTATCATCGGCATAGCTGTGGAAATTTGTCCCATGCTGTCTAATGATTCTACCAATTGGAAGCATATATATGGTGAAAAGAATTGGTCCAAGCACAGAACCTGGTGGAACTCCACAAGTAACCCTTGAGAGTGAAGAAGATTGATCATTTAGATGAACAAACTGGAATCTGTCAGACAAATATGATTTAAACCAGCCTAGTGCTGTTCCTTCGTTCCCTGCAACATGTTCAAGCCTTTCTAAGAGAATATTATGATCAACTGTGTCAAAAGCAGCACTGAGATCTAACAAAACCAGAACAGACACAAGTCCATTATCTCAGGCCATGAGAATATCATTAGTAACCTTCACCAGTGCTGTTTCAGTGCTATGATGAGCTCTAAAACCTGACTGAAACTCTTCAAACAGCTCGTTACTGTTTAGATGCTCACAGACTTGATTAGCAACAATTTTCTCAAGGATTTTGGATAAGAAAGGAAGGTTAGATATAGGTCTGTAATTCACTAAGTCATCTTGATCAAGGGAAGGTTTCTTGAATAAAGGTTTAATTACAGCTATTTTAAATTCTTGTGGTACGTATCCGTTTACTATGGATAGATTAATCATATCCAAAATGGGGCCAGGAACCAAATGGAACACTTCTTTAAATAATTTGGTTGGGATTGGGTCCAACATACAAGTTGAAGGTTTAGATGAGGCTCATATTTTTGATAATTCCGAAAGCTCGACTGAATCAAAACAGCCTAAGCACAAATGAGGTTCTACAGTTCTTTCCAATGCTGCCTCATTTACTGAGGAAGAAGTAATCATGTTTGGGAAGATGCCAATGATTTTATTTTTAATAGAATTTATTTTATTTATGAAGAATCCCATAAAATCATCACTGCTAAGAGCTGGCGTAATAGTTGGCTCAACAGAGCTATGACTCTGTGTAAGTTTGGCAACTGTACTAAAAAGAAACCTAGGATTGTTTTTATTTGCCTCTATTAATGATGAAAAATATGCTGTTCTAGCTTGTCGAAGGGTCTTTTTATACAGCAGTAGACAGTTATTCCAGGTTAAATCGGAATCCTCTAGATGTGTAGAGGGCCATTTTCTCTCCAACTTCCAAGTATTCTGCTTTAAAGTATGCAACTCTACGTTAAACCAAGGAGTCAGTCTACTATGTTTAGCCACTTTCTTTTTTAAGGGGGCTACACTATCTAATGCCAAACGCAATGAGGACGTAACGCTGTGAACCAGACCATCAATTTCTGAAGGGTTAGAGATAGAATTGCTGCCATCCACTGTGTTACTCTGAGACACTGAGGAAAATAAGAATGGAACAGATTCTTTATAAATGGTTACAGCATTGTCTGATAAAGCTCTACTATAATTACATTTTCTTTCAGATTTAAGATGGTCAGTAAAAAGTAAATTCAAAAGTTATTAAGAAGTGGTCAGACAGGACTGGGTTATGTGGGTGGACTTTTATTTCCTCACACTCAATACCGTATGTCAGTACAAGGCCCAAAGTGTGTTTGCCCGAGTGGGTCGATCCCTGTACTTTTTGAGTAAAGCCAATTGAGTCTAAAATAGCACTAAAGGCCACATTTAGGCTATCACTTTCAGTATCCACATGAATATTGAAGTACCCCACTATAATGACCCTATCAGTATTTAATACTAAATCAGATAAAAAATGTGAGCTCTGATCCAAGAATTGAGAGTAAGGGCCTGGTGGACGATACAATCAATCAATCGGCTTATGTATGAACCTGAAAAGATGACAGCGCTATCCTTCACGTCCAGTTTGATACATGTAACAGTAAAATGCCTCAGGGAGAAGTGTTATCATTGTTGGAGATTTTAATCAAACAGAAAGCCTAATATATCAAGTCTGAATGCTGTTTCAGCGTCAGTGTTTGTAAAGTCTGTTTGCTCATTTAATCACATCCTCATAAAGCTGTGGTAGACAGAATAAAGACTGGGAGAGTGTTGTGCTCTATTTTACAGTATTGCAAATTGTGCACTGAAGTGATCATGCCTCATTGCCATCATTATGTGCTTATACTCTGTCGAAGAAACATTTTATAAACCTCTAAGTGTTTGTAGAAAGAGGATAATAAGATATTTTTACACTGTTATCCAACTCAGTGGAAAAGTTGTTGGTACGAATATTATGCTGACTAAGTTAACCCATACAGAAAAAGAAGAAAGCATATCTATTGCTGCACAGTTTACACCATCAGTTGCAGAGCTGTATGAGTCTGTTTGAGTGCTTGGCCTTGATCCCACGCTGTCTCTGGGCTTTGGATTTGCGCCATGTCTGTGGTTCTGGGCCTAGAGTTCTTACCTCACTGTCTGGTGCAGTGGCTAACAAAATGAAAGAGGGGTGCAAGAGAGGGGACTTCACTTGATGGTTGAGTTTAGCAGTAAAGTTAGAGTATTTAACTTATCTATATATTTGCGTGAGAAATTGCGAAGAAGACGTTAAGGGGAGGCAGTATCAGCTTTCTAGGAATTCAGTCATTTTGGTGGCATATAAATTATTAAATTATTACTTTATAGATGACTGTTTGAAATAACTATGACATGGATGAGAAACTATCTGCCTAGTGGTGGGTGTTATTATTATTATCATTATTAGAAGCCCTAGAGTACCAGAACAGATAAAGTAATCCCTTTTAAATGGGGGACACTGATTAATCTTTTTTTCCATGACCTACTGCTGACTAATATAACTAATGGATCTATTCTAAGCCTCTAATACAGCATATATTTATATGAATCTCACCATATCTTTCACCCATTTATAAGATTTAAACAAACAATGCCACAGTCTCTTATCTACCTGTTTATATTTCTCTTTTGTTTCCCATTTGTATTAGGGTTACCCAGGATCACCAGGAAGTCCTGGGGACATTGGCATGCAGGGTTCACCTGTAAGTGTTATCTCACATTATTAACATGTATGGTGAAAATAGGTAATTGTGCACTGGGGTAAAGGCTGGCTTATGCAAATGAAAGATAATTAAATAACCCAAACAAATCAAACATTCTATACTTAAAAAAAATGCTTAGCGGTTCTTAATTTTTAAAAAGGTCTCAACTGTTACAGATCAAATCCAGTGCATGTGTACTTTCTAAATGATTCTATTGTCATTAATTTTTACTGTCTCTTATACTGACACTATTATTTGCAGCAGCCCATTAGCAGCTTAGACACATCACTGCCCCAAACAGATCTCCTGTTAAACCTGTCACTAACGGTTGATCAATCATATCCATCACTTTATAAATATACCCACATCTGCCCACTGGAGAAAGCTGATTTCTTCTCCTGCCTAGGAATTAGCAGAACTACACCACACTACTTTTGTGTGAAAACATCTTAGATTAGGGCTAAAATACATTATCATGTAACAACGTTAGGATTTCTGATAGGGTTGCAGCTTTTTTTTTTCGAGAACTAACTCGTTAATATTAGTAATTTTTTAAAGCTCATTTTTTGTCTCTTGTTGATATGTTGTTTTGCTTTACAGGGACCCCTGGGACAGAGGGGCAGTACGGGAATTGCAGGGCCAAAAGGAAGAAGGGTATGGCCATCACTTGTAAATGTATTTTCTCTATTATCCCTCATTTCATCTATTTAAAGCCTTTGCTCTCAAAAGAAAGTCTTCAAATTTTTTTTTAGATAGTGCAGCTTGCATTCTAGTTTTATTTCCATAGTAAAATTAGAGCACAGACGGTTCCATTTTTTCATTGAGGTTTGAATGTTACGCTGGAACACAAATGATAACATCTGATGGATGTGTCTTGGCTGAGAGGAGAATGACCTCTGAAGAAGAGACAGAGCTGATTTATTTTTGAGACTGTTTTTTAATTATTACTAGACTTTTACAAATTATCCAGTCAATCTCAGTAATGATATTAAAACATGTGAACTTTAAGTATTGTAAACTAGTTTAAATCTTTTGTGACTTTGGAACTAACTTAGTAGTAGAGATATTTCAGTTGTATTCTAAATCCTAGAAAGCAAAGTACTTTCCACTGTCCAAATCTGGGTTTGTTTTGACAACTTCACAGTCACATAGCTGACTATCCATACATATCCATTTCTGTTCACTCAAAAAAGGGTGAGAAACCCCAGTAAATCGCCAGGGTTTGGTTCTTTCTCAACTTGTGTATGTTCCCTGATACAGTCACTTAATTTTCCTCCAGACAAAACCTTGGGAAATGGAACATGCCACAACTGTTAAGATGCTCTCCTTCAATTTGTTCTTGTCAGTTTGTTACATTTCCTATCTAAGATAGACTTTCTCTGAAATTGTACCTGTTTTTAATAATTTCCCACCTTTGCATAGCCACAAAGCTGGCTGAAATAGAGATTTTCAGAACCTAATACTTTATCTACAATGTTTTTTCATATAAAGATTAACACGTACAGATAGCTAAACTGTTTGATGTCAGATGTTTGATTTGTGACTAGGGGTTATGTTGTTAATAATAAGTCTGTATAGGAGGTTAAAGATTACCTTGAGTTAAAATAACACACAGTACAGATTCACAGTATTTAGAATGTTAATCTAGAAATATATAACTAATAAAAATATGATAGATAGATAGATAGATAGATAGATAGATAGATAGATAGATAGATAGATAGATAGATAGATAGATAGATAGATAGATAGATAGATAGATAGATAGATAGATAGATAGATAGATAGATAGATAGATAGATAGATAGATAGATAGATAGATAGATAGATAGATAGATGGATGGATGGATGGATGGATGGATAGATGGATAGATAGATGTGTAGTTTTTTCAACTTTTATTTTTTAGAGTGCAGAAGGAATGGCCAGATTGAGATATTTTTAAAACTATTTGAATAATATGTCCTTAATCTTTGGGATAATGGAAGAGCAATACATTTTAACAATAATATGACCACAGAAAATGGAAAAGGAGATGTAAAGGTTTAGATTTCTTTTGTATAAATCATTGCACATATTACGAAAGTCCCTGACAATATATAACTGATAATGAAGTATGCTCCAGAGTAATAAGAAATCCTGTTTTTCTTCTTTCTTTGCTGTTGTTTAATTGGTCAACTCTGAAGGCAACAGATAGGACTGATAAGTTTGATAAAACAAACTGATATTGAGAATAGAAGGAGATCAGTAATCAAAGATAATTCAGAAATATAAGACAAAGACAAAATGGAAACCACAAACTGAAAATGTGAAGAAGCTCAAAGTGTTTTCTACACACCTGTCAGTTTATGCTGGTGCAAGAATATAATAAAACTAATGGAATATATGTTTAGGTTTAGATGAAAAGGCTTTGATATTTGGTGAAATTGTTTTCTGAACAGAAAAAAACAATGTCTAATGGTACATCTGTGTTTTGTTCACTTCACAATGCTACCATATGTCAAATTGTGCATCCTGCTCCTCTCTGAGTAAAAATTAGTTACATGCCTCATGCTGGTGTTGCGCAGGGGCCCAGGGGTCCAGATGGTGCAACAGGAGAACCAGGCCCGGAGGGCACCAAGGTAAACAGCATCCATATTCTTCCAAACACCAAGTATCTGTGTCAAAGAAAATAATAAAACATGTGGCATGTTTTTAATAAATGGGTTTTAGTAAAGTTCATGCTAGCTACGGTATTTGTGCCGGGATTATAAGATCATCTTTGGAATGCTTGGATTCAGATTTTTTTCTTTATTTGTCAGCCTTTTAAGATTTATTTATGCCTGTTTAAGGGAAAAAACTTGTTCAAACTGAATCATATTTCTTTGTTTCCAGGGTGAAAAGGGTGATGGTGGAACAAAAGGTGAACCGGGATTCATAGTAAGTATTTATTTAATAGTTATAGAGATTATTACTTGGCTTAGATTTCTGAATGCTTATGATACTTTTAAGTATTTTAACATATTTTCTTTCTCTGTGAACAGGTTTCTTGACCATGATTTAGCTACCACTATTAATATATCTACAGTTCATAGTCATTATTAAAAATGAAAGCCACTTTAAAGTATGTAGTTTATATATCTTAAAATTAT
Organism: Valencia hispanica; assembly: GCA_963556495.2. Lineage (NCBI taxonomy): Eukaryota > Metazoa > Chordata > Actinopteri > Cyprinodontiformes > Valenciidae > Valencia > Valencia hispanica. The sequence goes on along the minus strand of OY747705.1, from coordinate 49,768,166 downwards.
AAAAATATAAGAACAACAGCGTGTGAATGTGTGTGTGAATCGGTGAATGACTGAATGTAGTGTAAAGTGCTTTGTGGTCCTCTGACTGAAAAAGCGCTATACAAATGCAATTTACCTATTTTTATTATAAATTTTTTTTCCAGGTTCAAAAGTTATTTGAGTCTAACCTTAAATATAGAAAAGCAAGCAGACTTCACACTTTAATATATGACTTTATTAAAAATGAATTTGAAATGGAAAAGTGTGTGTGAAAACTTCCAAAAAGGAAGTGTTGCATCTGGGTCCTGCTAATCAAACGCAGCTAAAAAAAAAAGATTATTAATGAGAGTGAGCACGCTAAAAAAAACAGGAGTCTTAGCAGTTTGCTAGCCTGGAAAATACAGTGGGTTGTTACAGCAATTCCAATCAGGGGAGACAATTGTTGCTCTCCATCTAACTGATAGTTGTTATAAGGCCATTTCCAATCCATTTAAATGTGATCATAGCTATAGGTGACCATGACTTACACTACCAAGGTTGGTAGTGTAAAAAAAAAAATGGCGAAAGGCACATCAAGCTCATTGCGCTTCGAAATCGGAAGATGTCCAGCAGTGCCAACAGCTCAGAACTAGCAGAAACCAGTGGGACCCAGGTACACCCATCTACTGTCCGGAGAAGTCTGGGCAGAAGTGTTCTTCATGAAAGAGTTGCAGCCAAAAAGCCATACCTCCAATGTGGAAACAAGGCCAAGCGACTCAAGTGTGCATTAAAACATAGGAACTGGGGTGCAGAAAAATGGCAGCAGGTGCTCTGGATAGATGAGCTTGGAGCTCTCTGGTCCGCAGTCCAGACCCATCCAGCCAGCAGGAATACCGGCAGCAACGGTTGCAGCTTTCTCAACGATTTTGTCTGCAGTCACCAAATCGTCAGGAAACGTGATCTTGACTTCGTTCTTCTCTGGTTTGGCCATCAAGTCTCAAATATTTGTCTGAGCAGAAGGCAGTTTGTTCCTTGAAGGGCAGGAGAGCGGTACAATAATAAGTGTCTGCAGGCAACAGTGAAGCATGGTGGAGGGTCCTTGAACTTTTGGGGCTGCATTTTTGCAAATGGAGTTGGAAATCTGGTCAGGGTTAATAGTGTTCTCAATGCTGAGAAATACAGGTAGATACCGGTACTTATCCATCATGCAATACCATCAGGGAGACGTATGATTGGCCCCCATGTACAGAAAACATCATACCCATCCAGCATGGTGGTGAAAGGGTGGTGATTTGTCAAGTTGGCATTCAATTAATCTGTAAATAAAAGTAAAGATACTCTACACTCAAACATCAGGTTATGTGACTGATAGCTGAAGACTGGCCTAAACGGTTTCATGCAACTACTTATTCCAGGCTGAAATTAGGTACCTTCTAGTGGCGAAATACCTACTAGTACTCTTGTACTTTCTGTATATCAGTTGCATTATCTTATGTTAGCAAATGTATCACTATCCCAAATTTAAAACTAAGGTCTTTTTTTTGTAATATCAAACTGAACCAACCTGACCTGATTTAAACTGTATTTTAATCTGTTTCCTTCTTGATTTTTCTATTCAAAGGGCAAAGCAGGCCTTCCTGGAGAAAGAGGCCCTCCTGGAAAGCCTGTAAGTAAAACCTTTTTCTTTTAGAAATTTAATCACCACCTACACATCACTGTCACTATAGCTACGGCGGAAAAACACACTCACAAAGCCCATTCGCACACACACCCACTCACCTGTAAATCCCTGTTTATGAAAAATTTAAGAGTTAGTTCAAGTCTTGTCTTACAGGAGGACGTTTTTAATCAGATAGGATTTGATGCTGCTTCTGAGCATGTTGACATTTGCTCACAGTCTTAGCTGTAGGCTTTAAATATCCATACTGTTCAAAACATTGGTCGGATCTGTTTTAATATAACCACACGCTTTTAGATCAAAACGCAAAACGTTATTCTTGAACTTCTTTAAAGTCACTAAAATATGATTACTCACTTTGCACAACAGTTGAAGATTTTGTCCAAAGCCAATACTGATTTACAGTATCAGTCAGAAGTTAACATATTATTTCTTCATGGGTTGTGAATGTCTCTTTAAATTTAGGCTTTAATGATCCATTTGAACCATTTTTTTTCTGGGTAAAATGAGGACACAACATAAAACGTGGATTCTCTGTAATACAAGCAGGTTGAAGTTATACATGCATCCCAACTAAAATTTTGATAAATCTACCTCAGTAAGGTGCACCTTTACAACATTTAAGAGCCATCTATCTGGTCTTGGCATAATTCCTGCAGGATATTTTCCCCTTGCCTCTACATTAGAATTGGCAGGGCTCATTTAGAGTGGAGGGGTTCCTGGCAAAGCTTATTCAAATTCAGTTCAAACATTTATTTTTCCCAAATGAAATTAAATGTTGTAACTCAAGTATCTTCAAAGACTGTAGTTGTGGATGGTGATGCTGTGGGCAGGAAGGATCTGCCCACAGCAACTGTCAGTCTTTCCTTCTTCTCTCTCCTCTCTTTGATTCTGGTCTGCATCCATTTAATGCCTTGTCCTCACGTAGCCTCACAAAACAAATATATTTTTCTACAATATGGCCTGTCATCCACACTAAAACGCAGATTTATGGCACCAAAAACAATTCTGTTCAAGAACTCCGACCAAAGTGAAAATCTCAGTTTTCTCTGTTTTAAGCGTTTGCTTGTGGACAGAAATAACTGGAGTTTTAGGGGTCGGAACATCACTTGTGCGTCCTGTGTTTACATTCAGAAACAGCATTTATGCCCTCAGAGCTGTGTTGGCATTATTGACTGTCCAATTGCTTTATTATTATTTTTTTACAAGCTCGATTACTGTTTTATGTAGAAGTGAGAAAGTAGAAAGTTACTGAGTGGAAAGGATTTGGAGGAACTACTGCCCCCTACAGGTTTGGCATGTCTATGAATGTGCATAAATGCATTTATTCATTAGGTGTGGATGGAGTTGTTGTTTTTTAACGAGGTGGTGAGAATATTCGGGGGGGATTTAAACAACTACGTGTATACATGGCCTAAGTCTCCTTTTCAACTCCTCTGGGATTTGGGATCATAGTTCAGGTAATATTGAAGCTTTTGAGATGCTAATCAGCTGCTCCCAGTTGTATAAAACAATACTTGTTCCCAAGGTTGCACATCAAAACAACTGTCTGAAAGTCAAAAGATTAGAGCAAAAATCCTTCCAGCTGCACAGTATCTGAAATCACTGGGAATAATTATCCAAAAAAGCAATCCCTCAGCCCAAAAAAATTATGGAAAAAAAATCGACAAAAAGAACAAACCAAAGGTAACGTAACATATCTACTCCAACCATGAGTGGCACAACCTCCCAGACCTGGTTTTAACCATAAACAATACATTCAGTCGTCTTGAGTTCAAGGCCATTCCAAAACTATCATCTTATCCTGCCTTATCATTCCAAATCCAGCTCTTATGTGTGCTGGGATCATGGGTCTGGCTGGAACACCCAACTGTGTCAGAGTTGCAAACATCTGACCCAAACTTTTGTCTTTGATTAAAGGAAATTTGCTTAGGATGTTTAGTAATGCTTTTCAAAGCTCTCAAAGCACTTTACAAGTCCATTATTTATTCACTCTGTCATTCACACACACTGGTGGAAGCAAGCTACTATTGTAGCCACTGCTGTCCTGGGGCAGTTTGACAGAAGTGAGGCTGCCATTTCATGCCATCTGCCTTTCTGGCTAACATCAGTAGGCAAGGTGGCTTGCCCAAGGACACAATGGCATGTAGCAGGTGGAAGCTGGGAATTGAACCCATGGTTACTGGGTCACAGATCTAACAACTCTACCACTGAGCCACAGCAACCCTAAAGGTGGTTGTTGTTGTTTAGGAACAACCAAGAGACAACCAAGGCTTGAGGATCTCATGAACTGGAAACTACATGAGCAAAAGTTTCACTTTTAACTATGAGGAGTTTAACATCAACATGGACTGAGAGGAAAAAAGTCCCTCCTTTAAATAGGACACCTTCAGTCACAACTTCAATTTGCAGCCGGTCAGGTGGATAAGCCAAATACCCTCTGGAGACAGGTTTAATGGTTGGACAAGACAAAGACGAAGCATTTCTCAGCAGCAAGAAGTATTTTTCAAGGAGAATAGATGAAACCAAACAGTGCAGCACCAACTGTCAAGAAAGGTTGTGGTACCCTCATGAGGGGGGTCTGTTTCACGACCAGCGGTACTGGTTTGTGATAATGAATATAATGAAATAATGAAAAGGAGGACAACTACCTCCAAATTCTTCATCTTCATCCAATCTCGATTCTTTTGTCCTAGATATTTCAAACTTTGATACAGTTGGGTGCCTCTACCTGATATTGATACCAAACAAACATCAAAGATAGTTTGGGAATAAATTAAGCAAGCTTGACAAAAAGTTTTTGGTATGGCCCGAACTCTAAACTTATCAAAAATTGATGAACACTGCTTAACAGCAAGGAATCAAGCAATTAAAATGACCCCCAACATTTCTGATAAGAAAAGTCAAATGTCCAGCCTGGATTATGGAAGATGTTTGCTGAAAAGAATGTTGTTTCTAAGACTCTAAGGGACTTTTAACCAAATATTAATGCGGTGCAAGAAATACCCAAAATTCCAAAATGAATATGACATTGAAGATGATTGTACGTAAACATTCACTGGCATTGTACATTTGTGAGCTATAGGGCTGTATACTGGGTATGATTTTGTCTTTGCAGCAATGAATAGTACTAGTGTAAGACTAACACAAGGGAGTCCGCTGTGACTGCTTTACCTCCAAACACTGGTCATCCTTTGCTTGAGCTTGGCTCTCTTTGGCTCATCATTCTCATAGGCCACGTTAAAATGTGGCCTTTTAAGACCAAAAGTGCTGATCAAATCTAATTTAGCCTTTTTGATCAACTTTTCAAACCCATTTAAACATCAGCAGACATTTTCATGCTTTAGACTGAGGCTGTTGTCCTCTTTTGTATGTGTTTCCTACAAAGGTTTGATTGGGGAGATGATCCAGTGACACAGATTTGAAATACTTTTCTCAGCTTTAAATGCCTTTATGCTCCAAAACGCTTCGTTTTTCCATTTTAGCAGTTTATGGATTATAATTATGTGCCTTGCTGGGGTATAATGGATAGAATAGCCAGCTCTCCACAGATGGTCTAAGAAAGCAAACTAAGATCAATCAGAAAACCAAAGGCAGAGCCAAATGCACTGTCCAAATTCTTATAACTATTGTAAATCAGTGGTAGAATAGAATAGTTTCTTAGATTTTCTATTACTGTTTCTTTTTCGGCCAGATGTCCTTAAAACCACACACATTCAGCAGATTCATGCGTCTTTCCACTTTTTGAATTCTGTGTGTGATTAATGTTTTAGATTGGTTTGCAAAACTGTCCTCCAAACAATTCTGTGTGATTAATGTTTTAGATTGGATGCAAAACTGTCCTCCAAACATATCTTTTTTAGAGTAGCTGCAGATCCGTTGCGGCTGCCTAGCATTAAATAAAAAAACATCTACAGCTAATACACAATCAGAAACAACACCAGTCTGACAAACTTGTTTATGTGAAGCTGCCTGTTAGAAGACTGTAGCCTTTTGTTCGTTTTACTGTGGAGTAATGGCGCCATCATGTGTTGGATAGCTTCTCCTTCAAAACTTAAACTCTGAGAAGCTCAGATTACCTGCGGTGTCTAGAAATGTTATGGGTAAAGGCAGCTTTAGGTTAAAGCATTTTTTAGTGGTTTTGGCTTTAATCAAAAAAGCCCCATATTTAATTCAAACATTTACTCTTTCCTGCTTGTTTGTTTATTATATCTGTTTTATCTCTGTCTTTTAATCATAAAACTTCAGTCCCACAAATTCAAAGTTCCTTACGATTTTTAAAGTATTTAGACAATAATAATACAAAATAGAGCTTCTTCAGACAAAAAAAAATGGTAGAATTCAAATTGGAAAGTCCACGTGATTTGCAAAGAATGTGACATTAAGGTTTTAGGATTTTATTATCATTACCTGAGTCAATTATTAAATACAGTCATTTCACATTTCATCTAATCCAGTCAGGAGATTTGTGCCCAGGTGTGATCTTCTTTTTTCCACGAATCTTATTTATATGCTGTCAAAGGAGGAGTTGAGAAATGAGAAGGAAACCATCATTACTTTGTAATGACAGACCTTAAGCTGCTGCCAAATCAACACTTTGCTACATCTTAAAAAAACAAGGAATGTACTGATGAGCCAAGATACATTAAACGGTTGCTGTAGAAATTTTCCCTTACATCATCCTGCCAAGTTCAAAGCTCTCTCAATGAATAGAAGAGGGAGAACATACAGAGTTTGCCCTAAAGAATAAAACACAACCAATACACAACAATGCAAATGTTAAGTTTAAATAAAAAGTCTGATTATGAATACAAATTCCTCAACCAAAAAGGAGAAAATTGATTAAACTCAGTTGTTTCTGATCTCATCCACAATAAAACTCAACCACATAAAACTGGACAGCTGTTTAAAAGCTGTCTTCCTGTTTACATATGGGTGTCGATGATATAACTCCATCAAACGTTGTAGGTTCACAATTGTAAATTTGTGTGTCATTGAGTTAATGCATGACTAATTTCCTTTTTTCCTCTTTTTTTTCTTTTACGTTTATGCTGTTGAACATTTTCTTATAAGGAAAGGGGAGGGGGGGGCAGCAGAAGTAGTTTGGGAACCACTGCACTATACTGTTGGACTGTGTCCAGTGATTTCTTCCTCACCTCATGGCAAAAGTCATAAAGTGGTGTACTCAGCAGCAAAACTTTAAATTCCACACTCTTCGTTCTAATGTACATCCACTATTCTGAAAGACAGAAAATGAAAAATTTTCACCAAGTCTCTCATTGAAAAATAAACGTGAGGCTTCCCTCACATTTAGACCCAAGTCACCTGCTCTTTTCAATAGTCTAGCAAAATCTAAATCGCAGGATAGGAAAATAAGTGAGGTAAATGGAAAAGAAAGAAAAACTAAAACAAAACCTCCATTAGGTTTGAAGATTTAATGCATGAGAGGAGTAGAGAGTGGTTGGTTTACTGATGGCCATAGTTTCTGGAACTTTTGCACTTTCTTTCTGCAGAGAATTTAACTGTTAAAGGAATCATATTTAGATAGCAGGTAACGGCAAGATGGTGTCACATTTATTCCTTTTCTCTAGTGTTTTACAGGTTGAATATTTATGACTATTAATAAAAAAGTGAAATAAAAAAAATCACACATGAATAACCCTCTCAATAGCAATGATCAAAGTCAGTTTTTTGTTTTGTTTGTCTTCTGTTTTCTCGTACTTGACTGAAAGAATGTCTCCACATGACTGTTTCTTTCCAGGGAAAGCCAGGTATTCCAGGAAGCACTGGTGAGAGGGGCCCTCAAGGGGAACCAGTAAGTATGCTTGTCTGTGGCAAAGGTGCGGTTGTTTTAAGGAAACTGTAATCAGACTACACACCAACCAAACAGCTTGTCTGTGATCTGTAATGACTTAATACACAAAATGATAACTGCTTACAAGACTTTCATAAAGCGGAGTTTGGCAGGATTGGAAGTATTTAATAAACACTCAAGAAGCTCCAATGAGCTAACCTATTTTGAAAGAAGATAAATGATCCTTTAAATTATTTTTCTTTTGGCTATTACTTCCCTGCTTCTTTACACCTGATTGCTCCCAGCTTTTCTTGGATTAATCTTCAAATTCTTGATTTTGCTGGAACTCCTGGAACTTCACCAACTGCTCAGGGGTTTATAGCATGTCAAACAATCAGACACTGGCATGTTTTAGGATGGGAGCATTCAGAAAAGCTAGAGGCTCTGTTAATATAATGAGTCTTATCTTGTTTCTGGACAGTGTTCAGCATCTTTATTTTAGGAATTCTCAGATCTCAATCTACACAAATTAACTACTTGCCTTTTCATGTTGTTTTCTTTTATCATCACAAAGTGAACTATTTACTCATTATCAAAAACATCTTTAAAGTTTCAAATGACCTTTTTTTTATTGGTTCTGTTTGTTTTCTTAGGGACCTAAAGGACCAACTGGGGAGCCTGGATCTAATGGAGATCAGGGACCTGAAGTACTTCTACTTAATGTTCTAGAACTAAGTCATCAGCTTGTTATCAGTTGACGATGGCTTTAAAAGCAGCTCTGTTATTAACAGCTGTTCATTCAGCCTAAATATTTCCTGCGCACCCTCTTCCTTTCTTTGTCTAATTCTTGTAGGGCGCCCCAGGTGTAGAGGGAGGACCAGGTGCCATTGGAGAGCCAGGGTTAAAGGTGAGCAAAACTGTAAAACAAAAAAACAACAACACTCCAATCAGAAATGTACAAACTCATGTTTGTTCAGAAAAAAAAAAAAAGCTGATAGGATTTTTAACTGTCCAGCCAGTCATGTGTTGTGTCTTGTGTTTACTGTAGGGCGATGTCGGGGTTCCAGGGACTGAAGGGGAAGAGGGACAGGAGGGAATCAGAGTGAGTGAAAATTACACATTTTGTCTTATTTTCCCCTTCATTTTTTTGATAAATCCAGTTTTATCAACCATTTATCCAGCAGTGGTCTGCCTATCCGTCTGTCTGTCTGTCTGTCTGTCTGCCCTACATGTGTTTTTATAGTTTTAGATGTTCTGTATTGTTTTTGAAATGTTCAAAATGTTCAAAAAGACAACAGTAAGGAATAGCCTTACAGCTGTATTGCCTCTCAAAGCCAGCAGGAGGAGACACAACTGTCTATAGTAAAAGACTAACCCCTCCTTTCCACCGGATGTGTAAGCAGCACGTAACAGGAGCATCACGTCATACGAAGCTGAAAGCCACCACTGTAGTCAATAGAACCCTTTCCACCGGAGGCGAAAGCAGCACGAGTCTGCCGCGTCTGAGGAGCGACATGTCGCAGCACTTTTCTAAATATACGCGGCAGTCCTATTTTCTAAGCAGCACGCCTCTGAAACACGTACATTTCTACATTATGGATAGGGGAGACAGGAAATATACGGCTTGGCACCGGAAATTTTCAAAATAAAAGAAACATGCTGCTTTGCGGTTGCTTTACTTTAAAAAAAGTCACTACCCGGTGAGATGTCAGTACCTCGCGGGAGGGTCTCATTTGTGTGTCATCACATAAATGAGCGATTTTGGATATTCCCTGACATAACATAAATTTATTGGCGAATATAAAACGGACATAACATAAAACACCAACCTTTTGGAGCCATGTTGTTGTCTTTTCCTGGTTATTATTGTCATAGACGTTTATATATGTCTATGGTTGTTGTGTTTACTGACGAACCCACGCGTGATTTTGCTAATCTCGTGTGATTTCGTGCTCTCGGTGACAACTGCTTCCCTGCTGCTATGCGCCTCATACGCACCCGGTGGAAAGGGCCAAGCAACAGAATACGAAAGTGAAACGTGCTGCTCCTGTAACGTGCCGCTTACGCGTCCGGTGGAAAGGAGGAGTTATATGGCGCCTTGCTTCTAGTTCGGTAAAGAACTTCACTTACAGCAACGCCCTATTTTGGCCTATGATCCTCATCAATAATGTTTCATAAGGGTTATGGTAGCTCTACCTCAGATGTCCACCAACCAACTAAAAAAGTAAATCAAAAAGTTAAGTTATTCAATTAGTTCAATATAAAATGTTAAAGACTTATGTAGCATAACTATGTACAGCTGTAGCACATGTCCTGGATACGTTTGTGTGAGGTGGCTCTTGAAGTCCCGACACCTGCTGCTGTCCATACCTTGTAAATCTCTCCTAAACTCTTGACTGGTCTTTGTGTCCCTTGTCACACTTTTTCTTCCACTCAACTTTCCATAATTCTTGAATATTAGCAATTTCTGAACAGCTAGCTTTTAAAATAATGGCAATTGTGGTTTAACCTCCCTACGGAATGTGTCAGCGACTGTCTGCAAGACAACTTTGAAGTCAGTAGTCTTCGCCATGATTATGTACTTCATGGCCTTTTTTTATTGGTCTCACAGTTTACCCCAAAACTATTCATACCCCTGTCAGATTTAGATTAAAATGATTTCCAATCAACCAATATGTTTTCTGACTGGAATTGAAGCAGACATCTCTTAAAAGATAATAAAACACTGTAAAATGTGGTTTTTATTATTATTATTATTATTATTTTAAATGGCATCTCAAAAATTATGTATACCAGCTTATAAATCCAGCTTGCAATCCCTCTAATCTTTAGCTCCATCCACAGCCATGCAGTCAAAAATACTTCATTGATCCCAGAGGGAAATTACGTGTTGTTGTAGCTCATACAATTTTATTCTCAAGGAGTTTTTGTAGAACTTAAAAGCTGTGAGCAGCAAGGATCTCCTGCAGCGGTTTGTCTTAGTTAGGCTTGTGATGTGTTAGTGTAAACTCACTGTAACTGTAGATGATCTTTATGAACTTTAACTCTGATACTTTAACTTTGTTTGATCACCTATTCTTTTCATGTTCATTCATCAAATGCATTAAAGAAATGGTAAATGTAACGATAACGCAGTAATACTTAAAACAAAAGAAAATACATTAGTACATACAATTACATTGCGACAATATGAATACAATTGTCTTAAATTTAGAACATACTCTGACCGCAGTCACACACAAACACAAAAACTGCTTATGGGCCACTAAAACTTTTCAAGTGCTTCCCGTCCCCGAGAGATGCTTTCATTCACAACAGAGACTTTCTTCTGCAGATTGTGCTGTAAATGTCTCTTTGCTGACAAACTAATTGACCAAACATCTCAACGGAAGTGTATACAGTCCTCATCTATAGCTTTCTGGGCTGTGATGCTCACAAGTTTACAGAAAAGCATTGTTTTTAGGATTCTTTGAATCGCTGAGATTTTGTGGACACGCTGTATTATTTCAAAGTGCCACCGAAAATAAAGATGGTGCTTCACCCTTTTTTATTGCATAATTTATCTACATTAATCAGAAGCTGAATCAGAAATGGTGTATTATAAAACAGATATTTGCACCTATCAGTTCTTCTAAAATCAGCTTTGGTACTGTTCACATTCATTGTTAAGTTATTGTGATTTCCTACTTCTTCTCTGTTGGCTGTTTTACTGTTATTTGTAAAAAGTCTGCTTACTGTCTAAACTGTTTCTCACATATTATCAGAGATAATTTTTATTTGATTGTTCTTGTATTGCAGCTGATTTAGACGTTAGAACTCTCCAGGAAAACCAGATTTTGTTTCAAACTGTAATCTGCTCACAGGGTCCGCCTGGTCCCCCAGGGGAACATGGCCCTCAGGGGAAAGATGGACCGAAGGTAAGAACAGAAAACTTTGTTTTATGTATAATATGTTTTGTAAAACTGAGATTTTAGATTACAGTCAGGTTAAAAATAGTGGCCAAATAGTGGTAGGTTACAAACATAAAATAAAATAAATAATCCATGTCATAGAAAATCTGAAATTAGTCAAGTCAGTTTTTTTTTTCAGATCTAAGGGAGATTTAAAATCGTATACCAAAATGATCAAAATAAACAGGAATGAATAATAATTTGTTCCTCTAGCTTTTTCTCAGATATTCATTTTCATTTACGATGCAGCCAGTTACCCGATTCTTGCACTGTCCGGAAAAGTTTGAATGTATGAGTCCAGCTTTAAGTATTTTCCAGATCTTAATGAGTATGGAAATAGAAAAGAGAACATGAATAAATATTTGGAATTCCATCCGTCCATTTAAAAAAAAGGATGAAACAAAGAAGTAGTCTGGAAATGTGACTTTGGAAAATATGGAATTTCTACGTAAAAAAACGAATCCTGACTATATCTTTCACCCTGGTTATGTGTTTCACTCTTTGTCTCCATGTCTTTCAGGGTGAACCTGGTGAGCTTGGCGCTTTTGGGGAGCCAGGGGAAAAAGGACTAGAAGGAGATCCAGGGCCCCAAGGGCCAGCAGGGATACCTGGGAAACAGGGCTTTCGCGTAAGTTCTTTTTTTGTCTTTCAAAATTTTCCGTCAAATTTCGAAATTACAGTAATAAGTAGAACAGAATCTTTTTTGCATCTGTGCATGTACAATGAATGTGGTATACAAACTCCTGTTCAATGCTCCCTCTAAGCTGCGCGCGTGCGCAATTGTGCACTGCTGACACAGTCTTAGCGCACAGAAAATCTGCTCTGCGCACAAAAAAAATCTAACCAGAATTGAAAAAACAACAAACAAATAATTAATTATGTGCTATTTTACAGTATGAATCAATGAGCATATGCACCAATTTACAGTTCCAGCGGTGCCCCTGTACCGGTCCAATTAGAAAAACACACACTCGCCCGAACCCGTTATCCATGGTTATTGCCATAATCATTATGGTTATTGCGGCAGAGACCCGCACACTGACACAACACAGATTAAAGATAGACACGGGTATGCAAATAAGACTAAGGTAAAAAAAAAAACTAATCCAGACACAAACTCAGATCCTCCTGTTATAGGAGCGGAGCGCTTTAGTCTATGCACAGAGCGGCTGACAGCGCCACGTTCGTGCTCTGTGAAATGTGCTTGATTTATTTAGAAAGTCTGTAGTGTTTTGGTGGAATTTTCTTTAACGAAAAGGGGGATTATGGAATGTTCTGAAAACATCTGAAATTTTCGTTTTATTCCACTCAGAAACGTGTTTGGTCTCGCTGTTTGATTCTGCATTTGGGTTAAAAGATCTCGCTTCAAGACAATAACGTCACCCGATTCGAATGTTATCAACCATTAAATGGCCGTTATTAGCGATTATCACTCCCATTCAATAGCTTCAGAATGTGCCTCCTCTACCTCCTACCAGGCTGGAAGGTGCGCATCTACCATTCTTATCAGTGATAATATGCATTAGAATATTTTTCAGCACCGCCCACGTCTAAAAGCTTAAGTTTCGTTTTTGTTAATTTTATTTAAAACCTGTGTTTACAATTTAAGTAACGATGGATATTTACCTATAACCTTACCCCACCCCCAACCCTCATCATAAAAACTCAGGACAAGTTCCTAAACCTAAAGTCACAAGATAACGACCTACCGAGCAGGAGGTAGAGGAGGAACATTCTGAAGCTATTGTATGGGAGTGATGAGCGCTAATAACGGCCATTTAATGGGATGATAACATTCGAAACAGGTGATAATGTTTATGTCATTGAGTGACCAGTGGCTGGCTGCTCCAGTCAATGATGCGATTCACATACGTATTTACGCAGCTAATCAATCGATATTTGTGCTACATTTCAAGCATCCAGCGCAGACTGTGAAAGAGGCTTCAGTTTAATGAATCGTATCAAAACAGCATCGAGAAATCGTCTTGAAGTGGACCATTTGGATTAGCTGATGTGCATTAAGTCAAAGCTGGAAAACAGATGAGGCCATCAACCTGGACAACGTGTACAACCACTGGATACGTGAGAAGGACAGACGAAAAAATTAAGGGGAAATTTAAGTCCTCAATCAGATTTGTGCTTATCTAGTGTGTTGTATTTACAATGTTCATTCATGAAAGCTGATCATTAAATACCAGTTTATGAGAGAAATACAAAATAATCGTGTGATTATATACTGTATTTTGCAGACAAAGAGTTACTTTTACCCAGTGCTCAGCAAGAGCTTCACACAATGGCTCATGCTTATAATACAAGTCAGACCTTTATAATAAAAATGTTAAGTGTGTTTTCAGAATTTGAGTTCATAGTTAGCTTGGCTTACTTGGCAGTCCATGTTTCTCCACAGTTACAATGAAATATTTATACTTACAATAGTGTTAACACACTACACAGGTCATGAATAAGATCTTTGTCATGTTCAGTGTTGAATAAGATCTTTGTCATGTTCAGTGTAAGTGGGATAATGTACTTAATTAAAAAGTTTTCTCACAGAAATTTAAATGCTGTAATTTCATTGTTTTTATAAACTATGTTAACTGGATGGATGCGATGCTGCTCACAGTGGTCAAAGGGACCGCTCGGGGCGTTTGTGTGTTTGCTCAGACACATGAAAAATTAGAGGGAACATTGCTCCTGTTATACAGGTTTTTGTGATGCAATAAATGCAAACATAAAAGACCATTTCAAAACTATTCCACATTTAATGTTGCTTTTATCCCATACAATTCAACTGAAAATTCAAAAAAATCTGTCAGAAGGACAAACAAATGTATAAAACTTGTAACATTCTTGTTCATTAGGTGACTCTTTTGATTCAATATCAGCTAATGGTCTTCTTTGGTAGGACTCTATCTTCATTACATCTCCAGACTTAACAATGTTGAAATGCATCTGGACCTGGGACCCATTATCATACACAACCAAACAGTTGAATGGGTTAATTCAATTCAATTCAATTCAATTCAGTTTATTTATATAGCGCCAATTCACAACAGATGTCATCTCAAGGCACTTAACAAGAAGTTATTTTAATACATTTATACAAACATTCCAATCAGTTAAAAAGTTTCCTATTTAAGGAATCCCAGCAGATTGCGTCAGTCATTGGCGTGAGGTTGGGCCCCGTTGATGCAGACTTTCCAACCACAGCAATCCTTCAGCAATCCCTCATACTGAGCAAGCATGTAGCGACGGTGGAGTGGAAAAACTCCCCTTTAACAGGAAGAAACCTCCAACATAACCAGGCTCAGTAGGAGCGGCCATCTGCCACGACCGTCTGGGGGTTTGAGAAGACAGAGCAGAACACAGAAGGAACAGAAGATCTGATATAAGAGAACTTTCTATGTTACAGAAAGTAAAAAGTTGATAACAGGACACAGTGGATGTTCAGTTACTGGGAGGATCATCCCAATCGATGCCCCCCGTCCAACAGGGCATTGCAGCCAAGCAGGATACCAGACCAGGTATATCTTCTATGGAGAGAAAAACACTGAGAGAAAACAAAGTTAACAGTCGAAATAACAGAATTTACTGTAATACAACTGGAGAGTCGTAGGAGAAAAGGAAGTAGCAGAGTGAAGAAAATTGGTAAGTCTGTCCTCCAGCAGTCTAAGCCTATAGCAGCATAACTACAGAGCTAGCTCAGGATGACCTTAGCCACTCTAACTATAAGCTTTATCAAAAAGGAAAGTTTTAAGCCTGGCCTTAAAAGTAAACAGAGTGTCTGCCTCACGGACTAAAGCTGGAGCTGGTTCCACAGGAGAGGAGCCTGATAACTAAAAGTTCTGCCTCCCATTCTACTTTTATAAATCCTAGGAACTACAAGTAAACCTGCAGTCTGAGAGCGAAGGGCTCTGTTAGGAACATAAGGAACAATTAGATCTCTGATGTATGATGGAGCTTGATTATTAAGGGCTTTATATGTAAAAAGGAGGATCTTAAATTCTATTCTGGATTTAACAGGGAGCCAATGAAGGGAAGCTAAAACAGGAGAAATGTGATCTCTCTTTTTAATCACTTTAGATACCTTGGACTCACACTGGACAATAAACTTACCTTTGAACAACATGTTACAAATATTCATAAATGTTCTCAGCAGTAACTCTATATCAAGCAAGCAAGCTCCGTGCCCTCTCTGTCATCCCAAAGCTTCTCCTATTGTTTTACACTAGCATTGTCCAACCCCTCCTTCTTTACTGCTCCCCATGCTATTTTAACATGCTGTCCATTACTAATAGAAATAAACTCATAAAGGTCACCAACACTGCATCCAAAATCATCAGCCTGCCCTCACTGACCTCTCCCACCAAAATAACAAAGGCATCGCACCCATGGCCTGGACTGTTAGCAGTGACCCAGGCCACCCCCTCCATGGTCACTTCTGCCTGCTGTCCTCAGGCCGCAGGTACAGGACTCTAGGGTGGAAGTGGGGACGCTTCAGTAAAAGCTTTGTCCCTTCTGCCATTGCTGCTCTTAACAGCTCCAAGCGCTAATTCTGCGCCTCGCTGCCTGTATATGTTATTCTGTGATCAATTGTTGGTATATGTTGTTGGTGATTTATCTGTATTTATATGCCCTGACAGTGCATGTAAAGAAGAATTTCCCCATGGGGACAATAAATACCTACCTACCTAGCTACCTACCTACCTACCTACCTACCTACCTACCTACCTACCTACCTACCTACGCAAACAATCCTAAAACACACAGGGAGCCAATGCAACGACTTTAAAACTGGTGTAATGTGTTCCCACCGCTGGTCCTTGTCAGCACACTAAGACAAATCCTCCTAATTTCTTTCACTAAAAAGAGTGCACTAAATATAAAATCCTCTGCTGCAGTTAATATAGAGGTCTGTGCTGCTAAACATTTAAAACATTTGATTATATGTTGTTTTAATAGGGACCAGAAGGAAAACTTGGTCGTCCAGGGAACAAAGGACGCCATGGAAAGAAGGTTAGTACCAACCTTGTAACCATATTTAAAGTGCCTTGCAAAAATGTTCCCTTCTCCTTGAGGTTTTTTACAGGACAACACTACCTGGTTTATGAAATGTTTTGGAAAAAAAATTCTTAATAGCAGGTTTTGTATTTGTGTTCACCCTCCTGTGTGGATACTTTGTTGAAATACCTTTCACTGTTTGTACAGCTACACTACTTTTATCCCTGATCAAAATGTGAAAATGTTCAAGGAATATGAATACTTATACTATGCTGTATGATAAAGGTGTGCTTGTTTTTAGAAGAAAAGCTGAATTTCTAACTATCTGCTTTCTATTCTATCCTGCATAACTTTTTGCAAAGATCAACTGACCTTTTGAGTTTTTGCAGGGAGAGAAGGGTCCACCGGGTCTTGTTGGTGAGTTTGGTTCTCGAGGGGATACCGGCCAACCAGGGGAGGCAGGCCTGAAAGGCGCCCGGGGAACTCGAGGACCACCTGTTAGTTCCCATTTGTTATGTTTTTCCTCTCATCTTGGATTACCTTAAAATCAGACTGAAAGTGTCGTAAAGGGATACAATATATTTAAATATGTGTTGCCAAATTATGAATGTTAAATTAGTCAGAGTCACTAATATGATAGAATAAAACAAACAAAAGCTTTATGCTAGTCCATCATGTAATTTGTTTGTTTTTTGCAGGGTCAACCAGGAGTCATGGGGCTTGAAGGGCAGCCAGGACAGCCTGGATATCTGGTAAATTTTTCAATCAATTATTTACAAAACACTTTACACTTTTAAAAATACTGCATATAGTCAAAGTCATTAAGTTATTTTGATTTGAGAACACAAGTCTTCAAATGAGAGCATTTACATTCTTCTTGATATGATAAAATAGCACATTAAGTTTATATAGAACAGATTGAGTCAATATGTCATCAGCTGTTTTAATTGTAATGTTGAATCATGTTTTTAGTATGTATAAAAAACTGCTTTTGTCTTTTTAGGGACACCCTGGCAAACCAGGACCAATTGGACCACCAGGACCCAAAGGTGAAAAGGTAATATGGTCTGTAAGCACTCTGAATGAAAATGTTTCTAAAGAATTTGTAAGTGTTTAAATTAACTGGTTCTGATGTGTTGTGTAGATTGTGTGGCTTAAGTACATCTGTGCATATTTGATGTGTGCTTTTATGATCCATCCCAGGGTTATCCAGGTGAAGACAATACGACTCCAGGACCACCAGGGCCCTTAGGTGAACCAGTAGGTCTTGCTTTCCTTCAAACTCTTTAGTCTTTATTCTGTTTAGGCCATCCAGTGTTTTTAATAAGACAACCTTTTTTTGCTCTTAAAAAACACAACATTTTTTTCAGTTTATTTTTCTTGCATTGCATTTATTTTCCTTGCATTTCTTGCTATGACTTTTCACTAAACAGATCTCCATTTGACAACAGTAGATGTCAATGTGAGGCCTTTAAGCTGTGGCTGTTGCAAAACAATCCCAAATAATTCTCAAATTATGACTGAAACTGCCTTACTGTGCAACCTCATTTTAAAAATGTACAGTACAGAATATGGTCAGTAAAGTGGGCGTCCCCTTTTTGATGAAGGTGAAATTATGTTGGACTGAGAAGTAATTGTACTTAAGTAGGAATGCAGCCAAGCAGAATCAAACCTGAGTACTATATTTTCAAAAATACTTACATTAATGTCTACTCAGGGGCCTCCAGGAGAGCGTGGGGAACGCGGTGAGCAAGGGGACGAAGGATACAAGGTAATTAAATCCACGGAAGTAATGAAAAACGTATTTGATGCTAACTGCAGGCCTGAAAGATAAAAGATAAATGTTTTTTCTTTCTGTTTCTTTCAAGTGAGCTCTTACATATTCTCTTTATCAATCAATAGATAGATAAAGAATAACAGTGAAAATATATATTAAGAAATCCATCATCCATTATCTATACCTTGTCCATGCAGGGTTGTGGGGAGGCTGGTGCCTCCAGCAGTCAGTGGGCAAGATGTGGGGTAAACCCTGGACAGGTCACCAGTCCTATCACGGGGCAACACAGAGACACACAGAAAAAACAATAATTCACGCACGCACTCAATTTACTCAATTTAGAAAGACCAGTTAACCTCATAGTCAGGTTTTTGGACTGTGTGAGGAAGCCAGAGTACCTGGAGATAACCCACACATGCACAGGGAAAACATGCGAGCTCCATGCAGAGAAACTCCTGGTTGGGATTCAAAATCAGGATGTACGGCAACAACGCTACCAACTGCACCAATGTGAACCCTATATCGAAAAATAATGTGTTTTACCTTCTTGAATTCATGGTTAGAAAAGAAAATGATATGGGTGGAAATTTGGCATAGAAGTACTACTGTTTTTCAACAGGTTTTGACATATTTTTACTTGAATTTATTTACTTAAAAAGTGACAATAGTCGCCTTTCTGATTCACTAGATTTTTGTTTTATTTAAAACCTTGACATAGAAAGTTAAATTTATTCCTCTGATTTTGTGGCAGTTTTCATTAAAACATGCAGCAACATTGCTTCTCTCCAAAAAAAAAAAGAAAAAGCATGGACTTTAAGCATTTAATCTTGATTAGAAAAGTGTTATCATATCTTAATTATCTGTTTCAGGGTCATGTTGGAATGATTGGACCTCGTGGGAGAATGGGACCCCCAGGTCCACCTGTAAGTCAACAGACTTAGCAGTAAACCTCTAAGGAATTAGCAGTGTAATCATGTTTTTATTCCATTACTTACAAATACAGAAAACCCCTTTATCAGAACGTGGATACAGATAATATCTTTCATTGTTTGTACTTCAATATATTCTTGCATGGTGAAGGGACTACCTGGGCGGCGTGGAGAAGTGGGTGTTAAAGGAGAAAAGGGACCTCCGGTGAGTCATTGCACATATTTCTCTACACATTAGAAGTTGGACATATGTAACATAAAAAACAACACCAAAAGGTGTCTGTCACTCAATTCGGAGACATATTCTAAGTCACACATCAATACTAAACAAGCTGCTAGGTAAATGCATCTTGTCATGGCCACCCGTACATTATAGTTTGATTTCTCAAAAAAACATTTGTATTCTTTCGTCCACCAACTTTCTATAGCTCTAAACGCCGATTTAGATTCAATAATAATGGCTTGCATTTATATAGCGCTTTTCAAGACTCTCAAAGCACTTTACAACTCCATTATTCATTCACTCTCACATTCACACACTGGTGGAAGCTATGATTATAGCCACAGCTGCCCTGGGGCAGACAGACAGAAGCAAGGCTGCCATATTGCGCCATCAGCCCCTCTGGCCAATACCAGTAGGCAAGGTAGGTGAAGTGTCTTGCCCAAGGACACAACGACATGTAGCAGGTGAAAGCTGGAATCGAACCCACAATTTCTGGGTTGCAGGCTGACAACTCTACCACTGAGCTACAACCAGATTCAGTCAAGACAGATTATAGCTCATTAACGTTTTGCCTTGTTTATTTTTTATGTTTGACGAGATCCATTTGAAATGGTTACCAGCTGCATTCAACCGCATCTAATTTACTGGTACTCCTTGGTTTACTAAATCATTCATGCATTTATAGTAACTACAGAACAGTCAAGCAGTCTTTAAGTTGTGACATAAAAAAAAAATCTATGTTAGGACCAGAGGCCTGTGTATGTGAAAGAAAGCAGACTGTTACTCAGCTGTAAAGTAAAACTAGGTTTCATTCACAAACAAAATAATCATAATGGTAATAGAGTTGACATTTCTAACTGTCTAATAAAGCATTTAGAATGTTTAACAACATTAGTAATACTGAAAATAGTTATTTTTTCATTGACAGCATTTTCACTGAAGAGTGTTGTTGTCAGTGTGACCTGTTGTGAGACCGGATGGCACTTAGAATTCAGTGATCAAAAAAAAAGGGGTTGACTGATTCCAGTCAATCGCTACGTCATCGGTCCCTATTTATTAGATATTTTACAGGGAAAATATGAACCAAGAAAATACTTGATTTGTCCATTAAAACTGTTCTTATCTTCATACATGATGCATAGAGTCTTTTTTTGTATAAATGTTGGCCCTGGATATGTCTGACTTTACTCCATATGTGAGTTAGTTTGTGTAGATAAGCACTCTAATTGTGTAAAACATATTCTGGCAGTTTGCCGGTTATTTTGTCTGTTTTGGCTTTGGTTAATTCTAGGTTTTTGCAGAAGCAACGTCTGTAGCCATCTGTTAAAAATGCCCATAGTTTAGAGATGACAGTGTAGAGACTTTTCCTGGTTTGCTGTTTATACTTGTTTCAAATTAACAGCTTTGGCAAACCATTCCTTATTGGAAACCTCTGAAGCTATAAATAGCATTCAGGCATTTTTATGTATTTTGCCTCTCTGGATCTGACTTCTGCATAATCCTGTAATGTGGGTGTATTATATTGCTGTGTCATTTGTTGGCATTCAAACTTCAGATCCTTTTATTTGATTTGAACAAATGTAATTTAGATGAGGCATTGCTAACAGATGTTCATGCTGCACAGAGTGATGGAAATATAGAAACATTGCACAAAGTCGGTTGCTCAAAGCTACATTGACTTTGATAAGAATTATAAATGCTTTATGAAAATGTATTTGTGCCTTACATTTCCTTTGTTTCACATTTTAGGGCTCAGCTGGAAAAAAAGGAGCCAGGGGTCTGAATGGAGCTCCTGGTGTTGAAGTGAGTGTCACATTAGATCTAACAGTTGCCTGGTTTAGACAGAAACTACTGTGTAGTGTGCTACCTTTTTACTACTACTTGAAGTTCCTTATTTTTATACTTAATAGCTTTGCCTGTTGCAAAAGCCACATAGTCAGTAAAACTAAGTGTAGCTTACAATTGTCCATCACTGTTCATGTATTTTACTCTCCACTGAGCACCAAAGGAGCAAAGGCTCAAGAGAGAACACTTTTATGTGCATGCTGTTAGATAAAAGTAAAGAAACCAAGGATTAGGAGATTCATACCTATTGGTGGTACACTTTCACATTGTTAAATAATGGAGTTTTTAAAGCAAAAGTACCTATTCCCATTCCCCTAGAACAAGACTTTTTAAAATTAAAATGTAAGTTGTCAGATTTAGCTTCGTATGGTTAAAGAGATTTCAAACAACACAAAATATCAGTTATTTCTTTGATATTTATTTTAACCATAAGACTCCAGATGCTTGTGTGTGCCGAGTGTATGAGAAAAAACACAGGTGTTCAAACCAGGTTAAATGATTAACTTATAAGGAAAATGTTTGTACGTGCAAATGGCCATCAGCCTAAAACTTACCATGAGAAATCTTGCCATTCTCCAGGGTCCAACTGGTTTTCCAGGACTCACGGGACTGATGGGTTATCCAGGCCCAGATGGTCCTTCAGGACTGACTGGCTTACCAGGTCTGCCTGGAAAACAAGGGCAACAGGTAACAGTTGCATTTTTACTATAAGCACTTTTGTAATAATACCTTTCAGGGTTAAAACTTTTGAGTTGGACTGGGACTGAGACAAAGGTCTTGGTGGGGTCAGTATTGAACATATGCACTGATTAAGATCCCAGCATCTTTTTTTTTCTTCTTTTTTGTGTTTTCTACCCATCAGGTTGGTAACCTCTTTTACCGTTTGTTTTGTGGTGGTGTGATCAGATGATTGTGGCTTGTTTAGGGTTAAACTACCCGGTTCTTATATGCTTAATTTACATACCGGTAGTTAATACTTACATAGCCTAAACTAAATATGCCTGGAAAAGATACACAAACAGTACAAACAAATCTTAAAACATCCAGATGTTGGAGGTAACTTATGACCAACCAAAAACATCATCACAATCTAGTGGGTTTTTTAAATCTTTGATACTTTGCAAGCATTACACTTTTTATCAACAGATTAGAAAAATAGAGAGTAATGTGTTAATTTAACATTGTGGAAAAAAGAGTTTTGCTCTAAGACAGACAGTTTCCTTATTTGGAGTGAGTTTAGTCTGAGAAGAGTGAGAATAAAGTGGAAAAGCTTGGATCTCACTCCAAAAAAGTTGATCTTTCCTGACAATATTTAAACTTCTTTAATATGTTAGCAATTGTTAGCCAGCTTGACTTTTAAGTAGCTAACAAACCAATACTTTCTGAACCTACTGTATTGGTTTTGTCATAGTTGGCAAATAAACTATTAAGCTACTTAGAAAATATAAAGATTTATATAGATTTTCATGTGGTATGAAAATTTTAATTTAACTTGTATGAAGTCTGTTCTACTCTGGAAGATCAGGTAAACAGTACAGCAAATAAATAGTCCACCAGTGACTGATGGAATGCAATCAGTATTAACAATACTTCCAGTGACTTTATTTGGTCATAGCTGCAGTTTAAATTCGTTATTTTACTAATCGTCACTACTTAGTTTTCTTCTGACATTCATCATTGGCTGTTTTGGTTATTTTAGAAATGGGAATGAGTTTTTATTAAATATTAAAAGGACTTGTTTGCTTTCATTGGTCTCTCCTGGTTGCAACACTGGGTTTATTTTTTGCAGAGTTGGAAAGTCAGGTTCCCGTGTGTGGCTTTCATTTACATAACGTCTTATGAAAATCCAGAGTACGATGTACATTTTAGGTCATCCTCAGACATCAGATCAAACATCCTCAGACATCAAACCTAATGGCCTCTGATGTCAGATCATAGAAAAAAAGCTTTTCATTCAAAAAGTTGTCATACCTCTGACTGAAAGGCATCATAACAAAAGGTCTCAGAAAAAACGTTATCAGTAAAAAACAGCATCACAAACAAGCCTCCTGCAGGCTGCGCCACTGTCAGATCCCAGCTAAATTGTTTAGCAGTGCATAGGCTACATGCATTAACTATAAACATTTAATATGCTGTGGCCTGAACACTCCCCATGGAGCAGAACTGGCAGCAGCCTGTGCTTAATGGAGGCTGAATCTGAGCACTGCTGCCACACGGACTGGAATTAAGAGTTACTTCAGCGAAAGTTTTGAAATCGGGGGAACAATTCTCCTATTGAAGTTATCAGAATTCGGCAAGGCTCTCTGAACGAGGGCTTTTTTTAAATCTATGGATACATAAACTGTTCTTGTCACAGATCTGTGTTCGGTGCAATCACAGTTGCGTTCCATGCTTCAGAAACTCTTCAACGCACTGTCAGCTCCCGGATAGCGAGATGCAGTGAGTATGCTGTCCAGGTCTGAGATGATGCTCAGATGCTCTCATGGGAATCTTTTTTAGATTTATTTAGTTACCTGTTCTCCATGCTTTAGTAAAGTTGTAAATGTCAGCACATCTGCACCAAGTAGTCAGGGGTGTGAAAATGTATCAAATGTCAGAATGACCTAGACCCTCCAGATTTTGTCATCGCTGTTTAAAAAAACTGGTCAAATGCAGAAAATATGTGGTTAACGCAACCCCTAGTCTGATGCCGTTTTCTCTGAAACCTGGCGGCTTTTTTTTTCTGAGAACTTTTAGTATGATGATTTTCAGTCAGAGGTATGAAAACTTTTTGAAAGAAAAGCGATGCTTTTTTCTCCATGGTCTGACGTCTGAGGATGTCCTAAAATGTACAGTGTACCAGAGACTAATTTTGGAATTTATTGTTTTTGGCAGTTCATCTCAGAGTAATGCAGATATTGCATTTGGAAAATTCATTTTAGTTTTAGTTTTACATACCCTTTAAAACATAGAAGATATTTGTATGTATTATGTAGCTGTCATGTTTTTTATGTGTTCCCTACCTGGTTGCCAGATTTTCTCTTTTTAATTATGATGTTTTCCATGGTAGTGCAATTCAAAAGATTTTTTTCACTGAGTTGACTGTTTAGTTTGTCTTCTCCATATGATAAAACACCTCTCCAATATTTCTACACACAAATCTCATCTTATACACACGATTCAGGACCTTTCACTTGATAAAATTTGATGATGACAATTCAGAAATTGCTTGTTGAGTCAGCTGTTGTTGAGGTAGTAAATATTTTTGTCATTTTAGAGGGGGGTCTGTCTGTGGTGCCATTTGTAAAGTTATGCTGTCAAAAATTAACAGCAGTAATTGGAAGAGAAATAAAATCAAGGTAAATTTTTCTAACTCATATTTTCACCTTGTTATTTATTCATTCATCACTGTTTATTTGACATTCATCAATGTCAAAGTTTATAACTAAATATTTATTTCGCTTGCTAAATATTTAGTTCACTAAATAATAGCTCCTAAATAAATGTTTAGTTAGTAAACTAAACATCTAGTTTGCAAACTAAATATGTAGCAAGCTAAATATTGAGGTTGAAGCTAAATATTTAGTAAGCAAGATAAATGGGCTAGCTAAATAAACTCAGCAAAAAAAGAAACGACTTTCTGACTTTCAACTGTTTTTACTTTCAGTAAACTTAATGTGTGTAAATATTTGTATGAACACTAAGAGTCAACACCATAAGACATCAACTAAAAATGTTTCACAGACATGTGACTAACATAAATAAAATAATGTGTCCTTGAATGAAGGGAGGCTCAATATCAAAAGTACCAGTCAGTATCTGGTGTGGCCACCAGCTGCTTGAAGTACTGCAGTGCATCTCCTCCTCATGGACTGGACCAGATTTGTCAATTCTTGCTGTGAGATGTTACCTCACTCTTCCACCAAGGCACTTGCAAGTTCCTGGACATTTCTGGGGGGAATGGCCCTAGCCCTCACCCTGCGATCCAACAGGTCCCAGACGTGCTCAATGGGATTGAGATCCGGGCTCTTCGCTGGCCATGGCAGAACACTGACATTGCTGTCATGCAGAAACTCACGCACAGAACGAGCAGTATGGCTGGTGGCATTGTCCTGCTGGAGGATCATGTCCGGATGAGCATGCATAAAGGGTACCACATGAGGGAGGAGGATGTCTTCCCTGTACCGCAAGGCATTGAGATTGCCTGCAATGACAACAAGCTCAGTCCGATGGTGATGTGATATACCGCCCCAGACCATGACGGACCCCCCACCTCCAAATCGATCCCGCTCCAGGGTACAGGCCTCGGTGTAACGCTCAGTCCTTCGACGATAAACACGAATCCGTCCATCACCCCTGGTGAGACAAAACCGTGACTCATCAGTGAAGAGGACTTTTTGCCACTCTTGTCTGGTCCAGCGAAGGTGGGTTTGTGCCCATAGGCGGCGTTGTTGCTGGTGATGTCTGGTAAGGACCTTCCTTACAACAGGCCTACAAGCCCTCAGTCCAGCCTCTCTCAGCCTATTGTGGACAGTCTGAGCACAGATGGAGGGATTGTGTGTTCCTGGTGTGACTCGGGCAGTTGTTGTGGCCATCCTGTACCTGTCACGCAGGTGTGATATTCGGATGTACCGATCCTGTGCAGGTGTTGTTACACGTGGTCTTCCACTGCGAGGATGATCAGCTGTCCTTCCTGTCTCCAAGTAGCGCTGTCTTAGGCGTCTCACAGTGCGGACATGGCAACTTATTGCCCTAACCACATCAGCAGTCCTCATGCCTCCCTGCAGCATGCCTAATGCACGTTCACGCAGATGAGCAGGGACCGTGGGTCTTTCTTTGGGTGTTTTTCACAGTCGGTAGACAAGTCTCTTTAGTTTCCTGTGTTTTTAGAACTGTGACCTTAAATGCCTACTTTCTGTAAGCTGTGAAGGTCTTAACGACCATTCCACAGGTGCATGTTAATTAATTGATTATGGTTAATTGAACATGCATGGAAAACATTGTTTAAACCCTTTACAATGAAGATCTGTAAAGTTATTTGGATTTTTACAACATTATTGTTGAAATACACAGTCCTGAAAAAGGGACGTTTCTTTTTTTGCTGGGTTTATATAGCTATATAGATAACATTCAGTTTCGCCAGCAGTTTATGGTGTATAAAGGTTTGCATGACCCAGCTTTTATTCTGGAAGTCCACTTCCGCTTATTGGCAAGTAAATTTGCATGTTACCTAAATATTTAGCTTTGAACAAAATATTTATTTTGCTAATTAAATATAGGCCTCTGATAGCTAAATTTTTGTTTTGCATTATATTCAGTTAAAGAAAATATTTCGTTTGAAACTGTGACATTTATAAATTAAAAATTAATTAGTTAATATTAATAAATTAATTAATAACCTGAAAACAAATTTTACTTTGAAAAATTAACCCCCATTTCTTTCTCGTATGACAGGCTAAATAACCTACATTATCGCTGTTAACTTTTGACTATGAAGTTTTACCATAGGTTTTTACGTCTGTAGTGGGTATAAATACTTGTATATGGGGCACATTACATGTAACAGTGTCAGTGTGTTATTCAGCAGTTGGCATTCAGTGTGCTTACTGATACCACTGGAAACTATAATACTGGAACGGCGCCTGAAAACACACCCTGGCCCACTTAAGTAGGCCATGGTGTGTTACTAAAGAATGGCCAAGATGGCCAAACCCAAGAATGATTTCATTGTGCAAGAAACATTTAGTAGTTTCTAATGAAGAGGATGTCAAAGATGTTATGACATGTAATTTAAGTTGTATTGTAAAACCTACTTTTCAAAGAGGCACCACAAAATTTTAAAAGTATCAGCTGTGTCATATAGGAGCCTCTGCTGAGCAGTTTCTATTTCTGAATCACCCTTTGTGGATATTTAAAACCACATGTGTGTTCAATTCAAGACAACCCATAATACCTCTGGTCTCTATACTCGTGGGGGCTTTGCATGTTCACATGTGTTTTAATGGGCAGTGCCAGAACTGTGAGTATTTTCTTAGCATTGGATTCTGACTAACTCTACATCCAACAGTATATCAATCATTTTACCCCACCATAACATTTTCCATAGCTCCAATGTGCATAATGCATATGTGTGAGAGAAGTGCTGGTCAGTCCTAATTAAATCGCATGAATCTTATGCAACAGTTTTAGCTGTTTTTTGGGTTTCACGACAGCTCTGTAATTTACGCCTGGTTCTCAACTTTTCAACTCTTCTAAAAGGGATTGAGGAATAGAAGCCATATCTGAGATGACAGTGAGCTCTGTCTGTTTTTCTAATATTAATCTTTCCCCTCTGCTTCACCAAGCTGCAGATAGAGCAGGAAACCACTCTAAACTACAAAGCGAGAAGGCAACTTAAGAAACAACTGTTGCTGTTTTAACATTTTTAAAAAGAAGAAAGAAAATTCTTGGATAGTGGTATTTATTAAGCTTCGCCAGTTTTTAGCACAATCATATGTATAGTGAAGCAGAATTAGGCAGTAAATCATTGATCTCTTGTAAACTCTGTGTGGCGACCTTTAAACAGTATCTTAGAAACTCTTGAAACATTCTAATCTTAATTGCACACACCACTGACCATTTCTCTCATAACTCACTAAACCCCCAACAATAGGACATTTTCTATCGCGGTGGTGTTATTTATTGCATCTGGCTGTGTAGCAGAAGACTTTGAAGAAAAAAGATGGTTGTTGAAAACATTTCATACAACATCCCTTTTTGTTTTTGTTAAAATATTTGACATTAATTTGCTACATTTTGTAAGTTCACTGTCTCTTAAAAATAAGTGGCTAATTTCTTTGGCTCTAAGTTTCTTTAAACTAAATGAGGATAAAACAGAAATTGCTGGCAATTCTGTCACTACAGGCCTCTCTATATTCCCCTGGGCCCTCTGTCCACCTACTAAAAAACAAATGGTTAAAATCTTGGGGTGATCGTCGATGGTTCTTTAAAATGACTTAGACAGGTCAGCGCAGTAGTTAAATCAGTTTTCTTTCATCTAAGACAGTTAGCGAAGATAAATCCACATCTTCCTGCAAATGCTTTCAAAACAAGTTATCAAATTCCCGAGGTGACGGATTTTTTTCTGTAGCCGGTCCCAAACTCTTTGCCTTTTAATATTAGGTCTGCTTAATCTCTGGACACTTTTAAAACACTACTGAACACTTACTTTTATGAATTGGCTCCTATCAAAACTTGAACTACGCTTTTATCTGTTTATTTATTCGATTATATTTCAGTCCAATGTCACTTTTTCATTTTGTTGTAATGTCATTGCAATTTTTTTCTATTGTATCGTGTCTTACCCTGTGAAGCACTTTAAGCAGTATTTGCTGTTGTAAATGTGCTATACTAATAAATTTGATCTTGAGCTGTAATATTTGTTCTTGTTTTCAAACTGCATGCAAAATATTTTCTACTGACCCAATAGTTTCTCCCAGATACGGTTTCCCAACTTTAAAGTGTTATCATTCTGCATGCATTTGGGCAAAGCTCCATATTTACACAAAGACAAACCAAATTGCTGTTCATTCCAAAATACCAGAGATTATGGCCAGAGACAGATTGTGTGGAAAAAATCCCATCTGCTGAAAGCTGATGATAATTTCGATTAATGGGAAGAAAGGGGAAAGCCAACCTTACTGATTTTGAAATTCTATTCCAAATAAAATTCTTACCTTATACTCACATCTTTTTTTTAAAGTGTGTGCCTCAATCTGTGCAAGACCTTGAGCTAGCCTGTAAGAAACTATTTTTCCCCTTTTTCAGTGATTTTATGTACTTCTACACCATTGAGGACATAAGCAATCTGATATAAAAATAGGTCCAAATTATTCACATCTGGGCATGTTTATTTTTGCGTGTATTTTCCACACACGTGTTGAGAATCAGCTGCAGAAATAAACCAGATATACTGTACTGTGTAAAATAAAGTGTAAAGTAGATTATTTTGTGTTCATTTTTGGAAATCTGTGTGATTAAAATACCAACATTTGAACCAACTTTAACATTACTATTATTTATTTTTTGTACATCTACAGGGTCAGAGAGGCTTATTGGGACCAGAGGGGCCTGCTGGACGTCCAGGTCCCAGAGGAGAAATTGGACTTCCTGGAGCACCTGGAGAAAGAGGACCATCTGGTCAGAAGGTGAAAACAAGAAAAATGGAAGAAAAAAAGCTTTGTTGTCGGTGTTTCATTTCACATTTTGTACATTGTACATTTTGATCAGATGTACATCAAATTTGAATACATGAAACTTCATGATGATTTAGGGAGAACTCGGCCTGCCTGGAGATAGGGGAGCTCCTGGAATCAAAGGGATGGAGGGGGCAACAGGTGACCAAGGCAAGAAAGGTGATCTAGGACCTAAAGGACAACCAGTGAGTGTAAAACTCCAAAAATACAAGACTCAATGCTGTGTACAGAACCTCAAATATTTATTTCAAGGGTACTGTAAGCTTTAAAAACTTTAATACGACAATCTACTTTTGAATTAATTTTTTTAATTTTACCTTTATCCAATATGAGTATTTGATCACTTTTTCCCTCATATTTATTGATATTTCTCTAATCATTTTTCAAATGTCAAGAAAATTTGTTATTTAAAGCAGGGTTTTCCAACCCAGGTCTTTAAGGGACACTGACCTGCATGTTTTAGATGTTTCCCTGCTTCAACATGCCTGATTCAGACGATTGCATTCAGCAAAAGCCTGTAAATCCGCCATCAACTGAAGTCAGATGGGCTGAAGCAGGGGAAACATCTAAAACATGCAGGGCAGTGTGCCTTGATGACCAGGGTTGGGAAACACTGATTTAAAGATGCAAATGCAGAACTTGAATAAGTAAATGAGAGGTTACACTTTAACTAAGGATCCCACAAAATAAAATTCATTACAGTGCAGGAACTCTATGGAAGACAATATTTACCCAAATGAAAACTAACTACATGGTAGGTACACGTTAGGAGGCAAACAAATGGTTGATAAGAACTCAATATACTCAAAGATGTAAATAGGACTGGACCACAGTGTTACTGGGGAGGTAAAACCAAATGGGACAGAAACGAGAAGGAGGGTCCATCAAATAAAATATGAAGAGATTTCTTTGCACAACGCAGATGGAAAAACGGTTACAAAATAAATATGGGTTACATGGCAGAAAGATGCAAACTACAAACTAAAAACAAGGCAGAAGCTCACAAAAATAAAGAACACAAGGAAACTGATCTGAATAAAAAACATGACGTCATTCACCAACCATACCACATTAATCTGTTTAAACTGCTTCAATCCTTGGAATGCTCTTGTTGAGCATGATTATAAACCTCCTTCTTTCCTTAAACTTCTCTCCAAATATAACTTCAGGGAATTTGTAAATGATATGTATGTGCTTGAAATATGTGTGCCTGATTGTTTTCCAGTCTGGGTAGAACAACAAATGATTGGGGCGAGACCTGAAATGGAAACATTCCATCTGAAATGTTATGTAAGAGCAGCGTGCTCCAATCGCCTGAAAAAAAAAGAGGTGCTCCACTTTACTTATGTAACTCCTCCATTAGAGAGAGAGAAAGAGAACTTTCAGTCCCTCATCTTCCCTCTTTCTCCCCGTTATCTCCATTGAAATTTCTAAAAAAGACGGGGGGGAGGTTTATCCCTGGGTGAGATTCCTTTACACTTCTCAATGAATGCAGTTTCCTAGCCAAAGACGCTGGTTTGAAAACCGAGCTCCCCAAAGGAGACTGGCTGTACAAACATGCCGTTTGAAACACCTGGAAACCAGACAGTGCTCAGACACAGAAAAGGATGCAGACATTCCTCCTCAGAGTGTGTCTTGGAAGTAATGTTGGTGGGTGATGGGGCTATTGTAGATCCAGACTCAAAACCAATATCTGTTCAAGATCTCTCCTAAAAGACATGGAAACAATTTTTTTAAGAACCAGCATGCTGCTCTGTTCTTTTTTTGTGGGCCTTTGTACATATAGACACGCTTTGAAGTACCACATAAAGACACAAGCTCAAAAACATTATGCATGTTCTTATTTATTTCATATGCCTGTTTGGAGTCTCAGTAATAACTTTGTGACTGTAGGGAGAACATGGAGATCTGGGAATGGTTGGTTTACAAGGCTTTCCTGGGCCAAAAGTAAGAAAAAATTCAATTCTGCAATTATGTTAAAGCATTAGATGAAATATCTTTTTAAAAACCATATTAACATAATTTCTCTCTTTCCTGAAAACAGGGCCCAAATGGTGACTTGGGACTGAGAGGCATCCCTGGCCCTAAAGGGCCTGTAGGTTCTTTGGTAAGTTTAAATGAACTCTAAGTAGTGATTTCCTCTCATTTGACACACTATATAAAGCCTAATTTGTAAAATAAGAAGGGTTGTCTTTATAAATGCAATTTTTAAATAGGTGTCATTCCCCAGCTAAACCCAAAAACCTATCCATTGACACCCCTAGTTGTTCCCATTAATTTATACTGGTATATTACCATAATGTAAAAAAAAACAAAAAAAAAAACAACTACATTGGGCCTCTTTACAGACTACAAATTATATCTCAACATCAGATGTGGGTCGACTTTTTTTCCCCAGAATGTAAAAGCAGACCTATACAGTGCAGGCACATACTTCAGCAAATATAATTTTCATATCATGTCTGTAAATTGTAATTCAATTTTATGATGTTCAAAGCAATGAGGTAAGCTTATGAAGCACAAAAACAAAAAAAAATTCTGTAAGTTTGTGTGTGCAGACAATGATCTGGAACTGAACATACATTTTTTATAATCTGAATGTCAGTGAGTCATATTCAAACAAAGAGTAGACATAGTAATGCTTGAGAAGCACTACAGCAAACTGGTTTAGATGAATGCATAGTCAGCAGTAACAAGACATGAGCTTATTTCATGGTGAAATATGCTTTACAGTTGTGGCTAAAAGTTTTGAGAATGGCACAAATATTAGTTTTCACAAAGTTTGCTGCAAAACTACTTTTAGATCTTTGTTTCAGTTGTTTCTGTGATTTACTGAAATATAATTACAAGCATTTATACATTTCAAAGGCTTTTATTGACAATTACATGACATTTATGCAAAGAGTCAGTATTTGCAGTGTTGGCCCTTCTTGTTCAGGACCTCTGCAATTCGACTGGGCATGCTCTCAATCAACTTCTGGGCCAAATCCTGACTGATAGCAACCCATTCTTTCATAATCACTTCTTGGAGTTTGTCAGAATTAATGGATTTTTGTTTGTCCACCCACCTCTTGAGGACTGAGCACAAGTTCTAAATGGGATTAAGATCTGGGGAGTTTCCAGGCCATGGCCCCAAAATTTCAACGTTTTGGTCCCCGAGCCACTTAGTTATCACTTTTGCTTTATGGCACGGTGCTCCATCGTGCTGGAAAATGCATTGTTTTTCACCAAAATGTTGTTGGATTGTTGGAAGAAGTTGCTGTTGGAGGGTGTTTTGGTACCATTCTTTATTCATGACTGTGTTTTTGGGCAAAATTGTTAGTGAGCCCACTCCCTTGGATGAGAAGCAACCCCACACATGAATAGTCTCAGGATGCTTTACTGTTGGCATGACACAGGACTGATGGTAGCGCTCACCTTTTCTTCTCCGGACAAGCCTTTTTCCAGATGCCCCAAACAATCGGAAAGAGGCTTCATCGGAGAATATGACTTTTCCGCAGTACATTCACCATACGTTCTGCAGAAGATCAATCTGTCCCTGATGTTTTTTTGGGAGAGAAGTGCAGATGCGCTCACACCTGCGTGCTGCCATTCCTGAGCAAGCTCTGCACTGGTGGCACTCCGATCCCGCAGCTGAATCCTCTTTAGGAGACGATCCTGGCGCTTGCTGGACTTTCTTGGACGCCCTGAAGCCTTCTTAACAAGAATTGAACCTCTTTCCTTGAAGTTCTTGATAATCCTATAAATTGTTGTTTTAGGTGCAATTTTAGTTGCCACAATATCCTTGCCTGTGAAGCCATTTTTATGCAACACCATGATGGCTGCACGCGTTTCTTTGCAGGTCACCATGGTTAACAATGGAAGAACAATGATTTCAAGCATCACCCTCCTTTTAACATGTCAAGTCTGCCATTCTAACCCAATCAGCCTGACATAATGATCTCCAGCCTTGTGCTCGTCAACATTCTCACCTGAGTTAACACGACGATTACTGAAATGATCTCAGCAGGTCCTTTAATGACAGCAATAAAATGAAGTGGAATTTTCATGGCTAAGAAGGACTATGCAATTCATCTGATCACTGTTCATAACATTCTGGAGCATATGCAAATTGCTATTATAAAAACTTAAGTAGCAACTTTTCCAAGTTCCAATATTTATGTAATTCTCAAAACTTTTGGCCACAACTGTACTACAGTAGATAGCAATACTAGGACTCTCCGTTATTCTGCACTATAAATACTTAAAACCTACTACTAAATATACCCAGTAACTATTTTATATTTTAGTAAAAAACTAATTATCAATAATATCATCAGAACAACATTTACAATTGGCACTAGGATGTAGTAGGAATAAGTCTTGCTTTTCTAATTTGAATAAAAGCATTTAGTTCATGTAATACATTTTGGTTTTAAATATGTGTAAAATTACTATGATGCATGTGAAATTATAGTATTTTTACTTAAGGTTGTCATACAGTGAAAATACCAAAAGTGTTGTTGGAACTTTATGGTAGCTTTCTAAACCTAGTTGACCTCATGTTGGACCAGCACCTACAGGTTGTCCTGCTGAAACTCCAGTTGGGAAATCTGGAACATTTCTGCTGTTGAAATAAATAGATATTGCAGCAAGCTGAACATCATTAATGAGGGCGTTACGTGGGACACAAGCACATCATTAAAGTAGACCATATAATTCTGAGTAAATGTTGCCTGTTATTTAACTAGACTGAGTTTTCAAAGAAATACATGGCATTAATTTCCCATATTAATATGGGACTTAGTTTTAGCAGATATCTATTCTTATATCACTTAGATCGGTATTAGAAACAAAAATATCCCGTTCTAGACTACCCAAAAATCAATGTGCACACAAAATCCATGCAAATCATTCTCCTTTTTTAAAGGCTAATGAGGATGAAAACATTGCTTTGCTACTGCCTTTTATATCTGTTAGTGTTGATGTACACATTAATTTCATCTTTCAGGGATTTGCTGGACCTGTGGGCCCTGAAGGAATGATCGGTCCACTAGGAAACCCTGTAGGTTTTAACTTGCCTATAGTCATTTCTTCAGATTTTTTACATTTCATAAAATCAGGTTATTACTATGTGCTTGATGATATAGCAAGGTGTTAGAGAGCTTTCTCTTTTTTTTTAACTGCTTTAGGGCCCAAGGGGTCCAAAAGGAAGCTATGGTGAAATGGTGAGTGTGTTCAGATTGTCAGTGATTCTCAGTTTGTGCTATTAAAACATGTTGTTGTTTTATGAAATTAATTACTAGATGGCAAAAAAATATTGAATTGTAAAGAGGCATGGATGAAAGCTTCGGTGGTAGTACCTGTGACTGTTCTAAAGTAACTACTGAACACAACTGTGGTTGATTCTTCACAAATATAGCTCTTGCTTCAAAAATCATGGAACAAGCCTAAGAGTTTCTTACATATACATTATCAAGGAAATTACTTTTCAAAATGTTTGCATTTATGTTGATTGTTTTCCTGGCAGGGACTCTGCCTTGGGAACATTTTTAGTAG
The DNA here is from genome assembly GCA_963556495.2 of Valencia hispanica. NCBI lineage: Eukaryota > Metazoa > Chordata > Actinopteri > Cyprinodontiformes > Valenciidae > Valencia > Valencia hispanica. The sequence goes on along the minus strand of OY747705.1, from coordinate 49,733,260 downwards.
GGATAAGACCAGTGCCATTCCAGAAGCTTCATGTTTCGATGTTTTATTAATTTGAAAACCAGTTCTGATTTGTGTTTTGAAATTCCCAATGGTGGCAATTCTCTTTTTTCATTATTCCACCTACTTTCAGAATGCACTAGTGCCACTGAGAACAAAAAATACCCTCAACATCATTCTACCACCACCATGCATGACAATTGGTTGGAAGGGCCACTCTGACTGCTCTAAACATACCTGTTGTCATACTACCTCCATCCTGGTTTTATCTGACTCTTTTTAGATGTGGTTTGTCTTGTCAATTGGGCCAGCTGGAAATTATAGTTGTGCGCAAAAAACTGTGTCACTATTATATACTAGTTTATGAATAATTTAAGCCTTCCCTGTTTATTGGTTGTTCCTTATCATCCGGACTAATTTTGATTCATTAGAGGTGAACTTTTGGGTCAGATGACTCAAACACACACACACACACACGCACACACACACCCACACACATACTGTGTGTTACAACAGGAAACTGATCCCAAACACACATCAAAACTGGTTTACAAAAAAAAAAAAATCAAGCTAATATTAAGTTTAAAGTATATATTGGTGCCACTATGTATATATAATTTTGATTCTTTGTGAATTTTAGGAAAATATGCATAAAATTCAAACCTATGTACCCAATTCTTGTTTCTAAATTAAGTATTAAGTATGAAAACATAACTGAAATCCAAAAGTTATTATGACATTGATGCTAATGACAAGTGTATGCAAACGCTTTATATTCTTTGGTATACTTTTAGGGGCCTCAAGGACCACATGGAGCTCCAGGACCACAGGTAGGTGTTAACTTCAATACCACATGTCAGACATACAAACATTGTATGGAATTTTTAGCATTTCAAGAACTTTAACTGTTAGATTCACATGCATTAAAAACATCTAATACTAAAAAAAGAAGTCTAGAAATATTCATTTGTTAAGTCTGAATAAAGCTGTAAAATCTGTATCTTCTGGTAGTGTCACTGCACAGAGAATATCTTAACACAATGGCAATAGACTAGACCGGAAACTGACCTGATTGGGATCATTTTTTCATAGCATATAACTCGTTCAATCTTTTTCTTTCCCTCTCCCTTAGGGACCCCCTGGTCCTCCAGGACCCACAGTAAGTGTTCTGTGCCAGGATTGTTTACACACTGGGTAGTTTGACGGTATGAAATTATAAATGCTGAAATAGGTAACATGGTTTGGGAGGTAACCATGTTAAATGTTCCAATGTCCTGTTAAAATGTGTTCCTTTTCTTTAAAGAATTAAAAAATAAGTAAATTAATACTAAGATATTAGAGAGGTGCAGATATCACCCGGCTTAGTGTAGAATACCCAACATGTCATGAATTTCAGACATTTTTATGTTGTAGCGCTTGGCAAAGTGAAACATTGATCAACTTCTAGATTGTTTTTATTTACATGTTGTCAAATCCCTCTTTGTTTATATAACCCAAGGCTATCTGTAGTATTTATAAAAGAATGTGTTATTCTTAATTCTGCTCAAATCAAGCATGTGTGAGTTTACTGATACAAGACTTCTACAGTTTTTCTTTGGAATCAAACGAAGTTGGAGACTGTTATGGTTTGAATGTGACTAATCATGTTGGTTCTGAATCTACAGAGATACATTTATGATGACTCAGCTCTCCACAGTCAGTCTGACACCAGTGCTGCCCTCAGGACAGAGGTACAGCATAATAAAAAGGTTCTTGCTAGATGAGAAAATAATTGAAGGGTGTATTTGTTTAAGTAAATATATTCCAAATTTGAAGGTTATATATCATATAGATTCCTCACTCTCAGAAGGATATATTTCAAGTATTTGTTTTAACTAATTTTCATGATCATGGCATATCGCTCATGAAAACGTTAAATTCAGTTTCCTAGAAAGTTAAAGTATCACAATTTAAAAGGTTGTTTAATAAAATGCATATATGCACATAGTACAACGTGGTATGGAGGCAATCAAGCTGTGGCTCTGCTGAAGGAAGCCCTAGGTTACTTTAAGAGGATTCCTCTGCTTGTTTGCCGTTTGGGATCTAATGTTTCTCCTCTTCCTCTTAACAATAGATTCTCTGTTTGGTTCACGTCTTACAAGTCTGGCATTCAATGAAATATGGTAATACCATGGTCCTTAAAGCAGGTACTGGATCTTTTGGTCAAGATGACAGGTCCCAAGTCATGTTCGTCTTCTCCAGGCTAGACTATTGTATGGCACTGATCATTGGGACCCCTATGAACAGCTTTCAAAAGATTTAACACATTTAAAACAGCACTGGTGGGATCCTAAAAAGGGTGTGGAAGCATAAAAATATTACACTTATTTGCTGGAGACCTCATAGGCTGCACCTCCACCATGAGTAAAACATAATTTACCCACCAGTGCATCCATGGGAATGTTCCACAATATCTCAAGGACATTCACACTCTCCAACAAGAAACCTCTGCTCCACAAAAACAGTCACTACTTCCTCCCTTGGGACTAAACTTCACGCAATGGATGATTAAGCCTTTGCTCCTGCTGCTTCATGGCTCTAGAATTTACCAATAGAAAGCAAGCGATTTTTCTTAAACAGTTGAAGGCTTTTATTTTGAAGAATGCTTACAAACAAGAATGCTATTAGTTTAACCCATTTTTACTTTTTTAACACATAACACCACACATTTAACACTAAAAGATAACAAACTGCAAAGAAAAAAAAGATATATAAAGATCAAATTCACTTGTATGGAAGTGGTGAAAGCTTGATTATGGCTTATATTGAACCACCCCTATAAAATTTCCCTTTACAATTTCTACAACGTCATACAGTTGATATCAATTTAAAACATCATCTCAATTCACTTATCAGAATTAATTCAAGTAAATACTCTGTTATCTTATTCTTTTGTCTATTTTTGTATATATACAGAGATGCAGAAGGTTGCACCAGCTCAATATTTGTATTCCAGAGTTTCACACCGCGAAATCTAATTGAAAGTTGTTTTTGCAATGTTTTATATAATGGAAGAAGCAGATTTGAAGCTTGCCTAGTGGAATAGTTATGAATTTGGGAGTTTAGATGAAAATAACTTTTGTGCCATAAAGAGTATTAAACACTAAAATACAAGTAAAAAGTATATTAATATCAAACATATTTAAGAGTTTGTATTTGTAGAACAGAGGTGCACTTGGTGTGTCAAGTTTGGAATAAGTAGCTGTTCTTAAGAACTTTTTCTGTAAAAAAATATTTTATTTAAGCTTTTGGCAATAATCGATCGAAGTGAACAACCATTCTCTCTTTGCAATTAGTCTATATGATATTATATAAGTTTCCCTTTTTGAACTGAATTGGTGCCATAAATGACTTTTCTGATGACACGCTAATGAAGGACACCTAATACCAATGAATAACAATGTTGTTTTGAAGCACATTTATAATGACAGTCTTAAATTCTTTTTTGGGGGGGGGAATTTGACTCCTTTGTCTCCCTTCCACAACCAGACCTTTCAGAACATTGAAATGAGCCTGCCAGACCAAAATTCAGAGATACTGAGGACCCTGCGTTACCTGAGTGGCGTGATTGAGAGCATCAAAAAGCCTCTAGGCACAAGGGAAAATCCAGCTCGTGTCTGTAAAGACCTCCTGGACTGTCAGCACTTACAGTTCAAAGATGGTAAGTCTCACTAAAAGAAGGCATTGGAGCATATCTAAAATTTGCTAGAGTGCGCATGTATTCCCTTTGGCCTGGCAATACATGTGAGTCTTCCAAATTATCCTTCCTTCTGGACATGTTTCCAGGACCCACGATCTTGGATACACTGAAGACACAAGATTTGGTGGATTTAAATGTTGCATCTCCGTGTGACTGAATATTTTCTCCATTGTACTTGGGACTTTCAGATTGGTTCTGGATTGATCCAAACCTTGGCTGTACCTCGGATGCCTTCAAGGTCTTCTGCAACTTCACTGGAGGAGGACAGACTTGTTTACACCCAGTAGCCTCCAATAAGGTATCTGTAAAGAAGTAAAACATAGAACGTCTCAATGCTTTGAGTTTTAGATACTAGATTGAATAACTGTAAAATAATAAAATTCATATAAAGATGTATTCAGACTTCACTTCTAAATCTAACAATAAATGTTGCTACCCTCAAAGAGATCTCTGCCTATTATCTTTGTGCTTATGATAACACAGTCATCCTCTGTTTTCCTTTCCTATAGCTGGAGTTTGGAGTTGGGAATGTCCAAATGAAGTTTCTCCAGTTATTGAGCTCTGAAGCAAGCCAAAGCATCAAGTTTCACTGTCTGGGTGATCCAGCCTACCACACTAAAGACAAATTCACCTCCACCGGACCCAGGCACAGAGAAGACTCCAAACCCCAGTTTACTGCTTGGAATAAACATATATCTGAAAAAGATACACTGCTTGAACCATATCTGATTCAGGATGAGTGCAAGGTAGTGAGATGGATAGAATGCACATTTAAAATATCAGGACTAGACATACATGGTCCATTTAGTTTATCTCAGTCCATGGTTCTTTTCTCCAAGGGAAAATCATAAAAATGTTTTCTGTAAAATTAATGCTAGTGGAAAACATGAACTATTTGTGCCTGCACGGTGGTGCAGTTGGTAACACTGTTGCCAAGAAGGTTTTGGGTTCTAATCCCAGTTTGGGATCTTTTTGGATAGAGTTTGCACTCTCTCCTTGTACATGTGTGGGTTCCCTCCAGGTACTCTGGCTTCATACCATTGTCCTAAAACATGACTGTTAGGATAATTGGTCTCTCTAAATTGTCTTTAGGTGTGAGTGTGTGTGAGTGTAGTTGTTTGTCCTGTGTGTCTAAGTGTTGCCTCGCCTAATAACCACTGGAGATTGGAAACTACCCTGTGACCCTGCAAGGTCAAAGGGGAATAGACGATGGGTGGATGGGTTAATTATTTGCATAATTTGGAGATACAGAATTGAAGAAAATTATTTAGTGATCCTCAACACTTATTGGTCCCCGTTATAAAGATCTGTATAAAAAACATTAAAAAAATCAAATGTTTACTGCAGCAGCATAATCTTACAGTGGACATTCTCAAACATTTATTTGAAACCTTTCACATTTATTCAGTAGGCAAAGCTATTCTGTTAGGAAACATTTTTTTTTTTTACAAAGTAACTGATTTCACATTTCATGGCATTAAAGTTTTCAAAAAAATAGAGGTAATTTTAATTTGATTTTAATTTAAATTTCTCATGATGTCTGCAGTTATTCTATGAATTCCTGTTTCCCTGGGTACTTTTGTATAAATATAACACAGAGCCCCATTTCCTAGAAGCCAAAAATTATCAAAGTTTATTTTGCCATAATGCTCAGTAGGAAGGATGACAAAGAAGGAAAAAAAAATCCCAAAGTTCACTCAATAAAGAGAGGTGTTTTGGGGTCTCCATAACAACCATTAGATGTGATTTAAATGCCAAGCAATTGTTTACATGCCTTTTGCTTCCTCACAAAGAAAAACATGTGGATATTGGTAAAAGCTACTGCCAACGTGCGCTTTAGTCAAATGAGTCTAAAATTTGGCTTTTTTCGACAATCACTCAAGATGAGTGTAATTTGAAACAAAGGATTGTTATGACCTTTTGTAAAATGTTAATAGAGAAGGATCCTGTGGCCCTGGGAAATGAAAGAATGCATCAAGTCTTGAAATGCCACAACATTTTAAATAAAAATCTAAGAGCATGTGCTAAAAACAAATAAAAATTTGTCATGGGTCTCCAAAAACGTATGGCAAACCCACACAGAAATTATTAACTAAACACAAAATCAAGAGGATTTTTCATCAATCCCTTTACTAAAAAAATTTAATGGAATTAAATGTTAAATCAAAGGTTGGAAGTTTTCCATGTAAGAGTATGCCTCTGGTATAAAGTATATTTTTACTTTTTAGGTGAAGGCTGTTTCTTTCTCTCCACATTTTAACCAGGGATGCCAATAAGGTTTAAGGCTGTTGTATATGTGCCGGGGGAATGGAAAATCTTTGGATTTTTGAAATGCAATAAATATCTAAATCTTGAAAAACTAAATATATTAATCACAGTTTTTGTGTTTCAGATTCAAGATGGCAGCTGGCACCAGTCGCACTTCTTTTTCCACACTCAGGACAGTCGTCAGCTACCTATTATACACATCCAGGAATTTTCTTCTTCACTGCTTAACCATCAACAACACATAGAAATTGGTCCTGTCTGCTTCCTCTGACCTGGACATTGTCGTACAACCAGCTTTCATAAACCACTCAGATCCACAGAAGCTCCTGTCAAAGAGATGGTGCCGCAGTTAGATCAAGGGATGGTTTCCAGGAAGTTGGTTGTTTTTAATCGAACGCCTTTATTGAGACTTTGTGAGAGTACCACATTCTAGGTGCTGAGAACAAAAAACTATGTGGAACCTTTGTGAAAAGAGAGGGAAAAGAGAAGTGTTCTTTCAAATAAATGTGTAAACTACGGTTTGTTTGATATTTTTACAGTGTTTAGCCTCACTGCATATGGGCCCATATGAATTCCCAAACAGTGCGAAGCACCTCCCAACGTAGCAGCCTATCCAAATTCCAAACCTTACACAACAAGCACACACAGGCCAACCGATGCAGGGGTCAAACCAGAAGGAACGAGCCAGACTTCTGCACTGAGCACTATCTAGCAAAAGTGTATGCAAGTGCAATAGGGTGTGGATATTACCTAACTGTTTTAAAATACAAACTCTCATCTGAGACAGTATTTTGGATAGCTTTTTTTTAATCTTTGGTCTTGCCCAGTTGGACTCTGACATCTTGACCAATTGTGCTCTACCTCTATCTGGTTATTTGCCTTCTAGACTAGTTGCTAATGTCAAATAGTCGTTATTAACATTGCTTTGTATGTACCGGTTACATCAAGATTTTTTTGTGTTATATGAGTACTTACTGTATGTTGATTTGGTCAGTTCTAATTTATGAACGAATTTTTTGATACACAACACATTTTTTCTAGCTTTTTCTCTTCTTGGTAGGTCCCTGAACCTGTCATTGGTGCTGCAACAAACATGTCATCAATAGTTCCTGTGTATATATTGACAGCATATTTTTATTTTCTATTTATAATCTTTTTTTTTTAATTCACATTGCTGTGGCACAGTAAGTTATAATCTCAGATCAGTTTGGCCAATTGCAACTCTTTTATTTATGTCTAAATACATTTGAGAGTTCACTCCAGTGACTGTTTTATTGAATACTTTGTCACATTCAGAGGTTCATTTGGTGACTGGCAGCTATCTTTGGCCAGAGTCAAACAGTCACAATATTCTTAAGTTATATTACCTTCACCAAATGTGTTCTGTGAAGTGTCTGGAGGAACACAAAGAATGAAAATGTGTAAATAAAATCTTCATGGACAAATAAATAAATGGTACACTTTATCTACAGATGGCTTGCTGCTTTTTTTTAAAAGAAAGGTATCTGCATGATAAAGACTGACATGGTTTCTGCATGGTATTTTCCATGTATGTTAAAGTATGGAGACAAGTTTATTTGCAAAGTGTATTTGCTGTTTTATTGTCAACATGATGAACATCTATAACAAATCTTTAAAAATGTGTTTTAACCAAAATGCTTTTCAAGCTTTTTGTTTTTAATAAAATATGCACATAGAAGAGTTATATTTATCCATCAATCTGTCCATCATCCTTTCATCCATCCAACAAGCCATGCAACGATATGTCCACCCTTCCTTAATATCCATGTATTTGTAGGTCTTTATTTAAAAAATGACTACTGAAGAAAAACAAAAATCATATGAACATATATATGTATAAAGTGGATAAAAAGGTCTACACATTACTTTTAACATTTAATGTTAGGATGGGAATCAAATGGGGGAAAAATTAGTAGAAATACCACAGCTTATACCACTTCAATAATGTAGTTGCATAAGTCTGCAGATCTTTACATAGCTGAGAATGTGACTGTTTCATATTATACTACCACATTCAAATTCATGTTTAGGTAATTGGTTACCCCTGTGGTCTAGCTATGGTGCAGACAAAGTTCCCAAAGCATCGGAAATGTCAAAATGTATCAGTCAAAGAAAGGACATTAAAGAGATCATGGAGCACAGTGAACCCAGGCATCATCGAGTGGTTCAACAGTAACACCACCAAGAACAAGCAATTCCGGAATTGCGCCGCTCAAGGTGGCAGCATGTTGGAGTAGCTCTGTTACTTTGGTTCATATTTTGTTTCTTTTTTTAAACTTTAATTCTTCCATTTCTGGTAGAAACATTGTTTTTGTGGACAACTGTTCTCTCTGGTTTTGAATGCTGTGCAGCTGGAAGGATTTTTGCTGATACTTTATATTTTTGGACATTTGTTATGATGCATAACCATGGCAACAAGGTGGTTTACAACTGGCAGCAGCTGATTAACATCACCAAAGCTAAAATAATACCTCAACTACAGCCACAAAACCCTGATGAGTTGAAAAGAAGAGGCCATAGATCCAGAGCATCCTCTACATCAGACTGTCATTCAACTACAGAGCGTCTTCAGTCAGAGGCTTCTTCAGATCTGCAGAGCACTACAAAGGATCATCCCTACCCACAGCCATCAGCATCTACAACAAATCTTTGAAGGAACTTGCATAATGAGTTACAACAACATTTAATTTCCCTTTGGGATTAATAAAGTAATTTTGAATTGAATTGAATTGAACTGGACGTTTCTACAAAATTGATTAAAAGGTGAGACAAAAACTGCTCAGCAGGCTGCTGAGGGAGCTACAGCAATATTAAAGAAGCTGAGGGAAAGTCCTGGCCACATGTTACAGGAGAGAACAATCTCCTGTATTCTTCATGGGTCATAGGGTAAGGTGGCGAGAAAGAAGACTTCGCTTACAAAGAAAAACTTTCAAGCATGGCTGAAATTTTTCAATTCCTCCCCAAAAGATCGCCCCCAAAATCTAATCACTTGTTCCTGGTTACACTGTGGACATGTTCCAGAAATGTAATCAAAAACTGTCAATACCTTTTTGAGTTATGTTGCTAACAAGCCCTGGCAAAAACCTAATCTTCTTGGCATAGGTAAATAGTATATGTCTATACAACTTTGTCTATATACAACTTTGGTTGTATATAGACTTTTGAGTCTGATACAACCAAAGTTTAACCTTTGAGCCATAATTCCAAATATGTTTGGTGTAAAAACAGCACTGCACAATAATCATGGTAAAGCAAGGAAGTGGTAACACTATGCTTTATGGCTGTGTTTCCTCAGCTGGAAATGTAGCTTTAATTAAGCTTGAAGGAATTATGAACAGTTTCAAATACCACTCTATTATGGCACAAAGTCGTCAGGCTTCGACTAGAAAGCTGAAGATGTAAAAAAGATTTGAAGACGAAAAGGGATAGGGCGACCCAAAGCATATATCTAAATCAACAAAACAATGGGTTCACCCATGAAAAATTAAAGAGTTGAAATGGCCCAGTCGGTGTCTATACCTGACACTGATCCATTGTTATGCAGATTGTGCACAAAAATGCATTTTGAGCTTTTTGCAGAGACTTCACCTAAAAAATAGATAGACATGTCCTCCATGTCCTGTTATCAACTTTTGACTTTCTTTAATATAAAAATTATTCTTTCATCTGTTTTTTCTGTGTCTCTGCTCTGTCTACTCAAATCCCCAGACGGTTGTGGAAGATGGCGGCTCATACTGAGCCATGTTCTGCTGGAGGTTTCTTCCTGTTAAAAGGGAGTTTTTCCTCTCCACTGTTACTGCATGCTTTCTCAGTATGAGGGATTGCTGAGGGATTGTTGTGGTTGTAGTCTGCATCAATGGGGCACAACTTCCAGTCAATAACTCCATGCAGTTTGCTGGGATTCTTTACATAGAAAACTAGCTAAACCTTTAAACTGATTGGAATGTTTGTATTCAAATTACTTTCTTGTAAGATCAAGGTCAAATTTATTTGTATAGCACATTTATAGCAGTCAAGGCTGCACCAAAGTGCTGAACAACATAACACGATTATAATAACAACAACAAAAGATACTGCAGATACAAATAGACAGACAACACTGAAAAATAAAAGAAACACAAATAGAAACCATTTGGTCAGTAAAATCAACCTCTAACCAATTGGGTTCTCAGTCTTAAACGCCAAATCAAAAATATATGTTTTAAGTTGGGACTTGAAATGCTCTAAACTATGGAAAGCTTTTAAATGAGGAGGTAGACTGTTCCACATCCTCTGGCCAGCAACCGAGGATGTGGAACAGTCTATCTATCTATATCTAACGCTGTATCGCCACGGGCGATGCAGCGTTAGATATATCTCAGATAAATGTCCTATTATATAATTTTTAAACTAATAAATCAGTTGTTACACAGTACTCAAGTAGGCTTTTTACCAAATACTTTTTTTACTCTTACTCAAGTAATTTTGTGGATAGCTACATTTTACTTTTACTTGAGTGAAACTATGTTGAAGTAGTGCTACTCTTATTTGAGTAAAGTTTTTGGTTACTCTACCCACCTCTGACTGTTTGAACACCTGATTTACAGGACCTATGGGACTTGCATTCTGTACATCAACTTGATATAGTTGTAGGTTCACACATATAAAGACCAGTGGAAAGTTGATGTAATGTTGAGGCGGGGCGATACAAAGGACTATTGGAGGAGCAACGTTTGTGTGTTTTATGTCATTCAGATGTTGTTGAAGATGAATTTCATTTTTGTTTTACTGTCCACTATATAAGGATCTGAGAATGTTCTTGCTTAAAAAGAATCCAACGTAAAAATCCTGATTTGTTTTGGTTATCAGATGGTGATTTGTTAAGTTGGGTTTTTGACTGGCAAAATGCATAGGTGCGTAGACAAACAGCACTTTATCCTGTTGTGTAAAATATTGTTTTTGTAAATGTATGACCATTCTTCTTTTAACAGTGTCATCTAAGCCTGTAGGGCTGGGCACTTGTGTGTGACACTGAAATTAAAATATTTCATTCAGTCGCTCCTTCCTTCATGTAGGTCTCTCTCACAGACACAAGGGGGCACCGATGAGCGGAATTTTCAACCGGAACCTGCTTCCACGTGCTGCGTCGAACGGAAGTCGGTTTGTTTTGATGCCGCCAGCGGCCTGAACAACGTGTTGTCGGGCTGTTCCTGTTATACACTCATTCATTTTACAGAAAGTACGTTAAATGTCCACCATGGAGGGTCAAATCGACAGCTACTGTCCAGAGGAAGAGCAGAAAGGGACGAAACGAAAGATTTCCCTGTCAAAGTAAGTTGTTAAACAGACTTAAAACCCCCGTCCGTTCATTCGAGCAGCTGTTTCTACTTATTTTTTGTTATTATTCTTTATGGTAGTTCCAAAACGTTTACACAGTCATGTACTTGTGTGTTCTTTTTACTTGTTGAATCACAAAAGACACCACTGACTGCTGTTCCTCCGTTTGTTTTCACTTATGTAGTGAAATGTTTCCCTAAAATAATCATTCATATTCTCAAAAAGAAAGAAACAATCATTTTAATGAAGGAGGACAAAAATGCTTTCGGGTGTGTGTGACTTCATGGCTGATGTATTATCTCTGGTCTAGTTGTGGAGTTTGTGGATCAGAGGAAGCGAAGTATAAGTGTCCTGCCTGTCTGACACACACGTGCAGGTGAGTGATTTTTCGTTGCATATGGATACGTTTCTTCCACTAAGTTGTATCTGTTTTCGATTCAAATACAAACTCAATATTGTTGACAGTATTATTTTGCTTTATAATAGGTAATGTTTACAACTTCTTAATGTTCTTTAAAAAGTCAAAGACAAGTAAAAACCTGTCTGAATGCTGAAACGGACAATGCTTCATTTCATCCATTGGTTGCTGTTACACGTCTTCTTCCAAGGTGTGATATTACTGGACATTTTTACCACCTGCTGTTAGGAGTGTGAATAGATAAGGTTCTGTTTATTTATTTGGTCCACTGCCCACTAAAGGTAGCTTGCAACCCACCTTTAGGTCGGGACTTACCAGTTGAGAATAACTAATCTGTAAAAATTATTTTATTTTATTTTGATATATGGAGATAAAAAAAATTGTGCACCGTGAATGGTCCTTATTGCCTAGAATATCATATATCTTATCTCTTAATAGAGTGACAGTGAAAGAACATAGTAACCTGTACATTAGTTTGTTTATCTTCTGCATGGAGCAACCGTGGCACAGGAGGTAGGAGTTCGTCCTCTTACAGGAGGGTTGCCAGTTTGAACCCCCCACTCCGTCTGTCTGTCTCTGTCCTTCTTGTGTCCTTGGGCAAGACACTTCACCCGCCTTGCCTGCTGGTGGTGGTCAGAGGGCCCGGTGACGCCTGTGTTCTGCAGCCTCGCTTCTGTCAGGTGACCATCACCAGCGTGTGACTGACTGAAGCGCTTTTGGGTCCTCAGAACTAGATAAAGCGTTATACAAGTACAGGCCATTTGCCATTTCTCTGCTTGGTATACCCTCATGCAGTAATGACTATCTTTGTATTGTTTTCTCTCTTTAGTGCCTTTTAGCTTCACTAACTTATGTTTGTGTACGGTAACATTTCTCTTGAGGATCTATCATGATATGTACAGACTTTGGTGCAAAAGTATATTTGCTTTCATACTGCTGCGCTTTTTTTAAACTTCTAATTCAATAAATACTTTGTTGTGCAGGTACTCAAAGTATGGAAATTTAGTTCCCAAACAGTCACTTGATCCTTAAACTTGAAAATCATGTTAAATAATAAATCATCATAATACACTTGTCCTATTCAGGACAGGAACACATCAGAAAGTCCCACAAAGATGTGACTGCACTGGATAATCCTCAGGATTCCGTAATTACTTCATGTTTAGTTCCACACCCAATAAGGAAAAATCAGTTCAAAGCTTTTATGTCGGAACAGACATGTTCAGGTGCTTACAGTCCTTCTCCCATGAGTCCTATTTTGTGTTGTAAAGAACAAGTTCTACATTCTGTGTATAACTGGGCAATTGAAGCACATCTTTATTGCTTTGTCAGAGTTAGGACTTCATATGTAGTATGAGTGACAGATTTAGTTTAATATCAACATTGAAAAGGAGGAAAAAGTAGCTGTGTTTACCATGAAAGAGTCACTGTAGACTTGCGTAACAGCAGTCTATAAAAATTCTGCACCTTATTGTGCATAAAGTTTAAAATTTATGATCAACTCCTGGCTGTGTTTTTTTTTTACTGACTGAACTTTACTTTGATTCATTTCCAGTAACAACCTGCCAATAGAAATGATTCACGCCCGGTTCCTAGAGTTCTGCCAATCCTGAAGTATTTATAACCCAACCCTCAAATACAAAATGTCACAGTGGAGGTCATACCTGAAAGTTTTATTTGGCTAAACAGTCCTACCCAAATGTCCTTCCCATTCTCTCCTGGATGCCTGTTGGTTTTGGATGCTGTTCTGCATTCCTTATTGCACAGTTTTTCTAAGGACACAGTCTCTGTTTGACATGAACTAGATACCTGTCTGTCTGTAGAAGTCTGAACACAGTCTGTTTGTACTAGGATTAACTCAAACAGTTGGGTTTAGATTTAGTCTGATCTGATTTCTGCATTCTAATTCATTCCAATTACTTTAATGAAATGAAAATTAGTAAACATCCATCTAAGGAAAACCTCTACAGGTGTCACAGAAGTAATTCTAGAGCTACTTTAGTGTAAAGATTTGTTAAGTCCCCAAAGTTAACATAGCAAGGTCTGACTTTACTACCTGGTCATTTTCTTAGTAGTTATGTGTACGTGCTTGATGTTACAACATTTTATTTCTTGCTCATCTTTCTTGCTTTGTGCTGTCTGCTTGTTTGTACAACATTTCTTTGAATAACTCTACTTCTGTGTTTTGTATATTTTTATTTATTCAGTTTGCTTTGTGTGAAGAAACACAAGGAGGACTCCAGATGCAATGGGGTCAGGAATAAAACAGCATTTGTGACTCTGTCACATTTCGACGAAATGACACTTCTCAGTGGTGAGAATCTTCTGGCAGTGTCTCAGGCAGGACATTTTTGATATGTCAGATGATGTACTTGTGTGCTGCTAATTTGTATCTATACAATAATGGGTATCGTAGTGACTTCTGACATTTGCATATTTTTATACTGTACTTTAAACATAATGGATAAGAATTGTATAGATAAAGTAAAGATCAGTAACTTTGCAAATCCAGTAAAACTTTTACTTCTCTGTTAAGCTTTTGATTTTTCTCTACAATGCATAACTCCAAAGAACAATACATAACATTTTTGTTCAAGAATAACAGCATAGGATGGATTTGTTTCCTGCATCGTATTACAAAGGTACCCTGAACCACTTACTGATTCTCCTTTATCTGCCATGTAGATTACAGGTTTCTAGAAGATACCGGCAGATTTGCTGATGGTGCTACCAGAGACAATCTCATCCAGACTCCGCGTACAACTTTGAAAGTAAGTCATGGATTATGCATTTATTTTCACTCTTGCTGTCACTGCCTAGTAAAGATGTGCAAAAATGCTTGAAATCAGTTCAGTTTTTTATCAGAACATATCACGCTGAAAAGTTTAGAAAAATCGACACTTCGATACATCTGGCTGACAACAACTCTGTTTTCGTTTGCAGTTAACGTCTCACAAGCATGAAAATGCATGAGTTATATTTATTTGATCTCTTTTCTGTTATTAGGCAAACTCACAACACTTCACGTTCTAGTCTCCTAGCTAAAAAGGATTATTTCGCAATGAACTATTGACGGTTGCACAAAGAATTAAAAGAATTGCTGCAACTTATAATGCTTTTGTTAGTTTTCAAATATAAATGAAAAGGGTGGTAAAATCCATGTTAATTGCACTATTTACCTTATAAGATATCTAAATATTTTATTTTCTGTTGAACAGGCAAAGAAACTGGCTGCCCATGCTAGAAAGATGAATATCACGCTGAGATTTCTCCCTGTCACCTTCACAAAGAGCAAAGAAAACTCCACCTTCTTTTTTACAAAGTAAGAAAAACTCTCAATAAAAAAATTGACAGTAAGAATATTGTTTATCAAACCCGCTGTTAAACATTAGAGAGCATTCATACATAGGTAAGATACATTTTGCCAATAATACAGAGGTCAGTTATTACTTCAGAAGGTGTGTTTTTATCCTCTGTACTAATTTCTCCTTTTTGGGTGTTAAATGTTCAACTTCTGTTTCTTCTTCTTCTGTGTATTCCAAATCCCTTTTAAACAATTGTGAAATATCAAAATAATGGACTTTCTACAGATCATCATACACAGATGTTATGGTACAAAAAAACCCCAGTTACAACTCCTAGTGAAAATATCATAGTGGTAATATCCTTGCAGTCTTATCTAAACATTATTGTAGACGCAGTCACCCTGATAATATGAAGTCCTGATCCATGTGTTGTTTTGCCACATGATGGCACTCTTGTTAAGCCATAGGTGCTGCTGCCTCTCCTTGGTTTATCGTGTAGCACTTTCCTTGTCTGAAAATCTTAAGTCAGCTGTGGTAATTAATCAGTAATTGATTTTATTAGCTGGTATTAATGTATTCCTGTAAGTGTGCTTGAACTATTGAACCACAGATTTATTTGCTTTAAAGAATAGAGATAGAAATTACTTGCTATTGTTTGTTGTGATTTTAGTGAGCACTGGAAAGGACTGATGTGAACCCTTACCACCAACTTTACCTCATGTGTTAGTGATATGGTGAGAAAAATATGAGATCAAAGACAACAATAGTTTTCTCTAATGGTGTTTTCATTAAAATGCCAAGTGTAAAGATATTTATTTAATCTTTTTATTTCATATGATTTAATATTTACTGGAGGTAATTATTGCAAGTGATTGATTATCGGATATTTCTTCCTCAAGCTTGTTTTTCCCTTGATAATGATCAAAATAATTTTTAGATCAGACGATTATAGAAACCTACGCTTTATAATTTCTTTCTAAATGTACGCATGACTTGACAAATACAGATAAAGGTTTAAATAAATTCACATTTTTCTGTCACTGTCATTCAGACCTATTAACTTTAGTGCTCAGTTAACGCAAAAAAAATTGACTAGTTGACAATTACGCTCTGATGCGGTTCGAGGGAAAGAACTTACAGAATAAAGTTGACCCTCAGCTTTCGAAAGTCAGCTCTTTGGGTTGACCTCTTTGGTTGCCTTGCAGCAAAAAGGCCCGGGTTCGAATCCCAGCCTTTCAGCGTCGAGTTTGCATGTTCTCCCTGTGCATGCGTGGGTTCTCTTTGGGTACTCTGGCTTCCTCCCACAGTCCAAAACATGACTGTTAGGTGAATTAGTCTCTCTAAATTGTCCTTAGTGTGTGCATGGTTGTTTGTCCTGTATGTCTCTGTGTTGCCCTGTGATGGACTGGCGACCTGTCCAGGGTGTACACCGCCTCTCCCCCCGTGACTGCTGGAGATAGGCACCAGCCCCCCGCAACCCTGCATAGGATGGACGGGTACAGATGACCTCCTACTCTGACTCTGCATAGTGAGCAATGCAGGTCATGTGACACAGACTGGGAGTTGCAGCACCCAATATAGTCTTATTGCCATTGTAAATGCTGTAATGAAGAGTATGAAAACAATTTGATTGCCCTTGATTTGACCTCTTCGCTTGGTGTCTCTACTTTTAGATGTCTGTTTGTTAGGTGCATGTTCTTTATTTAACCCGTAGACTTACAGTTGAAACTCGAAAAATTTGAATATTGTGCAAACGTTCATTTAATTCAGTAATTCAACTTAAAAGGTAAAACTAATATATGATAGCATTACATGCAAAGCGAGATATTTCAAGCCTTTTTTTTGTTATTTTGATGATTATGGCTTACAGCTTATGAAAACCAGAAATGTAAACCTCAAATTATAATACTACATTAAATCAATAAAACAAGGATTTTAAATAGAGCACTGTCGGACCTCTGAAGAGAATAATCATTCATATGTACTCAGTACTTGGTTTGTGCCCCTTTTGCATCAATTACTGCCTCAATTCGGCGTGGCATGGAAGCTATCAGACTGTGGCACTGTTGAGTTGTTATGGAAGACAAGGATGCTTCAATAGCAGCCTTCAGCTCTTTTACATTGTTTGGTCTCATGTCTCTCATCTTTCTCTTGGCAATGCCCCATAGATTCTCTATGTGGTTCAGGTCAGATGAGTTTGCTGGCCAATCAAGCACAGTAATCCCATAGTCATTGAACCAGGTTTTGGTACTTTTGGCAGTGTGGGCAGGTGCCAAGTCCTGCTGGAAAAGGAAGTCAGCATCTCTGTAAAGCTCGTCCACAGAAGGAAGCATGAAGTGCTCCAAAATGTCCTGGTAGATGGCTGTGTTGACACAGTGGACCAACACCAGCAGATGACATAGCTACCGAAATCAACACAAACTGTGGATACTTCCCACTGGACTTCAAGCATCTTAGTTTGTGTACCTCTCCATTCTTCCTCCAGACTCTGGAACCTTGGTTTTCAAATGAGATGCAAAATGAGCAGTTCTTTTTTTCTTTAGCTCAGGTAAGACGCTTCTGACATTGTTTGTTGTTCAGGTGCAGCTTGACAAGAGAAATACGACGTTTGAAGACCGTGTCCAGGATCCATCTCTGTGTGGTGGGTCTTGATGTACTAACTCCAGCCTCTTGACAGTTTAAATGAAGGCAACTGGACTTTTGTTGTTGTCTTGAAAACGTTTCGTCTCTCATCCAAGGGGCTTCTTCAGTTCTGAAAACTAGATTGGGATTAGGAACAGGGGAGGTCGCCTCAGATTCCCTCTTTCCAACACATACAAACCACCCATGCGTTGCCTACTAAGAAGTTTAAGAACACCTTGAGGCAGGTGACCAAAACAGTGCATAGTTACATAATTAGGGTCGTTTTGCCGTTAACGAACATGTTACCAAGATTGCTTAGTGCTTAGAAGCTTGCGTAACTTTGATAGCCTCGTTAGGACTAACAATAACCCTTATTAGTGAGCTTTAACGACACTAACTTTGGACTTATAAATCTAATACTCCCAATCCAGTTTTCAGAATTGAAGAAGCCGCTTGGATGAGAGACGAAACGTTTTCAAGACAACAACAACAATTCCAGGTGCCTTCATTTAAATTGTCAAGAGGCTGGAGTTAGTGGATCAAGACCCACCACACACAGACATATCCTGGACACAGGCTTAAAACATTTCCCTTCCACATAACTTTCTATTAATGTTCTTTGATGCGGCACTTTAGCAACATCCAATTTCTTTTGCAATTACCTTTTGAGGTTTTCCCTCCTTATGGAGGGTGTCAATGATGGTTTTCTGCACAACTGTCAGGTCAGTAGTTTTCCCCATGATTGTGATTTCTACTGAACCAGACCAAGAGACCATTTAAGGGCTCTTTTTGGGTGTTTCGGATTAATTAGCTGATTAGAGTGTGACACTTTGAGCCTAAAATATGAAACCTTTATACAATATTCTAATTTTCTGAGGTTTTGAATCTGGGGTTTTCATAAGGTGTTAGCCATAATCATCAACATTATAACAAAGGCTTGAGATATCTCTCTTTGCATGTAATGAGTCTATATCATATATTAATTTCACGTTTTAAGTTAAATTACTGAAATAAATGAACTTTTGCACATTATTCTAATTTTTTGTTTCACCTGTATATAATGCCATTTTCTTTAACTACTTCATAGCCTGAGTAGAATTGCTGGGTAGTTTAAAGGTTTGGTTCACTGAGAAACCGTGTAATACTTGTTCTTTTTGAAATATGATTGGTCAATATGAGTTGCATATGCATGCTGCAGATGAACATTTTCTCCAACACCCATTGCCTGCATTAGCCACAGAAAGGAAACAGACTGCAAAAACGAGCGAAAAAGAAAAAGCCAGTACTTTCTGTGTCACAGAGAAGATTAGGATTCATGGCCTTGCCTACCTTGGCTTGCGAGTTGTATTGATTTTCATCAAGACGTTTGCATATCATAAATAATAATTAGTTAGACTCGTGATCCTGACTCCTTTGACAAACTTCGACCTCCTGAAACAGAACCGAGGGTGTTTTTTGCTCTAAAAACGACTCACGAGGCATGCATTTAAGCTAGAGACCACAGCAAACGTATTGAAAAAATGTGTGAATGAGACCTTCAACGCCTGTTTCACAAAAATATTTTGTTATGTCAAGATATAATTCATAGCTTGAGACCCAACTGCTGTGTTCGCATTCACAGATTTCTTCATTTCTAATTTGCTCATTTTTGACAGTCATCCTGTTTCTCTCACCACCTTCTGCCACTCATTTTGAGAAGAATGGTGTAAGGGTAGTTATGGAACTGCCTGTAGAAGAAGGTTTGTAAGTCTTTCAGGCAGATTTTACCTTTTGCCTTTACTAGCTCAAGAGTTTCACCTTTGAAACATTATTTCAGAGTATAGTAGCAGGTTCCAACTCCATCTGCTCCATATTTTTTCCTAATTCGTCAGATTGATGAATGTGGCAGAAAGTAATTGTGGATCTCCTTCGAAGTTTTGGCTTTTCATGAAAGTTTGCCACCTGGAAAATGCACGAGTGTGCCATAAGCGCACAAGCAGAAGCAAAAGAAGCTTAATGCCTTTTGTAGAACTGGAATTTGAGGAGGCAATGGTACCCAGCTGTTTGTTTAGTCTGCTTAATCTCACAATGTCTGACAGAAGTTCTTTTCAACAAGGGTGTTTTATTCACAGGCCAGCGAATGAACAGCCAGTCTTTGATGGAAAGGTAGACAATTATTAGCCTGGGATCATGTGAGAATGTGCTTTAGAATGTACCAAGTACATAATATAGGAAGCAGATGTGGGAGTCGTGTGACTGCAGCTGGTTAGCGACATACTCATGCTACGTCCTCCTGCTGCCAGAAGAGGATCATTACTGACAAACAGCTGACTGGAGGGCTTTCATGCCTTTCGATGGTATGTGTACGTGAGTTTTGGTCCTTGATTAAATGCTACAATGGATCTGCTATTACTTTTACTTTTTACCAGCATCTAACATTAAAAAGATTATAAAAACCATACCAAGTCTTACAAAAAGTCACAAACTGGCTCCCAGTCCAGCCTTTGGAGGGCAAGTATATAGTCGTTGGCATTTGGCAAAACATTAGGAGTAGTTGTGTTAGGATGGAATTTTTTTAATATTTTTTTTCTGCCTCGGCCTGGCATGGCTGGACATTTTCCTCATAGACAGCCTGAGTGGACTCGACAACACATTCCAGCAGCAGTAACTGTGGGTAATAACTGAGCATAGTTCTATAATAACATGAAATAATTAGCAATGTGAGCTGATGTGGTTTTGTGGCTGGCATATTATTTCACTGTATATTGCAAATCAGGCCCAATTAACCAGGCTTTGTGGGTCAGAGGTTTTGTTTCCAGTTATTGACAGGTGTTGAACAGCACCAAACTGTAAAATTAAGCATTTTTTTGATAGAACTGAAGAAAAATAGAAGTATCTTCCATGTGAATACAGATCATGCCTCATCTCATTTTTGCGCTCTTCTATGTGTTGGTGTCATTGCAACAAATTCCTTTTTTTCTAAACGATACACTTAAAAGAACTAATAGTTATTTGATAGAAAGCTCGTATTTACCGTTATCTGTTAAATTGGTAAACACTTTATTCGTTTATTATAAGTATACCAGAGCCTTAAGCAGACTTTTTGCTGTGATCTGTCAACAGATATTTATGGCAGAACCGTAGACAACATCATACCATGTGTGTGAGAAGGAGCTGTAATTGTTACAGATCTCTGCAGTAAAACAGGATTTTAGATTAATTTCTGAATCTTCTTTTCTCAAGAGAAACTTCCACACTAAAAAGTTACACATCTCTGCAGCAACATGAAGAAACAGCCAACATACCTCCTTAGAAATAGTGTCTTGTTCTTCTGCCTTAATTTGCAAACTCCTCAGAGATAACAAAGATGCATTTCTGAATCTTCTTTTCTCAAAAGAAACTTCCACACTAAAGAGTTACTCATCTCCGCAGTAAAATAAGATTTCATTTGTATTTCAAAACCAAAAGACCATTCCAGGGTTAAAATTTTAAACATCCATCCATCCACCCACCCATCCATCTGTTCATGGGGGCAGCAGCCGACAGTTGTAGTCTCTCTATCGTGATCCGGGTGTGAGTCAGGTGCCATCCTAACCAGACACCTGAGCCATCATAACTATCTACCCTTGATGTGTCTGGGCTCTCCTATCTCAAAGGAAGAGCCCATACAAACTGTGGAGGGAGCTCATTTCAGTCTCGTTTCTGTAACCTTATTCTTTTCATTCACTACCTTAGGCTCACCTCTCTCTTCACTGGGACAGAACGGTTACGGTCCAATCATTCCTTAGTCCGTGCATTATATGATAAAATTATGAATAAGGAGCAATGTGCAGCATAGGCTTGTATGTTTATCTCGCAGCAGTGAAATCAGGATGAAAATAAGTTAACAGTACGTTAGTTTGTAAAGTATTAAGTAGTTAAGTAAACGTAAGAAGCACATTATCCTGGTCCTGCACACATTCAGCAATCATTTTACAATCCAGTGCATTCTCTCTAAGCATTATGCCATACCAAATGTGTGGTTGCTAGTGTAATTTGTCAAAATTTCACCAAAGCTCAAGTCAGTTTAAAACGCATTAAATCGTTAAATGGAAGTTTGATGCCCAAGACACTCTGACTGGCTTTCACATCATTGCATGACTCCCTTATTTGCAATGGAAATACCCTAATATAAGGCTAAAAAAGCACCATGCGAGGAGAAAGACTTTTAAGGCATTACATGTCTTAAATGGTAAGCAGGGTAGTGTATGATGCTAATTCTTGCTGTTTGGTAATACTGTCAAGCATACTGAAAATATCACAGATTCGCAATTATCCCTTGTAATGGGCAAGCCGAGGAGCTGGTTAACTTGCATATTATAACATCCAAACCATAATTTCGTTACCTCCACTAGACCAATTAATGCAATTTTCAAAAGGCTTTTGGTTTAGTTTTGACATTCATCATAGTTTTCTTTTTTAACTTTCACGGCTGATGAAAAATTCCATGTAATGGATGACTGCACAAATTAATTTAGGCGTAGAAAATCATGTTTCTGACCCAGATTGGTGCACTATGAATATTCATCAGTTCACCGTCATTCGCATTACGGCCTCTGTTTTCCAAACATTCAGTTTAACATTAGACAGTGTTGGCTGATGCAGAGCACAGTCTCTTTTAGCTGCTATTGGAGGCAAATATATATATATATATATATATATATATATATATATATATATATATATATATATATATATATATAATTTGTCTCTGCAGTGCCTATGTACGGCACATGCCATCACAAAGCACATCTCAGTTCAATCCGATTCATTTCAAACCATTTTTATTACAGCGCAGGCAAGTTCAGTCGAATTAGATTGCAACAATAATTAAATTTACAGTACTGCCTCATTCTTAGCAAGCATGAGTGGAGAGTAACCACTTTGTTTTATCAAGGAACCACCAGCAGAGTCAGAATCAGCTTGAGTTATTTTCTATAGATGCGTTTCCATATCGGAACTTCAGGATATTTTTACTGGACCATCACAGTATGCGCACGTCTCCACTTTACCGGGCCGGCCCAATATAGTCACTTTTGGGGCCATTTCAGGACCAAACAAAGTTCCAGACTTGGGATATGTACTTGAAAATGGCCCAGTAGAGTTGCTGGGCTGCAGCTGTGGTTACGTCCTGCTGAATCCTGTAACTCAGTGGGGCATGATATGAGCAGATGTCGCCAAACAACCAACTTTGTAAAACGAGTTGCTGGAGAAGCAGTGTATAACAACAAAGGCGGCAGCCATCCCTGCTTCTTCCATTGGCGATCTTTTGTTGTTTCTGCTCCTGTGGGTGCCTTCTGATGCTTATCAGTATACAACTCAGTGCTGAAACAGCCGTGATATACAGACACCGTGGCATGTTCTTTAAAGGGTTTATTTTGTATGGAGACACGACTCCTGAGAGGAGTCAACCAATTTAGCGTCAGATTTTCCCTCTCAAAAATGTGCGGGAACTCGTCTTGCAGAAACGCTCCTTATGACTGGGTGGAGGGCTGGGAGGATAGAGGAAACAGAAAAACACTGAAGTGCTGGGTCAGAAGAAATGTCCATAGAAGGTAAACAAAAGGAGAATACACAATGGTATGTGCTATAGCTCAGTCAATAATA
This sequence comes from Valencia hispanica, assembly GCA_963556495.2. NCBI lineage: Eukaryota > Metazoa > Chordata > Actinopteri > Cyprinodontiformes > Valenciidae > Valencia > Valencia hispanica. Next base: position 49,709,949 of record OY747705.1, on the reverse strand, counting down.
ACACAGATTCACTGGGCCACCACAACTTTCTGTGGGAAAGAAAAACAGAGGTTCCAATTAGTTACTGGCAGCAATAGCTTTGTCAGTGGCACAATCCAAGGAGAGAGTGCTAAACACAGAAGCACTGGACCAGGCGTACTTTCCTTAGAAAAAACAGAGATGGAACACAAAGTTGAAGGAAGGAAGAACTAAACTACATCTTTGGGTATCATCACTGACAGGAAGCAGCATGTGAGGCTGGGGAAGAATGTTTTGGACTCTCGGACCATCAGCACCGGCTCCCCTCAGGGCTGTTCTTTCTCCTCTGCTCTTCTCCCTGTACACCAACTGCTGCACCTCCAACCACCAGTCTGTCAAACTAATTAGTTTGCAGATGACACCACCGTTATTGGACTCATCTCGGACAGGGATGAGTCTGCCTACAGAGCGGAGGCTGAACGTCAGGTGTCCTGGTGCAGCCGCAACAACCTGGTGCTGAACGCCCAGAAGACAGTGGAGATTATTGGGGACTTTAGGAAGCACAAAGCCCCACTCCCCCCCATCGTCCTGACTGACACCCCCATCACCACTGTGGACTCATTCTGCTTCCTGGGTACCACCATCACCTAGGACCTCAAGTGGGAGCCCACCATCACCTCCGTCATAAAGAAGGGCCAGCAGAGGATGTACTTCCTGAGGCAGCTGAAGAAATTCAACCTGCCAACACGGATGATGATGCAGTTCTACACTGCAATCATCGAGTCCATCCTCACCTCCTCCATCACCGTGTGGTATGCTGGCGCCACCATCAGAGACAAACAGAGACTGCAGTGTGTTGTGCGCTCTGCTGAGAAGGTGATTGGCTGCAGACTCCCATTTCTGCAGGACCTGTACACCTCCAGGACACTTAGGCGTGCAGGTCGGATCACAGCCGACCCTTCTCACGCTGGACACAGACTGTTTGACCTGCTCCCCTCAGGCAGGAGGCTCCGGTCCATTCGGACCAGAACCTCTCGCCATAAGAACAGTTTCTTCCCCTCTGCTGTTGGACTCATGAACAATAACCCTAAGACTGTTCCCACCACCCGCTCAGTTACATGACCCATATTGTGGTTTTTTTGCACCTGTCTGATTTGCACCGATCGTTACCTGCACTCATGTATATATCAATCTGTTTAGCATATTATATTTTTATTTTTAAGTGTTTGTGCAAACATACAAGAACAGACAAAGTACCGCAGCAATTTCCTAATGCTGTAAACCTACCCAACATTTGGCAATAAAACCCATTCTGATTCTGATCATGTATCAGTTTCTTTTACCACTCTAGTCTCTTCAAGTTGTTGGTCCAACTACTGTTGGAAATCTCTCTCTTTTGTCATCAAATCCCACCCTGTTTTTCTATTAGTACCCAGTTTCCACCAAAATCCTGGCATGTACTTTTGAGAAGAAGAAAGCACAGCACAAAGAGCTGCACATGTACCTCCAGTCTTGTTGGAGCTGTCTCGTCTTTAATCCAGCCAGATGGATTTCAGCTCTTGACTGCCAGATTACCAGTCAGACCCTCTCTTCAAGTGATGATGGCACAAGCGACTCCAATTACTTATTTAATCAACATTGTCTGCTCTTGTTAATGAACTCATCCATCTTCGTCTGAGTCTGCTTTATTTCTTCTGTGGTTTCTGGCACCCAGGGTGCAACTGTTGCTGACTCACTAAATTTTCACAGAAATTTTTCAACATACCTAAAACAAGGACGTTTAGTTAATATGTCTATGTACTATGTAACAGAAAAAATCTCGTGATTGTTATGCTGGCTGCTAGATATGCCTAAATGCTAAATTATCTTCTCTGACTGTCAACTTGTGCAGGCTTCTGCTAATGACAATGTCCTTTCAATTAGATGTGTTCAATTAGGGAAACAAGTAAAACATGCACAAAACTGGCCCTCTAGGACAGGAATTGCCCAGATCAGGTCTTCTGGATAATCTCCTCTAGTCAGCAAGACCAAATGTTACAGACTTTGGATTCTAACAGTGTGTATATTCTTTTTAACACTGGATAAACCACATGAGGAAACTGTTAAATACAAACGATAGTCCTCCAGAGCATTTATGGTGAACAAGTATTATTACTCTATTGAAGGATGGAAAAACAACACATTTCAAAAGATTCAAGACTTTTACTAGCAAATGTGTTCCACTTCAGAGTAAATCTTTAAATTTTACCTTTTTCACAACCATCCATCCATTGTCTTCCCCATATCTGAAATTATGCTGCAAGGGTAACAGGTCTAAGGGAGAACCCCAGACACCCTCTCACCAGCGACATCCTCCAGCTTGTTCATGGACCCCAGAGAGATCCCTGACCAGACGGGATACTTAGCCCATCCTTTTCATCCTTCCCTCGCTCGTGAACAAGACTCCAAGATACTTAAACTCCTCTGGCCAAGGCAGACTGACCTCCAACTCTCTTTTTCACAACTTCTTTAATTGTTGCTGACATGCTAAATATCAAATTCCTGCTAAAATCATTACTGATGATAACCAATGCCAATCTTGGTAATGCTAGGAATTGATAAAAATTCTTGACAGGGTTTTGAGTAAGCAAACTCCCTTAAGGTGGGGTCACGCTGTGCACTTCATGTCTGTCTTTCATCCCAAAAGAATCATAGGACAGTTTGACCGACACATTGACCACTAATTTAGCCTGCTTCTAACTAAGGATAACCTAGAACAAGTATTAAGTAGGGTGCAAAATGTTCTGGGAAATCATTCTGTATGACTCCTCCTGTGACCAGCATCTTGTCCTGTTTCGCGAAGCCATGGGCACTACCAGAGCCGTTTCCTTTTCCTCTCCCCTCCATTTTCTAGTATTCAACTCTAGGGCTGGTTGATAATTTAATAACAATATATATCGATCAATATATATCGGCGTGTGGTGCAATAGAAAACGAGGGTCGATAAAAAGTTAAATAAAAAAAAAAGTTTCCCTTCCATTTGCATTATAGCCTTCCGAGTAGCTTAATACTAGTAGTCATTACTTACTCCAAACCAATCACAAACTCAGACCCAGGCACGCTCCGTTACCAAGCCCTTGCTCATCTTATACTACAGAAGAGAGCAAATGAGTTGAACTGCAACAAATGTCACAGCAAGGAGCAGCGGAGGAAATTGTCCCAAGAATGGTTTCAGTAGTTCACCAGCAGGTTCATGTTGCATCCCGTTTTGAACCGATACATGACGCACATCAACAATAATGAACAACAAAACACAGGAAATACTACCATCAGCAAAGTTGTCGTGGCAGGACCCTCCCGGCTCGCTGCGAATTGGTGCTGTTGTCATTGTTGGACAGAGAGGAGCACAACACAACCTTGCCGTGCTGCTACTCGGCACCCTGGTTGGGTATCGGGTGGCTTTTAAAATGTCCACCCAGTACTCAACCACGTCCCTAGTAATGAAAACAAAAATGCAAACGGGGGTGGAAAGACCTGCTGACTTCAGCAATGAGTCACTGGACTGGGCTCTGTTGTTTTGCTGTCTACACTCAGCCATTGATGAGTAGCTTGTTACCTTCAGTAGCTGAACTGAATCAGAATCAGCATTATTGGCCCATTTTTTTCACATAAGCTAAACCAAATGCCTGAGCCATGAATATGATAAGGTGTCATAAAACCTTTAAACGATATAAAAAAGCATCAAGATGAACCTTCAATTTAAATTACTGATATAATAAAAAAGTTTAACCAGTAATATAATGCTTAATAACATTTGTCTTTTCTTTATGTTTGTCAGTGTTTACTGATGTCACTCAGCTCTCTTAACTTGATTTGTTTTTGTTTCTTGCAAACTTTCAGTTATGGTAAAAAAAACAAAAAGGTGTTTGAATAAAAAGCTGAATTTAATTCTTTATTAGAATTATTAAATTGAAGAATAGCATAAAATGAGCGGGGCTGCACTCATAATAAATTTTCTGAATTTCTGATTGTTACCTATAATTATTGTTCAATTTGACTATGCCCTTTATCGATGTGCTCTTTCTCTATATCGTCCAGTCCTATTCAACTCTAATAATTAGACCATTACCACCCCTAACTTGCTATCGGTTTGTTTGTTGGACCCATTATTCTGTTAGAGCTTTCTGAGAAGACTAATTGTATTGATCACGGTTATTTCTGGACAAAGGATTTTGCAAATAGCTACCTATAAGAACTACAATTAAAAAAGAAATATATGGTTCAGCTGTTCTTGCACTTCCAGCAAAATTGTAGTGTTCCCTATCTTGAGAATTTTGTTAGTACTTCTTATCACAACGCCTTGTCCAAACATCTTAGCATTAGTTTAAGTGTGTCTACACTGACACCCACCTGCCTCCAATGTTGAGCTAGCTGTACACTGGTTGCAAAATGATTCTGTGTTGGACTTGGGAGGAGATGTTCCCGACTTCTGTTGGAAAGTCCGAGATGTATTTAAACCTTCTTAACTACAATTGAACCTCTCACCTTAAATTGCATGACAATGCAGGAAGCTGTTCTTTTAAATATCTTAGCAACTATTTCCTTGCATTAAAAAGCAATGATGGAATTTTATTGCTAACATATGGGAATGATTTAAAGGTTAACAGTTTTCTAATTAGAGCAATAGGACTTTACTTTTCTCCTGCTTCCTTTTACGCTTAAGAATGGTTATGGCTGAAAATATATTACTCTTCTAAATACAAGATCAAACTGAGCCTTAGGCGTTCAAGGTATTTAATTTAACATTCCAGCACATCTTCAATCTTCTTGTTCAGCTCTTGGAAAACCAGCCCATGCCAGTATAATACTAAAACATGAAGTCCCTCAAGGCTAGAACGTCCAGTAGATATCTTAGTGTTCTGACGTCTGTTGCCCTGGTGATCTGACACATCTTTATCAGGAACATTATGCTGGAACAATAAGCTTGTTTTCTCTAACTTGACCTCCTGCCCTAGTTTCATTCACTAAGACAGAAAAAGTAATTAAATCCTAATTACATTTGAAAATTCCTGCAACAGAATCTACTAAAACAAAGTTAACTTTTTTGAGGGGTAAAATGCATGTAGGTTTCTTAGAAAAAAGGCTTCCTATTGTCGAATGATTGTATAATTAATCACTGCTCTCACTAATCCAACATGAACTGCCATGGCGAAAACCAAAGCTCTAAAGTTTGCAAAACAAAGTGTGTTGCTACCAAACCCTTTGGCAGTTTTTGTATGAAAAAGAAATGATTTTCATAAACGGGTTTTTTATCAGTCAGGATGGTTTATGATTTGTCCTCTGGGTATGAACTCACTTTCACTATCCATTACTTTTCTGTGGCAAAGTGATCTGTGCTATCATAAACACATTTTACAATACACACTTTTTAGTCCAGTTTTTTAAAGGCCAGCCAGTTTTAGAGATTGGTGTTAAAAACCCTAGGATAGATCAAGAGCTGTGAATTCTGCTTCTTACAATTTAGAAGTCAGTGATTTTCAAAAACATGTCATAGTCTTGCACAAACATCTAGCCTGCTAGATATTGTGGAACAGTCAGAGAAGGCGGAGCTGACGAGGGAGCCAGAGTCAACGAGAGCTCAGGAGATCGAATGAGGGGAAATTAAAGGGGAAAACCCAGAGGAGGAAATCAGCCAAAAACATGCAAGAAATAAAATACTTTTATCATTTATCTGTTTACTTCTTTCATTTGTTTTTATTTCATTAGTTATATATATAAAAAGATATTGAATATTGAAGCTTAGTGAGAGTTTGTGTTTTCAGAAACTCGGTGTTATAACAATTAGACTGATTCATCTGGATTGAAAGATCACAGAGGAGAATATAGTCCTCTTGCTTTTTTTGTAAAATTAAGTGTTTTTTTCCTTCCCACATACAGTAGTGATGGGAATTCTGACTCTTTTAGGAGGCAATGCAATTTTATTTGTATAGCACACTTTCTACAACAGGGTAATTCAAGGTGCTTTACATGATTTGCTGATTTAAAAACAAAACAAACAAACATGGAATACAACATTGGAAAATAAAAGTAAAAGTAGCAAATTAGCATGAAACACACATTACACATGATGCACAATAAAGCAAGAGAAAGATCAATAAAGCAAGAGAGCTTGAACACATTTCATACATTTGACATCAATCATTTACTCGAAGGCAATTCTAAACAGATGGGTTTTTAGTCTCTATTTAAAGCAGTTCAGAGTTTCAGCAGCTCTACACTCGTCAGGAAGTCTGTTCCAGATAAGGGGAGCATAGAAACTGAAAGCTGCTTCTCCTGGAATTAAAGGACCTGAGAGGTCTGGTGGGTTGGTATAGTAACAGCAGATCTTCAATATACTTTGGTGCTAAGCCATTCAATGATTTATAAACTAGTAGGAGTATTTTGAAGTGTATTCTCTGAGCTACAGGGAGCCAGTGTAAGGACTTTAGAACTGGGGTGATGTGCTCTACTTTCCTGGTTCTAGTGAGGACGTGAGCGGCAGCATTCTGGATCAGCTGCAGCTGTCTGATTGACTTTTTAGGCAGACCTGTGAAGATGCTGTTGCAGTAATCAATCCGACTAAAGATAAACGCATGGATGAGTTTTTCTAGGTCCTGTTGCGACATCAGTCCTTTAATCCTAGAAATGTTCTTCAGGTGATAGAAAGCTGTTATTGCCTTTATGTGACCCTGGAGGTTCAGGTCTGAGTCCATAACTACACCTAAACCAGACTGAAAAACATCAAGGCGTTTGGTCAATGTTAAGCTATTTAACTGCTGAGACACAGCTTTTTCAATAATTTTACTGATGAATGGAAGATTAGAAATGTGCGTTCACGCTGAAGTGTAGCGTTCGCTATCTCCATGCATACAAAGTATATGAGTATTTGTTTTTCCTCCTTCAAACGGGATTCATTCGTTTATCTCTATTATTTGTCTTCTTCACTCGATTCACTTTGCTATTCATTTGCCCAAGTATCACATCCTGGAAAATATACACTCAAATTGATTGAGTCTAAATTAAATTCATTTTATTTATATAATATTTATACAGTAACATTTCTTTTCTCAGTTGAAGTCATGCCTGCAAATCTGTCAGTTGACTGACTCCGCTGTTTTTTCTGATCGTTAGTGCTCGTACAGCCTGCGCGCCTCATGCATAACCCCCCTCCCCGCCCTCCTGCTCCCGCTCCGTGGAGCTTGAACAGTAAAAAAAGAGCCTCCGGTGCGATTCCCAGACAGGAACACCGGCTCCGATCGGTCACTTCAAACAGCCGACTCTTAAGAGCCGCTTCGTTTGCGACCGACACATCACTACTCTACAGTCGATTTTAAAGAGTTCACACCATTGTGAAAATGTTTGGCTTTTGGTGATTACAAAATAAATTCACTCTAAAACGTTTTTCTAAAGTTTTTAATGTGAACCGATATTGACAAAATTAAGTCCATCCAAAGAAAAATAATGCTAGTTCATAATAATCCAACCACCATATGGTGAAACCCTGCCATTTTGCAGTTCAGTTTTAGCAGATTTTTCTGTGTAATGTGACTCTAAATTTATTCACAGAAAATCCGCTGATTCTTTGATCTTTTTTCATAGAGCATATCTAAAATATTCAAAATGCTGCTTGGGAAGCTGAAATACTTCAATCCTATTGGCTGGGTTTGCAAAGCAGCCAGTCCAGAAGTGCCATCATTTTCCTTTGTACCGATTGGCTGTATCCCTAAAAGTAGAGGTAAGGAACAGTGTAACAAGTTAGCTCCTGCTGTAGTGCTAAGACAGTTTCAACTGTGCTTCATAATGCATGTTAAGGTATATTTGGTGTTTGATCGATTGAAATTGGCAGTTTTAAGTGTTTTTAGAGGGGTCTCACGTATTCACGTATATATGAGGGATTGCTGAAGGATTGCTGTGGTTGGAAAGTCTGCATCAACGGGGCCCAACCTCACGCCAATGACTGACGCAATCTGCTGAGATTCCTTAAATAGGAAACTTTTTAACTGATTGAAATGTTTGTATAAATGTATTGAAATTACTTCTTGTTAAGTGCCTTGAGATGACATCTGTTGTGAATTGGCGCTATATAAATAAAATGAATTGAATTGAAAACTGAATTCACAAATTTGCTGTGCTATTTTTGTGACAAACAAACCATTGATTTTGTTAGACCCTGTAATTTTCTCCCATACAATTTACAGATATTTTAGTCACTCTAGGCTGTTTTTATTTTTAATACAAGGCTTTTGCAGGATATAGAAGAATGTTGAACAGAACCAATGCTTTGTGGAAGTTCTTGGAGCAAATACAGTGTACAGTACTTGTCTGCCACCCAGTAGAAGTCTTTTTATCAATGTTGGAGAAATGTCCACTTTCTGTTTTGTCAGTGTTACCCCAATTCTTCTCATGATGTTGAAGAACACAATCTCAGTTTAAGGGTGTTCCCACCTTGCAGCTTGTTTATTGCAGCTTTTTTAGTTTTCCAGTTTTCATTCTATTGATTTGTGTCTTTTTCGGTTAAATTGTACAGAAAAAAAGATGACATTCCTTTTGGGAAAAAGTTTTGAAAGGATTCCTTCCTTGTTTTACATCAAAACAACCGGACATTTTTAAGGGGTGTGTGGAGTTTTGAAGCCGTTGTATACAAGCCCAAAACACAGGGGAGTTGAGAGAATTTCGTAGCTCAGTCAGAGCATTAACAGAGATTTAAAACGATCAAGTTGACTTTTTAAACACGTGTGTTGCATTAGTAATAAAATTTGTTTACATTCCTTAAAACCTTTTCTGGCCTTGTAACAATCCGTATTCATTCAGAAAGACTTTCTGTTTGATGAATAATCCCTCTAAAGCAAAAATGTTCATAAATCCAGGCCATTTAAGGTAGCAGACAGCTCATTGCTAAGAATTATAAGCCTTTCATCATAATCTTTGCATAGTTCAAAAGCTTTTTCCCCCCCAACATGCTTTTTTTCTGTGTGCATGATTGACCTGTTACACATTAATAGCCTAATAGTGTTTGTCCTGACTCCAAATTAGAGTTCAAATTCTGTAGATGAACTCTGTGGTGTGACCTCTTTCGCAAGCTCTGGATTGCAAACCTGTTCTGTTGAGGCTTCTGTTTTCTCTTTTTATTCTGGTTTCTCTCTCTCTTTTTTCCCCAATGAGTGATGGCACTTTTCCCAGGAATGCATTGTGGCCTTACCTGAAGTGATTGCCAGCGTCTTTGGGCAAATCCCTTTTCCAATGAAAGACATAGTTTCCATTTGATGTAATGACAGAATAATGGTTTCATCACACCTGCTGCTCCACCCCCTGTATGTATTTGCATGTACAAACATTTAAATCTGGGGACATGCACTAAAGGGTGAAACTCTTCTTGAAACCAAGCAAACATATTCATTTTACTTCCTAAGAAGTGAAAGGCTTTTCATCCCAACCCCCGTTTTGCTCCTTACATGCCTGATACTACTGCTCATACTTTCGCTACAAACAACAACTTGCTTTCGTTGCAACAAAAAACTAATAAAAGTCTTTTGTTGGGTATTTTAAACATGCAGTGTTTCTCCATGCCTGTCCAATTGCCCACTCGGAAGGAATGCTGTGTTCTAAATCTACAAATAAAAATCTAAGGTATATAAGTGTAAGAACTTGTGAAATATTACTGTGAATTTTCTCCATTATTTTTTCTGCTTTAAGAGCAACTCTACCCCCTACCAGAGTGTAACAATGCCCACATTTGTTGTTTGAAAAATGCGCCAAAAGGAGGTGTTGCCTGGCAGACGGAGGAAGGGCTGGGCAGTGTCAACACTTCCTTGCTATTCCAACTCCAACTCGCTACAGAGGCATGCCCGAAATTTGGCTTGTTTTATACCCCACAGCAACAGGATGGCTGAGGACAGCCATCACCGCGGAGCGAAGAGCAATGACCGATTCAAATTCAAGTGCATTGTAGAGTTTTAACCTGAAGAGGGCGTCACACTTACTTTTTGGTAGAAAATGAATATTTTTACTAAAATACCAAAAATAATGACCAGATATGTAGACAGCACTATTAGAAACTTATTTATACAATTTATTAGCAAAAAAAGTTGATTTGGGGGTGAATTGCTCTTTAGAATTCTTTCCCTGTTTAAAGGGAACTGTTCTCCCACACTGTTGCCCTCTGCTTAATCAATATGAAGAATTCAATAAATGTAAAGATTAGAGATGATTTTCCTAGATTGACAACTTTTTCCTTAATAGCATTTTAGAGACTCCTATATGTGGTGGTGTGGATAGACACTTTAACTGGACGTCTATAGGCCCCAGTGGTTATTATATGAATTTTACTGCTGTAGCTGAAATTATTTAATTGAATGCAAGTGGATTTAAACCTCAAATAACTGAAATGTATTATTATTATTATTTATTTTTATTAAAAAAGTGTGATTGCGATGTTACTGTTGAATTTTGTGATCCATGTATTGGTTTTGATTAACCTAAATTTAGCATTAAGTATCAAATCAAATCAAATCAAACTTTATTTATACAGCGCTTTTCATACAAGAAGTTGCATCACAAAGTGCTTTACAGATTAAAATGATATATATATATAAGCATTCTCTTCATTTCCCATCAATACAATGTTCCCTTCAGGTTTAGAGCTTTCACATAAAGCCAGTGTCATCTGAATCAAATGTGGGCAAAAATGTCGAGCGCATCTACAGTAACTGGCTAAGTACACCATTTACATAGAAAGTGTAACAGCCTTGCACTTGGAATATAATGGCCTCATAGATATTGCATCAAATCAGCCATTTCAAACTTTTATATTTATTCACTGAAATTCAGAGAAGATATCAACTCAATACATTGTGGTGTTTGTAATTGAACTAACCAGTTCGCTTGTATTTGTCTCTGTTTTTAGTGAAAATTAAATTAATATTACGGATACACAATCCAGCACCTTCCTCTACAAAAATGTGTGGCAAATTGGACCTCTCTCAGGAGCTCAGTGAATTTCAGAATGGTACCGGAATCTGGCATATCCTGCTATTCCAGTAATCCACAGACAACAGTTACCTTTATTAAAACAAACTGGAAGCGACTGGAAATAAAAGCGGTAGGCCGCATAGGAGGGTCAGCAGATGCTGAGGCACATAATGCGCAGAGGTCACCAAGTTTCTTCAGAGTCATTCGTTACAGACCTTCAAACTTCATGTGGGATTCGAATTAGCTCAAGAACAGTGCTTGGAGAGCTTCATGAAATAGGTTTCCATGAAGGTGATCATGTGCAGTGGTTGTAAAGCAAGCATTGTTTCTAGACTCTAGAATATATAAATAAAGTTAAAAAAAAAAACTATTGATAATTTCATCATTGTGTCGTGGGTTTCCAGTGTTCCAAAAAAATAAAATAAAGACCTGAACGTGCTCTGTGGATTCTAACCGGGTATTTTTCCAGACATGTTTGTTTCACCAGTTTACCAATCCAGTTACGCAATTCTTACAATTTCCATCCTTGTTTTCATCTTTGCTGATTGGAGAAATAATGGCAGCTTCCAAGTCAGTTTATTACAGTTCCAATACTTTGAGAGGAAATAATCTCATTTTAGGGACTTATCTTGTTTCCAACAAGAGACTACATTTTCTCCCATCTCAAACAGGGTTGATATCTCTACTAAGTGGCTGTGGAGAACTTTAATTAATAAAAAGAGCTAGAGCTAAAAAAAAATTTATTAGATCAGAAGAAATCTCTAAGCTATGCGCTGAAACTCTGTTAGAGAGTACTGAAGCCATAATAACAAGCCCTTGTACGAGCCTTACAATTATACTTTTTGATCTTTCTGAGGTTATTCTTGATCTACATCTCATGCATTCCATGTAAGGCCTTGCTCCTTAAACTTTACCAAAGAAATGGTTGATGAACCAGATCCATCTTTAAATATAGTAAAGGCTGTGGCCTTGGTCAATCAAGTCCTTGTAGTTATGTTCAGCACGTGTAGTATTCGGGTTGGCACTCTAGAAAGTCTAGAAACTTTTTTTTTTAAACCAGAAACATTTAATATTTTAAGTCCAAGTGGCAACATATGCTTTCTATGTTGTCTTACTTTTACTGAGATGTTTGTATTAATTCTGCTTTTGTGCATTTTTATGCTATCTGGAGTAGTTTAAGAGACCATTAATATAGCTATTACGGATAAAAAAGCATAATATCGCTGTCTTGTTAATTGAAAACATTTATAAAATAGATTTTCTTGGCAGTTTCGGACAACTTCCCCACTCTTAGAGGAAGATGTTTTTTCTTGTTGAAAACATTAAATTACCCCAAAAACCCAACTGTGTGTAGCTTTACTTGCTAAAGTATTGCTCCTACAGAAGTTGATATCAATGTCCTCATGATGTGTCCTATCATTTTGTTCAAAGTCTCAATCAGAAGCAGAAGGTTGTATTGTCATGGATAGATTGTGGCTAAATCATTTGAATATTACAATTTAAATCAGGATATTTGTGTTGATATTAACCTTTTGTGGTGGTCTCAGAAAAGCAGGTAGCAAGATGAACGCTTTTTCAAATAAAAATTATGTTTTCTGCATCCTATTTAGGGAAAAGCGATTCCTGTGGCATCTGAAGCTAATATTTCCTCAGAGCAGCTCAGAGTTCAGTCAGAGGAGGTGAGTTATACAATAAAATTACTTATTTCTAAGTTATTTGTCTGATGACACATTATATGGAAGCAAATTATGATATGACTGTGATTTGATTTGGTTTTGATATTGTTAAGCTCAAATCTTTTTTCACCTCACTTTTACATATTTTTTTTAGGGTGTCTGACAGCCAGACGTTGATCCAGATCTTGACTGCTTATATTCACCCCACGGAGTCAGATCCTGTAGCTCGTCAAAAGTGAGACTAACTTTTCTGATTAAAGTCCTTTCAATTTTTTACACTAATGAATATTAAGCTTATGGCATTGGCATTGTATCAGGCAAAGTATTCTACAAAATTTCAAACCTGTAAATCTTCCTAACGATTGGTTCAGAAAAAATTACAACAGCTTCCATTTTAGGCTTAATAAAAGTTACATTCACTAAAAGAATTAAAATAGCAACTCAATGTCTTCATATAACATTGCTTTTTTAATTGTGTTGTATTATTTGACTTGCAATGACTCAATTCAGCTTAGATTTGCTTTTTACTACTTCACGCGTTATCCCCTTGATATAAGCGCTAAGTTTCATCACATCATATCATGCAGTATGAATTTGCCATGATAGATGCGCAGTTACCCTTTAAACACATATAAAAAGCTTAACACTGAGATGATAGCCTTTGAACTGTGCACTAGTTTGGCTTAAATAATCCCCAAGCTTCAGCAGGAAATTTCTGGAAAAGTGTAGAATTATGAAGTGAGAACGCTGACATAATCTGAAACCGAAAGAAAAAGTTTTGAAACCTTGAAAATCAGTGGTTGAAAATTTAAAACCTGAAATAAAGTTTTGAAAGTTTGAAAATAAGTTTGGAATCTCTGCAATCATAAGTTTGTACTAGCATTTTTATCTTTCATAAATTCAACATGTGAAGTACACAGTTTCAGCCTCACATTTTCAGAGATTCAAATCCCTTGTTTCACCCTCGCTGTTTTTCGAGTATACATTTTCAGAGTTTCAAATATGGCATTGTTTTCCCACCATGTTAAGTTTGCAAAAAACTTTTGAAACCTTGTAAGGTGAGATCTGAAAAAAATGAAACTTTGCAACATCCGCCTTTCGTACTTTCGTCCACACCGCTGCAAGGTTGCCATCACGTGATTTTTGGCAGCGATCTCTCGCTGCTTTCCGATTTAAAACTCTGAAACTCATATTCTGAAGGAAAAAAACCCTCAACGCTCCGGCCGGAGGGACAACTGTGGCAAGCCGTTTTAACATGTAATCAATGACCACTATCATTTATTAAAGGGAATAAAAAGCTATCCAAAACAACCCTAGCTCTGTTTGAAGTGGTAGTCTCCCCCTCTGCCGTGTTGAATCATGATTCAACTATGAGTTAACACTGTTTTTGGAAAGCTCAGTTCAGTTTCACTAGCCACACCTGGGCCCAATTACAAAATATTCATTTTCCGGGGCAGCGGGCTCCCACAGAGTAAACACTGGAACGGGGATTAAGATAAATTAAAGTATAAAAATAAACAGTAAATTAATGTGCTAAGATTAAATAGTAAAACTGATAAAAATATAATCATATAAAACATGCAGAGCAATTAAACAAACAGTAATAAATAATAATCAGTTAAAAGCTAGGCTAAAAAGGTGAGTCTTGAGCCTGCTTTTAAAAACATGAACGTTCTCTGCAGCCCTGAGGTCCTCTGGCAGCCTGTTCCAGAGGTGAGGGCCATAAAACTGGAAAGATGCCTCGCCATGAGTGTGTTTCCTGACTTTTGGGGTGACAAGGAGACGGCTGCCAGAGGAGCGCAGAGACCGCGAAGGTTTATATGGTAAAAGCAGTTAAGAGAGATAAGAAGGCCCAAGACCATTAAGACACTTAAAAATTATTAAAAGAACCTTAAAGTCGATCCTGAAATGTACAGGGAGCCAATGCAATGATTTTAAGACCGGTGTAATGTGCTCCGGCCTCCTGGTCTTCGTCAGGACACGTGCTGCTGAATTTTGTAGTGGTTGTAAACCTGATATACTCTTTTTGGGAAGACCAGAAAGCAGGGCATTACAGTAATCAATTCTACTGGAGATAAAAGCATGCATGAGTGTCTCCGTATTGGCCCGAGAGAGAATGGGGCGGACTCTGGCGATGTTCTTTAGTTGATAAAAACCTATTTTAGTAATATTTTTTATGTGAGGAATAAAAGTCAGCTCAGAGTCAAAAATCACGCCCAGGTTCTTCACTTGTAAAGAGGGATTAAAAGACAGTGATTGTAGTTTTGGTAAAAGTTTCTCTCTCTGAGCCTTAGGACCGATGACTAAAACTTCAGTTTTGTCCTGGTTGAGCTGGAGAAAGTTTTCTGCCATCCAGGATTTAATGTCTGAAATGCAGTTAAAAAGTGCATCCATTGGCCGTGTGTTATCGGGAGACATGGAGATGTACAGCTGTGTATCATCAGCATAACTGTGAAAGTTGACTCCATGTCTTCTGATGACACTGCCAAGAGGGAGCATATACAGGTTAATAAGCACTGGGCCTAAAATCGAACCCTGGGGCACACCACATGTAATCCTATGGACCCTAGAGGAGCAGGTATCTAAACTTACCATAAAAGTCCTGACTGTGAGATAGGATGTGAACCATTTGTGAACAGCACCAGAGAGGCCAATCTGTTTTAAACGGGTTAAAAGAATAGTGTGGTCTACTGTATCGAAGGCAGCGCTTAGATCCAGTAGAACCAACAGTGTCACCCTCTGTCCATCATAGTTTAATCTAAAATCATTTAAAATCCTTAGAAGGGCCGTCTCTGTGCTGTGGTTCACCCTAAAACCAGAGTGAAATTTCTCCAGGACATTGTGCTCATTAATAAAATCATTAAGTCGAATTAAAACAATTTTTTCTAAAATTTTGCTTAAAAAAGGTAAGTTAGATACTGGTCTAAAATTGTTAAAATCTAAATTGCTCTTCTTCAACAGGGCCTCACTACCGCCCATTTAAAGGCGGCAGGAAAGACCCCCGTCTGAAGGGAGCAATTCATCATGGTTAAAATCTCATCTCTAAAAGATCCATAAAATTGCTTAAAAAAGGAAGTGGGGATCGGGTCTAAAACACATGTGGTGGGCCTCACTGAGGAGAAAACTTTATCAAGAGTCCCAGCTTCTACCAGGACAAAACTGTCCAGCGTTTCCTCTGGTAAAGACACACACTCAGATTAATCTAAAACTCTCTCCGCTCCCACAGCAAGGAAGAGGAAAAAAGCCAGATACTCAGCAGCAGCTGTGCTGCATTCAAATAGTTTAGGAAATATATGCTGAGTTCAGGAGCGTAGGATATTTCAGCTTATAGTGAAAACACCAATAATAATACTGCAACTTACAAACTTAAAACAATGTGGGCTTTCTAATACTTGTATTTACTAAAAAATATAGAATGAATGAGATACCATTTAATTCTCCGTAAGATTTTGATTTAATGGAATTTATAATAATGGTAATGCTTATTAAAGGGCCTATATGCAGCTTTCCCCCCAAGATAAATGTAACAATAGCCTTTTTATTTGACCATTTATGACTCAAACATCTGATGAGCATACTGATACCTTGTCAGCTCACAGTGGGTGCACCTATAAGCCTGTATCCAATTTTTCCTATTTTCTGTCGGGTCGGATTTTCCCGCGCCGTCTGCGGATGTGACGTCAAGCACATTCATGTTAAACGTTTCAGATCACTCTAGACCACCGCTAGTCAGCACTCGCTAGCAGTGCAATGGATTGTGCGAATACACGGAAGAGACCCAGGACAACTCTGACACCAACAGTAACTCCACATAAGACTAAAGAAGTTAAACTCCTGACAAGTGCCTGATAAAGATCGAAGATTGAGAGCAACCGGCGTACGACCGCGCGCTGCGAGAGCGAGCAGAAAGGAAGAGCAGTTCCGTTTTTTGGCCACAAAATTGCATATAGCCCCTTTAATGAAATTAGTCTTATTAAAAAGTTAAGTAGAGTTACTTCTTAAAAATATATTTAACTTTTATAAATTTAAATACTAAAGGCCAAATATCGGATCGGGACTCAAAATCGGATCGGATTTGAGGTTAAAAGATCTGATGCTGATCAGGACATCCCTAGAAATTACATTTTCAGAGATGGTAAAGTATCTTGTACAACTGTGAATTTATGTTTCAGGTTGAAGATGTATGTGCATGATCAATTCAATCATGTGAAAGTTTTCATGAGAGCAGAGGGGAGGAAGGCTAACTCTGTGAGGTGAGACATACTTTTGCACTTTTCGTATCTTTGTTTTCATATTTAATGTAATGTGGTTTTGTGAACGATGATTTTCATCCTAAAGTAGAGATCCACTCTGATACATTTAAATGAACATTTCTCAATATTCAGGCCACTTGTCCTATCTGCATTTCTTGCAAATTAGCGTGGAGCTACGTTTATTTTAATAGGCTGCAAAATCTTTGAAACTATATTTTTTACGTTTCTGCAGCTTTGTTTTTTATCATTTCCGAAATGTTTTATAATCCCCAAAAAGCATTCCCGGAACCATATCACTCATCTCACTCCCTGTTCGTGTGACTGCATTGACCATTTGATCAATCTTACTAATCTTTAGTGATTTACTCAGTATGTTTGAAATCAAAGTACTCAGTTTATGGACATTATAATCACTGCCTTGTAAATTCCACCAACCCTACGCAGAGCTTTGGCAAGAAGGGTTTAGCAGCATCAGGTTCTATTTTCTTGCCTTTTTTGATTTGATTCCAGGATTCCTGTGCTTTATCTTTATCCTAAACGCACTTCACTTGCATTGTCTCCAAATCTTCACAGTTTGTCTTGTGTGCTCTTTTATCTTTTTAGTCTTGCTCGGCTTGATTTCATGCTTTTTTGAGGAGATCAGGGTTTTTGGCAATTTTGACACCCATTTACCTCACCCACTTTTGGTGTCTTTAGCTTTTTTCCATTTCCGTTTTGTCATAGAGTGACTGATGATCATAAAATGTTCATAACCATTACCCTGAAATGGTCATCATGAAACATCATATAACCTCCCATCCCATTTTCCATCCTTGTAAGACACACAGATACTTGCTTCTTTTGTTTGGCCCAGTGGGCTGGGCTGCACTCTTAAGTCAAGGCTATAAATTATATTTTGTGACAGCATGGTTAAAGAAATGACAGAAAGATGAGTGTAGGTATTTGCCAAGATTGAGAACAGACTGTCAGGCTGTCATGTTTTCCTTGCTTGTATTACACTTCAGAACAAAAGTTCCATCACATGCTCCACCTTTACTGTGTTGTTGTTATAATAAATCCTTACAAGCTAGTCATACCAGGAATAATTACATGTATGGGGTCAAATCAGGATCAGCTTAAAGTGAATGAAAAAACAGATTGTAAACTTGAAAAATAGACATTGTAAATTTGAAAAAAATTAATTGTAAATTTGAAAACAGTTTTGAACTTGAAAGTACACATTGTAAATTTGAAAAATAAATTGTAAATTTGAAGAAAATAAATTTAAATTTGGAAAATAAATTGTAAACTTGAAAATAAACTAAATTTGAAAAAAAAAAATATATATATATATAGTAAATTTGACTAAATATTGAAAACTTGAATAAAAAATCTATAAACCTAAAACTGTAACCAAATGGAAAAAAAAGGTCATTTGTAACAACGGCTGTTTTGTATTTTCAGTCTTTTTTGGCCAGTTTTTACGTTTCTTTTTCCCTTTGTTTTCAGTCCTCAGTTTACAGTTTCAATTCAGACTTTTTTCGGAGTTGAGCCTAATTTTACGTGGGGGCAGGTCTTAGAGCCCATTGGCTACTGGGGACATGATCGACATCAGGTGACAGTAGCAATGGAAAAGGTTGTCCCATCTTATTTCAGACGTTTACAGCTGCTCTGCCAGCCCCTGACACCTTGCAACAGCCTGTGACCATGCTTGTGACACCCTCCAGCAACCTCTGGCACATCTGGGGCCAGTGGCCATTGCCGAGGCAGCTGCCAGAAGAAGTGCCACTCCGACCTGCCATGACAAGAATAATATTAATTTGTTATAAAACAATAAATGCTTTAAAGCTCCTGATTGAGTAACACTGTATATGAATCGATTGCCTGGGAAATGTATTTTTATATATTTTATTCATTTAATTCATTTATTATTTTTTACTTTATTATTTTTAATCTTTGGCACCCAGAGGCTGCTCCTGCCGTAACTGCCTCAGATTCTCCTGGCAGCCATATATATATTCAAATTCACAGTTTTCTTTTTTCAAGTTTACAATCTGTTTTTTCATTCACTTTAATGATTTGACCCTATATACATGCTGCTTCAGTAACTAGGTATGTCAAACCTATTATATAAATGTCATATTTCAATTTCTTGAGAAAACTGTTATGTACTGCCCCTTTAAAGACACTGTTGCAGTTCTGAGTATTTCCAATTATGTTAATGAAATCCAAGGGAAAATGCACTAACTGGCCACTTTATAAGGTACACCTAACGATCTTATTTTGAGAACTGCCTTAATTCTTTGTGACATAGATTGAACAAGATGTTGCAAACATTTTATTTGATATTGTCATGAACGCAGTTGCTCCAGATTTGCTGGTTGGACATCCATGATCCAAATCTTGTACCCCACCACATCCCGAAGGCACTCTACTGGATATGTTGGCTGTGGAGATTATTGAAATACAGTGAACTCATCCTTATCTTTTAAGAAACCAGTTTGGGATTTTGTCTTTGCAACACGATGCTTTATCTTGCAGAAAGTAGCCGGAAGCTGTGAATTAAATACCTGAACCTAAATACCAAACAATAAGACATAATGGAAATTAACTTAAACAGGTAGCCTAATTTTTTTAATTTTTATTGACGAATCTTTGCCATTGAAAAATAGAAGATGAACTCTTATTAGATTTAGATTTACAATTAGAAAACAAAATCTTCTGCAGTCCACTGCCATTTACTAAACATGAAACTGTTATATTGCACACATTTTAAAATAAATGACAACAATTAAAAACAAGACCTTATCCAGCCTTCTGCAAGACGTAGTAACCTGACAGTTGGGTTGCTAACTCTCAGCAAAAAAAAACGGAGCCACCCTCCGCCTCATGATGTTTGATCGACCTAATCGACTTTAATTTAATGCACATGTAAAACAAATGCACAGAAAAAAAATATTTTTCTATAATAATTAGATTCAACATCTTTCTTTGACAGAATTGCAAACTACACAGATGTTACCTTCCCGAAGGAAAAAGTAATATAGCTTACTAGGATATATACTGTATTAGATTTAATATTCAATTCAATTCAGTTTATTTATATAGCGCCAATTCACAACAGATGTCATCTCAAGGCACTTAACAAGAAGTCATTTCAATACATTTATACAAATATTCCAATCAGTTAAAAAGTTTCCTATTTAAGGAATATTTACTATATACGATAAAGGTTTTATGACCCCTATATCCAATCGGTTGTAAGATTCAGATAATTATTTATTAAAAGCTAGACATTTTAAATGAGAATAAGAAAGAAAAGTGTGGATTTGTACCCCCCCATTTCCTGTTAATGCCCTACCTGGCCCCCGGGCAAAACTTTGCTAGAGCCGCCCCTGCACAGTTACCAGCTCTCAGCTACGTAGAAAAGGATCCTGGTGTTATTTGTCTCTCAGAAACAGTTTATAACTTCCCTTCAACTCATTCATGTCACCTAAAAGGTAAACCTGTTTCTCCATCAGCTGTTCAGCTCTGATGACTCAGTAAGAACATCTCCTGGTTTCATCTTCATGTTTCCATCTAACCACATATCCAAACCGATATCATGACCAGCAGCTTTTACAGCTGTGGCTCCAGCAAACATCAGAAAGCAATATTAAGTCAATTCTAACAACAGTTTATCAAGCTTAAACGTGCTGCTGTTGACATCCGCTGGTTTCCGCTATCCGCTCAAAGTCCGCGATAAACAAACAGAAACGGGACTGCGACAGAAAAGCCGATCAGCTGATCATTGATCAGTTTCATGATTGAAGGAGCAACAGGAGAGGGAGAGGAGAGAATGAGAGAAAACGAGGCAGCTGCCCAGCGTAAAGACACAGAATAACTCCAGCTTTGTGTCTTTTTTTCATTCTAGCTGAAATACGGGACAAATCGCGTTCCTTCTCACCTTAATACGGAACGCATAATATTTTCTCTGAATATGGGACGATTCCGTTTTTTACGGGACGGTTGGCAACCCTACCTGACAGTGAAGATTAGCCTGAGTGCGGCAGCGGAGAGAGACAGAGATCTGCAGCCAGGTTCCTCTCCCGCTACCCGCTGAGAACAGTGAGAAACACATTCTGCTTTCACATTGAACAAGTCGGCAAAAGTCTCTAGCAACACGTGGAAAAGTCGCCAGATTTGTTACAAGTCACTTTTTGAAAAAAAAACGTTGCCAGGGGGGTCGGAAAAGTCGCTAAATATAGTGACAAAGTCGCCAAGTTGGCAACACTGCTCTGCATACAAGCTTGTTTCCCATCACTATTTCTGATTGGCCAGCAAGCCAGGAATGCGAGACTCAAGCATTTTGATTGGTGAATAGGTTTGTCACTCAAATGTCAGGGGCGGCAAAAAAACCTCAGCCTCCTGAGGTTAGGTTATCGCAGGAGTTAAAACCTCAATATCGATGCGATAAAGGTTAATCGTGCAGCCCTAGTAGACAATACTAAACATATGGACAGTTTTAATAAGCATCAGTTTATTTTCTGGAGAGTTGCGATTAGGACAAGAATTTCTGTGAACTGACAATGATTCAAAGCATATTTTAATGTTTTGTAGCAGATATTCAGAGGCCTTTGATCTAAAATCCTTGCTATGGTTTATAGATTCCTGTATAGCAGTTTTGTCCTGAGAAAGGGGTAAAATCCCACTAACTGGAGTTCTGTCAGGAGTCGAAATCTCAGGGAATTTTTAAAACCTTGTCATATCTCGATCTGTTTGAAAACTGGTTAAATTTTCCGGCCTATGATTTAAAATTGGGATGCTCCAATATCAAAATGTTGCACCAATATCAATATCTGTTATTAATATTGCTGTTATGGTCTATAACTAATACTACAGAGGATGTTATATATATTTTCCTGCCCGTTTGACACAGTGAGAAACAACCACACTGCTGACATTTCTTCTCTGCTTTAGTTGAACACTCTACAATCCTGCACTGCATCACTATCTCTGTCACATTCCCAAATACCACATGGCCGGTCCCTTCCCAGTCCTCCCCTGAAACATAAACGGAAAATGTCTCCATCATTACATCTGCGTGTGGGTGCAAACTTGCTGATGGAGAAGTATAATCCAGGCATTAGGATACATCCAAAGGCATGGCTCCATGTAATTCAAATGTTGTGAATTAACGTCAGAAGACTGCGAACCCATGACATCATCCTCTATTTTTGGTTATCCGAACTGATCTAAAACAGGAAACATCTAATATGATTTAATTGTAGCCAGTGTGGAATCTGAGGTTATGCGTTCTTTTATGCAGTGTATTAAACATAATTTTATCTGATTTCAAACTTGGGCTGGTAGAGCGTTTATTATAAGAATTACTCATATCAGGCTACGGCCTTTTAGTCGTTTCCTGTTCAGATCTGTTTGTACTGATGAGTCACGCTCGGTATTTGTTACTGGTGGCTTGAAATTCTTCGTGGAGAGATTTTATAAATGATTCCTTTAGCTATTAGCCTTGTCTTTGTCATCAGTGTCGGATAGAAACTCGGGAAAGAATGTTTTGAGTGTGTCTGGTCAAGTCTACGATAATGAGTCACTGAGTGGTGGAAATCATTCTTGCCCTTTTTTATTTACTTTGAATGTCTAGAAAAATGTTCCTGCCCCACCTTAGTATCTATCAGCAAGCTGTGTTGAATAACACCAAATTGAGTTTAATGAATATTATTGAGCAATATTAGGATGGATGTCATGGTAATTACTTTACATTACCTCATTGTAGTAATGAAACAAGGTTTGACCACTGATTGCAGCTCTAATGTGAACTTGGGCCACTGCAGGCTGACCCCAAACAGGCCGCTTCTTTTTGAAAACTGCTTTTTTTTCTTCTTTTTTTTGAAGAAAACTCCTAATCTGGCTTGAACTGCTAATTTAATGAAGTCATGGATAGTAGCGGTAACGGCTTCTAGAAGGTTATTTACCACAAAGGGCATGGCGGCATGTTGTTGTTGAATTGCTATGAGAAATACCAGCAAAGTCTAAGAAAGAAGTTCTTGTGCTTAACCAAACATGGCTGTGTTAGTAGCATCCTCTTACTGGAAAAGAAGGCCACGCATCAAGAGTACCATTTACACATTCCTGGATGTTTGTTTGTGTTACTTTTTTCATGTTTGTTTTTTTATATATTTTTTTTTATTCCACTGCTGTGATCCACAGGACACCTTCTCTCATTTTCCCTGACTTCTGCTTTTCCTCTCAGCCGGCCAAATCCCACACATCATCGATGCCTCCTGATGTGTCAGATTTACACAAGTTGTTTTTTACATTTCTGGCCGAAAAAGGAAACACCTGTCTGTACTTTTTTGTTGTTTTTTTTCCTGCTTATGCCATGGCCCTGTGAGACAGGGATGTTTTGTCCTGTGTAAGCTGAGCTTTCTCTTACATATTTGTGGCAAAACTTTTCCGCAGCTCGCTGATCGGCTGTTTCCCATCTTGCTCCAAAGCTCATATTTATTTCTGCTCAGCAGATGCTTCCTCCAGTCTCCTGATATGATGGTGTGGGGTTGTTGTTGAAATAGTTCTAATTTTACAAGAGTTACTTCCATTAAGTTATGCATTTGGGTCACACATGAAACTTAAAGCATGATATTGCTTCCATTATTGAAACTAGTTTCTGTCGTGAATTTTTTCTGAACATCCGTGAACTAAACCTTTCCCAGGTTTGCTGAAAGAGCTGTCTGCTTGTAATCAGGAAAAAAGACAGACTTAAGCACAAGCTTCTTGTGCAGTCTTGAAAAGTCTGGAAAAACATGGTATTTTCTTTTGATGTTTTCTGGAATTGGAAAATATAGAAGGCTGATGTAGAATTTGGAAAAATATTGGTATTTCCATACATCCCAGTGTTTCAAACATCCAGTTTGCAGTAGGGATGTAATGGTACATGTAATTGAATTTTTCGATATGGCCCTGTCGGTTCAGTATGCAGGCATCACTAAACTTTGCTATTTGGGAACACTAATGGTTCCTCATGCAGCTAGAGTTGAAAAAGAAAGATGGGCAGCACCAGAACTTTGTCATCTTTCAACAGCAATAAGGTACATTACATGGTCTGCACTGAACTGAGTTAATCACATGAAACAATGTCAAGCTGAATGTAATCATCACTGATACTGGAGAAAAAACAGCTGTCATACAAATGGTTACCAGTAGCATTCAGTCAGCCCAAACTCTGTATTTTGTATAAAACACAAGTTGGTGGAATCCCCATTGATGAGCTGCCCATGCTGCATTCATGTACAGCTGGGAAACTAAGCTGTTGCAATATCAAAACAACTCCAAAGCGATTTAAGCATGTTATATTCTCAAATATGGGCAAAGTATTATTTAAATATTTCTAAACATTAACACTTACAGTTTTCAAGTGGTTGTATTGTTTTCTGCTATGGGTGCTTGTACCATTTTATTTATTTTTTAAAAATCCAATTGAATCTCCAGTCAAATTACGTTCAGGAATTGAAAGGAAAGAATTCAGTAAAAAAAAAAGGTTCTTTGATTAATGCTAATCAAGGTGGGCGAAAAAGTCATATGCACATTTGTATTTATATTTCTGGATTAAAATGTACTGAAAACACACTGAACCATAACTTTAAAGCCCCAAATTCTGTACCCACCTGTGATTTTTTTTTTTTTTTGAGTGCCGTTACACCCCTACTGGTTACCTATAACTTCTTTTTTATATTGTAACAAAAATAGTTTTTTTTTTACATTTGCCCTGTCTCACTGTGTACCAGCTTGTGAACAACAATATTTATTTAGTATAGTAAAATGAGGCTGCTACGTTTCCTCCTTTTTATGCCCTGTAACCTCTGTTTTTTTGAGTTTGAGCAGAACGGTGGAGAAAACAACAACTCCCCCTGAAAAGAACATTAGTTGAGCCTTTCTGCTCACTCAAGAGAACATTATATAGACACCAGATGTGTGCATGTTCTTGGATGAGCTGCACAGCATTGTATGTGGAAGTGGACAGAGGTTTAATAATCGTATTGACACCACAGGGAGGAACAATCTGCTTTCTTTAATAGTTGTTTACAAACAAGTATGTTGAAAAAAATTTTATTAGGTTTTTATTTTTATGGTTTATATTTATTGCATTATAACCATAAACTAAATGTCATGCACATAATAGGCGCCTTGTAAACACATTCTAAAAAAAAAATTCAGCCTTTGATTTGACCTGTTTGCTATTTTTACTTTCTACACACCTTCTTCCTCAATTGATACCAGGTGATAATCTTAAAACGTTCTTTGCTTTTTTTAGTTTCTTAACATGTTGTCTTAATAATGCCACTTTTGCAGATTGATAATTACCAGGTATTTTGAGGCCTGTTGTTAGTCATTTGATATGGCCTATTCCTTAAAAGCGGCTTTCTTTTGAGAGACAGTTTCTATTAAACGATTCTTCCAATGAAAAGCCTTTTTGGGCTTGTTTTTACAGAGCTTTTGGATTGGCTTTAGACGTGGGAGGTTACTTGTTGCCTATTTGCAGAAAAGAAAGAAAGAAAGAAAGAAAGAAAGAAAGAAAGAAAGAAAGAAAGAAAGAAAGAAAGAAAGAAAGAAAGAAAGAAAGAAAGAAAGAAAGAAAGAGAAAAAGAAAAAGAAAAAGAAAGAGAAAGAGAAAAAGAAAGAGAAAAAGAAAGAAAGAAAGAAAGAGAACATTATCGGTTAAAGCATGTCTCCCAATTATCTGGTTAACTGTTTAGTCCTGTCATTTAGGACTAAATTGGTTTGACTGAGGCAACCGTTGATGTCATCTTGTAGCCTACAGAAGGGTGGGGAGAGCACCCCCACATGCCTCTGGGATACTGCTAAGTCTTGGCCAAGTACTGCATCTGTCAATTTGGCTAATGCCAGAAAAGGATTTTTGTTTGGCTGTTGAAAATTAAAATCTTTATTATCTATTAATCCTTGGAATATTGTCAACAATAACTTAAAAAAAATGTGCCTTCCACATCTTGTGATCAGATAATTTACTTGGTGTGCTGTCACGATATTGCCTTGTAATTACCTCTTTGTCGTGCCTATTCTCCCTTTGATCTGACACAGGTACCATGAGCTGGACGTTGGGAAAAGCCTCAGGGATAACCTGAGCTATAAAACCATCATTGAGTATCCTGTACTGCATGTTGTTCTCAGAGATCACTGGATTGACTACCCACTCAAAGGTCAAGGTAACAAAATCCTATGTCATATATTTCACGCAAACCTTGTTCAATGAAAAAATGATATGGCCTGTAAATGTTGAATGGCTTGTACTTGTA
Organism: Valencia hispanica; assembly: GCA_963556495.2. NCBI lineage: Eukaryota > Metazoa > Chordata > Actinopteri > Cyprinodontiformes > Valenciidae > Valencia > Valencia hispanica. Next base: position 49,683,789 of record OY747705.1, on the reverse strand, counting down.
TAGCGCTTTATCTGGTGGTTTACACCCAAAGCGCTTCACACTGGTGATGGTAAGCTTTCACTGACAGAAGCAAAGCTGACGAACACAGGCGCCACCGGGCCCTCTGACCACCACCAGTAGGCCGAAGGGTGAAGTGTCTTACCCCGGAGACACAACAACCGAGACGGACAGAGCGGGGGTTCAAACATGCCACCCCCCGGTTACAGGACGAGTTCCTACCTCCTGAGCCACGGTCAGGTGGTAGGAGGTATTTGTCCACAGCGGCATTTGGATTACGACGCAGTGTGAGCTTTTTATATGGAAGACATGGCTGGCCAACCAGGGGTGGATGGGTGGGTGGATAGAGCTGAAAAAAAAAAAGACATTCTTTATATCAGTCAATCTCTATCATGATATAAAACAAATCACTATTTTTGTCAATATTTAACACTCCCTGGTAAAATTTGAAGATATCAGAAGGTTATTATTGATTTTAAAGATTTATCTTCAAAAGTTGAACATGTCATCAGACATCATATAACTGTATCGGAAAAATTAAAGGAGGGAGGGGCTAGGCAATATGGATTAAAAATTAAATCTTTCTCATTTTGAATGTTGATTTAATTTTTCATTGTTTATAAAATATACTATAATATATTCCTAAAAGAAATTTTAAAAAATGACAGGAAATGTTTTTTTAAACTTGCTTTTATTTAAATCATCCCTTCTCGCAGTTGAACTGAACGAGGAAATTCCTCACCTAGGGTGCTATTTATCCTACAGCCAGCTCTGGAGTCCGACATGAGTCAAAACCCAGCACAGTCCTAAAACACCAAACGCTCTCGTCTCTGCCGATTCCAACACCATTGTATCATGTCCTCCTTTCTCCAGCTGCGGCTCTAAGAGACTCTGTTCACTTATTTTTCTCTATGGCAACACGTTAGTCCAACGGAAATGAGCGTGCTCTGCTCAGGATCATGCACACCACCTTAACCTCGACAGCAACAGTAGCCAAAGAGAGGATCAAACACAGCTTGCTTATTCAACGCTGACTTCATGAGTTCTGGAAAGGAGAAAACAGGATATCAATCTTTGTTTTCCCTCCTTTTCTGCTCAGTTTCCTCTGCCCCTGAAGTGTTTTAAAGTCCAGAGGTGTCAGTTGGGTGAAAACACTGCAGCACACCATGAAAATGGACGCTCATTGATGAATTTCTTTTCAGATATGCACACAGGAATTAAATTGTGTGTTGCATTTCCTCTTTTCAGAGTAGAACCCAAGCCTTGTTTCATTACACTGTCAGAACAAACTGTCCAAATGACAAATGAGGTCATTTTAATCCGAGTGTGTGTTTTCAGTGATAAGCCCCTGGTACTATGTTGTTTTCCTATAAACTTAGCCATAGAATCATCCTGATAATAACACATGCCAAGCTCTGGGTAGCAGGGCAGGAAGTGATAACAAGCATTCAGATACTTTGGCAAAGGCACATCAACTGAGGAGGAATTCATGCTGAGAGAACTGCAGTATATAAACTGCATTCAGCATGTAAAAGCTTGGTCCCTGTGAATAAACTCGGTTGAGGCATTCTTGTGAAATTACATTTTAAGGCCTGAATCCAAAGTTTAGACATTTTGTTGCGTATCTGGGCTCTACAAAAACAGAAAGTGATAAATTCACTGCAGTCAAAGGTTAATTTTGGTAAACTTTGACTACAAGCGCAGTGTAAGGTTCAACAAGCAAAGTGCACGCTCAGCATAAACCTGGTGCAGGGCATGCAACACTCCGAATTACAGTAAAATGCTCCTTTGAAATGACATGGTCTCACATTACAGTAGCAAAATATTTTCCTAATATTTAACTTTAAAGTATATTTTTTATCCTGTAGATACATTGCCCTTTACATACACTTTTGTCTTATTAATTGATCCCAGGATGTCTAAGTCATTCCTTTTGTAGATATGAATCAGTATAAGATTCTAACAGTATATTGATCATTTGACCTGATAAATTCTCTTTTTTTAAACAGATAAGCAAATATTGTTCCTTCTGCTGCCAAAATAAAATATTGTATCGATTATTACAGTTATAATAGTGTAATTTATTCAAATGTCTTGTTACTTTGAATTTAATACATGGACATGAGCAAAAGAATATATGTGAATTAAATAGCACTTTCACAGGCTTTTAACCCAGAATATTACTTGATATTATTAATTAATTAATTAATTAGAACACAACTGCTAAAGATAACAGTACAGTACATACAAATTTAAAGCCCTTTTAACAAAAAAATATCTAAGTACTTTAAAGAAAAGTGAATAGCATTTTATTTCTATTTATGCATTTCTTCCTCTGTCTTAAGGTAATAGGAGTCCATGATTCAGTACTGTTCTTTTTAAATAGCATTCAAAAGAAGTAGCTAGTATCTTAATACGAAAAAAAAATCATAAATCCACCAATTAATCGGGCAATTTATCGTCCAGCAAATGTGTTATCGTGACAGGCCTAGTCACATGTAATTTAAATTTTTCATATTATTTGCTTTATACATCGAGAAACTTAAATGTGTTAACAGGTAAAACTCGAGAGATTAGAATATTGAGCAAAAGTTTTCATTTATTTTATTTCATTTATTTTATTTGTAGACTCATTACATGCAAAGCAAGATATTTCAAGCCTTTATTTGTTATAATTTTGATGATTATGGCTTACAGCTTATGAAAACCCCAAATTTTAAAATCTTAGAAAATTAGAATATTGTGAAAAGGTTCAATATTTTAGGTTCAAAGTGTCACACTCTAATCAGCTAATTAATCCAAAACACCTACAAAGGGTTCCTGAGCTGTTAAATGGTCTCTCAGTCTGGTTCAGTTGGAATCATAATCATGGGGAAGACAGTTGACTTGACAGTTGTGCAGAAAACCATCACTGACACCCTCCATAAGGAGGGAAAGCCTCAAAAGCTAATTGCAAAAGAAGTTTGATGTTCTCAAAGTGCTGTATCAAAGCGCATTAATAGCAATCTATGTGGAAGGCAAAAATGTGATAGAAAAATGTTCAAAAGCAGCAGGGATGGCTGCAGCCTGGAGAGGATTGGCAAGAAAAGGCCATTCAAAAGTGTTGGGGACCTTCACAAGGAGTGAAGCAAGACTTTGCACCTGGTCACACTGCCAAAAGTACCAAAACCTGGTTCAGTGATCTTGGGATTACTGTGCTTGATTGGCCAGCAAACTAGCCTGACCTGAACCCCATAGAAGAGAATTTATGGGGCATGGCCAAGAGAAAGATGAGAGACATGAGACTGAACAATGCAGAAGCGCCATAAACCATAATTATCGAAATGATAACAAATAAAGGCTTGAAAGATCTCGCTTTGCATGTAATAAGTCTCTCATTATTGAAATAGATTAACTTTTGCACGATATTCTAATTTTTCTAGTTTTTCCTTGTACTGTGGCAAAAAATACCATTATTAACTCTTATGATTATAGGCTTTAAGATTATTATAAGCCAAAAATAAGACATTTGTGTTCTCAAAAAGACAAGAGCAGAGTCAATCTCACTTTATATTGTCTGAGAAGACCTGCATGCTAACTGTAGGTATCCAGTGACATTCTTGAGCTTTAATGTAACATGAATGGTCTTCTAAATTAAAATATTGGAAGGTAAGTATGTTAGCCTCTAGCAAAGCTATGTGGTTTTTAAAATCTCTATGCAAATGAATATATGATCAATACCAAAGAGAGATAGGAAGATGGATTGGAATGCAATTCTTTTTACCTTTTAAAAAAAAAAGAGTAAAAGTCTTAGTTGATAATTGGTTTTATTAAACCAGTGTAGATTACAAAATCAGTTTCAATATATAAGTTAATTATTCGAAAAATGTTTATATGCAGGGCACAATAACCTACAGTAATAATTTCCTGCAACCTTATTTTTCCATGTCTACCCAGTTCTGTTACATATTAGTTTAGGTAATACCCTCTTCCAGTATGAAACTAGGCTATTCTGTCATTATTTCAAAACCTTTCATTCTATTTATTTCTTTTTTTGCTGCATTCTGTGAATCAAACTCCAGTTCTGCTCAATGCTTTGATTCTTCACAGATCATTGATTATCTGTCCACATGTTCAGGCAAGGAGCAGTTTTACTGTCTGCAGTTAACATGAAAAACATTGTTATTCAGAATTTGGGTCATGTCATTTCAGCTGAACCTGTATCAGCCTGCACAAGTTCTGCAGCAAGGAATGTTTCAGGGGACCAGGAGGACAAGGAAGAGGAGGGGACCCAAGTTTCACAACTAATACAAGGGTCTTATACTCCAGAGGAAGCAAACATTAACACAAGGGCCCATGATATTAGTCCTGAAATGGAACAACCGCTGCAGAAAAAGGCCAAGAGGGGTGCAGGAGATGAAGAACAAGAGGAAGGAGAGATTGTAGACAGCAGTGATGACGAGGAGGAAAATAGCCGTAGGGTTCAGGGTTTAAGCAAAGATCTATCCGGTGATGCCTGAACCTGGAGAGAAACTGCTGAAGTGAGAGTGACCGAGGAGAATTCTGACTCATCGCTGTCAGCTTGGAAATGACTCCGCTGCTGCTTCAGACGACAAGATGAGCCATTACTCAGCACATTCATGGAAACAGACTGTTAAAAGAAAGAACAAATATATTATTAGATGGATCCAGGACCATGTTTTGTGTTGAAAATGTTTTCTCAAATAAAATTGCTGTTTAAAATATTTGCGTTGAAGTCCACATATGTTCACTTTAAATCAAAAAGCAAGAAAATGTCAAATGAAACCTATTCAGTTTTCTTAGAAATGTTTTGTTGTGTAATGAGAAACGGGGCTAATAAACCTTGAAGACAAAGAAAACGGCTTTGTTTAAAGATTAATCAAAACATTCCTTTCTGCTTAGTACTCATTAGGTAACATGTCCCTCCTGATTCTTTTTAAGTGAAAACTAAAAAAAAAGGCCAAAAATAACCCTCTGTGGCCTTTGAAGTTCCGAGCATCTCCCCAGTGTCGACATCATTAGGCCCCCATTTTCAATCAACTAATAAAAGTTAAAGTTGACATGTTCGCTTTTCTGACACCCCTGGGTGTCTCCCAGTGTGAATGCACTCGAGCATGTGGAGCCCCTGTGTACCCTTCTCTCAGCTAATGTCAGCTTATTATGACAACAAGCTGCCAGTAAAAACTGTCACTGTAGGCCGTCACAGGGGCAGTTTTTATGGGAGTGTTTTTAAAACCCTGGCTAACCTCTTTTTGACGTTATCCCCGATGGATGGGGCCATCTTTGATGTCTAGCCTTTGGTGACGCATTTTCCACCCTTTTGCAGTCGGGTCGTTGAGCTCACATCTGTGCATCCTTGTCACACATGAGTGGACTCGGTTTTTATGTTACTGTACAGCAAGTTCATGCCTTGCACAGTGGCTTGCAAAGGTATTCATATCTCCTATTCACATTTGGTCATGTTACAGCCACAAACTTTAATCTATTTAATTGGTATTGATAATGATCTACAAAACATAGAATAGAATAGAAATCTTCATTGTCCTACAGTGGGAAGATTCAGGTGTACCAGCTTTAATTTAAAGATAAAAGAAGCATGCATTCAACTTAGGGTAAGACATAAAAACATAAAAATAAGATTAAGAAACTACAATATGGGCAAAATTGACAACATAAGGAAAATAATACTGTGCAGTTATTAAAAATAGTACACACTATTTACAAGAAATGAAAAAAACAGCCAATAAAGGCAGGGATGTCAACACTTCTTGAGCATGTTTGGAGCAGTGATGGTTATTCACGCTACAGCTACTGGGAGGAACGATCTGTGATAACGCTCCTTTGTGCACTTATGATGCAGCAGTCTGTCGCTGTAGGAGCTCTCCAGTTTAGCAATAGCTTCATGCATGGGGTGAGACATGGTACACAACTGTGAAATATGAGAAACATTATCGGTGGTTTTCAAAATCTTTCACACACATGAATCTATGGAGGGTGTTGTGCATTTGTATTCAGATACTTTTACTTCGATACACCTTATTAAAATAGTGATTGTCTGTCTGTGACATCATTCTCATGATCTATGCAGCTGCTTGTTAGAGAACATTAGTGACCAACCACCATTGTGAAGACCAGATAATAAAGAAATATCCCAAGCTTTAAACAACTTATACAGAACTGTAATCAGCTGAAAAGGGTCTGGAACAACAGCAAACTTAAGAGTTTATCCAGCTAACCTGACAGGCATGCCAACAACTGTAATAATCAAAGAAGCAACTGAGAGGCCCATGGTTACTCTGGAGGAACTGCTGAGATCCACAGCTTGGACTGGTATTTCTCTTGACGCATGCAAAACACTTTGTCTGGAAAAAAACTAAAAACATCTCCTTAAAGTAAAGGTTCAGCTCCAGTCCTCAAGGGCGACTGCCCTGCAGATTTAAGTGTCCATGTTCTAACACAGCAGAATTGACTCCTCAGAATGTCACGTAGCTCTCCATACGTCTGTTAACAAACTATGTATTTGATACAGATGGGTTGAATCATGAAATCATGTAGAACAGCACACCCCTAGACACACCACACACACAGTGGAAAAATGGTGGAGGCAGCATTATGTTGTGGGAATGCTTTTCTTTAGCAGTTGGTAGAGACACACCCCTAAAGAACTTGCAGCTGTAATTGCAGTGGATGGAGGTTCAGGGAGGCTGAATAAATGAGGACACATTTAGTTTTTGTTTTTTCTTTGTCAAAAATGGTATTTTCCTCCCACTTCGCAATTATGTGTTACATTGTATTTGAATGTCAAATAAAATAAAATTCTCCCCAAAATGTATTATGGTTTGTAGTTTTTGGCACCTGCACTGTGCTCCATTACTGTTTTTAAAACAGAGTTAAAGAGTCAATTATTCAGGCAGGCTTTTTATGTCTGAGTTGTATGCTGTCTGTTTTAACCCATGTATGTTTCTTGTTTTCTTGTTTTTAATGCTTTTTAGAATTCTTGTTTCACTGTATAGCACCTTGTGTACCTTTTGGATGTTGTTAAGGTGCAATACAAATAAATATTGATTGATTAATTGTTTTACTCCTTTTTCTGAATTTAGGCTTTTTTGTCTTTTGTTGTTCAAAACAATTTAAACTAAAAGTCTCAGAATATTAATAATAATAATAATATTAATATAATGATTTAACCAGTTCAGCGGCAGCTTGAAGTCAGCGTTGGTAAGGATTTTTTTATTCTACTAAAATAGATAATTTTCAAATCTGTTGTCCATCAAGTATCAGAAACCTGCAGTAAAAATGTACTTTTATCTATTTAAAAACTGATGTCATATATCAGCACCCTGATAAAAGCATAACGTTCTAACCTGTAATGCCTGAACATCTGTTTCTCTGCTTTTTACAACTTTTTACCGCACATTTTATTTGATCAGATCTTTTAGCTTTCCTTGTCCATAAAATGACTCAATGAGACCACACAAAAGCTCTCTTTTTGTTTCTGTGTGCTGTTAAAAGTAATCCTGAGCTGTTTTTAGTCTTTGGACTATGCAAGCGTTGAAAATAATGTCTCAGTTTAACGTAATTGTGTTTTGAAGTTTTTGAAATCGGTTTTTACTTGATTTGCCATAATTTGGTGGGTATGGCACAATTACTTTGTGTGCAGAGCGGGTTGCTAGAAAGCAGGCTGTAAAAGTATGAGTTTGCTTTGGTGGCCTAAACAATGGATTGGTTAGATAGGGATGGAATAACAAAAACTGTTTCCAAACACCAGTTTATCACCAGTTTTCACATGCAAGAGTCTAAATTAAGAGTCCCAGTTAATGTGTTGGAACAAGGTTTAGAACCAAGGGGAACATTTTCATGCAGCATTTCAAGGTTTTAAACTGACATTCAAATTGTATATTTAGCCTGAAGTAAATAATGATATGCACTTATTTTGTTTACTGTCACACCCAAAAAAAAATTGTAATCTGCTGGTTGGGATCAGCTCATTATACTCAATACTTGCTGGGCCTTCTCTTCTGTTAATTTTTGGATCCATGTGGTTTGAAGGTATCAGAGGGGCCTTAATGTCGTAATAGCAGCTTCCTTCTTGTTGGATTATTGGGCCTGATGTCTCTCATCTTGTTGATATTACTCCATAGATTCTTTGTGGAGTTTAGGTGCAAGCCAGGTTGCTGGCCAATCAAGCACAGTGATACTGTGGTCATTGAAGCGGGTATTGGTACTTTTGGTATAGAGGTGTAACGGTACATGTATTTGGATTTTTCAGTACTCCCTTGTTGGTTCAGAACGCATGTGTACTGAACGAATACAGCTGTTTTCTACCTGAACATGTGCAGAATGTTTATTTGCAGAACTTGGAGCACAGTGCAACTTTCCACAGTGCAACTTAAAAAAATGACAACAAAACAGAAAGGAAACCCAACTATAACTGAACTCTGCTATTTGGGAACATCAATGGTTTCACATGCATCTACAGTTATAAAAAAAAAGAAAGATGGACCGAACCAGAACTTTGTCATCTTTCAACACCTAAATTCAGCAAAAAAAGAAACGTCCTCTGACTTTCAACTGTTTTTACTTTCAGTAAACTTAATGTGTGTAAATATTTGCATGAACACTAAAAGTCAACACCATAATACATAAACTAAAAAATGTTTCACAGACATGTGACTAACAGAAATAGAATAATGTGTCCTTGAATGAAGGGAGGCTCAAAATCAAAAGTACCAGTCAGCATCTGGTGTGGCCACCAGCTGCTTGAAGTACTGCAGTCCATCTCCTCCTCATGGACTGGACCAGATTTGTCAGTTCTTGCTGTGAGATGTTACCCCACTCTTCCACCAAGACACTATGCAAGTTCCTGGACATTTCTGGGGGGAATGGCCCTAGCCCTCACCCTGCGATCCAACAGGTCCCAGACGTGCTCAATGGGATTGAGATTCGGGCTCTTCGCTGGCCATGGCAGAACACTGACATTGCTGTCATGCAGAAACTCACGCACAGAACGAGCAGTATGGCTGGTGGCATTGTCCTGCTGGAGGATCATGTCCGGATGAGCATGCATAAAGGGTACCACATGAGGGAGGAGGATGTCTTCCCTGTACCGCAAGGCATTGAGATTGCCTGCAATGACAACAAGCTAAGTCCGATGGTGATGTGATATACCGCCCCAGACCATGACGGACCCCCCACCTCCAAATCGATCCCGCTCCAGGGTACAGGCCTCGGTGTAACGCTCATTCCTTCGACAATAAACACGAATCTGTCCATCACCCCTGGTGAGACAAAATCAGTGAAGAGCACTTTTTGCCACTCCTGTCTGGTCCAGCGAAGGTGGGTTTGTGCCCATAGGCGGCGTTGTTGCTGGTGATGTCTGGTAAGGACCTGCCTTACAACAGGCCTACAAGCCCTCAGTCCAGCCTCTCTCAGCCTATTGCGGACAGTCTGAGCACAGATGGAGGGATTGTGTGTTCCTGGTGTGACTCGGGCAGTTGTTGTGGCCATCCTGTACCTGTCACGCAGGTGTGATATTCGGATGTACCGATCCTGTGCAGGTGTCTTAGGCAGTCTTAGGCATCTCACAGTGCGGACATGGCAATTTATTGCCCTAGCCACATCAGCAGTCCTCATGCCTCCCTGCAGCATGCCTAATGCACGTTCACGCAGATGAGCAGGGACCCTGGGCATCTTTCTTTGGGTGATTTTCACAGTCGGTAGACAAGTCTCTTTAGTGTCCTGCGTTTTTAGAACTGTGACCTTAAATGCCTACTTTCTGTAAGCTATTAAGGTCTTAACGACCATTCCACAGGTGCATGTTAATTAATTGATTATGGTTAATTGAACATGCATGGAAATTGTTGAAATACACAGTCCTGAAAAAGGGGCGTTTATTTTTTGCTGAGTTTATAAAGTACATAACACGCTCTGCACTAAACCGAGTTACTCACCTGAAACAATGTCAACCTGAATGTAAACAAAACTGATTTTAGATAAAAACCAACTGACGCCCAAATGGCTACCAGTAGCATCTAATCAGCCCAAACTCCTTATTTTGTATAAAACGCAAGTCAGAGGAATCCCCATTGATGTGAAGAGAGCTGTCTATGCTGCATTCAAGTACAACTGGTAGAGTAGGGTGTCGAAATATGAAAACGTGATTTAATCATGTTTTATTCTCAAATATGGGCAAAGTATTATTTTTTTTTACTTACATTAACACTGACTGTTTTGGTTGTATTGTTTTCTACTCTGGCTGTGTCTGCTTGTACTATTTATTATTTATTTTTAAATCCAACCAAATCTCCAGGCAATTCTATACTTTCAACTTTTTTAAGTTAGAACATAACACAATAAAAAATAATTTCAGGAAGTGAAAGAAAGGAATTCAGGACAGAAGGTTCTTTGTTTAATACAGATCAAAGTAAAATAAATAATTAAAAAAGTCATCTGCACATTTGTAATTATTTTCATCTTCATTTCAATCTTCATTAAAGTGTACTAAAAACATACCAAACCATGACTTTAATACCCCAAATACAAACTGAACTGGGATTTGTGTGTACTGTTTACACCCCTATTTTAGCAGGATGGTCAGACGTCATGTCAGGCTGGGAACTAAAATCCTGGTCCAGGAAATGTGAAGGTCGTAGCCCATGTCCAGCTCCTTCGCTTAATAAAGGCTAAAATGGATATTCACTTTAACCATGTCGTGAGGTCCTGCTTTTTCCATTTGAGACGCCTCTCGAAGATAAAACCTATTTTAAAAAGACTCCACCTGGAATCTGCCATTCACGCTTTTATTACCTCGCACCTCGACTATTCAAATTCGGTACTCTACGGCACAAACTCATCTAGCATTGCTCGACTTCAGCTTGTGCAGAATGCTGCTGCACGGTTTCTTCACGGAAACAGCATATCACTCCAATACTGGTAAATTTGCATTGCCTTCCTGTATGGTATTGAATCGAATTTAAGATTCTGCTATTTGTTTATAAATCACTCCATGGGTTGGTGCCTGCACATTTGTCAGACATTCTTTTTCCGTATCTTCCCCCTCGGTCTCTTAGGTCAGCTATCCACCAGTTACTTTTTATCCCAAAAGTCTGGTATAAAAGTTGTGGTCATCGTGCCGTCACTCTGAAACCAGATTCCCCTTTTGATATGACAGTCCTCAACTGTCAATGTTTTTAAGTCTCAAATAAAAACCTACCTTTACTCTTTAGCTTTTTCTCCTTCCTAACTTTCCCTTTGAACTAGTTATTACTTATTTTATATGATTTTATCCTTTCTATTCGTATATTTTTTTATTTCATTTTTCTGTGCAGGACCTTGGAAGAGTGCTTTACAAATAAACTCGGTATGGTATGGTTTGGTATGGCATGGCATGGCATGGCATGGCATGGCATTAACTGAAGCTGTGTGCTGACTCTTGATCGTTCCTCTTTAGGTCCAAAAGTAATTACTTCTGTTTTGTTTCTGTTCAGCTGGAGAAAGTTATGACACATCCATCCTTTAATTTGTTTGATGCATTTGCTTAGGGTTTGAATGGGTTCAAAGTCACCTGGTGACATCGTAATGTAGAGTTAAGTATCATCTGCAAAGTTATGGCAGCTAATCTTATTGGTTGTTATAACCTATAAGCTAGGGGCTGCTCAGTGCTGCAGTTGGTAGCACTGTTGCCTTGAAGGTCCTGGGTTCAAATCCCAGCCTGGGGTCTTTCTGCATGGAGTTTGCATGTTCTCCCTTTGCATGCGTGAGTTCTCTCCGGGTACTCCAGCTTCCTCCCACAGTCCAAAAACATGACTGTTAGGTGAATTGGTTTCTCTAATAATTGGAGATAGGCACCAGCCCCGCCGCAACCCTGCATTGGAATGATGGGTAAAGAAAATGGATAGATGGATGGAATCTGGGCTAGTGGGAGCATGTAGATATTAAATAAGAGAGGCCACAGGATGGAGCCCTGGGGCACCCCACATGTAATTTCTGTTCGTTCTAATGAAAGTTTCCTATTGAAACAAAGTAGTCCCTGTTCTTTTCCTGTTCCAATCAAGTACTGTACCAAAGTCCAACCCAGATCTCCAGTCGTTCCAATAGTAAATCATAATCAACAGTGTCAAATGCTGCACTGAGGTCCAACAGAACCAGCACTGTGGCTCTACCACAATTTGTATTTATGCGAATGTCATTGAGAACTTTGACAAGGGCAGTCTCAATGCTGTGGTGAGCACGGAAACCAGACGGAAAAACATCAAAATGGTTGGTCATTGTTATGAAGCTATTTAACTGCTGAAACACCGCTTTTTCAATAATCTTACTGATAAATGGAAGATTAGAGATTGGCCTGTAGTTCTGCATTACCATGTTGTCCAGAACATTCTTTTTTTTAGCTGTGGTTTAATTACTGCTGTTTTTAATGTCTGGGGGAAGACACTTGACAGGAGGGATGAGTTAACTATTTGAATCAGATCAGACCCAATAACTGGGAAAACTTTCTTAAGGAAAGCTCTGGGTAGGATATCAAGACAGCAAGAGGTAAATTGGTTAATGATTTCTTCAAGGTTTTTTTGGTTTAATTCATGAAATTCTGACATTTTTTCTACATTGGTGGTATTTGCGTTTAACATTGGCTCGGTGCTGCAGTACAGATCGACCGTCTAATTGTTAGAATATTTTCAGTGAAAAAGCTGGCAAATTAATTGCAGGCCCTGGTAGAATTTAATTCACGGGCTACTGTCACTGGAGGATTAGTTAGTCTTTCCACAGTTGCAAACAGAGTCAGTGTATTATTATTATTAATGTTTCTGTTAATGATTTTAGATAAGAAAGATTCCCTAGCATCTTTTAAAGTTAATTTATATCTGTTCAGTTTCTCTTTGTGAATCTCACAGTGAACCTGGAGTTGAGTTTTCCGCCATTTTCTCTCAGCTCATCGACACTCCCGTTTTTTACGTACCAGTGGATCGCTTGTCCACAGAGACTTCTTTCTACCTGAGACTACTTTCACTTAAGTCGGAGCAATGGAATCAATGAGGTCTGAGATTTTCACGAGGAAATGATCTACCAGCTCATTTACGGAGTTGGAGTTGGATGATGTGGTGGAGTGGTAAATACGTTTAAAGGTTTCAACTGAACTGTCCCCTAGAAAACGCTTTTTTTTTTACAGTTATCTATGGTTAAGATATTTTAGCAGAGATGGTACTTATAAAGAAAACACAGAAATGGTCAGATAGCACATTATCAATTACTGAGATGTCAGATATAGTTAAACCGTTGCAGATAATTAAGTCCAGAGTGTGTCCTCTATTGTGTGTTGGTTGTTTAACATGGTGGGTCAGGCAGAAGTTGTGAAGAGTGTCACTTAATGTTTTTCCTAGCAATAAATTTTTAAACTCAGTGATACTTAGTTTTTCTTTTTTGGTCTAGTTTTTTATTTAGAATTATTTTCTTTGCAATGTCCAAAATTGTAAGCAACGTGTATGAGTAGCTCCTTTCAATATTAAGATTTGTGGTATCACATGCGATATGTTCTCTGCATGGGTTTTGACCCTTGGTGCATGGTTTTCTGTTCTATATTTCAATGCTTTAGTGTGATGACAACCTGCCCAGAGTTTACCCCAGTATCTGCATTAATTTGCTCCAGCTGCAGTGTGAATTTGAACAAGATCAAAGATGAATGAATGGATGGGCATTCTATCTTAAAGCTTTTTAGTCTTGTTTGCTTGAATTAATGTGATTTTTTTTTCTGAATAAATAAATTAATACCAGTCGCACTATTCAAAAATATACAAAATGTATCTTGTCTTTCCCTGACCTTAGGTTATTATGGCTGAACTTTTTATTTATTTTTTATTGCTTTTGAGTGGCTGTTGCCAACTCTTGGCAGGCCTCACCTAAAATCTTTTGCTTCCCCTTGACTCTCTTTTATATGCTGATTCTTTCAGCAAGAAAGAAATGCTGACAGCAGTTAATCCAAAGGACTTTACAGTCTTCCACTCATTGATTTATCTGCTTGTCAACTACTATGTCTATCCATCTGGTAAAATTTAGCAGAAATGTCATTTTGGATAAAAAAACATCTTGTGTAGAGCGATAGCTGAATATTTAATCGTCACTCAAATCCAATCCACATTAAAGGAAGTTTTCCACATAATTCAGTAAAACCTGTGCTATGTTTCATTTATTGTGTCTGTGTGGCTCTGTAACTTATACCTTGTATGCAAATAGAGCAAGTGCAGGAACTAAATAGCTATGTCTTATTGTGTAAAACTATGTTGTTGTTTTTTTCACATCAGTTATATGTGCCTGAAGAGAATGTGATAACAGAGACAGACTTTCTGCATGTTAACTTGTAGTAGTACTAGACTAAAATAGTCAGTCATCCTTATGGCTTTGGTTTCTCTAGTCCTACACATGCAGAAAATGGAATGCGGTGGTGATTCGACAACATCCCAAGTCCTTCTCTCATCCATATAAATTTTAGCATTTTGTAGTCGACTAAGCAAGGCTGAGGGTGAGATTGACGGCGTGAGTTGGGCATGATTGGCTCTGGCAGTGATGCAGGCATTTTACTAATGTACACCCACATCTAAAGGTTCATTCATAGCCATGAATTCAATACTTTCAACACATCAAAAGGAGAGTCAGAATGGAGCTCTTCAGCATTTAAAGAGACCAAAATGGGGTTAAAAGGCTGCCAGCCTCTAACTGCAGAGCTGTAGTTCACCAATTAGACAGAACTCTGATGGTGTTTTTCCACATGGGATTTAATATGGCATTTAATTGGTGGAGTTTATGGTTAGAATTTGGACACTTTGGTCAACTTTCAACTAAAAGAAAAGAATAATAAAAATGTCAGATTGACTCTCATGGAGTAAAAATAGTTTAAGCTTAGCTTTATATCCCTAAGATTTTGTTAAGAGTCTGTTGACATTGAAATTAAGGTGATTAATGTCCAATCACTCTCTTTTTTTATGTAGTTACTGAATTGCTCTTTTAACATAGTGCAGCAAAACTACTACATCACTATATTTTCTGTATTGCGAACAAAGTAAAGTATGAGATTGTACTTTATCAAGTAATAAGTATTAATTCATGAATTAATAGCCTTCTCATTCTCTCATTTCAGAGAGAAAATATCTCTGAAATATTGTCCAATATCTGTCGCCAATGAGGATGTCAGGTCATTATTCTGATTGTATTATTTTCTCCACAAATGTCAGTTTTATTGAGCACTGTCAGGATGGTGGGTCATTCTTTCCAATTTTTCTCTGCAACCTGTTCATGACACATTCCAAATCACCCATTAACAGGTATGTCTGTGATCATTTAAGGCAGTGTTTTTCAGCACCACTCCTCAAGGCACTCCTGATTTCAGTTGATGGTTGGTTAACAAGCTTGTGCTGATCCACAGTCGTCTGAAGGAGGTGTGCTAAAACAGTGAAACATCTAAAACATGCAGGGCAGTGTGCCATGAGGAACAGGGTTGGGAAACACCAATATAAGGGTACAGAAGTTGTTGATGTAAATAAATCTACGCGGGAGCAGTGGCAAGTTCATCAGAAATGTTTTTGGAATATTGCCATGATGAAACATGCAGGATGATTGCCTTAATTTTAAATTAGTTGCCTTTTTTGTTTCATTTTGTTCACAGTGAGTTTATAAATGTAATGGGTTTTTTGGTTTATGTTTTTTTTTTGGTATATCATTATCCTTGCACCAAGTACATCAGATCTTGTAGATATACATTTTCATTTTTCACTAAAAGCTGCTGACAAGTGCTGTAAGTACATATCACACTTTTGGTTATAAAAATAAGATTGATAAAGTAATTTCTGAAAAATGTTCTAGCCTCACAAATTAAATCCAGGAAGCAGAAAGAAAAAATAGATATTTACACAACCTTTATTTCACATTTTTACATTACTATTGATAAATATTCATGTTAACTTGGACAGCAAATATCCCAGATAAGATCAAAAAGTGCTTAACAGAGTACAAATTAAATATAAACCATAAATTCCAAGCTTAAAAGTATAAAATTACTATAAATATTCCAATCAGAATCAGCTTTTATTGGCGAGGATTGTACAAACAAGGAATTTGATTTCAGTTTCATGTGTTCACAGCATACAGATTTTAAGCATAAATATATAATTTATATAATTATTTAATTACTGCACTCAATTATTGTCTCATTTGAAAACTTAACTTGGCCAGCCATATAAACGTTTTCCTTGATGGGGAGAAATTGCTCAGCTATGACTCATAGTTATTTGGGATAAGAACGGTAATTCAGATATTAGTAAGCAGTTATGTAGTTGTGAAGGTTCTAAAGTGGGCTTCTGTATTGTACAGTATGTGAATACTGTTTTACTTTGAACGTTAAAAACAAATCAGTAAGAAGTTATCTTTTACAGGTTTAAGAGAGTAAACCTTTTGCTGTTGGACTTTTCTGGTAGAACTGTGCCTACCAACAAAAAGAGCAACCAATCCTAACATCAGCTTGGATGATGTGGTGCTCACCTCTCAAGACTCCCAAAGACTGAGTCTAAGCTAATCATTTCAGCAGTAATAAGCAGTCATCTGGCCAAATCCAGAAACAGGCTCAAAGCCTGGGAGGAGAAAACTGATTTGCCCTTTCCAGCCTGCTCATCAGTTATATATTTTTTTTTACATAATTACAGCTGGAGATCCTTTGGGTTTGACAAAGAACTTGGGTCACAACTTTCTCACAAATCCTTTCTCATAAATCCTGTGAGGATTAATTTAGTATTTTACTCCATTTATAATTTCTTGATGACAGATGTTTTATAGTCTATTTGATGAACAATTGTCTGGATTTTTATTGAGTGTACAAGTTTGAGTTCAGGCAAAAGCATGAAAACAGAATGCTGTTTCAACTTTTGTCCAGCAGATGGTACTTGATGAAACAAGAAGCTGCCTCTGTGTGTTGTGACTGGCTTCCAACCCTCGTTCCCTCCTGCCTGTATAACAGAAAATATTAACTGAAGGTTATAGTCTAGGGGACTGTAAAATTGTTGACATCAGCCTTTAGCAGCATCCAGCATGTTGTAATGGTCTCTCTTGGTTCTCTTAGCTTCTGGTTGCACACAGCATTACGTAGCTCTTGATGAAACTTGAACGCAGATCACATTGTCGTATAAACACATTTTGGGTACAAGGAATGAGGTAGTTGGGGAGTGATTTAAATGCAGGGGCACATATGCGTTTCTAGGAGCGTTAGTTTTCACGTTTGTGCTCTGTCTGCAGTTTTATTCTTGCAGCAAACCAAGTTGTTTGGCTCCCTAAACATGCAAAAGGATTGTCTATCATAAAGGAATGCTACAGCTGATGGACAGCATCGCTCACATAACCCATAGATGCCATTACATAACTGAGTGCCCTGCATTACCTTATCAGAATTACTGATAGACAGATAGCATGACAGTTGGCAAAGTCTCTGGGACAAGACGGAACGTTTCTTCTGCAGGAAGCGACAGAGCAAAAACAGGGCACCCTGAAAGTGTTTTGATTGTAAACCCTGGCTGTGAGGGGGGCAGCCACACATCTTTGTGATTATGTAAACCTCAGAAGCCTTTCATGTAAGCAATCTGTAAAACCTCAAGCGGTACATCCTGTGAGGCGTTCAGCTCAATCAAAGGCTATGCTCTGCTCAGCCTCTTATTAAGCACACTTGATCAAGAGTTACTGCCAGCAGCCTTGCAGGAAGGATAACAAAGATGCCATATAGTGTCAGCTAGACCGGTTCTTAACTGTTGTGGAGAGATAAATTGTCTTTGGTTTACACAAGGGAGTTCTTGGGACTGTTTGGTGAATTTGGAAAGTTTTCCAAGCTAAAGTGAACATGTTGCTCTGAAATATTTTCCAACATCTGCCGCCCATCAGGATGTCTGCATTCCTGAGCCACTCCCTCTACCTGGGTCTGAAAAGAAACCCTTCACTGTCGTTGCCCCTGAGCTGTACTCTGTGTGCGCCAGTTTAAGCCCTACTGGTGGTACAAATATCAAAGCCAGGTAGAAATAAAAACACCACTGTTTGATTTGTTGTTGTATTCTTTAATCATTAAGTTTATATTATGCAGCTTTCATGGACATTGGGGGTCATAAAATGATAAAGAACACAGCTCCAGTGTCAGGTTGTGTCTAGTGTTGTGGCAGTAGATAAGCACATAGCAACCACGTTTTCTTTCTGTCTGCTGTTTTCTCCTTGTTTTTCCCCTCATGATAATATTTGCTAATGCCTGATGAGTTAAATCCTGAAAGGAAGGGGGGGGGGGGGGGGGTCTTCCCTTCATAGCTGACTTTTTTGGGTACACAATGGAGCTGTTAGAAGAGGGCATTCCGTGCCAGTCTATTTCTATAATCTGTTTATTGTCTACTGTAATGGAATATGTTTTTTTTCTACTACAATAGATAGCTAGGAATCTGCAGGTAGCAGGTTACTCATTGTTGTTTCAGACTGATCAGGGGGCAAGTGGCCCAAATGGGGATATGAAGCTAAAACAATAAATAACATGTAAAATAAACCGTTTAGAAAATAATATACAGTTAAATCAAAATATACTTGAGATTTTTCTACAGATTTCATGAAAATACTTCACTACTGGGGAAAATAAACTGATATTCAATGGTAAAATGGATGGGTATTAAATAGCAGCACGTGGATATGAAATAGGGGTACCAATAGATGAATGGGTGAATTGACCTGAAGTCAAAAGGGAGTCTTGAGTCTTCTCTGCTCCTGGGGGCTGTTTACAACTGTTTAGCAGACCCCTGCAGTTTAGGAGCCTCTATAGACCAATGAAACTAACTCATGTTTAAAGGCAGCTGCTAATGAATTGGGTCAATTTGGTAGCGCTACTCCACTGTGTGAGGAAGAAAAACAAAGCAAAAACATGGAATGCATTCATTAGATAAAGGCTATTGTACACAATTATAGTCTTTGTCCTTGTTGCATGGTGTCTAATCCCAGCACATTGAGAGCAGCACTTAAGATTCTTGGCATACTCCTGCACTCATTGCTACCCATGGACTTAATCTCCCTCTGAACCTTTCTCAAAATCAGTCAAGTGAATGGCTCGAACAGATCAAGTGAAAGCAAGCTAGCTCCCTGCAGAATGGCATTCCAAGGCACAGAAAGTCTGTGGAGGGAGACTCCAAGTTTGGGTTATATAAAAACACATTGACCCTGCTCATTGTCTGCCTGAGACATAAAAGGAGGAGTTCCTCTTTGGATATCCTCCCCCACCTCTGCACATGTGAGAATTGTTTTATTACATTTTTTTTTTGGGGGGGGGGGGGGAGTAGCAAACTTCCAACAAACCAAAGGAGGCACGAGTCATATTCCATAAATAAATCTGTTTTATTGTTGCATATAAAATTAAATCATTTTACAATTTATTCCAGTATTACACATAATATCCAAAAAAAGTAGCTACATTTTATTAGATAAATAATATTAATAACAATAATAAAAACATTCATCCTTTGACATGTTTCGCTTTGTCTTTTTTCAATAGCTGCCACAAAACATGAACAATAATGCCCACGTCAGGAAGGAATGAAACCACGCGCCTGTTACACAAGACGCCGAGTTACATTTCATTGTCTTGTTCTTTAAGATATAACATGGAAAGCTAATTGAAATTGCGTGTGTGCATAATCAACGTATACACATACAAGTCTACAGTCTGGGTCATGTCGGAGAGAAAAGATCAAAATATACACAGTGAAATGATATCAGCGACTAGCGTAAATGTACAGTTATTAATTACAACCTGCTCCATGACGAAGCTACTTTCAAAGCTCCAATATTATGAAGCATTTCATATTAACAATGCTGATGTAGTCACAGCAAACAGTGCACTTCATTGAGTCCTCATGATGTAAGTCCACAATTCCTTGGGAATCTTTTTACAACAAGAAGATGGTAGTTGGCTGATGGTCTGCCTTCACCCCTGCAATCATCTAGACTGTCATTGGCTGCCAATGATGCAGCTGATCTTTTTTAGTCTCGCTAAGGGGTTTGGATGCTCTTTGCCAATCAGTCTCGGAACTTGTGGATGTCATTGGAGAGGTGGTAGAAGGGGTAGGAGGCTTCGTTGGCATGTGGACAGTTGTAAGTGCACTTGCAGGACTCAATCATCATGACATTCTTGTGGAAAGTTTCGCCATCCTCACAGCGGAACTTCACCCTGATTGTTCTGGTGTCGTGGGGACTGCAGCAGCGGCCGTCCACGCAGGAGCCGCAGGACCTGGGTCGGTATTTCTTCAAGCTGGAACAACCAGCATAGTTGAACTTCACTGGTTGGCTGGACTTCTTGGTTCTGCTGCACTTCTTTCCTTTCTGCGGAGAGATGACAGCAAAAAAGATGGGGATCAGTTGTGAGCACAGACCCAGCAGTAAAAGCTTTTCAGTTTCATGCATATTTCCATATCATTCATTCAGAAGTTAGCTCAAGCTTACCTTTAGACTGGAGTAGGGTGACTGGGTGCATGGGCGCACTTCACAGATTCGTGTCTCTTTGACCAGCTTGCACTCGCTGTTGTTGTTGGTGACTCTGGTGGAGATACCGGTTCCACAGCTCTTGGAGCAGTGGGACCAAGGTGTGGTTTGGACGATGCACTTTTGACTGTCGAACATGTGGACTTCAGGCTGTGGTCTAAATGCTGAGAATAGAAGAAGTAAAACAAATTAGCAAAATCATTAAATACTTAAAATGTTAAGAAAGCACCTACATCTATCCATAAATAAAGGGACTGAAGGATTTCTTACCAGGTAGGGACTTGAGTCCTCCCTTGAAAATTGCAATGAGCTCATTCTTCTTGGTGAGGTCTTTCTCCAGTTCTTCAGTCAGCATGTCTTTGCCAAAGATCTTTTCCAAGATGTCTTTCTCCTTGCCATCATCGCACACCCACTCTTCACAGCACTGGCCAGGAACTTTCACCAGTCTTGGATTGGCACAGCCCAGGTTGGGCAGGGAAAGCTCTTGCGGACAAAGCGGGACACATCCCACTGCTCCATCGATGCATGTGCATTGGTGTTTACAGTTGGGCTGGAAGCTCTCTCCGTTCTGGTAGATCCTGCTGTTGTACTCACAGGGTCTGCCCTCTGACTTAGCTGCAACAGGGAAAAAACAGAAAGAAAGGAATGTTATTCTTTCCTGCTCTTCTCAAAGATGTCTGCTAAAGACATCACATGGCTGCCAGATAAGGATCAGTTCAACTGAGAAACTATTCAGGCAGACTGAGGATACTCTCTCCCTCCACAGTGGGCTTTGAGGTTTAGACCAGTTGCATTCCATAGTGTTGAAATCAGCTAGATCCTACTCCTCTCATTTATAGAGAGGGAAAACAGACTGCAGGCTAATTCAAAACGCAAGCGTAGTCTGAATACATACCACGACAGATGCCTCGAGTTGTAGCAGCAGCAAAACTGGCCCCGAAGTTACACTCCAGCCCTTTGGTGTGGTCACAGGGCTCGGTCAGACTGCAATCCTCGTTCAGCTGCCTGGCGCAAACCTTGCAGCACCCACAGCCGTCCAGGACCACGCTCACGCCAGGTGCGCACTTGGGCATCTCCAAGGGACACTCACAAACGGAGGGGCAGGAGGAGGATGAAGAGAGGACCTACGCGGTTGACAGGAAAAATCTTGGCTTAGACTTTAAATCTTGAGCTCAAATCACATGAAAAGAACAAGTTGTTCTTTTCTCCAATATGATAATTACAAATATCCTGATATCCTGTGAAGATGAAAATAAAAAGTAAAACTCACCAGATTAAGGTTTCCAAGGAATAAAATGACAAAAGTAGACATCAGCATCTTGGACAATTTTCCTGTGCGTGTAAAGAGGAGCCCTTGTGAAAAGTCTGCGCCTTGGGTAGTATTCCCTCGCTCGGTTCGTTTTGCTTGCTGGTAGTCTTTGTAGCGTTAGAGGCTCTTAGTAAAGCAGTTGCTGTCTGCTGAAGTCTGGCCACCTCCGCGCTTATATTTGCTCCTGGGAAGCTGACGTCGTCTCCTCTGAAAGGCGGCCAAAGTATGCCAGGAATGTCTCTCGGCGCATTTTCCATCCAAGACCGAAGCTCCACCCTGTCTATACCTTTCTCTTTTTTTCTTGTTCAGATAGACCCCCCCCCCCCTTCCCCATGTGAATACTCTTTTCCATATTTTTCTCAGCTTGTTTATCCTTTCTTTTATTGTCTTTCACTTCTTGCTTTTCACTTCTATCAACTTGGCTTTGCTGCACTTTTCTGCCTGAACAGATGAATTAAGATGTTTTTGAGCCTGCCTGATTATCCTGTGACAGTTTAAAATATAAATATAAAATATACCCAAATGCATCACAAATCTAAAAACAAAATATGGTGCTGGCTGAAAAAAAAATGTCGGTTTCACCTTAATTTGGCTGCGATTAATGATTAATCTGTCGGTGCTGCTTATGCGGATCAAATCCGTTCATGTTTATAATATGTTGCAGACCATGTGTAAACTAAAAAGGGCGTTTTTTCTCTCTGTGAGCGTTGAAGATGTGTGCAGAAATACGTTTAACAGCGTCTATTTCTGGCTCTCCGGTGCCTTTATTCAGAGCAGCCTAAGCGTTTCCAGATGCGCACCAAGAGCTCAGACGTAACAATATTGCCATATTTGGTATGGCAGTAGCCGACATTATTAACATATTTCTCCCTCTTTGGCCGACATTCCTGACAACTTAAAGGCTGGTAAAATATGTTCACCGTGCAGAAGAATTCTTTTTTTTTTTTTTTTTTGCATTCATTCCTTGAGGGTTCTCCTGACTTTTCACACACCATCCACTTTATTTGGGGAAGGAAGAAAGCAGGTTCTGTTGTGTGTCCATCTTTAAACATGGTATTGAAGCGGGGTACAGAAAAATACTTGTCTAGGTTTTTTACCTCATGGGTATCAGTAAGTCCCTGCCACATGAAACGGTTCCGATTTAGTGAAAGTTTTCAAACAGATGGGAAAGGCTGTGCGTAGAGACACAACAAGAGCAGGTAATGATGCGTTTAACAGCTGGTAGACTCCGAGAAGGTTCATAAGGATCGGAACTTTAACCATTTCTAACTTCACATTGTTTTTTTTTATGTTTGTTTAACATAGCCTAATTTAAAATGCAGCGCTGACAAAGACGGCTGAAGTGTCTCCCTGGTGAGTTTTGCCTTTTTTTTTTTTTAGTTTTTTCAGTGAGCCTTATTAGTAACTTACTTCCTTTACATAATTATGACCCATTTTTCTTTTTATAATATAATTCAGCCAAAGCAAATATTACTTTATATGATCTTGAATTGTTAAAACTAAAGAAGTGAAACCTTTCCAACTCCAAGCTAAATGTATAGGCCGGATTTTCTTTCCTCTCTCATAGTTTTCATTCTTCCAGTTGAGGACACTAGATGGTGATGTGACCAGATGAGTTTAGAGGCTGATGTGTTGTTTTATTTTGGGACTCGCAGGGCATATCTTTGTGGTTGCACTGTAAACCCTCTGCTGATGTCTGCACTCAATGAGCAGCCTTGTGAGTAACTGAGTGCATGCAGCCTGTTAGGGTAGGGGGGGGGGTGTCTTTTGGAGCACACGTGTGCTGTTCTGGAATGCAACCCTTGTTATGCAAATGAAATTGGGAATTATGATTTCAAATGTACATTTTATGTATTTCAAAGTGCTTTGCAAAACTAACCCTGATTTTCTTGGGGATTTGTGTGATGGACCAACACAGTATTTCATCATTGTGAAGATAAATCTCAAACAGGTTGTCTTTCTGAATCAATTTATGTTGAGATTCTTTGATCTTTCTATCAAGTTTGAACTGCTTCCCTGCAAAGGAAAAGCATCCTCCGCAGCATGATGCTGTCAACGCCATGTTTCACATGTTGGCTTGCAGCTGTGCTTTACTCCTTCCCCTTTCCGTCTGAAGGTTACATAGATGTTTAAGACCATGTACACATGTAGCCGTTTATTTTTTTTAAATGAACAGTTTCACCACCTCGTTAAAAAAAAATCTCCATCCACACCTAACCGCATAAGTGCGTTGTTAGGCACATTCATAGACATGCCAAACCTGTAGGGGGCAGTAGTTCCCCCAAATCCTATCCACTCAAAGTAACTTTCTATGTTCTAAGTTCTACATAGAGCAAATTTTTTTTGTAAAAACAAGCAAAAAAAAAGCGGTTGGACAATCGATGACGCCAACACATCTCTGAGGGCATAAATGCTGTTTCTGAGTGTAAACACAGGTCACACAAATGATAACGAAGCATTTTTGTCGCAGAAAGTGACGTTGCAGATCCGAAAACTGGTTATTTCTGTCCACACGCAAACGCTTAAAACGGAGAAAACGCAAATCTTCACTTTAGTTGGAGTTTTTAAAAAGCTTCGTTTTCGGTGCCGTAAATCTGCGTTTTCGTGTGGATGACGGCCCAAAACGTAGAAAAATATCGTTGTTTTGTGAGATTCCCGGCTACGTGTGACAAGGCATCAAGCTCAGGATGTTTGGATGTTAAACTTCTCAACAACGGCATCTGAAGTCTTTTGTTTGTTTTAAAAATAAAATAAAATTGGACGATTTGTGAAGGTTATTCAGTGCACCAGATTTTATTTAGGATAGTCAGATTAAAGGAAACTGAAAAGAAATTCATGCCAAATCTTTAGGTTTTTAATGGTGAGAACGTTTGACAACCACATATTGTTTTCCTTTGACTTCACAGTCATACGCTACCTTGTGTTGGTCCCTCGCAGTAAAATACACAATAGTTTTTCCATGTAATGTGACAAAATGGGAAAACATTTTAAGAGGTATGAATGAGTTTATATGTTTGTACTTCCACCCTTTTGTTAAAGCGACATTAAAGAGTTTTTTCATTCTACGTCAAAGGAAAAATAATTGCTCAGGAAACATCCCAGAAGGCCAATATGTGTCGTTGTCCCAGTTGCAAAATAGTTTCCATTGAGGCTTTGTGAGAACCTTCAAAATTCAAACACAGTAGAGACCCTTTTTAAAGGAGATTTTTAAATGCTCTTTACTGTGTGCCTATCCATGCAGTTCCTCTGCCTCCAAAGGAGACGTTTAAGAAAATTCACTGTTATTCCAAGTCCAGGAGATTGCGTGGCTCCTTATATCTCAGCGCAATGGAAACCTGTTGTCACATCCCATAGTTCAGAAGACAGCAGCTCTCATAATCAATGCTGAGGAAGTCTGTGGCCAGCAGCCCACCGGCCTCTCCATTCAAAGAAACAGAACAGGACGGTGTCACATGTTTAGACAACAGATTCCACTGTGGCGTTTTCAGGATCAAATAGCATAAGCAGAATACTTTGTGTATGAGCAACACTTCTTTTTGCTGTCAGCACATGGAGCAGCCGGAAATCCCAAAAATAATTATGGTCAACTCTTATATGAAGGGCTGCTCAAGTGAACCCAACAATCAAGTTCTGAAGAAACACAGTTCTTTAAATACTGACACAAGATAGAAGCTTATGTGTATAGACCATTTTTATGGAATCATTTTATGATACAGTTTCCCTTGAAAGGATTAAGATGTAATCCAAGACGATCCCTGTTGATAGGCTGGTTTTACAGGGTTCATAAAAACTGATTATTTCAACAATAAATACCAGTAACGAATGAAAGAGTATTTACATAAGCATATTACACAATAAGTATCATATGGCTGTGTGGTAATGAGATGACAAAAAAAAAAGACATACCCTGACTGGCAAAAGAACCAAAGTAAAGATACCGTATGCATGTCAAATTCTGGGAAGTGATGACAAAGAGGAAATTAATGGGGTTTTCTCCAGAAACTGAAACAAAGGGTTTGGCGCCTGCAGCTCAGGTCAGAGGAATTCTGTCAGAGCAATCTGAGTTTATTATATCTTTTACAGTTGATAGGACTAGCACTCATCAACTCCCAGAGATAATTGCTAATGACACCGCTTGAAGTTGATCATACTCACACTTTTCTTTTCTTATCAATTAAGACTGGGGTGACCGTGGCTCAGGCAGTAGGAGTTTGTCCCAAAACTGGTGGGTTGCCAGTTCAAACCCCCACTCTGTCCCTCTCAACCATAGTGTCCTTGGGCAAGACACTTCACTCGCCTTGCCTACTGGTGGCACCTATGTCTGGCAGCCTTGGTTCTGTCAGTGTGCACCAGGGCTACAATGTAGCTCACCACCATGAATGACTGAATATAGTGTAAAGCGCTTTGTGGTCCTCTGGCTGAAAAAGCGCTATAGAAATGGAAGCCACTTACTTTTCACCTGAAAATCTCTAATGCCAGTCACATGATCACTGTAGGCGTTGGCAAGGCTTGTAGGTGGATCTGAGCTTTGGGTGATTTTTATGATTGAAAGGGGGGCACAACCCTGCCTATCTCAGAAACACTCTTTGCGGGATGACAAATAATGCTTGGTCACCAACTAAAGGCAGGCGTGGGAATAGGTAAAGTGAAAACTGCTGTGTTTGGCACAGATATAGAAAACATTAAAAACTAACAAAATATGAATTAAAATAAGCACAAAGTTTGAAACAGCTTAATAAAACATTGAATCACAACATCTAAAGATTATTCAAATAAATTATAACGCATGTTTTTTGTATTTTCTTTTTGGTATTATGTTTTCAGAGTTTAAAGCAACAAAAATTTACTTTTTCCTAGTTTTCTTACTCCATTCAGCAAAATTTCTGCCTTTTGAAAAATTTATTTCTTTTGTAATAATAGGACAGGTACAAATTTGGGATGTAGAAGAAAAAAAATATTATTTTTGTGTGTGTTAATGTGTGTTACTCTACCCTCCTGACATGATAGCTGCTAAAATGTCCAATTTAAAAAAAAAGTGCTGCAAAATTAAAGGGTTGCTTAACACACCAGAACCATCATCAATATTGTATTCCTCTCTAACAAAAATGTACCAGATGAGATTTGCAGAGCTGAAAACAAAAATAGTTTTTTTTTAATGACTGTTCAGTCTTTGGTGACAGGTTTACTTCAGTGTGGAAAGCACACATTGCTCCACTGTGAGGAATGTATGCAGTCAGCTATGATGGTAAATACCAAATTTCAGCATCATGGTGACGCTTTCCATTTGTCAACTGCTCCAGCTTATCGGGAATTCATATCCCTTCAACTTTTTTACATTTTGTCACATAACCCCAAGCTTATCTGTATTTTACTGGGACTTCTCATTTTTCTTTTTATAAATACAAGTCTGAAAAAATGCACTCATGCATGTTAGCCCACCTTTATTCTGATAGCCCTAAATAAATTCATCTCATTAATACATAGAGTCTGTAATTTGTTATCAGTAAAAATTTCTGTATAAGTAAAGCTGTTTTGTGAAGATTGTTAAACAACATTATAAGTATTAAAATCCTTGTTTATTTTTTCTTTACATCGTGTCTTACGTTACTGATAAAATATCAACCTAATTAAAAAGCTGTCATTTACCTGTCTTCATTTTTGACGGCTTGTTGGTCGCAGCAGACCATGTTAGCTTTTTCTGTAAAACAATAATTGGACCTTTAATAGGCAAGGCAAGGCAATTTTATTTGTATAGCACACTTTCAACAGCAGGGTAATTCAAGGTGCTTTACATGATTTGGTGATTTAAAAAACAAAAAACAATGGAAATTAAAAGTAAAAGAAACACACATTACACATGATACACAATAAAGTAAGAGAAAGATCAATAAAGCAAGAGAGCATGAACACATTTCATACATATGACATCAATCATTTAATCGAAGGCAATTCTAAACAGATTGGTTTTTAGTCTCGATTTAAAGCAGTTCAGAGTTTCAGCAGCTCTACACTCGTCAGGAAGTCTGTTCCAGATAAGGAGAGCATAAAAACTGAAAGCTGCTTCTCCATGTTTAGTTCTGAGTCTAGGGATGTTTAGTAGGCTAGAGTTGGAGGACCTGAGTGGTCTTGGGGGTTGGTACCGTGACAACAGGTCTTCAAGATATTTTGGTGCTAAGCCATGTAATGATTTATAAACTAGTAGGAGTATTTTGAAGTCTATTCTCCGAGCTACAGGGAGCCAGTGTAAGGATTTTAGAACTGGGGGGATGTGCTCTACTTTCCTGGTTCTAGTGAGGACGCGAGCAGCAGCGTTCTGGATCAGCTGCAACTGTCTGATTGACTTTTTAGGCAGACCTGTGAAGAAAACCAAAGACCAAATGATTAGATCTTGGTGCGAATGGCAGTGTACAAATCTAGCTCAATTTGGGTCAAAAGAACTAAGAGCATTCATATCCAAGGAGAGGAAGCCATGTTCTATAACAATTAATTTTTGAGCCTCTTAAAGAGAATTAGATTTTTTCCAAAGATAAAAAGGATGTTAGGTCCCTTACCCAGGAATTAGTAGGAAGAGGATTAGGGCATTTCCAATGTAGTAGGATACGTCGGCGGGCTATAAGTGAGGCAAAGGCAACCACATCGGAGTCCCTCTTAGTGAGGTTAATTGAAGTACGAGGTACTCCAAAAATAGATATCAGTGGGCAGGGCTCTAGGGTCATATTATAAAACTCCCCTTCCCAACCCTTCTTGATCTACTCAAGGGAGGATGTATCTGATGATAATATATAGTTAAATAGTATTGAAATCCTATTGCGAGATATTGGTAAGGAAAGAACCTCCATAATCCAATGCCGCATTGAAGCTAGAGGAAAGGATGCAAAGTGTGAATGAGAATAGTTCTGTACTTGAAAATAACGAAACATATGAGTTTGGGCTAAGTTGTCTAGCACGGAGGTCATTGAATGAGACAAAAAGGCCCTGACAAAATAAGTCTGACAGACAAACCAGACCTCTCTCTTTCCAAAGAGTAAAAGCATTATCTACCTCGGCAGGAAGGAATAAATGATTATTATAGATAGGACTCAATAGGAGGGGTGCTGAGAATTTAAAATGTTGCCTAAATTGTTTCCAAATTTTCAAAGAGGAGAGTACAAGAGGGTTTTTAATAAAAATGGGGAGACGAGAGGCAAGGGGTGCACCAACTAGAGCTGTTAGAGAAGAAGGACGACAGGAGCTGTCCTCCATTGTACACCAGTCTAAGCTGGGAAAGTTGTACCACATGTGAATCTTTTGAATGTTGGCAGGCCAATAATAAAATAATAAGTTACGAAGTGCAAGACCTCCAGCTGATTTGCTTCTTTGAAGAGTTGTATATCGCACTCTTGGGATTTTGCCAGCCCAGATACATTTTTAGATAAGTCTATCTACCACTTGGATAGTCGATTTGGATAAAAAAAATGGGTAGCCACTGAAAAAGAAACAAGAATCTAGGAAGAATATTCATTTTAATAGAATTGATTCTACCTATCAGGGAGAGAGAGACTGGGTTTTAAATGAATGCACTCTCCATCAATCTTCCATCCTCTGTGTTATGGCGGAATAAAAGTAAGAAAAATCATTTCAGTTCAAAGGGGAAAAAAACTTAAGCAGTATCCATTCAGGATCAAGAATAATGGGAAAAAAAGGCAGTTGAGAAGGGGGCAGGTGCTGGTATTGGGAAGAGGGTGGGCAGTGTTTGGTGATCCTGGCTGGAGTGGAAAACGGAATGTGGGGCTCCTCAGAATGTGCTGGAATGTTTAGAGCAGTTGAGGATAATTGAGTGAATCTGGAACAAGAAAAGACAAACTGAGATCTCGCAGGGGAAAAAAAGTGCTTCTGGGATGTCTGAACAAAACATTCCATCCATTCAGATAGCTTCGCCAGGCCCAGAACCTTCCTGAGATGGCACTGTTGGGAATAGGAGCCCCCAACCACCCACCATTCCTCCCATACTTGCCCTACACTTCACACAAGCAGAAAGCCCCTTTTGATATTATTTGCCCTTGAAGTTTGTGTGTGTTTCTGCTTAAAGTCTGCCAAAACCGAAGCTTTTAAACATTGAGTTCAAGAACCGCGCTCTGCTCTTATCTTCTTGCGTTTGAAATGCATTTTATTGAACCTGACTGAAATAATGAAAATCAGTGATGCAGAAATCGAGTAGCAATATTTGTTTTTCTAGCTACACCGTTTGCATTACTTATTTTATGTGGGTCTGTATGTGATAATGGTCATTACATTTTTTTAATGTCAAGATAAATGTAATATTATATTAGGTTTATCAAGAACATCAACCTCTAACTAAAGTCTTTTGCAGTCTATCATGTTTTCTTTTGGAGTTGCACAGCTGGATCCATCTTCCCATCAACTCTGACCAACTTTCCTGTAACCGCTAAACAAAAGCCTACCTGCAGCATGGGACAGCCAACATCAAGTTTCAAATTGAGGATGGTTTCTAAAGGGTAATGTGCAGTGTTTCTATTGCATACAGGCCAAAAAAATTTCATTTTGGTCCCAGCTGCCCAGAACACCTTTTTCCACACATTTATCATGGCCTCTTCATGACTTTCAGCAAACTGCACACAAGGCCTCTTATGAAAATAGCCCTAATAGGTGAATTCTGAAAGAATTTGCACACTGGATTTTATTTAGGGGTATCAGAATAAAGCACACTGAATACACGTGAATCCAAACTTTTCAGATTTTTATTTATAAAAATGTAAGCCAAATTTTCGTTTGTTTCTTTGCTCGGCTATCACATATCATCTTAGTAATCTACATTGAAGTTTGTGATAGTAAGGTGACAAAATCAAAAATCAAGAGCCATGAATACTTCGCAAAACACTTTGAATAGCAGTTTTGTTTTCACATAGGAAATAAGACAGGCATTTTCCAGAAGATAACTAAACAACGTAAAAAGACAATCAGGTTTAAAAACATTTTTTCCTTTTTTGTCTATTTTAAAAACAATAAGGATACTTTAGTTTTTTTATCTTCTGAATAATCACTAGGAAATCATCACTGGTATTGCAGCTACTAAAGGACCAGGATTTTGCATGTTTGTTCAGATATTTTGACCACAAGTCTACAAGTCTTTAAGATTAGAGGCTTTCCGGCTAACACCCTAATCTTTAGCGCTGTCCAGAGTTTCTCTATTGGATACAAATCAGGACTCTGTTTGTGTCAGTTTGAAACGTTTAGTACCTCAAGTCAGAGAAACATATTGGTAGTAGGTTGAAAAAATACAAATTCCTAAAAAAGCTAGTGGGATGAATAATTTTTGGGCTTAACAGTATACTTACAGTTCTGTTCTTTATTCATTTTCAAGATGATACACTGATAAAGCTGGATCAATGTATATTTTCTTTTTTTGCAAGTAAAACAAAACTGATTATTATTTTTTGTAAATAGGCCTGTGTAATTGTAATTGGAAGACACTATTTGTGGTAATACCCTACTTCGACATAAGGGCATTTTGCAAAAAAAGCAGGTTTTTTTTTTTTTACTCCAGCAGTCCTTTTATTTGAATGTTCTGCTGAGCCACTGTGAAAGTGATAGATCAATCAGCTTGGTGCGTTTCTGTCACTTGTTGGACTGATCGCCCCTGAGGACTGACAGCCTCGTAGCGCTACACGTGATGATCGGCGCGCGTCACCGAAAGCTGTCGCTCGCCCAGAGACTGGAGCTCTGCTGATATACACTGTGTTGCAGGCTGTTGTAAACAAAGAATAAAAGCCCAACAAACTGACAGAAAATAAGCAAGAGGAGCAGCATTGCGTCAACAGGGTGGCATTTTTCTTTCTTATTCATTCGCTGAATGTTCTCATAGGTTTTTTTTTTTTCCTCCAATCCTTTTTTCTTCCAGATTTGTGCGTGCCCAAAAAAAAAAGGGGGGGGGAACGCGAAAAACATGGCTGGTTTGATGGCAGGTTTTGGTCACTACACCCATGCCGTTGTCCGGGGAATCCCCGCGTCCCTGGCCAAAGAGGCGCTCAGGAGCAACCAGGCGGAGGTGGACCTGACCGGGGCGCGGACGGAACACGATGCGTACGTCGAGGTGTTGAGGACGAGGCTCGGGCTGGAGGTGGTGGAGCTCCCCGCGGACGAGTCGCTCCCGGACTGCGTGTTCGTTGAGGACGCGGCGGTGGTGTGCGGCGAGACGGCGCTCATCACCAGACCCGGGGCGGAGAGCAGGAGGAGAGAGGTAAGGAATGTGTCAGTATGATTCAACATGCCCAACATGAAACAATAATACAAAAAAAAAAAAAAAGTTTGATGTGAGCCTAGATGAGAAGGCTTCCTCCCTCCTCTCCTTGTTGTCACCTGGGATGCAACTAATAGGTAGCAGGGATACACAGCGTGATGCATTGGGGTAACATGCAGGTGATCGAGATCAGATCAGATCCTATCAAATTATTTCACACATAAAGCGCTCATGTGTGTATTGTTTTGTGAGGACATAGGTAAATATTAAATAAACTTATTAACACTCCACAGTGGGCAAATCTGGAAGTTATAAATATAAAATAACATAAATAACCTATATGTGCAGTCTGTTACCAAGAGGGGGTGTTGATTATCATGTAAGGCAACGCTCATTTCTAACATTCATATATGAAATTCACATTTTGCATTGAGTGTCAATGCATTTGTTTTCTTTATGTTTTCTTTCTAATTAATTGCAAGCTCATAGTGCCTTCTTTTATTGAAGATACTCTGCAGATACTCTGGATGCTTCAAGGCCCTCAGAGAGGTGTCACTTCAAAACTTATACGATTTCGGCTAAGTTGGAACTCACGAAGAGCAAAACATATGTCTCCACAGATATGTCCAAGAAGGACTTTAATAGAAAACAAAGGAAACAAAAAATGCATTGTGTGACTGTATACAGTTGCCTAGTGAGGGAAGCCGCAGTGTCGGGTATTCATGTGTGAGCGTTTGACAATGAGGGAAATGGTAGGACAGATTCTGTGAAAGCCCCCTGTCATTCCACATCAGAGTCACTTTACTTGGCTCACTGGTGATAATGGTCCCCCAGCCTCACTGACGGCTGAGATATTGATCGGAAAGCTCAGTGCAGCTACCCTCAGCCCACCACATATCACATATGACGCACATGTTACCAGTTAGGCTTGCATTGCATATGAGTGCACGCCATCAGCACACTGATAATAATATTCTGTGCATGCTTTTTATGCATAAATTGCATTGCACTGGTCTAGTAGCTTACCCTTATTGCAGTCCAGGCAGGAAAACATAGCGAAGCCAAGAGCATAAATAATGACGAAAGACATGCATGTGCAAATCACCAGTAGCCTATTAGAAATTAGTGCATTTGAGCAAAATTTATAATTGACGCTTATTTCTGCACTAATAACATTTTAACATCACTTTGAGTTAAAGCAAAGTTAGCTGCTTAATGTGCTGGTAATGTGCTAACAAATTCATTTTTGCATTAAAGTGAGCATGAAGGCTCTCAGTCCAGAATTAAGATTGTGTATTTTGGTGGCGCCCAATGAGAGATTGTTCTAAAACATAAATTGTTAGTAACTTTTTAAAACACATGTGTGTTTGTTTCATTAAGATCCATCCAAACACGGTCAGGATTACTCGTAACCATAAGTGATTGGTTTTATCATTTCAGCTGCTTAAAACAGCTTCAACTCCAACATATTCCAATACTTGTCTACAATTTGTAGCTGCCAGTTCCCTAGTTAGAAATGTAGTGCAATGTTCAGAACTGTCTGTACTTGTTCTTCACATAGAATTAGGACACAGCTGTGTTTGAACATGTGCAGACATTAATACTTCATTGGTTGGAGTCTATTAGTTACAAAGTTTCATGAAAAACAGACTTTTTATTAATCATTGTCAGCAGTTAATCTTTGTGTGCTTGCAGTGAAATTGTGAACTTTGTCCGGATCTTGCAGATTGTCTATGAGTAGATAAATAATTATCTCTTTGCTTTGATCTTTGAGAGGGCAGATGTTATTTGTGGGACAATTGACATATGACCGAAAGGTGTGCTTGTCTAAATTAGAACAAAAAAAATCATGTTGAGTAGCTGGTTTGTTTATTTTTTTTTACTTTATCTTTAATTGCAATTCTTTAATCACCAGCCTCCCCTCCAAATCAGTTTAACTTATATTCATCTAATTATGTCCCAAAGTCACTTCATGGGAGAAGTAATGAGTTACTTGATGTTGTAAGATACTTCCTCTGTCTGTTCTTAGAAGCGCAAGACCATCAATTCCATAATAGAGCTCATGCATTATGTATTTGTATGATGTCCCATTAGATAAAGGTGTAAAGGCAGGGTATGTTCTCAGGCATTGGCCTTACTATTATCCTAAATGCATGTTTAAAATAAAATCTACCATGACTTTTAATGTCTCGCTTTTTTTTAACCTTTCAGGGTGGGGATTTTTTCCTTGATTTGAATAATGTTCAATTCTTGGCAAAAATGTGTCTGGAATGTATTGCAAGATTTTGGATGCTCTTCATAGCCAACAAGGCGATATGCACCTTTCATAAAACAGTTTCAAGCTGAGTTTGACATGCCTGTGATTTGTGTCAGGGTTAAGGCAGGGTGGGTGATGGAAGTTAACCTGAGGCTGATCCAGCACTGAGCATCCCGCTGAGGCATTCTCAAGCTCTTTACAAAAAGATCAGTGGTGAGGCTGCAAAACTGAGCTTCTTTTAAAGGCAAGATGTTCACAAGTAAACCAATACATCCGGCATGTCCAGCAGTGATGTTTGCTTTTATATATTATGCCTGCATGAAGAAACCATAGCAACTGATTATATAAGAGTGTTGTTGTCAGAGAGAGAGAGAGAGAGAGAGAGAGAGAGAGAGAGAAAGAGAGAGAAAGAGAGAGAGAGAGAGAGAGAGAGAGAGAGAGAGATTTATTCAAAAATAATTCCCTTTAAAAGCTGATGTACACTATTTATTGTATTCTGGAGCTGCAGTGAATTATTATTTGTTCAATAAATGAGCCAAAAAATGTTAAATGAGTCGCTAATTGGTCAGGGATTTTATTCCTTCCCCGCTTTCTGCAGCAGCTCCTTCTGTTCTGAATTGAAAAAGATGGAACATCATTACTTCTTATGCAGATAATATTTTTAATGAATGATAAGAAAAATAGCTTTAATTAGTTAGTTGCATTTATGAATTTATGTTTTTGTCAATCTTTGACAATCCTTTATGATGTCTGTCACTCAGTCTAGGCCCGCCCGCTTCGTATTACAGCCCTGCTTTTATTTTGCCGTTAAACCCCATTAAACCGTCTTTGAAAACTTCCTGGGTACACCCCTGCTCACCAGTCTTAATGAAGTATTCTTAAGCATTATTATTAAAATATTATTACCTACAATCATTTTGAATATGATGGGCTGAATTAAACCCAGTAGGGTTAAACAGGGTCTGACGCAGAGGTGCGAGTAAAGCTACATCTGCGTGGCAGAACAAGCAGCTACGGCGGCGCACATAATAAAATAACAAAAAGCATGTTTCAGAGATGTGTGCAATAAGTTCTGGTGCTGCTAAGGGGGAAAGCAAAGAACAGTAATGGGCTGCGAGCGAGCTTGCAATTAGAGAACAGATCCGACGCAGACAGGTGTAACATCTGCTTTTTATGATTTTTTTTTATGTCAATATATTTGTATGGTCTTATATGGTAATGGTCACTATGAAAAAAAATATCCTGAATGCTTCCTTTCAGGTAGTTGTTCTCCTCACCGCTCTTTGTTCATGAAGTTTTCTTCTGTTTATAAATTTGCTTTCTAACGATTTTTATCCAATGTGACTTGCAAATGTATAAGGAAATTTAATCTTGAGGGCTAAATGAACCTCTGCCATATTCTTGAAGTACCCAATCTGTTTTAAAGGCAAACATATGAAAATAAGATGTAAAGTGTGGGGAAAGAATGTTAGAGTGTAAGAGGATTTACTTGCAGAGGTTCCCTTATAAGTCATACAGCCTAAAGATGCTGTGTGCTCTTCCATAAAGGAAGCACAGGAATGTATTTGACAAAGACAGCCTTTTGAGCAATGTAAAAAAAAAAAAGGTTTTCTTGTTAAGAGCTGTACTCATCCAGGATCATAAACCCTGTATAGCTACGTTAAATTAGCAGACCGCCCGAGTCAGTCAACTCGAGTTTGATTTGGGATGCCATCGATTGCTAGTAAAGTTCAATGAGAAACTGAGTGACATGATGTGCCTTTTTGGCTGATAAGACACCAGATGTATCTTTGTCTTTGCCATCTCTGGGGATTTCCTTTCTGGATGCTAGAGTAGAAGAACAGAAGCTGCAGATAACCATATCATCAGGAGGCATACAAAGTCAAATGTAAAAGATAGTAAAAAATATGGAAATACTGTATATGTATTGCTTTTTAATTGTATGTTAATAGATTGCAGCTGCTATATTTTAGCTTGAGTATTCTCCACTAAAAAAGGAAAGCTAAACAGCTATCAGAACATAATATTTTTTTTCATGTTTCCAAACTCTGGGTTTGAGACAGCCCAAATGATAAATTAGATTTTCCTGTTATATTCCTAGATTAGCTTATCCTCTTTTATCTTCATTAGCCAGTGATCTGAGATTCAAATCATCTTATTGTCTAGTTTTGATTGAAACGGAGAGATCTGAAAAAAAACCAACAACAAAGAATCCACCCACATGATTTCTGGGTTCCTTCTCTGTGACAGAGTGGGCACTTGAGAAATTTCCTTTTGGTCTTCTTCTAATAAAATGTTTCCTTGATCTTGGTGATTTAGTGACATAAGGTATGTAATGATCAAGTCTGAAAGTGGCTTTCAAAACAGCAGCCCATGGTCTTTGCTTTTTCTTTGTAATAAAAGGTGGAAGAGCAATTTCATGGTCCAATGGTTTAAATGTTGCAATTCATCACACAATCTGCTCAAACACAACTTTATTGTTGCCTCTTCCTCACCAGGATGTGAGCAGGTTGTGTATAGCTCTGAGGTTTAAAAAAAAGTCTTCACTTTTAACACAAAAGACATTGCTACTAACATTTTAAGAACCTCGACACAGGCGAAATAGGTTTTACTGCAGGAGTTTCAGAATCATTTGACTATTTAAAATGAACTTTTCAGAAATATATTTTATGTATTAGACAGCAGGTTACAGAACTGTAAACATGAGTGCTGTATTGGATCAATTATTGTCAGCGACTGCTGATTTTATGTAGCTCTGTTAGTTTATTACTGTTGACATTACCTTTGTTAGTAAAACTATCGGCTAAATAACCTTATGGGTTGATGGAATTTAACATGCTAGCCCACAAAAATAGGAAAACGTTTAATTTCCTTAAAAATCCAGCTAATGGAGTGGACGAGAACTGACTGACATTTACATTAGTAATATTTGTAAAAGGTGAAGCAATTTCCCAAATAAATCTTTTAGACTAAGAAGGCTACAACTTTTATATTGGGAAACACTCCAATCTTTGCAAAACTTAGATTCAGGATGTTAGCCTTAGTAAGTTGTCTTTGGGATACACATTAAACACATTTGCCCAGTAACTTTATGACCACTATTTTGTGCTGATAGACAATCAGTTTGCCAATACCGTTCTATTGAATTTTTTTGTATTGAATTACTCAAATAAAAGAGCCTGGAAACTAGGTGTAATTAAAACGTAGGTCTAAAGTCGGAATGAAACCTTCTGCTCCACAGACACAATATTTAGGTCATGTTTTTGCAGACCTAATATTTAAGTTCGGTCCTCGTTGTTTGTATTCATAAGGGCCCCCTTTCCGGTCATGGCTCACCCCCAAACCATCACCAGACAGCAAAAGGGGCCTTGTTTTGGCTAGACAACCAGCAGATGCTGATTCCTCCCCGCCCTCCTGGCTCTTATATGACTTCCCTTCCGGAACCAGCTTTGTTTCCTACAGGGAGACATGACATCCTAGTGTGATCCGAGGGGATGAAGGTGAGTCAGCTGCAACCCACCTGCAGCAAGTAGGTTATGGTGAACGTGCCTTCCCCTATGGTCTGTCACATTGCTTCCACAGTTAACCTTAACTTCCTCTTGCTGTTTTTCTGTCTCACTGCACCTCTGCTGCTTCATCTGTAACACTTAAGTCCTGTTGGCTCCATGTTTCCCCAACTCATTCATACTTAAAGTTCTCCTGTAAATTCTCCCTTCTCTACAGTTCGAACAGTTAAAAATGATGTTAGTATTTGTTGTGTTACACTAAATTCTCCACCCTAAAACAATTGAAGGGTCAGAATAAAAATTCACATTTATTAAAAAGAATATAAGTAACCCTGTTTTCAACAAAAGATAATATATAATAAATTCAGTAATGGGATAATATTGTTAGATTACCACTCTTCTAAAAATTTTAATTAGATTAAAAACTGGATTTTAGGTTGGCAAAATTCGTTTCAATTTAAATGAAAGATCAAATTACTTAAAGTACCAAGACTAACTTTTCAAAATATTTACATTTAAAAACTAAGAACAATATAAAAGTGATGAGTTTAAAGAACTGAATGACCGGACAAACAAATATAAACAAACACACTTACTTCTATGGGTCATTTTACATAACTTGCATGTTTCTAGACTGTGAGAGGAAGCTGGAGCCCACAGAAAGGACCTACACATGCACAGGGGGAACATGCAAAGTTCATGCAGAAAGACCAAAACCTAGGATTTGGTCCCAGAACTTTCTTGCTCCATAGCTACAGTGCTAACAACTGCGCCAGTGTGCAGCTCTCTAAAAGCAGTTCCTGTTAAAGTCACTCAGCACGTGTACATGCACATCTAAACTGAGCTATGTCAATAATCGTCCTAGGACCTTAACCATAATGGGAGCCTTTATTTGAGTTTACTTGTTCTGTAAAAAAGTTGAACTCCCCAACCTTAGGTGGCGACGTATGCTTTTACGTGTTGGCATTCTTCCAGTTGAGCTATAGCGTCACACAAATAGTAAACAAATTCTGGCGGCAGAGAAGAAGACAGAGTAAAAGCCGGTTATGCACAATGAGCGAAAAACGGTTGAGAACAACACTGTAGGAGAGTACATTTGGAAGTACTCTATTGTTTGATTGTGTTACTCGTATTTTCTTTTGATGCATGTAAACCCACTGACTGTCTTGCAACAGGATTTCAACCACTTTAAACTGTTCACGGTTTGTAAATAGAGATTTACATTTTTGAAAATTCCTCTATGCAAAACTATTTCAAGCTCAGCCACTTTGGACCTAGAACTACCATCCCCACAGCATGATGTTGCCACCACCATGTTTTACCATAGGGAAAGTATATTCAGAGTAATGTAAGATTTTAGTTTTCAACCACATGTAGTGTTTTCGAAATTGGCCAAAAGGTTTAGTTTCAATTTCGGAGTGCATGACAAATGGTTGTTCTGACTCTACCTGACTTTTCCTCAAGGGGCGGTGTCCTTCAAGTTTCAAATGTGGTTCAACACACCTGAATTGAATGGCTGAATTATGTCCTCAGTAGATGTGGTCTACATCAGTGGTCCCCAACCTTTTTTTCGCCACAAACCGGTTTAATATCAGACAATATTTTCACGGACCGCCTTTAAGGTGTGGCAGATAAATGATAACGGACGGTATAAAAACTGGTTATTTTTAAAATTATAACAATAGACGTAAATCCAATGTGTATTCGCAGCTTTATTAACAGCGTCCTCCTAACATCGAGCAGACAACATAACACGAGTAACACTCGGCCCCCTAACGCTCTCTGGTCGCCATGGTAACATGTAAACATACCTTTACTGAACTTCATTAGAAGGTTCGATCATTTCTGTACTTATAAGTAACAGAAGGAATGTAGTTCTGTCAAAACTCAGAGCACTGCATTCTAAAAGGTTTTTAAGTAATGTAAACATACGCTGTACACAGCCCGCCCCAAAACACAAGGGGCACAATAATTCTCTTAAACCTGTTAAGCTGGCCTTATTAAATGTCAGGTCTATAGTAGGGAAGACATTTTTAATCAATGATCTTATCACTGAGCATGGCCTTGATTTTATGTTTTTAACTGAGACTTGGTTAGATAAGAATAGCAGTGTTTCTCTTATCGAATCAACCCCTCCCAACTTTAGTTTTGTCAACCAGGCCAGACAGAACGGGAGAGGTGGAGGAGTTGCTGTTTTATTTAATGAATCATTCCAGTGTAAGCAGTTATCTCTTGGAAGTTTTCCTTCTTTTGAATATGTTGCTGTACAGCTGAAGGCCTCATCTAGAGCCATGTTTGTGAACATTTATCGGCCTCCAAATTACTGTGCTGACTTTAATGATGATTTTAGTGAACTGCTGTCTATAATCTGTGTTGATTTTGACCGTATAATTATTGTTGGTGATTTTAACATCCATGTTGACAATCCCCAGAACAAAGGGTCTAAAGACCTGAGTAACACTCTGGACAACTTTGGGCTGACTCAGCATATAACAGAGCCCACACATAATACGGGTCATGTTTTGGACTTACTGATCTCGAAGGGTCTGGGCATTTCCAAGATTAATGTGCGTGATGTGGGCTTGTCTGACCATTGTTGTGTTTTCTTTGAGAGTATAATTTCGGTTCACATAAATGTTTTAACGGAGGTTATCACAAAACGATGTATAACTGAAAACACTAGTGACATCTTTAACCAGGTCTTCTCTCTAACACCTGCCCTGTCAGGGGGTTCAGTCAATGAACTTGTCAACAGCTTTAATGCTAAAATATTAAATGTTATGGATACTATTGCTCCCACAAAGGTGAAGGTTATCTCTGGAAGGAAAAAGTCTCCATGGAGAAATTCCACACTGGTGAGAAATGAAAAAAGGGAGTGTCGGAAAGCCGAGCATAGATGGAGAAAAACAAAACTTCAGGTTCATTATGACATCTATAAAGAGAAACTTCACTCTTATAACTTACAACTGAGGAATAAAAAGAAGTCATATTTTTCTGACATCATCACCAGAAATAGTCATAGTGCTCGCGCATTATTTGCTGTAGTCGACAGGCTAACAAACTCTCCTGTGTCAGTAGCACCTGAACTCTATTCCACCAAGGTCTGCAATGACTTTGCCAAATTCTTCACAGACAAAATCCAAAATATTAGACAAGCGGTTGGTTCATTAACGGCAGGTTCAGGTTATGTACAGTGTCCACGGAAAATCTGTTTAAACACCATGAAACAGTTTTATCTCATAAACAGCAAAGATCTGGAGGACATCTTACGTCAACTGAACTCCTCCTCTTGCTGCTTAGACATCCTGCTCACAAGCTTTTTCAAAAAGGTCTCAAAAAACTTGGAGTCAGATCTGTTACAGATTGTGAACTCATCTTTAATGTCGGGTGTTTTCCCAGAGCCCCTGAAAATGGCTGTAATTAAACCCCTGCTGAAAAGAGACAATCTGGACAAGACACAAATGAACAACTACAGGCCCATCTCCAATCTTCCATTTTTAAGTAAGATCATTGAAAAGGCTGTTTTTCATCAGCTAAATGACTTCTTATGACGTCTTTCAGTCAAGTTTTAGACAGCACCACAGCACTGAGACTGCTCTGACCAGAGTCATCAATGACATCCGTTTGAATACTGACAGTGGAAAAATGTCAGTGTTAGTTTTACTGGATCTCAGTGCTGCATTTGATACAGCTGACCACATTATTTTACTCAAACGACTGGAGAACTGGGTGGGTCTCTTTGGCACTGTACTAAACTGGT
The DNA here is from genome assembly GCA_963556495.2 of Valencia hispanica. Lineage (NCBI taxonomy): Eukaryota > Metazoa > Chordata > Actinopteri > Cyprinodontiformes > Valenciidae > Valencia > Valencia hispanica. The sequence continues at coordinate 49,642,197 of OY747705.1, read as the reverse complement.
TCAAAATGTACTTAGAAAACAGGAAGTACTTTGTGTCAATAAGTAACTTTACATCTGAGTAGACGGAAATTACATGTGGGGTTCCCCAGGGTTCCATCCTGGGACCTCTTCTGTTTAACATCTATATGCTCCCACTGGCACAGGTAATAAATAACAACAATATAAGTTACCATAGCTACGCAGATGACACACAGATATATATTAGAATGTCACCAGAAGACCAAGGGCCTGTACAGGCTCTTGGCAAATGCATTGAGGAAATTAATGACTGGATGTGCCACAATTTTCTGCAGTTGAACAAAAAACAAAACGGAGGTAATTGTCTTTGGAGCTAAAGAGAAAAGATTGAAGGTCACCACAAGGCTTCAGTCCATACAACTAAAAACCACCAAACACGTCAGAAATCTGGGTATAGTGATGGACTCAGACCTAAACTTTGAAAAACACATTAAGGCAATCACAAAATCAGCCTACTATCACCTTAAGAATATCTCAAAGATAAAAGATCTGATGTCTCAGCAGGACCTGGAAAAACTAGTCCATGCGTTCATCTTTAGTCGGCTTGATTATTGTAACAGCGTCTTTACAGGTCTACCTAAAAAATCAATTAGGAAACTGCAGCTCCTCCAGAACTCTGCTGCTCGAGTTCTCACTAAAACCAAAAAAGTGGACCACATCACTCCAGCTCTGAGGTCTTTACACTGGCTGCCTGTCTGTCAGAGGATAGACTTCAAAGTTCTGCTGCTGGTCTATAAAGCTCAGAATGGTTTAGGACCAAAATACATTGGTGATCTGACCGAGTATGAACCTACTCGAACCCTCAGGTCATCTGGATCCGCTCTTTTATCAATTCTCAGAGTCAGAACCAGACATGGAGAAGCTGCGTTCAGCTTCTATGCTCCACATGTCTGGAACAAACTCCCAGAAAGCCTCAGATCAGCTGAAACACTCAGTTTATTTAAATCCAGGTTAAAGACCCACCTGTTCTCATCTGCTTTTGATTAGGATTTTATTCTAAGTTTTAAATCTGCACGGCTTCTTTTAAGATTCTTTTAAGATTTTTTTTTTCTCATTTTAATTCATGGTTTTTATTCATGTAGTTTTGCTTTTTGTGCACCCTGCTGTGATGCTTTGCACTTTGAATTGTCTTGTAACATGAATTGTGCTATACAAATAAACTTGCCTGCATTGCCTTGCCTTACCTTTAATAATTCAAGATTTAACACAAAAACAAATACAAAGTGCATGAAAAATCTAACTCACCACAACACTGAATCAGTGAGAGCCTTGGGCCTTTTCCCCTTTCCAAAGAAACGACAGAGAGACATTTGTTTTCTATCCATCTTGCTAGCTTGTGAAATTAGGGATTAATTTTAGCGGTAACTATCACATGACCAATACAAGCCTCTTGACGTGTCAAGACGGACAAGACTGAGCTATGTAACGGGGACATCCGGTCATTTTTCAAAATAAAACAGCTGTCACCCTCAGATAATAAATACAACGGAAATACTGGAAGTTATTTATTCTTTATGTGTGGCCCGCGGCCCGATACCACATGACCCACGGCCCTGTACCGGTCCGCGGCCCGGGGGTTGGGGACCACTGGTCTACATGATGTTTATTACACAAATGTTCTCTAACACTCCTTTGAGGCTTTTATAGAAAAGTTATATTTAAACTGAGATTAAATTACACACAGTAGACTCTATTTAGTAAATAGGTAACATCAGAAGCCAAATAAACCCTACTCTCCAATGGATTTTATTTAGGATTATCAGACTAAATGGGGCTGAATTCAAATGTGTGCAACGCTATTCAAATTTTTATTTGCAAAAAAATAGAAAATCACGTCCATTGGACAGTTATACAGTATATTGGTTTGGTTTAACACATGAAGTCCTCATGGAATGGTATGGTATTTCTATACTTATGAATTTATACAGAGATTTTTAGTGTGTCTCAATAGACTGTTAAGTTATTGTGTAAAAACAAAAATGAGTAGATCAGAGAGGATGATGGCCCTTCTGCCATCGCCTTGACCTTTTGTCCATTTTAGTTTTGTCTACCGTATCTGCCACCTCCCAGTACATTTGAGAACTCTGTGGGACAGCTGCAGGACACTTGCGAACAGGAACTCCTCAGCCACACAGGATGACCCGGTCACGCTCAGCCGTCACTGTGGGTGTGTGAATTTCTGGCTTGGTATGTGAGTCGGAGCAGTGGAAGACACAGGAAGTGGGCCAGGCAAGGCGGTGCTGAGAGAAGTCTTGCTGAGGCCAGTGAGGGTTCTTCACAAGTTGAGACAAAAGCCTTTTTACCGCTTGAGGCTGTAGAGGCAATAAAAGTGATATTTAATCTTCTTTCACTTTGCTTTGTAGGTGTAGTGTACTGTACTGTTATCAGCTTTCTTAGAAGACACAGTAGGAAGACTTTTTCAGAAAATGAAGTTTTCAGTTAACTATGAACAAGAAATAGGTACTCTTATGGGTTTTTGTCCTTTTTTGGTACTGCTTCAATCTTCCAAAAAAAGCACAATAGGGGATCCTCTATTACCTCTATAACACTAAGTTGCACATCTAAATCGAGCTATGACAATAATTGAGCTAATACTGTACCTTAACCAGAATGGGAGCCTTTGTCCGAGTTTACATTGACAGTAGAGAATTGAATCATTGAATTAGGTGCGTTCAACTCCGCTAACCTCCGCCCTTTCACATTGGCATTCTTCCAGTTGACCTATAAGCCTCAAAGAAATGGACGACAACAACGTCGCAGCACAGTTCATTTTGTACGTACTGTACTGTTTGATTGTGTTACACTCATTGTTGCCGTACAGGTGTTGTTATTCCTGCCTCTGCTGTCTCGTCACTTTCGAAAGGGGGAGTGCCCAGGCCAGTAATAGCTCGACTAACCTGGAATGTCGTAATTAGGAGTAGGCCAGTTCAGTTCAACTTCAGTCGTACTAAGGTGAATACATGCATTTCAAAAGTCTAAATTAAATCAGACCATGTAGACTATATAATTTGGTTTTCTCTTACTGCATGGAAACCCACTGACTGACACATTACGCTGAAACACCATTCTTAGGCATAAATTGTGTTACTGATCAAGATTCTAGAAGCATAGAGATGTAAGAAGGTTTTAAGCTGATTATTTTCATTCCATGTGGAGACTTGCCTGTGGTTCCTTTAGGCTGTGAGGAAGAGTGAGCCTTTTAGCAGATAACAGGAAGGGTTGAGCTTTAAACCTCTGTTGATCATGAGACATGCTGGATTTGGACAGGTTGGCAGTTTTTGGAAAACACAGAATTAAGGTTAAGATTTAAATTCTCTTGGGGATAGACATTGAGACTATTGTTATGGCAATGCTAGCTGAACTTATCTTAATCTCTAAGATAGGATGCTAAACTGTAACCATTTTTGTTTGCTTTGAAATGCTAAAACCCTGTTTTACAGCTGATTTCTCATGACATCTCTGCTTCTAATATAAATTAAATAATGACCACTCACAAAATGAATACTAGGAAAAATATGCTTTGAATGCTGTTCTTATCATACCCATCAAAAATAAATTGAAAGCAGCTAAAAGCCCTTTAGGCAAGTCAAAACTTTGCAAAAGAGGAGATTTAAATTAGTCTAGAAATTTTCATCTGTGAATCTCTAATTGTAATGTCATTTTTGGTCATTTTGTTCCTTGTTTTCAAATGAAAAACATATCTATCAAGACTGATTAAAATACATTACTGCAGGTTTTATCTTTAATATTACAAAACAACAAACTTCCTCTTTCTCTCTCTCTGCCAGAGATATAAACTGTCAACAATGACTATTGATTGCAAGAGATGGAGAGCCTGAGGGAATATTTTATACCTTGCAGGCTGTTGCCATTAGTCTTGCCTGTCATGCCATCTGTCAGCTATTGTTAAATGCCCAGTTAACTCTGTTGCCACAGTCAGTCTTTTGGGCTTTTCTCATGAGGATTGATAATGGGATTTAACGGCCACCGTTATTGACAAAAGAATCAGAATTTAACCTTGTAGAACTTTTGAGGAAATTTAAGATAATTTGTTATCACAATGTACACATTTTTATCCTTCAGAACATGTCACCAGTGCACCTCATCTACTCTTCTTGTCATTCACTGTTTGCTGTACCTTGCTTGACGCTTCTGAGCACAGATGCTTCTAAGATTTATAAACTGTCTAAGAATCTTTTTATAGCTTTATATATGTGAATAGTTTTGTTGCAAAAAGGAAATAAATAGCTGTGTCTAATAGTTTCTAACCTTGCATTTTTGGGACCAAAAACAACAGCTTTTGTCTTTTCTGCATGGACTTTAGGAGAATTATGACTAAACCAGTAATGGTTATTTTGAACCCTAACCCTGTGACTGTAGGGGACTATGGTCAGGTGGTGACACAGGAATATAAAGTTGTATGTCATCAGCATATATTTTGTAAGAAATGTAGTACTACGTAAACGGATCTTGAGTATCATGTAAGTGCTGCGTAGCAGTGTCCCAAGAATAGAACCTTGAGGAACCCCACATGTGATCTTTCTTTGCTCAAACTGGTGATTGCCAAGTAATACATTTTAATCCCAGTCTGCTAAATAAGATTTTAACCACTTTAGCAAAGTTCCAACCCCTTCTTGAATCTATCAGTAACCATGTTTATGATTAACTAGCAATGATCAATTGTGTTGAATGCACAGAAATGCAGGAAAGCAAAGGCGTAGGTTTTGATTTATCGCTGTTGGAACAAATGACATTGAATCGGAAATCTGAATGGAAGGAATTAAAGAGGACTGCTGGTTTAGCAAACATGAAGAATTGTGTTAATACATTGCCCTTCCAATTATCTTCAAAAATATCTTCGGTTGTAATTACTTATTATGTAGTAGGCATCCACTACTTACCATCGGCCCTATGGCTGTTTCTAGCATTTGCTAGTTTGCCAGTTTTGGTGAGTTGCCATGTCTTGGTAGGTTTGCAGCTGTGCCAGAGTCTTTCCATTTTTTAAACTGTGTTGTTTAAAATGCCCAAAGCTTGGCATATTATCTTTTAACCTTACACTGCTTTAATCTTATCCACAGCTTTATCTCTGACCTGTTTGTTGTGTTCCTTTGTCTTCATAATGCATTTTGTTTGCTAATGTTCTCCAAAAAACCTTTAAAGCCTCCACAATACAGCTGTATTTAAACTCAAATTAAACTACACACAGGTCCACTCTGTTTTAGTGTTTTTTAGTTGCACACAATTATTTTGAGAGTCATCAAAGTGAAGTGGGCTGAACATAAATTCATGCCACACATTTAAGATTTTACAACCCTTAAATAGTTGCAACAGTTCAATTGATTATAATAAAGTAGACCCCTGGTATGACCCTGGAACAATACCAGAGGTGGCTAGAGTAGCCAAAAATTGTACTCAAGTAAAAGTAGTACTTCATTAACATATTTTTAATCAAGTAAAAGTACAAAGTAGTCATCCCAAATATTATTCAGGTAAGAGTAAAAAAGTATTTGGTAAAAAGGCTACTCAATTATTGAGTTCTTGAGTACTTGTTTTGAGATCATAACATATATTTTAATATTTAAATATTATGTAATTGGAAAAAAATATAAAGTTATGTGCACATTTTGAAGATTCTAGTAAATAGAAATACATGACATAACTGTAAAATAACAAATTTGACAAGAAGAAACATTTTTCCACATAACGTTTCTTTCTTAGTAAAACGAATGAAACCAATACTTAGAGTAAGTAATGTGTAGATGTTAGACCAGGGTATGGTACCCTCATTCGACCTCCAAATGACACAACTGCTTCAGCAGATAAGTTAAAATAAGGAAGCTTGTGTACAAACAAGAGGTCTCACTTGAACATAAACTCCATGTGTGAGTCTCATGCATTCTTGGTTAAAACTAGGCCTGGGGCGCATTACCGCCATACCGCGGTCACGTTACGCCTACTGCGGGTCTGAGCGTCTCACCGTCATCACCGCCCAAAAAAATAAAAAAAATAAAAAAAGCCCTGCGCATTTGTGTGAGCGCAATTCTTTGTGATGCATAATAATATTTCATGTGTGTTTCTAGCCTTATCCTACGATCTGTGTAATGTCCGATGCCTTCTCTGTGCGTGAAAGTGCCGAAGCAGGAGCTACGGTGCGCTCCTTTCCTGAATAAGTTGTTGCAGGACGCGCAATGCCTTCACCACAGAATGAGCCGTCTTTGACACATAGGCGCGGCCGTAGTTTGGTCTCAAGGTACACACACGAGAAGGGTACAGCCGTGGCGCAGTGGCAGATGTGTGTGTATATATATATATATATATATATATATATATATATATATATATATATATATATATAATTATCGCAAAACAGTGGGAATTTGATGATTACCGACCGCGGTAAGAAAAAATCCAAACCGGCACAGCCCTAGTTAAAACAAGCATTCAGTTTCATTTAATAAAGGTACTTGCTGTGGGTAGAGTAGCCAGAAACTTTAAGTAAGAGCAGCGACACTTCATAAAAATATTACTCAAGTAATAGTGAAAAGCACGGTCTAGTAAATCTACTCCCAAAGTAATTTTTTTCAAACAGTTACTCAAGTAAATGTAACTAGTTACGACCCGCCTCTGGACAATGCTAACATCCATTTGGATGTGTATCCCCAAGTAGACTGGGCTTTTTTCCACAGTAGGAACAATGAACGTAACAAAGGGGCTTATGCATTGCCAACTCAAAAGTATCTGCATTTGTCTTTCTTTGCATTTGAATACTATACAGCACCTTTACCTACAGACAGTTAATTCCAACTGCTTTTATATTTTTGAATGTTATCCTTGGAGTACAAGCTAAAGCAAATCTCTGTCTTGTTTTCAAAGTTGTTTTGGCAACGACTGTCAAATCTATGGAGCCTCAGTATCAATGGCCCCACAACACTATTTTCACATGTGCTCAACTCTCAGAACATACAGTATGTACCCTCAAAAAGATTTTTCTGGCAAGAGCAATAAGCTTTTTTTGTTGCACACTCCATTTATGCTTAATTTCTCTCAAAGCGTTCTGTTTAGCTGTTTTTTTCTTCAATAAAACATTCAATACACATTCATTTTATACACAGGACACCCGGGAACTCATTTATACAGCAGTCAGTCGATTTTAATCTTAACTATGACTTCAGCTAAAAACCATGTGAAAGTCATTATCTGAAAACCTTACTTTGACAGAGAACTGATTTGTATCTCATGGAAAATTTGAGAGTTAATGTAAGAAATGTGTGTGCGGTTTGGGACATATTTGTGATGAACTTAGTATGAGCTACATGAAGAATGAAAGGTATGACCTGTAGTGTTGTGTAAACATTTCCTTTTAGTTTATGATTCATTTCTTTTTAATGTTGACCAGATCGCTCAGTTTTATTTGTTTGGCTTTTTTTCATATCATTTCACTCTTAATATTTTAAGGAACTGGATATAACCATGTCAGTGTGAATCTCTACAGAGTTTACATTTTGCTCTTTCAGTTGTTTGGTCTATGTTACAGCATATAGCGGAAAATTTCTGACTGCATGATTAGCATTTATCTCTGACTTGTTATGTAGGGCCAATCATTAGCCTTGAACAAAAGTGATAAATCTCAGCTGTTCTTTTTGCTCCAGAACCCCTCTATGATTTAGCATCTTCATTCTGTTATTCAGCATGTGCAATGCTCTTTTGTTGTGAATCTTTTCATTACTGCCCACCTAAATTAAACTTTATAGTCTAGATTTTTGCGAAAGTAATAGGAACATCTTTGTCAGAATCACGGCCTGATAGACCGATAGGAGTGTTGCGTGCGGCTGAGACCCAAGCGCGGTGATGGACGAGTGAGGGAAGTACAGCAGCACGCGGTTTGGTATAGTAATCCCTGAACGTGAGGACTGATCTGTCGAGATGGCTGGGATTACAAGATCTAACGAGACAGTAGGATCGGGTGATTGTGAGGATTGGAAAATCCGCTACACCCATAAACTAGCGATGCTTGGAAGCACAGCTGCGGAGCCCGGGATATGGAAAAAGTGATGTCAGAGCGGCGAGCGGGTGAGTAGCTCCTCCTTAAATGGGAAATCCTCCAGATCACATGACCGCCGTCTGACAATCTTAGGTATTTTATGCTTTTTGAACAGAACATTCTGTTGCCTCTACTGTTATTCTCAATGCTAAAATGAGCCTTTGTGGTGAACAAGTTAACGTAAGTGGCAATAACAGAGGTCCAGTGATTTAGAGGATTCAGTAGAAGTACTCAGAACAATTCTGAGGAATATCCTGTTCTGGCTAGAAAACAAAAGGGGGTTAAATTAGTTTTATTGAAACTGTTTGCACTTGAAATCATAATACAGATTCACTCCCATGTTGCTATTGTTCCAAAAAAGGTCTCCATTTGTCATGAGCAATCCACTAGATCTTAGGTTCTCTCCATAAATGGTAGGGCCTGAAGAAGCAGATTTCTAGTTTCACTGCAGGTAATCATACAAATGCACTGTATGCACGTCATTATTCACACAGACATGACTAATACTGTATGTGTGCTTCCTCAGTCTCAGAAGGTGAGACTGAGGTGTTTAGTTTCCACATAAGATTGAGTCAGAGGGAGATGGTATCTATCAAATGGATGCGAAAATGTTCTCTTAGTGTCAGTAGGAGGCTGGAGGCCCCTGAGGAGAAAGCTCAGTCTTTTGCACATCTTTCACCTTCTTGTAAGTTGTGGACGTGTATAGTATTGAGTAATATATCTTTGTGGGTCTAGTCTTAAAGAATGATGGAAATGTTAATATTTGACATATAAAAGTAGTTCATACTAAGTTTCATCCTATCATCTGACATACTGTTCCCAACAAAATGTCTGTATTGCCTGGTGCATGCGACGACAATAAAGATCTGTCACTCCGTCCGTCTAATTGAGGGGGAGTTGATTCAGTTTGGCTTATATATGGTCTAGTTGTTGGTTTTTCAGTTTCCAAGACGACCAGAAGATTTTTTTTAAAGCTTTGCTAAAACAACAGCTTTCAAGCAAATGAGGAGAATGGTTTGGGTTAATTGAAAGAAAAATATAAATGGCTTGTCCGTGTAGAGTTTGCCTGTTCTCTCTGTCCATGCACTAGTTTTCTCTTGGCTCTAAAGCTTTCTTTCACAGTTCAAAACCATTTGTGGTACGTCAATTAACCATTATAAATTGCATGCATGGTTGTCTGTCCTTTGTGTCCTTATGTTCCCTTCTTATGATTTTGCAACCTGTCCAGGGTTTATCCAAGATCTTGCCCAGTGACTGCAGGAGACACTCACCTGCTCCCACAACTCTGCAAAGATTAAGCTTGGGTTTGAAGAATGGAGGGATAAAAGAATTTCACTTAACATTTCACAATTTGATTGAATTTGGTTGTATTTATTTCAAACAATATTTGTTTTGATTGGATGGAACTGGATTGTCTCAAACTCAACTTTGATTCTATATACAGTGGATCCCATCCTATTCATGGTTCAGTATTTGTGGATTCATCTATTCTGTAACTGGGCATGTTAATGCCTATTACGGTATATTTGGTGTTTGAACTATTAAAATAGGCAGTTATGAGTGTTTTTTGGTGGAGGTCTCAAATATTGGTAAATTTTAGCTATTTGCAGGGGTAATGGAGCACAACTATATCCATTGTAATTGGATATAAATTGAATTAATTTGTTTTCTAAAATGTGGCCGATTTTCTATCTCTGATATTTGGAAAGCGTTTTCTGTCAACACTAACTTTAGCCAAATCAAGTGTCTCTTATAAAACTATAGGACAGTGAAAGAACAGCTTTCAAAATATTTTGTTAGCCTTCTTGCTTTCAGCGCTTATTAACTATTTATAATATACACAGAAGCAATGCCAAGCCACCTGTAAGATAGAGGTGCACTTAGCACACAGTTCAAAGACAAAATACAGACAGTTGACATTTTTAAACAGCTTAAATCAGTGTTTCTTAACCCTGGTCCTCAGGGCCCACTGTCCTGCTGGTTTTAGGTATTTCCCTTCTGCCACTACCTGACCTAAATACCTGGGTGATTAACAGGCTTCTGCAGAACTTGGTGGCATGTAGGAGCTAAACGCTATCATTTGAATCAGGCGTGCTGGAGCAGAGATGCAGCTAAAACACGAAGGACAGTGGGCCCTGAGGACCAGGGCTAAGAAACACTGTTTTATATCATCATTAAGCTGAAAACCGTTTGATTTCATTCCAGCAAATTTCTAAGTACATCTTTGCAAATAATGAAAATGTATGAAGAATATTTTCAGCACCCTGTTGTCACCTGTACAAAGAGTTGAGGCACTTCACTGGTATCTGTTGCAACCAACTAACAACATAGAGTTTAAAGTGGCCCTTGCATTTAGGCAAACCAGAGTTCTATACATTTTACCTTAGTTTTTCATGAATACGTTATCATTACTTGCATTGCACTCATGTATGTAGTCACATGTAGAAATTTTGTGTTGATGTGTGACAGGAATGAGAAGGCAGACTTGGCCCGGAAGCAGCGTTAGAGAGGCATAGGGAGGTGTGTGTGTGTGTGTGCGTATGTGTTCCCTCTTCTGTCTGCTCTGCGCTGTCACAGTCTGGTGTTATATACACTCTCAGTCTGTTCTCACGCCAAGCTACACACTGGAAACACTCTGTCTTGCTAAGCTCTGTTCTCCTCAGTCACGCATACTCAAAGAATTTTGTTGATAACTAAATATTTGAAGTTCCAAAATTGTCAAGATCAATCTCAACAATACATATTTATCTTTGGTTCTCAGAAATGATCTGCAAACAGCAGGTTGTTTTTGTTAGCAGATGATATCTTACCATTAGTGAGGTTTAGAGTGAAAAGCAAATTATGGTCCGAATAGATATTTCATGGGCATTGCAGTGCATAGTGAGTTCAGGCCTCCAGGATGAAGTTTAAAGTAGCTTGTATGATTGTTCTTTTGGTGATCCTTATGAAAATTTTGCCTTTTCTACTCATGCTTTCTCATTTTTCTAAGGATCATTCACTAATCCTTGCAGTCAGTAAAAGATAACATGTGCATAGTAGGTTGGTTCTGGATATATGCTGTGTTTGTGCATTGATGTGTCAGTGGGAGGTTATACATGTCTACAGTAGACCTGTCAAAACTTACTTTTGGTCCACTGCACGGCTTCTTACATAAGATCCTCTTTCCATTGTGTAACTGTGTTTATTTAGCTTTCCAGCAAATGGTTTGGTGAAGAGGTGAATGTTGTAGACCGGCAACAGAGGATATGCAGGCCTCATAGGTGGCTCAGATGCAGTATTTTGTTGGCACTGTGTTTGGAAAGAAGGTATAAACCCTGCCAAAAAATGCCAGCGAACTGAATGGAGAGATGGTGCAACATATTTGTTTTTTTCGTTCATGTAGAAAATGCTAAGATAATGTTTTAACCAGAGTGTTTTTACTTTAGATGTGGAAGAAGTTTAGAATTTTACTCTAGTGTCATGTTAGGGCCAAATACTTGAGTGCTGTTCAACCATATGTTGATATCTTTTGAAGCTACTGTATGTTTAGAAAGACTCCCTTTGCACCCCATAAATACTACACTGATGATAGACACTTTGAATGTGACAGGAGGTTCGGAGCTGCAAACAGTGTTTTCCACTTTTACCAGTAATTTGATGTGTAAAAAGCCTTAGGATAAATATATTTTTAAAGCAGAAGCTTCTTCTCACTCTAAAAATGTTCCCACAGTTCCCTGCTAGTAAAACTTGGATTTTTTGTATGTTCCTCTAGCCTTGTTTGTAACAAGTCCACTTGATTTAAGTTGTTAATGATTGCTGTGACTGGCAAATGTAGGTTTGAAGCTACTTTCTTGTAGTCTGATTTATAAAGATCAACACACATTCATTACTTGAATTACATGTTTAATTTCTTTCTATTTTGAAGAGTATTCATTAGATATTTTCTCACATCAAATGTACACCTTTCAAAAAGAGTCAGAGATAACTAATTAAAAGCTTCTGGGCACTCTAGTCAACCTTAAAAAAAATGTAAAATGTTTTTACAGTTTCTTTCACAGTCTTTGACTTCATTTAAATACCCCACTTTTATTAGGAGTAGCAACCTTCCAGAAGATTGTTGTTGTCAACACAACCTTGTATTGGTTATGTGGTCCGTTCAGGGTGGAAGGGGTCTGTGGATCTGGTGCCTATCTTCAGCAGGATTTGCGCAAGAGGCAGGGTACACCCTGGAAAGCTCATCAGTCTATCACAGGGCAGGCAACCACACACACACACACACACACACACACACACACACACACACACACACACACACACACGCTAATACTTAAGGGCTGTTTCGAGAGACCAATTAACCAATTCAGAGACATTGCCAATGAAGAAAAGATAAAGGGCAAAACTGGAGAAATGGATAGGATCAAAATGACTACATCAAAATGAACAGCTCATGTTTGATGTTTTCGAGATAAATTCAGAGAGGCCAGGCTGAGATAGTTTGGACATGTTCAGAGGAGAACCAATGATTGTATCAGTAGAAGGATGCTGAATCTGGAGCCAACAAGCGTCCAACATGTTCGTTGGTGTAAGAGTAGAGGATATAGAGGATACAGTGTTACTACTGTTGGTCGGTCCAGATAAGAAATGGGTCCGATGTGCTGATCAGAAGGTGACGCCAGTCCTCCAATGCCCATTTGATGGCCAGCAGCTCCCGATCTCCTACCCCATACTGTTACCGAGGTGGCAGAGGGAGTCTGCAGGTCGGGGGAGGAAGTGTTGACATGGCAGAGGGAGACGACGTGGTGGGGAGGCACGGCTCAGGACTCGTCGGTCAATGTCCAGCGCTAGCTGAATGGCGGCGTCCAGGGTGCGAGGGGATTCTTTCCCCACCATCTCGTCCCTGATGTAGTCATCCAGACCTTCAAGGAATAGGGTGCGGAGTGTAAAGTCTTCCCAGTTGAGCTGCGCCGCCAGAGTCTGGAAGTCGGCCACAAATTTATGGACAGGGCGGCGATGCTGTCGGAGACGAAGGAGGAACAAAGGTTTTTCTGGGCTCCGTGACAAAGCTGGAGTAATCATTAGAGAATTGTGATTGTTGGTAATATAGGGCGGCCGCCCATTCTTAGGCCTTACCGATGAGGAGAGACATCAACAACGCCACCCAGGAAGTGGCGGTGGTGTAGGTGGCAGGCTGACATTCAAAGAGCATGTCCAGTGCTGCAAGTAGCCCATCGGGTTTTCCATTTTCTCCATCCCATTTGTCGGGCAAACAAAAGCATGGAGTGGAGCTGTTATTGACCAAGTCTGACAGACACACGTGCCCTTCAGTGAGGGACTCCACGCTTGCGTTCAGACGCTAGACTGTGCTCCGGAGGGAGATAACTTCTGCTCTAAGAGCCTCCAGGTCTGCTGACGCTTTAGATGCAGGTTCTGTCATCCTGTCAGTAACTTGAACCGAGGCAAGATGATAGTTACTGTTTTATTACAGATGTAGCGACAAGCGGTCAGGAGCAGACCTGGAACAGACAGGATCAGAGACTGGAGAAGCTGGGAGGGCAGATCTGGACAGATCAGATGCTGGCAGGTTCGACAGGAGGCGATCTTGGCAGGCATAGCGACTCAGACGTAGAGGAAGCTCTGAACTGGCAGACCAGATGACAGAATGTGGTTGAGGTGAGTGAAGGCCCTTTAAATATGGAAGATGGGCCAATGGGAGAGAAAGTTGTAGACTGGCACAGGTGAGAGTGGTGGGAGCTGATGATTTCCTGACACAGTTGTACATTTCCGTGTCTCCTGATGACACACGGCCAATGGATTCACTTTTTAACTGCATTTTAGAAATCTAATCCTGGATGACAGAAAACCTTCTCCAGCTCAACCAGGACAAAACTGAAGTTTTAGTCATCAGTCCTGAGGCTCAGAGGGAGAAACTTTGACCAAAAATACAATCACTGTAATTTAATCCTGTGAAGAACCTGGGCGTCATCTTTGATTCTGAGTTGACTTTTATCCCTTACATTAAAAACATTACTAAAATATGTTTTTATCATCTAAAGAACATTGCCAGAGAGGATTGTATTGAAATTACTTTTATTGTAAAGTGCCTTGAGATGACATCTGTTGTAAATTTAGAGGTTGATACGACATGAAGCGCATATCCATCCAACACGACAGTAACATGCCTGCTTAGAAAATAAGACATACTTTAGCCTACCAGAAAATGAATTGGTCGTTATCTTCATCGTCCTCTTCCTCACTAAAACCACTGAAGTTGTCTTCAGTGTCTTTATGTCTTCTGAAAGATTTTGTCATCTTTTTACACTGACTCAGTTCTTCCTGCTGCCTCCTCCAAAGTCTCCCCATTGATTCATTGATGTCGAGCTTACACGCAGTAGCTCTATTTCCTACTTTGATGACCAGCTCGATTGCCTTAACTTGAAAGCTGTTTTTCTTTGTGTGTTTTCCATGATTAGGGGTGTGTGCATGAAAACTCCCAGTAGTGTCTTCTTCACCACATAATCTTTCCCCACATTGTCTGTCTCACTTTTGCGCTTCCTTCCATAGTGCTTCCCGGAGGTCGTTAGCCAGTACAAAATGTTAAATTAGCCGCATTGTTGTACGGGACGCAGGGTCCAAAGGGTGTGAATAAAGTAGCGGCTTAAAGTCCAAAAATTACGGTAATTGCCTCCGTGTGCAGCCCATGGTGCATTCACTTTTTAGAAAAAGATTTGAACTTTAAAGTCTCTGATTTTTCAGTCAGTGGTCTGGGACACTTACATCTTTACCCTAAATAGATCTACTTAGATTGAAGATTGATTATACTGTACTTTGTCTTTATAATAATATATTGTTTGACAATGTACTAAACATGTAGCTGTTTTCTTTAAACTATTTATGAACAAATTGTTTTGAAACAGAGCGAAAACTGGAGGGTAAAAAAAAAAATGTCAACCTAAAAAATGTATCTGTCTTGTATTTGTTCACACTTGGCAGCCCAGTGAAGTAGATGTTCAAAGCGAAAGGGGAAATCAGCTCTGACAGAATGACAAGGTTCAATGCTTCTTTGTGCTTACCATAAACTCATCTAATGGCTCTGAGGTTCAAAACCCACAATAGAAAGTCATCCGTTGAGTCCCAAAGCTGTGGGAGGCTCCGGTAGATTTCCGGAAAATCGGAAAGTGATGGAAAAACACATACACATACAGACAAACGCACAGACACACATGAAATGTGCTTAGATAAAATGTTACTTTTTCTTTCTCCAAGCAACCAGTTGTACACAAACACACCCTCACTTGTAACAGGCTTATTTAGTACATGTCTTGCCATCAAAGAACACTTGATAGCAGGAGACATGGGAGTGAAAGTTTCTGAAAGTGCATGTACTTTCATGTATGGTTGCCTTTGTGTCGTCATGAGATCAGGTTAATAATACAAAAACAGCAGGAGAGAATTCTCACTTGTTAAGCCAGCCTGCTGCTTACTGAGTTCAGTGTAAGAGGAAACAGTCTTGGCATGTGATCACAGGTCAGGAGCTGCATGGTTATGGAGACAGACTGATGAACTGGAGCCTGGTGCCCAGTAAAGGATGTGGCCTATCACCTTGTTAGCGGACAGGATTAGCACATCAACACCCCAGGAAGCCCAATTGCCAGTATCAACTTTAAAGGTCACACAGTTATATGAGCAGCCATAATTGAGTGCCAGTGCACTCGCTTTGACTAGTTTGATAGTGTGTATCCTCTACAGCGTGCTTATCGTGACTTGTTAAAAGATTACTTCTGACTTCTGAGGAATCTCTGAACTCTAACTGACATCTTACTTGTAGGAGTCAACAAAAAAGCTTACCGACCCAGACTGACTGATTGCCACCTTGTGGCATTGCGACTTCTATCCACATAAAAGTTGTAATACATAGAAGTAAATCCTGACTCATTCGTAAAGTGTTTCATTTTGGTGTTTACTGGCACACCAGCTTTTTCCCTGCTTTAAAAAAAAATTTCCTGCTTAGTAAACTCAGATTTTAAGGAGCAAGAGACAAAGCTGGGCTTTTATCAATTCTGTCTGATAGTACTTTTAATTTATTTTTGAAAAACTTAACTGGGTATAAGAACTTAAGATATCTTTTGGCCTTCTTGCCATTAACAGTCAATCATTTATACTAGCACTAGTCAAAAGCAGAGTTAAAAAAAAATATAAAATTATTTAAAATGGCCATTTTACACTGTCTTAATATATAATATAATTAGCATTGTTAACTAGCAGTCTCTGTGTGTGTTCCCTAGAAAATGTATATCCTTACCTTAACTCAGAATTACAGAAAGGCTGCAAAAATATTTCTAAAATCCGGTTGCAATAATTTCGATTTAGCTGTCTTATTTGAGTGTCTACAGAACAATTTTTTCACATATCTTATAATAAAACATTACTTTTCTGGGATTAGAAAGAAATGAGACTGGACCTTTATGTAAGGACTTACTGAAGGGTCTGGCAAGCAAGACATTCTTGTGAATTAGAATTTGTTTACAGTCGACAGATTTCAACCCAACCCAACAATCCAGGTCCAGGATTTTGAGGATAGGTATCCATATGATAGTTTATGTTGAAAACCTTCAATGAGAGTATGTTAATTCAATAAATTGCATAAGATCCTATTACTAGACTCCCACAGAGCTGCAGTGCAGACTTTGATTGGTAGCATTTGTTAGGTCCATGCCTATTTAAAACAGTTATGACTGATTGTTTCTTGTTTCTTTTTTTACTTCTTTTTAACTTCTTTTTTACTCCCTCACAAAGTTATTTCCCTTACTCTAGAATTTTGCAGAAAAGTGTAATTTGAATATGGAAATAAGTTCTACCCATCCA